>CM036571.1:0-1250000 GCA_020745775.1 Theristicus caerulescens
ATAATCTAGGAGTAGGTCCACGCTTTCTTAAGGAACTTGCTTAGTCCTGACCTGCTTGCTTTCTTGTAGTGATTTAATTTTTGAAGTGGTTTCCATATACTGTGTATTGAAGCAAGATTATGAAGGGTCCAATCTTGGTGTGCTTGAAAGTCCTATAAGTCATCTTATCTGGTAATGGTACAGCTTTATTTTATCTTGTGTCTTTCCCCAGGAGTCTCTGGATAATGATATTGCTATGTAT
The DNA here is from genome assembly GCA_020745775.1 of Theristicus caerulescens. NCBI lineage: Eukaryota > Metazoa > Chordata > Aves > Pelecaniformes > Threskiornithidae > Theristicus > Theristicus caerulescens. The sequence continues at coordinate 242 of CM036571.1, forward strand.
TCCTTGAAGGTTTTGTCAGATGGGATGGGCATTAACATTCTTTACCGTCTTTTTGAACATTTATACTATTAAAAATAGTGTATTGTGGAGAGACTGTGCTTTTGCTTCAAAATTTTGCAGTAAAAGTTAGTTTAAAATAAATTCTTCCCAAGTGAGGAAAAAGTATCTTTGAAAACTGACCGTAGGCTTGTTCAGTGACTCAGAGACCCCAGTTCACACGTACGGGACCAGATACACAAGGAGCTAAAAGATACCATATATATGAAGACATATTTATTAAAGAAAAGAAATTAAAAGACATTCTGTATAGCCAAAAAATCCAGTTTAACTAACTGGCTTAAACAATACACTGAAACTTGTCTACCTCTGAATTACTACTACTACTACTAAGAGATCAAACAAAAAAGCTTGAAAATCAGTTTAAGGCAAAGCTTTGGGTGAGTAGGTGAGGGACTGATAATAAAGTACTTGAATGATGTTGAAATAAGATTTAAAAGAAAAAAAAGTCATGACACAGGGACTTTGTATGAAATCCTTGAGGGTAGTGCTGTTCATTGCAACACTCATAGGACAGGAGTACATTGCCTTCCTTTAGTCTTTCATCCAGAAAAGCAGGACACCAAGGTGTAAATGAGCTGTGCATATGAATGAATCTATTTTTTTATATATATATATGTATAGCTTTACCAATTATTGATGTGCAGCCACAGGCAGAGAAGAGTATGATATGACTTCTGCTTGGCAGTTATGAAAGACTATGTGAACTATGACAGATTAAATGTGAACTGCAACTGAATGTGCAAGGGACACAAAGGCTACTCAAATAGACTTCAGAGATTAGTGGGTAAACTGAGCTCCATGAGGCCAGTCTAGTTTTGTTCAAATTTCCCACGTGTGCTGCTTAGGAGTAAGCAAGCCAAATAACTTCTTGATCTTTTGCATCACTTTTGGTTCGAAGAGAAGACCAGCTACGTTGTCTGGTGCCCATTTCTTCAGTGGAGATTGTATAATGGTTGGAATAGTTTATCTTGTGCAAATTTTAAGTAGGCATATAAGTGTTTCATTTTGCCTGATTGTGAATGAGTCCCAGGCAGAGTTAGATTGTCAATATGAGGTCCCTATGATAAGTTTTTTAACAAACTTTAATCTAATCTGAACAGTGGAAAAAAAGCCTGAGTAGGAAAAACACATGCTGTTCGGATAAAACAGCTATGCATATGAGTATTACTAGCTTTCTCAGGAGAACTTGAGCAGTCCTACAGAGTTGCGTCATTCTGAGTTACTTGCTAAACATCAAAGTTTTGTGTTCTCAGAACAGCTTAATAATGTGAAAGTGCAGAGGGCTCCATTCTGCTGTTTCATCAAGTGGGATGCTAATATACCTCTGCTGTCATTATCAAAGTAACTCATTTAGAAGAAAAGAAAATCATTTCACCATGATGCCACTTAAGGCCTGGAGAACCCTGAGACAGGGTGGTGGTCAAAGCTTGGATAGGATGAAGCACAGGAGTAAGCACTTGCATCTATAAAACAATTTCCAAGCCGATGCATTGATGGAGTGGCTCTTTCTAAGGAAAATTAATTTGTATATGACTGATACATAACTTTCTAACCTGGCTGAGTGGTGAGTGATCAGACTGTGCACAAAAAGCTATAGCAAATACTTGGTACAATGCTGATAAGCTGCCACAGCTGCTTGTAAACCTGCTGAGCATATTTTCATTGATGACTTTTTGCCACCTTTGTAGTACTTCCTCCTCCTTTGGTCTAAAATTAGAGCCCAGACTAGAAGGGGAGCAGGGAGGAAATCAATACACTTTGCTGACAGTCACTAGAATTGCTTGCGCTTTTTTTTTCTTTTTTTTTTTTTTTGGCAACCAAGAACTGGCTTCAGATGTTCTTGGCCTCCTCCTGCCTTTTATAAACAATAAGATACGGTGGAATTACATCCCCAGCTTTGTAGCGCGAAGAATTAATATACGTTTTAAACAGTACATAAAGCTGTCAGAGTGCAGCATAAGCTCAAGTTTGTCTTTGTGATGACCTATGGGCTCTCAGGTAGCTAGGGAACAGTTGGACCGAGACAACAGCAGAACTGTGTAGAGAGCTGATAGCTGAGTGGCAAACTCCATGTCACTGATTAAATACTTTGTCTTTACAGGCCGGGTTTCCTTTTTCACCTCTGGATCAGAGCACCTTCATCGGGTGGAAAAGGTTCACTGGGGCACTCACTATGCCATCATCATTTCCTTCACTTGCAACCCAGACCATGGCATTGGGGAGCCAGTCTTGATGTAATTCCTCCAGGGATGGAACATGAGGTCAAATAGAATGAGAGAAGCCCTGCAAGAGGAGAGGAAAGAGGGAGATAACATCTCTTGTAACCTCACATTCAATTAGAATTTCCCGGTTGTATTAATATATTATAATACATTTTGTTTTCACATGTCCTTTTCCATAAATGTTGCGAATGGTGCCTTAAAGACCATCTTAAATTTGGTGTATGCTTAAAATGGTTTGTCTTCATGCCCTAAAGGGATAGGCTACAAAGAAGAGTCCTGGAGTGAGCTCTTTATTTTTTTTTTTTAATTAATTTTTAAAATTCTCCAGTTTAAGAGACAAACAATCCTTTGGACCATGTCTTGATATGACTCCCCATGCTGCTGTTACCTGTTGTTTAATTATTTAATCTCTTCAGTTCATAATAGGATGTAGAAAGCTTGACCTAAGTTAATAGAGCAAGATGAGTGTTATTATTTCGAACGTACCTTCTGTTGAGAGGAATGTATTCTCCTTAGCATGAGCATTAGTGGGTGATACACTTGTGGTTTGACTACTGGGACTTACTTGAACTTTTCTTTTATTGAATTACTACAGATGTTTTCTGCTACAAACTGAGACTAGTTAACACAAAGTCAGAAATACAATTCTCTGTTTAGCCAGAAAACATACTGCTTTTGGATTAAAAATGCTTTGCTGTGCTAGGGAATGTCATGGCATTAGATCGCTGTGCTCAGAATGCAGCATTCCCAACTCACCTCATTTTCTGAGTCATAATGAAAATGATCAGTCTTCCTGTTGAAAGCCCAGTGTTAAGGTTATTAAAAGAGCTCTTGATGGAGATGGCCCGACCACGTAACCCTGTACATTAAGTAAATAGTAAAAAGGAGAGCTGGGTAGAGGTAATCAGAGAGTCCTCTGGATTCATCTGAGCATTCATTGATACCTAATTCCCAGGTAGGGCAGTAGGATATGGGAGGGGAACAGCTGAGAAAAAAGCTAGTTTTGTTGTGGTTTTCCTTATGCCAGTTCTGGCCTCCTTAGACTCAATCCTGTAAACCCTGGCTTGCTGTTGGAAGGCTGGCTAACAAAACCACATGGACCCCACGTGTTATGTGGAGTCTGAGGGAAACTGGTGTCCACCTACATTTTAAATTGATATGGTCTTGAGCTGGAGCTCAATAATAAAACACTTTTAGGTCCAATAAGTACCTGTTTTCAATGTAATCTTAAGACCAAGTTGAAGGAATCTTGTTTTTTTTAATTGTTCATGCAACTATAAATCTTGTGTTGTGAAATACTGTGTTTTATCTTGTCCAAAACAATGTTTTATCTGTTTCAGAAAGCTTCTCAATAGCTCTTTTTTGGACTTCTCTTTTTCAGTTTAGTATGAAGACTTTTTCTAATAACTAGAACCATTAGTCTGTGGTGTTCCTTGAATAATAAATTGCAAGGACTTGAGAGAAGAGGGGATGATTGCATTGCAGTACAGATAAAGTAACAAACAAATGTGTAATCTTGCCAACTACCTTGCTTTCTTATTACAATCAAAGATTTTTGCAGGTCAGTGCAGTGCATTGATAAGTAAATGGTAGGAAAACCTAATTTTTTCTCAATCAAATTCTGAAGCAAACATGCTGATTTGTTTTACTAATAGTCTATATAATTTCTGTGAAACACTTTGAAAATCTGGAAATGTGCCTTGATTTCCTTTTTTTAATTCTTTATTTTATGCATACAGTTTTCACTTTTGTTTTAATCTACCCTTTTATGGAAATAGTACGTATTGCGGGGGGCTTACACTGAAGATCAATATAAAGAGGAATGATGACAGGACACTTGAACTTGTTCTATTGTGAGTGGTCTCATTTGGCACACCAGCAAGATTAGTCTTCTGTAATTTAATTTCTTTGTTCTCAAACCTGAGAAAGGCTTCCTTGTCCATGCTAACAAGGAAGAATTGTTAAAATGGCTGGATGCTAGAAAATAATAAAGTCAGTTGCGTTCCATATCTAAATACTTGTCTCAAAGCCTGTTAATTCCAAGAAATTTGCATTACACGCAGGTTGTAAGTCTATGTGAAGGCAGACCAAGATCACCGGCAACTGCTTTACTGGCTTAAAACTTGATTCCTAATGTTACTTTGAGATTTAAATGTAGGGCCTTTTCCACAAAACCACCTGATAGCAGTGGAATCTAAATATGAATGGACCTGTGTGGATTTGGTTTGGGATTCTCCAGGTTGAGGCCCTATGTTCCAAAATTCTTAACTTCACCGTAAGTCCAATCACCGCTGTGCCACACTGTCATATAAATTGCTTTGCCACTTTTAAAAGTGTTTGTTAGTTACTTCTGTCTGTCGTGCAGGCTTTGAGTTGCACTAAGTAAAAATGGCACTTTCAGAGCTGCCCTCTATAATATAAATATGGCTTGACAAGATCATGTTAGACCATGGGGGAAATCTCAGCTGATCTCTCGGATTTTCATTTTTTGAAGATGCTGTGTATTGTAATATCTCCCGAACACAGTGCATCTCTCATGCTATGAACTGACTGTCATTCAGAAATAAAATCAAATTGGTATCTGTCTTTTGGAGTTTTTAAGCTTCAGTAATGTGTTCAATATGATGACTAAACCTGTCAAATGTAATTTATGGAAAAGCATGTGTGCTGTACCTGGTAAGAGAATTCATCTTTTGAAAGAAGAGTAATAATTCAATGTGCTGTTTGTTTCAGTATCAACCAAGGTTTTTCTATTTGAAGCTTCAATATCTGGACTACTTAAAAGCAATATCTAGTTCTATAAGAAATTAAATAGCAAATGAGGAAGTACAGTGCAATCTAAAAGATTCTGAACATAGCCTTCAGCAGGAAAACAGTAATTGCAGAAAGGCTGATGTTCCTGGGGCAGAGTGGAATTTGCAGAATTCACTGATCATTAGAAATAAACTTGGCTTAATTTATTTTAGTCCACTTAAATACCCTGAATAACTTTTTATTAAGGGTATCTCTTCCTAGTTCTTGACAGATAATTCTGAATTTGAAATACTTCAATTACTGTCTGTCCTCTTTCAGGTTCAGCCTGCCTGTTGCTACTGGGAAAGGCAGTGCTCTGTTTCTTAGAACTCTCATTATGCTGAGGACAGGATTTGTTGTGTTAAACTAGCATAAATCTGATGCCAAGCTGCTGCAGACAAGTGCTCTCAATTGAACACAGGGTGACGGCAGAATTTGGCTTGATGTTTCCCAGTTGTGTGAGAACCTTTGTAAAGAGCCCTCATGGCTCAAACAAAGTAAAGAAAGGTCAGTACGTGTTCAGTGCGAATTGGGGCTAAATCCTGACATAAAATTTACAGCCTTGTACCTGAAAGCATACTTGTTACAAGTATTTGGGAATGTTGATCTGGTTTTTTTGAAAGAAAAATATTTGTAAGGAAAGGTAAAACCTGCTTGTGTGAAAAGTCCCAGGGTGAAATGGAAAATATGGCAGGAGAGCAAGTCACAGTTTGAATCCCTACTAAGAAATTGAGTGAAGCTTCCTGAGGACTTCTGTGAAATTGTACTACTTTTAAAATTATCTTTCCATTCAAAGGTTTGGGGGAATATCAGGAACTTCTGTAAAATTAATGGGTGTGTGACCTGATTAGGTGTTTAATGTAAACCTAGCTTTTAATCCTGTAGCATGCATTTTATTTTAATTTTTTATCCCCTATGATATGATTCTAGGAACTCTGAGTGGACTTCTTGGCATTTCTCATGTATAAAATTTTCGTTGTGTAAGCAGTTGTGGAATCATTGTGTTTGTCAGTTCCCCATAAATCAACTGCAGGTTTGGAAAGGTACATTTATGTTGAGATTTTCCTGAATATGTATTGTCCACCTGAAATGTTCTAAGCTCCATCTTAATGAATTTCAAGTCCAGAAATGTTTACCAGGATACTCTATTTACAAAAAGATTTTAATCTGGATTTATAGCAGAAATTTAGCTTCATGTCTTATTTATTTTTATAACATCTCAACAGGGTACTTTCTGAGGCTGTAGCACATAATGATGTGCACATTAAAGTAAAAGTGTAGCTGAAATGGCATTGATAATGACTATGCTGTCAAGAAAATCTGGTTTCGTTTCTTCGATTGCAATTCTTAGTACATTTGAATTTTTCCTTTATAGCTTTCCTTTCCCCAGTAAATAAAGATGGCTTTGTTTTTCATATAGAGTTCCTCACATACCTCACATTTCTTCTACATCCAGATATACTTACACAGTGTTTACATGTGAATTGGGTCTCTCTAACATGCTCACATCTAGCTTTGTGCAATATTTCTGTCTTGTCTAAATTCTAGGAATAAACCCAGGAAATGTTGCTGGAGGTCAGGGCTCTTTGAGGAAAAAAAAATACAACCAATCATCCTCTTCCTCTTCCATCCCCCAAGCAAAAAAAAAAAAAAAAAAAAAAAATCCCAACTCCTGTCTCTCCTTTTTGAGCCTTTTGTGCAGAAATCCAACCCAACATTCCAAGAACAGCAGAAGAGTTATTTCCCTTCTGAACTGCAGATGGCTCTGGCATGCATCAATCATCTTAGCTTCATTCAGAAAGGCAGTCTTCTCAAGAAATCCAGCTAAGAGAGCCATCGTAAAGTGGTGAGTGTCTATTGCGCCTTGTAAAATACCATGAAGAACTATTGCTTACTCTGCCTTATATCTGTTTTTGTAAACCTTCTTAGGAAGCTGAAAGCTAATTTTATGTCATGTTTGCTGAAACCTGCAAGTTAACTCTCTTTTAATGATAATCCAGTTATCCCTAAAGTATCTGTGTAGGGACTTTTTATCTTCCAATATGAGTGTTGGTGGCTTGTACTAAAGCTTTTCAGGATGGATTGTCCAAGGAAAATAACTCTGTCCTATTTCCAAACTGCACATCTTTCTCTGATTCTGTCCATCATCTCCTCTCAAATCACTTATTTCATCTCTCAGTTCTGTCCCAGCATACTTAAGCTTTTACCTGTAGCATATATTGAATAGGGTATATAAGCTCAGTCCATTATTTATTCATGGACTGGCTTGCTAGAGCTGAAAAGGAACTAGCTTTTTCCCCTATAACCGTTTTAGCCCATGCAGTGTATTAACCTTTAAGAAGAATTATTGTACCTTTTCTAGCACTAGGAAGAATTTAGACCTGTAAATAAGAAACGGTTGAAGAAGAAATTAAGACTGAATTAATAAATATACAGAAGTATACAGAAATTCTCCCCTTGGAAAAAAAAAGAAAAGGTTTGATAAAATTTGAGGTTTTTTTGAACCATAAAGAAAGGACAAAGTTTTACTCATTTTGTAATCCTTTAGTTGAGGTGTAGGGGATATGTATCTGTTCCTCAGTACTCTCCACTGAGGTTCTACTCTGCTTTTTCATGCTTGCACAATATCTGGAAATATAGTCCTCTCCCTGCTCATTTTCCCTTTCTGGTTATAACACACTTTGTTGGAGATCTTCATCTGTTCAGACCACATGCAGGCAGGAAGAATCTCATTTCTCTGCCTCAGCACAGGCACAAAATAAATGCACATGGATTTCTCGGGAAGGCTGTTCTTCTCTTGAAGAGTGCCCAGCTGAAAGCACACGGCTCTGGAGGTGATGAAGGCTCTCACTCATGTCACACTTCTTAGTGCCAAGAGCCTTGAAATCTTCCATCTTCACAGCTGACCGCCTGCTACCTTTGAGAGTTGGTATTTTCATCTCAGCAACTGGAACCTGAGACCTCTTGACTTTGTTTTCTAAATGCTTTTAGCACCTCCAGATGGCTTGTGAGTCAGTGAATTCCAGCATGCTGCAAAAATTATCACTTTCAATACAAGTTAAGCACATTTCAACTCTGTCGCTAAGACTTTTACCTAGGCTTTGGAGCAGGCCATTAAAACTTGTCCTCTTCCTAATCATTCTCCTTAAATTAAATGCTTCAGCCATAAAGCATGCACAGACGGGCAGTAATCAAAGGCCTTTCCATAGCTGAACTGTACAGGGAGATACTTTTGAGATGTTCAGGTGTAAATTAATTATACTGTCCTCTGCTCAGGCCAGCTTTGTGACTTGCAGGATCCTGAGCAAGGCAGAACTGAAGGTGTTTGACAGCAGCTGTGCTGTTCACCTGACTCCCCTGGAGTGGGAGGTGTAATCGTGCTGTAATTGTGTGTACCCTTACAAGGGCTTATATATTAAAGTTACAAATGTGACAAGGGTCATAAGGAACAGTAATATCCTCTTATTAGACCATTTGACAGAATTGAAAAAAACAGAAAGCTTTGAGCCTTAAAGCCTTGTTTTTAACTAATTAAATGGAGTGAATGAGTAAGTGGATCAATTAACTTAAAAAGTAAATGTCATTGTCTGCCTCTCCCCTGCCCATCAGCTGAATGGGATTATTGAACCTTAGTTTTCTTTCCTTCTAGTTGGGGACGGACATGCAGGGGATGGACGTGCAGCAGGGGAGAAGACTCAGTTTGGTTATTAACCTGCCTCCTGAGGCTGCAGTCGCTTCTTGCTCTAGACATCCATAGCTACTTCCTAAGCAGTGGTGAGGGCTTGTTTGTGGTATGGAGAAGACAAAGGTGGGAACAGGACTTGGATATTGCAAAATCTTTTAAAATTAATAAGATTTTAGTTCTCTAGTAGTGATGGCATGCTTGCTGAATGCATTCTGAGTAGTCCAGCTGCACCGAACTGTTTCACTTAGGAGACAAGTATTTTCCAGTTGTGTTCAAGGCCCTGAAAGGTGAGGACAGCATGTGTACATCTGAGCCAGCTTTATTCATGGAGCATGCCAGTGGTTCAGGTTTGTATTAGTGCGACAAGTAAAAATCTGTCTCTAAATTAGCTGCCTTGAAATTGAGAGATTGGGGGCGGGGGGGGGAGAATTCAAGTGTGGAAAGAATGCTTGACTTAATGAGTTTATCTACTCTCAATCTCCTTCAAAGTACTAGCCTGACCATAAATATTAAAGTAAGTAAGTTCTTTTTAGATAATAGCCAAGAATGCTTCCTACCCACGTGAGGATTTACCAGTCCTAAACAGCTGAAAAGCTGAAACTAATCTGAAATACGAAAGCTCCATGAACCCAAGCATTTTGCAACATCAGTGGATTGCAACTAAAAGCCAACCTCTGTATTTGGGCACAGGCTTAAACCAGTCCTCAGCAGGAATTTTTACAAGTGACTCAGGTGAAGATTGCTAGTCCTCTGTATTTCTGCAAAATAAGTTTAAGATTGTTATTATGGCACCTGAGTTACCTGCAGACTTTTTCTAGTCTTAATCCTCCTTATGGAGGATTCTCCATTCTCCTGTTCATGTCTGATAGCAGGGTAAGGCTTCTCTTGGGGTAGTGTCACCAGCCTGCAGGCACCTCCTGTACCCCGATGTAGCTCCCTGGCAGCAAGGGTGTCAGCTCAGCTGCATGTTTCTCCTTTCAGGAGACAGTTACTCTAAACAGTGGAGATGGTGTTTATCTTCAGGTCCAGGAATCCATCAATTTCTCCAGTTTATGTTGGGAAGAGCCAGTAAAACTGATGCTTACAAGAATTCTGACTGTACACACTCCCATGCAGGAAGCCAAGAAAACCCTTGTGTCCCTTGGCCCCTCACAATGTGGGTAGTAGAGACCACCCCAGGAGGAGTTTCAGGGTATGAGAGATGCCCAGCAGGAAGGGCCAGAAAGTGCAAAGGCAAGACTGAATGACTAAAACAGATTTTTTTTTTTTTTTTAATATATTTAAAGCTCCTCTGGAACTTGATAAGCTAATTTGCAGAAATGTTTTGGATAAAGCCTTACTTTAAAGCACGATGTTTCAGGAAGAATAGTTAGAAAAATTTTAGTTAAGGAATCACTTTGATTAAATACCACTTCCTTGGCAAGACATGTAAGAGGATTGGATTGGTGACTGGCAGTGCGATTGAAGCCGTGTGGTTTCCCCAGGCTGAGCACTCGCATGGGGCAGCAGGAGCCAGCCCTGCTGCCTGCAGGACATCGGCTTGTGGCCGACAGCGCTGTGTGCTCAGCAAGCCCGGAGCTCAGCTGTGCCGTGGTCTTCCTAAAAATCACTGCCCTGGGCGTGGAAGTGGCCACAAATACACAAACATTAACCCTCCAGGGTATAATATATGTAGTGCTGATGAAACTAAGGGAGAGAATGAAGCAAAGTCACTTGCCTGGTTTAAGGCAGCTACTTTATTCATATACTATTTAATTGTTTTGCTAAAGTAGATGTCTTAGCCTTATTAATTTAGTAGAAATTACTAATTGAAGAGAAAACACTAATTCTAGCCCATGTGTTAACTTGATTCTTTTTTCTTGGGGACAGGGAGAGAATATCCCATAACACTTCTCTACTTGAATTCACAGGATCTCTTTGAAGAGCTGCCTTATGCCTTGCCCTCTTATAAAAAAAAAAAAAAAAAAGATATTTAACATCAACTAGATCCCACCAGGAGCTTCCTCATCTCCTCAGCAGCCCAGACTCAGAATGGACAAACTCCATTAATTTGGAGCAGTTTGGCAAAATATTCAATTAAGGACCCAGTGGAGTACTTGACTCGTTATCGTTCCAGATCATTTGTTCTGCCTGTTTGAGAGTTACAACCCTCAACAGATTTGGGTTCCATTTCATTCAACAATTTTGTAACCATGGGTAACTGCAGAAATGACGTGGCTTCGTGTTGCTGCAAGGAGGCTGTCAAGGTTGTCGGGTTTTAAAATCAACCTGCTTTGACAACTCTTCTGTTTTGCAGAATTTACCTTGCAGAGTTTACTCTGAAAAACCTGCTTAAAAATTATTTTCCTTTTTTTCAGCATTTAAACTAAAAGCAAAATACAAGAAGTTCATGGATGCCTTTGTAAAAGACTGGTATGTCTCCAGACATACTAGATCTGGCTTATTCTAATGTCTTCTCCCTAACAGAAAAAATAAATTTGCTTTGTTCCGAAGTGTATTGTGAACAATGAGGTTCAGTACAGACTCTGCCTCCTCTTTATTTTGTGTGTACTACAGACAGGATCGGAGGAGCCGCTAGCTCTTGGAGGCTCCAAACATTTTTCACTTTGGAAGTGCAAGGGTTTCAAGGCTTTGCTTTTTCTTTTTCCTCCTTTCTGAAGATCTGCAGTTGACTTCCATGCTGGGAGGAGGGCATCCTTTTCACTAGCAGATGCCAGCTGACACCCAAATCTCATGGGCATATCTGCAGTGGTAGTTATACCTGACTGATACTGTGCATGAAGAATATCATGTGTTAAATTAGTATAGGGCAAAGGATAAAAGCCCAAAGTAAAATAATTATTTAAAATCTATTCACTAATTGTTTAAAATTAAGTTGTACTCATCTTGAGTCAAATGCTACTTCCCATTTAAGTCCTTCCCTCAAAACTCTCACAAAAAGCCCTCAAATAAAATCCTTTCAGTTACAAGCCTGCCTGAATTCTCATACAGATACTTGACATTCTTAGTGCAACAGTAAAGACACGACAATAAGCTGTAAATGCTTTTTTGTCTTGCACACTGCCTTGCAAACTCCCCAGAGCCCCTGAAAGTTAGCCCAGGCTCCAGAAGGCATCCTCTGGGTGATAAACTTGCTTCCTAAGTCTGAAACAGAAGAAACGTGCCCAGCAACTGTGTTAGCTCAGCAGCAACAGAAAAATGATTAGGGCTTGAAAGCTTTTCTCCTGCTTGCACTTACTGGGCTCTATTAAATGCTCATATTTTGCTATCCTGTCTGTAATGTCACTTTTTTCATTGGATGAGAATTTGGTCCCAAAAGTGCCTGAGTGCTTACAGGTGAGTTTCTAATGAAACATCTCACTGGAGACTGATGGCAGCTTCAAAGAGATCTTAATGCCCATGAAGCCACATGTGGGAGGGTCGGAGCTAGTAGGGAATAAGGACCAAAACCATGACACCACAAAGAGAAGAGCAAATGCTATCTTGATGACTGAAGTCAAAGACAAGAGAAAGCATGCCTGCTCCCCCCAGCAGTGTGGGTAAGCAAAGGTTTTCAAATCTGGAGAAGGTAAGCACTGTTTTGGAAGGCTAAATTTAGCAGTGATTAAACGAGCTCTTAATTAACCAAATATTCCCCCTGCTTACCTTTCCAAATTATTCAATAATTGAACAATTATAATGAGCTCAGCAAGTAATTACTATCCATTCCAGGCACTGCCCTCGCCAACTGCAGCCTTTGAAACCACCAGCTGATAATATGCTGGGAAATGAAGTCCATGACGTGTGAGTCAAATAATTGAAAACTGAACAGGAAAAAAACCCCACAGGTTCAGAGGCAGTGTAAGGAAAACTGCTCCCCCATGCTGAGTCCTTAAGCATGTAGTCCCTTCCAGACTGAAGATCCATCATAAAAATTATTAGTGTGGATTGAAGCTGCAATACTATGTTTTCATGGGTGCTCTGGCAAAGATATAAAGGTTCTGCCTCACCAGGCTTTACAAAGCCTCCCTGGGGGCTAATGTGCATCTCTAGAGACAGAAGCCACTGCCTTGCCCACGAGCCAGAAAGGAGAAAACAGAAGGTAAAGCCCAAATCCTCTGAGAACACAAGTCTTAAACATATTTCTAGTTGCAGTGGGGTAAAAGTTATTGGATTGTGAATTCAGCCATTTACTAGTCTGAGCAACATTTTAAACAAGAACAAGCTCAAATGCATTAAAGCTTTTCACCCATGATTTTTAAAACAGATTTGAAGATGTTGTTTCACAAGCACTTCTTTTCATGGCCCATCAGCTGTATTGGTTTAGCTGCCTAGGGGTGGACAGTGAACCTGATCGGGACAAGAAATAATTATTTTTGGCTTGATTGTAAAAAAAAACCAAACCAACCCTATAAAGTAAAATGGCTTAATCCTTTAAAACCACAAGGCTGCAAAAACAGATGTACCAGCCTAAATGAGGGGACAGAGGAGGTTGAAGCTGGAGCAACAGTAAAGGAAAAGCTTGTCAAATTATACTCCTAGCTATGCAGACATAACTTCTCTAATGTAGTTGAAGGATTTACTTATAGCAATCACACTTGCAGAAACATGTCTGCTTTCTGACTAGGTTGTGGAAATCAGTAGAGACTCCTGCCTTCTCTGTGGGCAACCCAAAACAACAGATGTGAAATCCAAAAGGTATGAAATTTCCCCAAAGCCTTGAAACTCTCACTGGGGTATTATGGAGTCTGATGGGGGGTGTTTTTAGCTGTGGAGCAAAGCAAGGGTGGAAACAGAGTCCCTGGGAGAGGCTGCAACTTGTCGCTGAGAAGGAAACGTAACACAAAGAAAAGGACAGAACATGTGGAGACAGAAAAGAAAAGCCTAAGATTAAAATAAGAATGCCAAAGACAGCAACATGCTAAAAACAAGCACATGTTTCTACTGCACAGATAAGCTAAACAGTCACGTTTGATCCATGATCTTTCCGTAAAAGCAGGACGTGGGCAGGAGATTCCGTCTATGGAGAGCGATGGGAATGTACATCATTAAGGCAGGTCCTGGGATGAAGTCTGTAATTACACATAGACCCTCCACAGGCGGAATCTGAAACACATTCCTCAGAGCTCTGCAAGATAAACATTTACTGAAGAATGTGACAGAAGACAAAAATGCCTGTTAAGATGCTGCTTTGATGCTTTTTTTGAGATCTAAGCCAACATGCTCGTGCCAGTGAGCTTCTCTGTGTCTTTCTATGACACTATCAGAGCGACAGAGACGTCCCGCTCCTGTTGCCCCACGCTGCCTCTGTATCTCCCAACCCTGCACTGTGAGGGCTTGGCACCTGTAGCAGAGTTTAAAGGCTCCTGTACCGGGTTTCCTTGCATGCACAGTGAATAGGGCAAGAAGAGAGGAGGATTTGCAAGGAAGTCAAGCTGGGACTTGGCTATGTCTCAAATGGGGCATGTGGCTGTCAGATCAAATATTGGTTCTGCACCGAGATCCTGACAGGAGTCAAGATTTCAAGAAACCGTAAGCCTCCGGCAGCTGTCAGTGCCTGGGCATGTGCTCTCCTCTCGAGCCCTCTCGGGGTGCCCATCTCTTCCCCATCCTATTTCAATGCCAGGTTTAAAGGCTTATTACTGGAGGCAGCATGAAGCTGACGTAGTACTGCCTTCCTAAGCCTCCTCTCAGCCTCACAAAATTTCTCTGTGCTCTCATTAAGATTAATGAGTAATTCAGTGTGACACATTAACTATTTCACTTTTGCATTTTGCAGGTAGTGTAGTTGTCGAAGCCCTTCTCCCCACACCCGAGGCCCCTCTTGTCCCTGCTTCCACAGGGCCCCTCTGGGGCTGCGAACACATGAGGACTTGAGTTGGGGGAGATGCAAACAGTTTCCCAAGGCCATGAAGTTATAGATTTAAAGTTTTTTCTCTTGTATTCTATTGGACTAAACCTAAGACTTCTTACAGGTTTTTTTCTGAATAACAGGGATAAATATTGAATACCCAGGGCACACAAGACCTGGTAGAGAAAATGTTCACTTATATGGATGGAGGTAAAAGACTAAGTGATGCTCCAGCTCTGTCCCGATCCCTCCACTGTGCTCCCCTCTATTTAAGTCAGATCTGCAAGGAGCTTTTTCTGGGCACTGTAGGCTGTGGACCTTCACTTTCTCATCCTGCCTCAGAGAAGCTGCTGCAAAGTTAGAGGCGGCGCTTTGAAATTTGAGAGATGTTTGCCATAATAAACTCACCTTTTTATTAAAACAAACAAACAAATGAAAACAGCCAAGCAAAGTTACTTGGTTGCTATTCCCTCTGCTTCTGTTGTGAATTACTTGTGCTGTGCCTCAGGCAGGCAGAGGTTCCTCAACAGATTTAATCATTCTAAAAAGGTGCCAACAACAAAATGACAGGGGAGCTCTGCTGTGTTTAGCAATCAGTGATTAGCATTGGGATAATTCTTTCTATTCAGCCTTCACTGCCCCAAGATCCTGCCGTTAGAGTAGGCTGCGACCTGGGCTCTGCCCGGGAGCGATGCCCTACCTTTACCTCCACTGACCCCAGTGCTCCCAACCCATGATGTGGGGAAGCAGAGGCTCCCAGGAGGTAAAGAAAGATTTTGCTTCCCTACCATATCCCCTGCTATTGTTTCTCACCCAAGGAGGGGCTTTAGGGAGGGTATTGATACACTGAAATGATGCTGCTTTTATCAGGAGATTCATTTCAGCTGTGATCCCAGCAAGCCAGCCAAGCACAGCTGTCATTGCTGTGGGCTACATGATCATCTTTGCTGACCGGCTGCTGTTAATCAAAACCGGAGAAATTCTGGTACACAAACATTTCCTCCGTTTGACCATTAACAGCTAACCCAAACCCTAAGTTATCCCTTTAAGGAGCACTTTTCCCTCCTGTAGGTAGCAGCTCTCATCCAAGGATCTCAAAACATTTCATGCACATCAGTGATGTCTTAAAACACTTGTGCGGACAATGGAAATAGTGTCGCTGTTTTCTAGACAGTTAATGACCAGCGACGCAAGAATAAGCGACTTCCCTGAGGTCACAGTGCAAATCAGTGGTGATTTTGTACGAGAAGCCAGGACTTCTGACCTCCCCCCATTTCAGATCATCTCTCTCTTCAGCTCTGATGGTGAGTGCTGCCTTGATAGGCGTCTCCAACATCAAAAGTCTTGTAAATCTCTTCTGGATTTTATTAGCTATCTTACACCAATCCTGCCTGGGTTATTTATCAACAGCACTAGTGTTTTGGGGATGAATGGCCGGCGAGTCCCCACCAGCAGATGACGTGAAGGAAGATAAACATATCCACTTGAGTGGGATCAGATAACCACTGCTACCGCGAGGCACGAGGCAGGTGGGTGCTGCAGACTGCCCATGTCCTCCTGCTACTGCTCCTTAATCTGAACGCTGCCCGGGGGCAGAAAGCTGCTTTCAAAATGTGGTGGCTAGAAGTAACTAGGGCTCCAGCTGATTTCATAATAATGCCATTCCTATAAGATAATCCCTTCTACGGTGTTAAATGAAAGAAAAAAAAATGTTACAAATAAAAAAAGCAGAAACTCAATTTAAATCAGTGGGGTTACTGGGATTTCGGGTAGTGCAATGCTGGAAGCTGGCTGTCAGCCCGTACTGCCCAAAGGGAGGATGCTGCAGGAGCTCAGCACAGGAGCTGGTACTGCCTAATGCCCTGCACAGCTTGTCTGGTGGGACTGGCACGTCTCTCAAGGTTTAGGTGTTCTCTCTCTATGTGTGTCTTCAAGAGTGCCACTCTCTCCCCTTTTAGCATTACTACATTACAGTTAATTTACCTTCTCCATCCATCCACATTTTTTAAAGATAAGTTCAGTGTAGCCTGAGAAGTAATTGCTATGTAGTGCCTTTTCCTGGGAGGCTTCTTGCAAGAGCCAGCCTGTGGTTCTCAAATGCCAAGCTGATATTAAAAAAACCTAAAAGGCGTAGAAGTGTTGTGAATTTGATGTACGTCCCTGATGAAGTTTGCAGGAGCACATATATGAAACAGTAACTTGTCTCCAAAACAGCATGTTTATGGACACACCACATTTAGTTTCAGGAATCTCCCTTGCTTTGTTTGGATGAAATCATGTTTGGTTTTAGTTAAGAATTCAGGAGCTGAATTCAAGATCCTGATGGGAATGCACAAGGAAAGGTTAACAACATCTCGGAGAGACAGCGGCCTAAACAAGCTGGAAAAAAATTTAGCAGATTTTACTTCTCCAGCATTAGCACCGCTTTGGTTTTAGAATTGTATCCTCTGCCAAGTATGGCTTATATTGCTGGACGGTTTGATTTTGCACAAGCTTATTTACTACTTTCCCTCCAGATATCTTGATGGAGGGGTTTGGGTGGGGTCTTCTGCAATATTGAAGTTCAGCCTTCTCTAACAAATTCAATGAATGCTTTTTAACTCTTCAGTTTGTTTCTCACTGTAGAAGCATTCCTAGTGTTTACAAAAATGTTTCATTTTAAATTTTAATTTAAATTATAAATGGAGAGAACCAGAAAAGTAGAGCCCAAATGCCAGAAGAATTCTTCAGGATTCATTTCTCCCTTTCCTCTTTTAATTGTCCCTTTCTTGGGTGGGGAAAAAAAGGAAAGTGTTGCAGCAATTTTGCTTTGATATAGCTCTTTGGGAACCTTTTCTTTGGGGACAGGAAGACTCTAGTTGGGACGACAAATCACAAAGCTCAGTTTTGACCATTTGAAACCTGCTACGATAAAGTTAGTCTCCCCCAAAGGTGATATACAGCACGCTAGAAATTCGGTGTGGGCAGAAAGCTGGATTCCTGAGGAGAAATATTTATTACTAAAAAGAAAAAAAAAAAAGATATGTCCCATTTAGGGTTTTAATATACCTCAGTAACTTCTTTTAATGCTGAGTGTCTGACAGAAGCTTGCGACATCCTAGAGGTTTGGCTGAGCAAGCCAGCAGCGAGCTCCTTCCTCTGCTTTCACCAAACTCAACCTGGGCCATCCAACCCCCCCGATACTTTGCTACCAACTGATGCATCCTTTCTCTCTGCTGTGTTTTAGGTACTTTCCCAAACAAAGGCAAAAAGGTTTGTATAATAACAACAACAACAACAACAACAATAACTTTAAAGGGTACTTATATCCTGTGAAGCTGCTCCTACAAGTTTGAAGACAAAGCAATATATTCTTATAAGCCACAGCAATTAACTCCACGTATCCCAGAAAACCTTAAAACTAACAGTAACAACCAATATTATAAGGCAAAAAAAAACCCCAGCTGGGCTAAACTGTAGTTAGCACCGGCTCTAGGTGTTTCCATGGGTGCTGCCAGTGAGGATGCTGTGTAAAATGACAGGAATAAAGGTACTCTGGGTTCAGCATAGAAAGAAATGTGTGTGAGAGAAAAGTTAGCACTTGGAAGTAGGATTTCTCTTCACAACAGACTTTTTCCCTTCGTATGTTGTGGTAACCTCATACTTTAAAGATTTTAAAAAAATGCTATTATATAGTTAGGTTGTGCCCTGATTGTGTGCAACCACTACGTTTTAAAGCCTAAAGTAGAAAGAAAATTTTCTTCCTGAGACCTCAGGATGGAAGATTGCTGCTGCCACCAGGGGGACTCAGAAACACGACGGTAGGAGCCAAGCATCCTCGAACCGGCCAAACTTCCCGGCGAGGACGTCTGACTTTCAGGGGCTGCCTTCACGATTTCTCAGGTGCTGCGTTACTCGCTCCGATGGCTTGAGGGCTGGGCTCAGATATGAGGTTTATGCACTTTCTCCTCTCATCATGCTGATGGGGGAACAGATTATGAACTTAGTCATCCTGCCTGTTCTCCTCGGTTAATACAACTGGGCAGTAAGCCGTGTGTTTTGTACCACGCAAGGTACAAAATGCTCATAAAATCACTTCTCTTTCACTGGCTTCCCAGGTATTCAATCCCACAATAAGCACCAAAAATGACTGCTAAAATAGCAGTTTAATTAAAACGTTAATGATTTGCTTGCACTCATGATTAAATTGTAATGTGGGGCTTTTGAGCATTTATTGCAAATTTGCTTTTAAAAAGTGGGGAGAAAGATGATAAAAAAATGTGTGATTGAAGGTAAAGTCTGCAAAAAGTCTTACAAAGTAAGGTTCAAATGGATTCTCCTGTGTCTGGGGAAAACAACTATTCTCACTTGTCCCACAAAGAACCAGCGTTTTCTCTTTTCAAGTGAAAGCAGAAAAATTGCCATTGCTGCAGTAGATAGTACCTTAGATTAAAGGAAGGAAAGAGCACTCAGGATGAAACTGCATTTCTTTCACAGTCTGTGTTTTTTGGGTTGTGTTTTTTTTTCCTGTGTGTCATAAAACCCTAAACCCTAAGGGGTATTGGAAAAGATTTTCTAGTGATTAAACTATTTTCTTTCTCATAAAGCATGTATGGAATTTTGCAGTGACAGCCTCTGGCCCAACAACAAAAATGCTGTTGCCTTTCCTAAAATTACCATTTCCCATTTTGCTGAAGAACTAGCTGTGTTACTAAACTTGCAGCAAAATTTCATTTACAATTAAAAAACCACAGGATTACAATGATTTGGGTATGATAAATGATCCCAGAGTACACATAGCTTGCCTTCTTGGAATGTAGGAGAATAGCCAAAGTAAAATTATTTTCAAGGAAATCACCACATTTTGCTTAGTTACAGCCCAACTGACTTTCCTGTTGTTACTTCAGCCCTGGCCTGTGATGCTTCAGATTTACCTATGGTAAATCTTGTCACTGTAAGATACACAGAGTTTACAAAGTCCCACCACCTGGATTCTGGTTGTGTGTCTCTCTCAATCTTGATAACTCTTTTATAGCCTCTGTGGTTGTGGAGACAAGATGTGTTTTTAATCTCGTGGTTTTAATGTCATGGTTTTGGGAGTTCCAACTCATGCTATTTAGCGTTGAGGACAGGTAACACCTCTCCCTCACGCAGAAAAGAGCCCGAGCTGCTTTACAGCAGTTTTGCGTGGCCTGCGCTGACTCCAGGGAGATGTGCTTATGAATACTGCGGTCCTACCAAACCAACACCCTCCCCAAAATACTCTGGGTGAGCTGCAGGCAAAGCTGCCCCTTACAGGTAACTTAAACGTTGTGTCGACCCCGGACAGGACTCTGTGCTATAGACAGACAGCAGCAATCCCCTTCCAAAGCTACCTACCAGATTAATTTTTGTTGTTAAAGGAACATACACAAAGACTATCTCCTCATTTCCAAAACATAAGCACACCCAGAAGAGTCAAGCTTGCCCAATTACAGACAAGAGGAACTCAGTTAAAACATCTGCTCTTGCTGGATATTCATTAAGTGGGTCAAACCTACTGACTTTTGGCAGTTTAACTGGTCCGATGGGACAAGAGGGATGTTGTTTCTGTAATTCATCTTTTAAATTGAGCTCAGATCCCCAGGAGTACGAGAGGCTCCTGAGGAGTCATGTTTGTGAAGGTCTGCACTGTGTTGTGCATCCTGCGCTGCTGAAGAGCCATCATTCATCACACACAGCAACATCTTCTGATTGCTGGCCAGTTTTGCGTGTTAAACAGGCTCTCCTCTGCCCCAATGACACGCTTTGTGGGTGTCATCCAATCTACTGGTTTTCTTGTTAGAGTAACC
Organism: Theristicus caerulescens; assembly: GCA_020745775.1. Taxonomy (NCBI): domain Eukaryota; kingdom Metazoa; phylum Chordata; class Aves; order Pelecaniformes; family Threskiornithidae; genus Theristicus; species Theristicus caerulescens. The sequence goes on from CM036571.1 coordinate 20,642, forward strand.
TCATACGGGTTTATCAGAGCCTGATGAGAGAGAGGAGCAGCGCTGGGATGGGACTGGGCTGAAGCACATACTGGTTGAAAAACCTGATGAGTGACAAATATCCAATATTTCACATTTTATCTGGATGCTCCTCCATCAACCCTTTGATGTTTAAGGCTCTGATGATGTGGCACAGAAAGCACATTCCCTACGCACCATTCATGACACTGAGCAGAGTAGCAGAATCCCTTCTGGGGACTGATGGGACGTCTTGGGAAGCGTACGCCAAATCCAACCCCTCTGTTTGCTTATCCCCTGCTTCTCCTTACATACCTTTTAATAGATATACACTATGCCTTGCAACTATTTCAGGCATGGTAATCATCCATCCTATAGCAGCCTTGTATGGCTGTGTTGGGTAAGTGGCCTTCCAAGGACCTTCTCCTCAGGCCAAGCAATGGAAATCAAGACACATCAGCACTGTGTCAGGTCAGGATCCAAATCAGGGTGGGTTTTTCTTTCTATAGCCATAAGGAATCTTTTTTTTTTTTTTCTCTCAGAAGTGGGCAAATGGCACGTGCAACACCTGGAAGGGATGCAGCCATGCTTGGCTCTGCCAGGATGTCTGTCTGGCCGCACCGTTATGCTCCCTGAGAGCAGGATGGCACAGCACACCTCGCAGATGACACACGTCCTCCAGCCTTCCCACACCACCTTTAGAGTTAAGTCTTATCTTTGTTATTCTTATATGGGAGTGACTTCTAGCCTCGGAAATGGGAAGCAAAGGAAAAGTAACAATGACTTCAGAGGGAATAATTAAAAAATAAGTTAGTTCCTGAAAAGCTGTTCCTATAAACTGTTGAAGCCTGCTCTCCCTGCCAATTCCCAACATGAACTGTGTGTTAGTCCCCCTATTTCATAAGGAAACGGGCACCATTAAGTCTGTTTATACTGCCCAGCTTGGCAGTCTACACAATACTGGAACATGATGAAGTGGTCACCAGCGTTTCGAAGACAGTCCTGTGGTTAAAAGCAATACAAGCAATTCTAAGGTGAGTTACTTATTCCCCCTCTCTGAAAAGCACCCCAACAACTGCATCTATAAAAAGAATGCCTGACTCCCGGCACAGGAACGTGCTTCCCTGGTCTTCATCCAACATGTTCCCCGAAGGGTTTATTTTTCTGCTGTTAGTTGAGTGCATAAAATCCAGCATGTTGCTGTGCTGTGTTCTCTGCTCCCAATCCTTGGCTGCGGTGTTGGCACTTTGTGTCTCTGCCTTAGCACAAACATACCCTAAAGTTTGGCATGTGACACGAGAGGATCACCCAAGGACACAGGAACCCAGTAACACTGCAGGGCGGGAGTGGAACTCCTCTCAGGCAGATGGGGGTCAGAGTATACCATAAGAAAGTGGAAAGAACTGTTCCTTAAGCAACCACCTGCTGTTTCAGAAGCCCCTGGGCATCACTAGCTGCTGACAATAGTTTATGCAATTCGCATCGTGCTTTACTTATCCCCAGAGTCTGTCCCAGAACAGGAAAGAGGAATATTGAACCCAACTTCATCCCCACGTACGTGAGCTCTTCAGAGAACATTTAGGAACGGCAGCCTTTCCCCTGGAAATACACCCCCCTGAGCTGGGTGAAGAGACCATGTGAGGGGAAACCTGATAATGGTCCACTTTTTTGTCCCTTTTATGAGGAGTCTCGTGGTATAGGATTCAGTCATTTTTCTTAGAGCCTCAGGTCTTTGAGTGATAGAATTGTAAGACATTTTTCTTTCTTTCCAAGGTACATTTTCAGTTTTTCAAGCCCTGTTGACTGTTGAGAAAGGGACCAACTTTAAAAAAAAAAATCAGTGGCAAATTCAAATTGCCTTAGGTAGAGACCTTAAAAAATTACGAATTTTTTTTTAGGTAATCCTGTGGTTTCTGACAGCTTACCTTGTGGTTTTTGAATGCTTGGAGTTCAAAGTGCTGCTGCAATGAATTTTAAAATAGAGACTTTAAGCTTGATGAAACTGTAGTGCACTATAATGTAAGAGGAAATAGGAAAAGGGGCTTAAAGGTCTTTTTACACATACTAGAAACAGACAATGGTAATATATAGGGAAAACCGAAGGCTTGCAGCTAAATTAAGCAATACCAGGACAATTTCACATTATTGCAGATCTGACCCAGCTGTAGCCTGAAGATAGCACTGAGAAACCACACAGGAGAAACAGTGCAGAGCTGGAGCTGGGCAAAACTCAGCAAAGCGTGAAAAGAGTCTGTGGCAGAACTGAACAAAGTATCCACCTCATCTTCTGCACCCAAAACCTTGAAGGATTTGTCCTGAATGGCTGCTAGCTCCCGGCAGGACCCCCCTGATAGCCCCGTAAGCCAGATGGAAATTCAAACGCATACTTGGGTTCATGCAACTTCTTGCTCCTAACTAGAGTGACCACCAGAAATGGGTTTTTAGGACCCTTCAGGGCTAAGGGGTCCCAAAGCCCTACCTTGGCCAGATGCTCTGCTGGTCCTGGTGTCTCTGGAGTGCCTCCTCTTCCTCACTTGTCCTTCAGCGTGGCCATGCCCAGGGCCTCCGAGCTGTAGTCATACTGGTTGCTGGAGGACATGGACCGTCCCCAGGAGCACTGCAGGTTGGAGCCCCTCTTGCGAAAGGAGGATGTGAACCTGTAGAAGTTGCGGTGCCTGTTGCGCAGGTATTCCCTGTAGTTTTTGGTGAGCAGGGTGTAGAGGAAGGGGTTGATGCAGCTGTTGCTGTAGGTCAGGCAGGTCACCAGGTAGTTAATGCACTTTTGGGTTTGGGTGGTGAGCTGCAGGGAGCTGCTGTAGAGTCGCACCAGCTGCCAGATCCAAAATGGCAGGAAGCAGGCCCAGAAGACCAGCACGATGCTGAAAATCATGATGAGGACCTTCTGCCGGGGGGATCTCTTGCTCTTCTCCTTGTGGGGAGGGTTCCTCTGGGACTCCAGGTAGGTTCTGGCCAAGCGCGTGTAGAGGAAGCCAATGATGATTCCTGGGGCCATGATGCTGGTGCTGAAGAGCACCGTCAGGTAGGTCCGGTAGGCGTCCACGCTCCAGGTGGGCGCACACATCCTCTTCACCTTGCCCTCTGCCTTGCCCCCCTCGGTCAGGGTGACCATCAGCATCATGGGCAGAGTAAGGAGCAGCGAGACCGACCAGACAGCCCCCGCTGTGACCTTCCGGTAGCCACGCGACCGCTTCAGGGTGTCCAGAGGCCGGGTGACGGCCAGGTAGCGCTCAGTGCACATGAGGGTGAGGGTGAAGATGCTGGCATGCATGGTGAGCAGGTCCAGGCTGAGCAGGATGCGGCACCCCAGGTCCCCGAAGTACCAGTCCTGGGCCAGGTAGGTGCAGACGATGAAGGGGATGGTGGAGAGGTAGAGCAGGTCGGCCAGGGCCAGGCTGACGATGGAGCTGTACATGGGGGCGGTGCAGCGCGCCGAGTGGCACATCACCACCAGCGTGTAGACGTTGCCCGCCACCCCGGCCACGTACATCACCGACAGCACCGTCCCGAAGGCCGAGGGGATGAGCAGGGGGCCGCCTCCGGGGGGACCCCCGCCTCCGCCCGCCGCCGCCGAGGCGTTGCCCCCCCGCCGCCGCCGTCCCGTTGGGCTCCATGGGCGGCGGCGGCGGCCCCGCAGCCTCGCACCGGCCCCGGAGCTCCCGGCCCCGCCGCCGGCCGCTCCGCCCCCCGCGGGAGGCAGGGCGGTGCCGGGCCGCCCGCGGGGCTGCCCTCGGGGGAAGGGCTGCCGCCGCCCACCGCCCCCCGCCCCGCCGGGGCTCCCCCTCTCCGTGGCCGGAGGGAGAGCGGGGACCCCGCCGCCGCCGCCCGCCCGATGCGGGGCCGGCAGCGCGGAGCGGAGCAGCCGGGCAGGTGCCGTCCCGGAGGAGGCGGCTCCGTGCGGGGCCCCCGCGGCAGCGAGGCGGCAGCCGGAGAGGGCGCGGAGGGTCTGGAGGGAGCGGGGGGAGGCGGCGTGTGGCCGCCCTCAGCCCGGGCGGGGACCCGGCGGAGACGGGCTCCCCGAGCTGCGAGCAACCCTGGAGCGCTCCGTGCCCCCCGCGAAACCAAACCTGCCAGGCAGATGTAGGCTGTGGGAGCTTCCTAGAAAGTTTCCCTGGCCACTCTGCTGTAATCTGGCTTTTCTCTCCCGGGTTAGCATCGTTGGCAAGAGGAACGAGCTGCGTTGCTTGAAGTCATCAGTCAAAGAAATCTCCGTGGGCGACAGGGAGAGCCAGAGATATCCCCTGTGTTTCTCAGGTAGACAGCACGTAGTGTTTCAGATATATTCGGAGATAGACTTAGATGGAGGTGGATACAAAACCGGGGCTGAAATAGTCTCTTTTTGTCGTGGAAATAGCTTTTATTTTGAATTTTACTCTGAATAGCATGGCAATGTTATAGTAAGATTTAAATTTGAGCTTTAGTGACAGCTGATTCCCCTGAAGAGGGTGAAGTACACAGTGTGATGAATGAAGTTTACAGACGCAGCTTTTCCAGTTAGACAGCAAATCTGGGGACAGTTGCAAAATCAATTAATGCCTTACATTTCCATCTTATTTTAGAGAAAGCAGAAATCAGGGCGATCCATAGTCAAAGGACACCTTTCCAAGGGTACAAGAGTGCTGTATTTCCTCAGCTCCCCTTGATTTCCAATAGGAATTAACTGGCTTTTATGCCTTCAAACATTTTTGCTTGCATTCAGAGTGCTAAAATGACTGCTGTGTGTATATTTGCTTGTTTTAATCCCTCCTGAAAGTGCTTTTGTGCAAACCATCATCTAATTCTCTGTGGCATGCTACAAAGTGGTGAAACTCTTGTTGACTCGTAGGAGCAGGATTTACCCCTATAAAAATACTGTATTGAATACTCAGTTATAATTTGCTGTACAGTTAACACACACACACGTGTAACTCTGCTTTCCTACCCAGTGCTGCTCATGAATGTACATGTCTGTTTCCAAACCTCTCCAAATGCTTAAAGCTATATTCAAAAAAGTAGCTGGCTCAAACATGATTTGAATGCTGGTGAGGGAGAAGAATCTAAATTCAATTATTGTCAGGCAGGGATTTGTTTTATCAGATTCAGCCATTGCACTGACAAAGTTTAGATCCAGGCGCTGAGATGGAGATTTTTTTTTTTCACTGGAAGTTCGGACTCTGTCCCATGCCAGCGCCCTCGGCAGCCCTGCATTCCTCTGCGGCAGCTGAACTGAGCAGCTGGGAATGCAGGCGGATACTTTACTGGGGCCAAATCCTGCCTGCATGGCAGTCAAGGGGATTGACTGCCACAGACTTCAAGTAAGATCTGGATTTGGCATAAATAGATAATCTCTGAGAATTAGGTTGCACGCAACTTTTGCAGTCCCGTCTCCTTTTTGTTTTGAAGCTGTTCTCTGCGCTCTTTTGTTCTCTGTCTTCCTTTAACGGCCAGGACAGAGGACCAAAAGAGAACAGAATAGATATTTTGTCGTCTGCCATGTTACCTGATTTGTTTTGGGTGATCACACAAGATGATAGAGATAAGCAGAGTGATACATTCTTCTAAACAGAGAATTACTTAATCTGTTTAGTAAATACCTAATTTCAACTTTCCTTTTTTTCTTCCAGTAGAAGACTATTTAATTGAGCAACACTAAGCATTAGTGAGTCTGCAAGACACTTGTTTTCTTAAACGTGTAGGATACTCACATGTATCCATGGGAACTTACTCCTATTAAACTCTTAAAAAATAGTTTGCTGCCTGAAGTTGTTCTGCAAAGTCTGTTCTCTGAGCAAGAGGCACTTCCCCCCTCTGATGCTCTGCTCTTGCAATGCACTGAATCTCTTCTGCACACCCACAAGAATTGACATAGCACTTGATGCCCGGTGGAATTGGGTCTGGAGCGTATGACAACTGTGATCAATCAGAATTAGAAAAGGGACGATGCAGGAGTCTGGAATACTGATGTTTCCCGTTTGTCTGTGTACACAAGATACACAGTGTGGGTGACAAGCTATCAGAAGAATTGGTGAATTTTCCATTTCTCCAGATACCTAAGTAAGGACTGTAAGTGGCTTTCTGGAAGACGTATTTTAATCAAATAGAAATATGGAGCTCAGTGCAGAATTACTGTCAGAATGAGTCCTCAGGGACATGTTGCACACAAAACCAAGTAATCACAGATCAAATTGTCTTTTATGAACCTCAAAATCTGTTAATACCCATGTGTTTTTTCTTGTAATATCCTAAAAAGTATTGATATGAAAATGATGAATAATGTACTTCATGTGCAAAATTTCCCCTCTGGAAGCATTTGTGCTAATGCACAAAAACATACCCAGCCATCTTAAAATATAGCTCCATTGTGCATTTTATTGTCTGTTTTGAATAGGACATTTTTTTCAGGTGCTCAGTGCCCAATTTTAGAATTTCCTAACAAAATTGTCTGCTTATTAGGAAGTAGACGATAGCAGTCTAGATGATGAGGGCTGTTTTAGTAGCCATGTCCAATGTCTTTTTTATAAACCCCTTGGTTTACTCAGTGAATAGCTGGTACTCCTTTGTTTGGTTATGAAGGTCAGAGTATATATGGTGGGCAGCTGAAAGCTGTAGTCTTGGCAAATTGAAAGGCGGCTCTCATTGCTCCATTCAGCTGTGACAGGCTTCAAAACTAAGTGCTGGCCAGGCAAAAGGAGGGCAGTGAGTGAGTGAGTGAGTGAGTGAGTGTGTGTGTGTGTGTTTGGAAGCAGAGGCTCCCTGTTATGGACTGTCACTGTAAACTGTTGTCCTCCTGAAGTGCCGTTCTGGTAGAATTTTATTGTTGAGAGTGGATTTTGCAGTGCAGGGTAGGAATGTGAAATGATGCTTTTGCCTCCTTTTCAGCATCCATCAGCTCTGAGTGTACCAATGCCATGGTGCACAGATCCAGCCTTTGGATGTGATTGCTTTTGGTTGTACTAATTCTGCCTGACCAGGTGAGCACCGCTGTTTCTTGCAATGTTCTTGTGCCCTGTCACCACATGGCCACTGCTCTTCCTGTCGGATTCCTACTCAGCAGGAAGTGAAAAGACTTAACTGATCCCTAGGCAAAGCATCAGGAAAGTCTTTAGCTTTTGCCAAGTTCAGAGAGGTCTTGATGCAGCATCCACGTGAGAAAGGCAGAGATTGAGATGGCTCTGGAGGAGCCCAAGGGTAAGGTTTGTTAGATCCCAAACATGTGCTGTCAGATGAGATCCACACATTCATTTCTTAATCCTAAACTTAGAGGCTCAAAGTTATCATCTGTTAGTTTAGAGCCTGTAAATGGAATGTAATGTTGTAGGGGAAGTGGATGACAAAGACGTATTGAAAACAACTGCAGCATAATATCCCATGGGATGCCCAGAGACTGATTTGGCCACATTGCTTAACTCAATAGTGTACGCCATACAGAACCTTTTCTCAAGTTACTCACGCACTAATATATAATCTCTGCAGCTTGGCAATTGAATCTCATTGCAACAATGTTTACGCTCTGCAATGATATGCATAGGTCTTCATCTGTCTTTGAAATTGTTTCTGAACCAGCATCGTCACTCAGGTGCCAAGGATTATTTAAAACCATGGACCGTGCACAGCATAACCCACTGATCTCAGTGGAGTCATTCCTGATCTGCAAAGCTATAAGCAAAAGCAAATTTGATCCACCACTTCTGAAAGCTTGTCGTTAATACTTACGTTTACATCTGTCTTACACAGTTGAACATGCCCTTAAATTTAAATTTACACGTATACTTTAATTTAAAGATAGAGCTCTCTCTCCCCACTCCGATGTTTAAGAGGCAAGTGTCCTAGCACTGGAGGAGTCACTGGAGAGAACCTGAACCCTTTCCAAGATCTCTGAAGAAGACAGTGCAACAGGTTTCAGGCAGCATTATTTCAGGAATGTAATTGAGCGGGTTTTTAAAAGCCCTCCCAGATATAAAGAACATTGGAGGGACTTGCCTTTTTACCTCTTAATCACAGTGCTCATGAGCAAGTGCATTGCTCTCTCATTCCAGCTGCCATGTGTGAAGAGTAGAGTCACTGGCAGTGTAACGTCTGAGATGCCGCATGGATTTGCACCCATGGAGAATCTGGCTGGTGGTGCTTGCTACCTTTGGAGGCACACTGTAGGCTTTCTATAGGAAGGCACAGTCAGGATTGCTATGTTCAAGTCCATATAATTGCAAGCAACCATGCAATAGGTTTGAGTCCAGAGAATCTGCTCCTCGCCTCTCATACATCCAAAGCCATCAAAGCTTCTTCAGAGTGCTGCAATAAGCCTGAGATCTTCAGTACTGAAGATTATACCTGGCAGAGATTACAGCGGGCCATGAGAAAAGATACGAGATCAAAGGCTTTGCCCTTGGTTTTTGCAGTAGAGTGTAAATTGTGTGCTATTATAGTGACTTTGAGCAGTAAGGGCTCTGGCAGGATTTTTAGGATCTTCTCCTTGTGTTAGAGTATTTGAGAAGAGATCGTTTTACAATGGAAAAAATACCTGTTAATAACCCCAGGTCATTTCCTATGGAAACTCAAACCACCATTACCCTTAGATTTGAACTCTTTCTCCCCCACCTAAAAGACACTGAAAATCATCCTCCTTCACCATGCACATGAGTAAAAAGGAGACAGTACTGGCTCCTGGGGAGGCTTTTTGTTATTATACAACACAGCATCTGCACAGCCCTGTGCACTGCAGTGATGGTGCCAAACAGCTGGCAGGGATCTGACCCGAAGAGCATGGGGTATTACCGGGGACAGCAGCAGGTTTGATTTGGCAATCTGAGTTACCTTTTATGTAGCTGAAGAAGCTCTGGAAGTCACACGCTCAGTACAGTGTTGCTTTTGGTACTTGATTTATTTTTGTTCAAGGTAGGAAGGCTTTTAGTCCCATTAAATACCTCATTCTACTGCTGGAAAAATGATAGCATTTGTATCTGCAAATTTCTCCCCCAAAGGATTGGCTCTTTCTACAGTCTAAACTCCACTCAAAAGAGCACACAAAACCTACGGCAAGCTTTCATCACCGCAACTCAACCTCTTGTTAATAAAGGGCTTCAGATACTGGAAACTCTTTTAATTCCTGGCTTCTGTAATATGTCTCTGTCCATACAGATAAATTACCTTCAGGTGAATAGTCTGCATTTCATAAGAGCAACCACAAGAGGAGCTGACGGGGAGCAGCTGGCTGCTGCCAGGATGCTGTATCCTGCGTGGTGGAGAGAGAAACTCCCACGCTGTTTTGGAGGAATGGTTAATGGGAAAATGGATGGTTTTTTCATCTTGGTTTTGTAAGAATTATATAAAAACTTTTGACAGATGTAAGAAAATGGTGGAAGCCCAAGGAATCTCCTTTTGCCAAAGAAACAATTCCCAGTCAAGCCTCATGCTCGGTGTCTGGGTCAGAGCTCACTTGAGTTAGTGGGAACTTTTCTCTGAATTTCAGTGAGCTTTGGAGGAAGCCAGTGATTAAAAATCAAACGAGAACTTGTATCCCTGCCTCTGAACAGAGGTTCAGACCGGAGCTGGGTCCAGCTTTGGGGATGTTTTAACTGAGCGGTGATTCTGCCTTGGAGGTTGGTAGTGCAGCATCCAGTTGGGCTTTGGTCCTTCTAATCTTCTCCCTGAATAAACTCACGACATCCTTGTAGTCCCCCTGAGTTGCCTGCCCCTTCTTCCAAAGGTCGTAAACTCTCTCTTTTTCTTCCTCCTAAACTCCTCAGAGAGACACTCTGTGTGTGTATTATGCAGAAAAGGAGACTATGCAGCAGCCCAGCAGCATCAGGGAGGGACTCTTACTGCTCCCAGTTTTATCTGTAAGCTGACTTTTGCCTCCAGATTTTTGTGCCTCTGGGGAAGCTGAGAACCATGCATTATATTTTTATTCTAATGTTTCTCTGGCTTATTTATTTGAGGGTATGTGTTGGAGTCTCTCACTATCAGATGTTGCTGCTGAAAGGGGACTTCAGCCAGTGAAAACTCCAGCTGGGTGGGTATTTACGTAGCCTTTGGTGAAAGCAATGAAGTCCTCTTTGTTCCGGTTTTTCCATTGCCTTTGGATCAGACTTTGTCTCCCTTAAGATCTGTGTTAAATTTGATTTTAAAAGCCTTGACAAAATAGAGCAGAGGATTTACTCTGTGTGCTCTACTTCCAGTCCTGAAATTATCTTCAAAACAGCATTGGCCCAGTCATTTTTCCACCCAGGGCTGCTGCAATGACATGCTGTCTGAGACCCTGTGGTCTGCTAGCTCGGCTCCCAGGGCAGAGGGGTTTGTTCAGACCATGCCTCGAGAAGCTGCACAATGCCATGGCTGTGTGCCACAAGCTGCTGCTGCCTCCTCAGTCACACCAACCCAGAAAGGTTTGTTCCCCAGGGACTCTCTCCTGCATGTCACTGTGCCAGCTGGTGGAAGATGAGGATAAACAGAAGCACCGGAGAGGAACAACGATGAAGGAACCACTGGGATCTGTTTGTTTGTTTATTGGATGGGGGTTTGGACCTGTTTTTTAATTTCATGGCAACTTGTAGACAATCAGAAAATCAGTGTTCAGAAACTCAAAGACTTAAGGACTAACCACTAGGAGCAGAGCTTTTTCCCTGCAGGCTGTGGACAGCCAGGTACATTTACAATTCTTTACTAATCAGCCTGGGACTAGACCAGCATATTTATGTAAAAACACTAATACTTTTATTACTGAAGACAGCTCAGAGCTCAGGCCCCTACACTTCTTTCTAGAAAATGGAATATTTTATTTTCCCCCAGTAATAGTATGTTTTTCTTGTCTCCTGGCAGTTTGCACAAAAGCTCTGAAGTACATGACATACAGCAAAGAGAACATCAAAATCTGCTGTGCCATATGATCAGCTTGCATTGCAGTGGGCATGTTCCTGGCTCCACAAAGCTTCGCAGCCATAAAACTATTGCTTGCTTCCTGATGGGAATGCATGCCTTTGCTTTAACTGTCTGCAATAATTCATATGTATTTGCTCTCAAAACATGCAATGTTAATGCTTCCTTTAAATATAAAATACCTAGGACTGGTAAAGGGAGGGGTTGGTAGTCCTGGTCACAGCTATTGTCTAGGCACTTCCAGAAGAGACACTTTGTTGATGCATGCTTCCCCAGTCGGTGGGTTTGATGTGAAGAGTGTATCTCCGAGGGTAAACTGGTGTTTGCAGAGTCAGTTGCGTTCATGCAGCCATGCCAAAATAGGGTGAAACCTCTTTTTTCCCATTTAGGTGACAGGTATGGTACTAGTGTGGGACCCATAAAGAGCTCTCCTACCTTCTGTCATCCTTCCTTTGGTAAATTTGCTACTGCTTATGATGGTCAGACATTTATTTGGTAATGACTGTCAGGATGACTCTGGCAGTGATGAGAGAGAGATGTGTGGCTGCATTGAACAAGCACAATCAAATGGTTCTTTTGAGCAACAACTGACAGAAGCCACTTCAGTAACCTCTACAAGATAAAGAGGGAGGCATGACAGAAGGGAACTAGACGATACAAGCACAATTGTTTATAAACCAAAGGCTTTATTATTCGTCATGAGTGACCAGCAAATCTTCCACTAAGAACTACTCCCATTAAAATTTAACGTTTAAAAAAAGAAGGGATTTATCTTCAGTAGGATTTTCTTGCACTGGGCTCAACAAGAGAAATGAAAGATAAACATCTCACAGGCAGAGTCCAGGGAGGGAAAGCCTCGTCAGTGCAGCTGAATTCGGGCTTTTTGTTCCCGTTGGTGGGAAGCAGAGAGATCCGGATAAAGGGCTGCCAGAGCGATGCTCGGGGGAGAGGAACCTCTGCATGGGGAGTCGTTGAACTTGGAGAAAATGCTGCATCTTGGGGTTGTTTTTGTCAGACTGACAAATGCAGCCTTTCCCCCTCCATTAATTGCAGCTGTAGGATGCTCTGTGGTGCACGGAGGCCAGTGGCTCCGGTACCCTCTTCCTCTCAGCAAGCTGCAAGCTCACACCTAACAGCGGGGAGGTTGAAAGGAGGCTGTATGTCTTTGGCCTAAGGTAGAGAAATTTGTTTTTGTAGGCTTCTGATTAGAGATACAGAGAGCGTATTCATCTTCTTAAGAGACTTACCTGGATTTGGAAGCAGGACTGTTGTTTAGCCCTATAAAGTGTTGCAGGAAAGTTCCTGTACCCTGAGCTACAGGTAGAAATAGAAATATCTCTAAGTTGGCAAAAACAGGGCCAGAAGCACGTGTATGTGAGGTGTGGGACTTCGGAAAGAAAGGATGGGAGGTGGTGTTGCAGTAGAGAACTGGACCTGATGTTTTTTCTTCGCAGCCACCAATTAGGGGGTGGATTTTTTTGCTGAAGTGCAGAAAAGGGGCTGGGATTTCTCTGCCTTCTTCAGTGCTCAGAGGGAGGACGTGCGGAGACACTAGCAGTTTTACCTGTCAGCATCAGAGGAGACTTGACTGCTAAAAAACAGCCTTACATTATACCCCAAATAGCTTGGACGAGAGATAGGTAAAAGATAGGTGTTCTCTGCTAGGGGGGATAATCAACTTTTCTCTTTCAGGGTCCAGGCTGGTGAGCTGTGAGCTGGAGTATCTTCCCTAAGTCGGAAAAATACCAGAAGATGTGTTGTTCTTCACTCCCCAAACAGTTCTCTGTTCCTCCCTACCCCTTCTTAACCTGTTCAGAAACACCTCCCTGTCAGTATTGTGGAGCTGAAAGAAAGTAGGAGAGAATCTGACAGAACCACTGGGATTCAGGGTGGATTTTAGAGACCTTTCTTAGATATCGGTAAAATGATGAATGCAAGCAGTGAGCGTTATTACTTGATTCGCCTAGTCTTTATGCTGCCAGTGGCCCCAGGGTTGTTCTCTGCACTGCCACTTTGAGTTAGCACACCACTAAAGCGAAGGCGACTATAACTGTATTTGATTCCCGGAGAAGTGCTGAGACGTTGGCTCATTTCTGGCAGTTGTCCTAGCACATCTTTTGAAGGTGCCACCTCTGCTCAGTCCTTGTGGTGTCATGGCACTGCTACTTGGCTGAGATTCAAACACACACCTCCAGAACTTCACAGATTGATTAAGCATTTGAAAGCAGTAGCTGCTTTAGAACTAGTGTAACAAAGGCATATCTTAGTGAAGAGTTTCTTCCAATCCCTGCAGTGGTCCTCAGACAGGCAATTTCATTACTCCTAGAAAGGGTCCCAATATAAAGGTCTTTCCAAGCTGCCTAATGTGCTTTTAAAAGACTATATCTTATTTGTTTTAAAGGACTTAAAGATGTAGGATCGTACATTTGATTGAAAATCCCTGGGATTCAGGCACTGAAACAACTTTGAGGGTCCAAGCTGTAAAACAAATGCAGAGCACAACCCTCCAGTGTCCCTGTGCAGCTCCCAGCTGCTTGTTCAGTGCTCAGGCTCATTAGACAACCTCCACATGGGTGGAGGTTTATGTATATATTGCAGAAAGTGGCTGAAAAAGGAGCTGCCAATGACAGGGAATGAAAGGGGTTGAACATTGTCATAGTGATCTTGTCAGTGACAAGTCCTGACTTGTGGTAGTTCCCTCTGCTCAGGCTAGTCAGCTGTGAAACCCCTTGTTATATGCTGTCAAAGCTAGATCTGCTGCAGGGATCCCATGACTTAGTTTCCCATCGCTGTCATGAGGACCCAGAGGGGAGCGAGCAGAATGGCAAACCACCTAAGGAAGTGTTTAGGCCAGGTGAGCTGGACGGTCCCACCTGCCCCAGGCTGCAGGCGCTCACCTGGAAACTGCTGATAGGAGTGCTTGGATGAGGAATCCCACCTTGGATCCTCATGGGATCAGCTTGAGGTACAGCACTGACTAACACATTAGCTGTCTGGTGGTCTTATGTGGCCTTGCATGTGCCAACCAGCAGGAACAAAAACGCTTGTGGGGTTGTGTAGCAGGGTTTGAGAATGGCAGTGGCACATAAATTTTGCACTCAAGCACTAGAAAGCCTAAGAATTCTTGATTTAGATGCAAGTCCATTTTGAAAAGAGGATTTAGCATTTTTAAAATGCTACTCTGTATGTGTTACGTTCTATTTTTCTCTGGCAAGGGAAGCTGTCTGCACTGCATTATGTATTAGGCTCTTGAAAGCATAACTAGTTATGTAATTATTAGAATTATATTTGCATTCACAACTAGGATGTATATAACTAGTATGATAATGCATGCTAATTAAATACCAATTAATCATTTTTAAAAATGAGGCTTGAATCTCTACAGCTATCACAGATGTAGTAAATACTCATTGCTTATGAAGAATAAATCAGATGTGTTTTAATATGCAACCCTAGTCCTATATAAACAGATAGTGCCAATTATTTAGGACAGATTTAACATGTTTCTTATTCATATTACACAGCTACTGCTGACTGAGTGACAGTTGTATTTGACTACTTTTACATTATTGCACATTAATGCTTCCAGCTGTTCACACTGGGCTGGCTTGTGTTTCAACCATCAGAATATGTGCAAATTCATTAAGTTTTACCCTGCAAGGTAGAGGGGTTTACGCACGCTTAATCCAGCCAGGTAATCCAGATAGGCTGCTGAAAACCAGTCATCTTTTCTTCTGTAGTTTGAAGCTTTATGGCTCTGGCAGGATATCTGTGACAGGTACGCCGCCCCCGCCCATAAAGACCGGGGCTTTTAACATGGCGACCACCGGCTTTTCGCGCCTCGTTCTCGCGCCTTTTGTGCTCTGCCGCGCCCCCGGGCACGTGCACCCCACGGCACGGGGAGCAGGAGGGGCGGGGCCTCTCGGCCGCCAGGCGGGGCCCGCAGCCAATGAGGCGCCTGGGCTCGGAGAAGCTTCCGGATTACGGCCAATGGTGGCCACAGCGCAGATCCGACCCCGGGTATAAATGGGGCGCCGCCGGGGAGGCTCAGAGCAGTGGGTTTACGTGTGAAACTTCTTCCCTCGGCGTCGCCTGAGGAGGCTTCCCGGGACTGAGTGCCCTCACCTCTTGCGGGTGAGTGGTTTCTTCTGGGTGTCCCTGAGTGAGTCCTCACCCCCGCGGGTGAGTGATTGCACCCCCCGGGTACCCACAGGAGGGAGAGTTTCCCCCTTTGTGACTCTGTGTGTGTGTGTGTGTGCGCGCGCGCGTGCGCCCGCCCGCCCTTTGGATTATCCTTGCCGTGTGTATGGCCGTGCAGTAACAACACCCTGCCTGACTGATGCCTTGAACCTGTTATGTGTTAAATGTTATTGGAGCATTGGGTGATTTCGATTTATCCCTGTTTCTCATTGGTTTCTGTTGTGTGGTTTTGGTTGTTTTGTGCAATAAAGTTGTTTGAGTTTGTCCTTAGTTTTGGTTAGTCTTAGTGTACCTCTGTGACAATATCTTACATTGCTTTACCTGCAGGCTTCAGAAACTTTGTGGAAGAGAATCAAAGTCCATATAGAGCTGAGAGCATTTGATGCTTCTGATTTAAGAAACATGCAAAGTTGCTGATGCCAGAGAGGGAAACATACTCTGTCTCTGTTATAAGTTTCTGCTGCAAGTTTAGAATTGTGTTACAGGCCTGGGGGGACAAGTCCAAGCTAAATTAGCTGAACATGCTGGCTGCTGCCTGCTGTAAACTGATAATGAGCAAACTGAAAGGCTTGTAGTGTGTAGCCAAGCAGGGCACTGAAGTGCAGGTGTCACTGGTCACCCTTACAGCAGGTAGGCTTGCACAGCAGCAGCTGTGCTTATGGAGGACAGCGTCCTCCTGTGCCTAAGGACATCTGAGGTACTAGAGGGCAATGGCATGATGAAGTCATGGAAGTAGTGAAGCAGAAGGGAGGTGAGATGGTTGAGACTACTCAGCACTTCCCATGAGATCTGGGTTTTGGCTTGTGGGGGTCTTTTCCAGACTTTTGCCATGCTGGGTGTTTGCTTTTGATTGTGGTTTGCCTTGGAAGCCATTTCCTCCATGAAGAAACAGGTTAATTAAAGAGTTGCTTTGGCTGGGCAGGATTTGGCCAGGACACTCTGCAATGTGGAAGGTGCATCCCTGTTCCTGTGCCTGCTCGCTTATGCTGGCCTCCACTGCGCTGGACACTTCTGTCATACACACCAGGAAGGTTTTGCCTGCATTGAGGCTAGGACAGGACTAGGGCCGAGATATCCGCCTGGGAATTTCTGCAAATCACCTTACCTCACTCCCTGGGAGCATCTGATGTTGGGCTCTTGGTGCTCCTCTGCTGTCCCCAACAGAAAGGAGTGCAAAGCCAGCTGAGGTGCTGGGGACCAGGGCACACGGAGGAAGAGCAGGAGGAATGAGGGAGGTAATCAAGAACTGGCGTGCTGTGCAGTTAGGAATGGCATAACAAGGTCTGGGGTAGCATTAGTGCCTACCCCAACAGCTACCAAAAAGGGTTTGCGGGTCCTGAGGCACGTTCACCCCCAGTGTCTGGCGCCTAATCCAGGACTCCAGAATCCCTGCCTTTGGCAGTTGTCCATAATCAGCTACAAAACTCTCTGGAGAGGAGCCTCTCCTGTTCCCCTTGGCTGGCTGATGCATGCAAGGATGACAGCTGATGACTGTTTTCAGAGATGTGGTTAACCCTGGGCTCCCTGGGTTTCAACCAGAACTTTCCTGGCTTGGGATGGGAGGGGCTGGGTCCTGCAGACAGCTGGTATGGGGGTCCCTGTGGTGGATTTCCTAATTATTCTCCACTCTACTTTTTCTCTTTTTTAAAAAAATTTAAGAAATAATGTAGCAAAAATCTGTTTTACATGAATTCTGTGAGTTCCTAAGTCAAAAGTTAGGTAGTGACAGAATTAAGGGTTTTCCTGTAGCCTCTGTTGTGTATATGGACATTTCTTTAATACTTCTTTCATGTAGTTTCAGTAGTTACTAAGCCCTGATGCATTTGGTCTCACTAGAAATGTCCCCAAACTCCATACAACCCAGAATTGGGCTGAAACTTATTAGGAATATGTACATTCATGCTTTGCTAAACTGTCGCCTTTTTAAAGTGTCCGTAACTTCTCTAGTTACTTGTTGCACCATGTATGGGTTCCAGCATCAGGACAGTTAGAGTTTTACTTCCCACTCTTCTGCTTACTTAGTTCATCCTCACTTTTAGGAATCAGGCTCACTGATTTTCAGGGTCTTTACCTTTAATTTCTGGAACTAGTGATACCTTAAATGGGTGATTTCAGCTCATTTGATTTCATTCAGAAACCAATCAACCCAAATCATCTTCAGTGATAAGTAATGAAACTAGGTTCAAGTACTTCTCAAGTGTTTTCCTAAGGTGCTTGTCTGAGCTCAAGCTGTGCTGCATTTATAGGACAAATTAGGTCTGAAGCTCACTTGAGACTTCATCAACAAGGTAAGACAGTACTAGTAATTATTCTAATTTTTCAAGTCAAGACACTTGTTTGGCAGAATGGCTTCCTTTAAAGTTACTGCATCTCTTCTTTTTTCCTAATAACTAGGAATATGAAGGCTAGATATTCAGTTTGGTGTTATTTGGTCTCCTGATCATGTTATTTCTCAACAGAGAAATACAAATTTGCTATTCCTAACAGCAAGATTTATTGCTGTATATTAACAAGAAAAAATGCCATTTTACTAAAAGTTCAATTTAGATAGCCCTGAACAAAACCCAGTCTGGATGGTAGATTCAGGAGCAGCAACAAGTGTAATGTTCACCTAAGTAATACAAATGTAAAAAATGATGGGGGTGTTACAATAGTTGACTGCTGTAGAAGCCAAACAAAATTCTACATCCTCAGTAGGTTTTTGGCTTAGAGACATTAGGCTGCCTGTTTGCATTCTGCCAGGCTCAGAAAATGTAGTGATGATGTAGTAAAAGAGTTATATTTTTATACATGTCAAGCAGGCAGGTCTCTCCCTGACAGCAGTGTCCTTCTCTCTCCCATTGAAGCATAATTCTGGCATGTGCCTGTATTGGGTTCTGCCAGCTTGTAACATGTATTAATCACTGCAAATTATTTCAAGGCAGGCTCTGTGTGGATATATTGGGAGAACTGATGTGGAGTCTTTAACCTTTGAATCACTTGTTCATTTGTGAACCTAGCTGATGTTAACCCTGAGTTAATTACTGTCCCATGGAGCTGGGGTGCAAGCTGTTGGTAGATCTCAAACTGATTCCCAGAGAACAACCAAGCACAATATAAAACCCCCAAAGTCGAAGCTAATGGAGCTGGCCTGGGATTAAATTCATCATAGAGAACAAACTTGAAGCAAATTTGTGAGTATGGGCAGTGTACTTGTGCTGTTTCTTTTCAAAAGATAAATGGACGTTTTTAAGTATCATTGTGGTCTTCTCTCATTAGGCTAAATTCACTTGAGAGTGCTTTTCTATTTAGAAGAACATTGTGTGGAATAGAAAGTGCTCAGCCACAAAGCAAGCTATAAAAAGGTTAATCATTTTAAGGCAAAGTTAGATATAAGCACCAATAATGTTACAAGTTGTGTTATTCCACTTTTCTGTGGCAACGCACATCTGTTTCTTTAATTTCAATGCAAGTTTTTGTCTCATAAAAGAGCTCTGAGTTTGGGAGTGGAGTACTTGACTGTACTTTTCTGCTGGACATTTTAAAGGCCTGCAACCTGGTACTAGCACTTAGGTATTTAAGCTTTTGCCTTCTAGCTTTGTTTTAGGAATAATGAGCAGCTTCACTGATTCCTAGGTGGAATTAATGGGTACTTCTCACAAATTTAAAAAAAAAAAACCAAAACAAAACCAAAAAAACAAACCGAAATCCTGATTCTGTCCCTTTCAGAGGTCTGGGTTCAAAACATCTCCCACTGCCTTTTTAGCCACCTCTCAATGGTGGTTGAGATGATAACTTGGACAAGGAGAAGAGTAGGTTGTTACAACAATCTCCATGCCTGATGACCTGAGGGGAAGGGGAGAAACTCTGCATTAATTCTGTCCAGTCTCTTTCATAAGGATTTTTATTATGTGTGGTTTGTATTGAGGGAACTGAGGCAGAAGAAAGATACATGACTTTGTCACAGTTGTAAAGAAACCCAAGTTTGGGCTGGAGATCAGCCTGTAAAAATGAGCATTTTTCATGCTGCCCATTGGGATGAGTTATTTCAGGATAGGTAGTTCTATCAACAGGACACTGACACTTGTTCAAGACTCCATACAAAAGATGGTGTGGTGGAGCTGTGAAGTTGGATGACAGATGAGCCAGGACTGAGGCTAGGGCTGCTTTGTTGTCAGTGGCTTTTTCCGGAGTAGGGAGCGCCGTGAGCAGGAAGGAAGAGTTTGCAGAGAATAAATTTGACACAGGGGAACAAAGTGTTCCCCTTAAATGTGTTCTACAGTCAGAATAGCAGCAGTGTTTCTGCCAAGTAAGGGGCCTGCTGCAGGAACAGTTTGGCAAGGGAAAAATATAGCCAAATTTGTGCTAAGCAGCCTGATAGTGGGTGGCTGGATTATGCAATCTTACTGATATTCAAAATCCATTGCCTCTTGCAAAGTGTCTTTGAATGAAATGGAATGGCAGAGCAGAAGACTCTCTTTATTTTGTTTTCTTCCCCTCCGTTCCCTTCCAAAAGTTGTGCATTTAAACACCTCCATTCAAATTCTTGAAACTTGAGAAGTAAGACTGGAAGGACAAAGCTTGTAATGAAACCCTCATCAGGAACCTGAGGGCAGGGCTAGACAATGAGCTATTGCAATGTCAGAAATTCTTGGATTTGTTGAAACATGGTCCTGGAAGGGATGAGCCAGAAAGGAATCGCTAAGAAAAAGAGGAAAAATATGATATCCCTTCACTTCAGCGTGCTCTTTTGTAAGTGTAGTCATTTCTGGGAGAAGTATCAAGATTCACGGCTGTTCTCAACACTGCCATGTGGGATGAATGAGCTCCCATGAACGGAAGAATCATCATCATCATCATCATCATCATCATCATCATCATCATCATCATCTAGAAACTGGTGTGGTTTTGCCTTGGAAAGCGTGATCATAGCCCAATAGTTGTGCTCAACTGCTGCTACTGTTTCACTGTGTACAAACAAGAATTGTCTTCTAATTGCCTGGCTTGCAAATTAAGGAAATCTGGTTGATTTATTCTCACTAGGAGTAACTTTGACCTCACAAGGTTGGATTTTAACATCAGTTAAGGTGTATTTAAGAACACATCTGTCTTGTCCCCCTTGCAGTCTCACTCTAGGAGCAAGGGAGGACTGAGATTGGGTTACAGATTCCACAAAGATGTCAGAGCTGAAAGAAAAAGGTTGTTACTTGTAACTTGCTCTTGTTGACTTACCCAGTATGTTCTGGAGCCTATGAGCTGTGATAAGTAAAGGCAGCCTGTGGAGATGCTTTGCGTTCTGGTGTTTTTCAGAGTGCATCCCTACTTTGAAGCAGACTGTTCCCATGAACAATCTTAGAAGTGCAGTCTAGTGTGCAGCCAAAGGCTTGACTCTTCACCAAGCTCAATAATGATACCCAGCATAAATGAACCCTCAAAGAAATGAGTAAGAAGAAACTGCAGCCCAGGTCTGAATATTTTCTGTATTGCCACCTCTGAGCATTAAGGAGTCTATGTGGACTAAAGGCTGGTATTGGTGCACTGTGCCCCCTCACCTTTCATTTTGGGGTTTAAAACCATCTTGAAATTTTTCTCCCAACTTGTGCAACTGAATGAGTGTTTACAGCTGGGGGAATGTGTGTGATACCACTACTATGACAGAGCCTGTGACTACAAGTTTTGATGTGAAACAGTCCTGCACAGAGTAAGAGAAACCACTTTTGGCGCCAAACCTTTGCGTTCTGAAGCCGGTTCCTTCTGGTAGCTGTTGCTGGAGCTGTAAATGGTCAGAACTGAGCCTTCCTGGGTTTTGATCCTCTGACTTACTGTGTAAACTTAGACCAACCGCTTCCATGTTCTGTGCTTCCCAGAGCAGTTCCTAAACAAAAGCATGCTTGCTATAAATTCCCAGTGCCACTTTGGCAATGCAAATATTGAGTTTTCTATTTTCCTTCTCTGGATTTTGTTTCCTTTCACCTTTTAAGTTTCTTCCCATTTCCCCAAGGGAGTGCATATGTTCTCAGATTAAAAACAGAAGTTTGTTCAGTTTTCCATGAAGGCTAATTTAATATAGTTTTAGTATCCTTTCAAATGGTATTTTCCATATATAAATATTTATTTTACTAAAACCATGTCTTTCTGATGGAAAAATGTCTGGGCATTAAAAAAGTCAACCACTGTCTTCAGTATATAAATGTTTCTATAGTACAAGTATGATTTTATGGAGTAAAACATTAGAGATAACTGGTTAAGTTCTTCATTTTGACTAAAGTTAATTAATTATAAGATTATTTTTATCTGAGGTATGAAAACATCATGCACTAGAGCCTTACCGTGACCTTCTGAACCCTAGAAATGTTAATGTTTAAACTGTAAAACATGGGTGTTTTTAAATTGTTACTGATACAGTAAAGGAGCAGTGGAAGCTAGGTAAAAGCTTGCTAAGGCTTTGTGCCAAACTGCCTCTAGACAGCTAAGCTGTAGTTTGTAGTTGTTTGTTATTAGATAATGCAGCTCTGTCATGGTCTGAGTTTGAGAATTGTAGACCTTGGGTCTTGGGAGCCAATCTCTGTCACTGCAGGTTTCCAGAGCACTGGCTGCAAACAGGCATAAAAAGCCTGTAGTAAAAGCTCTGAAACCAGCCTGTTGGGTTGTGATGTCCTTTGACACTTGAAATGCTTTGAGAAAGAAATTTGTTTTGGAAGGAAAGAAAAAATATTTTGAAGTTACTTTTTGTTCTTTTGTGTTTAAGACAAGAGAGGGAGATATGTTGTTAAGGGGGTACAAAGTCTCACCTCTTTTGGTGTCTACTCTGAAGACCAAATCCAATCTGAGCTGACAGCAAGTTGTTTTTATTACAGGGCTAGCAGTGTTTTAACCTCCCTCTCCTGGAAGAGCATTTGGAAATTGCCCCTCACCTATTAAATTAAGCTATTAAATCCCAACACGGCTACTCGTTTCAGGAGTTTATTGGCAAGAGCCAGACAACCCATTAAAAGCCAAAATATTATTGGGAGAGAAGGATTAGAATGTAGAAGAAATGATAATCGTAAGTCTTAAGGAAACACCTCTTCTCTCTTGGTGGCTTCCTCCAGCACTGTTGGTGTCTTCCTCTTCCTTCCTGGAATGACTGTCACCTCTTGGGGCACAAAATCCTTTCTTAGATTGCAGGAGTCTCTTGGTGTCTCACATGCCTGTCTCCTTACAACACTACTGTGAATACAAAGGGGTACCCATCTCCTCTTTTGCTCCTAGTTTTTTCCCTTACAGGCATGGCTAAACACAAAGAATGTATTTATGTGATGCAATGCTCAGTGACCAGCACGCAGGGTGTTCCTGTGCAAGTGTAGATCTGCTCTGTTTCTGTGTCAAACTGTAGCGTGACCATGATGGCAGAGAGGTGGTGGGATCTTTCAGAAGATGGGAAATGATTCTCGAGCTGATCTGGTGGCAGCACATGAAATGATACTTAAGTCCTGTCCCCTTTGCATTTTTAAACAGAACAGGTGAATAAGCCAACATAGTGCAGCTGATTCCCAAATAACTGGATTATTCAATATGTGTGAACAAGCATCATCCATGTTGCTCCTCAGATGCAATGGCTGGTCTCTGGCAGCTTTGCAATCCCAGCAAAACTAAGTACAAGCTCACTGCTTGCAAACATTTCAAAGCGGTGTTATTCTATCCCTGTGCATTGTGTTAAGTAACTGAGGGAGAAAGTGGTTTTAGACTGCATACAGATCTCCAGTGAAATAGATTTTAATTTTTAAAAATCAATAGGTAGAATCAATCGACAGTAAAGATAGTGTCTTTTACTGATTAAATATCATTTCATCCTTCTTTAAGGACAAAAAGTTTACCTCCTTAACTGATTGAACTCTTAAAGAGAGAATTCCCGGGGGAAAGAAAAAAGGGTGAAGAAAATCTTCATTTTCTTGGTATTTGAAGGTGTAATCCTATCTCTTGGTTCTCCAGTGTATTCTGATTAAAAAGCTCAACCTTCCAGATCTTTCCAGATGGTTAGGAAGAACATTAGCTGATGCTTTTTTTAATGCTTTTTGGGTTGCTGGAGTGATGTTTCCAAGCAGCTGTAGGCACAGAGGAGTTGTGGGTTGCAAGGCAGTGTGAAAAGTCCTTCATCTTGATGCACTGCCTTTTGATATATGAGCACGAATATTTCCTTTTCTGCAATGACATCATTTGTTTTGCAGAAAACAATACTGAGAGAGAAAATAGGAGATTTTTCTCCCAGGGCCATGTCACCAAAGGCCAGAGTAGAGCTTGAAGTGTGGTTGCAAAGGTATCAGCCTGTCTTTAACCTGTTGTCCCTGCCCCACCATACAATTTGGAGACCTTGTCACAAACAAGGACTGCAAAGTGTTGCATGATGTACAAAGCTAGAACCAAAGAGCCTCTTTTGCATAGATCTTGCATTCCCTCCCACAACCCATGCCTAGCAATTTAAAAGCAAGAAAAGCCTCCTAGCAGCACCAAGTGGGAAATATCTGCCTTAGCACAGCAGAAAGCTTTCCTGGGGCACCGGTTACAAACTTCAAACTTCTAGGTGGTGCAAAAAGCTTCATGTCAACCCATTTTTAATTGCAGCCTGTGAGGAGTCTCCCAAAACTCAAGGTAGATCTCAAGCCAGATGCTGTCCTGCTGGCTGGCATGTGCTGGCGATGCTGGAGAGAGGACAGCAGAGGAAGGACACCTTCCTGGCTGATGCAGCCCACCAAGCAGCAGCCACTGGTGAGTGAAAGCTGCTCCTAGCCCCCTCTCCTTGCAGAGGACACCTGAGTGTCATGGGAAATGCAGCAGATAGTATCTGGAAGTATAAAAGCAACTTGAGCATCTCACTGCTGCAGAAACCTGGTCCCTCCTTTCTCTTGTCCACCCTGACCTTCTCTGTGCTCTCTGCCTGTGCTAACTAGACCAGGCTTTGAGGGATCAGGCCTTTACACTGGTGATGTTGGCATATAATTTCTAGTAATTTAGCCAGTTGTTTTAAAAATTAACCTTTAGCACAGTGAGCTCCTCATATGGAGGAGTGGTGTCGGTTCCTGATTAGTGCAGTGAAAAGCTGCTGGCAGCTGTTGCTGCAAGTTAGTTCTACTGGGCTGATGAATTTAGGGCATTTTTTTTCTGTTGTGGTTAAAATACAGGACCTGCAATATTGTTGCACCAGTGGCAGCAGCGTGTAAATAAACGTGTTGATGCAGCAGTTTTGCAAGCATCCTGGACGTCTTCTGGATTTGTGTTTCTTCTGCCTGTCATATATCTTAAAAAGAGAGCAATAAAATGGAATTTGTAAAAAATCACCGTTTTGGATTTTACCTTAACATTCAGTGTGACAAAACTAAGAACTTAGCTCAGGGATATTGCTTTGTTTGTAGCTCTTAAGAGTAGAGCGTCTGGACTATTTATTTAATTGAAATGTAAGCTTATGACACTTCACGTGTTGCATTGTTAGACAAGTTGTGGGCTTGGAACAGGGCTGTGTGTTTGCACTAGCGGGAAATCAAAACTGCCAACTACAGGCTGATACTATGTGCTGGTGAGTCAAAATGTGATGACAATAGAAGCTGTGTTTCAGAAATAAAATGTTAGCACTGATTATGTTTTTTCCCTGTCAGCCTAAGAGGGTGCCAGTTGCTGTGGTCCATTTTAGGTTGTAGCTCTTTATGAATTTTTTAAAGAAATATGATCCATATTTTCATGGATAAGAGCCCAAGTTAATTACCTTGGAGGTCTTCAGAGAGCTCTACACTATCATTGTACAGCGGTGCACGTAGATAGATGAACTAGTACCCTGTGTGGTCACCACCACTGCATCTGAAAGTGTCATGGTCTTTAATTTGCTTAGATTTTTTTTTTAATTCTCTATCCTTGATATATGTGTGCAACTGTGTGTGTGTTGTGCTTGGAATTTAAACATATTTTGGAAGTGGATATTGGGTGTTATGTTTCTAGACATCAGTGTCAACAAATGTTACATGATCAAAGTGGGGATTTTTTGGGGGGAGGAGCATGTATTGCGATGGAACAGGAATACTGTTTTTAATCTTTCCACTCTAGCAGTTATCACAGTAATTGGGGAAAAACAACAAGGGATTGCTTAATTTCTCGTTGTCCCTTCTCTTTTTTTTATCATCTTGGAGTAATGAGAGAATCTACCTGAGAAAGGTCGCTGTCAGCAGTGCATCTATAGCAACCTCCAAAGATGTGATTTTCTCTGGCTTGCTTTATTGAGGGCAAGAAGTGTTCAATATGGATATGCTGATGGTAGGGTGGTTCTGGTAGGAAATCTTGAAGGTGGGGGTGAAAAGTCATGCCAGGAGCATGCTAACTTTACTAGGAGTAAAGTTGTTTGGTGTAAGTATGTCTGTTAGGAGCTGGAAGAGCAGAGGATCTCAGTACCAGCTGAAGGTTAGCAAACCCTCCCTGTGGCTGCAGTGGCAAAAATAATTTTGTGAGCCTGACAGATTTTATTTGGCACCCTCGTATAAGTCATCAGTTACTGCTATATGCTGTCTCTGCAGGATGAGAGATTGCTGTATATTTAAAGGAGCAGTGGGAAAGCTTTTTCTAATGCAGATGAGGCCAAGAACTAAATTTCAGGCTTTGGGCTGGATTGGGCCAGGTCCTTGGCTCTCCTGCGGATATAAGGTGGATTTGGGGCAAGGTTGCACCCTTGTGGAGACCGTGGTTGTTTATGCTCACTAGTCTTTCACTAGGATGTGCTATAGAGCAACTTTCCTCAGCATGAAACTAACTCCACAAATAATTGAAATGACACGTGTAATTCTCACTATTAATTTATTTAAAGTACTGCTTATTGTAGTGGGAATACTACAAGCATAATATGCCAATATGCTAATAATCTCTTAAATCCAATTCTCCCTCTGACCTAATGGACCATTTTTGATGAACATGTTCTTTTTTTAACAGCTGAAAGAATCAAAATGACTTCTTGTATTCCCATTCCAGGAAGCAAGATTCCTGGGAAATGTGTTAAATTGTCTCTTTATTGATCAGATAAATAGGGTGAATTAAGACAGAAATTATACTGTGACATCATTGTTTTTAATCTGATTTTTAATAAGTGGAGGAGTAGATTTAACAGTTTTGTTCTTCTGAGAAATCTTATTCAGTTTACTTCTAATTCACACTTCAGATTTGCCTGGATTGTTCTTTTCACTGTACAGCAGCTTTTAATACAGTGACAGGATCAATATGGGAAGAAAGCTTGGTATATGCCACTGCTTGCCCAAATGTAAAAAAAAAGTCTAGAGATTTTGTATTCTTGTTTATAGGTGGCAAATTTGAAAGATCTCAAATCTGATTGAAAATTGTCTGAAGAAACTATTTTCTCTTAGGAAATGCTTGCTCAGAAAAATCCAAGTATTTTTCAGGAACATGGATTTCTTTCAGAGCTTTCTGTGGGAATTTTTCAGAGTAATTAGCTTAGACAACATAATTTTGATCTGATGTGCCAGCAGGAAATTTCCAAGTAAATCTCTCTCAAGGAAAGTTAAATTATTGCAAGAAATTGTAGTTTTATTTTGCCCTTTTTTCCTTTTTTCTTTCTTTTGCCAGTTCAGGAGAATGAATAGAAGTTGACTAAGCCTGAAAGCCTGTATTTTGGCCAGTCCAAATTTAGAGTGTTGTCATCAGAAGATGTGCAGCATTGACATTTAGAAATTCCTCATTTTAATAGGCATTTCAGAGTAGCCGTCAAACTTAAGGCATATAGTGAGGATTGTGAAATGGTGAAAGCTGGCTGTTTTCATTAACTACATCATTAGATTGTCACTTAAATATTAGTGGGTGTCTGTGTTGCAGTATGAGGAGCTCTGATAGGATACCATTAAGGCAACTGCCAGATAAATGGCATATTTTAGCCTTTTTTCATAAGAAAATGAACCTCTTACGATCATATGCTCTGTGCACATCAGCCTTTCTGACAGCTCCTCCTGTAATTTTTTTAGTGCCTTGGCCAATTTTGGCTAAAGCAAACAAAAATTTCAGAAATGCAAGGTAAAAAAAAAAAAACCCAAAAAACCCAACAAAAACCAACCAACCAAAAAAACCCAGCAGTTGAGGAAAACCCAGTGAGAGGATCCACTGAGGGAAAGAAGGTGTGAGTCCAGGATTTTACTAGGCTTGCAGGAATCTACAAAGAATGGAGGTGTTATGAATCCCCCAGCTGCGGAAGAACTTCAGTAGGAGTTTGCAGCAGAAGGCACAAAATGCTATCTGGCACAAGGCAGGGACTCGCTCCTTTTTGAATTCTCTGGTGTGTAGTAAGGAGGACCCTGACACAGCAGCTGCAGCATAATTCTGCGTAAATGCTCTCAGATATGACTCACAGGCTCATTGCAAATGAAGATTTATAACTTTTGGCAATATTGGAAATACTTGTTTACTCTACCAGTATAGGTCATTTATTCTCCAAACAATACTTTTCTCCTGATTTTAGGAGTGCATTGGTTCCTTAGCCCTTCGCTTATGCTGCTCCCAGTGCCTGTCCAGCTCACTAATTGCATTTCTTCCTGTGTTATTGCGTGAATCTTCTGTGCCAGCCTGAATCCAAACTCCAGTAGTCTGAAATCAGAGAATTGTACATGTGATTAGACTTGTTCTAGCTCCTGATGATATTTGAACAGGTTTGCCTGCATGCATTCATGCTGCTTATAGGGTGTGTGTTATAGCTATGCACAGGACAGCTTGACAGCTTTTTCTCTGTCTGTGATTATGGGAGCTGATTTGAGCCATGTTATCTCTAGCTGTAGTCTTCAATTTTTGCCCTGACTCTTGTATGAGAGGAAAGAAAAATCACTAACATGAAACAAATCGTGAAGAATGAAAATTGGGAGATCTCGTATTAATAAAGTTCATGCTGTTCCTGGATTTACTGCTGTAGGATCTTGAGGAAATCATGTCAAGCTGATAATGATCTCCTTGTATGCATCTTCGAGAGTAAGAGGAAAAAAAAATCACTGCATACAGTGATCATCAGAAAGGGGGAGATGCGGACATGGGCAGTGTTGGCCTCTTACTGGCTTTTGGCCACATCATGCTGGGGCAGACTGTTCCCCAGTTTAATTACACAATTGTGGGTAAAAGTATTTCCGTGGCTTTGTTTAAAACCTGCTGCGTTGTAGCTTCACTTGATATTCTCTAGTTCATGAATGACAGGAAATGGTGAATAGTTGGGCAAGGTAGTGATCTGTAGAAAACCACTTACCCACTGACATGAAGTTATCCTATCTATATCCTTCACCTATCAGCTTTAAAATGTGCGAGCACACAGTCCTTAATGGAAGAAGTGCTATTTAGCACCTTCTGTCTCAGAAATGAATGCAAGGTTCAGCTGATACTGGCTATCTGACCACCAGCCTGTTCTCTGACAGTCATTTTCAGGTTTGAGTGGCTTTAGCGTGCTGTCAGAAAAGATTTGTCTCTCATCACCTACACAGCAACTTTGTCCCTCCAGGTGCTGTGTGGGATGCGAGGACAGCAGCAGCAGGGGGTGGCTTCCTGGCACTTCTACTCAGTGCTGTATAATGGGATTTTTGCAATCTGTTTCTGTTGCATGCTGCTCTATAGGGAATATTCTGCCTTCTTGCAGGCATGCAGGTTTGAGATGTGGCAAGGGATTCTCTCTTCTCAGATGCTGTGTTTGCATTCTATAGGAAACCATACTTGTATTCTCTTACTGCATTTGCAAAGCACCCACAAGTAATAAGAAGCATCAATTAGGTGATTAAAGCAGAGGTGATTAATCAAGTTCATACTGGTGCTGGTTCACAAGCAAGGAGCTCAATTTGCTCGGCTTTTGAAGTCCAGTGAAGCTTCTGTGGTCTTCAGTGGAAAAATTGGGGCATTGAAATGTTGTGGTGACCTCAAGTCATTGATTTTTCTAATTGAGACCTTAATCAAAGGAAAATGAGGAAGCTTCAATTCACTTCTCACCCTCACAACAAAGATGCTAACTGCTAGAAAAATGTTCTGATGATTGTATTGTGTTGGTCCTCTTAAGAGGCAAGTGCTTTAAATGGAATTATGATAATGATGTGATCATTGTGTGGGCTGGGTTAATGAGTTTAGTGGCTGTTGCAATAATTACTTTGCACTTAAATACCTCCTGTTCCATTCCAAAAAGATCAGAAAAACCTGATAGAGCTTTTGACATTGTGCTGGATGTATCATGTGTCGTTCTATACACTGCCAAAATATCTGCTAGTTTGGACACTGCAGTCCTTTGTGGATTTGGCAGCTTTGGTGCTTCAACATAAACACAAGAATAGGCTCTTGCAGGCTGTACTCTGAACTGATTAATAAATTATATGAAAGTTTGACATATCACATAGGATGGGAAAGTGGTTGGAGTGTGCATTATATGCATGTATGCGTATAAAAAAGTGAGTTGTAAGCGTCAGGAAAGAGGGTTCTGTGTCAGTCTTGAATAATTAATCTGGGCATTGAGGGGTGTTGCAAAGAGAAAAACAAGGTGCAATGTGTAGAGAGGAAGCAAGGAGGCTCCATATGAGATCCTGTTCCTGGTCTGGTTCTGTTAAGCCATCACCAGTTGGTCTGTTAGATGGCAGAGGTGGCCACAATGACACTTCCATCAGTGGTGCTAGTTTGCCTCCTCTTGGCAGTGCTGCCCTGGGGATTGAGAGCTCTGGGAATAACTTTCTCTCTTGGCTGGTGTCCTGCATAGGTCAGGGAGAGGCAAATGGCAGGTGGTGCTGGAGAACTCTCCAGCAAAGCCATGCAAGCTCTCTTCTTGACAAGTCCCTGTCTAATTGAGCATCACAGGGTCTCCTGAAAATGCCAGGTAAAGGTCAGAAAACAGGTATGTGCAAGGAAGTCCCAATTTCAGTGGAGTTTTTGTTTGAAAACAAAACAGTAACTCGGATTGCGGAAAGACTCCTTTTTGCCTTGAATAGTTTTAAACTGAAATTGAGGTGGCTATAAGTTACATGGATCATTACTAACTTTGGGGCTCTAATATGTGATCTCCTGCAGAATGAGGTATCTGCTGTTGTTGTACCCTGTTTTGAATGGGGGTGTTCAGTCCATGTGCCTGATTGCTTTTCTTCATCACTAATTTTCACTTTAAAGGTGCATAATGTAAATGCTCCCACCCTCTGTTTCAGTAAAGGAGCCAGGTCAGGACTGAGAATGGTATCTCTGGGAATTAACTTTTTTTTTGTACTGGAAATCTGAAATGATTTTCCAGGCTGTTGAAACTTAATTAGTTTTACTGCTTAATAACAATGCTTTGTATTTTCTGTTAATCCCCAACAAAAATTAATTTAAACATCTGTGACTTCTGCTGGGAGATGTGAGTAAATAAGAGCTACTTACAATTTCTGGGTATGGTGAGAGAAGCAATCATTTTGCCTTCATCATTGGAAACTCATTCACAGTGTCTGAAAATTTTGAATTAAAGAAAATTTTAAGACTTGCCTAGAGTGTTAAAGATATTTGGAGTATTAATACAGAAATGTGCTTCATGCTGTGGTTTGCACGATAAAGATATTAAAGGGTTAAAGAGGACGCAAGAAGTCAAAGATATGCAATAGATTGTAACTCAGTTTGGAGAGTCCCATGAGTCAAGTGACAGTGGTCTGATTCACAGCATGTGTCTGTCTAGACATGGTCTTTTCTTTGTGCCAGAAAAAAATGTCAGGTTTCGTTGGCACCTGGATAGAGATCCAGGCCTAAAAACTGTAACTGCTTTGCAGAGTTTTGGCACAAAGGATTTGTTGATGTGTTCAGGTATTTATTCTTATCCTAATGTATACTCTTGGAAATGTGGCAGGAGACATAGAAAATACATACTTATTTGTTATGTGGGGCAAATGTTCTGCTTTTTTCATTAGTCAATTAAGATGTTTTTTATAAGTACAAAATGTTTGTTCTAGACAAACCGATATATGAAGTTGAGCTGGGGCTGTATTTTCCAGGAACAAACAGTGCTGTAGAATGTGTACTTGCTGTTTGGAGCTGGGAGAAATATCAAATGCAAGTAGATTTTGTAGAATCTCGCCAGTTTCTCAGTGTGAATATCAATGATGGTGGTTTGTTTTTTTTATGATAACTCATTCAGCTATTAAATTACTGGAAATAAGTCCACCACTTCAACAAAGATGCCTGGATGAGTCATGTGCATTTATAAATATAAAGGATATTATTATAATTGGTTTCTGACCCTAAAAAAAGGCACTTGACAATTTCCCTGTGATTTTCATTTAAAAAAACACAGCATTTTTTTAACGTAATAAATAAATAGCACTGGTATTAAAATTCTGCACATGCAACTCTGAACCTCTGTGGCTTGTCTTAGTATAAAACTCTACATTAACTTGTTTTGTGGGCCTTTTAGCATATCAGAGGTATTGGGGGTATGTGTGTATATAGCTGAACATAATAGTCTATACAAGGTAACTGTGCTTATGTAGGGCAATGTCATACACAGTACCTTTTGTTTGCACCTGTACATAAAACTGTAGTAGCTAAACCCTGTGTAGCTCCTGAAAGTATTTAGAGGCCTAACAGAAATATACCTATAAACCCATCTTATTGGGAAGACATGAGGGAATTAAAAAAAAAAAAAAAACCAAACCCAAAACCAAGCAAAACTCAAATGGCTTCTGCAGTGCTGGTATGATAAATCCATGAGGCTGGGAGAGAAATCCTGTTGTGTTGGTTTTTTTTTTTTTTTTGCTGGGTTCTTTTCCAGTGGCTGAAAACAGTGTCCCTTCACATGGTGGGCTAAGGGAGGTCCACCTGTCTTGTTCCTGGTCCATCCCTGCTTACCCAGACAGGCTGCAGGTTTCCTTCAGATGCACAACTCCAGTTAAAACCCTCTAATCTCCAACTGTGGAGGCATATCCTAAAGCTTCAGGTGCTCTAATAGCTCATTTTGGGGCTTTCTAGCCAGGAAATGATTAAAAAAAATCCTGACTTTCTCTTCTCTCCCATCAGTTTTTTGAAAATCAGTGTTACATGCTGCTTTTTGAAACTCTCCAGAGGGATGCAAAAAAGAATGCTTAATTGGTATGAATAAAACAACCTTTTTCAAAGGAAAGCAGCTTGGAAACTCTGCTTTTCAGAGTAGCAAAGGGATGATTCCTGACAATTTCAACCTGGAGTGACTCCTGGTGAGCTGCCTGGCTTGGATAACACTGGAGGCCAAAGCAGATGAGCACAATGGCCCCATGTCCCTTACAACTGGTGAAGGCAGAAGCAGTTTTGGCCCTATTATGTGACATTTATAAAGCATGACACTGTCATCTGCTGCTGATCGTGCCTGGAAGGGAATTCAAGGGTGAGGTGTCCTGGCTTGAGTGAGATGGATTTGTTTTGGTTTTGGATGAATACCAAGTAACTTTTCATCATGACATTTAGTCCTTGGAGATCCTTCCCCAAATGACTGATGTAGGTTTGTAAACATAGAGCTGGTCTGGGCTTGCTGCTGCCACGCAGGCACTGCTGAACCTGGCCCTTGGACAGTCAAGTGCAGGGGAGATGCCTGAGGCAGAGCAGATGCCCCTTGCTCATCCCTTGCCAGCTGATGGTCAAGACAAGGGCTGCAGATCTGCGTTATTTTGGTAATGTGTCTCTAGCATGAGAGTTGTGGGATGTAAAGAGAAAACTGGATGGAGAGAGGTCAAAGACTGAACAGTTGCAGAGACCAAATACCCTAAAGGTCAACCCCATCGATGTAAAAACTGAGGTTCTTGGCCAGTTACGCAGCTACAACTACCCTAATCATGTAAGTCGGTTTTACTAGGGTACACTTCATAAGCTGTGAATTCATTTGAAAGCATGTTGTTTCCAAATTCAGTCCACCATTAATGACAAAAAGACTTTGTGGGATGTTTTTGGTCAGATGCTCTGGGAGTGAGTGCTGATGTACTGGCAGCCAGGAGCAGTTTGCCTGAGGGGTGCTGCAGGTTTCATCAGCCCAAGGTGCTGCACCAGCTGTGTCCTGTGCTTTCTGCTTGTCTGAATAAATGAAATGACAAAACATCACAGGATGGTGAGGGGACATCATGTGGCTGCATGGTGCTGGATTGCTGTTGTTTCCAGCTCTCAGTATTATTTAACAAAATAAACTTCATATATATGACAAGGGTGGTGAACAGGAACATGACACTTATTTCTTTTTAATTTTGACAAAGCAATGAAGTCACATGCCAAGATGGCATGAAATTACATTTTGGTTTTTTTTAATAAAATGCAACAGTGCTATGGTAAAGTCCCAGGAAACGTTGAAGGTAGTGAAGGGGGGGAGTGTAAATACGAAGTGCCCCATAGCCTGGAAGTTTATGAGGCATTAAAGCAGTGCCTGGAGCCCTTTAGTGCTGCATAAACTGTTCTGTTACATAAGCATGTCTTCTTATGGCTTAACTCATGGTTATAAATTCCCTCCAGGCTGATAACAGGACCATGCCTCAGCCTAAAAGGTCTGCTATTTATTTACTTTACAGGTTTGGGGGTAGTGAAACAGCTTAGCTGTGTTTAACTCTCGTTGTGCCTAATGGTTGCTCCATAGCAAAAGTCGCTGTTGTATTGGCCATAGAGCTGTGTTGATGTTTGCTTCCCTACTGAGCCTTTACTCAAATCGTATTTGTAGCCTCAAATTGCTGCAATCCAACTAAAGATTTTTCTACAAATTGTAAAAATTCTGGCACAAAGTTTGTACAATAGGATAAGGGTGTCCAGGAATGATCAGCCTAGGTCTGGACCTGACAAAATCGTGGGGATGCTGCCAGCATTTCTGGAGGAAGCAGAGCTGGGAAAGGTTTGTGGCAGCTGTCCATGCTGCTGAACTTGGGTTAGCCTGGACTGCATCTTCAGTGTCTGGTTGACCACACTGCCTAAGTGAGATAATCATCCAGGCAGTTGCTACAGCTGGAACCATTTGTGTGAACAGCTTTTTGCCTTGAATGGGCTTAAAAGAGTTTAATCAATGTGATCCCAAGGAAAAGTAAAGCTATACTTTACGGAGCTTCCTCTGTACTTCTAGTACAGGTGTGAAAGCAGTCTTGATGGTTCAGAAATGTCTTGAAATAATCTTTATATTGAGCCAGTTTGCATATTCTGGCACACTCTCTGATGATGATGTTGAAGCAACTGAAGCTCAGTGATGCCCAAGAGATGAGTCACTTGTTTGTAAGGTCTCTGTTTCTGACTTGTCAGTGACACTGGCTGGCAGGACATCACTAATGTGCCTTAGGGTGCTTTGGGGGACTGGTATTTTGTGTTGGCGTAAGCTCAGTGCTCTGCACAGCATTGCATTTACACTGCAAAACAAAGAGCTTTTAATACTTAGAAGGTCTAATACTTGGAAGTTGATGAAGTTTCTTTGTACCCGTGGACATGCTCTGGACCTCAGACAACTGTGTGTCCTGCCTAGATGTGGTGTGACCTGCTGTGAGGGCCACCTCCAGCCCATCTTTGTCCTACTTTTCTTCCCAGTACAACACGGTGGGGAGGCAGCATGTGGCACTTACTCACCTGAATTAGGCCTGTTGACACTTTCTGATGGAATGCTGGATTTTTTATTTTTAAAAATAATCCATATCCCCAAACCCTTCTAGCTTCTCAGACAACTGGGAGCAATCTGTTCTAGGCCAAACATGAACTTTTGTAGGGTTTGGCTGAAAAGTATGTTTTTAATGTTTTATTTCCAAAAGTAACTTTGGCTGATAGGAACCAGAGAAATAAGATTTTTTTTTCATCTACAGCAATCCCTCTTTTTGCTGTTGAAATTATTCATATGAAAAGGATACCTGTTGGATCTTATATGAACGTTTAGGAGTTAGAGCTTGGATAAATGCTTGCCCAGTTCTCTGTCTCAACAGGGATGACTGAGAGGTGTATTCATTGTCTTGGCATTGTTATTGCGCAAGGAAATACACTGAGGTCTGGCACAAAACTCTCACCCAGTAGAGTTTAAATGCTTGCAGTGTTAATGTCTGTCAGTGTGACTGTTCAGAAAACTTGCACTGAAAATGAGGGCAGAGAAAAAAGGCACTTGGACTTGATTCATCTCATCCTGAGTAGGTCTAATGAAGATGTATGTACTGCAGTTATCTAAAGCTAGCAGAATTGAATGTCCTGCAGGGTAACTGAATGATACAAATCTCTCTCTTGTACCTCTTCATTACCAGTGTTTCAATTTTCCTAGTCACATGTCCATTATTTGATGTCCTTGGGTGACGTAGGGTTGGGCATGGAGCACTGAAGTGGCTGCAGGGAGGTTGGTGCAATTGCTGATGGTGTTACTTGTTTGCTGGATTTTGGATAAATTCTTTACTGTCCCTCAGTCTCTCTGCTGTAAACAGATTATGTTTATCACCATTCTGAAGTGCTTTGGTTTCTACAGGTAAAATGTGAGGAATAAATTCATTTTATTATGCTGTTACACAGTATGCCTTTCTTACCTCTTCAGCCCCTGTAGTTCCTATTTAGATGATCTGTTTTCTGCTTGTCCTTTATTTTCACTTGGATGTGATGCAAGATCCCAAGGTGCAATTTTTAAGCAGAATTCGGAAGGGAGGGGAGTTAAATTTTAGAATTTTTTTGCCTTTTTGCCTCAGTCTTCACTGGCAAGTGCTCTAGCCACATCAGCAAAGTCACAGAATGTAAAGGTGACTGGGAGAATGAAGAACTGCCCACTGTAGGAGCAGATCAGTTTCGAGACCATCTAAGTAACCTGAAGGTGTGCAAGTCCGTGGGACCTGATGAGATGCATCTGCAGGTCGTAAGGGAACTGGTGGATGAAGTTGCTAAGCCACTATCCATCATATTTGAGAAGTCGTGGCAGTCTGGTGAAGTTCCCACTGATTGGAAAAGGGGAAACATAACCCCCATTTTTAAAAAGGAGAAAAAAGGAAGACCTGGGGAACTACAGGCCAGTCAGCCTCACCTCTGTGCCCAGCAAGATCATGGAGCAGATCCTCCTGGAAACTATGCTAAGGCACATGGAAAATAAGGAGGTGATTGGTGACAGCTGACATGGCTTTGCTAAGTGCAAATCGTGTCTGACAAATTTGGTGGCCTTCTATGACAGGGTTACAGCATTGGTGGATGAGGGAAGAACAACTGATGCCATCTACCTGGAGTTGTGGAAAGCATTTGATACTTTCCCACACAACATCCTTGTCTCTAAATTGGAGAGACATGGATTTGATGGACTGGCCACTCAGTGGATAAGGAATTGGATGGATGGTCATACTCAGGGTTGCAGTTGATGGCTCAATGCCCAAGTGGAGACCAGTGACAAGTGGTATCCCTCAGGGGTTGGTATTGGGACCAGTGCTGTTCAACATCTGTGTTGGCAACACGGACGGTGCGATTGAGTGCACCCTCAGCAAGTTTGCTGACGACACCAAGCTGTGTGGTGCAGTCAACATGCTGGAGGAAAGGGATGCCATCCAGAGGGACCTTGACAGGCTGGAGAGGTGAGCCTGTGTGAACCTCATGAAATTCAACAAGGCTAAGTGCAAGGTCCTGCACATGGGTCAGGGCAATCCTGAGCACAAAGACAGGCTGGGCAGAGAGTGGATTGAGAGCAGCCCTGAGAAGGAGTTGGGGGTGTCAGTTGATGAGAAGCTCAGCATGACCCAGCAATGCGCGCTCGCAGCCCAGAAAGCCAACCATATCCTGGGTCGCATCAAAGCATGGCCAGCAGGTCGAGGGAGGTGATTCTCCGCCCCTACTCTGCTCTCGTGAGGCCCCACCTGGAGTACTGCATCCAGCTCTGAGGCCCCCAACATGAGAAGGACATGGACCTGTTGGAGCGAGTCCAGAGGAGGGCCACAAAGGTGATCAGAGGGCTGGAGCACCTCTCCTAGGCAGACAGGCTGGGAGAGTTGGGGTTGTTCAGCCTGGAGAAGAGAAGGCTCCAGGGAGACCTTATAGCAGCCTTCCAGTACTGAAGGGGGCCTGCAAGAAAGCTGGAGAGGGACTTTTTACAAGGGCCCACAGTGACAGGACAAGGGCTAATGGCTTTAAACTGAAAGAGGGTAGATTTAGATTAGATATAAGGAAGAAATTCTTCACCATGAGGGTGGTGAGGCACTGGAACAGGTTGCCCAGAGAAGTTGTGGATGCCCCATCCCTGGAAATGCTCAAGGCCAGGCTGGATGGGGCTTTGAGCAACACCTGCTCTAGTGGAAGGTGTCCCTGCCAATGGCAGGGGGGTTGGAAATAGATGATCTTTAAGGTCCCTTCCAACCCAAATTATGCTATGATTCTATGAATTTAATAGATTTTCAGGAAATAAATTTGGCCTCTGAAAGATGGGGTGAGAAAGGAGAGAATTTCCACCCACGCCCTGGTTGCATGACTTCACAGGGTGCCTGGGCTCTGTTGTGCATCAGGGCTGGTGGGGGAAGAGATCAGGAGATTTGGGAACATTCCTGCTTCTCTTGTTCAGAAAGCAACTCTTTTGGTTGTAATCACCTGGCCAATGTGTAGGTCCCCTGAGATCTGGCACTATGGGTCTATCAACCAGCTGGGCGCTATTATTGCAAGCCATGGTGGAGGTACCTGCCATGACAGCCTTCAGGTGCAGGCTGCAATGTGAGTAGTGCTTCAGTTCTGGGGGAACTCCTTGCTATTGTCAATATTTGACTTTTTTTTTTTTAAAGAAACCTTATGGGATACCTGCACAAGAGCCTTCTGAGCTTAAGTCAGCCATTTGCTGGGTTATCTAAGCTAAGCAAGGCCTGAGTAACAAGTTTAATGTCTGACTGGCCTTCATTTGCTTTCCAACAGTCTCACAGGTCTTAGTAAGTAAATACCTTATGCGCTAATTTTCCCAGCAATATGCACATGTAGTTGCTATTACTATTAATAGCAGCTATTATTTCCTAAATGGACTTCTTGGTTAACTGTATTTATTGTAGGTTGTTTGAATAAAGTCAAAGTGTGATCACTGTTATGTAGCAGCTGCAGGCTTGAGGATGGGCGAAAGAGAAGAAATAATTAGTTGGCAGGTAGCCTATAATTCCTGGATAGCATGGTCTTGCTATGCAGTTAAATGCTCAGCACTTGCCATGTAAATAAAGTGACCTGCTTGGCTAATATGTCCTATGTAACTGAGGCAGTAGGCTTACATGCAGTGCATTTCCATCGGCAAATCTTTGTAAAAAGCTGAGTTCCTTCCTGAGCTTAATTCCTGACTGGTGTAAATCCTGCACGAGTCTTACTAGGGAAGCCAAGTACTGTGGGCAAAAGTCACACTTTGGATCACTTTGCTGGCTTTCCTAGTTGGTTAATCTGTCAGGGTTAATGTGTTGGAGCTTTGCAAAATTGATTTCTTTTATTTTGGCAGCTGGAGTCATTCTGAGTTGTAATTTAAATGTCTGTTTAATAATCAGAAATGTTTTTTGTCAGTGAATCCGATTAATATTTTATGGGAGGTAGGATCCGCTATTTCTCTCATGCTTCTTTACACTGTAGCATTTTAATTTACTTTTCCATCATTAGAATGGTAAGTGGGGAGGAAGGGCAAGGATTAAGGATACTATTTTCTAGGCTGCTATTCATCTTAAAGAGATGGAGCTAATTATAAAATGCCTATAGCTCCAAGAAAGGCCCAATGGCTGCAAGGGCACGCAATCTGCTTGTAAGTGCTGAACTGTGTTAGTTTATTCTGAGTATGTGCAACCTAGATGAGACTTCTTCAACCTCAGCCATTAATGCCTCTAAAATTCTGTCCTTAAGTGTATTTGAGTGTTTTGTGGCTCTCAGCATGGGCTAGATGGCACATGGGCCATCCCTGCAGGGTGACTCAAGGGTGCTTCATTGCAGGGAGCCCCTGTGCTGGTTCAGTTCCCCTCCAAATTATATCGACTTCTGATGTGATGCTGGGGAAGTTGCTTAAATGATGGCTTTCCCAAATGGTTTTCAGTGATATGTTCCTTATTTTGAGTACTCTGATATTCTGGTGTCTTATTTGCTGATGTTCCTTCAGCAGTAGTCTGTGGCGGAGATTCACAAATATTCACTTAGTGCAGTCAGGTTAGTCCCTGAACCTGCTTGTAGGCAATGGAGAGATGTGGGCATTGCCAGGGGTGTGTTCAGGGTGCCTAAATTATGCTCAGTGGGTGCAGTTCTGAGCATAACACATTCAGAGCACTCAAAGGCAGATCTTATTATAAAGTTAGTATCATAAGGCACATGTGCTGGGGGCCAAACTTGAATTCTTGCATTTCCTGTCTTTTGAGTGCTTGACTTGGCAGCTGTAATAATGTTTAATAATAAGGTATATCTTATAGATGCTCTCACTGGAATGATGGAAAACACAGTTATGCCACAATGATAAGAGAAAAAACAAAATCCTGTGTAACACTTAAATGAATTCCCTTTGCAAATAAATAGGATGGAAACACATTTCCTTTGTGGTCTGTTAATATTCTAGTCCAAAGAGAAGCAAGCAATCTTAAATGAGCAGAGTTGTTATTGTTAGATGGAGTAAAACACATGGTTTAAGATTCTGTTAGTGTATGCGTGCACTTAAAATTGTGTGCTTTACATTGTAAGATAATTTGAAAGAATA
This sequence comes from Theristicus caerulescens, assembly GCA_020745775.1. NCBI lineage: Eukaryota > Metazoa > Chordata > Aves > Pelecaniformes > Threskiornithidae > Theristicus > Theristicus caerulescens. The sequence goes on from CM036571.1 coordinate 60,273, forward strand.
ATTCCTGCTTTTTGTGCATCTGCCTAAGATATAGTCCAGAATATTGAAAAAATATATATTGAAAAAAAAGTGTCAAACTGTTTCCTGAAAAATAAGCACTGCACTTTAGGGAAGAGGAGAATTACTGAGAAACAGATTCTAGGAAATACCTAATGTTACAATGACTGAAGCATGATACCTAATTACTTGTTTTTCTTTCAGCACAGGAATGCTGTAAATCAAATGTTTAATTCATTGAAACAGTAGTATTGTGTCTAGGTCAAAAATGAAAGGCATTGTTCTAGTGCAATTTTTATTGCTGGAGATGTATAGGAATCCTTCAAACCTTCTGATTAAATGCTGTTTGGGAATGGACTCGAATTATTCATCACTTATTTGTCCCTGCACAATAGCGTTTTCTTTTGATCCTCTTTGTTATCCATCACGCTCTGACTTATCAGAACTGAAGCACAGATAAAAATTCTGTTGTGTCAAGAAAGCAACAGGACAAAGCTACAGAGGCAGACTTTCAAGCTGTACTTTATGCAGTTGTTTTGCATCTGTCCTTGGAGGTGGGAGAGGATAATGGAACAAAAGTTTTACATTATAAATGCCTAACTCTTCAGGTTGTGGTTTGGATTTGTGTGTTAGCAGTGTGATTTGCTTTGACTACGTGTTTTCTGAATGTGCATGTTTAATAATTTGATCTAGAGCTGCCTCTGCCTCCTCTGGTTTGCTTTTTTTGTAGACTGGATGTGGATTGATGGAAAATATTTCCCAGGTCACTACACAAATTGGAAAAAAGATTATGGTTTTCTTTCACCTTTTTCTTAAGCCTTTCCTTCCATGATCTTTCCATACAATTTGAGCCCTGTCTCAGGATCCTGATACTCACAGAAGACAACTTCTGTGTGTAATATATAACGAATGTTAACTGTTGGGTGCTGTAGCATGAGTATAGATGGCAGGGAATCCTCCTGGCCACTGAATGCAATTGTTAACTCAGGAGACATGAGGTGATGAGGAAAATCTTGAATTGGAAAGAGGGGGAGATAAATCTGTGCGGGGAGCTTGGGAGGGCATTGCAATCACTGAAATGGTTTGCTGAATGTCAAGGTTAGTCTTCCTAAAAGTGCTGTGTATTCACAAGCATGCTGGAGGCTAGACATGGTACAAACTTGCAAAATATGCTACTGTGTTTCTATGGGAGAATGGACTCCTTGGCTGAGTTGAGTGTAATACTACGAGTTTCTGGAATCCTCTTATCTGGGCATCTACAGTTGCTCCATGTTACCTCTGTTTATCTTCCACTCAACCCAGGTCACAGGCCACTGAGTTTTCCCCCAAACTTCTGGCACTTCTGACATCTCTCTGGGCCCTCTTCCTTGGGGCTTGTGCCCACTGAAGTCATCTCTGTTGTGTGGGGTGAAAACCAGCACTTTTCTACCCCGGTCCGTTATAAGCCCGTGTCTGGCTCTAGCTGCCTCTTTCAGCTCACAAAGCCTTGAAATGCAATAGTCTAGAAGGCAGCCACCACCATCAGAGACAAAATTATTTCCATAGAAGGAAAAACACTTTCAGAGAACTAGTTGAAACAGTGGTTTGTGCAGCTGTTTTCAAAGAGCAAGTGAATTTTATTACCTGTAAGTATTGCCACTTTTCTTTATGGCCACATGTGTTATATGAGCAGAGTGCAATTTCCTCATCTCTAAACTTGTGAATTAATACTCTTAATGTATTATTCATAGGGAGCCTTGAAATTCCCATGCCCTACTATGGACTATTTGCTATGCAGGGTAAACTCATGATCATCATCAACACTGGAACTAAGACAAGGATTCTGTTTGCAGGAGTTTGCGCTTAAAATGTGCCCTGCATTAGCCTTCATGTTAATATCATTGACTTCAATGATGGCAAGAGGAAAGGGTGTGGCTGGAAGGAATAAGCATGGGGTTGCAAGAAGGAAACTATCACAGGTAGGAAGGAATGTGATTGCTGGGGTTGCCAAACAAGTGTTACTTTTAACTCTTCTTCTGAAAACCATCTTATTCTTATGTCTTTGTGCTACCTCTCAAAGAGCAGTTGCTCTGCAGGTTTGCCTTTAACTCTGGAAAAAACAGGGTCTTTGCAGAATGGCAAATCGGTCTTAAAGCCCCTATATTATTGGAAATAAGATACTGGTGTTTTCCTGACAAAGCAGGAGAGGAAACCCTCTCCAGCCGCCTTCACTTCACTAGGATTTAACAGCAAGATTGCTATTGCCTAGCAGTTACGTTGCCATGAAAACACCACCTTTCTGGCCTTAAAACCTACTTGAACCGGGCAGCTTAAGTGGAGCAGCCAGGAGGAATTCCACAGTCTGCCTGTGTCTCGCCGTCTCGGTGGGAGCGGAGAGGGCCAGTGTGGAGGGAGAGGCTGGTGTTTTGCCAGAAACCACCTCCTTCCGTTGCTCTTTTCCTTCTGCAGCCCCATAGCTGTGGTTTAGCTCCTCACAATACCAAAGTTTTGGTGGTTCTCTCCTGTTTACATTAAATCATTTTCCTTCTGGTGGGCATTGGTTCGAGCAGTGGAAGAGTTTGAGGCCTTTGTTTTCATTCCCATACTGTAGGGCTTCTGTGATTTTTTTTTTTTGGGGTCTCTGGTGCATTTGGGCAGAGTCTTAAGTGCTCTCAAGCGCTAGAGGAGCAGCTGAGAAGGTTTCTGCCCAAATGGCTTTGCTATAAATGTTTTTTTGTTTTGTTTTTGCTCAAAGTCACTTTTCTGCTGTGGGTGAAGATGTAATTCAACTCTGCTTTGATGTGTGACCATTCAGAGCCCTCTGGAAATTCAGGCATATTTGTGCTCCACTCTGAATGGTTTCCTGCCCACTGGATTCAGAACTGCTTACCTCCAATGTCTCTTGTCCAGCTTTAGTCAATACAGGCTGTGAAGAGACCTTATCTGCTCTGGGCAAAGAGTAGTGTGAGCATCATACCAGCATGTCAGTACAGCTGCTGGGGGAAGCACCACATGGAGACTAAGTGGAACGGGCATTAGGACAGGAAAGGAAGATAATGTTGAAAAAAAACATAGAAGCGATATGTATTTTCTATTTCTGGTCAATGCTTGTTTTTATGCATAGCCAATTAAAGTCCTTAATTGCTACCTCTGTTTCTGTCAACACCAGCTATTGACACCATGCTGCTAATGTCTCCTGACCTGTAAGCTGACTGCTTGCACTCAGAAAAAAAAAAATCAAATAGAGCTACTTGGAAAGACTAAATATAAATGACCTAAAGTTACAACATCTGCCCCAAAATCAGCATCGCTTCTAGGTTTGGATGTTGTTTCCTATAAAAAATTAATCTAAAATATCTTTAAATATCTACCTTTCCTAGAAACTACTGTTTTTGAAATGAAAAGCACTTGCTCTATAGCAGCTGTATGGTGGAGTGTTTTCAAGGAATTAAATGTTCTTTGGTCCTTTGTGTTTTCCCTGATATTTTGGGGATGGTGGTAGGGGATGTTGTTGTTACTTACTTTTAAAAGGCTTCCACATCTTTCACTGTTGCTTTGGCATAATACACCTGTCAAATGTAGTAGCAGTTCTTTAATAAGAATGATCCTCTCTATGCTATGTTTACTTTTGGACAGGTACTTTATTAAGAAGGACATGAGCGGAGGAGAGACTTTATGCTCAGACTCCTCAGCCAGGTTAGATGTGATCGAGCCTTTCCTCAGACTCTCAGCTCACAAACCGCAGTGACATAACGTGAGTGTTTCTGGAAGACTGGCCACAGTGGGTGCCCTCCTGTTTTTAACTTTTCAGCAGTGTCAGCTGCCTCCCCGTGTGCCCTCATGGGGCTGGAAGCTCCTGGAAGATGAGAGGTTTCTTGCATGCTGCTTTTGCTTCTTGTTCAATTTGTTTCCTGATTGATGTTTAGCACAGAGCTTTTTAAATAGAGTTTGTTTCAACATGCAGAAATGCAAAGTGTCACAATTCATCTGACATAAGGCAGTTAAGCTAATTTATGAGTTAGTTGCACTTTGAAACAAACTGCTGGTTTCTTAGTGAAATTCTTCTTGCATTAGAGAAGCCTGAGAAGGCGGCTGTAAAATGTGCTTCAGGGTGAGGAGATGTTATCTGTTGATGATTGCTATTGGGTATCTGTCACTAATCTTTAACTTTTCTCATTCTCTTCTCAAAATACTCCAAATGTCCTGATAGCAGTGTATCTAGTCTGGGGGACAATTATTTGGTCTGCTGCTTTACTCCCTGCCCCGGGAGGGACCAGGGAGGGTTTCCATGGGATCTTCCGTCCCTCATCAGGCATGCATATGGGCAGGACCAGCCTCAAAACTGAGACAGCAAGAATCAGGGATCATTTTTGCAGCCACTGAAATCAGCTATGCCTGATTCTAGGAAAGGTGTCTGTGGACGAGGTGTAGAAAGTGACTTATGTTGGGTAAGACTAAATTTGTCATCTCTCCATGCCTTCCAGAGCTGCTGCTGGTTAGTAAGGCTGTCTCTAATGCATGGTCACCAATGTACTGGATAGTAAAGGTTAGACAAAGGCTGTCACCCAGCTGTTACTTCTAAATAGAAGTGCATTTCTTAGTGGTAAAAAAGAAAAAAGGCATTAAATGAGAATACTGAAATTACTATACTTTAATTAAAAAGACTTATTTTATAGAAAGGCCCCCTTTTAGGCTGATCCATAGCATTTTGAGGTGATCGCATTAGTCAATTAACTTTAAAGCAGGGCTTGATGCATCTTCTCTATTTTTATTTGGATTCAATTCTGTCCTGATTCACAACAAAACCCACAAAAAATCCAAGGTAAATACACTCCACCTAATGAAACAAAATGTCACAGCTTTGGACTTGGTACTTTGCTCTTTCTTTATGAAATAGTGTTTGGGTGACCTTTGTGTTCGTGAGGCTGAAGGGGGGTAACAGCAGTGACTAGGACTTGGCAAGGTAAGGATCTGCTCTGTCAACTTTTTCCGCTGCAGTTCTGCCAGAGACCTGTGGAGAAGCTGCTTTTGCAGACTGCTCTCCTTGGACTGTGCTGATGATTATTTGTGGTCTGCGAGTGACCACCTGAGCTGCAGGGTGTTCCCTTGGACTGAAACTCTTGATTGTTCTAAAAGCCTTGGGTTTAACACTTCCAGCATGAAGGTTTATGTGGCAATGTGTTATATTTGTATATATTTCCATCTTTCACAAGCCTTTTTGCAAACAAAAACTGCAATTTGTAGGCATGTTTACAAAGGCCAGCAGATGATGAGTGTGACCAAACAGAGAGCTTGCAAAGCCTGCCGTAGCAAAAGCGAACTGCTGCGTGCCAGGGCGGTGCTTTCAGGAGGTACATTGGCATCACCCCAAGCTGGGAAGCAGACTAAAATAGTGGCACACAGGGGCTCTTTTCTTTCCACACTAGTATTTCTGAAATCCCATTTCAGCCTCAAAAAATATGCCTTTTTAAAGTAATTACATGTTTCCAAACTCTGTCATATTCAGCCTCGTAATAATTGTTGCATTTTTCCTGATGGTTTCCCTGTGTGAGAAGGCAGTGGCTTTTTTCTCCCCATTTTATATTTGGGGAGCAAAGCAGTGAAGCGACTTAGCCAAAGCCTGAGCAGAAGTCACCACTGTACCAGGTACTGAAACCACATCTGCGTTCCCGGTCTGTGTTCCTGGCTTGTGCCTTTTCCCTCGCAGCGTCAGTCGTCTCCAGCAGCCACACGTGTGCTCATGTTCTCTTTGGTGTGTTTATTTTTGCATGTACCTCTGGACACAGCTCAGTTGCTATTTCACATCCAGGTGCTGTTTTGTGTATCCTGACCTGGGTCTCCCCAAAACAAATCTCCTGTAGGAGGGGGTAACCCCAAGCAGCAGGGGCTTGAGGCAGTAGGTGCTAATTTGGAGTTAGGGCTTGGTCCTTGACCCTTTCTTATTTAGCAGTACAGGTCTGAAGGCTGCAGCTCCCTTTAACCCACTGGAGCCTTTGGAAGGTCTTGGTGCCATGGTGTTTTCAGAGGGGGCAGCCTGTGGGAGGTGCAGGGGAGCAGGGTGCTTGGGAGCAGGGGACTCTCCCATGCTTATTCCTTGGCTCTGGTGATATTATGTCCATCAGCCTTACACCAACACACAATGCTCTGGATGGGGGCTGTCATGCACCCAAAATAAACAAATGATGCAATTGGAGAGAGCGACTCACAGTTTGCATGGTGATGGCTGTCCTGGTGGTGAAGGGAATGGGCATGGCAGGTCCATTGGCTGCTTTCCTGTCTTGTTTTTAAAGCAGATGAAACAATGTGGGGAAAATTATACTTGTCTGGGTTTGTTCACAGCAAAAACTTAATATAAATAAATCTATGCTTGCTAGCAGTTCCCACCCCTGCCATCTACCCTGTGTTTATACTGTTGTCTGCTGCTCCCATGTCAAAGGATTTATATTTTGTGAGATAAAGGCATCTTTTAGTTCTAATGTAGAGCTTAAGTACTCTTCATTTTGACTGAGAAAGATCCTCTGTTGTCAGTGAAACTTCATTTCTGTGCTGTGCTCCTGGGGGAGCAGGCAGTTAATTGAATAGTGTGTGTGGTGGGACGCAAGCCCTGCATGCCAGCACTGCTGGCAGCTTTCAGCTGGGCTTGGAGCCTCCATGGGCTATTGCTGTGTCCCCATGGCATGCCAGGGATGACTGCTCTCTGCTTATGTCCCTCTGGCTCAGCCACCAGAGGAACTGTAATCACCTTTAGTTATTCCCAGGGCAGAGGGAGTTATTTGCTCCTCCTCTCATCTGCATTTACACAGCATCCCCTGGGGCAGGACCTTGAGCTCTCCATCCCCAGTCCTCCAGATGGGTCCCTGGCAAGTGGCAGTGGTGTAACCTGGTTCCCCAGTATTGAAGAGAGGGTGATAACATGCTCCTTATCAAGTGCATGACCTGAAAAGTGCTTATTCGGGTTAGTCTCGCAATCAGGTTGTGCTATCTGTAAACTGCTGCCTCAAACAATGTAAGGATGTACTTTCATGACTGGGTGTCATTTGCCTTGGTCAATGACAGAACAGTATTTGTATTTTATTACAGTATTTCACTCTGAAGCAGTAGTATTTCTTTAATGAACAAAAATGAAGGAAAGTTGAAGAAAAGTGGGAGGCTTTTAGTTTGTTTGGTTTTTTAATTGGCTATTTCTCCTTCCCACTGGAAGGGCTTTCACCATTATGACTTTGAGCTGTCTTCTACTCTCCCTTTTGCCTCTGATCAGTTGGGAAGTTTTTGGTTAAGTCAGACCCTTTCTCCAGGCAAAGCTCTGCTCTTGAACTCAAAAGTAACACAAACCCCAGCCAGGGTGGAACTTAGCAGGAGAGCTAAAACTTCCAGCATGCTGCAATAAGGCTGGCACCTGTACACCCGAGTAACTTGAGAAACTGCTGAAAACATGAATTCTTCTCACCAGTCCTCTTCCTTAGTCAGGACTTCCCAGATGCAGAACAATAAAGGCTATGGGGAATGGCGTTGCAGTTGCAGCATGGCTGAAGGCTGGCAAAACTTGTTTGAAAATGGACTATTAGTATTGTGGGAAGGCATTTGTCTCATTGGCTTAACCTGTCCTTGAGGAACAAGTGGATGTTGTTAACAACACATGCACATACATGAAATCATGGTGGGACCAGGGACCTTGCCCCACTTGGTTTCTCTTTCCTGTCAGAGAGGAGTTAAATCTGTTTCCCACTTGACATTTATGGTTGCTTTGCAACACAAATGGAGGACAATGCTACTAGCATCTCAAGCTTTGCTGCTAGGTCTCAACTCCAAGTTGGAAGTCAATGACCATCTTAATCTGCTAACTTTCCTGCTTAGACTGCTGACAAACTACTCTATTTATAATGGCTCCAAGTTCATAGCTGGCCATTAGAGACAGGGTGCAGCAGCACTTGCTTGCTTTGGAGGGTGTGTGGAGTGCATTCCTTGTAGTGTATTGCCATGGTGCTGCTTGCTAAGAACTTCGTTATGTTTCTCAGAAAAATGCATCCTGTTCCCATGTAGAATTCAGGGTATTCAGGGTATGAATAGCTCGGGGCCTCCAATTTGCTTAGAAGAGATAGTTATTAAAACATACAACAGTAATTGCAAGAGGAAATGGGAAGGTTTTTGACAACCCGTTGGAGAGAATAATCAGTCTGGGATGAAAACATGAATTGAAGAAAACAATGAGCCAGACTTTAGTTTCCTGTAAATTGGCTTTGAAGTCAAAGGAGCTATTCTACACAGAGAATTCGCCTTGCTATACTTCATTTTTTTATTTTAATTTTTTTATTTTAAAATACAGTCCTCTCCCAAGGATTGGATGTCTTTGAGTGATAGTCTAGTTTGTTAGTTGTGCTGAATTCCAAGCCTGAAGTCAGTTGGTGCAGGACTTCAGATGATGGGACCTCCAACTGTTCTTTGAATAGCGTACCAAAAAGAAAAACTCTAATTCAAATTGGCTTCCTTTCTTCTCCTGTTACAAGCTTAAATTTTCATGGTTTAAACTCCTTTAAGGGACTAGTGTGACTTTATTACTGGAGTGGCTTATAGGTAATAAAAAGCTTAAGAGTCTAAAATGGCATATCTTCTTCAAGTGCCTTAAGGTCTTTTAAAAAAGCTTTGCAAAATTCTGTTAATGAACTTACTAGTGGCAAGCAGTCAGAATGGTAAAGGGCAATCGGGTGTCTTCCAAATTTGGGCAGCTCCCTGTCCATGTGTGTTTTGCAATGCAGTTTTAAAGAGGCTGGAGAGAGGAGCAGGAGCATCCACCACAGGTCTCTTACCACATTGGGCATCTCTGTGTAGAAATGGATCCAGCTGCAGCTTCTGGGCACAGACCAAATAAAACTGTGGACCTTTCATTTATATCAGTAACAGAATAAGAGCAGGTTAACAGGGAGCTGCTGCATGAGTCTGAGTGATGTGGTGGGGAAGAATAAGAAAATGCAGGTTTGGGAATGGTGCCCATCAGAGGGAGACAGGAACAAGGAAGGAGAGGTTAAAAGCTCTAAGTGACCCCACCAGTCCTTAAACAGAGTAGAAGAGTGAAATACAATGAATAAATTCAAAAGAATTACTGAAGCCCCATCCCTCTGGTCAGAGAAGAGGAATAGACAGAGGAAACACAAGATATTTCATGCATAGAAAAATAAGAGATGTGGCAGAGCAGAAGAGCTTGACTTGTTAGAGGTTGTCTTACCCAGTTATGGAGAGCCAATTTTTGTCGGCGTAGAAAATGACTCCAAATACTCTACAAAAAATACAAGACAAAAACTTTAGGAGAGATACATGCCCTTAAGTTTAAGAACTCTTCTCTTATGGATATCGGCAAACCTTCTAAATGCAGAAAATTATATTTAGCTTTGTTTTAGAAATGAAGGAAACTGAGGCATGGTGTGGCTTGATTGGAGGCTCTGTACCCAAAGTCCCAGGTGCTACAGGACATGAGGTCTTCTGGCTGTGTCTTTGCTCACTTGCAAACAGGTGGCATCACAGCTTTACCCACTGGTCATGTTCCCAAGGAGGTACCCATCATGTAAAACCCTTCTTTTCCTCTCCCCTGCTCCTGTGCAGAAGCAATCTGGTGCCCAAAAGTGCCTCTTGCAGCCTCTCAGGAAAAACCTTTAATTTATGACCCTGAATTCCTGTGCTGTCTATTTATGGGAAGCCTTTTTGGGAAGGAGTTAATGATCTTAATGCCTGTGAATCACACAGCTTGGTCAGAAAGGCCACTCACAGAGGTGTCTGAGAAACATTTAGATATTCCTTAAATAATCCTGGGGATGTGTGTTTTGTTTTTCTTTTCCCTTCTGGCCTCTGTAAAGAGCACAGCCTGCATCTATGTAACTAATGAAATTTTCCTGCTGATTGGACCCTAAACAATTACTGCATCTTCTGATTCCTAATAGCTGGGCTGTTAAGAACAGAAGAGGCTCTATTAGGAGACAAGGACCCAACTGGGAGCATCACAGGTGATGTCAGCTAGTGCCCTCTCAACTGTGCACCAGGAGTTCAACCCACATATGCCTAATTAATCAGTGTGAGGCACCTGCAGCATTGGGTTGGTGTTAATCAGGCCAGGCTGGGGACCAGCATGCTGCCCTGGGCTGCACATGTTGTTGGGAAGGATTTCTCAGCTGCAGAGAGGCAGATGCTCATCTATTTATTAGCAGCAAGTTCATCACTGCCCTCCCTTCCCTGTTTCCTGGTATGGATTAACTGAGAGACAAAAGGTTGCTTCTGACAGCTTTCTGGGCAGCTATTGTGGCAAAAAAAAGTCTCTGTGACAGTGTTTTGTTCTTCCAGAATAAATGTGGTCCTTTCTCTTCTTGTAACAACAAAACAAAGCACTGCCAGCAGCCTGGTGTTTCTGAGGAGCCCTGCAATAATGAATGGGAAAATGAAGCCCAGCTCTTGTGACCAATCTTGTGCATTTAAATAACCAGAACAGCAAGATGTTGAGACTATTAGGGCAAACACACATTTCTCATTGGTAAGAGGATCTGGAATAAAAATAGAGAATTGTTACTTTTGCTTTGTTTAGATACTGATCAGCAAACACTACCACTTTGCCCCTGAGACTGGCCATCTTTGAATTCCCAACTCAGCTGGTTTTAAGGAGGGAGAATAAAGAAGAGAAGCTCAGCTCAATTCATACAGCTGTTTCTTACCCCAGGGCTCTGCTGAGTGGCTCATCCCTCCCCTGGTTCTTCAGATCCTCTTTAAGCCTCTCCCCAGGTACCATTCCTCCTCCTGGGACCAGGGTTCTCTTTGGTTTCAGTCCTGTAGCAACAAAATATGGTGTGAAGAACTGAGTAAAGAGAATAGAGGCTGTTAGTTGGGTATTTTCCTTTGGTCCATAGTAGCCCAAATTTGTTAGCGTTCAAGACATGCTTTGAAGTTCCTATTTTCTCCATATTCTGCAGGGAGAAGGATAAATACATGGCACTTGGGTCATATTTCTTTTTATAGTAGATTTATTTCTTTATATAGAGGTTCTTTCTTTTTATTTCTTTATATAGAGGTTTATAGTATGATGTTGATTAAGTCACTCTGTCTATCATCACTTTGTTTAATAAATAATTATATTTCTGGTGGCACAGAACTATGTCTGTATCCACCAGATACTGGAATAAGAGTGATGGGAGCCATCTAAGCATATTAGAAAGGAAGTCTGGGAGTGACTTGATATGAATCTGTTGCTGTTGGTTGGATTTAATCTGGTCCACAAACTGCTTTGAACTCTGACTCATAGAAGTCCTATGAGTGGAATAGCTCATTAATACTAGAAGAACTTGCAGATTTGTACGAAGTTGGTTAACATTGGAGTTTCTGGCATTGTAGGTGTATTCCTGCTTGTGCATTGATACTTAATCTGCAGTGGAGCTTTTTTCAGAGTCCTTTCTTCACATATGCTATAATATTTTCCTAAACCTTTCACTCCTAAATTAACATTAGGGTATGGAGGACACTTTTTGTTTTTTTCTTTTCATTCCTGTGGTAGTGTTCTGTTGCATGGGTCTTCTGCATATTTCATTAAAAAAAAAAAAAAACACTTAACCACTTTCTTCTAGCTGACACTCATCACTGCAAAATTAATCCTGTTTACTCCCAGAATCAAGTTTCCTTATTCTCCTGATGATGGTAGTATACAGATATATCAAGTCCTAGCCTGTGCATTGAGGCTTTGCCACAATACAGGTGGCTCTGAGCTTTATTTCAGAGATCATCTGGCTCCACAAAGTTGAGAGCCCAAAGGGTCTTGTTAATGTGTATTGAAAGAGTCTTGTTGACTTGAATGGGAAAGAGAAGTTTCCTCTGGAAATGCTCTGGAAAGAAAGTCAGCTGGGACTGGAAAACAAATGGGGATTTCTTGTAGTTTGTGCTTTATTGGCTTCCTGTTGTCAAATATTTTGATTTCCTTTATTCCCCTAAAGGCTCAATTCTGGCTTTAATGAAGCTGTGGGTAAGGTGTGTTATCTAATTAGGCTAAAGCTCATCTTGCTGGAAAGAGCATCTAATCCATTAAGCCTCTCTGCCATCTAAACACTTCCCTTTTCAAACCTCCTCCTTAGCTCTGCCAGGTATTTTTTGTTTGTTCTCCTGTCAGGTTAGGTCTTTTTTCCTTCTCTTTTCTGGATCTCCTCAAATTTGTCATAGCATATTTTTTTTCTTTGTCTTCAAATATGACTTTAATCTGCAATCCCTGGAGACTCCCTGCTGGGAGAACAAGAAAGTATTTGAAGTGTTATATTGTTTGTTACTGGGGTTGAGTTGTCTGCTAATTAGAGAACAGGATTATTGTATGGCTAATGGGAAATAAGCATAAAGGTGGTGGGTTTTTCTTTTCCCCCCTTATTCTGCAGCTCCAGAGTAGCAGCTGCTTTAATTGCCATATGGTTCTTCCTTTTATGTCACATGATGTGCAGATCTCTGTTGCTGCCATTCAGTGCTGGAGAACCTCTGTTGGCCAATCAAAGTACTTTTGTAATAACACGAAAGGTATTTAAATATAATCATATGCAGCTATGCAATTCCATGTGCTGAAGTATAATCCATCTTCTCTGGCTGGAATGTGCATGCTTTTTGTCTGGCTTCAGCTGCTCAAATGCTCTCTCTGTGCTCCACAATAAAATGTTAATGGGACAAAATATGGGAAATGCAAATAACATGGAAAAGGCATGAGATGATGAAAGACTACTCTGATTTTGGGTGTGTGGTCAAATAAATTGACTCCAACCTCAGTGAAACAGGACTGGGTGTGTGTTTGAAGATGTCAGACAGAGGGGACCTTTAGGATATATTACAGAAAGATGTTGGTAGTAATTTATTTACTTTACATAAGTAGCTCTTTTCCTTGCCAAGGACTGGTCCAGCAGCAGCCTGTGGTTGCCTCTCCAGATTTGCATAGGGGAGGAGGGAAAGTGAGGAGAAAGACTAATTTGAAAAGAAAGTACTTTGGTTTTATTGATAGGGAACAGAGATCCGTCTGACAGCGAGGGCTTGTGAAGACTTGAGAATGTGACATGTATTTTTAACATCATCAGCCTTTCCTGCATAAGTAGAGAACTCTTTTGCTGTCAGTATTCCCTATGGGATGAGATGGCAAAGAGCAATTACAAATGGGAATCTTTTTAGCAAAGAGCTGTTAAGAAGAAAATGTCTGTGACTTTGACTCTCTGGAAGATCTATGGCAGCATCTTGTCCAAAGTATAGGGCTGTCCTCCAAAGCGCTTGTGTGTCTTGTCAGACACTGGAAAAAGGTCCCTGTAAAGAGCCAGCTCTTCTTATCTCCCTCTGATGCTCTATCCTGCCTGTTCTCAGCAGGTTTTGGGGTGGGAGGTCTCTGGTGGCTTTAAGGGTGAAGGCTTTTTCAGGACTCCTGGTAAAAATAGTTCTTCAGCTCCAGCAACTCTTGCAGTGCTGTTAATCTTTCATATATACTTTAGACAGTCATAAATACATTTCTTATTAACATTATGGGCTAGTTACCACAAATCGAATTCTCAGTTAAATGTACTGATCTAATGCTCAGCCTAGAAGTTTCCAGAGGAAATGTATGTCCACAGATGTGCATATGGACACACATATAGACAATTTCTGCCTTTATATTGCTGGAACACCCTAAATGTATTTGAGTAGTTTCAGTAATGAAATCTAAGACACAAGGGTTATGCTGTGAGAGGAGCAGTAGTTTCCCAGACTGAAGGTCCATCTGTGATTATGAATGCTTTTCTTGCACCTGCTTTCCACTGATAAGGCATAGGAATAATAAATTCTTCTAAGATTGCTTTTCCCTGGCCAGGTAGTCATGCAGATGAAAGACCGCAAGCTTTGATCTGTAATGCCACCTGTTGGGACATATAAGCAATAAGGAAGAGGGAAGAAGAAAACTGGAGCAGTGTGGTGTGGTTTTTTTTTTAAAAAAAAAAACAACAACAAAATAATGTTTCTGTGGAAACAGATAAATTAGAGAAATATGTTTCTTTCAGCAGTATAAGCTTCAAAAGCTATGTAACTCTGGCTAAGAGAGAATCCAGACCTGTAGACTGATATTTTTTTTTTTTTTTTTTTTTTCCCCTTGCTGGTGTGAAGACCAGGTGGAGTGTGACCATCAGCACATGCTGCTCCAGACTTATTTGGAAACTGATTTTTTTTTTTTTTTTCTGGTGAGGGTCTGGATTGTGCCCCATGCTGCTCTTCAGCGTTTCCCTAACTTCTGGGTCCAATGGGGAGATAGTGGGATATGGAGCTGAGCGAGGATACTGAGCCGCCTCCAAAGGTGGAAAAGTATCTTTTGATTTTACAAATATTTAATTTGTGTAGGCATTTCTGCAAATCTTCCTGGGTACCTGTTTGTCTGAATATGTCTATTCATTTGGTTGTTTGGCTTCCTGGGACTTCTTTAAGAGTGGCTGCTTTACCATAGCATTCTTGTGGTATGTGTCTGACCTCTCTATCATCCTTTCTCTTATTCCATGGAAATGGCAATAAAAAGGGCAGGTTAATGCTGTGTGCTTTCCTTCTACAGGTTTTCATAATAGCTGTCTTATACAGAAAGCCTGTAATAATGAATGGAAAGTTATTGATGACTACAGTAGGGTAATTAATCTGGCCAAGCTTTAAAGGAATTTTTACTTGGGAATAAGCTATACCCACAGACCCATTTTCTTTGTCCTTTGTATTTTATTCATCTGTCAGTTTGTTTTCTCTGTCTTTTGTCTACAAGGTGCTTTTGGTAGAAGATCAGACTTGCAAAGATGAAAAATTTTCCATTCTTCAAAATCTGAAGGTGCAAAGTATTACTGCAAAACTCTTTGAAATGAATTTCTACTGAATGGAAAGACCTGTTGAAAAAAATTCATAAGGCAGCAAAAGATTGATAACTGAGCTGATGTAAGAGCAGCTCTGTGAATGTAATACTTATTCATGGTATAGCATCAAACTGTGTCTATATGGAGCACCATAGCTGTGTTGCATGAAACTTTAATAAGATGGCCCTGATAAGTGATGAAAGAATAATGTTTTGGAGAAACAAAATGATCTTGTTAGTAATTCAGCTAAAATATTTGCTTAGGAGCTTCTGGTCAATTGCTTAGATGACATACATTCCTAATTTGCTGCTGCCAGTAAGTATCACTTACTGATGTTGATGCAGAATAGTAAGTACCAGCTTCAGAGCAGCTACTGCCCAAAACATTGCATGCAGTGGGGGTGAGGTGGAGTTGAGGAAGTTGCCTCTCCAAAGAGGAGCTGGAGAATGAAGCAGGGAGTCACAGCTAGAGAAGCTTTGGGTAGAGTTGTCTTTTGGGGATAAGACTCTATCTGCCCTTTTTTTTTTTCCCGTGTCCCTTGAGCACTGTGACTCTGACCCAACCAGGAGCAGTTATGGAGCAGCATTAATAGTACCAGGCACAGGAATATCTTGGGAGAACTTAACGGGTATAAATCATTGAATATGTTGGTTACATGGTTATATAGGGAATGATCTCACATCTGCATGTGGCTTCAAGTGGTGGGAGGAGTTTTGGACCTGGCTATAATGGGTAGAGAAGCCTGTGGATTTATTTAAAAAAAAAAAAAAAAAATGCTCTGGACCTCATTATAGCTTTGTCTGCCTCTGGTATGTGCTGCGCAGTCACACCTATCCAGGAGAGCAGATGGCTGGGGGGTGGGGTGTCTAAACCTTTTACTAGCTTGTCAGTATGGCATACCTCTAACAGAAGAGCAGGTAAGATTGTAGGACATACTGATTGTGGCAGCCCATGGCACAACACTCATTATTCCTGGGCCCAGCCTGATATTACAGATACATAAATGCTCACTCTGTAATGTCTCAGCAGAGTGTGCTACCCATGATCTGGAAACACCACAAGTGCCCTGATGGCATTGTGCATCCATTGCATCCTCTGTTCGCGGTAATCTCCCAGGCGTGCTTTCAGTCTGTGTCACCTGTTCCTGCAGAAGAGGCATCTGCCCATGGCTGACAGCTTGTGAGCTCCACAGCTGGTGTGGGCAAAGGAAGCTTGTCCTGTAAGAGGCTTTTTGAGTAACTTTTCACCACTGCTTGTCAAATGTTCCTGAGGATGACACAATGAAAACTAGGTTGATTAAACCATGAGATGCAGAGAAACACCTAATTATTAATTTTCTAGCTGTTCACTTACAACTTTTTGTTTTTCTGCTTTATTGCTGGTTGGAAAATGATCTTCTGTTTTATTTTTCTCCCTCCTCACCCTTTTTCTGGCAGGAAGTGTTGACTTCTTCCAAAAACCACAATGAGAAACCAGAGTTTTTTCAACCAAGTGCAGGCATCTTTGTGAAAAAAATGTCAGCTGGATTCCAATCCGACTTCCTAGCAAAAGGCAGTTTTGCTCAAAAATGCAGGTAGCCACGTTTTCATTGAGACAGATGAAAGTTCTTATATTGAGCTAAGCGTGGTGTCTAACTCTGGACAAAACTCTCTGAATGTGATGGAAATTTTTACTAAATAAGGGCAGTGACATTTGAACTGCATAAGGCTCCTTGTTCTGACTCTGCTTTTCAGCATGTAGCTCTAACATTAGCTGTCACCTGCCAAAATTTTTCAGATAAAGAATTCCTTTTTTTCCCCTGAAATCATGAAAAGACAACTTCTCACTTAATACTGATTTAGGTGTGTTTTGTTTATAGCTAGGTTTAGACAGAATGAAAGTTTGTCTTGTTTTGCTGCTTCTCATCCTTGCTCCTGTTTCTAATTTGCAATTTGTCCCCTTGTCCCAATGGCCAGTCTGTGCATCCATAGACGGAAGGTGGTGTTTCTCTCCATTTTAAAGTCCATGTATCTAGCACGTATGAGCACTTGGTTCTTTCCTGAGACCTTGTGCATCTTGGGAAAACATGGAAACATGAGCTTGCAAAGCCTCTAGGTTGTTCTTGTCCTATTACTGATTAGTTGTGATGGAGAGAAAATCTTTTCTTCGGGTCAATGGTTTCAATGAGAGCGGAAGCAACAGAAATGCAACAGAAATCACAGTTCATGACTGTTTAATACCTAAAAGGTAGGGCTTGATTTCTGCCTGTGCGTTGTGAGAAATGAGGAATATATCAGCATGAAAGTTGCCCTGAGGCCTGGGAGCTTTGATCCTGGCTGGGCAGTGGGAGCATTTGGCTGTGTACAAATGCCATTGGAAAATCCCCAGGACGAATGCAGCCATTTCATGCACCATTTCCTAATTTTTATGCTTTTCTCATTTTTGCCTGATTTTCTACAAAATGTGAAAATTGCTGTTGATTTTTTTTCTGGTTGGAGCTGGTAAATCACTTATTCGAAGCTGGACTGCATTGCGAAATGCTTGCCTATTTGAGCGGTTTATCTTTTAATGAGCTGCTATGTTCCTTATCTTATTTCAGTCACCCTGGATCAGTGCCATGTCTACCTTGTTGTAGGAGTCTAGGAATTCCCTGCTCGTCTCTGCTACAGCTTTTAGGGATTGTTCCTGAAAGTGGATGTGTCCTTCAAAATGTTTCTTGAGAAATCAATCCTGAGGCTTTCAATGCCAACTGAGGGGTTTGGATTCCTTTTGTGTTATGGTATCACCTGAGCATGGTATTACCTCTTATGGGCCAGGACAACTTTGTACCAAGTAACTTGGAATAGAAAAGAAGGGAATGAGAGTCTAGCAGTCTCCAGTTCTCAGCTTAATAGATGTACAGGTTCTTTAGATGTCTCTTCAATGTCATTCTGAGTTTCAGGGGCATGAAAGTAGTATGTATTGGAGCAGGCAGGGTGGAAGTGCAGTATTCAGATGGTTGCCTTTCCGGGATTTGCACATGGTGGACAGCTTTGCTCCTGAAGCAAAGGTGGCTCCTGGCACCAGGAGCATAGGCTATTGCAATTCCTCCCCTTGTGTTAAAACTGAGCAGGCAGGAGGTGTGGGATTTCCTGAGCTCATCCTTCCTTGTGGCAATCTCTGCTTCTCACTCATGGTTGGTTAGGATGAACTGTCTGTCCTTCCTCCCCATCCTGCATTCCAGAAAGATATAGATACAAGCCAGCTCCTCTTTGGTGGGCCTTTCAATGCCATGAGCTCTTTGGAGGGCCATGACAGTGCAGTTGCTCCCCGGAGTCCTTCTCAAATGGTCTGGAGTCTGGAAATGATGGCACTGTGCTGCCATGGTGTTAGCTGGCTTCAGCTGGCCCCTTCTATGTGTCTGTTTTATCATAGCTTCCAGCAATGCATTTGGTTCACTACATCTTTCAGATAGCGTTGATTTCAGATGAATGTTTCTTATTTCAGATCTTCTCTCCATTTCTATGTGATAAGGAAAACTTTTTTTTACTTATATGATTATGTAGCATACATTTGTTGGAGGGTAATTTTACTAATTCTGGTTGGGTACACTGACAGCACAATTATCATCTCACTTGACAGCTGTTCCCTTGAATTTTAAACATCCAAAACACATCCAAGGACTTTGGAGGAATTTGGTGGTATTACTGTCAGTTGCTAGGAAATGTTTAGCTTTTTGGAAGGAGAAAGAGTATTTCAGCAATCCCAGAGAAGATATATAGTAATGTGTAGATGCTAGCTATCTGACAAGAAGGGATTTGGGAAATATTATCAGATTTAAGAATGAGAGCTACAACTAGCAAATTACTGGAGGCAGCAGTTATGATCAAACACTTGAGCAAAGGAGATAGAAAAATAAGAAATACTCATTTGGTAAAATGTGGCAGCCTTTAACCAAGTTTCCAACAGCGTGAATGGGAGAGGCAGCTGCCTGTGATATTTGCTTTGACTTTCCTTCACAGTGCGAGCTGGTTCTGCCATGCATTGTTCATTTCAAGTATGATGTGGGAAAAGGAGCTGAAGCGTAATCAGGTCCTGCTGATGATCATGCGCGTGTTCCCAGTGATGTTGTGTGTTGAACTTCGACCCCTAGAGCAAATCTTTCAAATACAACAGTAATGTGAATGAGGAAAATGTCAGCTGAAGATTCTTCATCAGTAAATGAAACCTGATTTTTGACAACCCAAACTCAAACATGGTATCTTAGAGATACCAGAGTTTGGCCATGTGCATTCACGGGTTGGGGCTGAAACCCTGGCAGGTAGGCAGATAACAGGGTTAGACTTCAGCATCTACTAAGAGTTATTTCTCTGTCATCCGTCAGTTCTTTTCTCCTCCCTCTTGCTAGGATCCTGCTTAGTTTGTTTAGCTGAAAAGGGGAGAAAATGGTCAAAATTTTCATAAGGAGCCACAGATACAAATCCCATTGTTTTTACTCATTTGGGTGTCTGTGAGATAGGACACACTGAGAACGCTGAACCTCTGATAGATTTTAGCAAGTCAAACTGCTTAAATAGACCATGTGAGTATTTAAAAATAAAAAGTACTGAGAATCATTAAACAGGTATGAAAATCCTGATGCCTTATGGTGAATTGTGCTTTCTGCATTTTTAATCTCTCCCCACTGCAGGCCAGGATGCTGCGCCAGATCTTTGGGGAAGAAAAGCTTGGGGATCTCTTCTTCACTGCTTGACATGTTTCCCCATTCAGAATGGACCAAGGGATCTTTGTCTTGTGGTTGTAGCATCTTCTGTATTAACCAGTGAAACAGTAAATCAGGAAGTAAACATTAATGAGATAATTTCATTTAACACACTGCTGAGGTCTGCCTCCTCTGTTTCCTTGGAGACAACACAGCTATTATCTGGCAGGGAAGTGAACAGGCCATATAGGATTTGCGTGAAAAGTGCACTTGAGTTTCTGTTCTGCACCTTTCAAGCAGCTTGTATAGCTTCTGTTTTAGGAACAGAGCAGTGGTTGTCTGTCTTTCCTGCATCAGAAATAGAGATATGTTTGTCAATAGGTTTTCTTTTCTGTTTATATTTGACTATAGGTCAGAAAGCTATGTTTTATGGTACCCTCATAGTAGAAGACATGGTTTAAAATGGTGAAGCATTTTTAATTGCACTAGTTTCAGATGGGTGCTTAGGGAAGAGTTCACCTTGATGCAGAGCACCTGTACTTAAAACCACAGAGTGACCCTGAACAGGCTGGGTGGGATCCTGCAGTCCTTCCTGGGAGGTGTTCAGCAGCTGCAGTAATCAACATTTGTGCAGTGGAAATTCTGGTTATTCTCTGTGTTGCTGTATGAAGGATCACTCTGTACAATTAGACTTTGCCTCTTTATGCATTCTGTTGAGCACTTCTGCAGAAAGCACTGCCGGACAACTTAAGTATTCAAGGACTAGACAGGATTAATTCATGGGTGCTTTCTAACCAGTATTCACCAAATTTGGCAACAGTTTGCCATCATTACCTAAAATTAATGTAATTTGTTCCTCATTCCTATTGCCAAGGAGTGGCCCTGTGTCCTGATCAGCCTTTCCGGTTGCCAGTCACTTAGTTGATTCTCCCTTGTTACTGATAAAAAAGTGAAACTGCTAAGATCCATCGCCTTCCTTCTTGGCTGATTTAATGACATTACTTTTGCTCTCGAATCTTTGCCCTAGCTTCACCTTTTGCTCTCCAGTAAATCTGCAAAATTTTCCCAGGTCCCCTCTTACGGACATTCTTGTCCTCGTCTCCTGTGGATGTTTCCATTTTCCCTCTGTGCTTTCTCTTCCCCCCCAGCAGCATCTGTTGCTCCCTCTATGTCTGGTGCTGCCTCCACAGCACTAGGTAAGAATAGTTTCCTAATGGATGCACACTAATACCTTTCCCTTTAGAACACAATCTTTTTTGTAATATTATTAACTACGGTGATTGTTCAGGCCTCTATTTGCCATTGTACATGTTGTACTTATTGCGCTTTCAGTCTGTGCAATCAGCAGGATATGGAATGGATTTTTTGGCACCTTTGCTTAGTGATTAGTATTTGTATAGCACTTCGAAAGCTTAAAATGCTATAAGAGGGTTAAGTAGTAGTATTAATAACAACATGCTCTACTATAAAGAATGGAGCTTATGTGTATTTGTGGTGATAATCCCCAGTCTCATCTTTTCCAAATGCTGTTTTCTGTGTGATCTGCCTCTAGCTTATCTTCTTGCACCTGTCAGAGCACTTTTCAAACAGCTTTTCTTCCTCCTCTGATTAAAGGCACATGGGGGGATGGGGAAAAGATTGCTTTTAACACAGAACTCGGCCTTCAGGTTTTGGTGACTGTGCCCAGATGTGGTGATCACTAAACCACTTTCAGGGACTTTGATCTAATCAAGTTTCCACTAATCTCTCTGATTATCTATTGCTGGCCTAAAATCTGCTATTCATTAAAACCCATTTGGTTTTCAGCAGCATCTGGGGTTTGATCTTCCTGGAGGAGTGCTTTCCTGTGTCCAGGTAATGTTTCAACTATGCTTTTGACAAATTAATTTATTTTTGTCACTCCCAGTAGCTTCTCCTTGGAAGATCAACTTTGTGACCAATGAGGAAATTAATAGAGACATGGAGAACATATGAATCTTTTGTTCTCTTAATGGCTGAAGCAGAGTTCATGCAAAGTTTCCCCCTTCCTTTTTCAAGTTGAGAAAGCTGGGTGAATTTTGTGTGTTTACTTCTCAGCTGTACACTTTGGAAGTGGTGGGTTACTGCTGGGGCTTGGTGCAGGGAGAGCTGCAAAGTTCTCAGAGGAACTCGTGTGCTTGGGATTGCCCAGGCTGACTTGGTTGAACCTTTCTGGCCAGGATGCTCTGTGTTTTGACCTCCAGTTTTTGAACTGGTAAAGTGCTTTCTGATGGTTTCCCACACTCTGGAGCTCCAGCCCTGAGGGTAGCCTTCTGCCAAGCACCCTGACCTGCCTCAGGCTTACAAGAGCAGTATTTAACCTCTCCATGGGCACTTCAGAGCTCTGGTTTTGTGGGTGCTCTGCCATGGAAACCTTCAGGATGAGGTGAGAGGTTATTTTAAGCATGTGCCAAGACCCCTCTGTTACTGCTCTTAATCTCATCATAAGGTGGTGATACCAGCCTTATAGATCTAAATCCAGATCTTCTCTGGGTTTAGTTAAAGCTGCTTTTGAAACATTTGATTTGGGTGACAGCAGTGAGGCTGTCATCAGCAATTCTGTCTCTTCAAGGCTGAATAATATATATTGGAGTGTGGCTTCCTTGTGTAGCTCTACGCTTGAATTTTGAGGAGGTTAAGGCAGGGTGTCCAGAAGTGTTTTGATGGAGTCAGAGGAGTTGTACACTTGCTAAGTCACCATTGTTCTCTTTTGGCAGGACCCTTTTCAGCACAAAAATAGATGTGTGCTCAGTAGCACATTGGCGTCACCAGACTTCAAAGAGTGTGCTTTCAAAATTATGGGAGCCAGTGGCTCTGTTCATTGCCAGCTGACTGACCTTGATATTTTTGCAATACCTGCTCAGGTTTCCAGCGGTGGTAGAAAAATTTTGATGTAACTGTAACCTTTCTGCCACTTTACCAGGAGACAAGAAAGTTAATAGTACTTCTTTGGGAAGGGGGAGCACAAAACGAATAACCTGGGTAGTATGGCATCTATATAGAGCTTATAAACATGAATTAGAGGAAGGGTTAGCTCAGAGACATCTGTGCTCCTGAGGAGCTGTTGAAGGAGTTTTTTTGCTGAGCTCTTAAGTGTGCTGTCTGGGGATAATGGGAGGAAAGGAGCTGAAGATAGAAAACAGTGAGCCAAGACTGAATCCCCAGAGAAGATATATGTAAGTGCTCTCAAGTAATGCTTTGCAAGTATTCCCCCCCCCCCCCCCCATGTGACTAGAACAGGTTTGTGAGTCAAAACTTGAAAGTGTACTTCAGTTTTGTCGGCTTTTAAAAATGATAGCTAGGGCATTTAGGCTGTGGAGGTATCTTTACAACAATTTTCACTGTATTTCTCAGCTCATGTGGTGGGAGAACCAAGGCAGTGCAGGGACCAGTCTCAACACAGAGCAGAAATTAAATGAATGGGGCTCCCTCCTCCAACCTGGGTCACCCTATGAACTGGACCACCAATTTTCACAGGGCAGAGTCCTGAGCACGTACTCTGGTAAGCAGAAGGGAGGTGGGGGGCTGGTTTCAGGAACAGATCAGAAACCAGAGCCATCAGTCCTCATTGTGGGATGGAGATTCTGGTTGCCTACTTTTAGGCAAATCTTGCTTAAGTGTCCATGATAAATACTTTACCCTGATGGTTAGAGGTGCTGAGCACTTCTTGTTCTTCTGTGCTTAAATGGAAACTGAGGATATTCAGGACTTGCTAAAATTGATTGCCTCCAGTTGATTGTCCAGAGTGGGAGCACAACAAATCAGGCCCCTGTTCTAGTAGGGGTCTGCTTGGCTGCACGCTTAGGACTAGTTGCTGGGAATCATGTCTATGAAGACCCTTGAGAAAGAAAAAGTGAATATGATCAGGGAAATGTTATTTGGACTAGCAGTCAGGTGTATCTTCCACTAGGCTGAAGAGTAAGAGTGGAAAAGGGGCTGGTACTTGGGAACTGCAGCCTTTAAAAGAGGCTGAAATCCTAGATGTACAGTGGAGACACAGAACTTACTGTGCCCATCAGCCAGGAAGATGCAGAAGAGCTGGGGTGCACTGCATCTTTTCTGTCTGTGAAGTAGTGGTAAATTATTCCAACCTTGAAGTTTTTTCAGGTGAAACTCTGTGAGTTGCCAAATTCTGTGCCTCCCTCCCATTCTGGCTGAGGTCCTGGGGTGCATATGCCTTGCACAGGTACCTGCCGCCAGTGGTCTGAAATGCAGAATTTCAGAATTTCCCCCTTATACACATGAGGTTTTTTGGTATATTGTCTCTTTTCTGACCCAATTCTCTTAGATCTTCCAAGCAGTGGTAGAGTAATGGCCATGGAAACAGGAAAATAACTTAGTGGAGTGTGCCAAAGGGGAGAATGAGGCCTTCAGAGGAAATTCATTCTTTACTTTTAGAAATATGTGATGACCAAAATCAAATTATCAAACCCTTGCCAATAAAATCAACAATACTGGGTTGATGCTTCTCTTTCAATTACCTGCAGCATGTTCAGAGACTTGAGTGTAAACAGCAATTCAAAGCTGCCTGCTGCATAGAGGCTTTAATTAACTCTAATGATAATTGCAGAGCATATGTTGCCATTTTGAGCAACAATTACTCAGCTTATGTGGGGAATCTTGTGTGGGTGGAAGGTGGTGGGGAAAAAACCCTAGTATCTGAATACATATGCTCATTGCTAACTCTTAGACCTTGCTATAGAGGAATATGCTTTCAGCCCTGAGAGAGTTGAAAAATGCACGATCCTTGCTGCATGTACTCCTCCTGCCATGCAAACTCAGGAGAAATGGAGCCTGGCTTAGTATTTGGTTTTTGGGGACAAAAAGACTAAGGTTTTCTTCCCTAGAAGCATACATGCTTTGAAAACTGGAATGGATATATGTTGTGAGAAATCTAGGCTATTTTGAAGGAGCCTATGCTAATAAGGCTGGCACCCGTAGGATTTAGGCTTCAAGCTTTCTTTGGCTGTCTTGAAAAGCCTAGCCTAAATGTAGCTGTTTCAAGAGCACAAACAACCTAATTCTGTGAACATTCTTATATGGACCTGTCTTTATTAATTTTTGAAGTTTTCTTGGATGTAAGTGGGACATATCCTTAGTCAACAAACATAATTCCACCAATAAACAACCTCAGGTGACCTTAGTAGCTTTTCTTGAATGTACCCTTCTTTTTCCTTCTCCTTTTCTATGACTCCATGAGAATTAAAAGTACTGAAGACTTGTGGTATGTTAATCTTGCCCTAGAAATGGAGTCCCAACTCCTTGGGGTTCCTGTTATTGTCCCTTGTTGTAGGGAAGTTATCTTACAAGTCACCTGCTCAGAAGCATCACCTCTTAAAAAGTGAGCATTTCATTTTTAGTTCAAGAAGTTGGAAACTAACTCAGTGGAAAAACTTGCTCAGTGTTCATTTTTGTTTGTGGTCATTTTCTTTTTCTTTCATAGAATGTTTGATGGACTTCCTTTCAGAATGCTTTTATTTTTGTAATGAGGACCTGTGAAATGATCTCTAAATGCTGCATTCCACATTTATCAACAATCTACAGCATAAAAAAAGTGGATGAAAAGCCAGATTTTTTACTTTTGACTAGAAGAGGTTGAAAAAGAACTAGTGCTGTGAAGACACAAAAGAACCTTCCTTACAAAGACTGTTGTGAATGTGAAGCTGTATAGACATTTTGAAAACTAAGCTAATTGCCTCATTTCAAAAGTCAAAACAACACAGCCAAAACGTTTGTTTCACTGCTTCCTGATGTTAGAAAACATATCAGATGGGCAAAATTTTTTAGAGATAAAAATAAATTTTAGCAAATGCTTTGCTCCAAAGGATCAAATGGGGTAGTTGTATTAATTGTTTATAAATCCTAAGCTGTACTTTTTGCTTGAAAGGACGAAAAAGAAACAAAAGAGAAGATATCTTTAAAGAATGTGTTAGAGGTTCTGTATTTGGTAGAAACATTTCCTTAATGTGAAGAGACCATGAAGTGATTTAATAAATCTTTTGTTTAGTGGTGGACTTGGCAGTGCTAGGTTAATGGTTGGACTTGATCTTAAAGGTCTTTTCCCACCTAAGTGACTCTATGATTCTATATCTACACTGTGTCCTGGTCTTAGGTGGAATAAGCTTGATGCAAGCTGAGGGGAGCATTGCTTGTTTAATTCATACCTCCTTTATTAGTTTAGCCTTATTCCTTCAGCCTCAGGGCTCTTGCAGAGGTGACTTCTAGTTCAACTGGCAGTAGCCACCACTTGATCTGATACCCTTTTGGGACTTCCCGATGGGTCATTACTAATAATTTGGTGTGAGATGATGGAGAACCAATAGAGAAAACTCTTAACCAATTACTATGCTACTATAGCTATAGTAACTTTTGTCCTTTTGAGTTCAAAAGGAGATAATGACCCTGTTGGACATAGACTGCAGTTGCTGTGTGTCATTTTAAATATATTTCTTGGGGACTACTTCATGCTGAGGCTCCCTGGACTGTTCAAGCTGATAAAAGGTTGGTGAGTCCTGTTTTGCATCAATTCCAATCAGGCACTGATTCTACACTAAAAGGCCTGGAAATGATTCTGAAAGTATTATACCACCACATGATATATGCTTGCTGAGTATGTACGTGTACTTGTGTGCATTGTCCGTTTGAGGGGAAAAAAAAACAAACCCAACGTTTAAAGATGTGCTTTGTCATCACTCAATTATGAATTCTCCAACAGTGGTTATTTCCCTAGAATTTTGGGGAACTGCTCTTGACTCTTACCATGACAGAAAACCATATCTAGTCACAAAGAAGGTGGTCAAACCTGGAAGACAAAAGCTAGCTTTTAAGTTCTGCTAGTAATGCTGATGAAGAACAGTGCTCTAAGTAGTGCACTTTGAAGTAACACAGCAAGGTGAGCGTTTCTCAAGGTTATAATATATGTGGGCACTTTGCAATTATTCCTAGCTATTGTATGGTAATCAGAAGTGCAGAGTTGCAAATGACTGTGCTACTGCTGTACTACAGCTATTTTTTTCTTCTCTCCAGTTCTGCCAGGAAAAGACCATTAATTAAAGCTTCAATGTTCCGGCAACCCACCACTCCAGTCTCAAAGTTATATTTTCTTTTTCTTCTTTGTTCATCTCCCAGAATTTATTCATTTTCAAGATTGTGTATATTGCAGCTTGGAATAGTTCAGACTCCAGTAATAATGTGAAGCTTGTAGGTCCCCACAGAATGGCCTTTCAGGGAAAAAAAAATCCCAGTTCATGTGTCCCGTTGACCTTTAGAGGTAAAATGTTTTCACTACAGTACTTTTTGCACTGTAAAATGACTGGATGAGGCTTGTGTGCATCAGTGGAGCCATTACAACCATTGTTCTTGTCATGTGGAGCCTGGGAAATGATGCTGGATGCTGGAGGTGTGTTTTGGATCATGTTGCAATGGGAAGGATATGACTGTGGGTTTTGCACATAAAAACAGAAACAAGGAATTTGTTTTTCCTGGTTTGCAGGGTCAAGGTGCTGATCTTGACAAAGAATGTGTCAAAGTGATGTGATAAAGTTTAGCAGCAAATAAAAAAGGGGAAAAAAAAAAACCTGTTGTATTTCTAGTCTTAAAACAGCTGATTCCATTATGCCTTTCTGTGCAATAATCTCCGTATCTGTGTTGTTTATCAGAACGGAATTTTGTAATGTAACAGGAGCAAAGAATACAGTTTGGTTAGAGCACTGCAGGTGCTATCTGTTTTATCTGTTTAGCAGTTTTATCAGCTTTTGCAAAGAAATAGGTTCAGGGCTGATCGCTTTTGGGACTTAGGTAACCCTAGGGGACCGCAGAAACATGTCTAGGACTATGTGCTATCCTGATCACCAGTGCTATGAACAGCCTTAAGTCTAACTTAAGATCCTGATCTTGAATCTGTATTCCAGTATGTATTAACACTAGTAGTAGTAGTCCTAGTATGAGGCTGAACATGATCAGACTAGAAAACCCCAGTGTGCTGCCCAGTCATCTGCTGTCTTATTACCACCAAGAGCTGTGATCCAGTCAGGAATCAAGCCCATTTTTCTTTCTTACTTTCTATCCGCATCTGCAGGTGTTTGTTTTAATAAAACTTCCTTCTTGAAGTCTAATTCTGCCACTGCAATTTTTTATTTTTTTTAAACCTCCTGGGTTCAGACTCTGCCTCTTGGAAAGTTTCAGTGTTGCTGCTATTGCAGTCTATGTCTCGGTTTCTTCTGGCTTTTTACTTCTCTCTGAGCAGAGGAGCTTTTGCAGTCCTCATTTGACTTCTCTGGCTTCATCTCCCTCCCCAGGTCTGTCTCTCCACAGTCCTAGGCATGTGCTTGAGTATCTACTGATAGGCAGGAGCCTCATGCGGAGACAATTTTTTTTTGCCATGCTGGGTTGGTAGGCGTTTGACTTGGAGGCATAATGGTGGTGGTGGGAGGATGTTCTCTGCTAGTCTTGTTTTCTGCCTGGGCTTGTGCAAGCACTGCTCTCAAATGATCCTGATGTTGACTTGGCTCTGTCTGCAATGACAATAGTGATCCTATTCTGGTAGGGGATTCAGGCAGAACATACATTTCATTTCCTGTTGCTCAGCATGTTTTGTTGGTGCAATAACTCGTCTTTGGTTTATGAGGATCTCAGTGTCTTGCAGTCTGTGGTGTGCCGTACTTGGTTTGCCTCTTTGCCCTCACAGTAGGAAAACTAGATGGGTAGCAGCACAATAAATGTACCAGAACAAGGTCCTGTGTTTGTGCTAGAAAAATATATAGATTGTGAAAGAAATGAAGGGTAACAAACTGGATGGGAGTTGATCGGAGTGCCTTTCTTGGTAGGTGTTGATGAGCATAGAGGAGGATGTTGTCAGATCTCTGTATAAACTCTCATGAATTAGGCTGCCATGGTATAACTTGTCTTGTCACTTCTTGTGCTAATCATGAAGTATGGGGACAGTCAAAGCTAGAGGTGACACCGGTACTTTGCACAATTTCATTAAGATACGTGTGGAAAGAGGAACCTGAAGTCTGCAGTGAACAGAGGGTAAGTGCTGGAATATGGGCTGTTCTGCTGCACTGCACCTGCTAAGCCATCCTTGCTCACAGCTCTGCTGTACAGCATTTCCTAACTTTTCCTTGCTCACAGGTCCTTGAGGGTGTTAAATTGGTGCTTCTGTCAGAGCCTAGCAACCAGGTTAACCAAAGCCATTGTATTACTCAGACTGGCTGTTGCCTGAACTTGTCTAAACTGCTGTTTATGGTGCACAATGGACTCCCAAGTGTAAGCTAATGGTTGCATTCACAATAAGTAGCTTCTGAGAAGTCTCGCATCACTGCTCTGCAAGAAGGTTGTGTGATGCTAATTGCTCTGACTCAAGGGCAAAGCAAACTTTAATTTGCAAATTCATTATTGCAATGTAGCTATGGCCTTTATTGGCTTCTCGCAGGTAATTGTATTGCTGGAAACTCCTCTGATCAGGAACAAAATTATTTATAAGATTTAACAGCAACAGTTTTAAAGAAATGGAGATCATTGTCAAAACCAGTGGAACAAAAACTCTGCAGATGTTGGTAAGTGGAATAATTATTGCAAACTCCAAAAATACTAACCTCTCGGCACAGTGTCCTGTAACAGCAATAACACGTGCAGCTATGGGTCCAGAGAGAAACAGATCAGATGGAAATAGGAAATAATGTACTTTTTGGCAGAAGCTTCCTAGCCCTGTTGTGAACAGAGACCCATCCCCATTTAGAGAATCTACCTGTAGATGTTCCAGACATGCAAGGTTCATCCCTCTTTGCTGGTTCTCTGGTTGGAGCTTGGACCATTGAAACATTACTGTACTGGAACATATGGAGACCTCAGTAACTCGATGAGTGTATTGGAACAATTGAGCAGCCTGGATTGCCGTTGCAAAGTGCAGTCACACAGTTACGCTGCCACAGATGCCCAGCCAAGTTCTTTGGAGTTTTAAATAGGATACAGTTGAGCTACCTGGGCTACACCGATACAGAAATAACAATAGCAAAGAGTTTCTGGTTCAGAGAGAGAAATACAGAATTTTGTTCTCCTTTAAAGACTTCAGCTGCCCTTACTTGTAAGATTTTAGGAATGTCTGTTTAAGTACTCATGCTCTAGTTGTGCACAGTGCCACAGCTCCTTTACAGCTGACTTGAGGGGCTTGAGGAACCAGGACACTTCTTCTGGCTGAAAATTTTTGTCTGACATAGTTTCTGGAAGAACTACACTTTCCAATGGAAAGCACTTTCATACCCTTTTGACTAGCATTCATTTTATGATTATATTGTGTGAAAGTCACATCTAGAGTCCCTAATGAGGATTTAGGATCCCATTAGTCAATCTGATCTAATGACAATGAGACATCTGATAATGACGAGACAGTGGAAAGGAAGCATTTCTTAATAAATAGCTCATTTATGTTTTCCAGATAGTCAACAAACACTAATGAACAAGTCCTCCCCAGGCCCCCTTTGAGGAAAATAAACACTCGGCACCTTACCCGTAGTTATTTGGCCATTTCTTTCTGTGAGCACCGGAACTAACAGGTTGGCATTATGGCTGCTGGTGTACATGGTGCACACCACCTGAAACTTTTGCTGTGGTACTTGTGGAGAGGCTTTACGTGGAAATCTTTAATATTACAAGTTAAAAAACGCAGGAAGCCCATCATGGTTAACAGCTTCTATGTCCTGGAGACAGTCAGCCTTATGGGGGAAGTTTTTAGGTTTTTGGATAACACCCTGTGGGATATGCAGTGGGAGGAAGCTGAGGCTCTGAGGCTCTTGAGCAAGGAGAGGAGATCACATGTGGGAGAATTTCCTTCTTGTTGGTTGGGTCAGAAAGAATGGAGTCTTACAGGGAAGTAATGGGGAAATGGATTTGGGAGAAATGAGGTGCACTGTTAGCCTCTGTCAAGTGTAATCTGCAGCAGGCAATTAGCAGTGAGCTTGCTAACTGAGCACCAAGTGAGGATGGATCTGGGCGAGGGCTGTGAATTCACTGCTAATTCTTGTGCTTGTTAGTCTCCTGGGGAAAGGGTGAGAGCCACGCCTGTGCTCCGATGTCCATGCTGGTCACGCCTCTTTCTGGCAGAGTGATTTTATTTTTCTCTCTTGTGAATATTCTTAAAAAATACAACTTGAGGTAAGGGAGGAGAGTTTGTTTTCCTGGGGAGTTGCTGCCTGTCCTTTCTGCCAAAAGTCTGCTGTGGTACTTTCATGAATTGCTGCATCTTCTCCCACCCACTGGACCTGAACTGCTGTCTGAGCATTGCTTCATCGCAGCTGGGGGGTGAACAGCAGCCCTGGCAAGAGAAGGTACCAGGTCGGTGCTGCCCTGAGAGACAAGTCAGACCCAGGGAAAATGCTGGAAATCAGAGGCTGAAAATTGTGCTCTTCTTGTCCCAGGAATAAGCAACTGTATGGCAATCCATAAAAACAGCAATTGCAGGGAAAGGGCACGGTTGTCCCAAGGGTCTGGGGGTCATGAACCCGAAGCTGTGGATCAAATCTAATATCTCTTGGTATGTGGAAAATTGAGAATTGGCTTAAATGTTCCTCTTTTGGAGGAATTTAGAGCCATTCAGGATCTCTGGAAATTCACATTCAGAACTAGACTGAACTCCATGAATCACAGTTTGAGCATACTTTGGTTAGAAAACAAACAAATCGCAGATGATGCAAGGTCCCTTTAATAGTGGTGGTACTGTGCTGTAGTGGCCTGTGGCCCCTTTCAAGACAGGTTAGGGTCAGCCTGAATCTTGGCTTGTCCCTTTCTCACTTGAACCATGAGGATCAGCTCTTTGCCCTTTAAACTAAGATCCGACTTGGTCTACAATAAATATGTTAGTTACCTGGGGAAATGCTGGCAATTCTTAATTTTTTCACAACCATTAATAAATGTGCCCTTCCAAACAAACAGAAGCAAATTTCCTTTCCTTCTCTAATGAATCCCTGGAGGGAAGTATGGATTCTGCATGTAAATGTGCTTTGCTCAGACTACCCATTAAGTGTTGCTTTTTCTCCCTCTCACTTATTGCTCGGTTCAGCAGCATACTTTGCTTGCTTCCCAACTCTGAACTCTTCCCTAGCAAGTCTCTCTGTGTGAAATTACCAGCTGAGCACAGGGTGCCCCCAGGTATTTAAAAGCCGAGCAAAATAGCCCAGTTAAAAGCAGTTGGCAAGTGTCTGAGCAGAGATCAGCCCTGTGCCCTGCTTGTTTGAGGAACCCAGCTATAAAAAGACTTGCTGTCCACTTTCACTGTGGGAATGGACATATCTGCTCCCACCAGCATCACTAACCTGTGTTCAGCTTTATTCAGCCCCTGTCTCATTCTTGTCTTGCAGGCATCCCTGGGGTGTAAGGTGGGGGCATACCACATGGGGGCTTTAGGCATCTCCTTGTCCCTTACGGAAAGCAGCACTGGCTGGTGAGTCAGCTTGCTGAGGAAGATAGTGAGGAGTATCTTGTACGGTGACTCGAGCCATTCCCAATGCGGTTGTGTTTGAGATGTGGGAGGTTTCTTCTGTCTGCCCGTTGCTCAGGTGACCCTTGCGAGAGGTCCAGGCGTGAGACTCCTTTCTTTGCTTGCAACCCCTCACCTACAGTGAAACCCAGGGATGGAGAAGGGGTCGCAGAGAGGGTCTCCATGCTAGTGCCTGGGCAGTGTTGGTGAGATCTGGGGAATGAGACTAGGAAAGGACTGATGATACTACTCCATAGGAGGAATATAGAGTTTGATTCTTATGTGTTTTTATGCGTAACTCCTCTAATTTATGCCATAGCTTTCTACTGCTTGCTAAATGTTGCTTTCAAACTGGAGGCTTTTAAGTGATTTATGATCTTTCAAAAAACCCAACAAACCCTGAAACATGTTTAGTCAAATTTTACGAACAATCTAGACTTTGATCTTTCTGGGAACAATAAGGTATTGGAGGTGATGTTAATGGGGAAGAGCAATGAAAAGCACATGCTGCAAACTGGTTTAAGCCCATTGCTTAAAGCTGAATGTCCATTAGTGGTGACTCAAGTGAACGATGAAGCTCTTCCTGGTATCAGCTTTAGGTTGATGTTAGGTGTTCACTGTCACCACCTAATGTGAAAGTTCATACGTTTGCTGCTGGAAACTCAGGTCTGAGGATAGAACGAATAGATATTGCTTGATGTTTTTAAAAGCAGTCATCGGGGGCATACTCTTGTCTTGACTAAACTGATATACTTCCAGGGCAGATCTGCTAACCTCACTACAGTTGCTCCACATTTCAATTTTAAAATACATATGATAAATGTTAAACTAGAATAGTGACATTTTTAAGGCAAGTTGCTCTGGGGTTTTGTGATAAAATCACATGTTCTGTCTCAGATCCAGAAATCATTTGCTATGCACTTAAGGGGTGACTTCCCTCAAAGTAGGCAGCAGTTTTTTTAGATAAATCAGTCCTGTATGATTATATATGCTCTTATAAAACACTAATCAGATGATTGCATGTACAATTACAAGCCAGAAATACTAGCCATGTTTTTTTTCTTGCTCGCAGTAGTTACTAAACACTTAATGAGAGAACTACAGCATGTCAGATGCTGTGCAGTGGCCAGGTATTTGTTGGGTACCTTGTGTTTGCACACCCAGTGCACACAATACACGTTATCCACTCTGAGGAGCAAACTCAGTGGTAATATGTGCTATTAACTCTGAGACAGTGATTCAGGTCCACCTCCAGTTATGTGTCAAGGAACTGAGACCTGAATCTGATGTTGGCATCTGCCCTCTTCAGTGATTTGAAAAGCTGCATCCTCAAACCTGGATATTCACAAATATATTTTAGGCTGTTGGATCCCAGGCGTTGATCTCTTACTACAGGAGTGAGTTGTTTCTTTCACTTGTGTCCAGTGGAAATGCTGAATTTCCTAGCTTTCATTTATGCCATTAACAAGAGCCAATTTTTTACTAATAGGCACTAACAGGCACTTGATAACACAAATTAAGATCTTTAAGGTCTAAGATATATAACTGCCAAATAATTCAGTTCTTGACACTGATGAAGGGAGGGAAGCAGAAACACTGTCCCCCCTTCCAGTACCAAAGTGTTGCTCTGGAGGGAGAGAGCAGCAGCCCAGGAATGGTTATGTTCTCTCTGCCCTGAGCCTCTGAGAGGCTGGAAACTGGACCTCACACCTGACCTAGTTTTGCAATAGGGGGAAGCAAAAGCTCAACTGTGGATAGTCCCAGGCTCTGGAAGATAAGACGACTATAGCCAAGTCATGTTTCTTGACTAATCTTTCTGAAATGTGGCAATACCTTCTGGCTTCAGACTTGTTTTCATTATGCTTCTTTGAAAGTCCATCCTCTGCCTGAGGATGGAACCCCCTAAAGACCACTTGAGGATATCTTCATTTAGTTAAAGGTTGAAGAATCATTCCTTGTTGTAAAAATTGATTGTTATTGCCAAGGAGTCCCAGCAAATGTTTCACAACTTTATAAGAAACATCCCATTTTCTTGAGTTCAACAGCTTCTGTATAACCAAGTCCTCATGGATGGCCTGCTACTTCATTAGTGCAGGATGAATCATTCCAGCAGCGCCTTCCCCACACCATATGGTTCCCTAATGCGCTGGCCCTGATAACATGCTGACAAAAACAGCAAGGGCCACTGGATGGAAAGTGAGAGATTTGCAAAGCTTCTTCCCACCAGGTAGACACATGCACATTTGAGTCATTAAATGGCTTTTGCAGGGTGGTTTTCTGAACTGCAAAATGGTTCAGGTGGGAGTTTGTGGTACCATCTGGGGTAAGAGATGAGCAGGTTTTGGTTTCATTTATGTTTGAGTCTGTCCTAATCCTTTGCTTAGAAATAATTGGCGATTGCAGTGGCCATTCAGACTATACAGAAATGCAACTCTTCTGTGTTCCCAGATGGTAGTGGTCCCTCACTGGGGGACTACCACTGCTTGGGGTGGCCAGTTGTTTCAGAAAAAATAGCATCTCATTGTTATCTGCTGTAACAGAGTCAAAGGTTCTGAAGTCCTTCAGCCTGACACCTACATTTCTACTGTCTGACCTAGGTTAGCAAATGCTGAAGATACTGTCTAGTTTTACACAAACACCACAATCAGCCCCCTTGAGAGATGAAGATTGTTCATACACCACTGAGAACCAGCTGAGCTATAAGCCTTCAAAATGCTGGAGGTTATGTGGGTATGGAAAACATTCAGCCATGTTGATGCTTAGCTACTCAAAATTGCCCAAAAGTGCACACAGAGGAAGGAAGGAAATACATGTTGCAGGTGTGCATGTAAGCCTGGTTGCTAGCAGGAAAGTAAGATATAGCAAAGAATTCAATCTGTTACTAATATTTGGTGAATAGGTCTTGCATATATCTAACCCCAGAATATCATGATGATTGGCACATGAGACAGAGACAAGCATGCATGGGAAAGTGGGCTGGTGTTGAGGCTGGAGTTTTATTAGTTTCTTTCCTCTTTATATGAAACAATGTTGGGCTGTATGTAAGCTACTTTTATGATGGTTAGTTAGCCAAGCAAGGCATAGGCATTAAAGTCATTCAGTGCCCTTTCTATCCAAACAGAGGAGGGCTATTGTGTCTGCTACCAGCTGTGGCTGAGATGCAGTGGCTTATTTCCTTCTTAGTAATTTACAGTGCTCATCCATCAACCCTACTAAGGTGAAATTAAAGAATAGAGTTTATAAGCCATTTAATGAAAAAAAGAGTCAGGAAGTGCATTAATGAGCCTATGATAATGGATGCTTTAATAATGCAGACAAAACATGTTTTAATATTAATCACAAGAGGAAAGAAAGCAAAGGCCAGATATCAACAGGTTTGATTGTACAAATAAGAAATCTTCTAAGAAAGCCTATGTGAGTTCCATAGCCCATGAGCTTGCAGGGGAGGGCTGGGGAGGACATGTTTTGTCCCTGCGTGGCACCTTGTTGAGGGGGTTTCTTTTGGTGGAGAAGAGCTTGGGACGCATCTACAGATAAGGAAGCAAATCTGTGAAATTTAGTGGCTATTTGGTTTACATGAGAAACTCACTGCTCAGAGAGAAAACTTGGCTTCTTGGTTTGAAGGAGTGTCTGAGGCCAGTATTTAAAAAAAGTAGAGGGATGTGTGGACTACATTTTCATAATGCATAATAGGCAGGAATAGAAGGTAGAGGATGTTTCTTTTTGGTCACTGAAATCCTTCCTAGTTGTTTTAAGAGCCATGAGATTGAAAATGCATTGGATAATGTTGCTGTCAACACTTAGGCATTATGGAAATGTTGGGTCTGATATAGGAAATATCCTATTTCCCATAGGAAATGGCAGTTGTGCTGCAAGACTGTTTCTCCTGTGTGGAAAAAAACTGCAGCTAGTTGTCAGTGATGCTGCTAGAAATTTATTCCTCATGGAAGGAATTGTCTAAGAATAGGCCCAAGTAACTGTGATAACTGGAAGAGGAGACAGCTCTAGGAAATACTAGAAAAAGTATCCTTAGATGGGCAGAAATGTTGACCTGATCTTAAGTTGATTGAAATATGTGAATCTGAAATTGTAAGCAAAAATGTCCATATCTTTATGCACATCTCCATATGTGCATAAAGAACAGCATGTGCGTCCCCAGGTTGCATGCTCGTGGCTTCTGTCCTGTCGTCCTCAGTGGTGGGAGATGACACTTTAGCCCTGCTCCCAGACCTTTCTCAAATGCTCACTGGACAGAAGGCCTTCTAGCATCTCTAGATCTCTGTTTATGCATTCCTCGCCTGTCACTAACTCGATTGTCTGTCTCCAACTTACTTATTGTCCTTTGTAATTGGCTTCTTGCTGATTTGTTTGGTTATCTCTTGGAATATAACAAATGAGAAAGGTGACTTGGTGTAATTATTCTCTGGTGGGTTAATGGGGCCCTTCAACAAGCATAGAGTGATTATAAACATTAAGTCCAATTAGGAACAGGATAACAGTTCTGGGGAGAGATACACTTTTATATTTTCTGAACTGTGATGGATTTCTTCCCTTGCAGAGCTCTGTGTTTAGCTTTTCTGTATTTGTGCACCTCCTAGGAGGGAAAAATGCCCATATATTCTGGGCAATGTCCCCAGTACTGTAACAAAAAGGGTGTGTTTTGACTGCTTCGACCACTAGTCTTGTGGATTGCAATAGGATCCTTCAGGAGGAGGGGGAGGAATATACCAACCTCTAGGGAAGTGAAATGGAAAAAATAAAAAGAATAAGGAATAGAGAAATTTGTAAGGCCAAAAAAAGCAAAGGCATTAATAATGAAGGGCTCTGGAAGGAATGTGTAACAAGCAGCCGATTCACAACCTCAGGAGGCTGAAACACTCTGAAGCCCCCAGCTCAGGCAATCAAGGTTGGGTCTAGCAGATCAAGGGGGAGATGGTAGCATGGGGTTTGGCTGGGGAGGTTTTGGAGAAGGCACAGTACGTGAAGAAGAGGGTCAGAATTGTCTTTTAAATGCCGATGAAATGTTATAGGGTTTATTAGTCACCTAGACTGCAGGAATGACATGGGATATGAGCCATATAGTCTATGTGGATTTACTGGGGAGCTCTAGAGTGAGGAGATGGAGTCACTAGGAAAAGCCATGCCGTGCAGAGAGGTGAGGGCAGAAGGTGACTCCAGCTGTGTTCCTGTGATAGCAGATTGGAGTACTTTGCTTTATAGTTTAGTTATTGTAGCATTTAATAGCAAACCTCTTAATGCAGCATGCAGAAGACTGACCTTCTCAGACTCTGAAAATCTGCAAGTCACGTTGCTTCTTTTTGTTTTCTTGGCCCTGGCCATAAAAATCATGCTGACTGCTATGTATTGCTGGCTTATGAAGTGCTTGGAGGTCTATAGGCAAAAAACACTAGACAGGAATATACTGAAAAATCTACTCTGTACTTTATTTGCAGTGCTTACCAAGAAATGGACTACAAAAGTGGTTATGTACTTCAGATGGTGGAGCCTGTTATTGATGCAAAGGGTTCACTGTCAGACATAAAATATTGCAAAATTCTGATAGTTTTGCACAAAGCAGATGCTGCTGACAGTAAGTGAGGCAAGACAAAGCTGTAAGATGGCAATTGATTTGCCTGCCAGGTATTTGCTACCAAGAAAAATACTCTTTTCTATGCCAGGTGACCATGCTGAGGACATGGCTCCAGCTGCTTGGTTAAATACTCCCCTGCATAGCTGGCTCATGCCATTTGTGCAGCAAGGAGTGATAAAGTGCCAGGAGCCATGATGAGTCTGCTCAAGGTCATGATCATAACATTTGCTAAGTAAACTCTTAATAGTATGCATGAAGAAGGGTCCCAAGTTGGGCTTTGGGAGATGAACCAATGGGCAAGTAGGTAATTTCGGCTGGGAAAATGCCAAGCTCTCAAGCACTCTGCGAGAAATACACTCATGGGGCAAGGCCTCTTGCAAAAATAAGCCTGGGCTCCAAAGAAAATGACTGCGTGGTAGTGTGCCTAAAGCAGAGGCTGAGGCTGGGATCTGCCTGCCAGCTGCCTGCGGGGAGAAGGCATGAGGCAAGGTGGAGGGCTTGTGCCAAATACCTTTCTGGTGTTCTTTGGGATGGGTGGATGTGCTGACTGTGTTGTTGCAAAGAAGGGACCGAATCCTGAGTGGGAAAGACAAGGAGGAGAGGGTCTGTAGGTGTAGAGGAGCTGGTGTGGACAGGCTGTGGTCTGTAATCTAGGCTGGAGGTGAGCTGCCACATGCAGCTGCAAGGTAGATGAGCATTGTAAACTTGTGCTGCTCTAAGATCACCCCAACAGGAGTACTCCGTGACAGGGTTTTAAAGGTTGAAGATGTGCAAAGATGAAAAGTGGCCCCAGGGTAGGTGAGGAAGGGGCACAAACTCTCTGCTTTCACACTGAGAAGAATTTAATAGCAGTGTAAGTCTGTGGTCAGGGCTCTTCTGTCTGCTGTGGAATTGACTTAGAGCAGTGATGCAGAAAGCTATTGCAGAGCAGAAGCAACCTAGTTAAATCTGAGCTACTGATGGGAGCAAAACAGAGAGCTGAAAAGTCACTTAAAGACAAAGGAAGAGCAAGGCAAGGAGTAGAAAGCAGAAAGGGTAGAAAGCAGAAGGTGGGAATTAAAGCAAAATGCTCAAGAAATGTTCCTTGTCATGCTCTGTCCCTGTAAGATATTTTTTGCTTAGCTTGCTTGCTGAAACTTCATTGCAACAGTGAAAATGATATTCCCTCTCCATCAGTTCCTCTTGTAATTAGGCAATTTGAAAGAATCCACCTGAGTTCCCCAAACCACTTTGTGGTACTCAGCCTGCTCTCCTCCTGGACTGGTAGCACCTCAGAAGGGTTTCGGGAATTGGCAGGCTTTGCTGTGAGTTGTCTCTGATTCATATTTAATCAGAACTTGGACACAAGACACTGGGTCTGAGCCCAAACCACTAAGACTCAGTTGAAGATTATAGTTCAGAAGGTTGTGCTTAATTGGAGCTTGAGTACAGGTGGCTATATTTTTGCCAGTCTCCAGACTAATTATCTTTTTATTAGTTGTCTTTGGTCTCGATGCCCTGTACCTTACTTGTTCTGCAGGAATGTAAATACAGTTTAGCTTGGCTCTCCTCTCCCCCTGAAATGTCTTGGGTTAACCTAAGTCAATCCTGTTTTCCTTTTAATTTCCTGCATTACTTTGTGGCTCTGCCCAGATCGACGCCCATGCTGCTGCGTCTGTCTCAGCCCAGGAATGGCACATGTCGGCTAAAACTGCTCTGCCCATGTCCTGGCTGTGGAAGTGGAGTGTCCCACAGCTGAGAGAAGCTCTGGGTCTGCACAGGCTCCTCCAGCAGTGTTACCCTCCACACCGCTGGGTAGTGGCTGGACTATTTCCATAGGGATAGCTATTTAACTCCATGTCCACACAGGGTGCCTACAAACTAATAGTCTGAAATGAAGAGCTCTGGCTGTGTCCTATTTTTTGGATCCTTGTGTGGTACAGGAAAGGGAGGAGGCTTCTATCTCCTGGGGAAAACCTATTCACTAATTTCAGGTGTGATTCACATTCCAATGTGATAAATATTCTGTGGGATTTATACTGTAGTCACAAAGCTGAGAAGATACCTGAGATCTGGTCCAATGTCACATTTTATCTTTGCATACTACCTTCACATTGTCTGGGAACACTCACTTCAGGAGTTATTTTGAGAAAGAGAGAGACTGCAGCTGCCAGTGCCCACGGCTGTGCAGCGCTGTGCCCGCCCAAGGGACTGGCATGCACAGGCTGCTGCTTTCCTGGCACCTCCAGCCTGTGTCACATCATGGTTGGTTAGAGAGAAGGTTTAATTTGAGCTTGTGGTGCACTAGTTCTGTACTGTCTGGAGTTTTGGTTATGTCATGAGTTATGACACCGTTCATCCCCCACTCTTCAAAGTGCCACCAAAATATTTTTCATCTATTTCTATTCTTCATCTGGCAAGTCTTAAGCTGGCATTTTTTTAGTGCACAACACTTCCCAGGGTGGTTTGATTCCTTGGATCTTGGTGATGTTGCATCAGGACACAGAATAGCAACTGTATCCACAGTAACCAAAATAAAAGTGACACAGGCTGTTAATCAAGAGAAGTCAACTGGGGTGAGAGAAGCATTTCCAGCCATTTTGCATAAGCAAGATATAAAGTTTAAATCTTGCTGCTAAACAAGATTAAATGTGCCTGTAGCCTCTTCCACCACAGGAATTCTGACATTCCTGCGTGAAAATGCCAAATGTTTTTCTCTTGCCTTAACCTTGTGAAGTGTGGCAGCCCAAGTCATTGGCCAGAAAGTGCTTGATTCATTTTATCCAGGGTCCAAACACACATGGCAGCTTGGACTTACCCCATGTAGTTTCAGCATCTGAAACTCCTGCTTTGTATCTAGTAAAGGGATGGAGAGCCAAGCACTTCCAGAGGATGCTTCAGTCACCCTAAGATTTAACTTTTCCCTGGTCAGCCCTGGAGTTGTTGAGGTGAGTCTCAGTGACTGTGGTCCAAAGTTGCGTCCTGTAGCTTGGATCTTGGAGCTGAGTAGGATGAATGCGGACCTACCTGCGGTGCTCAACAGCCCCTGCGCAGCATACAGGTGGAAACCAGAACTGAGGTGTATTAGCCAGAAGAGTAGCTTAAGATATTTTAGCTGGTCTGGAACTGGAGCTTCAGCCTGGGATATCATGTCCCTTAAGGCAGAAATTCAAGAGGAAAAATATTGAAAAAATTTAAAGGAATATATGGATTTTTTTAAAATGTTACATATCATTGTCTCATGCAGTCAGAAATGTGTTTGTCATGTACCTCCACCCAATTGAAGGTGAATGCTCTGTAGGCTCTTTGGCATTGCAAGTTGGATTTTGAAAGTGGGCAGTTATGTCTGCCTAAGGTTGTTCCTTGGTGGCAAAATACTAACAGCATCTGTGTAGTGATATGGACCTGCGCTGTGTGCAAGGGCGAGTGGCTGTGTTTAAAACATAAGTGAATTAAGTGCTTTCCTTGACGATGTTACAGAGAAGTGTCAAAGGCACAGAGCTGGTAGGAAATGCTGTTGGTTTTTACATGGAGGAGAGGAAAAAAGATGTTGGTGGGAAACAAATATCAGTGCAATTTAATGACTCAGCTGTAGAGCTCATGGGAGAGTATCATTATCTTAAAAAAAAAAAAAAGGTATGTTTTAGACAAGCTCTACTGAGCAATGGCTGGAGAGGCTTTGGTCTGTTCCTTCAGT
Source organism: Theristicus caerulescens (assembly GCA_020745775.1). Lineage (NCBI taxonomy): Eukaryota > Metazoa > Chordata > Aves > Pelecaniformes > Threskiornithidae > Theristicus > Theristicus caerulescens. The sequence continues at coordinate 101,499 of CM036571.1, forward strand.
GCATGGGAGACTGGTTTTCCCATCACTGCTTATTTGGGGTAGCAAGGAAAGAGGAGACTGGCTGTAATGCAGGTCACCAAGGGATGACCAGCCAGAATGGTTTAGCGAAAACCCCCAAAGCAGCAAAACCTTCCAAGCCTACATCTTCTGGAGTCACAGTGATAAAACACTGCTTTGGGCTGTAGGGATGGTCAGAAGTATGTGGGTCACATGCCCAAAACTGTCATGTTTCTTCCTAGAGGGGTATATTGCAATGTGGCACTTAGAGCCATTGGACTGTACCAGGGTAGAAGTTCACTGGATGTGTCTTTGTATCTCTCTCCAGTGCTACCAAAGCATCACACATCAGCATATGTTTTTGAGCAGAGCCCATTCGAATCTCTCTCCCCTCCTCTAGCATTTCCCTTGGCACTTCTGCTACTGATCACAGCTATATCTTGTTTGACCAAGTTGTTCCTTGTCTGCTTTCTTTAGTTCTCTTCTCTTAGCCAAGTCATAAATCTGGATTTGTAGCTGATATTGTTCCTAGGGAAGCAGACAGGGAAAGTGCAGACAGAGGGTTATGACCTCCCTGAGGGATGCGGTTGAGAGGAAGAATTGGCCTATCAAGTGGAACAGATGCAAAGTAGTAGTCTGAAAATAATGGACAAGTGAACTGATTTGGAAGGAAATCACCCCTGTTTTAAGTACTGTTTTCACAGGAAAGCCTTTTAATCTCTGCATTTCCCCCCCTCTGATATCTCAGGCTGTTCTTGGGATTTGAATCATGTCAGCTGTTTTGTCATTTGTATTGTTTGTTTTGTTTTTTTTCTGAGATATTTTTCTTTTACCAAGCTGTTTGAGACTGAATTACAAAAAATGATTCCCCAGGGACTGTCCCCACCTGGGAGCTAAATGGCTGCACAAACAGGTCAGAGTGCTCTCAGAAATCCCACAGAGCCAGTGCAATGGGTTGTGAAAAACAAAAGCAAGTAGCATGAATTTCTCACGCACCATCTGGGTTTGGCTTGTTTGGGATCAGAGATACTATTTAGCTCCTGTTTGCTGTGGTGTTGGTGAGGAGCAGCCTTTAGGGGTCAGTGGGGTAGCATTGCTATTTCTGACTGCTGCAACCTGCTCTAGAGTTCTCTGCCTCACTCTGGGTGTTTGTTTTAGATAAAGGCTAGGTAAGGGAGCTCTGGAGGGGAAATAAGGGAGTTGATCACAGTAAGAGGCTATTTGCATGCTTTTTAACAAATATTGAAAAAACCTTCCAATGTATCTTATAGCAAGATAACTGCCTTTTGGCTTTTCATTTGTGTGCATGAACATACCATGTTCAATAGCAAAGAATTTCTAGGCATGGAGAGTATCTTGATTGGTCATTACAAGGGAACATGGGAGAGCTTCATCTCTCACCCTGCCACAGTGTCCTTTGCCATGCTAAAAGTGGTTTATTATCAAGTTCTAGCTCAAGACCATATCAGTTTAAAATGTAGGTGGACACCAGTTTCCCTCAGACCCCACATAACACGTGGGGTCCATGTGGTTTTGTTAGCCAGCCTTCCAACAGCAAGCCAAGGTTTACAGGATTGCATCTAAGGAGGCCAGAACTGGCATATGGAAAGCCACAACAAGTTCTGAGGGTAGCTCTCAGGTCAAAAGTATTTGGGAAATCATTGCTCTCCATGTTTATATATGAGCCACAACCAATTCAGTATATGGGTGAGGCTGGGACTAATCCAGAGTGCAATATCTAGTAGTTTTCATGACTTATGATATATTTGCAAACCCATGGGCGCAATTACTTTTGCCCAAAAATTTATATGATGAGTTTTGCTTTGTTGTAGTGAATTATCCATGAGCAATTTAAAATTTGATGACACTTGTATATAATTTAAAGTAGTTCTGACACTTGTATGTCATTCACAAAATAGTTTCTGGTTTGTAAATGGGAGCGAACAGTGCAGGAGCATATATGCAAAACCTGAGCTTGGATCCTGTTGGTTAGTGCTAGCTGGCATTGCAGAGACAGCCTGCTCTTTGTGCAGTTTGGACTGTGACCACGTCAAACTTTTCACAGCAGAAGGAGTTTTCTAGAGCAGCTTTAAAATGAATGTCAAAAGATCCTTAGCTGATATGCAGATAAAGGAATTTATCTCTCATAGGAAAGATTTTTTTTTTTCCCCCCTTACTGAAGAGTTGAAACTTGTTTTGCCTTTTAGAATAGTCACGTCTCCAAAACCTGCATGTGTTATTTGGCAAGTGCTGTCCAAATCTGATAACCTTGGCAATCTGTTGCTTTGAAATTCTGTTTTATAAGATGGTGTTTGCAGAGTTACTGTTCAAATCCCAGCTGAAGGAAGTAAGTCTCATCATTCCTCTGCCCAATAAAACATATCAATGAAACGAGGAAAACAGCTGGCAGACTGAATTGAAATCTGCTTACAGCCAGGCTCCTGAGCCCACCCTCCCTACCTCCTAAGAAGCTTTTCAAAGTATGAGCGATTTTTAATGGGGTTAGCTGGGAACTAGGAACATGATCTTTGGATCTGCCTAGTGAACCCTTTCATGGCAACTTTGTCCCAGCTGGTGGGGACATCCATGTGATGATGATGGCCATGCAAGCTGCAGTGAGTTGTATCTGGAGCTGTAGGACCAGAGCATCAGCAGTCTGCATGTTCAGCAGCCTCAGCTAAGAATGGCCTTTACTGCCTCTTCTCCAGCATTGGAGTCCTTTGAGAGCCTGTGGCAGAGGAGAGCAGGACAGTGTCACGCTGCAGAAAGCTGGTGTGCGTTTGAGCAGTTTGTCTCTGGACTTGTTTGTGGCTCTCCTGATCTTCACAGCCATACGGTATCAGCAGTGTCTGCCTGCTGAGAGCTGGGGTGAGATTCACCCCATCTAATCCAGCCATGTAAAGCCAGACTGGCACGTAAATGGGACAGCTGGGTTCCTCTGGAGCCAGTGAAGAGAGGCTGGCTCCTCTCTCTCTCTCTCTGGATATCTAACTCAGGGTTGGGTGACTTACACACTGGAGCACCAGTGCAGACTGGGCACTCATTTTTGAGGTGGCAGAAAAAATGCTAGAAATTATACCTTATAAATGCAGTCACTGCCTCAGAGCTGTTTCGTATATTGGTAGCTAACACTCCTGAAAGACCACCAGACATCAGCACTGAGACCGCTGACTCTTCTAGTGACCAAGTGATGTGTACTGATTAATATGCGCTTGCTCTTTTCAGTCTTAATTTCTCTATAGATCAGGCAAAGGCTTAAGCCCCTGAGTTCATTTTTGTATTCACTGCTGGACCCAGCACAGGTGAGCGTCAGTGCCAGGCTATCATCCACAGACTTCCCCTGCACACAGCAGTGTTTCTGTCAATGCAGACTTGAGCACTGTGAGACCTCGGTGGCTTGTGGTTTACTCTCCTGTTCAGTCCCTTGTGCTGGTTCTGCAACCCCATAATGAAAACCAGCCCTCTAAAGTCCCCCATTGCTTGGTACAAGTGTTCATGGTGATGGAGAACCTTTTGTGGGGGAGTGGAGGTCTGTGTTGGGGAAGATTTCAGCACTGTTTACAGTAGTTCAAAACCTGGTATGAGCTGTAGAAGAAATTATTGGTAAAGAAATTCTCCAAGCACCCTCTGTTTATGTTACTCTTGCATGCTGTATCCCACTGCTTTGACTGTGGCTGCTCAAAGTCAGCATCCATGGAAATCCTGACTCCATTGCATCTGCCTGCTGCTGCATGGCTATTTATCTCCCCATGGCTGTTACTGAGGTTTAAAAACTTGGTTTGTTTAGTCCCTGAGTCTGCCCTCAACTGTGACAATGTCAAGGATTTTTCTGCAGTTTGTAAATTGCCCATTCATATAAATACATCTGAATTGTTTCCATGGGAACAGGGTGCTTAGCTTGCTCCATGCTGGGAAATATGATTTGCACTTATGAATAAATATGAAACCTTGCTACCTCAAAGAGCCTGGGCTGGAAAAGGAATGACTGCTGGCTAAGAAATAGTGTGTGAGGGGCAAGTGCAAGACCTGTCAGTGCAGCCAGCAGAAAGGCCAATGTTTGGGCAAGAAGAGGCTCAGAGCTGAGCTTGGTCTGAGCCCTTGAGTGTAGCATGCTTAGAACTGGACTCCTGACGATTTGAGAAGATTTGGACTTTTTGTTTTCTGACTATGAGATTCAGCAAGGTGTCACAGGTCTTATTGTCACTGCAGTGTTAACTGGTGCGATGTGATATAAAAGGCTGGTCTTCCATGTTGAGGGCACAAGGGTCTGAGGTGAAGGTTTTTCAATTATTTGGCAGTTCATAAAACCAGCCTGTGACTCAAGAGAGAGCATGCTTTTGCAGCAGGTCTGGAGATGGAGGGGAAAAAGGGCATAATGTCCTTTTAGTATAGAGCGAGGCAGGTGAGGACCTTCTGTTGGAGCTGGAGCCCATGCTGGGAATGGGAGCAATTTTTAAAGTATTTTGCTTAAGCTTTATGTTGGAGAGAATCAAACATAGCAAAGAATCCTTCTGGGAGGTCTTGTTTTTTCTTTAGAGGATAGCGTCCACAGGAGAGTACAAAAGTACTTAAATTGAGGTGTCTTTATCCATACACCAACCAGGCAGCCTGACCAGCTGGCTCCTGGTCCCCTTTGCAGCCAACCACATCTGTGACGTGGGATAGTTGCAACTACTCAGGTAACCTTGCTGTGAAGACAAGCTGAGATGAATTTTGTAAACTAATTTTTGCTTGCAAGTGTTTAACCATAACCTTAATCACAAAGCAGCCAATAAGAATGGCATTGACCTTGGGGGGTTTTGGGTTTTTAGTTGGTTTTTGTGGTTTTTTTGGGGGGGTAAACTGAACGTTAGTATGTCCCAGAGACTTGGCTCAGTTAATATGGCAGTTAGGAGTCGTGCCTATGTAGAGCTCTGCAGTGCAAAGCTTAATATACAGCTTAGCTGTGACCTTTACAGTCCCCTTGGGATTAGTGGAATTAGAAAGATAGTTGTAAATATAAATTAAAAGGTAGCTGTAAATGTACAGGACCAACTCTATTCCTGCTGTATCTCTGCGGTCTTGATGGAGACACACTAGGGATTAGCTCTCCCTTTTTAGCTTATTTCTGCACTCTCAGAGGATGGGCCTGAGAAACTGCTTTGGAGTTGTCAAGTTGACTGGAAGTCTCACGCCTTTTAACTGTCACCTCCTGTGGTTTTATCTTCCTAGCAGACAACTCACTCTTACAGTTAAATGTTGCGGTAGCTCCAGGGCACCCAGTTCTTTATGTCAGGGAGAGTTGTAACTCCTGCATGGCAGGGCTGCAGCTACCTCGGAAAAATGCCTTGAGAGTACTTGTCATCGAGTGTGGGACCCTTATTTTGTGGTAACTTTTTAGGACACTATCTTCCTCATATTGTTAACAATGTCCTCGGCCGCCTCCTCAGACTGTCTCCTGTTTTGTCCATTTTAATTTTGCTCTTTTTCTCTCTCAACTCAAAATAATTTTTGTACCATAGCTCTGTCTCAGCCTCACCACTTGCCCTGCCACTGGGTCTGTCTGAGCCTGCGTTGAACCCATGGTGCTTGATAACATCTGAGACAAGTCAGCTATCCCTACTCCCAGTTCTCAGTCAGATGTATGTGGAGTGGTATTTTTCTGGCTTTACTAATTCCAGGGAGTGTTAAACTCAGAGCTGAGGAGTAAAACACACGACAGTACATTTGTTACCTAGCATCCATGTTAAAACAGGAGAAATGGTTGCATACTATAACTGTTTGCTGCTTTTAATGAAATCTTTAATTTTTCCAAAGGGGATGCTCATTTAAGCAGTAGAGATGTGCAGAGGAGTATGCCATGGTACATTTAAGCAGCAGAGGCCAGCAGAGGGATCCCCTGGTCTGCTGCTTTCCTCCTTTGGGTTATTCTTGCTTTGTTGAGAAATTCCAGGTATGACAGAAGTAAAAATGCAAAGTGATGGGACAGTATCCATTGTCAGCTGGTGCATCCAGGCTATTGGAAGCAGTCTGTGGATGATGCTCCCTGTCTGTCCTAACCACCACCTCCTTGGTTCTCAGTGTGTTCGTGCCTGCTGACTTTTACTAGCAGGTCAAGCTGGGATTGATTTACCAGAAGGAGGGAAAGGCTCTCGGAGTGTCTATATCCTTGACCCTGTTAGAGCTGGTGTGGTGCCCACATGCCATGGATACCATGCAAGTATGGAGAGTGAGGATCATTTCAGGAAAATGGAGTTTTATTTTCCATTTCTTCTCAACACAGAAGAATTACAGTAACATGAGTCCTTCCGAGTGACAGCATAGCCCTCTTATGTGCTTGTGGGCTGGGTACCAAGTTCCTGCTCTGGAGCTGTGTAAGGGCTGGAAATAGCGGGTGAAGGCACAAACTGTTCCCTCAGCTCTTTGTCTGCATCACAATTTTTGCGAAGGTCAGCACCGCAGTACCAACCCAATTCCCATTATCTCAGCTATGATTGTCGCCAGTGGCGTAGCAGGTGAAGCAGCACTGAGGCTCCCTGGAGCCAGCGACTCACATCCCAGCAGGACTGACTCACTGGTGTTATTTGAAGCTGTATCCTGCTGTTTTCCTTTGAGTTGTCTTTCAGATGAGAACTTAGTCATGCTCCTTTCCCCTTGTCTGTGGTTACACAATGACCATGCTGCGGACCAGTGGAGTCATGCTGGCACACGTGGTGACGTGTGTGCACCACCTGTGTACCATGTGTCACGCTCTGGTGTTGGCTTTCTTGTGTGCCACCCTGGGCGTGCTGTGGTTTTTATACTCACAAGGGCAAAGGATTTGCTTTGGTGTAAGGGGTGCCTTGAGAACCAGCTGAAGGTCATGGCTCTGTGTCGTTTAACTCCTGGTGAGACGAGGTCTCTCCACTGCACTCCTCAGTGCTGTGTACCCCTGAGTCCTGACCCCGACACCACCTCACTTCTTGGCCTTCCTTGCCCTAGGAGCTGGCTACCAGCTCAGAGATGCTGATTTTCTTCTCCAAGGATGCTATTTTTCACCAATTTTCTTAATTTTCTTCCTCTTCCTTTTTTATCCGTGTTTCCTCTGGGTGTCCCTTCTACCCATGAGTAGAGGTCTGGGCAGCAGCTGCCTAAGCCAGTGCTGCTGAAGCCAGCTTCTGCTGCACGTAGCCTCCCGTTTACCTTCTTTGCCTTTGAGACATAACTCTGAAATTTTTACATCCCTTACACCCTTTTAAAGACAGCCATCTCGGAGACAGTTTTGTAAAATGGCTCTACAAATCATGATCGCTATTAAACAAATGCTGTTTTCCTTTTGCAGCAGCATGGCTGTTTCAGAAATGGCATGCAAAACCCTGAAATTTCTCTTGAAAAGCCATCATCAAACAGTCTGTCTCACCCTGACATCCTGAAGACCACAGGCTGCTTAACATCTGATGCTTTTTGGCACCCTGACTAGTTTGTGGCCATTTTTTGGTGTGTTATTTAAGATGTGTTTTGGCAACATGACTAGTTTGTGGCTGTTTTTCTGTGTGTGATTTGAACTTGCATGAAAATACCTGTGAACTATTACCAGCAAAGACCAGCGACAGACCAATAGCACAATTTATTATCTCCTAGAACTAGAGGACAGCTTCTGTCTCTGTAGGGCTTATCTCCCATCCAGTATCTTTAATTCTTCCATCTAATAATAATGAAACATACCTTTGAGAACATCTTTTCTTTTATCTTAAAACTTGTGGGTTTTAAGCCCTGGAGGATAGTTTAATGCTTAAAGCAAAAGCTGCATAGCTCTAAGACCACCAGGTCTGTGTTAATCAGAAGAGGTAATTTTTAAACATTAGGGCATGTTTTCAGGGTTCTCTGTAACAGAGGCAAATACGTTTGGGAGCAGAGAATTGCATAGCCATTTAAATTGTTTAGTTCTTCTATATAAGGTAAAAAGATAATCTGGGCCACCACTACATTAGGAGGCATTTAAAGTCTTGTAGGACCAACTAAACTGCATGTAATTATAGATAGTAGACGATTTGATGTGGGTCTTTGCAGCAGCTTCTTCAGATTTCAGAATGGCTGGGGTTTTATTTCTTAATTTTTCTCCTGTGCCTACACAGAGGCTTTGGATCACTTTATCAATGACTGTTGCAGCAATCTGCTCTTGGTAGCATGAAAAAAAAATGCCACAGTGGAATTTCTTAGCTGTTTTTAAATCTGCAGGCCAGATTTTCAAAGGCAAATGCTTTTGTGCTTGCTGAACAAGGCAAAGGCAGGTGGGTTGGCAGGGATGCACCGCTGTGAGAGATGCTGTACAGTGGGCCAGGGTGTGGCCCTGCCACCGTATTTTGGGAGAATTTGGCCTATTTTTCCCCGCTCTGCTGGTGAAGTGCTTTCCTGACTGTAGGAATGTTTCTATTGAGCAAAGCAGAGCTGCTGCTCAGATGAATAATTCAGAGTAATCAGCCATGGCAGAAACTTTCAACACTCAATCAGATTTTTTTTTTAATTCAGGCTATTGCTGACCTAATTTATCTAGAGGATGAATCTAGCTGATCTAGACAGACAGGGATTAATTTCATACTAGAAACTGCAGGGAATGATGTGATAATGAAATATTAAACCCTTTTACCGCTTGATGCTGCTTCCCTTCCCAATGAGGGTGTGTCCTGTGCTAGCTGTCCCTGGTGGCCCTCTGGCATTGGGTCAAACATGTGGCTCGGTACCTGGAGTGTTAGACCAGGACTCGGGGCTTTGGATCACGTTTCAGCTTTGCCACTGCCCTGTTGAGTGAATTTGGAAAACTTGCTTCACTTTTTTGTGCTGATGCCACCAACAGCTGTAGATTGCTTTGATGAGTGGAAAACACAACAGCAAAAGTTTGCTTTGCAAGCGTGTGCAGAGGTGTCTGAAGTCAGGTTATGCTAATCTTCTCTGGTTGTGGAGATGCTTTAAGTGTTGGGAGTGTAATGGGGTTCTCATTTAAGAAAATATTTATCATGGTTTTATTATTCTTTGTGCTGCCACTGGTGTTTTCAGGTGTCTGGTTTTCTTTTCTTCTGGTAGACTGGAATATGGCAAAGCACAGCCCATTTTTGGAGTGGGAAGGAAGGCTCTGAGGAATGAGCATCATGTCAAAGATGACCACGGAAACCTGTGGCACAGAACAAGAAGCCCCGTTCTGTGACAGTCAGGGGAGCCTCACTCTCTCTGATTATTTTCTGCATTTTCTTCAGTATGCCTTTCACTATGCACTGTATGATTAACAACTTTAATATCAGAATCATATTTCATTTGACTCCTAAATTGCTTCTGAATAAAGCTATCTTTCATAAGACATAAAAGAAGACAACATGTATGACTCAAGGGGCTGCTGGACCTTTTTGTGCTCCAGACAGACTCCTAAGACCATGAAAGCATCAGCAATCACCAGCCAGGAGCATGGCACAATCCCCTTTGCCTTCTGGAGCAGTATCAAGCTTTACCCTTGTTTGTGGCAGGGTGTTGGCCTGGCTGCTGCATGTTATAAAATAAACATGTTATTTTGAAGAAATCAGAAGAAGCAGAATTATTGACAAATTTATTTTTTTCACAAAATTGCAACAAGGGTTGAGGTAAAATGCCCTGTAGCTGGTAGTGTGATGTTTGCCAAGTGTGCTGGTTATTTTTTGATCTCAAATGTTAGTGCTTCTACTGACTGACTGTATTGGTTTGCTCCGGGGGTTTCTCTACATGACTTTCAGCCAGTATTGATACTGCCTCTAACCACTGCTGGTACATGTTTTTATTTTGTACTTTATCTGAAGGTACTGTGTGCTTTCTTGCCTACTGCAGATCTCTGCCCTGGCATATTGTCTTACCTCCTGCGATCACTCAGGAGTCTGTGCTGGATGTGAGAATAGCTTCACTGCCACATCCACTCAAAGAAAAGTGATTTGTGTGTGTCCTGCAGGTCAGAGATGTTTCTCCTCAAAGCCCACAGTGGGTATCATAAGCTTTATAGACAGACAAAACTTTTTTGCAGGCTGGCACTAGGTTTTTTTCCAGCATCAGACCCTGCTGTACCCCGAGTGCTGCCCTCCTGGAGCAGCCTTCTCGTGCTTCCCATTGACCTGTTCTCTGAAATAGTGCTCAGCAAACTCAGCTCTTCTGCCTCAACTCATTAGGTACTCCAAAATGTGAGATGAGGCTCACAGGAGAAAAAGTAAAAAAATTATTTAGTAAGATTAAAGCATGAAGAACTGGAGGCTTTCACTGTAAACCTGGAAACAATTATAAGTACAATCAGTCCCAGATAATTGGGTTTTTTAGTTGTTTTGGTAGGTCGTCTCCAATTCAAGGCCTTGCTGAGTTGCACTGTGGGCTGGAGGGGGTTTTGCATGCTGCTTACCCTTGGTGTAGCGCCTGGCAGTTGAGGCATTTTTCTTCAGCGCTGTGTCTCAAGTTAAGGAGAATGGAGTTCACATCTCCTGCCTGTAATTGTCTTTTAAACTGCTTCTGCCCTGCTTTGGCTGAGATGGCTTAATATGTATTCCTGGGCTCTCAATAGAATAACAGCTGATTTCCAGGGGCTGGGAGAGAAGTTCTGGCTGCTCTGGCTTAGCAAGGTCCTGCCTGTAGAGTGAGATTGGCCATCTGGCTGGAGCTGTCACCCAGCAAGGTGAGAGATGGGAGAGTTCCAGGCTGTCCTGGACAGGGACCCTGCTCATGTGGGCAATGATGAAGAGTTGCAGTCCTGAGTCCTGTTGTGCTGATTCTCCTCTGTGGGGTGGTCCGTGGCATAGGGGCATGGTGAGTGATGAGTAGGTGTGGTAAACTCTTGAGCCACCTCATATGTTTAATAAATTTGTTTGAGAGTCCTTTTCCAGCTAGAAACCAGAACTAATGGGAGAGGTAAAATTTGACTCATACTATGCCTCATCCTCATGTCAGAAGAAGAGGAAGATAAAGAAGTGTGAGAAGATGCCTTGAGCTTTAATTTAAAGTGACTTTGATTGTCCCATTGAGCTGATGTCCCACACTGATACATTTCTACGCTTGCGCATTTGAGTCACGTTGTGGTAGTTAATCAAAACTGCCTCTAGTACTACTGCTGTTTCCCTGAACAGGCTGATAAAATCTAGGAGAAGCCATAAGGCTGCTTAGTTTGCAATGCAAAATGTTACTGAGCTCAGCTTTTGTGACCTGTGCTGCAGTCTTGCTTTATTTTTGTGCTGCTTGCTGCTTAGTGCAACTCAGCTGCTAGTTGTACAAGTACACCCCAAATCATAAGAATTTAATATCAATATGCATATAGACAAGTAGGCTGGCTGGATTCTTGGTGTGGAGGATCTGCTGAGGGTGAGCCTGAGCCTTGAGTTTGAAGGTCTGTGTGCTGCTCCATGAGAAGCTTGTGCTTGCCCTGGGTTGCACAGCTGGACTGACTCTGGTACCTCTGCAAGCTCAAGTATCTCAGCATTGCATTGCAGCCTGCTGGTCCCAGCAGGCTCTGCACAGCACTTCACACTTGCTTTGGGTTCGCCATGAATATTCATGTCACTGCATGTTTTATGTTGATGGCAAATGAGGTCAGCTGTAGGTTCTGGGGGAAAGGGTAGACTTGGCTTTATTCCCTTTGGAGAAATTCTTGGCATTTCTTGTAACTTCCAGATCTCTGTGTGTGGCCTAGGTCCTACTTAGCTTTAAGTTGTGTTGTTAGGGCACTAGCCACACTGTCCCAAAACTTTCTGAAAACAAACTAAACAGCAACCTTCTCTCTTAGCTTTCAATGATGCTGCTACAGTCACATCTCCTGTTCCCACACCCTCATCCCATGCCCTTTCACGTTGCAGTTCCCAGCTGAGGACAGTCCAAAGACCAGTGGAGTCTGGGGAGAAAAACACTGAGTACATGCTCAAAAACACCATTACATTTTGTAATACCTCCTTCTTATTGAAAAGGTTTGGGGATACGGCCACTCTGAATGTGTCTCTTGTAGTACGTAGCTGAACACTTCTGCTCTACAGAAGAGCTCAAGTCTGTCCACAGCTTAATATAAGACTTTATTTTTCATGCAAGTGTTACAGGCCAGGCTGTGGAGCTAGTTTCAGTGCTCTGGGGCTTTATTTCAATGGGGGCTATTAAAAGTTAATTCCAGCAGCATCTTGAGAGTAGTAGCTGATGTCTTTTGGAGCGACCACAGCCCAGATAAGACACTGCAGAATCTAAATAAGGGTGTCCCAATGTGTGCCAGGTAGTTCCTGTAGGTGTTTCTTAGGTTTCTAGAGGGCAGTGACAAGGCTGGTGGCATCCTTTGCCTACCAAACTTCAGCTACTGACCGTATCTGGCACTGCTGTACCTTTTTAAAACTTTTTTAAGGTCTAGGCACCAGAGCTTTGAGTTGAACAACTTCCTGTATGATCTGTCCTAGAAATCTCATAATTTCTTCTGTACCTTATCTTTGTTATAGATCTGTGCATAGATCAATGCAATTATTTATATAGAGGAGATCAAGGTGTTATTGCAATTTTCTTCAAAAAGCTGTGAGCAAATCCTGTGATCTTCTGGTCAGTCATAAACTTTCTAGCTGAAATCCATGTTTGGTCATATCATTAAAGTCCCCTTTAGTAGGTTACAAACACCAGCTCAGCTGGAGACAATTATTATCTGATATGTACCCTGAGTAGAACATAATTATACTTGTCACTAAGTGGCACTGTGTAAATTACTCTTTAATTGCTACACATCAAATCAGCAGCTACCCGGTCATTTTTCTGTGAAGATAAAGAGTTCCAGTATTAGCTTCGTCACTCTGGCATCTGCCTTTACCCAGTTTCTCATTTGTTCTATTTAGTGCTTAAGGTGTAATTTTATGTGATGAAACCTTTTTAACATATTTGGCATGTGTCCTGTAAACCCTCTGTTGGCCTTAAATATAGTGGTAGAGTGTTTAATGTTAAAAACACAGGGAGTAATATAGAAGATATGTCCTTCAAGTACTGCTGTCAAGATAATTATTGCATACCATCTGGGGCCAAAACCTCTTTTCTGGCTAGTATGTTGATAAAACAAGGGCCATCACAGGAGCTGAGGAATGCAATCCTTTATCATGATTTAGTTGGGCTATGCCTTTTTTTTTTGGCCTTAGTATGGGGTAGATAACTGCATTTGAACACTATTAATGTGGATGCTCTTTAGCCCTCTTAACCCTTGGTAAGTTAGGGGTGAGCATAGGCGAGGAAAAATCTGGTCACTGCAGTGCAAAGCTGTTTATCTTATCTGGGAACATCTGGAGGCCAGGCCTTGGACCAGATTGCTTCATATGGTTGCATTCCCATGCACTGGCCACGTCTGAGATGGATTGACATGTATCCTGCTTGTTTCTGCCACTGAGGCTGGGGCAGGTACGCTCATGGTCCATGCACTGCCCTGCTCTTGGCTCCCGGGGAGCCTTCCCCAGACCCACTCTGCAGCAGCAACTCTGAGCGTTTCTCACCCAAAATAGTCTTGCATGCTTTCGAACTTGATGCTGATGGATCAAGAAGCTGTTTCAAGAGGCACAATTGTGTGGCATTGGGGCAAAATGCAGATGTGAAGTGGAAATGTGACGGGAGTGTAGATTACAGAAGAATTGCTGGAGGACTTGTTTTGTCCAAAATGGGGACTCTGTCCACCCCTCTTTTATGGCACAAAGCAGATGGTCCTGGTCAGTAGCATGGATGGCTGCTGGAGTGAGGTGTTCGCTTTTTTTTATGCTTCTGCCCTTCTTTTTATTGCTGACACCAGATACCCTTTGGCAAAGAGGCTGCAAGCAGCAGCCAGGGCTAGCAGCCAGCCTGCCCCGGTTTTACATTCCAGGGCTGTAATTTCTAAAGCAGTTATGCCGTGAATTGTGGACAGACTGTTCAGAATAACAGAAGGAACATTTCCAGTTAGAGAAAACCTCAGCAGTGTGCTTACGTGAAGCCTTTTCAGTCTCCCACTTTAGGGAGCAAAGCCCGCAGCCAGAGAAAACCTTCCTATCCAGGGAAGGTGCTGCTGCCCTGACCCAGAGCTCAGACATTAAATTCAAAGTGTTATTCATTCAAAATGTGTGTACCTATATGTTATAATCAACATAGAAGTGCAGTTGAAAGCCAGCTTTTCAAATCCCTTGCAGTCTGCAAGCCTCCCATCACAGGGTTTTGATTTGGGTCCTTTCTGGTCATACTTTCTCCAAGAATTTGCTATCTCACTGAGGAAACACTGCATCAGGAAGACCCCCAAATGGCCTTTTTAGTTTACTGTTTTTCATTCCCTTGTTTCTTTTATCCTGCCCTTGTCTTTGATACAAGGCTTTTTCAAGATGTATGTGCTGAGTCAGGAGTCAAGGGCAGGCAGTGAATCCATGGGTGCTGGGGAGCTGGAGCATTAGCCTTGAGCTGAGCCAGAAGTCTGGCCTGGGACTGGCTTAGGTATCACAAGATGGTATGAGAAAATAGACCTGGGTTTCTCTTTGTCATGTTTATGAGCTAATCTACGCAACCCGATGGGCTAGAAACTTAATGGTATATATTTTTTTAAAGAAAGATGAGGTTTTCCAACAGTCCAGGGATTTCAGGAACCAAAGTGTTTAAAAAAAAATATCTCTACATATGAGACTTGGTAGAAACTGTGGGAGTTGGTGGCACAACATCCTGTTGTAATCCTGGTAGGGCAATGACAGATCTAGTTCTAAAAGTCCTTGATTTACATCTCTATGGATTCATTATTTCTGCCCTGTGTATACACTAAATAACATAGATGGACTTTGACATTTGTTTTCCATATATTTGATTCATTGAAATCTCAGTTGGGGTGCTATTTAAATGATGAATTTAATGTTATACAACACTGGGGAAATTCAGGGCTGTGGCTAGGACTCTTGCAGTTTATAGCTGTAAATGTTTACTCTAGACACCCTTACCCCTAAATGAGACCTCAACACACTGTCTGTAATACATTCAAACCATGAAAATCGTTGCAGACTAACCGCATAATGTGCGCTGTTAATGAGAAGTCTTGGCAAACTCAGTGCCTTTGATAATGAGCTGCTTCTATGTGCCCTATGGAAATAAACCAAAATGGGGTTGCTGGTTCCCAGCTCTGATGGCTTTTTCTGCACAGCCGGGTGACTTGCTGCGGTGAGGCTCTTCCCACAGTCTCTGCCTCCTCCAAGGGCGGCGTTGCTTTATTCTCACCTAACCAAACATTGAAGCTGGTCACTTTATTTACCTCGTGGATATGATTGTACAGTCTCCATCCAAAGATGATGTTACATTTTTCTTCTGTTGACTCCTCTGCACCGAGAGATCCAGGATAGCAGTGAACCTGCTGGAACTGCAAGAGACACAAATCTCTACAATTACATAAACCAATTTTGTCAGAGTACCCTTTGAAAGGTTTCTCACCGTCATCAGTGACAAGTACAAATCTGTGAGCTCCCTCAGACTGGTGCCTTTCAAAACCTGCCACACTTTCCCTTCAGACTGTTGCCAGGGACTTGATGATGGTCAACACTAACTAAACATGGACTTCTGTAACCTACAGCTGGCAAAATTTGTCCTTAAGCTCTGCCTGGGAGCTCAGCAGGGCTTTTGGTTGCTGGTTGCATGAGCAAGATTTTACTCAAGGTAAATTTTGTTTCCCCAAAAGATTACTGACAGTTTCCTTCCATTCAGGCTTTCTAAATTAGACATGGATGCAAGGAGTATAATTACTGTGGGATGGCTGCCACAGAGGCTGGGTGCCATTTTTTGGTAAATATTTGTCAAATTAAATGTAGCATTTGCTTCTGCTGTTTTTTCTGACCACCTTTGTGGTCAAATCCCCAAATATTTGAGCTAATGCGTTTGCTGGCAGGAATGCCTTTGGGAAAAGCTACTGCGAGTGATTATTTGCAGGAAGCAAATGCGTCAATTTGCAAGTGTGAAAATTTTCATCATAAATCCAGGTCTGTGAGTGTGTTTCATCCAGTTGGGGACCAGTAGCAATCCCATCTGACACTGGTGTAGAGTCCAAACTGAGCGACAAAAATCAGAGCGTACTTTGAAGAAATACCTGCTTGAAATTAATCCAGTTGAGAAAATAACTGAATCTCTTGTAAATCATGAAAGGAGAAGAAGGAAAATACACAGAAGAAATTATTGTCTTTGCTTCACTCTGGGACATGGCTATGGCCACCTTCCACTGGCTGGTTATAGTTATTTTACACTACTTTGATGCCCACGTATCTTTTCTGGATGCAAAAGACCCATGTTACAGGATGGACAATTGGGTTCAGGATCCAGTTAGTAGCATCACAACGGATGCTTTCCCAGTCTGTTTTATTACGGCAAACGAGGACTGTCTCTGTTGCATGAATTCTTGGAACTTGTCACTTCTAATACACTGTTAATACATCAGTTGCCCAGAGTATGAAGGTGACTGAACAGAGAGCTCTATCTGGAGCTCAGGAAGAAAAGAAGAACCTACCACCTTTGGAAGAAGGGGCAGGTGACTCAGGGGGACTACAAGGATGTGGTGAGGATATGCAGGGAAAAGATTAGAAAGGCGAAGGCCCAGCTAGAACTTAAACTGGCCACTGCTGTCAAGGACAACAAAAAATGTTTCTACAAGTATATCAGCGACAAAAGGAGGGCTAAGGAGAATCTCCCTCCTTTGTTGGATGTGGAGGGAATCTTGGCCACGAAGGATGAGGAGAAGGCTGAGGTACTTAATGCCTTCTTTGCCTCAGTCTTTAATAGTCGGACTGATCATCCTCGAGGTTTTCATGCCCCTGAGCTGGGAGATGGAGATAGGACACAGAATGTAGTCCCAGCTGTTGAAGAGGTGGCAGTCGCTGACCTGCTCCTCCACCTGGATGCCCACAAGTCTATGGGGCCAGACGGGATCCACCTGAGGATACTGAGGGAGCTGGTGGAGGAGCTTGCCAAGCCACTCTCCATCATTTATCAGCAGTCCTGGTCAACCGGGGAGGTCCCAGATGACTGGAAGCTAGCAAATGTGACACCCATCTACAAGAAGGGCCAGAAGGAGGATCCGGGGAACTACAGGCCTGTCAGCCTGACCTCGGTGCCGGGGAAGGTCATGGAGCAGATCATCCTGAGTGCCATTATGCGGCATGTGTGGGACAACCGGGGGATCAGGCTCAGCCAGCATGGGTTTATGAAAGGCAGGTCCTGCTTCACTACCCTGGTCTCCTTCTATGACAAGGTGACCCGCTTAGTGGATGAGGGGAAGGCTGTGGATGTTGTCTACTTGGACTTCAGTAAGGCCTTTGACACTGTCTCCCACAGCATTCTCCTGCAGAAGCTGGCTGCTCACGGCTTGGACAAGTGCACTCTGAGCTGGGTTAAAAACTGGCTGGACGGCCGAGCCCAGAGAGTGGTGGTGAATGGAGCCAAATCCAGTTGGCGACCGGTCACGAGTGGTGTTCCCCAAGGCTCAGTGTTGGGGCCGGTCCTGTTCAATATCTTTATTGATGATCTGGATGAGGGGATCGAGTGCACCCTCAGTAAATTTGCAGATGACACCAAGTTAGGTGGGAGTGTTGATCTGCTGGAGGGTAGGAGGGCCCTGCAGAGGGACCTGGACAGGCTGGATTGTTGGGCTGGGGCCAACTGTATGAGGTTCAACAAGGCCAAGTGCCGGGTCCTGCACTTCGGTCACAACAACCCCAGGCAACGCTACAGGCTTGGGGAGGAGTGGCTGGAAAGCAGCCTGGCCGAAAAGGACCTGGGGGTGATGGTTGACAGCCACCTAAACATGAGCCAGCAGTGTGCCCAGGTGGCCAGGAGGGCCAATGGCATCCTGGCTTGTATCAGGAATAGTGTGGCCAGCAGGACCAGGGAGGTGATAGTGCCCCTGTATTTGGCACTGGTGAGGCCGCACCTCGAGTACTGTGTTCAGTTTTGGGCCCCTCACTTCAAGAAGGACATTGAGGTGCTGGAGCGTGTCCAAAGAAGGGCAACAAGGTTGGTGAAGGGTCTAGAGCACAAGTCTTATGAGGAGCGGCTGAGGGAGCTGGGGTTGTTTAGTTTGGAGAAGAGGAGGCTGAGGGGAGACCTTATTGCCCTCTACAATTATGTGAAAGGAGGTTGTAGAGAGGTGGGGGTCGGTCTCTTCACCCCAGTAACAAGCGATAGGATGAGAGGAAATGGCCTCAAGCTGCACCAGGGTAAGTTTAGGTTGGATATTAGGAAAAACTTCTTTACTGAAAGAGTAGTCAGGCACTGGAAGAGGCTGCCCAGGGAAGTGGTTGAGTCCCCATCCCTGGAGGTATTTAAAAGACGGGTAGATGCAGTACTTGAGGACATGGTTTAGTGGTGGACTTGGCGGTGGTAGGTTAACGGTTGGACCTGATGATCCTAAGGGTCTTTTCCAACCTTAACAATTCTATGATTCTATGACTGCTATCTCCGTAGCTGTGCCAACAAACTATTCCCATATCTGTCCTTTTTTTCTTCTCCATACTCATTAACTGAGGGGCAAAAAGTGTTGTGGGGCAAATACATAACAAACTCATTAAACTACTAGTGTAGACTTCTGTTTCATAGTGCAGATGAATTGATTTAGAGAAGATCATGAGAGGGAAAAGTGTGCCTGGTGGCTTTAGTGCTTCAGCATAAGGTACAATTTACTACTTCTTTTCAAGGGAAATTAATCCTACAGCCAGCCAACTAAGTCTGTGGTGAGAAACACCGGTCATTTCTTTACATTTTGATCATCTCAAAAGCTACTTGTTCCTGTGCAACCATTTGATCTGTTTCAACTGGGAGTAGCAAAGGAAAAGCTGATCTTTAATAAATGCTGGATAAAAGAATATAGATGCCACGGGCTGGTTGTTTTTATGTACTGTAGCTTGGGGTGGGTGGGTGTGTCTCTGGTGTTTGTATTTAAAGCTGGTATGAGATACTTATGATAGCTGCAGCTATCAGAAGTACTGGCACAGTACTGTACAACAGAATCTTTCTTCCACTCATCTGATGCTTCAGGCTGTATCTGTTGCTGTCTCAGCTCTGCCCTTGTCTGCTGTTGTTAATGCTAAGCTGTGCTTGCTTTCCAAGTCCTTTGCATACATGAAGCAAGGCAAAGAGGGAATTACTTTAGGATGCCCAGATGTCTGGGTTTGGCTGGGGTAGCCGCAGAATATGGGTCCCTGTTTTCCTGCCAAAGTTTTCTCCAGGATACATTCATTCATGGGTTTGGTCTTGGCTACAGGATTATCCCCATTTCCCTTTCAGACTATGACTTTAGCAATTTTACCTATTCCCAACCTGTGGCACTAGACCGGGAGACCAGTGACACATAGACCAGAATACCTGGTACAAGGTATGTGCCTGTTGAATATCCCGTGCCAGGTTGCATGCAGAATGCATGCTTGGTGCTGAGCCCTTTGTTCCAGGTTTAATTTACTGCATCGTCCGAATGATGGGGAAGCTGAGTTGGCAAGGCTTAGGATGGGATTCACTGCTGTACCTAGATCCATTTTAAAGCCTCTGCGCTGCCTAAACGCTAGTGCTCAAACCACTGGTCAGGTGTTTGTTGGTCCTTCACGATGTTTAAGGCAGAAGAGAGTTTTGTGTTGCTGCCAGGATGCTGGAGCTCTTTGCTGGGTGGTGGCACTTGCATCCTGCACTGGCTGCTGCAAGGGCCTGGAGAGGAGAGTGTATGCTGGAGTGGGAGAAGCAGAGGTGGAGGACGGGCAGGGAAAGGAAAGTGCAGGCAGCAAAACCTCCCTTTTCTTTCTCCCTGTTCATGTTGGAGCAGCAGGAGCTGATTGGCAGCAGCACCGTGTTCAACCCTGGGAAGCTCTCAGCCAGCCTGGGGGCTTTGCTTTGGTTCCTTCAGGGCTTTCAGGCTGCAGCAAAAGACCTTTGTGAGCAGAGGGAGCACTGTGGCTTTCATTTGCTCATGTGATGCAGCTTTAATTACTTTCCCATAGTGGCCCCTACTGCTGCATGTAGCCAAGCAGTGCTGGGCTCTGGAGAAGACCTATTCCACCTCTTACTGGGTGGCTAGAAGACAGTTGTGCTTGCTGGTTGGGTGGAAGGGATGGGGGGAATGGGCTTTCCCCTGGCCCAGAGGCAGAAGTCTCCTTTCTGATCTTGAACGATCAGCTTCCAAGTTATTTGTACATTTTTAAATTCAAGGCAGGATCTTTTTCAAACACAAAGACACTGGATTTCTTAGAAATACACCTAAGTAGTCTGGACTGTGCTACTTTTTCTGGTTTAGAGTTTGATTTTTTTTTTAAAGAAATGCAAAATGACAGTATGTATTATGCACCAAAAAAAAAAGATACCATACCAGGGAGCAGTGAGTGAGCAAAAAAATGTGTAGGTATGTGGAGAGATGTCCCAGACCACCAGAAGAGACAGTACTGATAGGAAAGCTAAAGCAACCAGGAGCTTGTTCCTCTGAACAGGTCCTGCTTTGTCACTCAGAACCAAACATTCCTCTGTAAATTTGCCAAATCTCCTAGGACCTGATTCAAAGAGTGCTGCTGGCTTTAAAATGGGCTTAGGATCAGACCAGAAAGCTGGTGATTCTCAGTCTACCATGCAAGCGGACTGTCCTTTTTGACTACCACTGTGACACTTGCTAGAAAGCTCCCTGTACAGAAAAAAGTAATGGCCAAGTAACAAGCCTTATTAGATAACTGGTGGAAGAAAAAATGATGAAGAATTTTTTTTATTAGTATTTATCTCAGCATCTGGAAAGAGAGAATTTCTGAATGCGAAGTCTGTCAGGTAAATAATTAGCTATAAGTTATTTGATCTTTTATTGGATGGTGCAGAAGCAGGACATGATTCAGATGTCTTTTTGCTCGCTGTCAGCACAGGTCGAGCTTTACCTGCTGAGAATAACATGGATAATATACTGGTAAAGCTGTGGAATAACAGGAGTAGGAGTGCTCTTACTTATCCTGTGGGATATTTTCTCCCAGCATCCCCAGCCCTGTCAGTGGTCCCACTTCATCCTGAAAGTATGTGTGTTTGCTTTGAGGTGAACGAACTAATTAAAACCAGCTCTCATGGTGGAGAAAAGCAATGGCAGCCTCTGCTGGCATCAAGAAATGCTCGTGGTGGCTCGCGCAAGTGCAGCGTGGTGCTTGTGTGCCCACCCAGTGTGAGCAGCGCTCCCCACTGCTGCTCCCCACTGTGTCAAGGGTCCTGCTGCTGGAAACCAGCCCTTCCCACAGCAGGAGCATCGGGGTTCTCTCTGCTGAGACAGGTCTTGCCCAGCTGCACCCAGCATTGCACAGGCTGGGGTTGGGGTATGTTGCTGGACTGGGGTGCAGGACAGATGCTCTCAGGTCCCTGTTGTCCAAGGGGAGCCTGGCTCTATCCCCAATCTCTGCAGTGTATCCCTAATTCTGCTGTGGTAGGGTCTGACATATGGAAGATAAGACAGGGACAGCATCTCCTAGTGTCACTTGCTTGTGCCTTTTGATTTTTTTTTTTTTCCTTTCTGCTAAGCCTGTAGCATATCCCTGCCCTTTACTAGCGAGATCAGACTGGCCCAGCACCTCGCTGCCAGCGGACCATGTCCTTGCAGAGAGAGTAAGGAGGAAGCTTGAGTGAGCCCAACCCTCTGCAGAGACACAAGGGGGTCCCACTTGGTGTTATCCCATGAAGTCCTGCCCCTTGATTCAGGTAACCTTGGAGGGGGCGGGGAGGTCATGTTTGAGCCAGTAAAGATGATCTTCAAATTGATGCAAAGCAGTTGGACTCCAAAAGTCCAGGAGACTTCAACCCATCCTGTCCCTGCAGCGAGATACAAACCAGAGTTTGTCCTACTTGTCAGGCATGCAGAGACCAGAATTCCTGAGTGCAAATTGTGCTGGAGTGCTTTGGATAGCTGCTGCTTCTGGCAGTAAATGATACCAAGGCACTAAATTCTTTCAAATATCTATTCAGTGTGACATCAATGCTGGCACTAGGATGTCTGTGTGGTGTTTCTCCCACTGCTGTCTGCTTTTTCACTCTGCTTTTTGCAGTCCAAAAGCCACTAGTGTTGCTGCTGATTGGAATAAAGCAAAATGCAGAGTCCCATCAGAGACTTAGGATCATGGGGGGGGGGGGGGGGGGGGGGGGGGGGGGGGGGGGGGGGCAGGGGAGAAAATAAAAACCTGGGATAAATGTCACTGTGGGAGACGAGACCAAGAGCCTTCTCCAGAGCAGGCACTGTGTGAGTATGGGTTTCTCCCAGTCTCGCTGCTGGGCCAAGCTCTCCTCATCACACTCCACAGGGATTTCAGTCCTTGCTCTGTCTTGGATGGAGAGAGAAATTAAAAAGGTTGGTGACTTCATAAGGTGGAAAAATGTCAATTTGTGAGAAAATTTAAACTACTAATCTCTTCTGAAAAGGCCCACATTGGATGCCAAGGTAATGTTTCCATAAAACATGACATTCCAGGATGACTCCTACCTAAAAAATCAGTGACGATAACATCCATCCCTCTAGAGAAGGATTCGGATTCCTTTGATGTATATGGTCTTGGTTTCTACACATCTCTCTACTTAGTCTGTTCTCATTGCTATAGTAGCACCAACAGCCAAAGCGTTTGATATCTGTCTCTTGACACTATGCCTTGAAATGGTAATTTGTTCCTCAGGCCTCGAAAAAGGCAGGACCTGGATGCTTTCCTCATCCTAGTGTCCTGGGGCCAGCTTGTCCTGCTGGCAGTAGAGAGGACTTTATCCCCTGTACTTTTAGCCCAGCGGTGCTAGTGGATATCTGAGCCCGATGCAACAGCCCCAGCTCTGCAGGAAGGTTGTCCTCCAAGTGCTTACAGAGATTTGACTGATCGGTGACACTTTTGAAGATTACTCTTCATGTAAATGCAGCTGCCTGAGGAAACAGGAAACACCCCCCCTTCCTTTTTCCGTGGGCCATACTGAAAAAACTTGGAGTTATTTTGTAGATTGTAAAATTAGAGGTTGATCTACAGCAGTTTTTAAATTGCTACAGTATGCTTCTCTGACTCTGGATGAGCTTCCATGTCTTAAGCATGTGGTAAATCTTTTTGCTAGACTCTTGGAGCAATCTTGTGCTGTTAAATACTTTGGTTTAATGAGAAGGGTGAGGGGCCAGGAATTAAGGAGACAAGTGAATGTGTATGAGACTGCAAAAAAAGGAGCGCACTTTTGAGGATGTAACCAACATCTTTGCTCAAATTGCAGTGCTGAGGAAGAGGGAGGACAAGGGAGGAGTTGGGTGAATAATTGGACAAACAGCTCTCCATGTTTTCAAAGTGCTTTGAGGGTGAATGAAAAATCTTCAGAGAAATGCATTTTGTACCCAGCATGGCTATGAGATAAAGCACATATTTCTGTTGTGCCTGTGTGAGCAGAATAGGCACTGTCAGTCCTGCCAGCTGTTAACATGCCATTATCTAAGTAGCCTTATATACAACACATAACAGTGTTAATTATTAGTTTTAAAGTGCTTATTTTAAAGCTTTCCCACCCATGCACACCTGCTGTTTCTCTATAGTAGTGTCTTTAATTTCTGATGTATTGAATGCCACGGGGATTGTCATAGAAATCACTAGTAGTCAAGAGAAAAAAAAGAAAAGAAAATTTTTCTCCCTCTGTGTGCTGTCTCCTGCTTTCCCTGTCTATCTCTCTGCCAAAATGGGCAGCATTCATTTCACATCCACGTGAGCTGGGGCTCTGTGAGATGTACCCATGTGCTGCAAAATGTGGGCCAGGACTTGAGACAGCAGGAGTGCGCAGTCCTACAGGGGCTGATCCAAAGCCTGCTAAGGTCAGTGGGATACTCTTCACCATCTGCAGTGGCCTTTGAACTGGTCCCATATTTACTGTGCTTCAGATAATAGTGATTTGCTGTAGGGCCCCAGTGCATTGAGCTGCGGAGTTACATCAAGCTCTTTTATTGTGGCTTGGTCCAGCAAGGTACAATTTCCTGTAGGATAACCACATACTGTATGATGCCAATTATACTGATTTTCTGTTGCTGTCAGGTACTGACTAATAGTATTCAGGCTCTGCTAGTTACAGAGGGTGCACACTGTTCCTGCTATATTGGACTTCAGAACCAGCCACATTTTCTGTAACTCCTATGCTATCTACAAAATTATGAATCAAACTAAAGGATTAGACATGTCAATGCAGATCCATCTCAGAGCTGTGTGTGGAGAGCCTTCATTAGGTCTAGCCCCTACTGAGAGGCAAGTCCCTGTCAGGATGGAGAAGAGGCACGGGGTGCACTTGCAACATAGGAGGGCATGGACATTGAGGTCACCTGCTTGAGGCTGGGATGGGGTTTCACCCCCATGCCTCTGGCTGTTAATAGACTGAGCTGCTGGGCCATGTTGGATCTGGGCAGTCTTTACATCCATTTGTACATTCCCATAATCATAGGTGTAGCAAAGTGCTTGCAAGTGATGCTTTCCCCACCCTATTCATGCAGAGCCGGTCCCTTGTTCCCTGCTTGCTCTGTACTGTGCGTCAAGCTGGGTTTGCCAGCTGTTATGGTGCTTCTGACATATTGCTGCTGTTGAGGTTTTTCCAATGTAATGGATGCAGAGAACAGAGAAATTCACTGTAGCCCAATATAGCTTTCTGTTACAGAAATGATGAAGGACAAATTGTTCCTCCCTGTGGGGGTTTTAGGTGCTGTTATTACAAGGCTCTTGTATTCCCCTGGCTTTGCTAGGCTGATTTGGCACCTTGCAGCAGGAGATGCGTAGAGGCTGTGGGGGTGATGCTAAGCAGATGTGATATAGATCTCTAGGAAAGTCTTGGAAGATTCCTTGGATGAAAGTCAGCACGAGTGGCTCTTGATTGTCTCCCCATGACCCTTTACCCAAAGCATACACTTGCTCTTTCCAGGACTGAAAGAAGGCTCTGTTATCTTTGCTGCTGATCCACCAGGAATGTTAACAAAGCTGTCTCAGAGTGGGTTAGGAGGAATGTGGCGCTTTTGCTCATGTGCACAGCCGTATGTGTGCACTGAACACTTGCTGCCTCTGTCACGCACAAAAGGACTACGCAGTTGCCCTTCCAAACACTTTCACACTGACACGACCACATGCATATGCCCACTGATATGCATCCACTGTCCTACATGGTTATTCTGCTGTCCATAGACAATTTTTGGTTCCCCTGTCAGCAGGCATCGTGAGTCCCTTCCACCTTCTGCCACGCAAGCTCTGCACAGCCCCGAACGAGAACTACAGATTTACGAGAAGTACATAAATAAATAAAACGGAGACAGAAATCTCCACCAGAGTGCCGCCTTAGATGGTGCCAGAATAATCCTGTTCTGCATCCCCTGCCAAACTTCACGCTAAAGAAACATCTGCCATTTAACTCAGCTTGGATATATTTTCCTTTAATTTAAAAGGGCACCCTTATAAACATCACTTCAGCTCACGGGAGACATGCCAAGGATAACTCAGCAGTGTCCTGCCTCTGTGTGAGCGGCAGCGTGCTGTGCAGTGTCCACATTTCAGCTTGCCTCCCAGTAGGGCAGGCTTTTCCTTAGGCTTACCCAGGTCCTGCAGTGAAGAGATGCTAAATCTCTCATGGTTGTAGCTGTCTTGCACCATGCCAGGTAGACAGCTTCGGCTCAGCGTGGCCTTGGGCAGAGCTCTCGGGTCTCCCTGGCTTGTACCTCAACGTTACTTGCTCCCTTTCCCAGCCAACCTGACAGATCCTCTCTCTTCTTGAAAATTATTTCACTCAGATAAAGAAAACATAGAACTGTGTGTTAGTTTATGCTAAAGGGAAGATCCAAGAAGTATGCAGCGTACTGTTGTTTTGTGTATTGGTCTCAAAAGACTTCAGTAAGGAAAGCAAATATTGTGAGCTTTTCTTTATTGACAGGGATGTGGTGGTACTTGTTCAAGGTCCAGAGCTGGGATGGGAGCTCACTTTCCTGCAGGAGAGACAGAGGGGACACCCTGACACACTGTTCCTCCTGTTCGCAGCTAAGCAGTTTGAGATATGTGCTTTTCTGGAGGAGTTTGCTAAGCCCCAGGAGACAGATATCCACAGCCCTTCTCCATCCCTGTCTGGCAGACTGTTACCCAAAGCTGCAAAAGTCCTTTCCGCTATACACACCGTCTCATCTCTCTGTTTTGCAGCTGTGCCGGGAGGTTTGCTCTGCTCTGATGTTCTCAGCTCCTCCCCCAGAGGAGTGCTTCTGCAGTTTGCTGAGCTACAGCGGGGAGTAACACATACAGATGCTTGCAGGCTTGTGTGGAGAAGCCCTGTGAAAGGTAGTTTCTACAGTTTCTAAACCCTTCAAAGCCAATTTTCAGGTGTAGCTTGTAGGCTCAGATTGACTATGGGCAGCTGCAGTTGGTGTTAGTGCAGTGCTGGGTAGTACTGTGGCTACTTCAAGATCCCAAAGCTGCAAATTCAGGTTGCCTCTCTAAGGAGAAACAACCGAATTTAACTAATACTAGAGTCATCTGACATTAGTCTGCTTTCCTTAGCCAAGGTATGCAAAATGATTGCTGCATGAATGGATTAGCTTTTTTACATGTCAGTGATGGATTTACCTGACTAGTCAGAGAAGCTCCAAATATGCCAGTGCAGCTCTTGCATAAGCACATATCCAGAGATATCCATTCTTTTCACAGCAGGGCAGAAAGGCGGCTTTATTATTCATTGGGGGGGGGGGGTGACAGACAGATACTTACCGCATTGACTCTGGAGGCAGCTGTATAACCTGGCTTGGGCAGGGCAGAGCCATCCCACGGAGCAGCTAGCAAGCGGCATGCACAGTGCGAGGTCTCTCCTGCTGCAGAGACATCTCCTGCTGCTT
Source organism: Theristicus caerulescens (assembly GCA_020745775.1). Taxonomy (NCBI): domain Eukaryota; kingdom Metazoa; phylum Chordata; class Aves; order Pelecaniformes; family Threskiornithidae; genus Theristicus; species Theristicus caerulescens. Next base: position 128,272 of record CM036571.1, read on the forward strand.
CCTCGCTGGGGAACACAGATGATGTGTGCTATCTATGTATAGACATCTGACACCACAGCACCAGCTTTGTACAGGATTAAAGCCTCTCTGTAGTAAATACCTTGGCTTTTAACATTAGCAGCTAAAATTTGTTGTTTGTATCACAGCTGCTTTTGAAGTCATTGGTCACCTTTGTGGCCCCACTGTACTAAACATCTACACAGGCTTTGCAAGAGGTACTCAGTGTTTTGGGAAATTTGTACCCTAAATAGGCAAGAGGGACAAAGGTTGGCAGAAAGAAAGGGCAAGTTAGTGATGAGAATCTTAAATACAGAAAAATTAATCGACTGGCCTGGGTTCACATGAAAGTCTGTGGTGGAGCCAGTTTAACTAAAATTTCTTCAATTTCAGCCAAGTGTCTTCAGCACATCCCTGTTGCTCCCCTCTGTTCTGTGGGGATACGCTGATTTCCTGGTGTGCGGAGGGTACAGGAACCACCTCCTGTCCCTGAGAAGGATATTTTGTTGTTCAGGTGTGGGGATATAGGCTGGGCTTTTGCTTTTCACCACCAAGGCTTTGAGGAGGTTTTTTCTTCCAAGAAAAATGTCTGAAGGAGGTATTTGTTATTCTTAAAACATCCCAGATAATCCTCAAGCACGGCAAACCTAGGTATCAAAGCCTGTGGACTTCTCTTTTCAGTCAAGGATTTTAATAGTCTAGTGTTCCTGTAGAATGGGAGAAAGATAACTTTTAGTTCTCTGGTGGGTGAGTACAGCTACTTCATGCATTACAGTCAAACTCTTTCCTTTAACCTGGACAAGGGAGTCTTAGGGCAGCAGCTGGGTGGATGGGATGGAGCCCTCTCCTAGCTGGGCATGAACATGCCCAACCTCCCTGGGCAAGGGCAACCATAAAGAGCAACTACAATGGGGTCTGCACGAACACTGAGTGTCCAGAATCCCATGGCTGGTCCTGCTGCATGGTGCTTTGGCGCCAGTTGTTTTCTTTTAGAGGTTATTTAGGTTTTAGCTCCATCCATTGATCAGGGATACCAAAAATTAAAGCTTCTCTCTTGCTGTGGTGCAGAAGTGTGGCAGCATTAGATGTTTGCTTCAGGGTATGTTCTGTTGCAGGTTGGCCCAAAAGCAGATCTTTTCAGACATAGGTTTCAAATCAAGGCAGAATTTCTAGACAGCAGAAAGCAAATCAAGCCCCAGCAGCTTACAAAGGTGTTTTCTTCTTTAATTAGCTAAACTAAATTGTAATCAACCCACCAGCTAGCACTGATTAATGAGGGATTGCTAAATAGGAAACTACACTTACTATTTTTGGTCCATCAAAAAAAAAAAGCTGGGGACATGATGATGTTTTAATGAAGCCAGATGGCCAAAGCTGCTGCACTGAAATCCAGTCATGAAGGAGAAGGCTGAAACAGCACAGGAAGGTTCAGCACAGGCTGCACTTAAGGAGAGGAAATGTACCATTTTCTGATACTCCAAGGACTGGAAAGCTTTGGAAATTCCACCTTGTGTTATATTGTTTTGCACTGTTTCTAGCGTGACTTGGGGTAGACCTCACATTTGAATACTGCAAGTTCTAGTAAATGGAGTACTTTATCATTTGTGAGATCATTTGATATCTTGACTGTTATTAATGTGGACAACTGAAATCTGTGTTTAGTGGAATCAAAGGGTCAAAAATGTTTTGGGTATTTTTTTTAGCGTAAATTGATACAACTGCATTGACTCCAGTAGAAATCAACCTATTTTCATTGTTTAGAGACTCGGCCCTGTAGTTTTTCCTTGGTAAGCTCAGTTTGCATGAAATAAGAGATTCATAGCCTCAGTTGAAAACATAGGATAGGCAGACTTTGTGCAAAATGAAACATGTATTTCTTCCAGAGATCTCAGCCTGAACTGTAATATATCTCTGTGTCAGTCCTGGGCTCCCTGCATGGTTTGGCCCATATCCTTCATAGTCAGACTTTCTTTTCCATGGGCTACCTGTGCATTTCAGCCAAAACCAGGTGGGACCCACCTGCTGCTTCACTCCTGCCTTACTCCTCTCCAGGTTTAGCTAAATGTTGCCAAACTATCTGAATATTTTGGCAATACACAAGACAAGGATGAAATCCACAAAACTCTTTTCTACCTTTGACTTTGGTGGAGTTGCTTCTCTCATTTCAAGTCAGGTCCAGAATCTCCAAAGCGGGCTGGCTGTAATGCTCTCCTGGTGCACCTCTGATGGCCCAGAGATGATGTCCTGCAAGGGCAGCTGGGTCAGCGGCTGCTGGAGCCACTGAGGCTTGTGGCACACTGCATCTCGCTGCCATAGCCTGCTTGTCCTCAGTACTGAGCTCTCTCCAGTCCCTGTTCTGGACACAGAACAGAAATTTGCCTTCAAGGATATCAGAGAGTGACTCACCAACTTACATAGGCATTTTGGATGCAACAATTCTGTTTGTAAAGTGCTTGCAGTTTATGAATTAATTATGTTACACTCTCCTTTGAGCAGTAAACTGTAAACTAAACAAATAATCAGCAAGAGGCTGGCTCGGTGTGTTTCCGTTAGCATTTCGAATAAACACAAACACAGGAAAAGCTGCAGCGCACCATTGTGCTCATTCAGATTTGTGCACCAGATTCAATAATTGAAAGCAATCAAGATTTCTTGGGGGAAAAAAAAAAAACTTAGGAGTGTTGCTACATTGGTTCCCAAAGCATGTGGGTACCTGCTGCCACTGAGCTATGGATGAAACCTCCCTCCCTTTTATTTTTTCTTTTTGAGGCATAGTGATTAAGAGTTAGTAATCTTTGTCATCATATTTGATCCTCTTGTCCATAGTGCTCTAAGAACTACCTTACTGATGCTCATACTTCGGCATTTGCCTTTCTTTTCCATGAGGATTAATTTATTTTGAGGATCTGTCCGTTGGTGGGTGCACCACTTGTGCTGCATTTGGCACATCTGAAAAAGACAGGTCTTGGATGTTTTGTGGCTGGAACTGCAGCTGGTGCCAATGAATTAACTCTGTTATGGGAGTTACAGGTTGTCTGTGTGAAATGGGTGATACCTGAATCAACCAGGATGGTAGTTGCAGTCAGAGCTGCTGTGGCAAATCCTATCTGGTCCTGTGTCAGTGAATGCTTCATTCTATCATTGAGGCAGGTTCTTTCACTGCTTTTTTTTATATATTTGCTCTTACTATGTTATTTTATCCTCTTCCTAGACAGCTTTAAACTAGTAATAGCAGCTACTTGACATGTAGTTAAATCTAATGACAGTTAAAATTATGTATGCTTGAGTGTTTTGGTCTTTGAAACTAAATTTATATTTGCACTTTCTCTTGTGGCAAAAACATGAGCTCTCCTTGCAGACAGGTAGCTTTCCAGGTGATAAAGATTTGGGAAGACTGGATTTAGCAGCAAGCCTTCAGTGTGCATATAAAACTGACTTTTGACTGGTGGACTCCTTGATCTCAAACTACGTTGATGGAGTGTTTGTTCCTGGGAAAGCAGAATAAAGACAAGCCAAACTTTCTCTTAAAATGTTTATAGCACCTACTGCATTTTGCCAGCTGCTGCAGTTTGGCCTTAAAGCTGCCTGGGGAGACTTGCATGAGTTGCATGCACATGTTGGATTTATGTGCTTTGCCCTGTAGCATTCAGACCTTGTAGCATTTTCGGTTGGTAGCTGCTTGATGCTTCATTTGGTACGCTAAGTGAAGTGGCTTTGGTCATAGTACGTGACAGTCTGATGTTGTACTTCAGTAATGTGAGATGTGATAAACTGAGGAAAATCTCTCAATTTTAAGCAAGAAGAGGCTGTACTGTGTTGAACCAGTTTTGCTCGTGGTGCCTTTCTGGCAAACAACTGGCATGTTTGCTTCTTGCATTGCTGCTGAGCATGAAGCTGGTGACTTACTATAGCTCCGAGGTCTCTTTCCTGAGTAATAAAAGTTAGTGAAGGGTCCATCACTGTAAAATTAAGGTTATTTTTCCTCATATGCATTTCTTTGTTAATATCTGCAATGGATTCATATGCTGCTTGGCATTCGCTCAACAATGTGAGGTTTTTTTCCTGCAACGTTTGCAGATAGCTTTCAGTTTTACTATATTGAAAAATCGGGAATCAGCAATAAGTTGCCTGCTTTTGCTCTGCCTCTCCTTTTCCAGCCCACTTTCAAATATGCCTCGCTATTCTTGCAGCATAATTTGTTCTCTGCTATTACATTGCCTCCTTGATTATCTTGATTCCACTACATTTCTGATATGCCTGAATCAGTATCCTTAACTGCAAATCAGGCGTGCCAGGGTGTAAGCAGGATTTACAGTTGAGATATTGAAATTGGACATGCAAAAGTGATCAGAATCATTTAGAACTGACACTTTTTTCCAGGGTATGACAGCTCATGAAATAAGTAGATGGCATAGATCCCCATGCAGAGGTGGCCGGGATCCAGGCATGCATAGGACAATATTCAGCATGTCTGGGTGTCACTTCGAAGCAAAGCTGGCCAAATACGAGAGAAGGTCTAATACTTTTCTTTCCATGAATTCTCCAGTCTTACACTGGAGGCAGCTGGAGTTTGATCTGGAGAAGGAGTAATAGCTGTGTGAGGGTGTCAGGAACTGATCATGCATTTTAAAAGCGGGGGGGGGGGGAGACAGTCTGAATGTGTGCTGCTGTAGCAGCTCCTCTGGGCACTGCATGGAGGGAGGCTCAGGCATGGCTGGGGCAGATAATTTCAGTGCAGGCATCCCGGTGTGGCAGTCACAGCAGATGCAAGTTGGACAGCACTGGCAAGAGGAATGTTTTTTTCTCTAGGCAGCTCTGCCAAGGTGCAGATTTGCTCTCCAAGATCTGCTCAGCCTTTGGCCTCTCCTTTTAGTGGCCTCAAGCAACCACTGAAATGAGAGGTTTCCTAGCAAGCACCCCAGAGAAATGAAAGGAGATCACCTGCCAATCTGGTAATCCCACCCCTCACAACCTGGCCACATACTGAACTAGTGACCTAGAGCTAAAGTGCTCCTTATATCGCTGCTCCTCACCCAGCCAGTCCTTGCCCATCTTGCAGCTGTAAGTGAAACAAAATTGTGCGTGTTGATTTATTGCCCAGATCCTCTTTTGGGAGCATGTGCCACGGTTTTTCTGTCTGGTTAGCGGCAGGCTGAAGAACTGCTGGCCTGGTTATTTCCCAGGGAGAGAGATGGGACACCTGCACAGGAGAAAAGGGTGGCCCAAATTGGCCTTATTTTGTGCCTTTGCAGTCACTGGGTTGCAGGAACAAGGAGGGGGCTCAGACTGGACATGGGCTGTCAATCAGCTTAAATCAAGCTCCCTCAGCAGGCGAGGAAGAAGGTTTATGCCTATGATTGCTGCGACCCTGCAAGTGGGAATTGGGCAGAGAGTGAGTGCTGCACCACTCCCCACCATGGGTGAGCAGCTGCTCTCTGCTTTGCTACTTGAACTGCAGGACTTAGTTTCTAAGAGTCCTGTGGTTTGAGCAAAATGGACAAAGGATTTTTAAAATTAAGTGTAAGCAAACTGATGAATAAAACTTCATCATGAAGTGACAAATTGTGTTGTTTTGCCTCCTAAAGGCTGAAATGAGACAATTCAGTATTTGGAAAAAGAAAAAAAAAAAAAAAAAGAATTTCCAGAAGGATTCTTAAATTTCTGGGTGGATTTGCAAGTAGTTTGGGTAAACACAAACGTCATCCTCTTCTGGCAAACACGCTATCCAACTGAAAATGTTGCCTGGCCCCAGCTGTAGTTTGCTGCCTGTTTCAGCCACCAGGGTGGGTACCCAGCCTTTCCTAGCTGGTAGGAGCACCACAGGGGCTGGCGTCTCTGTCCTGGCCCTTTTTGGACACCCTGCCATAGTGTATTTACAGTGATACTTTCTTTGAGTCTTGAGGCATTGCTAAATGCTCCCTGGCTTAAATTAGTAAAAAATTGGAGTTTTGACTTCTGCGACCTGGAGTTCAGCTGGTGAAATCCAGTCTGTGGGGCACCAAATACCCCAGAGACAGTGGGATTTAAGACTTCGGGGATAATGAAAGAGCTTCTGGTCTCACCCTACAGAGAAGAAAGAGCTAGCAAATAGGGTGCAGGTGTAGGGGCATGGTCTGAGGTATGCAAGCACAAGGCCATGTGTACACACGCATCGCTTTCACACTGATTTCAAATTTTGTTTATGCAAAAATCAGCTCTTGGATCTTTGACTGATGACAGGTTTCTGCAAGGAGGAATAAATGGGGCACAATAATTATTTTATAGCTATCGTTAACCAAGCAATTAATCTATGCCTTGGAGGAGTCAGTTCCTTCTTCAGACCTCACTGACTGCTCAGGCCCCCCCCATTTATATTCAGCAGGCTCTTGTGGTTGAGTTGCTGTTTGGTTTCAGGAAGAGGACAGCTGTCTAACATTTGGTATCTGAGTGTGGCTGATGCCCTGTAATGTTAGTTGGGGATGCAGAGCTGGGGCATGTGCTGCTTGTGAACTGCTCAGAGCCTTGCTTTTACCTGTAGACTTGGAATAATATTCTCTTATTGTTGCCTGTGCTGAGTGGTGATGGATGTGAGTGTTTGAAGGAGCAAAGAACCCGAGCCTGGGGTGAAAATTGAAAGGCTTGAACGAAACATCTCATCATTCAAGGGTGACCCAGTATTGACTGAAACATCACCAGCAATCGTTCCCTGACTTGCGGGTTTCTTCTTTTCTCTTGGCTTTGTTGTGCTGATTTGAGAAACACACTTGCAAGCCCCTGCTGACAGCACAGTGCTGGCACGAGACTGTGCAGCCCAGGGCTGAGGCTGCTGGGGAAGCAGGGAAGCCCCGCACCCTGCGTTGAGCCCAGCTCACCTCCCAGGGCATGGCCGGACTTCTGGTATGGCCATGCTTCCACAGGATGTTGCTCATGCTGCTTTCAGGGTGCTTGTTGCACCTACAGAGCCATGGCAGGCCTTTTGCAAATATTTTCTGTGAGACGTTGGTTGTGGTGAAGGAGTTATCAGAGCAGTACTGCTGGGGACAAAGGGGTTTGACTGATTAACTCTGGAGACAGATCTGCTCCCATGTCTTTCGGTAACTCTTCTGCACTGTCCTCGTTGGTGTGCAAAGCCTGGATGAATTGAGATTTGCAAACCGCCCTCTCATTTTGACTATCCGACTTTAGAAAAGATGGACTAAAGGCTCAACCCACAGTAGATTTCCTTCACAATGATGGAAACTGCTCGGGCTGACCTTGTCTTGAGCTTGTCTGGCTATTTCTGAGCAAGGAGAAGTTAAAATTGCAATTTCCAAAAAAAGGAGGCTAAATTTTACATTCTGACCCATGATAAACATCTGACTATGTAAGTGCAAAATGGGTTCATGAATATAGCAAACCTCTTCACCTCCTATCTGTGGGCTTCCTCTTCCTTACAGTGGGGTGAATAATGCTTTACTCTCTCTAATGGGCTTTGACTAGCATGTCTCCAGCCTGAGGAGGGTCTGAAAAATAACAAGTACTGTCAGTGTAGGATATAGCCAAATACAATGGTATTTCTGCCCCTCTGAAATGAGGAAGGGGCTAATCCTGAAGTAGGACTTGCTGGTCAGTGTATTGCACTGCAAGCAGGGTGCAGGTAAGGCACCCTGACCTGCAGGACCACTGCGGATGGTGTGCGTGGAGGTGGTTGGGAACACAAAGTGAGGCTCTTCCAGTTTCTGCAAGAGTTCAACATTAAAACTGCATGCACGAGAGTCCTCTTTCATGACATGTGCAACCTTCCCCATACATAACAAACTTTAAGCCCATGCATGAAAGAGGCAATTTCTTTTCCAAGCCCAGGGAGGCTGGAAGCAGAGCTTTCACTGTCCCCATGAGCAATGAGCATTTAAATGCCTTGAAGGGGAATAGATGGTTAAAACCTAAATTTAGGAGTTTACCGCCAAATGCAGTATCATGCTGCAGTTCTGAATTTACTCCTAAGCATTAATTTGCTTCTAATTGTGTGACTTGGTTAGAGTTGTGTTGGCATTGCACTGTTGTATCCTTGCTAATGAGGTAACGGGGCTAATGCAAGCAGAGGACTCCTGTACAGATGTTGGCAGTATCCCAGAGAAGGTACTTCTAGACTCATTGGAGAAGCGCCAGACATCATGGAGGATATATTTATACTAATGATGCTTTATCATCAGTGAAAGCCAGGACAGGCAAAATGTTCTTCGTGTAGGCAGGACTATATTCACTTTTTGTAGCAGTAAAGCAAAATCATCTCCTGTGAAGGGAACAAGTGGTCTCACTAATAGGGAAGTAGCGCTTTTATAATTGAGAATATTAGGGACTTCAGATAGCATAGCTTTGCTCATTGGAAATCACATCTCTTCCCCCCCCGCCCCACCCCATCCATTCCTCCTGGACTTGGTGATGTAGGTCTGGTCCCTCAGGCTGGATGTTGCAGTTTGTCAATAGATGCCCTGAGAGTAACATCAGAGGTTCTCAGTGCCTCCTTGGAGGAGGGCAGAGGGCAGATACGCTTGTCCAGGACAGATGATGCTCCCCCACATGGGTGCTCATGTGTTTGGGGTCAGCGCATTAGGGGATGCTGACTATTCTCTGACTGTGGCACTGTCACAGGAAGCCTATCTTGCTAATGTGAACCGTGGTGTAACTCCACTACAGACACCTGTGTGAATGGAGAATCAAGCCCAGTGCATACACGAGTGTAGAATAAATGCGAATACAACCAAATCCAGGACAAATACCCCTGGATATGCCTCATCCACGCTGTCCAGTCCTACCCCAAATTCAAACTGGATTGCATGTCACAAACATCAGCTGCTTTGTCTTTATTTCATTGTTTTCAGTCCTCATACAACTACAAATTTAGCATTACTGCTAAAGAAAAGAAAGAGCAAGCCACAGCCATTCACGGGATAACATAATTTTAAACTCTGTGAGACAGCTGATACTATTAAAAACCATGGCCCTATTATATGCTTTCGTTATTGATGGCTACTTGAGACATACACTATAAAACATAAAGAGCGAAAGGCTATTTAGATAGATGTTCAGCTGAATGTTGCTAGCATCAAATCAGTGTCACTGAAGAAAATGAGAACAGACGTACGGCACAGCCTCTGGACTAAATGTGTGCACATTATGGATCTGCTAAGGCTTTGCCTTTGCAATGTACACTTTAAATCAAAGCAATGTTGATGTCAATATCGATTGTTCTTGGAGATACATTTTACCTTCAGGCACTGCTGTTTCCCAAAGGAGCGTGAGCAAGAACATATGTCTCTGTGCAGTGCTGACTGCTCGTGGACAGGGATCTCCCTGAAATCCTCTGAAAGCGATTCCTCCTTTGGAAGTACCCACTGCTGCTGCTAAGGGACCGCTGTCTGTTCTTTAGGTACTCACTGTAGTTTTTGGTGAGCAGAGTGTAGAGGAAAGGGTTGATACAGCTGTTGCTATAGGTCAGACAGGTTGTCAGGTAATTAATGTTCTTCATCACCTTGGGAGATAAAGGGAAGGATTCATAATACTGGAAGAGGAGCTGCCATATCCAGAAAGGCAAGAAGCAAGCCCAGAACACCAGCACTATCGTGAAGATTAAATAGAGCACCTTTTGATTCGGCAGCCGCTTGGTCTGCTTGAAAGATGCTGTTTGCGACACCCAGTAAATCTTAGCTAATCGGATGTAAAGGTAGCCAATGATTACCCCTGGACCCACAATGCTGGTACCAAAAAGGATGGTGAGATAGACTTTGTAGGACAGCTTACTCCAAGTGGGCAGGCAGATGCTTTTGTTGTCCCTTTGCACCAGCTGGATCATGATGAGCATTGGGAGAGTAAGCAGCAGTGACACCAGCCAGATGACAACAGCAATGGCCTTTCGGTAACTCTTAGACCTCTTCACTGTGTCCAGGGGCTTCAGCACAGCAAAGTAGCGCTCTGTGCTCATGACTGTCAGGGTGAAGATGCTGGCATGCATAGTGAGGAAGTCCAGACTGAACAGGATGCGACAGCCAATGTCCCCAAAGTACCATTTCTGAATGAAGTAGGTTCCAACGATGAAGGGGATGGTGAGAAGGTAGAGCAGGTCTGCCAGTGCAAGGCTGATGATGTAAATATACATGGAGGCAGATGATCGCAAGTAATGGCACATCACCAGCAAGGTGTAGATGTTGCCTGTCACCCCAATCACGCACATGAGGGAGAGGATTGTCCCGATGGTGCAGATGGCAATCATGTCCTCCATGGAACTGGCAACTGGCACACCATCCCCGGTGGCATTGGCAGAGCCGTTGGGTCTGATTCTGAACAGGCTGCCCTCGCTTGTGTCTGTCACCATGTAGGGGGTTGCAGAAAAGTGGCTCTCCAGCTCATCAGTTAGGGACATCTTTCTGGCCTTTTAATGCCAGAGGCTTTGTTCATGCCGCTGAGGTCTGAAGATCTGTTCTTTCTGCTCTGAGAAATGCGACTGCTGGGAGATGGTGAACCATTTCTTAGCGGGGTCTCATCCAAGGAAGATCTGCATTCTCCGCTAGAGGAAAGACATCAGAAACCAACATATTAGAAATCTGCCAGCACAACACAAATTATCACGTAGAAGTTAACTGTCCCTGAGTACATATCTACACTGTCTGCATGTACCAAAGGTCTTCTGCACTGAGGCCACTCATGTAAGGTTCATGCCATCATTACAAGAGCACAGCTTTGAGGAATGACATTTCTTAGTGTGTCCATGGGAAAGAGACAAAAGAGATTGTGTGAATCATTGGAACCGCTTCCTGCAATCCTTGAAATTAGTTTGGGGTTGGGGAAAAGAAGCGTCCTTCCTAGATTCATAACAGCAACTTACAGACTTACCAGCATGATTGCTTAAACCTCTTTGCTATGCTTTTAACTCTGAATGAGTAAAAGACCCCAAAAAAGGGAAAACAAACTTTGGATTTACTACTTGCAGCCAAATTGTTGTCTATTTTCTGTAAGTGATACACTCAAATTCCTGTTCAGCATTTCTGCAGTATTTTCTCAGTGCAATTTTCCCTTGAATGAGAAGCTCCTGCTATGTCCTGACCTGCAGTTTCAAATTGTAGTTGAGTGATGGAGAAAAAAAAATGCACTTTATATCTATAGAGCAAGATGTAGGTTGCACTGTGGGTTTTATAAGTCTGTAAACACAGGTTTTTTTCATGCTCTCTGTCAAGTGTGATCCCACAGATTTTCATGTGTCCATGCACAGATATATTTCAGACAGACCTGTCTGTGAATCTGTCTAAACAGCCTTATGCAGTGAGGTGTGAGATTGCTCTGCAGTACGTTAGGTAGGTAGTCACTCTTTGTATGTGGGAGCTTTTGGTTAGCTCAGGCCCAACACTATACAAATCATGACTGTGTTGCTTTGAATTTTTACTGGCTCTGGAAGTAGGCAAAGGGAGATCATACCTACCCGAGAGAAACACTGAAGAAGTAGCTAAAATGCCCGAATTTTAAGTTATACTAGAAGCCTGTGCCAACTAAAAGTCACTGCACACAGAAGTGTGTTTGCACTATGTATTTTACGGAGCTCAGATTGTCTGTTTGTTTGGAAAACACTGTGAGAGGGGATGCTGGACCGTATTGTCCTTGCAGAGCTCAGCAGGCAAAGACTTCGCTCTGCCTCATTCCACGGGGCAGGCTAGGTTTGTTTTATCTTGGGAATTTGCTAAGTTTTGCAGCTTTTCCCAGCAAGTTTGATGTCCATTTGCCTCTATGCCAGCTCTGACTCCTTTGCCTCTTTCCTCCCACTTGCTCCTTGGCAGCAGGATTACAGTACGAGGCCCTCCTCCACTGCCCTTGTGTCAAAGACCCTGACAGTGACCTCTGTAGCACTTGAGGAGGGACAATGTTCATCCTCTTCATGGCTTGCTCTCATCTTCTTTTCTTCCCATTACCACCTGCTGTGGGTGATGGGTGCTATGGAGATGTCGTGCAAAAACTCTGCATAAAAGAGAGCAATCCAGGACAGAGAGAGATTGGGATAGGGGTGCAAAAAAAGAAAGAGAAAAAACACAATACACAGAGCCCATCTCCCACCCGAGTTCCTTGGGTACAGACATCTGAGGGGAGTGATGAAGCGTGGTCCTGCAGTGGTCAGTGCTCCTTTGGGACGTTGTTCCTCTGGGCTGGTCTCCAGCAGCTTCACCAGCATCTCTGCTTTCTTGGACCTTGCAAACTCAAATCTACCTCCTCCCTCCCCTGCCGTGCTGTGCGGTCTCCTCCTGCTTGGCTCTGGGCATGTGTTGCCAGTCTGTCCATGCACTGACTTGCTCCCTCATCGTCCACTTTATTGATGTTCACGTACGAGCTGTGCTGGCAGCAAAAGTGTCACGTGTGAAGGAGATGCGGATGCTCAGGGAGCTCTGCCTGCTCCTCTGCCACACGATCGCCGGCACACTTGGTCGGAAACAAATGGCTCTGCATGGGATGCTCCAGCCAAGCCCAGAGCTGGTCACGCACGCGGCTATCAAGCTCAATTGGATTTGTGATAGCTCATTTTCAGGAGCATGTTTCCATGGCCCAGGTGCTGTCTTCTTGCAGCTGCCTCACTTTGTGCTCTGGGCACTTGTAGCAGATCTGTGCCGTGCCTGTGCATGTCTGTGCAGTTCCCTGGTGTGACAGCTCCTGCTGGAGAGAGCTCAGCACACCACATCTCCCCACTCTCCTCCTCGTCCACTGAACCTGCATTTTGCTTCATTTATAAAATTACTACAGCACTAATTCAATTCAGACACTTCACCTGTCTCCAGACAGAGTCCACAGCTAGGCAAGTCCCCACTCCTAGAGGAGGAAAATTAAGCAAACTGGGGAAACCTTGCATCATTTTAAAGTTACTGTCATTGCTGCACTTGTACATAAATGCACACACCCACACACATGCACGCACACACACACACACACAATAGAGAGCTTGTTATTCCAAGCAGCCATTCAAGCATCTTACAGTCTAAGGAATTTTCTCAGCCAATCCTGCCTTTCCCTCTACATTATCGTTACACAGGAGTACCATGCACATTCCGGTAGCTACAAACATAAATGAATTCCTCCTGCTCAAACCTTGCTTTTAAATCCAGCAGATGAAGTTTCCTACAAGAAATAAAATAAAAATGAATCTAGTAGTATTAAAGCTGAAACTTAAAAAAAAACAAAAGGGAGAAAAAGAAAAAAAAGAGAATCCTTCTTCATGAGCAGACAGCAAGAGATCCCCGTGCTCTGTTGCATCTGGAAGGGCAGCGGCAGGAAGGGAGCGTGCTACCTAGCCAAATACGTTTGAAATCTGTGCGCTCTTCGTACTCTCATTCTCCTCCCTTCACTCACGCCTGCTATTTCTGTTACTCAGTGACGTTAGGCATAGCGTGGCTTTGACTGCAGCCAGCAAAGAGCCTTTTTAAAGAAGCAGCATTTTGATAGCCGTGCCTTGTTTAGCTGGCTCCCCCTGCCTGGCTGTGAACCAGCTGGGGATGCGAGATGTCAAGAGTGTTTTTGTCCCAGGACTGGTGATACGAAAAGCCATCCTGCCCCTCCTTACATTGCACCGAAGAGTGCAAATGCCTCTTGTTGCCTGAGCAAAACCGTTGTGTCAGAGGAGAGCAGTCAGGCCAGGGAGGGTTAAATTCCTGCGGGAGGGTCGGCTGCCCAGGGAAGCGGCAGAGCTCCTCTATTCAGAGATCAATTCTAAAGTGAAGCCAAAGTTTATTTGTGTTGGACAACGTATTAACAGACGCATCTGTGCTGTGGTATCACACACCACAGCATCTGAGATATTTCAGACTGGCAGTAACAAAATGTTATCCAGGTTGTTCGGGGTTCAGCTGCTTGCCTTTCCCTGGCGATACTCAAGGAGGCTAAAGACAGAGAGACATCAACCAAGGACCTAGAAAAAACACATTGTGGGGAAGGGGCTGGTGTTGAGAAATGCTGAAGCTAAACTCAGAATTATTTTGATAGCAGCTGAATATTGTGTTGGTTGCCTGTACACAACAGGATTGCTCTTCCTTCCAGTTCCCTGCTTTAGCTCTGTGGACCGCAGGGGCTTGCTTCTGATTTATGCCAGCAAGAAGCGAGGAGTACCCATCTCTCCCTGGGGTGTCTCCTGCTGGACATGGGTGAGTGGGAGATGCCTGCCAGGCCCATTGCTTGCTTCACAGGTTTGTATTTGGGCAACCATTGCAATTATGTCATGCTTCCCAGCATGGGGCTCCTGGGAGGTGGCAGCACCTGGCGCACCAGCTGGCCCCAGCTCATCCATCCTGTATCACTGTTAATAACCAAGACCTGTTTCTTTCTCTAACTCCTTCCCTGGATACTTGTATTGTTTCTTCTTTGTTTTCAGCCTTTTACACTCTGCTATCTGGGTGCTTTCAGATGCATCTTGTGTCTAAGGTCTTGTCTTCCTGCAGTGTGACCCAGTTTTGCTCGAACCACATGGGGTGGCTGTGGTAGCACCTGGAAAGATCGGTGAGCACCGCTTGCGGCTGTGTCTGTAACAGGGCAGTGGGTGTGCAAAGCAAGGCCCCTCTGAGATGTGTGCTTTTGAGTGTGGTGAGGACTTGGGTTAGAAGCAAATCCTCATGTGGAGGCTTAATTTTGCAATGAAAATAGATTTTATGTTAGCAGCTTTAACAAGGGATCGCTGAGCTCTAAAACCCCAACCCAAGCACCCTCAAATGTATGTGTTTTGCTCTAATGATTTGCTCTAAATTTGCATTTTGTGTCTGGCCCTTAGACTTCTTTGGAAAAATGTGGGCTGGAAGCTGCTTCTCACGCTGCTTTCTGGGTGAGATGGAGCTGCCCGTTGACTGCAAGATCCCAGTGAGTAGCGGTGGTCCCTTGGTGAGCACGGATGGCGAAGCTGATGGCAAAATGATTTATTTGTGGGTGGCCTACTGGGAGTGGGAAGGTCGTTCATGTGGCAGTCTCCTCTTCACATACAGAGCAGGAACAACCCGCTCGTGTCCTTGAATCCCCTTGCCACTGTCTGCGTGCAACTCAAAGGGCACATTGGCACAAGCCCTGTATGAATGCAGCAATGCTGACTGGGGAGGTGGGTGCCTCTGCTGGGCATGGCTCAGCCATGCTGTTTCAATCTCCAGTGTTTGGTAGGTGTGTGCAGGTCTCTCTCCAGGCACCTAGGCTGGAACTGTCACATTCCTGTCGCTCCTCTGTCACTGAGGTGCCAGTTGGGTTGGTATTGACCCATGCCAGGGAAAGGAAGGGGGAATGGGATGGGGGAAGGCTTCTGGCCAACCCATCAATTTCCTGGACCTGTTGAGCCCAAGCTGGTACTTCCTTTTTTGGTGTTTAAACCTTTTGAAAAACGTTATACCAGTGTATTTGTTTATCAGGAAATCTCAGTGCCCATGGGGCTTCTATTAGGGGAAGCTGGACTCCCGTACGGTCTGTGTGCTGCTGGAGTCGTTAGAGGAGTTGTCTGGAGAGGCGTTCGAGAGCAGCGTGGACAGTGTCAGGTTCACAGCCCTGGCTCAGAGGGTTGTTTGTGATTGTAGTTTTGCTGCTTCTGCTTCCTTTATATTCCTCATTAGTAAAACAGAGATCATTGAGCTCACTCACTTCCCGGTGCCCTGAGTTTCAGGGTTTTTCACATTTGTCAGATGCTATTAGAGCTATAGACAGGAGTTCCAGCCCACATGATTCGTAACAGGACTATGAACTGCACAGTCGGTAACAGGTAGGAGCCCTCTGAGATATGAAACAAGTCTGTTTAATCATTCAAACAACATCCACTGCTACAGGACTTAAGTTCTGCATAGAGACCTTCTGAAGTTGCTGCAAAGGTAATAACTGTTATTATTCTATTAAATATAGGGCAAAAAAAGACTACTTCGCCCCTTTGATATAAGGATTTATGCCAGTGCTATGTGGATTTGATTGTGTTTGTTTACTGATTCAAACCTCAACTGAACCAGTCAAATCTTTTGTGTCTGTTGAGCTAGGCTGTGCACTCCCCTGGCTGTGGACCCTACTGTCTGCTGTCTCCTCTGTCTGTGCGGGGCCCCTTTGGCATGTTCCACTTTTGCTGGGACAGTTTTGAGACCAGGTCTGCCAGCAGCCATGGGCTCCCTTCTGCTTTGAGCTGGAAGCGTAAGTTTGTCTATGTGTCACATTTTAAAAATTTAATGAAGCGCTGCTCCCTCCTTGTAGGGAAGAGCATGTACAAGTGCAGCCAAAATTGATAGAAGAAAAGAATCTCATGAATGTATCTGCATTCTTAGTCTGGGTCAGGTCTGGAAACACATGCAAGCTCAGGATAAGATGTGATTCCCATTTGCCTGACTTGGTTTACTCATCTCCATGCACAACCCCCTTTAATACTGAGAAGTAGTCATGAGATAGCATACATCTTGTCTCCACTGCAAATGTTATCATGCTCACACAGAAGTCCAAATTAGCTTATCAGAAGCTGCCCTGACTTTGGGATCATTTCAAAGGAGACGAAGCATTTGCAGCATCGTGCTGAGCCCGGGTCCTCCCAGGGCCACACTGACACCTGGGAGCACATGCAAATGGCAGCAGCTCCTGAGAAAGAGCATTGGTGAGGTGGCTGTGACTCACCATGCAGGACATGGCAGTCCCCTGGTCACCTCTTGTTCCTGGGAAAGTTGCATTTAAATCCCTCTGTTCCAGCACTTATGGTCTGCTTTTTTCACTCTTCCTGCTATCTGTCCCTGCCAGTGAAAGAGCCACCCAAACTCAGCCAACGCATTTGGAGACTTCACTGAGCTTTTTTGGCATTTTTGTCTCCTTTCTTCCTGTTTTTTTGCAATACGAAACTTCAGTTGTCCTTTCTGAATCGGTATGGCTTTGCTTTTGGCTGCTTTGTGTGAAAGTGAGACTCCAGGGGCTGAAATCAACAGCTTGTTTTTCCTCATCCAGGATCCCTTACACAGATACCGGGTTTATAGCCACTTTGCTTACAGAGGGTATTCATCCCTTGCTGAGCTCTCTACCAACCCAGGAGGATCTGTGTGTTGCTATCAGCTTTTGCTGTGCACAGGGGTAAATTGCACAGACAGTTCGAGAAGTGGTGCTGAAAGGGGACTGAGGTGCAGTCCTGGATTGTTACCTACCATGTCTGTCGTGTTTCTAGCCCAAATAGTGTCACTGTCCAGGGCAGGGGAAGCAACCCAGATGTTCCCCGCTGGTGCCCTGGAGTTTGGGTGGGAAAAGGCAGAGGGCTCAAGCTCTGACTCCCTGGGGTTTGCAGGTAACACGTGTGCTAGCTCCGGCCCTGGAGCACGGTGGAGGCTGGTCCTGAAGGGATGGAAGGAGCAGAAGGGGCCAGAGCTTCTCCCAGCTTTCCTTTTGGGACTGTTCTTATGAACTGTTGCTCCTCGCTTTCCTGAATTTCACCTTGTTACTACAGGGATCCCTTCAAGATCACACAGATCACCTCTGTTCTTACACAACAGTTAAAATTTTTGGACTCCTACGAGGTCCAAAGCTTTGCTATCTGGTATTGGGAGACCAACAACCACTGCTCTCCCAAACTGAGGCTTGGGTCCCTGCGTTCCCAGGAAGGTGTGTGTGATGGCGACTCATTTCATGCCCATCAGGGATGAGGTGAATTGGAGCGAGCGGGGTCATTTTGTGCAGTGGTGGTGGGGCAGGGCTGCAGAGTGCAGCAAGGCTGAGCTGCCTCAATGCTCCCCAAGGCCCCACACAGCTGGGAGGATGGGGGTCTGTGGCTCTGCTACCCTCGTGCAGGGTACGCAGTCAGCTCAGGGAGCTTTTCCCCTGGTTGCTCTCCTCTGCCCCGATTGTACCATCCCACTAAGGAGGCTCTGGGCTGCTCTTAGGTCAGATATACTTTATAAACAAACCATATTAGGTGAAGATGTTATTCCATCTCCGCAGCTGATCTGACTCCAGCCCTGAGCTCTGGATGACAGACAGGATGGTATTCGTTTTACTGTGTGACATGCATGAGTGTGATCATTTGGCCTCCATTTTGGCAGCCCTTGACATTTGCAGACTGGTCTGAGTCTTTGCGAGGCGTCCCAGCGCCTGCCTTGGGGCTGGGAGTGCTCCTGCAGCTGTGCCAGGGACCCAGGGTACTGGATGTTCAGATTTAACATCTGGTGTTCGACATGTGAATGGGGACGATTTCTCCACACTGAAGGATTTGTCTGTTTGGGGCTAGCACAGGCACTGCTGGTCCCTCTGGGGGGATGGAGCTGGGGCTCCTCCGCAGCTTCTCAGGATCAGGGTTGCTTCTGAGGGAGAGAACATCGCTGCCTCCTGCATGGATCCTCCTGCTTGATCCCTCTTTCTATGCACTGCGGTACAGGTTGTTCTCCAGGAGGGGAGGTCTGATGCCTACATAACCTGCAGAGCACCCAAATCCTGCCTTCTGTCCCAGTCCCCTGGTAGGATGGCACTACGCTGCTGGCTGAGCATCCCGTGCACCCACCAGGCAGGCAGAATTTGTCCCTTGTCTAACCTGTAAGGCACATTGCAGAGCTGTTAAACAGAGATGACAGTGATTCTGTGTCACAGCCAAATCCCACCATGCTCTGCAGATGTGGAAGGGGAGCTTCAACTGCCAGGTATGACCCAGACCACCTTGATGGTGGGTGATAAGGGGGAGTTACAGCCTCCTTAATTCCTTCTCTTCCTGTCCTCCAGGAAATCCCCATCTGCATCTTAAATAATTTTGCAATTCAAAAAATGGTTGCTATGTCTGTGCCTTCATTCATCCATACATCCTGCTGTGTGGTTGCCCTAGTGGGATGTGATGAGTTGGCTGTCTCATGTAGATTCATTCTCCCTCCTGCTCCAGGGTCGCTGGTGTTAAATGACCGAGTACTTTGTTAAATTTTCTTGAGCGTTTGCGATGGGCTAGGCTGAGGCTGGATTCATCACAGATTGTCAGTGCTCCTTCCAGATTCGGCTTTCTTTGCAAACAGCTTAGCTCTCCCTCAGGTTATGGCTGGGGAAGCCCTGGCTGCGTGAGTCTATTACTGGAGCTGTGTTTGTACAGCAGCTATGGCCATGCAGCTCCCGCTGCTGGCACGCAGAAGCTGGTGATCTTTCTATACCTGGAACTAGATGACCTTGTGGGTCTATCAGACTAAATGAAGTGGTTTGGCTTAACTGTTATTTCCCATATGCAGGTACTGGATATTCATTGGAAAATGAGCATGCCGGTGTATCTCCGCTGGTGTGTATGCATTTCATTGCTATTGCACCAACACACTCACCTTGCATGTGCAGGCTAGTTAGTCTGGTAAGAGGCTGGCCTGAACCCTGTTTAGTCCCTGATTTTGGTAAATTAAAGAAGATCCTTACTGCACAGCAGCTGGATGTCTGAATGAGGCTGGAAGATGGGACTGCAGTGCACTGCAGCATGTAAAGCTCAGTTGTGCTCGTGTACACTCAGGAACAGCTCCCTCAGGCACAGCCCTCTGTGTTACTTCAGTCTGAAATAAAATGTGGAAAACAACATTAACACACTACTGTGGGTGCTTTTTCTAATGCAGAAGTCAAGGTGCACAGTGTTACCACATCAAACTGGGGCTTGACCGAATAGCACATCTGTGCGTAAAAGTTTCTGCCAAGAGCTACGCTTGGTGGTTTGCATGCAAAACAAGTTTCTAATGTGCTCATTTATGAGCAGTTATCTCATACCAAAGGGCCTTGGTATAAATGCAAACAAGAACTTAAATACATTGATTTACAATGTATTTAGGCTTTGCAAGTCTGCTTTGCCAAATCCATTTGCCTCTCAGTATATTTACATGTGCAAATTGTATGGAGAGTGACAATAATTAGACACAACCCATGTACTGTGATTTTCATAGAGTACCAGCAATGTCTCACTGGTGCATGGGTTTTCAGAGGCCTTCCCCCTGGCTGATTACATTTACATGCAAACTTTATAGCTCATTTGTTCTGCCTTTTTTTTTTCCCTGCCCCAGCTCTTGGGTCTTCTGCCACCATTAGAAATTCTCACATAACTGCTTGTGTCCCAGATCTGAGATGTCTGGAAAAGACAAAGCATCCAGGACCTGCCAAGGAGAAGTTTTCCTCACTTCTTTTCTACTGCTGCATCAAGACTTGTTCTTTGGGGTACAGAAAACTGCGGAGGACAGAGATAAGGATGCTGGAAACCTTTGCTAATGCGCAGATATTTTATAAAAGTATAGAAAATCATGATTAGCTGTGAGTGGTTTTATATCTCACATCAGTGATTGATATGTCTGCGTATGGATTTGTCTGAGGTGAGCATGTCCCTGGCCAGGCGCTGTTGTCTGCGGTGGGAGAGTGGGTCCTGCCTGTGATGGCCCGTGCTAAGTCATAAGCTTGTCTTAGCCTCAGTTGTTTTTTGGAGAGATTTTAGCAGTGCTAAAGCTATTTCAGCAGTGCTTATAGCTGAGTGCTGCTAATTCAAATAAGCCGGTGACTTTGCTGGCAGCCTTTTGTACTATATAGTGCAGCCAATGTGTCATTTGCACAGCTGCCTCATTAAAACTTTTAAATCAAGCCAACCTGCCGGATCCTCCACGACTTTGTGAGGAAAGTTCCCCCCTGCCAATATGCACAGCCCCATTTACATTTTTATTAGCAAGGTCTGAGATGTGCTATTTGAGCTTCTTTATCCTTTGACGTCCCCACCTCCTTTTCAATTCCTGGAAGAGCTGCAGCGAGTTTGATTACTCAGGGGAAGGCAGGCAGGCTGTGGTAGGCAGAAGAGGTCATCACTTCCCTCCAAATGCAGAGAAGAGCTTCCCTTTTACAAATGCCTTTTGGGAGAATATCTTCAGCACAGAAGAAGATCTGGCCTGGCTAATATTTCACATTTTCTCCTGGAAATCCTCCAAATTATCATCAGAAAAGCTGTGGGGAGTACAGCCAAACTGAGAGAAGCACCTTCCATGGGCCAAAACCTGATGCTAGACTAGAGACAAAAGTTTCCTTGCCATTATTTGCTATTATGTATATCCTGTGCAGCACCTCCACGTCCTAGTCTGCAGTTTGGTTCAATGTCCTCAGTCATCCTCTCCTCCTCTCCAGCTCCCCTGTTCCCTCCTGGAGGCTATTCTGTATTTCTTAGCCTGGTTCCTCATAGCTGGGAATTAGAGGATTTAGGAAAGGTTTTGGGGCCAGAAGACTTGTAGGGAAAAAAATCACACTCCCGCTATTTCCAGCTGAAGCTCCTGTTGCTGATCCCAGGTGTTTTCTCAGCGTGGAGGACAGCACACATCCTCAGCTCTTGCTGCTTCTGCCTGGCAGCAAAGGTTTCTGCTGGAGCTTTCAAAAACCTCTCACAAGATACACAAGATGAAGTGTGAAAGGTTGTCTGGCAGCATGTAAAGAGCAGCAACTGTCATTGCATGAGTTTATGCCACTGTGGACTCTGTGGTGGCATTTGCCATTCTGCACACATGGGGATAGAGCTGGAAGGACCTGGGGATGGTGACAGCCACAGACAGCTGGTGCTGGTAGGGGTCACCTCTCTGAAGCAGCAGATGCTAGTTCAAATTCTCCTTTAAAAAGCTGCTTTTCTATAATAAATTATACTCCCACATAATACATTTTCTTGCTTACTCTGACGAGCAACGTCTATTTTCACTGGTGGTAGCTCAGTGCTGACTTCTAGTGCCCGTCTTCACATTGCTGTGAATACAGTAAAGGAGACAGTAAAGTCCTTTTTTTCCCCTTGTAACAGTGTGACCAAGATCTGAGCCAGAGTCCTCCTGACACTGTTTCAGCCCCACCTGGGGCTGCCGCCCTTTTTCTGCTATGCACTGTCTTCCCTTGAGTCTTTTCAGGGCCTCTCTTGACCAGAAGCATCCAGCCCCTCCCAGCAGTGCAGTGGCAGAGCAGAAGTTTGGGGGTCACCAAGACAAGGTAGAGGCTCTGCTCCCCTCCATAAGCTGTCCCCAGCTGTGGCACAGGCTGTACAGCACAGATGCTCCAGGGTACGGGCAGCCTCAGCTGAAACAGCTGCCTGACACACGGGGTTTGGCCTGGTGTTTCAGTCTGCGGTGTGCAGGGCCATCGCAGTGGATGAAGATGTGCCTTGCCATTTGGTGATGGTGGCAGTGGTGGCACTGGGTGCCAATCTGTGGTTAAAGAGGGCTGCAGGACAGGATCGGTCACGCACCGGCTGGGTGATTGGAGTGAGATAAAGGCTCACTTCTAATCAAAATCCCACAGTGGAGCATCTGTCCTCACGCGCGATAAGCTCTTTGCATTTACCTTCCATGCGCTGCTGTGAGGTCCCTGCCAAGGTGGGTGGGAACAACTGCGTGCAGGGTACTTGAAAGAGACAGACTTTGAGCTAAAAGCACTGCCAAAAATGACAGGTGTTAGTTAAAAGACTCAAAAGCATGTGCCAGTTTTTAAATAAAGCATATTGCCCTCCACGGGTTGCTTCCCATGATGAGGAAGAGGTAGCAGATGGGTCACCTGCGCCAGTGAGGCAGTCCCTCTCTGCAGGGACCTCTGCATCACCGGGATGAGGTTTGGGCAGCGGTGATGGGCCCTGCAGAGCACAGGGGTGATGGCCGTGCGGTGTTTGTTCCTCTATTAGCTTTTTGATACAGGAACTGGCTGGAGGATGTTGGTCAAGTGGGCAGTGGAAGTGGCACTTCACCCTGAGCAGGGACCTGTTCCTCTCAGGCAGTGGTTGCTTCCCTTCTTTTGTTTCCCTTCTCCCAAGGCGCAGCGCTCCTCTGCCCACTCTCCCTTCCCACCATTGCGTTTTAGAAACCCTACCTTAGAAGGCTGCAGCCATCGGCATTTTATGTCAGAGGGAAATTCTCCTGGAAACAGCTCTAACTTAGAAAAAGGGGCTGAATTGCGTGGTTGAAAGCAGTAGGAAGACTGAGCAGGCATCCGTTTTCACAGTTGGATAACACGTTTTATTGTTTCAAAATACTTTTGTCTGGCTTCATTTGGTCCAAAGTAACACTTTGCTTAATGGAAGCTTTCTAGTAGCCAAGTGCTGCACCACTCAATGGGAAGAGGCTGAACACAGCAAATGGTGGGAACTGAGGATGGGGTTGGGATTACTGAGGGCTGTCCCCCAGCACTGATCCTGAGTGCGAGGGGGTGGTCTGCGAGGGGGTGTGCAGGGAGGCCCACAATGGGAAGGTAAACTGCACATTTGCAGCCTGATCAATGCCCTTCTGCCCCGTTGGACTGACTGGTCTGGTGTAACTCAATTTATGTGTGTTTGCATCATTGTGGTGGCTGAGGCTGCTGGCTGCACCAAGAGCGATGCTTGTCCTGCCCCAGCTGTGCTGCTTTCTATGCCTGCCACCCTGCCTGCACTCGACCATGGTGAGCTGCTCTGACAGCACCCTCCGGCACGATCATTTTCCTCTTATTCCTGGAGTACTTAGTACTCTTCAAAACTACTCTCACCTCATCTAAACTCTACATGTGGATGCAACATCTTTCCCGGATCGGCCTCACTGCAAATATTTTATTTCATCTCTACTGCTTTCCTAGCAGTAGCTGAGCCCAGCTATGCCATATCACAGAAAAGCTTATGGCAGCAGCTGCAAAAAAAACGCCATGAAGCCGCTGCATGAAAGTCACCACAAAGCTGCATCATAAAATGTCCCAGTGGCTTCAGAACATTCTTATTGTACCATTGCTGCACATTTGGAGGTCTTGTAAAATCTTTATGTTTGAAACAGACTGTTCCTAGTGGGCTGGGGAACTGTCTTTGAAGTGTGCCATAGCCTTTTGATGCTGCATGTGGCTGGAGTGTTTTTTTTTCAGGTTTTGGAAGTGGTGTCAAAGCCACAGCTGTTTTATTGGAGAGTCAAAGGGAGCAGCATCCCTTGTGCATCCCTTGCCTTCCAGACTGTAAATGCCAAAATATACAAACACCTGCATCAGTGAAAAAAAAACCCAAAACATAAAAAACCCCACTCAATGCAGAAATCAGTAGCAGGCTGAAGTGTTCTTCTTCTGTGTCTCCAGATCCTGAGCATGTCACCTCTCGATTCCCATCAGGGTGATGTGGGATGTAGTTTTTGGCTACATGACTGAGCTGTCATCACTGGGGGTGGCTGTTACAGCTGCACCTGCACTGCCTCCTGTTCCATCCTCCAGTTTTGGATCCTGCCTCACTCTGTAGCATCCCGGGGTTGTACAAATGAAGAGATTTGCGGGGAAGTGCTTCATTTCACATGCTTATGCATTGTAACTGTGCTCAAAGCCACTCTTATTTCATTGTGAAGGCTGCTCCACGTGTGATCGGGGAGACAAGATTGCCTCCGATGTGTATGCTCGGAGCTGCAGATGTGTTTCCCACACACCTTCTGGGCTCTGTGTGCTGCAGACTGGCCCGTGGTGCCTGCCTGGGTGCTTAGCAGAGGGCAGCAGATCAGTGCCTTTCCCATCCCCGCTACCCAAATCCCCACAATTTCTTCTTAACCCACAACCTAGCTCTTCCTGGGTTGCCAGCACTGCTTGCGTGTCCTTAGCAGAATATTTTGAATAAAATGGTTCTCCAGGCTAGAATGTTGAAGGTCAGGAATAGAGACAGGCTCACAGGGTTGGGTCTAGCAGGATGCTTTTAAGCAGCTACCACTTTGCAAGTCATCTGCGTCCAACACAAATGAGAGATATTGGGCACCTGCTGCATGGGATGAGTGACTGTTGTGCAGCCCATCGCTGTTGTGAGCCTTTAAACATCTCGAGTGTTAACTGCCAGCAAATCATTCAAGGATCTTAGTGACTTTAAGCTACTTTTGCCAGCCTGCATTAGTAGTGCATGACTCACTGCAATTAGGCATCCCACAACTTTTTGCAAAGAGGCTCTTGGTGACCTCTGCTAATGCTGTCTGAGTCCCAGCCCCCTTGGGATGTTACCCAGGTGTTAATCCAGGGCTCTGTGCCACTGCAAGATCTGGCCATGCCTTCTCCTCACAGCTTAGCAAGAGCTCCTTATTTCTCAGTTGTGCACAGAAAGCAGTGGGAGCTGACAGCATTTCCCTTGAGATCAGAAGGGAGAGGCATCTTTCTGCCGCGTGGCAGCTCTTGCCAGCATTTCCCTTTCAAACTCATTTACCTTTCACTGCTAGACCTTCTCATGAGCTGCTCCTTGCTGCTGGCTCAGCCGTGGCTGTACCTCTGCAGCACCACAGCTGTGCCCAGGGCACAAAGTGCAGGGACCCACCTGACTGCTTTAATTGCCTCAAATTAATTAACATTGCAAAGGGCCATTATGGTCTTTGTAAGTGTAGAGGAGCATTTGCTGCCGAAGCCCTGTTATGCATGCAGACCTAGCTGTGAGTCTAAGATATTATTGGAATCAAGAAGCAAACAACTTTATTTTTTCAGTCAGACTTCACCTTTACTCTTCAGAATCACGTTGCATCATCAGCAAACTTTGTTATTTTCCTCTTCACTTCTTTTTTCCAGCTCATTTATGAAGACACTGGATGGCTGGACACCACAGGTGACTCTTCCCACTCTGAAAATTGACCATTTACTCCCACACTTTGTTTCTTATCTTTTAACCAATTATTTATTTGTATGATGACCTTTGCTCTTGTCTCATGGAAGATTAGTTGTTGAAGGATCTTGCTGAATGCTTTCTGATAATCCAAGCAAACTGTGGTAATGATATTTCCCCTTTCTACACTCTCATGGGCTCCTTCAGAGAGCTCCAATCTGTTCCTGAGGCAGAGCTGCTCTTTTGAAAACCTGTGCTGCCTTTTCCCCAGTATGCTTATTCTTGTGCCTGTTCACTCTCTTCTTTATTCCAGTTTCTCCTAATTCATCATGCTTACTGCTCTGTAGTCCCCCAGCTCATCACTGAAACCTTTTTGGAAAACTGCCATCATATTAACCACTTTCTAGTCATCTGCTACACAGCTTTAAGAAAGAAGTAACATGCCACAGTTAATGTTGAAGCTATTTCATCCCTGGGCTTCTTTATAGCTTTTGGGTGAATACAGTTCTAAATCTGGCATCCTTGAAATAGGTTCATACATGAAGGGAGATCATAGTCTGGTGTATTTATTTTACTTCATTGATTGTCTGGCCTTTAACTCACTGTATAAAAAGAAATCTATGTTTTAGGACATGTGGTGCATTACACTGATTTAAGAATACTTGGGCTGGGAATGTTGTTTTTAAAAATTCATTTGAAAATATCAAGTCTGGACTGCTGACCCCAGGTCCTTTCAGGAGGGGTAAAGGAGCTGTTAAATGTACCAGAGAGCATTCTTTGACATCTGCAGCTCTTCATACATAGCCCCTGGTGTTATCTGGGGGGCTCTAGAAAGAAAAGAAACAATGAACAGGAAGAAAAATAACAGTAATCTTTCTACTGTAGGGAACATATTCTTTCCTGCTAGGACTGGTTGTGCCCAGGCTCTTGCTGTTTGAGGCTGCCTTTGCAGCTCTTGTTTGGTTTCTGCAATCATGAATCTGAGTGTTTCTGTGTCTTTACACATTCTTCTTAGAAGTGGTTTTTGTAATTTTTGCACACATGAGTCTGGAAAATAAATCCCTATCGGGGCTGTTAATGCAAAATGGCTGCGTTTAAGCTCAGTGAGCATGAGTGGCAATGCCTGTCAGCTGTGATGAGAGGTAGGCTTCATATATCTGTTTCAGCTGTAATTAGGGGGCTGAACCATGGAAGAGTGGTACCAGCTTTAGCTGGGTGGCTGCTGAAACCTTGTAGGTCCAGGAGGGCTGAGAGGCAGGAGGAGTCATAAAAGAGGAGCGTGAGCATGCAAAAGCTGTAAGTTTTGTTATTCCTAATGAAAGGTCTTGATGTGTTTTGTGTTTGTATCCAGTGGCAGTTGGGCAAGGGGGTAGCAGAAGTAATAGAAGAGTCTTATCCTTATAATAAATTAAAACCGGTATCGGTGCTTGAACTACTTGTGGGGTACATGCAGTAATGTTGTAAAATCTGATCTTCCGCTTCAACTCTGCTGTAGAGATGCAGGTATGTAAGTAGCAGCTGCAATGTAAGGAATGTATGAGGGACCTGTATGTTCCCCTCCTCCTTCTTCGTGTTCTAGAAAGGGTTAAGTCCCAAATTTGTTTTTCACTATTTATCCTACTGCTACCTCTCCCCCCCCCCCCCCCGCACTTTGCTTAAGTTTGAAACTGTAATGGCTAAAACTTTTGGATTTTATGAGCTGTCTCAAATTATTCAATTGCCTTCCTGTAAGGGGAATTGTTTTCTTTTCCTTCCCCACCCCTCTTGCGATTGCCCATCTCTCATACATGTCTATTCTGACTGAGTGGTTGCCCTTGCTGGGATGGTTGGTGGATAGGAAACCACAGGCTGCAAAGAGAACCACTGCACTGCTTTCTCCATGTGCAAGCAAGGGAGAGGGGCCTGCCATACTTACCTGGCAACCGCTTTTCTGCGAGTTGGGATGTCCTCAAAGAAGCCAGTTTGCTCTGTACTCATTGTGTATACATACTCCTGGGCTAATTGGTGATCAAGGGGCAGGGAGGCAGCTCTAGGGTGTAAGAGGGGAAGGTAGGAGGGCACCTGGAGTGGAGAGGAATGAAGTGAAATGGCCTCAGCTCCATCTGAACCCTCAGAAGCAGAGTCTGAGCTGTGGCAAATGAAGGTTCTTCATGTTTTCTCAGACCTAAGAGTATCCAGTGTCCCGCCAGGGTGGCAGGCCTGCCCCTTCTCTCTTGTTTAGCAGCATCCAGCTGGGTGGGAGGCAGGTGTCTCCTGCCAGCTCCAGTCTGGCCCTTCAGCAAGTCCCTGTGCTGGGAAATCCTTTCTTTGTCTCTCTGCAGGGAGGCCTTGTGTTTCCTCTCAGGGTCCCAGTTTTGCACAAAGCAGCAATGTTGTTTTCCCTTGCACAGTCCCTACCTGTTTCCAGGTGATTACACTGTGGCACGTGCAGTCTTCTGAATGCTAAAGCACTTCAGACATTTCCCTTTTGAGTCATCCTTCTGCATTGGATTTTCTGCATTTGTAATTTCTGCTCATCACTATTTTCTTATTGTCTTCTTCCCAGGGTAAGATAAAGTTGACCCTGTGGCTTTTCTTTTTACACATCTCATGTACAAGTGCAACCCTCTATCTACTGCTGTTATGGCTCAGACTGTGATAAAGCAGATCAAAACGCAGGTGAATTTGGTTTTGTCAGGGGTGCCTGAGAACTGGGATTTAAAGCTGGCATGCTGTTCATGCACTCAGTCCTGACAGCAAACCTGCTGAGATGCTGCTTCTCTCCTAACTCGGCTCCCTCCATGTCTGGGAGATGCCAGGGGAAGGCTTCTGTAACTTTTTCTGAGGATGGCTGTATTGTTTTCTTCTTTACAATGATCTCTAAGTGGACAGTGTTTTAAGTTACTCCTGCTCCCTCTTCTTTGCTGCAGGTCCATGATACCAAACACTAGAGCTCACTCAGCTGCAGTTCATTACTAAGTGGAGTAGGTGAATGACCTTGATGAAAAACCATGCCTTCCTGAACTAGACCTAATACTCTCCTCTCCTTCCCAGCCAGATGAGGCTGGAGGAAGAGATGTGCGTAGACTTGTGTCTCTTTCCCACAAGAGCATCCTATGTGAACAGTTTTGCCAAAGCCAAAGGAACAAGTAAACTTGCAGAAACCTTGCTGTTGGAGTGTTTCCCAAGAGCTGGGCTGGCTGTTCCCTGGAGCTGTAACTCACAGCTGAATAACACAGGCCTTTTCTATCAGGATAATTTTTCAAGACTTCAGAATATATAAGAGGGTGGGGGGGAAAGGAAAGGGGGTATCTCCCATTCTAACTAGAGCTCCTAGCCTTCTTTCTCAAAATTGGTAGCATGTTGTCCAAAAATATCCTAGCTCTCACTGGTCAGCATTTCATGACAAAGCTTCTTGTCAAGACATCTGACAAGTTCTTCTGTGATTTCTCCTGGCATGTGCTAGTACCTGGGAGACAGCATTTCTCAAACACTTCCATCTGCATCACTCATTCCTCTCATGTGCCAGAGCCCACCTCACCTGTTTATCTCATCTTGCACAACCCTTGCATCGTGCCAGACTTCTTCATCTCTCTCTATCACTGCTCCTTTCTTCCCTGTCTGCATCCACACTTCCTTCGCTCCAGGTGAGCAAAACCTAAATGTACTGGTGTGGGTGGGAGTCTAGTAACTGGGCACCACAGATGGCTTCTGATCCTTGGCAGCATCTCCTGTGTGTGCATCTTTGGGGAGCTTGCTTTACTTTTTTGTGGGCTGCTTTGAGACTTGACCTGCTGTTCCCAACCCTGTGCTGATCTAGCAGTCCCTGTGTCTGTGAGGCCTTTAGCAGCAAAAACCTGGTGGCAGGTAGCAAGTACAACCCAGTGGCTTGTAGGAGAGCACAGTAAAAGATGATCTTGCAGAGGAGCAATGAAATAATAGAGTGAGGAACTCTATGTGAAGTTCAATGAAGAACAATGAAGTTACAGTGAGGGGAAGCGGGTTCTTCTTTGGATTGCTCCAGTTCAGAAAGTTGCTTCAATGCCTAGTGCCTTCTCTAGAGGTTACTAAAACCCACCCAGACCTTGATGAAACTTTGAAAAGAGGCTGCTCACATAGCTGAGTATAAGCTGGGTACACACAGATTTAGTCTGTAGGGACCTTTGAGCCTGGTGTTAGTGTTATGCGTGTGCATAGACCTACCTTGTGCTTCTAGCTTGAGGGCCAAGGGGAGGAGAAAAGATGCTTGTCTGAACCAGTTAGACCAGATAGCGTGTCTGTCCTGGGCTGTTCCTGATGGCAGGTGGAAGAAGAAACTTCATGTTGTCTCTTACAGAAGTGTCTGTCGGATGCACCCCTGCCCGTTGGTGTGGCACCATTTCATGGTGAGCAGCAGGAGGGAGCTCTAAGCAAATTGGCGTGTCTGGCTCTGTGCTGAGCTCCAGTCCCCAAAGCAGGACAAGCACACCAGTGGTGTGTGTGGTGCCAATTAACCCTGCAGCTCCTTACAACTAGTTAATTTGGGTGCAGGTCTGCACTGATGTGATTATGCTGCTTCTGGTCCCCAAGCAGGCTTGTGTGCTCTGTGCAGCATCGTGGTGATTTTGTGGGGCTACAGAGCATTGAGCATGGAGGCGTCTGGGGGCTTTATGTAAAGAAATGAGAAGGAAACCACAGGACAGAGGAGACTGAAAGGAAAGGAGCCCTCGGGAGCAGCCACCTAGGGCGAGGAGCTGTTGGATTTGGTGTTGTGCGTGCGGTTTGTATGGAGTGATGAAATAGCTTTGAAGCAGACTGGAGCAGGGTGGACATCTCCCTGAGCTGCTCCAGGGCTGCTTGGCAGCCTGCGACATGCAGCTGAGATGGACAGGCTTCCCACAGGGAGAAAAATAGACAAGCTGAACAATGTGATACTTTGGCAATAACAGCTACTGCATTGTAAATTAGGAGATGGCCTGCCCCTTTGACCCGCAGTTCAGTTTTGCTCTGATGCTTGCTTTTATCAGCACAAGCTCCCAGCTGCAGAAGTGTAATCTGCCCAGATCCTCCTGCTGCCTCTCCTTCGGCCATGTCGTGGCAGTGGCTGGGCTGTGCCGACATCTCACATAACCTTCTCATGTTGCTCAGGCTAATAAGCCCAGGTCTCAGCTGCGTGTGTGCACTGAATAACAGAATAAGCATGGGCTAATTCTTTGCAGACAGCTCTGTTACGTTATTTATAGGTATGAAGTAATATACTGTCCACGAGGGGAACATATGGGTGCTTGGCTGTCAGCATGGGTACAACTTCTCTTCTGTTTGTCTTGCAGCAGCCTGTATGCAGGTATCTCTCTTTCTTCCCTCTCCTCTTTCTAGTAAAGTTGGCTAAAAAATGACAAAAGTTAATGAGCCAAAATTGTAGCTAGTAAGACTTTGACTTCAGAAAGACAAACATCTGTCCCACTGGTATTGACTTACCAACTCACAGCTGCCAACCACACTACTGATGTTAGCTCTTAGTCTGAAATCCTTCCTGTAGTTACACTTAAATCCCTTAAGCAGAGGAGTCCCGTCATGCTCATACTTGTCTTCTTGCCATACTCTCTACCTACGGATGATGTAAAGATGACACAACTGGTCTGGTCAAATGCTGCTTTCCAGCTCTGAGGTTCACAGCTTGCAGCCCTTCTGCCAAGTTAATTATCAATTCATATACTTCCTCCAAAATCTCAACCTTCTCCAAAGCCCCTTAATGAAACAGATGATAAATGTCAGAGTAAAAAGGCTTTTTTAACTCAAAAATATGGTTCCGCTGATATTTTTCTGTGGTCAAGATTCATTGAGACAAAAACTTTTCTTCCTGTTGCTTCATCTGAAGCAAAAGGGTGTTTGGATTTAGCAAAATAGTGTGTTTCTATTGAAAAGAAACTTTCAATTTCAACCTTTCTCATCCAGGACTCTCTAATGTCTCGTTTTCCAGTTCATGAGAGATCTCAGCAGTCCAGCTTTCCATTCTAGTTTGTGGTAGAAAGTAATTTCAAATGTCTTAACTTTTATGAGGAAAATCATCACCTAGTCCCAAAAAGGAATTAAAACCAGGAAGAAAATATCTTAGTTATCTACTCTCTCCTCTGCTCAGTTTTAATTGATGAGTGCATGTAAGTATTTCCCTAATCTAAAGAAAATCAGTATCTACAAGAAAATTCATGTTCTTCCTTTTAACCTCTGCAGTGTAGTTAGGCTTTTATTTCACTCAGCACCAGCTTCTGCCTTGTGCTTCCCAACATGAATTGTACTGGTGAGTCTAGTGGTTTTCTAAGCAGGAGAATGCTCCCATTACGATAAATTGGTTTATTTAATAGCCTTAATTGTATTTTTACGTGCATAGAGCTAACTACAAATGCTATCAAATATTGTTTTCTTCTTTTCCCTGTGCCTGGAGCCTGACTGATTGATTGTACTTGAAATGCTGGCGCTATGAGCTGCCTGTTCGGATGCTGGGAGGTGAAATGTCTGGGATGGCATATGTTTGCGAGTAGATGAATGTATGGAGCAGCTTTTCTGTCTGGAACCTGATCAGACAGTGTTGTGGAGACCCCACTGCTCAGTAAGGTACGGTAATGTCTGAGTTGTGCTTGACAGAAACTAGTTTAATGGATGTGGACCTTGTGGCTGCAGATATCATCTGTTGATGGAGTGAGGGAATGGAGCAGTGAACTCTAGAACTGGAGAGATGCGGGTGGGATGCTTTTCCCATGGCTCCCTACATCCTTGTACCTGGCAGCACTGTGGGCAGCAGGACTGTGGTCAGATCCCTGGTCAGACCTTCTGAGAAGGAAATAATCATCCAGGTCTGCTTGTGATCAAATGGAGCCACCTCTGTGCAAGGAGCACAGCTTTTGTGCACCTCCTTGTATTTTGAGGACTGAGTCATGCATCTCGGTCCTGCTGGACAAAGCCCCCGAACACTTGATCTCTGTGTGCTCTCTAGAAGCAGCCTGGCAGGGTGGGATGGGGAGGGAGGCAGCTGATACATTTGAAGATGCTGTAGCTGGCACAGTGCAATGGGATTAAAATAGCTGTAGCCTTCAGTCGGAGCCTCTCTGCAGCAGCAATGATAGCAATCCAGTCCCTGGTCTCAAATTCAGATCTGCAGGTGTGCTCCCTTTTCCCATTAGAAATTCTCTCTTTCGCAATTCCCATAGCCAATTTTCAGTGTGTACAGCATTCAGTTCCCCCAGGCGTCCCCCACTAAAGCAGAGAGCTGGGAGGGCCTCACTTCTGGGAACAGGTCCCCGAATCCAGGTGCTCCTGCCCAAGTCCAGGTCTTCAGTCTGCTCTGTGTATCTGTTGGAATGATTTTTGTGATGGCAGTTGAATGGGCGCTCTGCCCACTCCTCTGTGTTGGGCTGAGCTCTGTCCAGCTGCTTTTCTCTTTGAGGTGTGGATGAGACTGTGATTGAACAAGGTTTTGGCTGGCTCCTGTAGGGAAGGCGTCTCGGTGCTGACCCACATCCAAGGGAACATGGACAGATTACAAAAGCTTGTGCTCTGCAGGTTCCTACCAGCAGAGAAAGAAGGAAGACAATGGGATTAAAAAAATTCCCCCCCCCCCCCCTATTTGTAGTTTTAGGCCACTAACACCTGTTGGATACTGCTGTTGCTCAGAGCAGCAATTTGTGGAGAATTGTTGTCTTGACAAGTTTTAATCTCTCTGGGTTGCCCAGCTCACCTGAACATATCTCCCATCTCTGGCTCTGCTTTGTGTTAATGTTTTGAAAACTGCAGCTGCATCGGGCAGCAAAGACTTTTGTCTCCTTCTGGTAGCCTGCTCCAAGCCTGTGCTCGCACTCTGAGGTTGAAACAGTTTGTTTTCCTTCTGAAGGTGTTGGCGATGCTTGCCCAGGGGCTGGAGAAGGTAGGAGATTTGAGGAGCTGCAGTCATGCAGGCCAGGCTAACTGCTGACAGCTCCATTGATAGCAGCCCTGGGATCTTCTTGAAGGCTGTTCTTGTGTGTCAGTGCAGATGACAATATCGGAGGACAGTCCACTACATGCCACTAAGTGATGTGCATCATCTTTGCCTTGCAGCAGGTAATTCAGAAATAATAATTCCATGATTTCTCTTAATGGCCTTTCAAAATGGGAGTCAATATTCGTTTGCATCAGTCCTGACAGCAACACCTCATGGTGTTTCTCATATGGTACATCTTTGTCCTCTCCAAAAAGGCTGTGTTAGATTGCAAGGGCACCAGCCTCTCCCTGCATGTTCCTTCAGAAATGTCAGCTTTGGTACCAGCTGTTGGGATTTGAGTTTATTGCTCTAACGGGCATGGTAAGGGAAGGGGAAGAGGAGGAATGGCTTTTGCCTTGATTTAGGGATTCTCATGACACGGGGTTTCTCATGATGCTGGGGATGGTGGAGCAAGCAGTAGCTGGGGGGGAGAGGTTCAGCATCATGCAGGGCAACTGTTGCTGCTGAGGCAGATGCAAGGCTGGCTCAGGAGCCAGGCACAGGTGAGGATGCTCGGACTCCCTGCTTTCCAATTTCATAATTCATTTAGGTGCACAGATAGGAGAGGAGGATTACTGCAAAGCCAGTCCTCATCTCTCCTGACTACAGAATCAGGATGGGAAATAGAAATCTGTGAACCCTGAACTGTCTCTCACTGAAACCTTCTTGGGGTGAAGGACCTGGAGGTATTTGCTGTCCTGCTTCTTCTGGGGTGAGCCCTTGAAGAGGGGATGTCTCTCTTATTCCGAGAAGACAAAGATTTTGAATATTATGCTGGGGATTTAGCTGCTGGCTGCAGCTGGGTCTTAAATATTTTTGGGAATAAGAGCTGACTTTATTTTGAGTGAGAATCTGGAATTTGAGCAGGGGCAGGAAAGGTGAAACATGGCAGTCTCCCCAGAGGGGATTAGTGAAGCTTTGGGTTTATTCTGCCTAGCAGAGCAGAGACTGGGAGGAGGGCTGGGAGCTGCCTATGCATGTTGCAGGGAGGTGAAGGTGAGGTAAGGAAAAAGCTGCTTAAACTGAAAGACTGTGTTAGTTCATAAATGAGTGAGTAGGTGACAGTTTAGGGGTCCCTGGGGCATTCCTGCCTGCCAGAACAGCTGCTCAGAGGAGGTTGTAGGGGCAAAATCTGAACTGTTCTCAGGACTAAGGTTGAAGTACCGTTGTGGTTTAACCCCAGCCAGCAACAAAGCACCACACAGCCGCTCGCTCAACCCCCACCCTCTGGTGGGATGTGGGAGACAATCGGAAGGGTAAAAGTGAGAAAACTTGTGGGTTGAGAAAAGAACAGTTTAATAATTGAAATAAAGTAAAATAGTAGTAGTAATAATATACAAAGCAAGTGATGCACGATACAGTTGCTCACCACCTGCTGACCGACATCCAGCCTGTCCCTGAGCAGCAATTGCTGCCCCCGGGCCAATGCCCCCCAGTTGATATACTGAGCGTGACATCATATGGTACGGAATACCCCTTGGGCCAGTCTGGGTCAGCTGTCCTGGCTGTGCCCCTTCCCAGCTTCTCACTGGCAGGGCATGGGAAGCTGAAAAGTCCTTGACTAGTGTAAGCGCTACTTAGCAACAACTAAAACATCAGTGTGTTATCAACACTCTTTCCATACTAAATCCAAACCACAGCACTATACCAGCTACTAGGAAGACAATTAACTCTATCCCAGGTGAAACCAGGACAAGTACTTACAAAAGCAGTTGTGTGGCATGGTGTAGTACTGTAGTAGTCCCCCTAAAATCCTGCTTGGGGGAGATGGCCTCAATCTCCCCCCAGTGCGTGGGCTTTATCTTGGTCAGAGGCTCTGCAGCATAACCTGGCCTCTGCCAGGTCCTTGTAGGTGTGTGTTGTCCTGGCTGGCAGGCAGCCTCCTTGGGTCAGCGCTGAGCTTAACCCAAGCAGGAGTTTACTCGGGGGCTGTGAAATCCTTATCTCAGCAGGCAGAAACTGTGCTATAATGTTTCGGCTGATGAGTAACTTTCAGAGAAGATACTGGCTCTTCCTAGTGCAGATCACACACATGTGTTAGATCAGTGACTAATTCTTGTTCTGAAGAACCAAATGGCTGCAAATGAGAGCAGTTCCATGGGTTCTGTGGGGTTTGTAACCTCTGTCCTGTACCACATCGTGCATTACTCCCCAGCCCTGTACTTACCATCCCAAGACAGCTGGCGGTACCCAGACCCAGAGCTCTCCCTGAACTGGGTGTACCTTCCATGGAGAAAGCAGCAGTCACAGCCGTTCTCATATCTCCAAAACACAGCACTTGGAAAGCTCTCCCTGTCTGGAGCTCATCTGTGGCTCTGTGAATCTTGGCACTTTTGACTGAGTAATTCCCTTCCTAGGCTGGGAAACCTTAATCCAACAGGGCAGAAGAGTGTAGTAGGGGGTGGAGTGGTATGTGTGGGTTTTGTTTTGTTGCCTTTTTTTTTTTTTTTAAGGCTTTTCTGTTATCAGCACGTGCCCAGCAGTGGTACTTGCTTGAGCAGCTATAATTTTCTCATTGCTTCCAGTGTAAACCTGCCTGGCATCTCAATGCTTCCATTAATCTTTCTTCTGAAGTATGAGAGGCAGCAGCTGTGAGGCATCCTATGGCTTTTGGGGAAGATAGGGAGCTGTGAATTGTCTCACCTGCCAGTTTTCCATGATGATTTCTGATTTCCACCCTGCCTGGTGGATAGAGCAAAATGATGGAGCTGCTTCTTGCTGGCATGAGATGCACAAATTAATGTTGCTCCTTGAACACCATCCAAGGGCTGGAGGGAGGGATTTGGGTGTCCCTTTAGGTTTGCTGCCCTGGACAGCTGACCCTCCCAGTCTCTTTTCTGACCATCTTGGGTCAAAGCAGGTCTCATCCTGTGGGTCCCACGTAATTGCAGCTGAGGCACAGGGCAAATGCTGATGAGGATGGTGTTTGTGAACAGCCACCCCTCTGCCTCCACTGGTGTGGAGCTGATGGGGACAAGAACCAGTGGCCTCATCCAGCCCTGCTCATACAGTGCTGGAAATGTGGGTGACTGCTCTGCTCTCCAGCATCCATGACACAACTGTGGGAAACTTCAGAGCAAGCAAGGAAAGGGGGAAACAAAGCTTTTGGCAGGAGAAAAAGTTTTTGGGGAGTGTTTAAACAAATATCCATATTGATATTTTCCCACAGCTTGTTCAGCCCTTGTTCTTGTCTAGCTTGTGTCTCCGGATGTCTGTTGTATTGTGCTGTGCTAATTTCCTAAACTGTTCCTGTGTGTAAAAAGAAAAAGGGAAAAAAAAAAAAAAAAAGAAAATCACACCCACAAAAGAAACAAAAAACGCCCAAAACCCCCACAACCCTAAAGCTAGGTTGTTTTTTCCTATTCTGTTATTGAATGCAGTCTTGAGATTTTA
This sequence comes from Theristicus caerulescens, assembly GCA_020745775.1. Classification (NCBI taxonomy): domain Eukaryota; kingdom Metazoa; phylum Chordata; class Aves; order Pelecaniformes; family Threskiornithidae; genus Theristicus; species Theristicus caerulescens. The sequence goes on from CM036571.1 coordinate 165,093, forward strand.
CTTCAAAGGGTAGAAGCAGAGAGTAGAACAGGCAGAGGAAGGCTTGCTAGAAGTCTCAGTTTGCTATAGCAAATGGTTCAAAGTGCAGTGAAAAATCACCTTTCATCTTGGTGGGCTTTTTGGTCAGGCCTGTGGCTCAATCAAATTCTTTATTCATCTCTGCCACCTCTTCCAAGGTCAGGATTTACGCAGATTTCCCGCCCCCCCCCCCCCCCCCCCCCGTAGATCTGTCTCTTTTAAAAAGTCTTGCCAGCATGTTATAGCCATTTTCACTTTGGAAGAGGGTGAATTTGAAGCAGCAGACTGCAAGCACTAAGATATTAATTTCCTCATTTTCTATGCAACTGTGTGTTGGTTGTCAACAGCCTCCAGAAATGTAACCCAGGCTGCTTCTCTTAATGCCTGTGAGTGTCAAAATGCAAAGATGCTCTGGTGCCAGCCTCAAATTGGCGCCCGGGCTTGCACCCACAGGCAGGCAGCAGCCCGTAGCCATCAGGGAACAGGCTGTGGTACCTTTTCTTATTCAGCTGGGCAAATGTGTGTGTGTGTGAGAAAGCAAAAGACCCCATGGGGCTGTTTGTGTTACAACTGCCCTTGGGACATTGTGCTGTGGGTTAGGACTCTGTGACTTTGACTAGCAAAGGATTGTAAGGAGGGATTGAAATTACTCTCCTAGTTTTTGAGTACTTACTTTATATTTTTGTAATGCTTTGCAACAGCTGCTGCCCACCAGGCTTGGTAGTACCTCTACAATGGAAATGCACGTGTGGCTGCGGTAGGAGCAAGGGCCGTCTGGGCCAGAGGGACTGAACAGGTTTTAATGCTGGGGGATGTGAAAGCTGTAGAGAAGGAGAGCAAGGCTGTCCCTGCCTCCTGCACCTCCATCTCTGAGGGATGTGCTGTGCTTGCAGGGAGGGGATTCGTGTGTTGCAGTTTATATTGGATCTTATCTACCTGCTCAAAGCAGCTGGCATCTGAAGCTGATGCGCTTAATCTCTCTTAAGTTTCTATGTGAATACAGATTGAATCACAGGTAAGCAACCCTTTCTCTTGGGCAACTTGAAGTTACCTCAACAGCAACTCTGGATGCTGTAACAACGTTGTCGTTAGTCCTGGTCTGAAATGTGTTGAGATATCCCTAAATAGGTAGAGATGAAGATGACTGATTTGATTAATGCCTCTGCCAATTTTGGTTAAGTCCAGCCAGCAGCCCTGCCTTGCCTGACCTCAATTTCAGTGCAGAGAAGTTTTTAAATGGATTTTTTTTTAATAGGAAACACTTGTTCATGAGGTTCTACTTTTTTTTCCTCTCTCTCTTGCAATGGAGGGCAAGTTGTGTAGCTCTATGCAGTGGTGAAATAAAGCTTCAAGATCAGTGTTTCCCATGCAACATTGCCAATGTTCTGTCTGCTAAGAGCTGCATTCTATCCGCTAAAAGAGGTTTGACTCGACTGATGAAAATTTCATAACTGTTGTTGGAGCGTGAGCTGTCAATGGCAAGGGAGTAATCCATAATCAAATCCTTGGGGATTAGTTCCATATCCAGGGTGTGTGCACTTTTTTATTACTATTATTACTTTTTTTTATTTTTATGAAGAGTTTTCTTACTGTGTCCGCAGAAAGAGTGAGAGATTGATGTTGTGGATGAGGCACTGAGCTGAGACTTGGGAAGTCTGTGTTCAGCTCCCAGCTCTATTAATCCTTTCATGCATGACGCTGCACAAGCCGTATTGGAAGGGATTCAGTTCCTTTAAATTACCTGTGCGAAAGCTACAGGTCTAGTTGAAGCCAGTTCTTCAGGCTTCATCTGTGAGCGGATGCAGAGACAGAGGAAAACTTAAACACCTACCTGGGGAAGCACCAAGCAATATGTTTTAAAAATCCCAAGTCAACCATACGTGGCTTGGAGGCAGCTGAGCATACCACAGGCGATGATGGGACTTGCATCTCCCTGGGAAGAGGATCACCGTGGCTCTGGGGTGGTGATTCATGCTTTAACCCTGACATAGCTATTCCTGTATCTACAGCCCCCAAACAGCTCCGTCCCCAATACTTTGACCCATACAGCTGATGATTTCTCTGTGTGGGGCATTGCTTGAGGGATGGCTGCCTTGTCTGACAGCTATGTGCGAGCAGACTCACTTGGGAACAGAGTGGGCACTATAAAGGCATTTAAGTTGTAAGATATGATATGGAAGTTGCAGCAATAAAAAAAAATCCAGTGAAAAATAAAGTGGCGACCTTCCCAGCAAGAAGAAATCCAATCTGCTCAGTGAATAATCGTTACAGGTTTTCATGTCCCTTTCCCAGGAAAGGTGAGGGCTACTTAGATTCCTCCTCTTTCTCCTCCCTGGCTGCAAGTCCTTGGCTGTTGACTAGGGGTATGCAGGAGCCTTTTGGGCACAGAAGACTTGTGGTCTTCCTCCAGCTGAGGAGAAATCCCTACAGTGGTACTGCTCATCCCAAGAAGGAAGGAGGAGCAGACTGGGATGTCCTCCCTGCAGCTGTCCCTGTCATGAAAGGACAAGACCTTTCAGCCAAAGGCTGCAGCAAGCCAAATGGACTGTGAATCTTCCTGAGAGCTGCCAAAGCTGGAAAAAAAGGTCCAGATTGTGTGAAGAGGCTGTCTGAGGCGTCTCCTATATCTGCTGGTTCCTGGAGAAAGGAACTGGGTCTCTGCCAGGGTTTGAGTTATGTCCCCATCTCGGCCATGGTGGCATCCCATCTGAGCTGCACTCTGCTCTTGGATGACTCCTCCATGAGATGGATAAACCTGGAGTCCCCTGCCAGCAGGAGTCACGGGACTCTCAACAACCGTATCTGCCATGTGGACCTGAGATAGTCAGGGCCAAGAACAGAAAGCAAGAGATAGCACTCTCTGCAATGTGCAGGCAGTAATGGTGATGGGAACTGGAAATAGGGTATCTCTTAGAAACTAATAAGGCTACAAATAAATCTCTCCTCTCCTTGCTCTCTGCAGAGCAACTAGATCTTTCCCTTTCACAGAGCTGTTCCTGTGCAGTCCTCAAACTCAATGCCCTGTTTCGCTTTCGTTTCTCTGGTGGTGCAAGAGCACAATGGCTCATCTCAGAGGGTCATCCTGGTGGAGGTGTATCTGGCCACGCTCCTTGTGCAGCAGTTATCAGATGAGTGCGTTTGCTCCTGCTGCTGTGTTAATGATAAACTGGGCTGTGGGGACAGGTCTCACATTGCTGGTGACTCAACATCCCACTGAGTCATGGCATTAGTATTCAAGAGTGAATTAACACGTAAGTGGGAGTGTGTGCACCAGCCAGGCGAAGCCATTCAATAGCAATATTGTAAAACAAGTGGTCACATTAGCAGAGTGGTGTAAGCATCACTTTTAAATTCTGGGAACAATTTAAGAATTTCTATATGTCTGAAGGAAAAGTCTGCTGGGGAATAAAAATACAGAAATATTTGCAAGGCTTTTGGGTCTTCTGCTGTAAAGTACAGCAATCCTTATCTGTGATCATAATGATTATAAGAGTGAGTGCAATTTATTAAAATATTTTTAATGTAAAAGTAAATTGTTTTTATCATGGAGGACACTACTTGGCTGGAGAAGATGCTTATGTTCAATATACACCAACTGCAATTGTTGGAACATTTTTGAGGACGACTCAAGATTTAGGGTGCTTGAAACATTCCTCCTCCATTAGAAGTATTTCCAAGAAGGTGTATGTAGTTCTGTGCTTGTACGTATGTAAAATCCTTTGGTGGTTTCATGCCCATGATTCATCAACTTGGGCAGCTGCTTAAGTTTTGAGGAGAGATCAAATGCGGTCTTGCCTTTTATAGAAACCCTGGTGGCCAGATGAAGTAGGGTGATCAGCAAAGAAAGTACTCAATCCTGAGAGCATGGGATGTGTTATACTTTTGGATTCATGACTCTCTGATCTGAGCAGGTCATCCCATTTTTCCTGATCTCTTGAGTGTCCTTCCTATTTGTTGTAATATCTCTTAAAACATTTGTTTTGTACTCCTGCCCCTTATAGGGCTGTTGCGTTGTGCCTTTTGTGCTTTTGATGATGTGCTACCCAGTTCTTCATCTCCTCTCCCCCCCCCCCCCCCCCCAGCCTCTGAATTCTGGATGAAACAAACCTTTCAAACATTTTGTGGTTAAGAAAAGGAGTTGGTCTCCACAGATTCACCTGTTTTTTTCCAAAGCCTCAGCTTTGGTCCAGAAGAAACATACTGCTGATAAACAATCTCCTATTGCAAACCAGACAAGGGCAGAGCAGTTGTCAGCTGCAGTCGCCTATTCATCTGCTGTGATTTTGATTTGCGTAACTTAGGGGCAGCTGTCACCTGTATTTAGGTCCTTCACATTGTTCATGTCCCTGCTGGTGTATTGACTGAGCTGGCCTGTAACTCTTTTCATGGTTACAGTTATGAAAGCTTAGGGACTGGTTTGAGCTTGGACATGGCACAAAAAGGATACATGACTAGAGAAAGATGATGGCTGTCTGTAAGGGCCAAAACAGGGGAAGTCTGCTGGAAGAAGCCTTTTCCCCTGTGGTTGGACATGGTCGAACTAAAACCAAGCAGAAAATGGGAACAGGTTCTGGGAAGTGAGCGTTGTTCTGCCTGCATTGCCTGCATTTGCTGTTGTCATGACTCTTTGCTTATGTTTACTTGCTAAGGACTGAAGTTGTGATTTTTTTTTTTTTTGAAAGTGATCTGATAAAGGGTAGTTCTTAAAATCTTTCTTCAAGGTAGTAATTACCTTGTTTCTTGCAGAAGATTTGCAGATTAATGTTTACAGAGTCATAATGCAAGGCAGTGATTTTGATCTCTTGCGACTTATGTGCTGAATTCTTTTTTTTCTTTTTTCCTTCTCCCCCTTTTTCAATGATTCAGTACAGACATGGTGATGATACATTACAAAGAATTGCAAACAAAGGTGCCTCCCCTGTGTCTCAGGGTAATGACAGGGTTAATGTTGCATCTCCTGTCTATGCTGCTTCCAGCATTGCCAGCTTTGCTCCCTGGCCATTGTGTCATTATTTTTTGTGGCCTTGGGACTGAACGGTAATCAGACCTCTGGTTTGTGCGGTGATGTGGGGAGCAGCTTTTGATTCTTCCAGAGCAAGGAAATGAAGGAAGTTAATTTTGTTTGGTGGTGGGACGACAGACAGTACGGCAAGCAACTGATGTTCTGAATCTAGCCTCTTTTGCTGAAGGACATATAACCTGTATGAGAAAAAAACCTATAATGAAATTTCTAAATCAAATTGAGTGTAACTGCAATGCCAGTTTCTAGGCTGATTTCTCCTGGCTTCCTCTGTCTGCTGGTGAAGCCTGTATGACTCTTCCTCCCCTTCTGCACTCTTTACAACACGTGCATCTTGCTTTTACCCTGTTGCTGTGGAAGAGGTTGGGATTGTAATGGGGGTGGCTGAGGAACAAGCTGGGGTCTGGCTTGCCCTTCTGCACCAGGCACGGTGGGTCTGCTTGCCACTGAGCTTGTTTGTTAGCCAGATGTCATTAATGGGTTTGGGTCTCAGAGCAGCATTGGCCTAGTCTCCCCTGATGGGTCTTGGCAGGTCTCTCCTCGTAGCACTGACCTTGTCCTGCCTTGGCATCAAAGAACAGTGGGTTCTTTCACTGGTGTTGCTGGGTCCAGCAGAGCAGCTATTTGCAGACATGAAGGCTGCCTTCTTGGTCAACTCATCAAGAATTTGCTATGACTTTGAAGCACTGTATTTGGGAATCAGCAGTGTGGATTTCTCTGTTCCTTCCTGGCTCAAAGCAGTCACGGCTGGTGCCTCCATACAGGGCCCATGGTCTGCTGCGGTGAGAGTTACCGTAAAACTTCTTTGCCTGCAAACACTGATTGGAAGGTCTTTGCGTGAGCCTGCCTACGGGGATTTAGAGGAAGGCAAAGTCAATCTGCCAAACTCCAGTGTCCCATGGGTTGAGTTTTCCTTCTGGCACATTGAATTATGACAGTATTGTTGACAATGGCTTTCCTTAGTCGACATGCTTTGAAAAATCAATGCTTGTAGCAGGGAACATCTCCCTGCCCCATGCCCACCCACGCTTAGGCATTGTTCAGAGATGGTGGCACAGCCTATTTCTTTTTTTATCTGCCTGGGTGGTTGTCAAAGGCCTCTCGAAACAGGGAAAGTGGCAGCACTTCATCTCATGTGGAACGGTCTCTCCTTTGCTTGTCATCTTTTTTTCCCCCTTTAATTTACCTCCATAAATCAGGAATATTCCCTTGCACTTATTCAAGGTCAGACTGCATAATTTGATGATAATGTTATGCTCAAAAATATCTGAAGTTGGAAAATTTTCAACAAAAGAATTGTGGTATTTTGGGGCAATGAGCCTGAGGCTATGTTTTCCCCAAAACCCTCAGCAAAAAAGTCCAACATCAGGAGTACTCATAGGGCACATTTACATCAGTAATGTAAAACAAAACACCACTGATCATCTCAGCTTCTGTGGTGGTGTTCTCTGAGAGGTCTCCAGGCTTCCGTAACAAAGTCTAAATTTCTTTGTTAACAGATGAGAATTTTAAATCTGATTTTGCCCTAGGTCACTAAAGGACGTTGTGGCACAAAAGTTGTTTAAACTCATCTGACAGCAGCGTCTCTGCAGCCAGTGGGAGTTTGGGCTGGGTGAGAAGTTCCCTTGAGCTCCCCCATGGGGAGGACATGTCCCCAGGGAGAGGAGGGAGGAGAGGGCTCTTGAAGCTGATGGTGTTTGCGCCGAGCTGACAAATGATACCGAGCTGTTTTTAGTACATTGAAGTTGTACTGCTTCTCCAGAAACCAAGTAGTGTACTATGGTCTTGAGCAGAGTCTTCAGGGACCTCATTTAATAACTGCTTAACACACGCTATCCTTGTAACAGGGCTGGGAGTTACAATTGTCAACAAACACATTATCCTGTATTTTGCTGATGAAAGGGAGCAGAGGCTGCAATAAATACTGGGGGAGACTGCCAAGGTCAAGAAACCTCTCTGAAGCTCACAGTCAAGCTCACCTCTGTTGCGAGCTGGAGATGCTCACCATCAGCTTTGCTGGAAAGGCTCTGCGGTCCTAACCGCCAGCAGTGCTACCGCAGAAATGAGTGGCATCTTCCCTGGCTGAGCCAGACAGCTGTTTTATTGAGACAAGCATTAGTTTTATGTTACACCCCTGCTCTCAAACTGTGGATTTTCTACCTGTGACTGCCAAAATGTCAGTCTTTGAGGGGAACAGGGGAAGTGAGGAAAATAGCTCAAGTTTTTTAAAAAAAAGAGCAGCAAATACAGAATCCCATTCAGCCCAGCTTAGGAACTGTTTACCTTTAAAGCCAGTGGGAAAAACTTTAGAAAGCACAACAAGGCAACATAACAAACACACAAACAAAACAAACTTGTTTTCTCCCCCATGATAATCTAACCACCAAAAAGGGAATTACCCAGTTCAAAGCATGACTTCTCAGTCTGTCGAGGCACAGAGTAAAACCAAAGCTGGTTAGAACAGTGTGACTCATGTTTCCTCTAATGGCTGCTTCTGATTTCACCTCCTGTTTTCCCTGGAAAGCAAGTAGAGTCTTGTTTCTGTTGGATATAATAGGTTCGGGGGATGCCAGGACGTTTTTCATGTCAGTTTTCTATGGTGTTTAAATGTGTGAGCAGCACTGTTGCTCGGTGGGAGAGGCTTCACCATCGCAGTCGGTGACCAAAGCATATGGGGCTGGATGCGCTTCGGTGGCGTTTTTGGCTCTGCTGTTGACTTGCTGCCTGTGGTGGACTTGTGTATTGGGAAGAAATCGTGGATCAGGAGTGAGCTGCAGAGCTGGAGAGAGACTCAGGGTATTTGAGCACTGGGGGGGATGTGGACTGAGACTCAGACTGTCATGGGCTGCAGTTTCACCAGTGTTGGTGTGCTCCTCGTCGAGTGTGGGCTCATGGTATTGTTCCTGAACCATGATGAGTGATGCTCTACTGAGCCAAAAGCCTTCTGGTTCAAAGATAACACCTCAAAACTGTCATACTAGGCAGGCACTCTGCGTTTTAGGACTATGGTGTTTGGAACTCGTTCTGGGGTTTTCTGTATGGTCAAAGTCCCACTCTCTCACACCCACCTGATCTGTCCTACTGGCATTTCCACAGGTCACTGGAGGGGGACAAGGGGAATAAGAAGCACGAGGCAAACTCTACACCTGAAGGAGCTGGAAGGCTTCTTTGACCTGTCCTTTGCAGGAAGGAGGATGTTGGAGACAGACGTGAGGCCCGTGAGCCAGATGCCCCCATTGCCCTTGCTGGAGAGCAGAGCCCTTGGGGAAGCGAGGTGGTGGTGGTGTTCAGCAGAGGTGGAAGATCTTCCCTGAAGCCCAGTGATTTGGAAGTATGCTACTATTTTAAAATTGCTGTTTCGTGTGGAAATATTCCTCCTTCCTCCTGAGCTGCCAGAGGAGTGATTGTGTTACTGTGAATCTCTGCTGTAGCCAGTGGAGTGATAAAATGAGCTGGTTCCCCCCCTTGGCCTTCTCGTGTTCGCAATACAGTGAGCAAAGTGGAATAAGAGCAGCTTTAGCTGACTCTGGTCTCCATGACTGCTGTTAGCTCCTTATACTGATGCTAGATACATCTGCTAGATGAGGTGCTTTAAACAAACATCAGTGGTACTGTGAGAAGCCTGACAAATCTGTGCTACTGAGGTTTTGCTGTATTGGCACTGGGATAAAAATGAAAGCTAAACAAAAAAAAAAAAAGGGATGTATCTGGAATTCCTGAATAGCTTGTTTGAAGCCCAGTTAGCTGGAGCTTTGTGGAAACAGGGTTGTGCAGCAGAAAGCCATGACAATGAGGTACTGTGGTTTCAGGATCATGTTGCAGAAAGACCTCAAGCAGATGAAGCTGCTTCAGTGGTGCCTTTCCAGGGGAGAAACGTTCTCCAGTATTCAGGAAAGCCTGCAACCAACCCTTATCCCCTCTTCATGCTGGTCACCACAATCCTGCCTATTAAAACTGATCCAGCAGGTAAACAACAACTCTCTTAGCACCTTTCTATCTCCAAAGCAGCACAGTTTTGGGGGGGGACGCTGCAATGCATTGCATAGCAGGGACTTAGGTATGCCCGACTGGGACTGAAATGGATATAGTTTCTGGAATGAGCATCTGATTTGGTATTAAATGGTAATTTTGCCTGGCTCGAGTCATGCATGTAACACTTGTTGTGGTTTATGTCTTGGCGATATATGTATTACAGTATCATGTAGAGTCCCTGGCTGTGATCAGGATCCTACTAAGAAGGCCCTGCAGAGAGATGAAATGAGAGATGATCCTTCATTTGAGGCCATGTGGGACTTGGTGTGATTGAGACTTTTGAGCAAAGCATTTTGAGAGAGTGAATCACTTGGGAAAGCTTCTGGGAAAAGATCAAAACAGGTAGATGTAATGCCAAACTCCTGGAAGATGGTGTGATAGGGTCTTGTTTAAAGACATTTGTGAAATAGTATCACTCTGTGTGCACTGTTACCTGTTTAGCATGCTCCTTGAGCAAAAACTGGTCCTTTGGAAAACTTATCAAAAAGAATATCAGCATGAGGTACTGGCCTTTTGGCCTTTTTTTTTTTTTTTTTTTAAATGACGTTATCTCACCCCACTGTATGCACAGGGATGAAAGCATGGCTGGGCTTTATTAAACATTGTAGCTGGTTCCTGAGAAACCATGAAAAAGATTCCTGAAGCCATGAGAATCTTGGAAACCATGAACCATTTAGTGAGTAGTTAATAAACTCAAACTGTGAAGCAAACCTACATTTTTCCTTTTTTTTTTCTTTTTATAGTGAGACAGCCTATGCTTGTAAGAATGAGAACTTCTGAAATTCATGGCTTTTAAATCTTTATTTTCATGAACTGTGGATATTTTTCATAATATGTATGACTTTCACCTTTCCTCCTCAGCATGCTGTTGTGGGTACTCACCCTGCATGCTCTCTGGTTCACCCACCTGCAGACATCTCCTCTCTGGGTGTTGCACACACAAAGCAAGGGGAACAATCATTTCTATTAAAGGAGCTCTCGGAGTTCAACATCTCTAATGTGCTGTAGCACTCAACATGCTGCACAGGTTTTTAATTACCTTGTCATTAGCAGTCCAGAAAATCCTGTCAAACCAATTAAATAATGTTCACCTGACTGAAGGCTGCTGCAGGCTCCAGGGTTTGCTTCAGTGCAAAGGCCCGTCGGTCCCCACAGGCTGAGGATTTGCCATGGCCTGGGCAGCTCCCACCAAGGGGAGGACAAGCCTTCAGCTTGTTGCACCATGCTTGTCACTTGGATGAGGAAGAAAGGTGAATTGCTACAGGTGTCAGGCTTTACAGATGATTTAGTTGTTCTGCTGGTTTCAGTTGTTGCATGTATTTGCATTATATTTGGCCATATTAAAATTCCATTTAAGGATGAGCCCTTGGACAAGTGGGGGACAAGCAGTGTGGAAAGGAGAAACCTGCTGATTTTCACAGCCACCCTGTCACTGTTCTCCCCTGGGAGATCGTTAGTAAGAAGAAAGCTTCAGTGCTCCAGTTCACATGAGTGCAAACACAGGGAACAGAAGGGTTTGGTGTCTCAGCAGAGCCTTGTTCAGGAACATCTACCAGTGCTTGTATGTGAAGTGGCACCTGGTGTCATGTGTAATGACTCATCTCACCTGGGTTGAATGGATGTTCCAAAAATTAAGTGCTGAGTTATCTGAACTCTTGCAGCTGGGCTGAAAGAGCAGTCACAGTTGACAGGGTTTTAAACAGGCATTTCCCCCACTCTTTGTTTTGCAGGCACCCTGTAAATGATTTATCTACTTCATTATATTTTCAACTTGAACAGTAATTGCTTTGTATGGGTTTAGTAAAGCTGCTATTAGTAGTAGTAGCAGCAATAATATTTTCCCCTGTAAGTGCTCCCCCATCTGTGGGTTGAGGCCCTAAAATGTGTGTGCTATAGCTTTTCTGACACCTGAATTATTGCATGTGCTTCTACCGTTCTTATGCAGGGGTACCATGAGTAACACTGCCCAACCTCCCCCAGAGTAAATCAGCCATACAGCCCAATCTGGCCTTGCACAATGGAGCAGCTGGCAATGCAGTTGAGACGGTTACTAAGAGGTATCTGAACTCATTAAATCTGACTGTCTTCCTAAAGAAGTTCTTGTTTCCAGCCTGTAGTAAGATTTCCAGAAAAAAGCCTGACCGTGGAGCTTGGTTGTTATCTTCCTATGTAAGTGCTGTGGGTGCCTCACTGATCTTGTTGTCAACTGGAATGAACTCAGCACTTCTGAAAAGTGTTAATAGAACTCAGTGTAGGCTCACCTACTTTTTAGGCACCTTGTTTGAAGGATCTGAGCTTTGCTTTCTAGGTAGGTCACTTGGGGACCTTGTTCCATTTGGGATCACAAAGATAGGGAATCAGCTGGGCAAGGGAAAAGCTGTTTGTTTCCCTCCCCCTGGGCTTCTTAGAACAACTTTTAAACTCATGACTTTTGTTAATAATAATTTTGTTCTCATGCCAGAAGAGAGGTGGTGGAACAATCTTGACTGAGGAGATTCTTTCCAAAGTCTTGATCCTCTGGGGAAATTAAAGCAAAATAAACCATGAGGGCAAAGCTTTGCTCCTGTGGTTCTTGTAAGCCAGGAAGTTCAGAAGAGATAGCTCTTAAAAATGCACCTGGTCTTTTCCATTTGATTTGCTTTGGTTTTGGTTGGTTTTTTTGTTTTGTTTTGTTTTTTCCTACCTGCCTGAGAGGAACTTACATGGGCACCACAATGCCAATTCCTCTGCATCTACTCACAGTATGCATTGGGGATTGACCAGAGCATTGGCTGTATCCAAAATTGACAGGCATCCCCAGATAGTGCTGGAAGACCTTGGCAGTGGTGTGTCCCACTCTATACCTGCTGGCCATGTTACTCCTGATAGGGGGGAACTAACACGTCAAGGGTTAATAACAAAACCATCACTTCGCTCAGGCTATGTATCTATAGTCTTAAGCAGGAACTGATACCAGTGGAATGCTTTGCTTAACTACCTGATAAGCATGAGATAAATCAGGACTGAAGAGATTGACCAAACAAACCAAGGACACAATTAAATCAGGACTGAAGAAATTGACCAAACAAACCCAGGACACAATTAAATCAGGACTGAAGAGATTGACCAAACAAACCAAGAACACAACTTAATTACTGCCAGCAGGATGGTTTTGAGCAGGATTTGCAGTCCAGGTGAAGAGCGCATGGCGAGGAAGACCCCAGCCCACGACCACCAGGAAGCACCACGCGTGCGCGGCTAGGAGGAGTTAAAGGCGGGGACTTCGGGGGGGAAATTATAATATTAATGATTTGATGCATAAATACCTGGCAAGTTTCCATGAAAAGCGCGCACGACTTTGGTGGGACTACCCCCCGTGCTGCCCAGCGCTGAATGAAACATACCTACTTTACAACCTTCTTGGTTGTGGAGTCTGTTTTCCGCACGTCACTCCCATGTTTTGCTGCTGGTCCCTGCCTGCCTTGGTGTCAGCTGGAAGCTGTGCACAAGCCACTGATGCCGATGCACCCCAACAAGCTAAGTGTAAGGAGTTGCTTTGATGCAATCAAGTGACTTGTCAGGGTTACATCTGTGGAAATAAGAAGTGATTCGGGGGTTGGTTCAGTGTGGTACAGATGCACATGACTATTGGGCTCCTCTCCAAGCACAGAGGCAGGAGCGCTACAGGCTCCGTCATTCTGGAGATCAAACTTGCCTGAACCAGAGCATCCAGAGACTGGTTGGTATTTAGTGCTCCCGTGTTTCTAGTGCCCCTGTATTATAGAGCGCTTAGAGCACAGTGTCCTCAGTGTATTCACCTGCTCAGAACCGTATCCACAGGAATGGGCCCAGAGAGAAGCAATGCTGGATAAAATGGGAAATATCAGGAAATCTAATTGCTGATTTTAGAAGTTCCTCCCCTGAGACTCCTGGCCATGTTACCTACATGATCAGAGCAAGGACCTGGAGCTTGGGTGGTTCATGTAAACACACTGACTTTAAAAATACCTCGGGGTGACTGTGGCAGTGTGAGGGGACCATGGGGCTGTTCCCTGCTGCGGTGGTCTTTGGGCGAGGGAAAAGCAGAGTTTTGACCTGGTGACTGGCCTTTGCAGACCTGTTACTCCTCCATTTATGGTGTAGTCTCCAAAACAAACCTGTGTGTTCCCTGTAACATGGACAAGAGCTCTGAGGTTATTTTCTTGCTTGGGATTTCTGCAGCACTTGTGTATGAGCCTTAACGAGGCAGGTCCTTGGGCAGTGAGCTGGGGCTTTACCAGCAGCACACCCGGTGCTCTGTCTGGGGTCATTCCTCGATGTTTTCTACACTCACTTCTGCTTCCAGTTCCATAGCAGACCTTGAAGAATGAGGGGGGTGTGATCTGCACAAAGGGGGGCTGTGGGGGCTGTGCTGCACGGTGCTCCCCTAGGAGCCCCGGGCGAGGGTGAGCATAGCGGAGCAGTTGCTGAGCCCTGCTCGGGGGCTGTTTGGGGGCCCCTTTGCTCCCTGCTTGCCAGCTCTGGGGTCCCTGGCAGGCACCCAGCCCTGGGGCTTCGCTCTGTCCCCAGTGCCTCGGTTCTGCTCTTTGGTGAAGCAGGATGGCCATCAAGTGGCTGATGCTGGGACTGGTACAGGAGCTTTTTTTTTTTTTTTTTTAAATCCCAAGCTGCTCCAGGAGAGGATGCAAAATCTCAGTCCTGTTCTGCAATGAGAGGCAGAAGTGTCAGGCCAGCTAAGGACTATCTCTATTTGAATCACTGGGTCAAACTCAAATTAATAGCTGAGTGTTAGTCTGGTTTTTCTTTCCTGTGCTTGCACAGGAAAGCTGCTGTGTCTGGGTGCAAAGCAAAGGGAGCACAATCCCTGAGCAGCTGTTGCCTGGTCTGGTGGATCAGTTTTGTGGGAGTTGAGCTGGTATGGATGTCCATCAGCTCAAATAATTGATTAATATGTGCATGTATGTATAATATTTTTAATCTTTGCTTGATTCCCATTAGCTCCTTTGAATGCCCTGTCTGTGCCCCTGTGTTAGGATCTATGGCTTGGTGTCCTGTTTGGGGCCAGACTCAGTGTGCAGAGGTGCACCCAGGGTCCAATGACAACCAGGAGGAGGCTGGAGGACACAATGTGTTCCCATCTGTGGGATTCCTGCTCTGGAAAGGAGGCTGGCCGATGTGGGTACTGCTAAAGAGAAAGTAGGCTGAGGTCATGTCACATTTACTTTTGGGTTACAGCAGTGACCTAATCAGTGAATCTTGTGGATCTCCTGTGTTTGCCTGTAAATGGGATTTAAATTTTTATGAGATCTTCAATAAAGTTTAGCCTTGCCCACCATCCTCTGCAACAGTAGGTGAATGAATTGTGTAAAGCTCTTATGCTGAATGGGTTCATTCTGCTGAATATTTTCACTAGAACAATTAGTGCATTTAATACTTTATTTTTCTTACTATCTTTTCAGGCCAACCACAAGCAGAACAGGAACAAAGCTTCAGAAAGAGCTTAGGGCTCTTCCTATGGCAGCAGCCTATAAGCACGTCTGCCAGTGGATTTGGAGCAGATACTGGGTTGCTACATGGAGCAGACTGACTGTTCATTGCCTCAGGGAATGAATATGCCTTGTGTACCCTGTTTACGTGTGACAGTAACAACACCAAGCACCTACAAGCCTTGTTTTCATCCTCATGCCAAGCTGCATCTCCTCCAGAGGAAGGCTTTTATCTCCTTTTTACACCACAAGTTGAGGGGATAGAAGGCTAAAAGTTGCTGAGCAAGTTGCTTGCTGGAGTTTGGATTGCATGGACCCAGGGATGCCACAGCTCAGCCTCCTGCGGGCTGCCATACTGCACCCAGCTTGGAGCAGGAGGCGTACATAACCCTCTGGGCTCTGCTAAACAGGTCAGCAAACGTTTCACGGGAATGCAAGGCTGGGGGGGAAATGCTGCAAACCAGCACTTGGAGGAGGGAAATCCACTTGTACCACAAACTGGGGAACACATTAGTGCTCTCCATGCCATCCCTGCTAAGGAGTAAGAGTCCAAGTTGAGTGATGTTTCTGCTCTGTGCACCGTACAGCCTTTATCAGATGTTGAGTGCTCAAGCAGGCACAGATGCATCACAGGGACAGTGGTGGGGCTGTGAGGTGGAAGATGAGCAAAGGGGAGAGCCTTCAGGTAGTTTTGTAGCAGATACCTGTCACTGAAGGGAAGCTTGGTATTAGTCTGGCTCTGTTAGAGTTGGTTTCTCATTTGAGGTTCAGAGGATGTTGTCCCTTCCTACTGCTTTTGTTTTGTTTTAAATAAGCTGTAGTGATTTCAGGCTTACTAAGATTAGAAATAGCTTTGGTCAGTCTTTTGTTTCTGTATTTGCACAGTTCTGAATATAACGTGATCCTGTGCCAGGACTGGGATTGCTACTGTGACACAGAGACTAGGTAGGAGCTTTCTCCCAGGCACCTGTAAGCAAGTGTTGTCCCAAAAAGCAGGGTTCTATTACCTGGTGTGCAAAAAAGCTGAATAACAGAGTCGAGATATTTGTTTATTTCATGTCTGCACACAGATGGGTGCTAGGTGGTAAGTCCACAAAGCTAGCGCACCTTGGTTAACATGCAGTGACGTTTTATACGTTCTGAGTAGCTGTTATGAGTATTTTCACAATTCTACTTATTCATCCTTGCTTCTATTGGTTCTCACAAGCCTTGTCTCCACTTAAAGGTACAGTGTGTTTTAAATTTACAGAGCATGCTCAGTGGGTAGGGCTCTTTGCTTGGGTCGGGGGTTTCATTGCTGGAGGTGTGGTTTTTTACTGTGTTACTTAAGATAGTTCATTCATGGTTCAAGTGATTCTTACTTCGGCTTTATCAGCAGCCTTGTTTTCTCGTGCTTATCTTGATATTTCCTTGCTAGACTGTTTTGTGGTGTCCTCCTGTTTCTTCTCTCAGGCCAGGTCTTGTTAACTGTTTACAGAGGTTGATTAACATCCTCTGCCTTAACATCCTTTGTCTTATTTCTCCAACAGTAACAGCTAAATGTAATCCTTGTTTGTTTCTTTGCTAGATCGTGTGATCTGCTCTGCCTTTCCTTTTCCTTCATTCATGTGCTCTTATCTGATCATCAGGACAGATTGGACTTGTGTCCTACACCTGGTGAGTGCCTCACTCCTGTGGTCTGGCTGGGGATGAGGGTACCCAAATGCTGCAGACAGCCATAGGCATCTGCAAAGTCTGTTGGACCCCCCTGAAAGGAGTGTCTGCTCCACATTAGTGCTAATGACACCTTTTGGTGCTAACTGATTCTCAGAAAAAGCATTGTTTCCTGGCAGGGTGAGAAACACTGAGCCATAGGCTGCAATGTTTGAGCTCTGAAGGCAGTAAGACTGCAGATGGTTCTAGCTGAGAAAAATTTTGTAATATGTTAATTTATGTATATCTCCAGGGCCTGGCAAGAAAATGTCCTGACCCTCCAATACACTGGTATTGCTGCTGGATGTCTTCAGGTCATCTTGCTGAAAAACCCAAGGGATTGTGCCAGGCTGGTTCTCCAACATCTAGAAAATGGACTTACACTTTCAGTGTTAAACGTTTAAGATACACGCTGCACTGGAAAACAGACATAGCAGATGTGACACAATCCTGTGATCCTCTGTAGCCCATCAGTGAGGCAGAGGCAGGTAAAGATCTGTAATATCCAAACCACCCATCGTGTCTCTTGTCTGCCTGATGTGCTGAGATCTGTTGGTGCAGCTCTCTCTCGGGGGCTTCTTGGAGCAGCCCCATCTCTGTTACCCTCACGTTCTGGTCCATGCTGGTGCTGTGACTTGCATGGGCCCAGGCTCAGCCTGCCTCCTGTGTGACAGCAACACATGAGCTCACACCAGGCCAGGACCCCGACAGGGCTCTGGCACACATGGGGAGTTGAGCTCCTGAAATTTTCCAGCTCTGCTGTAATTGCTGCCAGAGGTTTGGGGCAGAGGTGCCCAGATTGGGAATTGCTTTTAGATGATGACCCTTCAGATTTAAAATGCTTTGGTGCATGTGCTGTTAGGGCTGTTAATGAGCTTTCCTCTTGGAGCAAAAGCTTGTGCTCTCTCTGCTCCTCCTTCCAAAATATTTGCTATGATAGTCATAAACATAACAAATTTTAAAATAATGCACAACAATCACGCAATAACTTGAAGTAGAAAGTTTTGAAGATGTAACTTTTCTGCACTGGGATGGGTAATTTTGGATTATTTTGGACAATCTGAGAATAACATCTGCTGTACAGCTGCTATCTACACAGGAGCCAGAGCAATAGAGGAAAGAAATGGAAGTTTAGGTAATTGTTTGAAATGGCTGGAGACGGAGTTGTAGCAAGGGGAATACCCTAAACACGTATGAGAAATCTGAAACTCATCTCTGCTTTGAGCAGCGTGTGGCTTCTCCCTCAGCTGTCCTGGGCACTTCATTTTGCACAACCAACCTCTTCCCTTCATTCCTCTTCTTATCTACAGGCTTGAACTGTGGGAGACCACTGAGAGCAGCTCCAGCCTTGCAGCTTTCACTCCAGTTTCTCCTCCTGGAGCTGCGGTGGAGGGAGGGTCAGTAATTTATTCCTGGCTTTCCATGGGAAATGAGTGCAACTCCCTGAAATAATAGAAGAGAGGCAGCCACGTGTCGGAGATTCAGCAAGGTGTGTTCTCCCGTGTAATGTTTGAGACCTTATCACATCAAAAATGTTTTCTCACTATTTTATTATGTCAAAATGTTGGTTTTCTCTCTGCTCTTATTATTTTAAAATGAACTGAAAAAATAAGCTGTGTTGATGCTGAGATTATAGTGTTATCTAGCCCATTAAATGAAGTCAGACACAGGATGAAGTCAGGCAGCAGATGGCTCTCCAGAGCTCCTTATCAGCTTGCATCTCTGTTGAATTAGAGCACTTTGCTATTGCAGCTGCTTGCTTTATTATAGGATTTCCATTTCGTTGCTAGAACCACAACTCATTCGGTTTCCTCTGGAGGGGAGGGAGCTCTCCGGGATGAATTTACTTGCCTGGAAACCGGCATCGTTTGATCCTTTTGTAGTTGAAGTTTTTTTGGGCTATATTTTTTTTTTCCCTCTCCCCCAACCCTACAGTAATGATGGAAATATTCCAGAAGAAGCATACAATGATATTTATTTGTTGCAATGGCTAGGCCCTACAGACATTTATAGTCTTTTATGCCTGTGGCAGGTCTAGACTTGGTTGGGCCCTAAATATTATGAGTCTGCCAGCTCCTGCAAGGGTTGTCCTCGGAGAAGCGATGCCAGTAGGACCATGGGAAGGAGTCGATTGCCCTCACTTCCTCCTTTCAGTTCCCTTAAGGCAAAACTCCTCTCCTGCTTGTGCCTTCACACATGTGCATCTGGATGATGGATCTATTGCCATATTAATAGAGGGAGGGAAAAAACCAGTAAAGAGTGGTGTAGGTCTATGTCTATTTCTAGAGCAGGAATGAAAATTTGAAAGGCCTCAATTTGTCCTCCAATTTCATTTGTACAGTCCCTGCTTGGTAAGCAGTCTTGGGGAATAATTGTTGTGAATGAGTGATTTAGAACGCTCAAGGAATCACCAACAAAGGTATTAGCAAAAGTGGTTTTAAGATGGTGTTATAAAAGTGCAACTTAACAAAGCTCGATGGCAAGGTTCACTCTATTAATTAATGCATGGAAGAATCATACAAAGGAAAATTGAGTTACACTTAAGTTAGAATGATTCACAGAGAGACTGGAGATGCAAAGAGTAAGGAAGACCCTCCCGTTGAGTCACGAGGTTCAGAGTAGACCCCTTTGCTTTCTGAGCTTCTGATAGAGCTTAGGTGCGTCTAGGTCCAATCTTAGACATAAACTGTTGTCCAAGTCTGAGACTAAGGGATTGTACATGCAGAGTTTATATAATGTTTCATTAGCATCAATTCAGCATGCAAAGTTACCAAGACAAAATCAAAGTTACCATACTACAAGGTTATGTGCAGTATCAGTCACTTACCAAAGATCTGACATGGGTAAAAGATCTCTCTGCCTCGAGGAGCAACCTTGAGAGGTGTCCCAGCTCAAGGGGAGATCACTGCCATGCAGCCACACTGCCTAGCAGGGAGAGTTCAAAGAAGGCTCACTTAGGCTGTGTCGCGGATGGAGTGATGCACTTCACTTGTAAGAGAGAAGCAGCAATATGCTTATTGATAACAAAGTTTAATAGTAAATGCAACAGTGGTTTAGCAAGATTTGATGGCAAGATACACTGGATTATTTACTGCATAGGGGACAGGGTCAGACAAGACCGTCAGAGAGACCTTCCTGTTGAGTCACAAGGTTCAGAAAGGACCATCTTGCTTTCTAAACTCTTTCCTCAGGAGTCTAGGTGTGGCTAGATCCAGACTTAGCCTTGTACTTGGTCAGCGGTTTATGTCTAAAGAATTATATATGCACAATCCATCCTTTATATTACTTAGCTAAGATTACAGAGTTTCAGTGCACTTGTTCCCAATTCACTTATTGAGTATCTGATGTGATACGGATTCTCTCAACCTCAAGGAGTAACCGTGAGAGGTGTCCCTACTCACGGGGAGATCCTGCCATGCAGCCTGCTGCCGTGCAAGAGAGCTTAAAGGGCTCTTGAGTTGCTCGCTATTTATCGGGGTAAGATGATTGACTTAGTCATATTTGCATACCAACCACAGATACCAGTTTCCTCCAAATCTGGCTTGAGTTGGGCATGGACCAGCACTGTGGTCAGGTGGGCGCATTCCCATAAATTAGCCCTTGGCTATTGTGTTGTTATCTGTCTCCCCTGAATGCAGCCATCAAGACCAGATGCACCCATCATGGGCACCACAGGTGGTTATCACTTGATCAGAGTTACTTATGGGAAAAGGTCAGGTGGGAGGGGGCAGGGGGAACACACTGCCACAGGCGCTGTCATATTTATAGGATAAAGTGGTTGCCTTGTAGTCAAATTACATGCCATAGAAAAGGTATGCGGGAGACTCCTTGTACCCACAACTTTCTTTGTTCCTTGATAAAGGAGTCTTGGAAAAATTACCTGCTATTCATGTGTTAATCGCATGATCGGTGTTCTGAGCTCATATGCATCGATGCTCTCGCTGTTTCACTCTGCTCCTTTGTGGGTTTTCAGAGAACAGATTGAAACTAGAGGAGTTCACTGCCTGGCTATGGCTCAGGCCTTTACTTCTTCCGGAGCTTGCACCAAACCACTGCCAGTCTGGTTAAGGGGTCAAGTGCATCCATCACAATAATGAAGCTATGAGTTGCTGGGCTTGTACTGCCTGAAGTCATGTTTCTCTCTGAAACTCGGATCTCTTCTGTGATGCGCAATTGTCAAGACTTCATCTAAAAATGTTAGCAAGAATGACAGCAACAAGGAAAACAAGTGGTACATCAGTAACAAGTGTCCTGAGGGACTGGCCTGTAGTGTGCTGGCATCTGACTGTGCCTCATGGAAGAAAAACATCTCTACGGAGGGAAAGGTTCAGAAAGGTGAAAGTCAATGTTGGAGGAACTGGTGTGAGTCCTCAGAGAGCCTCAGTTATGGCAAATGGAGTCGGAAAAAAATCTGTGCCCTTGGCAAGAGTCAGACCTTGGTATGAAAAGGTCAGTTGAGAACAACTAGAATTTGTTTGGATAAATAGGTCAAAGTCATCTTTGTGTTGCAAAAGAGAAGCTATGCTCAAATGAGGAAGCCTTACGTTGCAAACAAAAATCCACAAATACTGCATTACCTGGCTGTTGATTTTACACAAGAGGCCTATTATAAGCCACTAAACTGCTAGGATGTTGCATTGTGCTTCCCACCACCCAGGGTGTGGACTTGCGAAGAGCTAAAGCTCAGACCTCTTGTGCGTCTTTGCTTCAGAGTCAAGTAGTGGCTCCTCTGAGGTGCAGCCCTGCTTCTTCTACTCCATGATCCTTTTTGCCCGATGCTGATGGGCTCTGGACGGTGGCACCCTGAGCAGAGCAGGCTCCTGCAGGGAGCAGTTAATCAAGGCAGAAGGATGTGTTTTGAGAAGGAAATGTTCTGTAGGGATTTTTACTGTCTCTGAGTCAAGACTCTCTTGACAGTTAGTATAAGCCAGCTGCTCTTGACCGGGAAATGTGCTCTGCTTATCACTTGCTCCCTTATAAACAATGTCCTTATCTTTTTTAGCAGTAAAAAAATTAAACTAGAATAGCTTTCCTGTTATCTGTGCAACAATGCTGTTCAAATGTAAAACTTGATCTTCTGTATAAGAAGCATAAACAATATTACTGTCACATGACAAAGCTGATGATGTGAGGCATCCTTGTCCCATTGTCTTGAAACAAGATGGGAAAAGCAGAATCCTTAAATCTTACAAACTTCCATTTAGATGACATTTCCAATAATTTTCCTGACAAGTTTATGATTAAATAGGCAATGGATTCCCCTTGCTGGGTGGAAGATGGCATTGTGGAAGCTCCCTGAGGTCCATCTGGGCAGTGGCATGTTTGGACCCCATGGCACGTGTTAGCTGGCAACCCACCTCACTTGGGATGTTCTTTGGTATACCTGGTCCAAGTGGCGGAGGTGACCGTATAGTTACCTCGCAGTCTGCCTGACGTTTGTGGTCACAGTCCTGTGTCTGTCAGCAGTGTTTGAATAAGCAACTGTGCCGTTTTGGGTTGGGGAATGACTTGCTGGTGGCAGCTCTGCAAGAATTGGGTGTTGTAAGAGATCCCAAACTGAACATGCGATAAATTGAGTGGTTACTACAGGCAGTGGGACCTCAGCTGCAGCAGTGTCCTGTTTCATGAGCTCTGTTTGAGGAAGATCTCCATGCTCCCCTTCATTGAAGTCAGTCATGGCCTTGCTGCACTTGTGGGGCTTGCTGACAGGGGGATGGTGGCTGAGCACAGGCTGTTAACACTTTGTAGAAATAATATCTCAACACCTAGCTGTTCGGGGAACTATCTTTCACATCAGATAAATGGTATGTTTTTTTTCTATAGATGAGAAAAGATGATACCATTGAAGGTTATCTAGAAAGGAGGAAACTCATGAAGCCAATAAATCTGGGCTCATGCTTAATTTGTGACGATGGAAGAATGTATCCCTTGCTTTCCTGGTGTGGCCTGCAGTGGCCAGAAGCTGTGTTGGAATGATTATTTTTTGGAATGGTATTTCTTGTTGGGGAATTTGTGGTTCATGAACCATAATGGGCTGCTTCTCTCCACTACATCTCTCCATAGGAAGATTTCCTTGTGGTGCAACCTTGGTAGAGAAGGGGAGTGTGATTCTTCTCTGAGGAGTTAAAAAATGTGGAGGAAATCATGAGACCTGGAGATCTGATAGGCAATTAAGCTGGAAAACAGCTCTAGAGACAGTTCTGAGCTTGTGATGTAGCTGTAAGAGAGGTTCTCCTGTTGGCACAGCTCACTTTTGAAACACGGGCAATCTTTTGCCGAGATTCCCATCTCTTAGCCTGATGGCACTGAGATCTGCTCTGATGCTTCAGAAACATTGTTAGCATCTACACAGCCATTGTAAGATCCTTTTGCACTGTGAACTGAAGTTGCTCCATAGCTGGAAGGGAGACCCCAACACCAGCTCAGTCCAGATGGGAGAGCTGGGAGCGAGCACAGTCCAGAGCACACCAGAGAGGGAAACACAGTGCTGCAAAGGGAGTTTCTTCTTAGTTTTTCTGCCTTGCCTGAAGTAGTGGACCAACGAGCCTTGCTGCAGACAGTGTCTGTGGAGGAGCTGTATTGGAGAGGACGCACAAGTCCCTTGCAGTGTCAGGGGTGTTCTGCACCTGATGCCCCATCTGCAACAGCCATCAAGGGGCTTGGGCTGCAGTGGGATTGATAGCTTCTATCTCCTCAGTGTGCAGTAAATATAATAAAGTCACAGGCTTGTGATTAAACATCCCTTTTAAAGAGAAGGAAAAAGGGTTAAAAATCTCCAGATTCCTGGTACCAATGCAATCTGTATAGTTGGGAAGCAGAAAACAGGCCCAATGGTGTCAAAAGGCCAGATGTCTATATCATTAAACCCTATGTATATTTATCCTCTGGAACATAGATATGAAAAGGGAAATGTTAACTGGTTCTTCATTTCTTGCTGGGAGCAGTGACGATATCTCAGGGAAGCGTGGGAGTTCCTTGGATCACTGGACTCCAGTGTGAGATGGGATATCAAGGAAGTAGTACGAAATCCCTAGTCTTCCATGCCAGGGCTGAAATAATTTCCTCTGAGAGTCAAATCCAGGTCACAAATAAACCCTATTCTTATAAATGGTCAAATTAAGAGCAGTAATGTCAGATGCAAAGTATGAGTCATACAAGGAAGAGTTCCAGAGGATGTAGCATGTCCCCTCATGGTTTTTGCTAGCAGTGACTGAGGAAGAGGTGTTCTGTCCAGGGACCTCTGGAGAGATATCTCCGGGCAGAATAAGACTATCAGGAGGCAACAGCCCCTCTCAAAACCCACTTCCCACCCCCTACCCCCAAATGGCTGTACTGCAATGGGCAAGTCTTAATCCCTGGTCAGAGTTGGTGGATCCAGAAGTCATGGCTTGTTCACGGGAGGGTCTTTTGTTTTAGCTACCTTCTGTCTTTTGCCATACACTTTTCACTGTTATTAGTTTAATTTCTTTTCCCTCTACACCGACCTGTCCGTGTGTACTCTTTTCTGGTTTTGCCTAGAAGAGTAGATGGTAGTATGCAAACAGTCTATTTTCAGCCTTATGAGAACTTGCAAACTTCTCCTTTGCTCGCTGTGATGCCAGTGATTGCCTTCTACTGCCCCTGCTTAATTTTGAAGACTTTAATTCCCACTGGTAGGTTTGATTGGTGCTGCTGAGCAGCGCACTTGGCTTTTTGCTGGTGCCCACTAGGACACCTACAAGAAAGTAGGTGTCTAAAAACTCTCAGTTCTTGTGTTAAATTGTGTTGTAAGAAATCATTTAACTTCTTAGTTTCATACTGAGCTCCTGGGGATGTGGCTTTGGCGTGGGAGCTGTCGCCCAAGCTGGCCTGAGAGGTTGGTAGTGCTGGGACTAGGACTGAAACTCGGGGACAACAGGCATAAAACTCTGTCCACGGTCTTGGGATGGTTTCCCTGGTTTTGCTCTTTGAGGAGTGATCCCTGCCCTTAGGGAGCGATTTGCTCCCCAGAGTAGTTTGTACTAGATGTATCTGGGGAAGGTTTTGCCTGCAATGTTTGTTGCCTTTTGGATTTTGTTATTCTCTGGGCAATATCTAGATTTAAACTCCTCAGAAGGTATATGAGCTGCTCCGAGATGCCAAGGAATGTGACAGCTAGGTCATTGCCTTTTAAATATTCAGTTGTGCTCTTCACTTTAGAGCAGTAACACAACTGTTTGTGCTTGTGTAAGTAGGCTTGTTTTGCAATTCCATCATTTTAGTTTTGAGACAGAAATGTCCAAAGCTGTGGAATCTGCATTCTATAGATGTAGGCATAAATGCGAACAAGTTGCTTGGCTTCTGCAAAGAAGGTGGCTGAGTAGGCTATGAAGTACTTGTCAAGCACACAGACCTCGAAGTAAGTTGTGGCACTCAGAAACTATCTTGGGGGCAACTTTCTTGGGATCCCCTCTGAAGCCCAGGGGTGTTTGTGCTTTGCCAGAGGGTAAACTGGAATACAGGAAGGGTAGGTTGCTCCAGATCATATTGTGTGACCACCTAGGAACTGAGATGTGCTGTTTGGTGGTCTTGGCTTTTAAGCTTGCAGGCTTGTCTTGTAGTGTTTATTTGCTTATGGAAGTAAGTTTGTATTTTGAGCCTACAAATTTTCCAGGTGTCCTGGTTTAACCCCAGCCAGCAACTAAGCACCACGCAGCCGCTCGCTCACTTCCCCCACCCCAGTGGGATGGGGGAGAGAATTGTAAGGGTTACAGTCAGAAAACTCGTGGGTTGAGATAAGAACAGTTTAATAATTGAAGTAAAATGAAATAAAATAGTAGCAATAATAATAATATAATACAATAATAATATCCAAAGCAAGTGACACGCTATACAATTGCTCACCACTCACCGACCGATGCCGAGCACGTCCCCGAGCAGCCATCGCTGACCGCCGGCCAACGCCCCCCAGTTGATCTACTGAGCGTGACGTCGTACGGTAGGGAATAGCCCTTTGGCAGGTCTGGGTCAGCTGACCTGGCTGTGCCCCCTCTCAGCTTCTTGCGCACCGGGCAGAGCATGGGAAGCTAAAAAGTCCTGGACCTAGTGTAAGCACTACTTAGCAACAACTAAAACATCAGCGTGTTATCAACACTATTCCCATACTAAATCCAAAACACAGCACTATACCAGCTACTAGGAAGAAAATTAACTCTCTCCCAGCTGAAACCAGGACAATATCCAGGCCACCAACCCCCTGCTGTCCAATAAATGTTCCCAGGGGAATTTATAGCTGGTTATTTTCATCCTCTGTTATGGCTGAAGAGAACAAAACCAAAACATGCTGCCAGGGCTGGTGTTGCCAAGCCTGGAGTGGAGCAGAGCTGCTGCTGCAGTTTATCCTCCTAGATGTGCTCTGTCTGCTGGAAAACAGTTGGGGAAAGCTCGACAGTAGCATAAAGCTGATTTTGTTCTACTTGAGCATTTCCTCTCGCGAAAGGGAAATCCCATCCTGCTGCTCCAGGCCATGTTGTATTTGCTTGGTCTTTGGCAGGGCAGGCTGATGTGCAGACAAGCAGTGATTTTTAGCTGGCAGAAGGTGAATGAATCCTTTTGTGCTGGGGTTGAAAGTATTGCACCACTATTTTCTCAGACCTTACAGGTCTTATCTATTGGTGAGATCCAGTCTCCTGTGGATACCAGATGATGTGGTTTTAAAACAAAACAAAAAAAAACCAAACAAAAAACCCACAAAACTGAAGCTGGGGTATCGGTCATTAGGAGCTGCTTTCTCCTGTGGTGCTCATCCTGTCTCACACTGTATAAGCCTCTGTTTTGGGGAACTGAAATTATTTGCTCATTCCTTAGTGAGAGTCTCTTTCTCCCACAGACTGCTCGTGACTTGTGCTGGAAGTGCTTTCAGTTATGGTCCAAAATGTATGAGTCCAACTTTCCCAGAGAACAAAAAATGCTCCCTTAGCTGCTTTTGTATGCCATCACCATGTTAGCAGTTCCTATGAGCTAGTGCAGCTCGTGGCAGCAATACACTCGTATTTAGATCCCTGCTTGCGTTAGTTAGCTGGGATTCAACTTTATTTTGGCTGCACATATCACATCCAGTTGTGGGCCAGCTGTAAAGCGAAGAGAACAACTCATGTACTTAATTAAACCTTGTTTATACAGCTCAGAGTACAATAAATGGATGAAAGAGGATGGGACTGGTGGCAAATACTCTTCAGTGGTGACTTTTCAAAGAAGTGCTCAAATAAGGCTGTCGAGCCATCGTAGGCTACAAGAAAAAAAGCAGATACTAAATATTCCTCTTGGCAGGTGAAGAAAGAGCGAGCTCATGGAAGTTGCATGCTCCTGAGCAGGAGCAACACTGGGCATGGAAATAACTTCCTTGAATTGAGTGGGCAGGGGTGCAGCCTCTGGGCTTGCGAGAGGGCGAGTCTGGATGGCTGAGACGCTCGCAACTTCTCTGGTGGTATGCGATGGGGGTCTTAGGCACAAGGGGAGAGCTCACTTTCCTTGCACGCAGATGCTGTGGCAACAACCCAGCCAGTAAATCTCCGCTGCGTCCATTAACTTGAAAATAAACTTGAGCGGTAGCTAAGTGCTCGCGTTGCAACAGAAAGCAAACATTGAGAAGAAAAATGACCTGGGCAGGGGGGAGAAGGAGAGAAAATTCAGCCATTTTTTCTGGAGTGCTCCTTGTCCCAGCAAGTCAGAACTGCCATGGGTTGAGCTGTAACCCCACTGCAGTGCGGGGTTCTCTGTTATCAGCAGTCTGATGTGATCCTGCTGCCTGGCGGCATGGCCACGAGAAAGGTGTGTCATTGGTTTCATCTATGGCCTTTGACGGCGGGTTTTCATGATTTCTGTTTCTAGGGCAAAGTGCTGGGACTGACATGCACATCTTTGACCGATGTGCCCACGGTCGCTGGCTGGGGTGGGCAGGCTGTTGGTCTATCTGGGAGTCCATCTGAATGTACTGCAAATAAGCAGGATAGCTTCTTTGGACTCCAGTGCATAAATCCTGGCAGACTTGCTGGCTATGGGGCAAATATGCAAGCAGGTGGTGCTTATCTTAAAGGGTATTAAGGCCCTCTAAATATACCTATGTTTTAGGACAAGATGGTCAGGGAAATACCAAATTTCTTTAAAATGATTTTGAAGGATCTTGTGTGAATAAGCCATTAAAACTGAAAATTTGTGTCACCAGTAAGGTACATATATGAGGATCACAAATCAAGATGTTATCTTAAAGGAAACCTTAGCCAAGGGTTAGATGTTTGTCTATCAGTCAGAAACACTGGGTACCGCATCTCCTGCGCAGTGGGAATCCCTGGCTGGAGGGAGCTCTGGGAGGCTGTGTGCTTTATGTGTTGATGGGATGTTGCTGGCTGCCCTAAAATGTTTGTAATTTTTCACCATCTACTTGCAGAAGGCGCAGTTTCCTCTGCCTGCCTTCTGGGTCATGCTTCACTTATTTTTGGTGTCTCAATGAAGCAATCTTTTGACCTGGGGCGGGTGGGGTGGGAAAGAAAAGCCTGAGCCAAAGCATCTAGGAATTTTGGAAAGAAGGCAGCAGCCTGGACTAAAGCTACAAGTAGGTGGGCGTGGGGGGAAGTAGATGTAAAAATGTACTGAAGAGAGACATTAATTCAGCTTTGTGCACATGGTTATTACATGGGGTCTCAAGCAGGGCCAGCGTGCCCACCAGAGAAAAACAGGGGAATTGGTTGGGTTTTTCTAAAGGGAACGGCTCTAATTTAATGCCCTGAGCCTGGAACATGAGAGCGTAATGGTAGACAAATGACCAGCATTGGAGTATTTTTCTCATACAGAAGCTGCAGTCCTGAACTGTGACTGTAAGAGCAAACCAAATCATCCACAGATTCACCTAAGGGGCGGTGGTTGTTTTGCAGCACTGTGATTAAACTGAGGGCTGACCATTTATGTATGATGTCTGCTAAATAAAACCCTGAAATTGTGTCTCCCTAGGCTTACCGCCCACCTCTTCAACTATGAGGGCTCAGCGTGTGGTGCTCAGAGAAGGCCAAGCACGTAAGTCCTTCCAGGAACACTGCTTTCTTCTCAGAGCATAATTTGCAAATGCAATCAACTTGTCTGGGCCTTTCGGTCTGTGAGTCATGCGATGAAAACAGGGACAAAGTACGGTTCACAACTGCAGATATGGTTTCTCTTTGGCACCCTTGGAGGGCTTAGTGCTGTTCTTGGAAACAATCTGCCTTTTAGAGGAAGTTCGGCTGCAGGTGTTGCAGAGGCTTTTGGGCATTGCCACGAACACTGGAGTTGGTAACATTTATTTTCTGCAAGAGAAGAGCTTGTTTGTACCCCATTCAGGAATTTTTCAAATGCTGGTATGGGCCAGTACAAACAAGACTCAGCTATGGAAGAGAGCTGCTTTATTCAGAATTGCTGTCTCCCCAGATATGGCAAGATAGCTGTTTCAACCTGGTTCAGCCAACATCTGCAGCTCTAAACAGGTCGACAGTGAAACAAAGCAGAAGCACAAGCAGCACGTGAGCTTGGCATGTAAGGAGAGCAGCTTTTATGCAGACTTAAAAATAACTCTCCCATCGCTGTTCTTAAAATGAACAAACAAACAAGAAATCATAACAGAAGCTGCCTGATACTAGGGAAGGCCAAAAAGGCAATTGCATCATTCTACAGTGAATTCAAATGCTAGTAAGAGTATGATTCAGATCTGCAGAAAATGTGTGAAGAATGTGAACATTTTCTAGGCTGCCGCTAGTCCCTGCAGTTTCTCTAAGGCTCTTGGTGGAGGAACCTCACGCAGATGGATGAGGGCGATTTGGCAGCACCTCTGTGTGGCTGCATGTGTGCTGGGCATGGTGCAAGCTCCTGGCAGCAGTGGATGCTCAGCATGCCATGGCATGGCACGGCACACACTTGGCAAGCAAATCCTGGCTTGGTCCTTGCTGCCTTGTGATGTTCAAGGTCACTGTAATTTGTGCCTTCCAGCAGCTTTTTGATGTTAGATAATCTTGTTGAAGGAAGTTTGATAGTATCAAGACAGAGCCCCTCTGGCTCATCCAGCACCCGGCGGTCTTCTGGAGCGGGAGGTATCACACCATTTCCATGCTTGTTCACAGTATCTTGCATCAAGAGTCATAAAGCTGGTGAAATGCTTGTGTCCTGGCAGCGGGGTCCTGCTCAGCTGGTATGCAGCTTCCCTGCATGGCCCACCAGCCCTGGCTAGCCTGGGGACTAATGAGGCTGAGGATTTATATGGCATCCAGAGCCATAACTGGCATGAGGGGATCCCTGTGCTGTGCTACCCCATGCAGCAGCAAAGAGTAGCTTCTCTAGTAGAGGAGGTGCACCCCTACAGTTGCAGCATGCATCTCTGTTACTGACCATGGCCTTGAAGTCAGAGAAGTCAAGGATCAAAATTATGGCCACAATCCATCTATGTGTGGCGTTAAGAAGATAATCTGTCCTTGTTCTTGCCTTTGGTCTATCTTCTGCTTCAAGGGCAGCAGCCTTGAGGTAGGGGCTGCCTTATGGGGTATCTGCAGGGGGCTTAGCACAAGGGGGTCTCCAAGTATGGATGTTATGTGAGCGCTGAACAGTGCAGCGTCTGTGAGATACAGAATTGAGAGGGTGGAAATTGCTAATACAGCGATACTGAAACCTCAGAGAACTGCATCTGGTCAATCTTTGCTCAGTCGTCCACTTGGTGAAGAATAAAGCACTATGTTTCTTTTCAAAGCAGTGGACTTGCATCAGGGATGAATTATGGCCTTTTAATAAAGGTTTTAAAGATGCAGTATATTAATTAAAATTAATAGCTCTCTGAAGTTCACAGTGTGGTTCTTACACTAACCTACAAAAGCTCTTTCCTCTAGCAACACTTTGGATAGTTCTATTGGTTTCTGTTGCAGTGAGTCACCAGTGCCAAAAGATATGAGACTGCTGGTTTTCATAGTATCTCTTACCGTGCTTCTGAACAAAGCTTACTGTGTATACTCAATTTTGTGAGGCAGCTTTTCCAGAAAAAGCTTTATTGTTCCTTATGTTCACAGCTGTGTACAATGCCTGACTGGTGAATTACTTAGTGTCATAAAAGTGATCTTTATTGCTATATTGATTGTCATAAAAAACTATGGTTCTCATTTTCATGTTTCAGACATAAATTACTTCATGTGCTATTTTCTTGATGTACCAGTCCCTTGAAAACATGGAAGGGGAGGTTTTGTAGGTAAGTGAGATTTGGAAACCAAAGCCAGTGGCAAAACATACTGAGACCAGTGATACAATGGGATAATGACTGTTAATGCTGAGACTTGGGATAGATCTCTGGGCTGCCTTATTACTCTCTCAATTTCCCAGAACATGAAATAAGATATATAAAAAAAAAAAACCAAAACAGGTAGTAGTTCTTGGAAGCAAAAATTAGCAGAAGCCCAAAACACTACTTGTAGTCTTGTATGTGCCTAAGAAAAATTCTAGGTTCTTCTGTGTTCATAGTATTTGATTTTCATCTCCTGTCTTCTGGCTCGTTCCTCGTGTTTAGTTCCTGGCTGAAGTTCTGGCTAAAGTTAATGTTAATATTCTGGGCTGGTATTTCTGGATGAAAGTAAAGGGCTTTCATGGTGTCAGGGTGGATCAAAGCACAAGATTCCTTGGCCACAGGAGAAAGTTCATGTTGGAGGTTCTCTCTGCTGGAAGTCAAAATGAAGCCTGATTTAGTAGAGTTTCTAGGATTACTGCAGTATAAATACAGTCTAATAAGGGCCCTGATGGTGGTGACATCAGTAAAACAGAATACAGCTGCCTGTCCTTCATCCATCAAGTAAGTTGTCTGTAAGTTGGTTGGCTTTGAGGACAAATTGTGTGAGGAACTTGAAAACTTTGCCTTAAACAGAAATTGGTGCATATGCAGGAGTAGGCCGATGGTCAGCTCTTACAGGTACTCAGGAGGTTTTACAAATCGTTTAGCAGATACACAGCATATTGTTTGTGATCCAGAAAGTCTCTTTTCACATAACACAAGACAAAAAGGTTCTTCAGCCCACAAAGAAAAATAAATTCCTAAAGCATATTTCTGGGTGAGTAAGAGAAGGGAAATTCCTCACTGAAGACATAAATGACTAATATTTTTTTTCTGTTTATCAGGTTTATAGTCAAAGGATGCAGTGCAAGCTCACTCTATATAAACTAAAATAAACTTCTCAAAACAGTTCTTGGAAACTGAAATTCTTTGCCTGTTCCTGGAAATTTTATCCCCCAGATTTCTGTTCCATGCTTGTAGAAAGTGGGCGTTTGAGGAATTGGGTATCACTCACAGGGAACGCTGAAAATGAAACAGGGCCAGGGGAAGTCAATACTGTGGCCCTTAGGAAGAGGCTAATCTGAAGCACTTCTTGTGCGACTGGGTATTACCAAATTTTTGTACTTGGAAACAGACTTATTTTTCTGTGAAAAATGAATCAAGGTAAAAGAAAAATTAAGATTTTTGAGTCAGATTCTCAGAATGTTGATATCTTTTGCACTGACAGCTTGCACTGGAATTTGAACACAGCTGCTATTTAGACGGGCTGAATTTGAGTGAAGAGTTTAGTCCTGCTAGCAATTCCTCAAACTGTTCAGTCCTCCAGAGGTGCAAAAAAACCCCAACGTGCATCTTTGCTGCTGTGTTCCTTGGCTACAACTTGTTCCCTTGTGCTATTTGCATCACACATTAAAACATGTTAAAACAGTGTTGGCCAACTGTTTTTCTCAGTGGCCCATTTGGCAAAGATGGGGAGTTTGGAAATTACCATTACTGTTTCTGTAAAAAAACAAAACAAAAAACACCCAGACAAACCCACCCCCCCCAACTCAAAAAGATCTAATCCAAAACAAAAACAAAAAGAAAATTTCATTCTTGTCTAGTGAGTTAAAGGGTTCATCTTGAGTGCCTCGCAGCTGAGGGATGCTAAGGAGCTGCTCTTGCTCGGAGCAGCCAAAGGATTGACAAAGCTCCGAAGTGCTCTCCACCCAGCACTGGCACATGCACTCATCTTCCAGTTTCCATAAGGTCATATCTGAGATGGGCAGTGGAGTGCAATAGTGCACACGGCTGCAAACTTTTCTTGAAACGTAACGGGATTCAGCTCAGAAGTAGGGAGCTGCAGTGCATTTCTCTTTCCCTTCTTTCTGGCTGTTCTTTGAGACCACTTGCAACCTGGAAACAGGATCAACAGATGATATACCAGAGAAAGAGGGTAGGTATGGTTTCACAGTGGGGCAAAAGGGCTGTTGCCTCCTAATGGAGGTGCTGTGTGCTGCGGTATGAGGGACTGAGGCTGTGTGTGGCAATAGCAGCAGCTCAAACTCATGTCACTGTCATAGCTCTCCCTGCCCCCAGGTAGAGGTGTTGAGTCAGCAAGGTGTTAAGAGGTGTTTTCCCTCTTTATCTGCATGTCAGAGTACAGCTGGTACCATGCACTTGGGGAAAGCATCGTGCACAGGGCTTCTTTCAGTTTCTTTATTAACTGATTGACTTGAAGGCTGCCCTGTCAGAACTGTTTTTCTTCTATAATGGCAAGTTATTTTTCAATGAGGAATTCTGGATTGTTTCAGGTGCCAGGGAAAGGTGCAACATGTGATGGGTCAGCTCGGGGTGAGCTGAGCAGCTCGACCCTGCCAGTAGCAGCCAGTGAGTGTTAAGAGACGTCTGCTGCCAGTGGTCTTGAGAGCTCTAACCATACCCCATAATATGTGCACATGTAATCCCACCCATGGTAAATTCTGGAGCCTTTCCCGTATAGATGTGTTCTGACCATGGATTGAGCAGAGAAGATACTTAGCCCCATTTTGGAGGGGCAAAGAGGGGATTACACTGTCTCTCCTGGCCATGCCAGGAGCACTAGGATGTAAAGCAGAGCAGCCCCTGCCATTGCCTTGCTCCAGCTGCTTTCCAACTGCAGGTTTTGCTTTTTCAGATATTATTTTGACAGGAAGCATTTCTGAGCAAGTGCAGAAATGAAAGCCCTTTTCTGTATTCCAGACTTAGAAAGAACAAAGAAATGATTAATCAATTGTTCGTTATGAAAACAGACTTAAAAACATTTCCTCTTTTTGTCCAGGTCTGTTTATATGAGTGTTGGGAACAGAGAGAGAAGAATGACTCTCCCTGCAGCTACTTTGTAGTAGCAGGTTGCAGAGTGGGATTTTGGTCTGTCTCCTGACTGTTCCCTGGTTTTGAGATGAGGCTCCCCGCTTTTCTTTTGTCTACTGAGAGGTGCTGTTTACCTTTCAGTACGGTGCAGCTCTTTCGTCTCAGCCACCTACACTGACCCAGCAGTAGGTTTTGGCTATCAATTCCCAAACCAGCTCTATGGGGTTTTCCTCCTGCATTGTCAATTCTGCCATGTACCCTGGATGTCACACGACTTCTTTGACTTTCCCTGGGTTTTTGAGACAAAAACTGATTTTTTGCCACAGGCAAAATCCCAGCTTCCAGGACAAGCTATATGACAGCAGGTGGATATTTTGTGTGCACTAAAAGCTGTTGGAATCATAGAATCGTTTAGGTTGGAAAAGACCCTTAAGATCATCAAGTCCAACCATTAACCTACCACCGCCAAGTCCGCCACTAGACCATGTCCTCAAGCACTACATCTGCCCATCTTTTAAATACCTCCAGGGATGGGGACTCAACCACTTCCCTGGGCAGCCTCTTCCAATGCCTGACCTTAGTAAAGAAGTAAAGAAGTTTTTCCTAATATCCAACCTAAACTTCCCCTGGTGCAGCTTGAGGCCATTTCCTCTCGTTCTATCACTTGTTACTGGGGTGAAGAGACCGACCCCCACCTCTCTACAACCTCCTTTCAGGTAGTTGTAGAGAGCAATAACGTCTCCCCTCAGCCTCCTCTTCTCCAAACTAAACCACCCCAGCTCCCTCAGCCGCTCCTCGTAAGACTTATTCTCTAGACCTTTCACCAACCTTGTTGCCCTTCTTTGGACATGCTCCAGCACCTCGATGTCCTTCTTGAAGTGAGGGGCCCAAAACTGGACACAGTACTCGAGGTGCGGCCTCACCAGTGCCAAATACAGGGGCACTATCACCTCCCTGGTCCTGCTGGCCACACTATTCCTGATACAAGCCAGGATGCCATTGGCCCTCTTGGCCACCTGGGCACACTGCTGGCTCATGTTCAGGCGGCTGTCAACCGTCACCCCCAGGTCCTTTTCGGCCAGGCTGCTTTCCAGCCACTCCTCCCCAAGCCTGTAGCGTTGCCTGGGGTTGTTGTGACCGAAGTGCAGGACCCGGCACTTGGCCTTGTTGAACCTCATACAGTTGGCCCCAGCCCAACAATCCAGCCTGTCCATGTCCCTCTGGCAGGGCCTTCCTACCTTCCAGCAGATGATCGACACTCCCACCCAACTTGGTGTCATCTTCTTCGGTACTGGCTGTGTGTCCCATGGTATATAATTCCATCAGTTCAACAGTTTTATAGCCCTGCAGGTCTCTGCCCCCCACTTTCATTTCTAGTAGCCCCATCTGGCTCTGCCATGCAGGGCAGGGTGGATGGCATTCCTCCTAAAGATTGTCACAGCAGCTTATTTTGAGCTGCTTATGGATGAATAGCACTGCTACCTAGGAGCCAGAGACCCAGACTGCTAGACAAGGAAATCTTTAACGTGTGGGAACCATGTTGCATGCTTTTCTCAGAGAGCAACATGTTGTAGAATGAACGTGGAGGGCCTTATCCTTGAGGAAATGAAAGATTTCCAATGGAGGCTATGCAGCTGGGCTGGGACTGGCTTATTATAACAATATTGATTTTTGGAACAATTCCCACATAGTTCATTATCACTTACTGTTTCTAGAGAGCTGCTGGCTTAACCTATGGCCTTTTTTTCTCTGCTGACCATGGTAAGAGCTGCTCAGAAGGAGCAGAAAAGTCTTTGTTCTTTTTCTTAGTGGTGTTTTCTGACTACTTCAACACTCTCATGGGTGTGGGAATGAAATATTGATCTGAGAAAGATTTCTGAGCAGGCAGTCACGTGCAATGTGATTTCTTGTGCCACTGCAAGGCCTTACGTTCTGCCTGGAAAATTAACTCTCTCAACACTGATTCCTGCTAGGGAATAAGCTGAGCTCAGCTCAGTGCTGCACGCTCTCCTGCACAGGGAACCCTTGCATGGCCAGTTAGTAGCAGATCTCAAATCTAGTCCGTTCACATCACTGTTGCAATACATAGAGAGACAGATTTACTATCCAGGTACCCATAAGCAGGTTCCTGGGAGGTTTTCTGGGCGCTGTGATTTTTTCCATGCTTTCCAGCTGCAAAGTCCTATGCAGCAGCATGGACTTTACCTTATTTGCATTTCTTAGTGACGCTGCTGCCCTGCGCTCCATAAGAAGTGAAAGTAAAAAGCCAGTTGCTTTTTAAAGAAGGGAGAAGCCCAGCGGCGTTCCTTTTTCTCTGGGACCCAAGTGGCTTCTGCATCTCCTGTGCAGGGCTCTGGAAGAGGAGCTGAAGGAGCTGGGAGCTGGAAAGGCTGCTCGGGCGCATGGAGAAGGGAAGGGAAGTGACACAAAGGCTTCCTCAGACGCAAACAATTTTTGAGGTACTCACGTTGCTGCCTTCTTTAAGGACTCCTGTCTTATGGTCTGTCTTTTCTCTTACAGATTGTTGCTGTTTCCTCTTTTTAAGTAAGCATTTAATCACAGACACTAAAAAAGTCTACAGCAGAAGGGAAATTATTAGTGTGTTTCACATTTTCTCTGTAAGGAAGAATGTGTGTTACTTGTGTGCATGATCTTGCTAAATAAATAATACTCCTTTTTACTGCCCTGACTGCCAGCTTTCATGCAGTTCTGCACTGCTTTCACGTTGCTTGTGTGAATGCAGAGACCCAACAGCTTAATTAAGTGGTGCGCTTCTTTTATATAAGCGTGAGTGACCACAGAATTAATACAATAAATCTATTGGAGCATTTTCATCTTCATGTAATTACCAAATAATTTTTCCCATATCCAGTTAACCTTTTTTTTTCTTCTTCTAGCTCCTTAGCATGTTTTGCTAATATGTCCTTTTCCAAAATTGCCATCCTGTCATATTGGCAAATAAAGGATAATTTGCCAGGAGGGTTGCAGTAGAAATCTTTGCAACTCTCTTCCTTTTCAGTGAGAAGCTGCCACCCAAGCTGGAGCTGATTGTGCGTTGTTTTCCCTGTTGCTACTGCTCCACTCCCAAAAGGGACCCATGGGGACCCTGGTGGCTCTGGGTTCAGGACAAAATGAAACAAGGAACCAAAACAGAAAGTATCCATCAGTAAGGATATTGATTTTAAAACAAAAGAAATTAAACCAGTGAAACAGTTCATTCTACTTGCCTTAATGTGCTGCAAGCAGAAAATAAAATGTTAGTAGTGTTTTCTAATGGTTACTGTGGACATTTTTTTTTAAGAGCAGCTGCTGGGAAGCCATGTACTGTCAGAATTTTCCCAGAGATTTCTCAGTTCAAGCACAGTGTCCTGCCGATTGCTTTCTTAACTAGCTTGTTGGAAGTGTGGAAACAAACGGCACTCAAAGGCTTGCTCTGGAAATAGCTGTTTTATCTCTTCCTGTGATTTTGGTTTTTTTTAATTGTAAAAGCTTGTAGAGAGTGGTATTCAGCAGATCAACAAAGTGAAACTGATACTGAAAGTAAGAAAAAAAATTAACTCTTATGTAAATTCTACTCCTTTTCCAGGAAAGAACTTAGAGAGGGAAATAAAATCTGCAGGATCTTCTGAAATTCTTTGGTTTTTATTTTGTTGCTTCCTTACTTTCTTCAGTAGTGTTATTTTCTTCAAACTGTTTGAAACTTTAGTCCTCCCCATTGGATACTTAGGCTACCAGATAAACCTTTTCTGAAAATGCATTGCATTATTCCACCAGGACAGTTCTGCCTGACCATATAAGCCATATGCTCAAATGCTCATAAAGCTATAGACCCCCAGGGCGTGTGTCTGGAAGAGAGAGAAGGGGCAGGGAAATGCAGTGTTTACGGTTGGAGAATAGCACTGGACCTCGTGGGTCTGTGACTGCACTTCATGGTCAGTTGAAGAGTGAAGCATATCTAAACCCCAGGGCAGCAGCCTTGCTCTGCCATCTCCTATGGCTGGGGCTTTGGGTGACCCCCCCACCACAGCTCTGTGCTTGGCACCATGGGGGTTCCCACTGAAGTGGCAGCCTCAGCTGAGCTGTGCCGGAGGCAGAGGTTGGTAAGTCTGAGGATGCACATGAGAAAGGCAGTGAGATGTTTTATCTTGTGCTGGAGTAGGAAAATGCAGGTGTCTAACCAGGATATTCTAGGTCATTAGCTTTTAACTTTGAGAGAAAGACCCTTCCTCTGGTGGAAATAATGCTATTGTGTTAATGACTGACTGACTTTCTTGTCTTGGTAAACATTGGAGTTGTGTTTGCTATGAAGTTGCAGGAGAAGAAAAAGCAGGAGAGTTTCAGGTAGTGATTTTTACTCAAATAGATTCTTTCAAAAACAAAACCAAAAGACCTCGTTAGGGATCTACAACTTTTGGTTTCTGGTTGAATCCAGTTCCTCCTGCCAGTGACCTCAGATTGGCTTGTTCATGGGGTCAGGTCTGACCTGGGGAAAAGCTCCTCAGCTGGGTGTGAATGTTTGGTGAAGAGCTCCAGATCCTCGTGGTTGTTACTTTACCCATCTACTGCTTGCAGCTGATCCACTTTTAGGGTCTGGCATTGCTTTGTTACAGCTGTGTAGACAACTTCAGTAGCTCTGAAAGTCAAGGCTTGTATTGCCTTGAAAAGAAAGGCAAGCAGGCAAAAACCATGATGAAAAATATTTTCTATCCAAAGAGCATGTTTCAATTTAAACTTGAGTGTTTTATTGTTAAAGTAAGTTTAAAACTGATGGCAGGAGGTGGCCAGACAGCTAAAGACTCTCAGAAACCTGCCAAAAAAAAGGATTGTACAACAGACCAGCGGGAGGGGGTAGAGATTTGGTGGACAGTGTTCTGGCCTTTGAAAATGAAGAGAAGAAGGGAAGTAGGAAGGAATGTCACCAGAGAGAAGAGGGAGGGAGATGTTCTTTGAGCAGAATGAGAGGAGGGGCAAGGATGAGACAAGAAGACCACAAAAGACAAGAGAAGACAGAATGAATGAGGATGGAAGATACAGACCTTGGGCTGAAAACTA
Source organism: Theristicus caerulescens (assembly GCA_020745775.1). Classification (NCBI taxonomy): domain Eukaryota; kingdom Metazoa; phylum Chordata; class Aves; order Pelecaniformes; family Threskiornithidae; genus Theristicus; species Theristicus caerulescens. The sequence goes on from CM036571.1 coordinate 203,485, forward strand.
CTGGGGGGGGGGGAAACCCCACTTATTGTCCTTAACCTCTGGACAAATAACTCTGCCAGATGTGCTGCAACTGGTCTGTGAGGACTGCATCAGGCTGGTGAACATGCTTCGAGGAGGGCAAGGAGGTATAATACTCTGGAGGTATTTAAAAGATGTGTAGATGTGGCGCTTAGGGACATGGTTTAGCGGTGGACTTGGCAGTGCTAGGTTAACGGTTGGCCTCGATGATCTTAAGGGTCTTTTCCAACCCCTATGATTCTATGATTTAATGATTCTAAGGCTGATGACAGTCCCTTGCCACTTTGCCCGCAGCAGAGGGTGGGGACAGGCATTGTTAACTGGTGCTTTGCAAAGCAGGAAACAGGATTAAGTGAGCAATGTGTGAAATGGTACTGAATGATCTGGTTTTGTTTTTTGTTGGTGTTTTTTTTTTTTTTTTAAAAAAAAAGCCACCAAAAAAAAAAAAAGATAGGAACTATTTTAAGATGTGTGGAAAGAGGACAAGAAAAGATGCTGAGCTCATTTGATGCTCTGAGTGTTGTTAATACTTGGTGGGGCAAGACGACATTCTTGCAAGACTGTATAGGTGAGAAGGAGCACTGTGCATAAAATGGAAGAATTGGTCCCTCCTGTGGTGTGAAGTGGAAGTGGATGGATCACACCTTTGTGGGTGCGCATGGAGCAGTGCCAGGACCTGGGGGTCCTGCGCCTGGGGCACTGAAGAAGGGCCCCAGATTTTATTCCACAGGAAATTTTGCAGCTGGTCTCAAAGATTGCCTCCTGTGCCTGTCGGCAGCTGGAAAGAACTCGTTTTGCAGGTTGTGTTCCTCCTGTCTCATCTGTTCCTGGAAATTGGAGTGGGACTTTCTGCAGCTCTAGACTAGCACACATCACAAGAGATAGCAATCATTAACTTCTGCTGAAGAATTAATGTATAAGTAGGAATTAATAGGTAATTTAATTTGGAAACTTCCTCAAGGTATGTCTCAGGTAGTGACATACCAAAAGAAGTTGTTTTAATGAAAGCTTCTAATGAAAAGCTCCTAGGGGCAAAGCAGTTTGTGTCTTCCAGAGCTAGGCTAGCAAGGAAAGTTAGGTGATTTTTCCAGATTTTTTTTTCTCCTTTGGAAAGTGAAACTTGTGTTTTACTAAAACATATTTCACAAATTCATGACAGTTTCATTGAAATGGTTGAAGGTGTATTTCTGACTAAATCCAAGATGTTTTTTCTAGAAGAAATACTAAGTTTTTGTTTGTTTGTTCATTTAATTTGAACAGATATTTCCCATCAGGTGTTCTAAATTAAAAATAAAATTCAATTTGACAACAAACATTTCATCTTAGGTCAAGCAAAACACGTATTCAGCACAAAACTTGTCTATTTTTTTGTGCATTTTGGAAGTGACAGCAAGTCAAGACGTTATTTGTATGTAGTAGTGAGTGATGTGTGCAGGGCCACTGCCTTGAGGAGCCTGGAGGACCTGGGCATGGAGCCTCCTGCCCAGCAGGCTCAGGAGGGATTTTCCTTTCCCTGCAGAAAGACCATGTGTCTTCTACTGCCATGATTGACCCAGAGATGGAAAGGGATGCGAGTTTGGCATTTGCAAAAGCCATCTTAGAGTGCAGTAGCAGCTGAGAAGCATGAGTCTTTCTTTGCCTGTATTCCAGCTATCTTGGCTAGAAGAAGCTTTATGCACTTGGCCTGGAAGTTGCTTTCTTTTGGGCTGGAGAAAGATAATAAGAAAGATAATGGGTGCTAAACACTATATTTAATGTTCAAACAGGGAGATGACTGAGGGAGGAGCCTTTGAGCCTGCCTGGGGATTGTGGAAGTTCTAGGAGAGCATCCAGTACTGCTGGAGCTGAACACCCAGGGCAGCCTGATGGATTCTCCCCCCTTCACGTGGTTATGTTTCCTGCTTCTGACTGTTGCAGCTCCCCGTCCAAGTGAGTCTCCTTGTTTGATCTCAGTGTTTCTCACTGCATGTTAGTAGCTAAAAACTTTTAAACTGTTATTAGAAAGCTCAGTTGTGTCCAGTTAAAACTAAGTCCACAAAACCACTAAGGTGAGAAAAGAAATTAGGAAGGTGAAGGTTGATTCATTTGACCTGTTACAATCACCTAACTTGGGAAGGGTAACTTTTTGGATCTGTCTGAAGTCAGATGAGGTGAGTCCTCTCTCAGAGGACTGTCTCTTTACCAGGGCAGTCTGAGTAAAACCCCTTTGTCAGCTCTCAGCATACTCCAGCACTTCAGCCAGGCTGCTGGTACGTTTTGGCTTGGCTGTAAATCTGTTGCCTGCAGGAATACTGAACTGAATCAGTGGCAGTGACCTGGGACACTGCATCCAGATGAATGTAGTCTGGCAGCTCAGCTGTGAACTTTATTTGTCCTGGGATCTGGATGTCTGCTGGAGTTATACCTGATAGGATTGTGCCAAGGAGTTTTGGAAGGAAAGAAAATAAGAATGGATGATTCATCTGAGCCTGTCTGGGCAGAGGACCTCTTAGCTCAACAAGAGAAATGTCTTTCAACTCACTTCTGAAGCTGTCACCTTCCTAGTTAGGACCCCAGTGGCAGCAGTGGGGGAATTGTGTTGTATTTCTACCCCAAAAATTATTTTGAGGACTGGGCCCAGTACCGTATGAAAATTGCCCATTGGCAGACAATGTCTCCTAAGCCATGACCAGGTTTGCCCACCAATACTCATCCCATTCTCTAACACTAAAAGTCTGGGGAGAAAACTGCTAGAAAGTAATTTTTCTTTGTTTTCTCATTTAGGTATTGCCATGCCCAGTGACAACCCTGCTGAGGGGACACAAGACTGTTCCTTTGGCAAAACATGTGTGACAGTCTACCACTGTAAAGACTGTAAGAGCGACAGCTGCAAATCATCCAATTACGAAGACTTTGTAAAAATTGGTGAAACACAAAGTGAGAAATTTTCAAATGAAATAATTGAGTTGGAGACCAATGAAGCACGCATCAGTATGTGCTTTCAACAACAAAATACTTTTCCTGAAGGAATTTATGCCATCTTCTGGGAGAAAGCCACAGGAGCAGGAGACTCATGTGGCATCCTGAATTCTGGAGGTATGCTCTACTGGGAACCTGGCTATCAACACATGGAAAACGTATTTCTCGTTATGAAACAGAACTGTTATATATTTGGGTAGACAGTGAGGTTAATGAGTAAACTAACTTGTCAACTAACTTTTTTTTTTTTTTTTTTTTTTTTTGCAACAGCAATTCTCACTGTCAAAATCTGTGCCAGTTTGCAATGTATGGATCCCATCTACTTCAGTCAGTACACACTGAAATCCAGGTCTAGCCTAAAGAGCCATTCTGTGTTGCTCTTCTGTACAATTCAGTAAATAGCTGGAAGGATAGCTCCTGGTTTTCTCATAAAACTGTCAAATTCAGAGATAAAAATGCCTGTCAGTACATGTAGCAAGTGGCTCCAAGAGGTCAAAACTTCATGGTGGATCAGGTTGCACAGGTGTAATTTAGTTGAACTCCATCCAAGTCAATGCTATTTCACCAGTTAACATCCGATTGAATATTATATTTGGCTTTACCCTCCTAGTTGTAGACGATTCTCTGAAAGCAGCTTTCGTCACCTCTCTTGTTAGACTTGGAGCGTCCTTTCTAATCTTATTGCTGACAGAAGAAAACAGGAAAAAATGCTCAACTTATGTATGCTTTTGTTCAGCCTAACAATTCCTCGTGCATTTAATTTCTGACCACGGTAAACCATTTCTCTCCTGGATTTATGCTTACCACTGCAAAATATCTACATGCTGTTACCACTGTGTAAAGCTTGGATGGCACTAAAACGTCCATAGTGAAAACTGGAAATTGCTGTAGACAGATGCCTATATCCCTTCAGAGGGTAACAGGTGAATGTGCTGAGTGTGGGATGTGTAGGTAGGACGGAGTTTTCAAGATAATGGTCTTTGCATTTCCCACCACTTACAAGACGAATAAGTTTGATAATGGCACAGTGGCATGCAGGCTAGGTGGGAGATGCACTCCAGGGTCTCTGAGATTTATACAGCTGCTGGTCTTGCTTGTTCCTCTTCTTTGGTTCCTGTGGGTAAATGGAAGGTGCAAAATTTTGTCATAATTATTATTTGAATAGAATTTTAAATGCAAAAAGGTAATGATAAGCTTTTTACAAATGTTTTCGTGTTCTTAATTACATGTGAAAACTCTTTTGCCTTCTTCAAATGTGAATATTTCCATTATTGGTTCATAGAACAGTTTGTCAGCTTTAATGAGAAGAAAATCTAAAGGATGACAGGTTGATCTGAACAGTTGGTGAATTAATCATCATAGAATCATAGAATACCAGGTTGGAAGGGACCTCAAGGATCATCTGGTCTGACCTTTCTAAGGCAAGAGCACAGTCTAGACGAGATGGCAAATATGATATTAAATATGATTGTAGGAATCTCCAATTTTTTGTGGTACATGAAGGATCCACTTTTTTAACCTATTAACCTCTTTGACCTTTTTAACCCTTGACTGAAGATCTTATAAGTGATCCATATTTATAATTAAAACTTCTTCTATCTTTCAGCTTCCTCAGAAGATGTGAGGGGTAACATTATTAAAATTTGCTGTGAAGCAGAGACAAAACTCTCGAAGCCCAGCCCTGACCTGAAGTGCTACACTAAAATGTCAAATGAGGAAACTGGAAAATCAACGGCCAGCATCACTGATGAGGAAAATCTAGGTTAATCTCTTAATGTGTTTGTTTGCCTTTTGCTTTGAGAGAGTTTTGCCCAGACAGCTTGATGTGAACAGTTTTACATGGGGGGGGGGGGGGGGCGGATGTACTGTACATTCGTACCTTGGACCCACACATGCTGTAGCCATCCAAACTCAGAGACTTTGCCCTAGTCCATGTAGGTGCCCAGTCCTGGAAATATATGTCCATAGGTATAGGTTTCTGTAACTGTAGCTATATAGCTATAGATACAGGGATGCTGAGGGAAGGCGTTATGTGATGGGTGTGCAACAAGTTTCCAAGAATTCTACTTACCAGAAATGATAAATGAGACTTTACCTCCAGACTAAGAGGACGTTTGTCACACACAGTTATTTTTATATCCAAATTTCTTTCACTGTAGAAATCCCTGTCATCTTCCTTAGGTTACGGACAAACGGGACATCTTTGCTTGAGACAAGTAAACATTGTTTATCCTTTTCTGGGGAGAGTCCTTGGTAGGGCTATGGCTGTTTGCTTTTTGCTGTGGTGGTTTGGGTTTTTTTGTTTGGGGGTTTTTCTTGGTAATTTTTGAATATGTGCTGGGCGATTCTATTATTTCTCTTCCAAATTAGACAAGTATTAAAATACCCTTTCTAGATATCCTCTGCATTGAGGTCTTTAAAAAAAATGGTCAAAATGGATTTCCTTAGTGGCCTTTGAACCCATCATTAAGCATGTGTTACATAGCTGAATGTCTTGTCCTTGCCAGATCCTTGTTTCTGAAATGCACACTATCCAGACACCATCCAGAATGATGCTACCCTGAAAAACATTCTTCCAGCTTTTATTTTTTACTTACTGCCTGTCTTGTTTTAGCAGAAAAACTGGCTAAAAATAGTAAGATCACTAGAAGACTTCACAGAGCTATTGACCTTCTTCTATTTTCAGGATACAAGGGTCTCGCATGGCTTGTTTTTGTTTATTTCAGATGAGAGAAATGTTCAAAGGTGTCTGTTGTGGTGGGGAGTCAAAGATTAGCTTCAAATGTTGATAGAGTCATTTTTTTGGTTACAAGCATCTTCATTAAGGTATCCTAAGCCAGAGGCTATTTGTTCTCTCATTCATCAGTTCCTTCTCTCATTGTCAGCTTTTGTGGGGTACGTGGCAGAAGCACCAGGCCCAATTCTTCCTAGCTGGTGCTTATGAGGCAGGCTCATTTCTTGGCGCACCTGTTTGATTCACTTGGACTCTTTATTTTCTTCTACTCTGCAGGTAATCTTCAATTTTCAATCAGTGAAAAGAGCAGTATTGGCATCATCACCCCAGTACTTATTCTTGGGGTTTGTGCAGCAGCACTGGCAATGTATTGTGTTCGACAGAGCCGAAATGGTCAAGGTACAGTCTGACAAAATGTTGTTTCCTACGGGTAACGTGCCTTACAGGCTGTGCTGGTAGTGGAAAAAGCATACAGGGTTTTCTTTCTGGATCTCATTTCTATAACATTGTTTATGAGGTTGCTAAATGATATTCACTGTGAAGGGGAGGCTGGGCTAACAGCTGGTATGAACTCCACCTCTGCATTTGGGGCCATGGCGTAGTCCCCAGTCAGCTGGTTTTATTATGAAAAATAAGCACAGAATAAATTTCCTCACTGCTACAGTAATACAGCCAAGCAATTGCACTGCTCCACCTTACCTCAGTGGGATCCAGTTCCTTGGAGTAGTCTCAGACTGTAACATTGCTGTGCAGCTTCCCCTGTAGAGACATATCCCAGCCCAGGAGACTGGGCTGACAGGTCCTTTAGGTGAATGGTTCCCACTCACAGCTCTGCCCACTAAAGAGCCAATTTTAATTTAAGAAAGAGTATTTTCCTAAATGTGTCGAAGGGGGGAGTTTGTTTTGCAAACTAATATGCATGGAAAGTGCTGGGATAGGCTCCATGGAGTAAATAGGGAGTCATTGAATAAAATCTTCTGGAAATATCTGCCTTCCTCAATATTACTCTCTGCTCTTCCTTCCTCCTTCACAACACAGAGACTGCAGTATTCTTAAAGTGAGATAATATTAAACCACCTCTCACTTCAGAAATAGTTGTGCTACAACAGAGTATAGAACTTGGGATGCAACTGTGCTGTTACATGACAAAGTATCACGCCTGCCATATGTGGTGGAGATTTATGGACAAAACACAAGGCCTGTGGATCTGTTTGAGATGGATACCAGTGAGTTGCTCAGGAATTTCAGATAAATACAAATTGGGAAAAAACAACTGCAAGTCTGTTAGTTTTAATTCTTCTAAGTAAATCCTTCTTTTAATTCTTCTAAGTAATGCTGGTACTTCTTTGCTGTTGTTTTCCTAGGACCTGTTATAGTGCTCCATCAGATTTTTAATGGTAAGATTTGACTTTTTGGGGTTTAATTATGGTAAATGGTGGAATCACATTACTAGAATGGCAGGAGGCCGTTCAGTGAAGGACTAGATGGGTTTACTAGGACCATGTTCAGTGGATGCCCGTTTCCTCCCTGCATCAAGTCTGAATCAATAGATTTTAGCCCCTACATGACTTTGCAGTGGTGCCAGTACTCAGGTGTTGATTATTTACACGCTTCTACAGACACCCCTTGACCCTGACGTACAGCTTTCCCCCTATATCCTGTAGCCAACTTGGCTCCAGGGTTTATGGGACCTTGTGTAATGCCAGAAGCTGAGACATCTCTCAATTACTGAACTAGTCCATCCTTTAGAAACAACTGTTGTTTTTTTCTTTCTAAGAGTCTAAGAATTAAATTTCTAAGTCTGAGTTTGTTTAAGGTTAACTTGTTGGTTAGAAGTTAGTTAAAGCCTAAGATTTTCATCTTGTGCTCCCTTTCTAGTGAATGGAGAGAAATAGCTGTCTTGAAGAAATGAAAATGGTTTTAAGACGAAACAGATGAATTACCTTGTGAAGGTGCCTGTTTCTCTCTGGTAGCTCTAAAGGAAGCCAGTGATGTTTGAGATGTTTGAACATCTACAGTTAGATAAAATGCAAGGCTATCTGTGAAAAATATGAGTTGCACAAGTGCTTGCAAAACCCAGTAAAGATAACACAATGCTAGTTTCACTGCAGTTGTTATGTTAAGACATATTAATAGATATATTGGTGTGACAGGTAAAAAACTTACCACTAGTGCTCTCCTGAGGTCCTGCCCTGTGGTGTAACGCTTGGTGATGTTTTAGGCCTGTCCTAGAGCCCCTCTAAGGCAAAGGCTGATGGGCCACAGCAACCAGGGCAGGGTTTCAGCAGAGATGCCATGAAATAGCTGGGCAATGAAGCTGCAATCCTTTCACCTTTCAGAGCAAGAGGTAGTCCAGGAGCAGATGGGACAGGGCAGCTGTCTGGAGGACTTCACACTCCAGATTTCCAAGCCTAAATACAGGCAATTGGAGCATAATTCTCACTGAAATCAACCTGTGCCTTTCGTGGCCTCACAGACATTTTTCCTTCAATTCTGCAGCTGTTAGAAAACCCAGATGGGCTCCTGACGTGTGAAACCTCACACCTATTTGAAAAACATCTACAAATGAGAAAACCAGGCCTCTCCACCAGCAGCATACTCCTCGGTAATGATGTAAAGCGTTCAGCTGAAGAAACAGATGCTTATTTTATACGAGACCTCATGGTAGTTTTCACAAATGTACCTTCACCAAATCCATGAGTTCACTGAGGACTGTGATTGCCACAGTCATCCAGCTCCAGGCCTTCGCAAGCAACGCAAGAAGCTCCTTGGATCTCCCATCCTCTCTTGGTGCTTCGCTGAGAACAGCAGTCGTGTGGCTGGCTCAGGTTTAAACCAGCTGAATTCTCTCAATGGTTTTCATGATTGAAACTATCAATTCATCTGAAATTCTTCAGAGAACTGTGTATGTGCTCAGGAAGGATGTGTTGAACCCTGAGGAACATGCTCTCTGCATGTCTTCCATTTCAGAACACGATAGCATGCCCATAGGTCTTTATTTTTTTTAACTCCCAGGTGGTCTCTAGATCCAAAAAAGCATTTTGTACAGGTGACTGGTTTGTTGAATTAGAGAGGTTTGACCTTTTGAACAGACATTTGATTTTGCAACCACCTGCAGGTTGAGGACATCTCTGCGTTGCTCGTTCCTGTGCAAAGGTGGATGGGAGGGCTATATCCAGCTCCCTCTGAAACAGCATTGGGTCATAGAGGCCATAGCCCCTTCCCAGGCTGAACAGAAGTATGATATCAATCTCCCTGACAAATTAGGTCATAATACCGGCAATTTTAGTGTAGAACACTTTCAAGAGTAACTCCAGTGGACAGGAAAGCATATTGACGTACCCGCTCTGTTTCCTTATCAGCAAAGACTACAATATTTCTGCATCTGAAGACGGATTTGGGTATCCTGCATGCAGACAGGATGTGATGAATACTGCACTTCAGGGATCCCTATTTGGTAGTTCACAGGCAGTATGTCACCAAATTGTTTATCATTCACACTTGATTTGAATAAATCCTCAAAAGTTTGCATTAGACCTAATCTAGTATCAGGCTTTTCAGCAAAAATCAGCAGCAACGCAACTGGAAAAGCAGATCCATGAAACAGTATGAATGCTTGCTGAATCATTTTTTAACATGGTTTAATTACCCATAAACCTGTAGCTGAAACTTGCAGCAGGAAATCTCAAAGGAGGTAGGATGTTGTGTGACTCTTGAAATTTGCTACAATCAAATCTAAAGGGAAAAATTCATAATGAAAGACAGCCAAAAATATGTTATTAATTAATTGTAGAAATGCAGGAAAGCCTCTGTGCTTAAATTTGGCTCTTGTTTGGCACAGGAGACTAGTGCTGTTATGGGTTGGGGTTTTGTTTTTTTTTTCCTTCCTCAGCTGGGGCTTTACACTCAGACTGATCTAAGATACCCTTTTAACTCAGCTCTCAGCTTATTTGTGGGATTTTGTCTTTTCAATTTTAATGTGGTGGAATGCAGTCAAAACTTCATGAAGAGATGGCAATCCCCAGCTATTCAAAGGATTTTAGGTATTTACCGAGTATGTTAATTTGACTGATCCATTTGTGAACTCTGTTATATCATGATGAATGTTATGTTTATTCAATAAGCCAAAGCTCAGGTTACTTGTAAAGACTCCAGACTGCACAAGGATTTAGGGATAGAAGGAGAAAGACTTTTCCTGTTTATACAGCACCTTAGTACAGCACCTTAGCACACTTGCAGTTCCTGTTTTTTCCCAGAACAGGACTGCTGTAAACTTTCAACAGAGTAGAGCTATGTCTAAAAGGAGTGAGGAAGACGTTTGTTTGAGCTGGACATGTTTTGAGAAGAAAGGTTATATGGACATCTCTGCCCAGTGACAGCTGCTTAGCTAAATTAGTCACAAGACACAAGTCACAGACTGATCTTTATGGCTCACTCAAGCACACTTTCCTTTACATCTCTTCTTTCTACTGATGATTATACAGATTGTGATAGTCAGAGGCATCACTACCAACTGTTTCACTTTGCCCCTCCTGAGTTGTGTTGTGCTGGTAGACACCAATCATCCCAAATCTCAGGAAAAGCTGTTATAAATAGCTTTAAAGATCTACAGCGTTTATTCTAAGCAACTGCATTGTGTGGTTTTGCAATATACAAATATGGGCAAATGTTTGTTTATGAAATAAAAAAAAGACTAAAGATACTAAGCAGTCTGACTCACCAAATGCCATAATTTGATAGTTGTAATTTCGTTTTAAAGATTTTTTTCCTTTTGTTTTGTGTTGTTATACTCAATAAAACATCAGCTTAAAAACTGGCTATTCGTTGGTAACCTTGTGTTGATTGTATTGTTATTTGTTATGTTAATCTCCTTTACAAAGCATCACCATCACATGATTACCAAACTCATAATCCAGTATTATTTTCATGATTCACTTCTTAAATATTGCAAAAACAAAGACAGGGGAGTAAGAGATGTCAGTCCTGGTATCTGCTTTTGTATAGTAGTGAGCCTTTGTAGGGCTAATTGAAAGCTCATTCCTCAACCTGCCTGAACTCTGTTTTCTTTACAATCATTGATGAAATTTCTAAGCTTTCAAGCATTCAAGAAATTCTTTGTGAACACCCCCTTTCTCTATGTATTCACACAGGGAGAAGTGCCTGCAAGAAGAGCTTTTCATTATATCAGAGAGGGAGCAGGAGCTACATGTGAACTGTAGCTGAGATTCCCTTTTGCTGGTGGTTAGCAGCTCTTGTGTGCTGTAGACACTACAGAATGTGTTATTAGACACGAAGCCAGGAGGCACACGAGAGGTACATACCATGTTGTTGCTTGGAAATTATGCACATTGTCATTGCTGAGATGCAGATCAAACCTCCAGTTTTGTGAGCAAGGTTTGTATAATAATTTAAGGTTTACCTGAAGTAATGGAGCATCTCTCATCTACTTGCTCCTTACAAAGCCAAGGGTTCTGCATTTGCAGCCACCGACCAGGCAGCCTGCTAAGCCTGTGGGAACACTGACAGACTGAATTGATTGTACCAAGAGCCTACACTTCCAGTAAGGCCACAACAGGGAGATAATTGCCTGACTTTGGCACTGTGAAGAGCAACTTTGAGCCTGTCTTTTCTCAGTTGACTGTAAAGGGAAGGTAGGGGCTCACCATAGAGACTCTTTCTAACCCTGCCCTCAGGATGGGGGGTTGTTCAGTAGTAGGAAACCATGGGCGTGTTAAGTCAAAACCAAGATGCACCTCTCGAGAAATCTCTCTTCCCCCTCTCTGTCACGTTCGTTGTGATACTGAGGTAAAAGAGGCACGTTGCTAACTTTTAGTAGGCAGCTGATGTAGCTGGAAGACAACAGGCCAGCTTGTGGCACACAACCCTTTCTTCAGGTCTTTCTGACTTTTTTATCCGATTCAGATAATAGAGTACAACTAAAAAGACCTTTGAAAATGCTGTGGATATCATGTGTCTCAACTGCATCTCTCTTTCTTCTGCTTCTCCCGTGCTTCCCTGGCCAGAATGGTACGTACAACATAGATGCTCTTACATTTCACAAGTTTCAATATTTTCTTTTCTCCCTTGCCCCCCCTCCCCCCTTCCCTTAGTCTATTGTTTCAGACAGGTTCCTGGCAAGTTCACCATTAGCAAAAACAGGTAGAACTTTGAAAAACATTCTCTGAAATTGTAGAATGAGTTTTTAGAAAAAAATGAAAAATTATTGCGATCAGAACTTTTCTATACATAAATTACTCCCTGTAGAAAGAGTGGAAGTTGTTTTCACATAAATTGAATGTGAACTATATCTGTATTGTTAAGGTGGACAGGGGGAGCCCACTACTGGATAGAAATGAATATTGATATTTACTAGGGACATAATTATTGAGGGTGGAATAAAACCTTACTAGAAATATCCGTTGCTGAACATTGTTGTAGCTGTTGAGAATACAAGCTGGAGGCACGCTTGGGGAAAACAGTGTGAATCTCTGAGGAGAACAGGCTGAGGAAAAAGATGTCTCTAAACAGTCAGCCCTTTTCCCCCCTATAACCATTGACAATAACTGGGAAGGATAGTGACTTGAGAAAAAAATATTATCCGTAAGTCAGCATGTCTGAAAGGAAGATGCAGTGAAACTGGTGAGAATATTTATTTTGAGTGTCTTTGCTAGTCTTTAGTTAGTGGTTGTTGAGGAGTCAATACTGATTTCTGCAAAGATAATTTAACTCTTGAGCTCCTACCCTGATCTTTTGGAGAAAGCTATTGCTGGGCTGCAGCTGCTTGTCATTAGCTGCATGTGTTCTTAGATCGTGTAAGAGTGAGTCATCTTAGAAGTACTGATTTTAGGCTGATGGAGAGGAATTTACTGGGCTTTCCTTCCCTGCTTGTACAGGCTGAGTGCTCTGCGCTTCTCCAGCCTTCTCCATCACCTCATTTCTCTGCTGCTTTGGAAGGTAATTGCTGACAACTCCTGGGTTGCCTTAATTCCTTCTCTAAGTGTTGTAGGAGGAATGTTCTCATACCTGCTCAGGTTGGATTAACCTACTGTATCTAAATTCCCATGATCTAGTCTTTCTGTGTTTGACTTCTGTGTTCGTTCCTTTATTAAAACAAATTGTTTAAGTATGTAGGGATCCTTAATTTGCTTGTTAACACTGAATGATTCTCCCTTTTCTATACTATGTTTGTCCTAGATATGCAATACGCTATATTTAATTTTTCTTTCCTTGCTTTTAATGTAATTTCTTTTAGGTGTTTCCCATTTGATCCCTCTGTTCCTTGCTATTCATTGCATACGTACTTACTGTTCAGTTTCTTTTGATATTGAGGTCATTAGAGAACTCAAAGGGTCTCATTACATATTTTTATACCTTTGTTTCTTAGTGTAGGCTGCAGTTATACCTTCTGCAGTACTCTTCCTGTGAGGCTACATAATCCATTTGCCTGACGTTGCTAAAGCCTTCTTTTTTTTAAAAAAAAAATAGTAAAAGCGCGTCATTTTCTTCCATTCTCTGCAATTTTTTGATACCTTTGAATTCCAGGTTTAGATCTTCAGCCAGCTCCAATTATTGGGCTGAGTTCAATGAAGCTTGTATTTTGAGAACTAACTGGATCATACTGGGAATCTGCTGAGCCGACTAAATTTTTTGCATGAGTGACAGAAGCCACTTTTTTGCCAAGGCCTTTTAATCTTTGGGGAGACATTGAGTTGCACAGGTCAAGGGGCATGAAAGGCACTATAGGTTTCAGGACAGCCAAGAGATGATATATACAGGATAGCAAGACTAAGGTCCAGTCTTACAGAGTGATTCTGTTGACAGAGTAGTTGTTTTTGAAAACTACTTTGATATTAATAAATTGAGAAGAATTCTGATATTCTAATCTCTTATTTTTAGGTGGAGAAAACGAACAGTCAACAGACGTTATCAGTGTTTGGGAAGGAGACTCCATCAGCATAACTTGCTCAATGAAAGGTTCAGAAAATGAAGTGGGAATGTACTTGACAACTAGTATACAGCCGGTCAACGTGATATATGTTTCCAAGCAGAATACTTCATATATCCTTCCTGCTTTGGCTAATCGCATCGAGTATTCAGAGGAAGGAAGGAATCTCAGGATAACTCTGCACAATGTACAAGAATCTGATTCCAATATCTACCTATGCACTAAGTTTATTAAAAACAAAGGCCATCATAAAAAGCTGAATGGGAAGACAACCATAGTACTGGTGAAAGGTATTGCAATTCTATCTTTTATGTCATGAATTAATAAATACAGATATATATTTTAAATCAAAGATTGGAAGAAAGCATAATGGGAGGGAGAGTCAGACAGAACTTTACCCATGTCTGCTCAGGTAATGTACTGATTTGAAGGAGAGTGTGGGTCTGTTCCCTGAAAAGGTGAAGAAAACATTAGATAGAACAGTACCAAGAAAACCCCTAGAGCATCAATAATGACTAATTTAATCCTAGCTACAGGTTTTCATGTGTGTCATAGGTTGCTGCAGCAGTTTGGAAACAAGACCCATAGGTCTTTCCAAAACAATCAGCCAAATCTTTACGAATAACTAGCAAAGCAATGAGGCTTTTTTTTTGGTAGCAGTTTTTGCAAATCTCTTTTGTTTTGACTATTTCATCTTAAATGACAAATTAATAATAATTGAGAAGCTGGTGCTAGGCAAGGTTTGCAGGTGGGGCATCAGTGGATAAAGCGATGTGTTTTTTTTCTCTTCTTAACAGACTGTTGATGAATGGGCACAAGTGCTCCTTTTGGGTCATTTCTGGTTGGGGGAAGAATTTTTCTGTCTTTTTTTTTTTTTTTTTTTAATTAGAAGAGGGTTGAGTCCACAATACTCTTTGTCAGCTTATTCCTCTACATACTTACCCTTCTGATAAGACCATCTAACCTGAAACATCTTTACCAAAAATTACAGGGTTTTCTTCCTTTCCTGTCCCCAGCGCATGCAGACCTAATTGATTGCTGGGTCAGTAATAGTCATTCGTATCTACGAAGACCTATCATGTCCATCCTTAGGCTTCTCTTTTCAAACTTCTTGACTGTGTTTTCTCAAATGAATTCCATCTTGTTGATTATGTACTGTTTCTCCAAATTATTTTATTGAATTACCTTATATCTTTTTTTGATTCTGATCCTCTTCTCTAAAATGCTTGCAACCTTCCCAGAATTATCTTTTGTACAAATGTGATAAATTCTGTCTTCATTCCCTCATCCATGTTAATGATAATGTCAAAAGAAACAGGGCCTGTCCTCGGAGGAACTCAGTGAAATGTCTTCCCAGTTGGACAACAAGTTGTCAATAACTACTTTTTGAAGCCAATTTTCAATATTAATGGTACCCACATTGTATTATTTCATCCAGATCTTTCTATGGCTTAATCTCACTTGAGAAAGCAGGCAACGATCCGTGTCTCAAAGGCAAGCTGATGAAGCTGTATTCCCTTAGAAGAGTTCAGTATGTGTATTTTTTAGGTAGGTGGAGACCCTTTACAACCAGGTAAACCTGTTTGGTTAGTCATATTTTCAGATCCTGGGGCAGGAAAACATGCCAAGGTGTACTGACATATATCTTTCTTTTCAAGGCACACATAAAGGAAGGCTTTAAAAAAAATTATTTTATCTAAATTTCTGTGGTCTGTTCTTCCTGTCTTTGACCTCTGTATTTGCTTCCTAGTGAAAACGCACTGTGTTAAGTATGTGGTAGCCATTAATCTCTCTTGTTTTTAGCAAAAAACAGTGGAGTTGTTGAACAGTCACCACTCTATGTCACTCCTCAGCAAGGCCAGTCGGTCAACATTACCTGTGCATTGAAAAGCTCACATGAAGGTGAAGGGATCTTCTTGCTCAAGACTCACATGCAACCTGAAAGTGTGTTGTATGTTTCAAGTGAGAATGCTTCAACTATTTTTCCTGCTTTTGCTAATCGCTTGCAGTATTCAAAGCAAGAAAAGAAAATAGTGATAACTCTACAGAACCTATGGAAAAATGACAGTGATATGTATGTATGTGCTGGAGTGGTGAAAAATTCCTCTTTCCTCTCAGTGAACAGAAGTGGCACCATGATGCTGATTAAAGGTACTATCCTTTTGCTTGTTTAATCATAACTAATTATAGGCATGTTGTAATACAAAAGGTGGACTAAAAGCTTGCAGAACTTCAGTCAGGACAGGTAGAGCACTAATCCATGGCTAGACTTCTTCCAGTACCTGGTAAAGTTTGGAGAGAGTGCCCAGACTCCTCTGTGCCCTGTTGTGCTAGGACACAGAAACAGGCACTATGTTTCTACCTGCCTTGTACAACCAGAGGGGAATTATAAAAGAGAAAACTTGCTATAATCCCGCATCTTAAAAAAAAAATGTCAAAATCAGACAACAAACACTTCAGTGTGTCTGTGAATAATCTGTCAGTTTTAGGAAATGAATCAGTATTTTTAGCATCAGTTCTTTGATCTTAATGTGACATAAATGTCTTTTAGAAACTATTCCCTATAGCAAGTCCTTGTGTTTAAAAATAGGTCACAATAGGGAGTGCAGAACAAGTCCTCAGGCATTTGCTTAAAGTACCACAGATAATAGCAGACATAATCTCACACACCTGTATTATACACTGAGCACACTGTGAGCATATGTTCCAAAGACTGTTTTTTTGATTTTGTTTTTTTTTTCTGTGGGATGGCGTTGTAACCATTTGCTAAGATGAAGACAAAACCAGCAATATGGTGCTTGACTTTGATCTTACTGGTGCAACCTAACTCTGTGCATTGGGCTTTGATGAGATCTTTGTGTAATTAAAATAAGGTTTACATAGGCCCTAAATGTTGCAAAGGATCTGCAGAAAAGACCGTGGTCTCATTCTGTGCCACTAGCCATAACTGGTGCAACAACTCAGTAATGTGAGTGGGGGAAAATGACAGCGGCACATCAAAGCAGCAGGGTGATTACCAGACATTATGTTATTCAGATATGGATTAATTGAGGTTTTAGAGAACTGCAACTCTTTCCACTAGAACTGTTCTGCTCAGTGCATATACTCCAGATCACGGCAGCCTCCTACTTCTGTCTGTACTGCTTGCAGCCTCACAAACCTAGCTGTTACGTTAATTCCTACATACTCCTGGCCGAGCCCTCAGTATTGCTGTAATACTGCAATAAAACATTTTCTGTTTCTGTTATGAGTGCGTGGTCCTACTTCTGATCAGTAGTATGGAAGCTATCGCCTTTGTAGAGTGCTCCTCACTGACCCTTCACATGCCACCTGCAGTCATCACCAGCCCCCAGAAGAGCACAGGGAATGCCAGTGAGAATACTGATGGGATGACAAATGTAGCTGTGTAGCGTGCTGTTGATATCTGATTTCTTGCTGACTAGTAAATAATTTTTTTCATAATAAAAATAGAATTCTGCCTCTTCATATTAATAATAATAACGTAATTTCACATGCAGAAGTGGAGCAGACAGACTGCAGTAATAGTTCCTGGGGCATCTATGGTCTTACCATTGTGGTAGCGCTACTGTTTTCTGCGCTGATATGCTGCACCTTCTACCGTGTCAATGTGAGTATGCTGTTACCATGCCAGAGCAAAACTGAATCTGGGTTGAGAGAATAGTGCCTTTGATGCTATTTATAAATAGTGACTGAGTCAAGCAAACGTTTGATAAACCTAAGGAATCATGGCTTTCTATTTTCTCCTCTTTGCCTTTGTTTAATGTCTCCTAGCTGTAAACTCTTGGCAGTAAGGACTGTGTCCTCTTATGTTTCTGTAACTCTTAGTAAATCAAATGTTGTTTGCCTTTTGATAACAAACCTCAAGTAAGCCTTGCAGTCAACAACACAGCTATGTGTTGTATGTATTTCCCTGAAGAGAGCACCTCATGATTCTGTTTTGCTTCTTTTTTTTTTTTTTTTTTTCAATTGGGAATGGAGCTGTATATACTAATCTTGTAATAGATGCAAGAGAATGTTTGGAGGGGGACACAAGGACAACAAAAAGTCATAAAATAGCCTGACATGTGAAAGTAGCTGTAGAGAACAATTTTGCCGTGTCCTAGAAAAAAAGGTGACCAAGACATTTTTCTTGTAATGGGATTATTTACATTAATAGTCTGCAGAAAGAGCCCAGAAATTATTTGTCTCTGATAGATCCTTCTGCTCCATAGAGTACTCAAAATTAACAGAGTATGATTCATAGGCCAGGCTCCTATCTTATCCCTCCACATATGGCTTCGGTACTGCTAAAAACCAGTAGTATAACATCATTCTGGCAAGGCCAAGCAGCTTTGTGGGATCTGGTCTCTTGTGTTATCAGTAGCAAACTAAGGATAAGCATTATTTTTGTTGGGGCCACAGTTACATCGAAATCTTGAAGGTACTTTTAGTGAAATTACATCAGACTGACCATAGAAAGTTAAATAAATAGGTTGACAATTTCCACCTAATCCTCTAAGACCTCATTGGGTTATGAGAGGAATTTTAAAAGTACATTTTCACTTCAAACAGATGGACTCCTAAGATGTAAATTGACTCCTTGGTCAGGGTCTTTTCAAGCTCTGTTCTGAACGGCTGTTTGTTTTGTTTTGCAGATGAAGAAATATTTCCAGAAAAGAAAACGAAATGAAGTATATGAAGATATGTCTTACAGTTACAGACGTAACACCTTGATCACAGCCAACGCTTACTCTATTGACAATTAAGCTTCTGCCAGCTGGGACTGTGCGTGGATCGACCAGAGGTGTCTCTGAGAGCTGCCGTAGCAACCTGATGCAGTAGCTGAACTGAAAATACTATCGTCTACTTTCCTCAGCGGAAGGAAAAACCTGCCTCATTTCCAAAGCTGTTTCTGCTTTTTTGATCACTTGTGAAATATCTTTTTTTTATAGCATGTAGAAAATGTAGAGAAATGCAAGAAACCCAGAGCTGGGTTCACTGTGGAAAGTCAACAATCTTGCATGTCCAGAGGAATATCAAATTGCCCTGTTATGAGGCAGGATTGATGGGGTTGGCTTGTGGTTTCTGGGGACAGGCTGAGACTAGAATTTTTCTTTATTGATGCATTTGTTTAGTTTTTGACGGATTAGGGCCTGTTTGCTGTTGATAAGCATGCATAGCTGGAGCAGAGCCAGGCAGAGGGGATTGTCCCTCTCTGTAGGTGAGCTCTGCCGAGATCTCAGCTTGCTAAGCCAAGCCTGCCACTTGGGAGAGGATATTTCCCTTCAAATGTCACTCATGAAATGCCGTGCACTGGACCTGAGGGAGAAATCTGCTCCCTTGGGTGGCTGGTGGAGGGATGGGTTTACCTTGTAAGCAGAGAAGTGTCTGCTAATTGCAGACCCTGCAACCTTCACGTAGTTGTACCTGAACAAAATTATGTTTGTGATCAGGGCTTTGTACAGTTGCTCTATGTTTTTATACATGTATTAAAGACTATTTCATATATGTTGCAAATGAATGCTAGTTATTGAATGGACTGTTTCTTTTAGTGTTTGGTTTTGTTTAAATAGGTTTTTTAAAGGTTTCTTGCAAAACCTAATTCAAAGGTTTCTTGCAAAATGAAGTGTAACTTGCTCCTAACAGCACCTCAATAGACAACATAATATTTTCCACTTTTTTTACATAATCTACATGTGGGTGTGTTTTTGTTTTAAAAACTGATCACTAAAGAAAATACCAAAGAACACTTCAGACTATGTATATTCATGCAATCCTTTCATAGTTGCTAAGATAAAATTCCTGAAGAGCTAAAAACATGAAATGGAGACAGGTAAGAAACAGATGGCACTGGGGAAGCTCAGGCCATCCTTCGAACAGCACCTTGCACCCAGTCGTGAGGACTGAGGGCCACAGGGTTCACTAAATCTGGAGCAGGAGGTGGTGCCTCACCACTGTTGCCCCTGTATAATGTCCCCACGAGCATGGCCCCAGCGGGGTCCCACGTCCTCTCATGGGGGTCCCACACCCCCTCTCTCCATGCCCTGGGCGAGCACAGCCCACATCCTCTCGCCACTTGCAGCAGGCCCCATTGCTGCGGTAACGGGCGGCCCTGTGGTGCCCATGGTGCGGGCAGGCCACAGGCTGGGCACCTGGGGAGCACCGCCGGCCCCTCTGCTCCCTCACTGCATGGGGCTTCACCCCAGGGGATCCCCGGAGCGGGGACAGTGCTGTCTGCGTTGGGGTCAGGTAGACGGCCCTGACTCAGAGAGGACTGGACCAGAGCAGACCCTGAGGGATGATGAAGGCTTTGCAGCCCTTTGTCAAGTTAAGAGCGGTGCACCTCAGCACCCTCTCCTGTGTGCCCCAAAGCTGCTCTCAGAGGACTGTCAGGGTCCTCCCAGGGCCACTGTTCAGGGAGGAACAGCTTTCCTCACAGGACGAAACAGGGAGGCCCTCCTACCAGAGCCTGCATGGTGCCTGAAGGCCCAGGGCTGCGCTGGCCCACTGCAGGAGGGGCCAACAGGCACAGCCCACTGCCATGTTATCACCACAGCACCCCCTCCTGCTGGGGCAGGCCCTGGCATGAAGCTACGGCCACGCACGTCGCTGTCTGGGCAAGGCAACACTGCCCCTTTGCTGAGCGCAGGGACAGCAGCAAGACCAAGCAGATTGTGTCTAAATGTCCCCTGCAGCATTTAGACCATTTCTGTCTTTGTCCCTGGACAAGCCCAGCTCAGAGGTGGATGTAGAGCTGGGGAAGATTATCTAACAAATTTGATACCGATCTAGGAACTAAAGTGCCCATAGTCGATCACTTTTTGTCACATTTTCATTTTTGAAAAAAGGTGCAGGTTTAGTAGAAAAGGGCAATACTCCCAGAGAGACAACATACAGAGGTTCGAGATGAGCAAACTGGTGTTTGACACCTGTAGCAATACTACTGTGCAAACATGACCACAACTGTGAAAAAAAACAAGCTGTGAAAGGAAACAGTAGTAGAAGTGGTTTCTTTGCCTTGGCATAAATAAAAACAAACAAAAAAAGTAAAACCTAGCTGAGGAAAATGACATATTCATTTCATATTCATATATTTAAGGAGTTGTACTGTGTGGAGGGGTAGAGAATCAACCCCACAATTAACCGAAGCAGTGGTGAATGAACTGCTTAAAGAGAACTGCTGGGGAAATGAGCTCAACAGTATCAGAGGAAGGGGTTGGGTATTTGACTGTTCAAGAGGGTTGGGGAGGCCCTAAGATGCAGTGCGGTCTCAGAGCTTCCCTAGAAGGCAGGCAAACTGAATTTTTCATCTCCAGAGTTGAAGAGAATTGCTCCAGGCTTATGCTGTTGCCTTTGCTGTTTTTCTGTCTCCTGTCCCTGCACTGGGGAGGGACACGATTTTCAAGGAGAGGTGGGAAGCACAGTATAAGGCTCTGAGACTGGGCCAGGACCCACAGCAATGAGAATGGTATCAGGGTATTAGTGAGATCTCCTGCCCCATTTCAAGGACTAAATGACAGAAACTGCAGCTGGGAGCAAAGCAGCCTCGGGTGGAGGAGCAGAACTGCAGCTCTAGTATCAGAGTTTACTGAACAGGGATGGAGAAAGCTGAGGCAGCTGAGCAAGGACAGTATGTCAGAAGCAGAGAAAACATGACAGGAATGGTACGAGCAATGTCAGAAGTGACTCAGGGTGCTAGGGCTATACAGAGTTGCCTGGGCTGAGCTCTCAGAAAGGGGAGGGCTCCTCAGAAATAATTTTTTGTTATTTGCAAAACTGGAGAGACCAGCCAGCACATGTAAATTACCACTGATGGAGCCCATAGACTCAGTAAAATTTAACTGAGGAAAGCATTTTAACCCTTTGACTACGGCGCGTCTGAGAAGTACCTGCTTGAACACAGATGCCAAGGAGGTTGATAAGCAGAGTTGAGCCACAAAACATTTTCCAGGAGGACTGTATATGGGATAGAAGTAGGTTCTTCTCTTGTTGGGGCTTGTGATATATTGTAGGACATTAGGTTATTTCCAGTGGCTATCCTGCAAACGAATGTTTATATGCTTCCAGCAGTTTTAAATGCTACATGGCATATTTCTAAAGCCTATACTGGTACAATTGCCCAGAGTTAGTTTCTTCCACTTGTCTGTCATTAGTTGCTGATGATGATCATTCTTCCATGCAATAAGTCAGGTAGGGGACTTTCTGTTATTATTTGGAGGATATGACCAAAGTATGTGCAGCACTGCTGGTTCTGGTGAAGACAAGCTATGGGGAAACTAACTTGGGTTAGTGAAAAAATGTTTCCATTCATGGCATACAATCTTTTGTAAGCACTTGTTTTTCAAAGCATTTAGTTTCTTTTTGAATGTTTTGTAACACTCAGCTTGCAATCATGTATTAGCAGTTAGCTTACAGTCAAATTGAAAACATGCAGGGGTTTTTTGGTAGTTCACAGATTTGGTTTTTACATGGTGTAGAGCTCTGAAGTGCTGAAAATGCCTTCTTGGTGCCATTTTTTTAATCTGACATCTTTGGTTAATATGCTTCTGCCTTAGTTGATGAATTCTTCTACTGCCTGAGATCTAATTTTAAGAGTATTTGTGTCGTCATGCATGGTTTTTAACACTATTTCAAATGCTTCAGTAATGACTGGATACTGGCTATGTGCAACATGCAAGAAAGCTTCCAAATTCCACTTGAAATCTCAACAGATTTTAACTTTTTTTTTGGTAAATCACTGATAGTACATTACTGATCTTAACTCTCTTAAATAGCCAGAGCATCCTACCTTGTCTACAATATCCTCACATGCAGAGGATTTAGGCTTAATATCAAGAGAACATAATTTTTTTCATTCAAGAAAGTGAAATAAAGCAACTAGCCTAAATATTGATCGGAGTGAATAAAACACTGTCCTAACATTAAAATTTTACAGTGTTGTCATCATCTATCTTGAACAAGTAGATGATCTGTCCAGCTTGAGGACGGGAGGGGACTCCACTATGTATAAATAAACTGCTAGTAGGGCTGAATCAACTCTCTGGATGGTGCTAATTCCTTCCCGTGCAACTATTTCACAAGAAAAATTATTTTGCTTTTGGGTGGTTATTTGACTGCAACAACTGGCTGGCATATTTCTGAAACTCTCCCCAGAGAACATGTCCATGTCTCCAGAGAAGAGTGGAGGTGTTCTAACACCTGAGGTGTTAGAAATGATCTGCTATACTCTTGTGTTTCTGACTATAATGAGAATAATATCTAAACATTGCAGATGCCAAGTGGAAGATGCTCTCTAATTCTTTCTGTGAATTAGTAACAGTAATTAGTAACTCTCTGGGAAAGCCTCTAAGTTCATTTCTCTCAGCAGTTCATGCCTCCCTGAGACATTTGGTCCATCTCCTCTTAACACAGTGGAAAACTACATGTTTGTTTCTTCAAGGCACCTGGCTGAGCTCTGGGGTTCAGAAGCCAGTATTGCATCCACAAATCTATTAAGACATGGAGGGCTAAATTGTGCAGCTGTTTCTCTTACAAATTGTAAAAGCTTGCTCTGGGGCTACTTGTACAACTAATGCTTTATCAACAGGAGTAATCATTTCATCCTCAGATGGCAGAATTTAGTACTCTGCTCCAATATGACAGAAAAAGAGAGAGCTTTGGTTTTTGGGGTGCTCTTTCTCTACACGTATTGCCTTACAACTCTTAGACAAGCCTTCTGAGAAACTGTAAAGGTCAGTTTACTGCTCATGGTTTGCACTCGCATTATAATCTCTTTGATCAGAGACATAATTGACAGCAAGCTTGCAGGTGAATGACATTTAAGGTATATAGCTATGTTCTCATCTGTTTTTTTAAGAGTGGATGGTGAGATGACATTTTTGCCTCTTGTGGGAAAGAGACTTACATAAGAAAGACTTTGTGACATCCCTGTGAATTTCTCTGCTACTCCCCTTCTCATACATTGTAATGCTCGTAGTGCAAACTTTTGGAGCTTCTGGACTCAAAACTTTCTTTCAAAAAAGAAAACCGGTTCAAGGTTTCAAAAAAGCCATTAACAAGAAACTGTGCACGTATGTGTGTACACACTGCAGGTGAAGAAACTATGGTTCCTAATGACTGTCAAGGCTAAAATTAAAAACAGAGGCCTTCCTCAGAGAGCCGTATGCTCCTCCCTTGCAGAGGCTGTTTTAGAAATAAAGTTGTTGCATGCAGAAATAGATAATTATATTTACATCTTAGCCAGAACAGGAAATAGAGAGCTTCTAGGAAGTTTTCAGCTCACAGAGAAACTCAAATGAACAGTCTGAACTGAGGCTTTGCAACTTTTAGACTTGTTCAGAATTTGGTGAACCAGGAGGGATCCATCCTCGAAAGGGTGTTTATTGTCCCTCTGGTTCTTTTGTTGGTAAATCTCACCATTATGATCATGGCAAGTTAGCAAATAGCCTTAGTGCCCTTGGCTGGAGGCAGAGATGGGCTGTTCTTTCAATGCTAGTTATGCAATGGCAAGCTCTAATGCTTGGACCTGAGGGCACCACTTTGGTGGAACAAAAAGAGAGGCAGGAATAATCATAATAACAATAATTACATGCCTTAATAACATGCTTTCTTCAGCTAGCTTCTCTTAGGCTGCTCTCATGCCTCAGGAAGAAAATTGTGGTCTTTGTGGTAAAGATACAGAAGTCTGGTTGTTGCAAGGATGCTTGAGGTGTTATGTTTCTATCTGCCACTCAGCACTGCTACAGAGTGGGCTGCTCAGCGGTCTGGCTTATGACCATTCTGGGAGACAAACTCGTGATAACCTTCTGGTAGAAGATCACGGTTTCTGTGTGCTAGGAAGGACTGTCGTGCTGCTTCTGCAGAGCAGAAAGACTCAGATGCATAAGGTCACCAAACACAGCCTCGCTAGTCCTTCTCTGAACCATCATCAGCAGGCGATGTGGCCTGCGGTCCCTCACTGTCACTCTCCCATGTTATGCTCTGTATTACAGCCAGCTGTGGTCATTAGGTTAGTCAGTGGAAACGGTTCTGTGCTTGCCCAAGACCAGCCTGCGTCAACAATGTTCTCCTTGTGGTTTACTAACAAGCTTATGTTAAGCATGTGATTTAGATCATAACAAAGAATTGTGTGAAAACGTGAACATGCCTAGCAGGCTTACCATGGCCACGTTCAGCTCTGATAGCTCCTGCAGATAGCTTGGGCAGAGGTGCAGTGGCACTGGCAATGGCCAGTATTTGAATAGGGCTTGATCTGCTTGGAGCATTACGCATTCACTAATTAACACAATCTTCTGCTTTTTGCATTTTAAAGAAGAGAAGCTGAGGCATTAGATAGCTGATGCCACTGGACACGTGCCAAGGCCACGCAGCAAGTCAGAGGCTGAGTCAGGCAGTAAAGCAGTATTCGTTCCTGCATATCATGCAGGCCCACCAACATAAACATGTCCTTCATATTTCTATTATGTTATTATATGGAAGGAAGTAGAGGAGGGTCATGTGACAATCAAACTTGTTCAGTTGTGAACTGGCATCACTTTCATTGCTTCACATTTAAAAGGTTCGATTTTTAATCTTTGATCTCATCTACTTCCTAGCACAAAGACCTAAGAGAAAGAATCTCCTGATTTTACACCACGCTTGCTTTTTTTTTGCAGCAGAACTTTTGGCATGTGCCAGTAGCACATTGTAAGTGGCTGGTCTCTGTGGCTGGTGACTGTAACATCTCTGTCACCAAAACATATTATCAGGCGGTGACCTTGCTCTGTCAGTCACAAATGATACAATCTGAGATTTTCTCTTTTGGTATGGTTTATTTATCTCAAAGAGCACCTCTGACATTAGAGTGGAGATTTGGCATATGATATTTACAATCACTTACATATTATGCTGAGAGAAAGAGCCTTTCAGCTGACATGCTGCATCACTTTATTTGGGCATTTCTGCATTATACTTGTACATCTCTCCTCTGTGTATTGCTAGTTCAGATATTAGCAGCAGTCTGGCTCTTGCAGCCTGGACTTCCTTATGGGCTCAGATACTCTGCCCACAGTTAGACCACTTCCAATACATTATCACGCTTAGGGCTTGTCTGGGGATCGCAGGCAAGGTATTGCAGGGTATCTCAGTATCGTGGTGTGGAGTTCACGTAGACACATCAGTTAACAACACTCAACTACTGATGCAGCAGCACTGTCTTTCACAAGGCTTGGCATTTGTATAGATCCTGACTAAATCCACTGGTATCTGGGATGCACTGAGCTCCAGCTTGTTCCAGCTATGTTGTTATCAGTGCCTGAGCTTGCTAGGTTAAAGCCATGTATCTCAACTGCTGTGTAGATGCACCCTGCATGATGTAGAACCATGAGTTCCCAGTCTGACATAGACAAAGCGTGGAGAGGGAACCACTACAGTCTGGAGTATTAACAAAGAAGCTGCTTAAGAGACAGAAACTAAACAAGAATTTTTGTGTTTGTTGGTTTTTTTGTTTGTGGGTTTTTTTTGGTTTTTTTTTTGTTTTTGTTTTTGTTTTTTTTAATCTAAGCAGAGTTGTTTTAGTGATTGAAAACTGATTGCTGGATGGGAAAAATCATGCTCCTACATACATTTCTATCTGTCTGCTAGGTTCAAAGACATTCAACAACTATGTTTGAAGGGTTACAGGGAAAGTAAGGATATTCATTGCAGTACTGGGCACTTTCAGGTATGAACCTAAGGCTCAATAGGTCAATAATTTGAGATGGCAAATGTTATCCAATAGTTCATTTGAAAGCTGTGCAATTATTTTCTGCAGCTACACTTGTGCATTGATCTGCTGTGCTTTCTCCCTGCCAGCTCTGGACTTCTCTTGACCATAGACTGTACCAGTCACTCTAAGCTGTGATGTGACAGTCATGGGCTGCTATTGAATTCTGTCAGCTGTTAGGTGGCCCAGCTGGTTGATCATCCCAAGGTTCATGCTAACATGCTCATATGAATGAGGTTCTTGGAATGCTCTTCAGCCTGAGTCATATATGGACCAACTTGCAGTTTATTTATATCTGCTAGTACAATATATTATCAGTTCTGAAAGGTCCTTTGCTGGTTGAAGTAACTTTTTCATAGTAAATTTTAAGTGTGCTCAGCTATACATATATTCCTCTTTAAGAAACTCTAATTTACTAGCATTACACAGCTGGGTATAGAGGCCATTTCAGACCAGCAGCAGGCATGGAACTAATTCCCCACTTAAGGTTCCTTGCAGTTCAAATGGACAGGTAATGAGGTGCAGCTGAGGCTTCCTGAGGTGCACAGGAATCCACAATATAAAGCAGAGGAGCAGAAGGAGAGGAGACTGGCTTGTTTGAGCTATCAGCCAGGATTTTCAGGTAAGTACTGCATCATAAAAAAAAAAAAATGTAGAAAAAATGTTCTCTAGTCCTGTCCTACATTTCCTTCTTTGGTTTTGTATGGCTCTCTAGTTATCACAGGTCCCACAGTTCTAGGCTCAAAATACTGATAGACAATAGCTGACTTGTTGTTTCCTTGGGGCAGGCTGTGGTGGTTACAGGGAAGAACCTAATTAGAGGGGTGCATGAAGCATCATTGTTGTATTCCAGCAGAAGCTTGGTCTCAGAAAAGCAGCCCAGCTCTGTGTGCTTCCTTGCTGTGTTAAATGTGTGAAACATGAGCTCATATAGGCAGGTAAAAAATAAATTTTTGAAGCTGAATTAATTGTGGTAATTGTCAGTGCAAAGACATCCTGGCAAGAGCGAGAGAAGTTCATAGCTGCAGTCCCTGAAGTGTTTGGAAAAGGCAGGGAGTAAAGGTGCCATTCTGCTCTGAGGAAGGTGTTGGTTGGAATAAGGTGCTGTACTTTCCTGTTGTCTCCAGCAAACCCAGCAGCCGGCATGGCTCTGAGCATGCATCATGCTTACTCTGGAACTGGTCTCAACCAAGCTAGCAAGTGAATGAGGTGACATTATAATCTTTTGCAGCTCTGCTATGTCTTAGTTGCTGTCTTAAATGCAGTGACTTTTATCTTGCATATCAGCTGTTATCCCCTCCCTGATACACCACTTTCTCTGTGACTGTTCTTTGTCTAACAGGTGTCTAAATTAGCTCCTAAGATAACTTCACTATTTTCAAGTATGCTGCAAGCCTGTGATCAAAAAGGCAGGCACATGCAGTGCCTGAGCAACTAGGCATGGCATTGTGAATTTTTCCATAATGTTTGTGTTGGCAACGTATTTCCTCAGCAGCAAGTTTAGTTTGTAAGAGTTGGAAGCTGCATTTTTTTTATTCTTTGTTGGTCTTTCCCTCCCCACTTCTGTGTGTTACTCATTTCCTTTACAACAAAACAGGACATGTCTTCAAGAACCACAAGAACAACAAGTATTAGCTCAGAGGTGCTTCAATTTACTACATCAAATGGCAAAGTTACCTTTAACACTGTCAAAAAGCCTGGCCAGTAGAGGAGAAAGGAGGAGAGAAGTTCTTACTATGACATTCTTCACAGCTGGAGGAAAAGGAAATACCAGAAGCTATTAGAAGGAAATCTGTACTTAATACTCTGCGGTCTCAAATGGTTTTACTTTTTGCTTTTTTTTCCCATATCTGTGAAAGCATGTTTAAAGGACTTTAAATTAAAAAAGGTGGATATTATAGTAGGAGTTGGCATCAAGACTTAACAGGAAAACCCTTGATAACATATTGGTGTTTAGTGGTGTAATAGTATAAAGGTTTTTATTAGTATCTGTTCCTATGCTTGGCTTGAGATTCCACTTGCCACTCCTCTGGGCATCCCCATTAATGAGGGAGGGAACCCTCTGGCTTGTTAAAAATATGTCCTTTTAAGAGAATGGAAAAAGACACAGGATCTTACTAAAGCATGGGAAGAGGCATCTTGAAGGAGGCTATAGCAGAAATAATGGGTTAGGGCCAGTAAAGAAGATCAGAGCTGGTAGACGTGTAGGGCTAGAAAGACTCTGAGAGGTTATCTGGTCCGTGCCTCTACTACAAAAAAAAATAATTAGCTGTGTCTAGACCTAGACTATCCCAGGAGTTAAGTGCTTGCCCAACCTGTTCCTGAAGGCTCCTGCTGGTAACATAATTCCTAAAGTCTGTGCTAGAGTTCAATTTCCTTGTAACTTGTCTGACCTGATATTGAGCTGTGTTTAAAATACAGCATGGAGTAACAGGCAAACAATACTACTCTGTTTTTCGAGTAGTGTCAGTGGAAGGGTTTGGACTAGAACAGGGGACCTTGAAGGTACTGCTGCCTGAGGAGAGAGACTCATAAAAAGTCTTGTGTAGAGCTGGTAGCAACACAAGAGTTATGAGAGAGAGATTTTTGATATGCAATTTGCACTTAATAAGAAAACATAATTCCTAAAGCAGTTTAAGACAGAGCAGGTAGATGCATCATGTGGAGGGGCTTGACAAGCAAACAGGCTCAAGGGACAGACTGATTCACCTACCAGTGAACATCATGGTGAGAAGGAGGATGTGCTCCCTGGCTGGGCAATGGAAACAGAAGCTGACAGTTGTGCTCTTGCATGTCAATGGCAGCGTCTAAGTCTCTAGAGCTTTCTGCATGTACATACAGACATATGTGGGTGTGAAGGCATGCTCTCCATCTTCCATCCTGAGCCTAGTGCTATCAAATATTCATCAGAGGAAGATTTTCATCTGTACATTTTGCATTATTCAGGCTTAAAGTATTTCAGTGACTTTCATGTTGCCTACAGGATTTAGATACCAGGGATAAACAGAAGCCTCTTTAATTTTCTACATTTAGGAATTCTGCTTCATTAAAATTCTTTTGAAGATTAGTCTTAATGATAGATCTTTCACTTGGAGTCTTCCTCCCAGGAAAAATAAGCTTGTGACTGAAAACAGATGAACCCACTGTAGAGAAATGTCTGCAATTTGACCATCATCCATGGATGGAAAATACAGCTACCTGCATTACTTTTCAACATTTGCCTTACCCCAAAGGGCCTGCATGTAACCCTAGTGTGTAGTAGATTGCTGCTGCTTCCATGTACTCCCCCAGGATAAAAATATGAGAGTATTGTCCTTTAAGTAATTCTTTCTGAGACACTGTAACAAAACAGACAATATCGAGCCAGTTCAAACTGTGTTTTAAACTATTAGTATTCAGTACTTGTTTTTTTGATAGAAAATTTTGGCTTGATATGTTACAGTGCCTGATTTTTTTCAGAGATTGTGAAGCACCAGACTTGCTGCTTAAAAGGATTAAGGATGCTTCCCATCCTCTGAAAGGTAGGTGTGCTATTCGCTGCCATAAAACTTGGATTTAGGATCAGACAACAGACTGCCCCAAATCTATTGAGAACATGATGATATTATTTTTGGTACTTTATAAAGGGGCATACAGAGTTCCTGAAGAGGTTAACTCCCCTGTCATGCTTGATTACTCATTAGCAAACAAACCAGGATGTTTGACATGAAGAGAAACAGTTATAGCATCCATATACACAAGCAGCTCAGACTGTTTGTTACCTCTCTTCTGCTCTCCTTTATGGCACAAAGGAGAACAAGAGGCACCAGTGTGGTCAGAACAGTATCTTTGGGTGAGTGATGCAGGCTTGTGCACAGCTTCCTCTGTACTGAATTTGGAAGAGTAAGACTGTGTTATATTAGGGTAGCCAGTGCTTGTTACCTAAAATACCAAATGAAAGAAACAGCCTCGGTTCTGAATGCAGCCTGGGCAGGCTGGTTCCAGACGACAAAGGCTTTGGCTGGGACTGGGGATGGTGCTTGACATCCTCTTCAGATGTTTGTTCCAATGTTCACAATTTCTGGCTTCTAAGGGGGGAAAAACCTGAAGCACATCATTCTCTGATAGGAAACAGATGGATAATTAAATTACGGTATTTTCAAAAATCACTTGCTTTGAGGAACCCCCTTGGGAAAGGCAGGCGGACTGCTCTGAGGAGCTCTTGGGTTGTTTCCTCAGTTCTTAGCAAAAAATTTTCTAACTTTATCTGCTTATATTAGAGTCTGCTGCAATTGTGTCCCGCTGGTTTTGCATTAGCAAATCTTACTTCAGTTTAGCAAATGCATTAAAAGGATAAGAGCTAGTCAAGTGCTTTTAACATTGGGTAGTTAGAGCAGGTTGAATGTTTTGATCTGAAGAAAATGAAAACTATTAGAGCAATGTTTATTTTAAACCACAAGCAAAAGATAGTGGCTTAGACCAAATTACAAATCTTCAAATCTTGCAGACAAGCACCAGAGAGTCAAAGAGCTACTGAGCTTCAGCAGCTGTCATTAAATCTGTCCTTATAATGTGCCTACCCTATGTTCATATTTGTCTGGGAGCTGGTGGTGTGGGTATGTGTGTATATGTAGGAAGAGTTTGTCCACATTCTTTTCTTTCCGTTTTCTATAGCTGTTTGTGGTAGCTTTTCTGGTACAAGGATCTCAGCAAGGAAGAAGAGTTAAATTCTCATAGTTGGAGGAAAACAAACAAATCTTGGGCATGCTGTAGAGGTCTTCATTTTTGAGCAACATTTTGAGTTGCTGTACTGAGAGCTGAAATTAATCTTAAGACACCTGATGTGGTGATGTCCAAAAGCTGCCCAAGCTTCTGCATGTAAATGGGGTCCTGCCATGGAAGAGCTACAGAAGCTCCTTGCTTTTGTTTCTCTTGATCTATGCTAACTGGAGGTGGGGAACAGCACACAGCTGTCTCATGCCATGGGCCAATTAGTGACTAGAAATAGCTTGACCTAGAATGTTTTGCCAACCTTTCAAGAAATGGGTGAGAAACTATAGAGTTCAAAAAACATGATTAAACAAGTGATATAAATATACTTTAGGCAGGCTTCATCTTGCTGATCTACAGTTGTCTGCAATGGAGAAGTGTACCTCCAAGGCCGCTTTTAAAGTCTGCAGAAGCAGCAGGATGCTTGCAGCAAAAGATCCTGAGGAGCTGGATGTGTCCTACAAAAGAAAACACAGCACCCCCTGCTACAGCCTATTCTTCTCAATGGACTGTGACAGTCAAGGGGTTCAGATGTAGACGTCTGTACTGCAGATAACTTTGGACTGGTGGATCCCAGCCCATGCGGCAGAGTCTCTTTTCAAAGCATTAGTAGTGGAGCTGGGAGCATCCCAGCAACACTGGCATGTGGGGGAGAGGGGTGAAAACAATGAAGCAGCTTCCAGCGGTTTCATTCCTATTAGGGCTTTCATGAAAGGACTTCAGTATGCTTTACACTGAGATTGGAAGAGACTGTTGTTAATTAAATAATTAGCTGTTTAAAATGTATTTATTAGGGCTTAACAGCCAGGCCACAGATATGCATCAATTACAGAGCCACAATATCTGCAATAAATGTTTTTCACCCCATAATCAAATACAGCTTAATTAGGCAATGCTGGGAGAACAGTCATAATAGAGTGGGTAAGACATGCCTTTATAATTGAGATTTAATCAGTGAACTCTTGTATGTTCATTGAATAATTGATTATTCTATGCATTTATCAAGGATTAAAAACTCAGTGGTAGATATGCAAATCCCCTTGTATGAAATACATCTGAAATTCTCAAATACCATTTAATGAATATTAACATTCTGGTTAAATCTAAATGATATATACATTGTAGATCTCACTTCTGCAGTAGGCTATTTTATTGCTATTTATCACTTTTTTTCCAAGCTAAACTGCTTGTGTTTGTTGCTTTGTAAGTAGTTGTAGGAGATGGGTAGAAATAGGCCAAGGGGAAGTGAAATGGCGATGGCATCTTGTGCATTCCTGGAATGAACAAGCTGTCCTGGATGGGACAGCAGGAAATATTTTTACACTGGCTGCTAGTGAGCAGACTAAACCAAATGAAGCCGCCAAGCACATTGGAAGAAGCGGTAACTCTCCCTGGAGAGGTACTATTATACTTAGTGCTATGCATGTGGTGGAACAAGCATGTAGAAATGTCCATGGACAAAAGGAAAATAAAAAACCCCAAACCAAAAAATAAAACCCACGTGCAGAAGCCTTAATGATCGTGTGAGATGTGGATGAACAGTGCCAGTGTTATCCAAGAACCAGCAGAAGGTGGGTCCCACTGGCTGATTGCAGTTGTTGCTGGAGAGACACCAAGCCCTGCAAAGCCCATGAGAAACAGCCCTGGGCCTGCTGGGCGAATGCTCTCTCAAAGGAAAACAGGTTTACCTTACTCAAGTCATGCTTGCAGACAGTTTTTTGCTAAGTGTTAAGGATGGAGTAAGAACGCGAAGGAGTATGAAATTGTGGTTAGTGATGACAGCTCATGTCTGAAGTGAGAGCTGAGTCGCAAATTAACATCCCAATTAAAAGTGAAAGCACAATTTAAACCAAGGATGGGTCACGGGACTGCAGCTTGGCGAATCCCCTTGTGTATTTGTCTTGTGCAGCTCATACCCTGTCACATGCAGTGCTGGGAGCACAGAAAGTGCCTCAGGTTCTTGGAAGCAAAGCACAGAAATGTTGCAGGCAGGAGATGCATCAAGCTAATAGATTTTGGTAACAATTTAACTGTTCGTAGCAGAGTACGAGTAACAACAGAGCTAATAGTATTTAGTTGCTCTGCACTGGTCCTTTCCTGCATTCATGATTCATGCTGCTCAGGCTGATGGCAGGAGAAAGTGTGGACCCTGAAGATCTCTGCTAGTATACAAGGTTAATTACTTTCCATGTTATTTGACTTGTGTTTTTGCGGAATCAGTGCTTTTTGCCTTTTACAACTTGTAGCCTCCTAACATTTTCAAGTGGGGCTGAGACTCTCAGTGAATTTATAACAGGTAACAGTAGTGTATATATTCCTTCGCTATCTTTTGCAGATGCTCTGGAGGACAGGTCCTCTACCCCTCCCCTCTAAGCACCTTGTCCACAGCCTGAAGACCATTTCTCTGCATTCAAGAATAACAAGCCAAACAGCCACCGTGCAGCTTTTGCGATGTGGATGGCTTGCTTTATTTCCTGCCTTTGGAAGCGTTTCTTGCTAGCTTCAACTTGGACACAAGAGGGTGATGTTTCCTCAGGAATTTGTCTACCAGTGTGTTGTAGGGTGAACAGCTTGTAGGGAAATGTGCTCTAGAGAGAAAATAACCATGCTTCCTTTTCTTCTAACCTGGTAGGGTTATCCTTGCTCCTGCTTGACACCGTGGTTCAGTGCTGGAGGGTGCTCTGAAGCTGGGTGGACACTAGAACGTGCTGCCTCTGAGCTACTGCTCATCTCTGCCTGGGAAACTGCAGAACTGCTTAATCTGACCAACAGCAATTATTCCAGGGTTTCCTCACATGACCAAGACCCTTGGGAAGGCCCCTTCCCTTATGTATTTTTCAGAGGTGCAAGCTGTTGCCATGTCTCTGGGCCCTAGTCATTCCTACAGCGTATACAACTTTCACCTGTGGTGCGCAAATGCCTGAATTCCCATCACTGACTGCACTACCTTTAAATGTGTGACAAGCACAGAGCAAAAGAAACTGTTCCTGCCCCAGGCAGGGATTATGATTGCTGATAGTGTACAGAGCAGTGTTGAGAGAAGAGCTATCTTCAGGATAAGCACATCCTGTTCCTGCACATCAGATCTTGCTTTCCCCAAGCCAATCTCACTTGTTGGTCTTGGTTCAGGGGTGTAAGTCTTAGGGGTCGGGGGCAGTGATGGCTCTGCTTCTGAATTCCAGTCTGTTTGTATCTCCAGCTTGGAGAGAGGACACAGGTCAGTCTAAACAGCCCTTGAGTCACCCCTTCTATGGGAAGTGACTTATGCTCAGCTTTGGAGGAGTTTGTTAAATCCTGTCTGCTGCCATGAAGTACCCAGGAAGTGAATGCCAAACACTGCTGCTCCACCACCACGCTGGTCTGCCATCCTCCCACCTCTCCCTGGCTGGCTCTCAAGCCTTGGTGCACATCTACTCTGTGCTGCGTCGCTGCAGGTGATTCTTCAAGACTATTGATCTGCTTTGGTCTAACAGGTTTACCTTCCTGCTTAGATTGGAGACACTTGTTGGCCCAGGAGCACAATAAGAGTCCTTTGGGAATAATTGTCAGATGTTCAGTTACAGCCAGGTTCTGGCCCCTTTATAGGTAGACAAATGAAAGGGGCTGGATTCCTTAGGAGAAGGTGTCTGACATCAGTGACAGCCATTTGCATCCAACCATGTACCCCAACCCAATCTTTCCTTATAAACTAAAGGCAGTGAAGGAGCCTGAGTTGAAAATGTGGGGGTTTTTGGGTGGCTTTTTTTGCTGTCTTAAGGACTCTATGGTGACTCTACCATGTCTCAGACTCTATGCCACAAAGTGCTCATGACAATGCCCTGTTCAGGGCATTCATTTCGGAGGGCAGCGAGTAAGACTGCCAAGGGCCCTTGGTGTGTTCACAGCATTGGTCCACTCCATGAACCAGGTAAATGTTAACTCTCACCCTACTCTGTATGTTCCATCAGTACAGACAGACAGGAATTTGGGACTGTCTCCCTGAGTTGCCATTGGGCTCCTCTGACTCACAGTTGTGCCCTGGACCAGATGGTCTCTCAACCTTTGGCAGCAGCAGCAGGAGTCGAATCCCTGAAACTCCAGGCTTTTACAGAGTGCTGGATGCCTCGCTGGATATGTAATCCCTGCACTTGGAACCTGCATGAGACAAGGCAAAGCAAATTACCACAGACTAAATATATGGTCAGGATGTGCTGGAAG
The DNA here is from genome assembly GCA_020745775.1 of Theristicus caerulescens. Lineage (NCBI taxonomy): Eukaryota > Metazoa > Chordata > Aves > Pelecaniformes > Threskiornithidae > Theristicus > Theristicus caerulescens. The sequence continues at coordinate 238,828 of CM036571.1, forward strand.
TTGGCAGTGTAGTTTGCTGGGGTAGCCAGGGAGGGAGGAGAGAAATGGTCAGCTTTCCCTCTTCATGTTGAACTAGATAATGCTTGGGATCCTTTAAAAGACTTTAAAATGGTTTTGGAAGGGAAGAGCTGGAGGAGATTCAGCTATAAAAAGCTGGATGAAGTCTGAAGGGTGCAATGTGCCTGGGAATTGTGAGAAGGGATTAGCAGCTGGCTTTGAGAAAGAGGGTGAATTTGGGAGCAGTTAATCTTTCACAGCAGTTCAGAACAGGGCTTTAGTACCTCCCTGTGAATCGAGAGATGGATTTCTGCTCTGATCTGTTCCATGATCCACAGCTCCTTTTTGATCCTTCGTATGAGTTATGCTACATGTTGGCAGCAGTTTCTCTGAGGCACTGTTTGTATCCTTCTTAAAAGAACACAACCAAAATAAAGATCAGTTGTCTCGCCTGTTTTACTGTAAGGAATTGCTAATGCTGTTACGGTGGAAAGGATGCTCTAAACCAGAATTAGAGCTTTGTGCTTTGACTGACTTTTCTTTGTATTTCACCTGGTTTGCTCAGTGAAATTAGAATGGACTTTGCTTACTTTTTCTGTTCAGAGTCACTTTCTGGCCCTTTGCCCAGACCAGAAGAGCCCCAAGCTCTCCAGTACTGAATGCTGATTAGAAGTGGGGCCAAACTCTACTGTAAAGCACTCTGCTTTGAATAAGGAGACAGCTCTAATGATGACTGTGGCCTTTACTTTTACTCTCCTACAAACTGGAAAAGCCAACTTGATGGCGCTTGAAAATCTTAACATTTTTGTCACTGGGCAGTGCTTGTTACTGTGAGTAGTGATAAAAAGGAAAATTAAGAATTCTTGTTAGTATTCTGGAGGCAAATACCCACCTGAACATCTTGGTTCTGCAGCATTTAAGAGGAGCATGACATGTTGGATGGGATCTAAAGGTTGAAATGGCCTCTTCAGCTGAGCATCCTGCCTGCGGGAAGTGCATTACCAAACCAGCTCTTCCATGAGTCACACTGATTGTACTCCTCTTTTTCCCTGTTAAGTGACGAGAGTGTGCTTCAGCTGAGAGCTTATTCATGAAAGAAACCTCTGTTTGATCACCTTTGTCCTCACTGCAGGTAGAGGGTTATGTCAATAGATCTTATTTTAGGGCTTAAAGGTAACATGCAGCTTCTGGCATGCTGCTCAGGCTGCCTAATAAATTTCCTGTAAAGATCACTTTGCTTGCTAGGCATTCATCCATCCTGGGAAAAGGCATGGAGGATTCCCCACCTGCTCAAATCTAGACCATCCATAGGCACAGCAGCTTGTCTGATAAGCACTTTTTATATAAAGAAGCAGCAGACAGGGCAATCACCTTCTACTTAGTGCAGCGAGGACATGGAAACAGCCATGTGCACTCAACAGACAAGCTGTAGTTTGTCTAAACTTAGTTAAGTTTGGCTTAAAATACCATGGGTCAGCTGATATAAATCACCTCTTCTAATGTCACTAGAGCTGTGCAGGCTTCTGTCACTTGAGGCTTAATTCTGTATTTATTTGAAAATTTCCCCAAGGTGACCCTGCTCTGGCTCTGCTGCCAGCTGACTGAGATTTGTGTTTCTCAGGAGACTATGCTATCTGCAAATCAGTAGGCACATACACTTCCTTCTTCTGGAGTCTGAGGGCACTGTCACCTTCCATGCCATCAGCTCTTCTGAAGCCTTCCCTGTGCCTTTGTGGAGATGCAGATGGGACCTGGGGCACAGAGGAACTTGTATGCTGGTTAGCTGCTAATGAGATGGGGTTTGTACTGTGCTGGGAGGCACATGGTTCAGCAAACAGGCAGCCTGGAGTAGGCTGGGTAAAGTGTGCTGTAGGTGAGGTGATAATAGCGCAGAGATTGCAATGTTCCTTATGTTACAGCTTTTGTTAGGCTATCAGTTGATTTATCTATAGTTCTATGTGTCTGCTTGCTGGAATATATTGAGTAACTACTTATAAATGATAGTCTTTGCTGTTGTTGGCATTTCTGGTGTTGAAATACTATGCTAGTGCTATTATTTTGCACGTGTTGATGCACGTTTGCATATATGTAGTTTGGTCTCCCTCATACACATAAGCTAAGCTTCTGAAGGAGAGATACACCTCCTGTGTGTAAATATACACCGGGCTTAAAATGAATGTGTTTTTACAAGGTTATTTCCTTTTCATAAGTGAACAGGACCATACTTGCAGCCGTAAATAATTTTACACCTTAGTTTCTTGTTTGCAATCTCCCCATGTAGGACAGAAATAGTAAATAGATATCAGGTGTTATCTCCCTAAATGGCTAATGGGGCAACAAGAAGGCTTTAAAACCATTAAAAAATATAATGCTCTGTTCCTACGATTTACAGAATTTAATTCTGCCTAAGGAGAAAGGGCACAGCCATGGGATTGAGTACCCAGAGAACAGTTCAGAGCTGGAAAAAGCCCAAGAGTTCTCCCAGGATAAAAGACATACAGTGTGAAATCTGCAGCTTCCAGCAATTCTTAACTGGCCGTATAAAGCTGATAAATAACAAGAGTCCCCCTTGCCCTTAGTGCTACAGTACCTAGATAATACCATAAAGTAATTCCAGCTTCAGCCAGCAGTCTGGGGTGTATAATAAGTAGTTTACTAATTTCTTTGCTGATTCAGCTGACAGTGATGGATCAAATCAGGAAAACTGGGGGGGGGGGGGGGGGGGGGTAGGGGTAGGAGGAAGGGGAGTAAGATCTTAGACTCACCAGTCCCCCTTGGGTTTTGTTCCCATGGGCAAGTGCTGATGAGTGTTCTTCATTTTGTTTCTTCACTGATTAAACTAAGAAACCAAAGCAAAGGACACAGGAGAAAAGGGTTAAGGGATTAGGAGATGGTCTTTGAACTGCCATGTGGCAAGGTAATGAGGCATGAATTATTAAAATTTTTTCAATTACAACTGGCAGCCACATGCACCACTTTTGCATTGGCTTTCTTCCTCTCTGTAAAAAGACAGGTTTGCAAGTGCTCATGGTTTCTTGGAAGAGAGATGCTCTTCCAGAAATGTTAATTGTATAAACAGTGTAATTTGTCATTGGCCAAGCTGCTTTTGTGGTTAGATAAGTTGAAGTGTCAATGAAATGGGCACGGCTCAGCAGCAAGACAATTTTTTTCCTTGAAAACCTATAGAGGTAGGTTACTACCATGTTGCTGAAAGGCCATGGGTATTAGTGGCTTCTAATACTTGAATCGGAATGGTGAGCTATGATGCACTGGTCATATGTTGCTAATAATAATTATTAAAAAAAAATGCTTTGGCTTTAATGGAAGAAGCAATATGTTTATACCATGTATTCTTTTGCTTGTGCATAGCTTGAAAGTAGTTGAGAATTACTCTGTTCAGAGATTTGTAGACAGGCTGATTTATGCTCAACCTCTGTAATGGCAGGCACCACACTGCTAGCTGATTTTCCCATATTTCTTCATGATCTAAATGCCTATAGAAATGGAAATATTATCAGGAATAGCTCCATCTGGTGACTGCTAAAAATTTTGCACAAAAGCATATATTTTGGGTCAGAACAAACAACCTTAGGTCTGACTCCTTGGGAAAGCTCATGTGGTCACAAAGACAAACCAGCACAAGTAAGACTTGCAGTGTTTGCTCCAGCAGGTGGCTGGTGAGATGTTCTGGTGAGATCAGAATTTGATGAATGTTTCAGAAAGAATGGTTTACCTAACACATTTACTTTTCAGTTTTCTCTTTTACTACTCATGAATTGCAGGGGTGGGAGGGAAGGAGAACTGAATCCATTGGGGCTCAGATCAGTGCAAAAATACTGAAATGTGAGGTATCCTGAAGCTGCATCTCTGAGCAGTTTAGCTAAACCATTCCTTTTCACTACTTTTCTCCACACCAAGTCAGCGTTCATCCTCAGAATTCAGATGTACTCCATTCAGAAAGGCGATGGCTATAAAGGCCATTGCCAGGTGAATGCGTCTCTAGTTACTTTCTGTGCTTTTTATCTTAATAGGGAAAGAAAAGCAAAGGCAAAAAAGTAGCATTTGTAGTTGACTTCAATACATGCAGAATGACCTCATTGGAAGAAGAGTGTGCAATACTGGCTGCAAAGTTGAATAAATTAAAGCTCTTACCCTGTTGCGGACAGTGACCACAGCATCTAGCAGGGGCTGCAGTAGTGCATCCGTCCGTGGGGGAGTGTCTGATCTAGGGGCCAGCCACGAGAGGGCAACACAGTAACAAATACTTGAGCAAAAATTAATCTGTCAGGCAGGGAAACAATCGCATGAAGGCAGCCACTGTGCCAGACTGCCGAGCCTGGGAGGAGAGAGGGGCCACGGGCCAGGCTGGGAGCTCGCTGGGTGAGCAATGAATGAGAAACCTCCGCGGGGGCTGGCTGGTGCCATTGTTTGCAGTCACGGCAGGCAGCGCTCGGCCCCGCTCCTCTCGGAAATATGAGTTATTAAAATGTAACAGCAGCAGGAAGGCTTTTGCACTAGGGCTTATACAATATCCCTTCTACAGTTCCTGGTTTTTCCTCCTCCTTGGAGCAGAGCTGTTTTCCTTTGGCCATGGGTGAGATGAGGGTTTGTTCGTGCTGTGACCCTGCCAGCAGGTGACCATTTCTCCAGCTACTCTGCAGAGCTCCCCTTCGCAGCCTGTGTGGAAATGGAGGCCAGATGCCCCCTGGGGTTTCTGGATGACAACCGACTTTTTCTGATTCGTTCAGCATAGCCTCGTCGCAGGACCAGTCGAGAGGCATGGGGGGATGAGGAAGGAGAAAGCATTCCTTGCTGCTACATTCACATAGTTCCTGGCACCGGCCAACTCAGCAAGTTCCTCCTGAAGCCACTCCAGACTCTGAAATCATTTCTATTAGGAAACCATTCATGCTCTAGCTAGAGCCCTAGCTGACTCTCTAAAGCCCAAAAAAACCCACTAAACCACTGATGGTGGTCAGGAGCCTCTGATGTTGCCTGGCTTGTTTTGGCAGGGCTGAGGGTCTGGGCTGCAACGAGACCCAAGTCCTCTGTTGTTCTCGGGCTGTAGTTTTCCCCACACAATTTTGCACTTCCTGCCAGTTTGTACAGAACTGGAATCAAACTCCAGCTCTATTTTCTTAGTTGCCTTTAATGCTATCCTTGTTCCTTTCTCAGTAAGAAGAAAGGCAGCTTTGCACGGCATGACTGTATTTACTTCAGTTTATCACCGGTGCTGCCATTACTGTAACTGCCTGCAAAGTATGAGTGTCAGCGCTAAAAAATTGCCAAAGTTTGTAAAGCTGATGATATTTAAGAAATGCGTAAGGTGAAAATACGTATTCAGGCTCTAAGATGTTTCCCCGGCAGCAAGACTGGGACTGTCTGTTGTGGGGACTTGGAGGATCCAGGCAGGACAATCCTCTTGCTAACCACAGCTCTGAGACATGCTCCCTCTGCCTGCCCGCCCTCCCAAGCCTGTTTTTTAAGTCCCTCTTTGAGGTAGGTATGTTAGCCCAATCATGCTGTTACCTGCTGAACTGCAGCAGGCTTGTTTCAGTGTTTAAATTGCCTCTTTGCTTGTCTCTCTCAAGTGATGATTCATTTTGATTGATCAGCTTTGAGCTGGGCGTGAAGGTAGCTCTGGCTGCTTCTTTACTGGCACTGCTAAGCTTTTGATGAAGCTGATTTTACCTCTTAAAGCCACTGCCTGTTGCAGCTCCCCTGCCTGTTAGATTTGCTCCTTTCACTGTCAATGGGAAAATCCCCTGGGCCCTTCTGGAGCTTTCCAAAGGTATTTGTACCCAATTAATTTGGAAGTCTTGGACTTCTAGGCTTAGTGTTTGTTCATGTATGAGTTGATTGGAAATGAGCGTCTTGGTTTTAAGAGGTTGGTCTGTCCACTGCCCTAAGTCTTGTGCAGGTACTTTAGTTGCTGCTAGTTGATGGCAAAATCATCCTTTTAAATTCTGGAGTAAATTATATATATGGAAGATAAAGAACAATGAGAAATGAAGCAATGCCAGTGTAAGAAAAGAGAAAACAACAGTGTAATTATGTCCTTAGCAAGCAAGGCAGAGACACAAATGATGGCTAAAGCTGGCTGACAGTGTATCACAGATAAACCTGTGTCTATTTCCAGGAATACTGAGAGTTATGTGTATAATAATAGTCCAGGGCTACAACTCTAGATCTGGGTTAAACCAGCTACTTTCTGTAGCCCTTTTGTGTCTCAATTTCCTCACCTGTAAAGTTGGATAACAGTAATTTCCTCCCAGAAGGGCTGCCAGTGCTGGCTAGAAGCTGCACTGTGTTATAGCATTAAGGAAACAGTGGCTATTATTAATCACTCCATATTTTTTTCAACATTCTGCACAAATAAATTTTGTTTGTTTTGGTTTTTAAAACCTGGAATCAATGGCTGGACCAAATTATAGCTGGAAGCTGAGAGGTATAAGAAAAGACATCCAAAATGCGGCTCAGTTTGCTCTGTATAGGACAGAACTGCTGAGGCTGCATCACTTGTGGCTCTTGAGCCCAGTGCCAGCATACAGAATTCCCTCCTTACAGCTTTTCCATTTCATGTGCCAAGTATCCAGCTCTTCAGTCTGTTATAAATCTTCCCTAATTCTGTAATTGCTTTGGTAGTGATTATAGGCAGACTCCTGTTGATCCTTATGTGGTTTTCTTTTATCCACATTTTCTGCAGGCTCTTTTATTGTTGTTGATTCTTTTTCCAGTTCCTTGTGCCCCTTTTCCAGTTCTAGCAGGCCCCATGGCTCTGGTCCAGTGTCTTCCCTCCAAGTGACAGGCAGAGCGCCCTCTGCATCTGGGTCTGCCTTTCCATTAAGAGCTGTCAGGGGGAAGGGGCACCCTGTGCCTCTTACACACTTGCAAATACGGGAAGCAAACATGTAAGTTCATGCATTTAAGAATATGCTCTGAATCACACTTGCAGGACTGGGAGTTGCATTCAGGGATGGATTTAGAAATCATGGCAGGCAGACAGTTAAGCATGGTTGTACTGTTCCCTAAGTACCCATGGATGTCTCTAAACACAAGCAGTTACAACAGCAGCAAAACAATCATGCCTGGCTGTTTGCTTGGTACATGCTCGCGTCTGCAGCCAGATCAGTTGCTACTGCTGAGGAGGGGTTGGAGTAGGCGGTGTGCAGTCCCTCTCCTCTGCAGCAGTTTAGTCCCACACTTTCTGTGCCTCCCTCCAGTGCAGCAGGACCAGTAAGCCTGGCTTTTCGGAGCTCCAGCACTCTGCCTCCGTTCCACCTTTTCTTCCTCCCCAGGGATGTATGTTCCTGTATCTAAATTGCACATGTGAAAATGTACCTGATGATCCAGCTTGACCAAGGGCAGGCACTGGGGTAAGCCCCTGCCCTGGGTTATGTATGATGCTTGGATAAAAAACAGTGATATTCTCACTTGCTGGCAAGTGAGATACAGATCTCTTCTGTACCACTTTGGAAGGACATGATTGATGCAAATCTATGGTTGTTGCTTCATTCCTGTAGGTTTCAACTAAAACTCAGACCATAAAAGCCAAAAAAGGAGTTGTACATTTGTGAAAAATGGATTAAGCTTTGAGGGGTCTGAGAGTTTGACTTTGACCTGTTTTTGTTTTTCAAACTTGCGGCTGGTTTCAGAAGTGCTCAGCTGGCATTTCTGAAAGCAGCCCAAGGATTTTACAATGACTCATAAGGGGGGGTATTCATGTGGGTCAGCTCATGAAGCACCTTGAAGAGTTTTGTTTTCAGAGACTGGGACTGTTCAAAATGGAAAACACTCATGACCTTTCATTCAGACTTCCCTTACATTCAGGGATTTTCCTTCTATTGAATGGGCATTGACTACTGCCTTTAATTTTCATCATATTGTCTGTTAACACACTCTTCAACTTTAATTTTGGGTTGAAGTATCCCCTTCCCTAACCATGGGAGAGGCTGTTCTATGAAAATAGCCATCTGATGTACCTTGTGGTTGAGCAGATGTTATCTTGTTTGGTAATGAAATTCTGCCTTGAGTAATTGGACATTCTTCCTGGTTCCTCATAATTAAGGCAGAAGAAAAGAACAAAAGCTGATTTGATATGAGTAATTGCTTCATTAAGTTATTTGCTTCCTCACCATAACCATCAGCCCAAAGAAGAGAACAGCATGACCATCAGACCATATATGATGATATTGTAATGCTGTGGGTCTTTGGTGCTGTGTTGTCAGATGGAATCACAGGGAAAGGGGTTAGGAAACACTGCTAAATTACTTACCTCTTAACCATATGCACTTAAAACCACAGAGAGAGTCTGGCTGTTGCTAGCTGTGCTCTGTCCTAAACAAGTGAATCAGTCCTCGGAAAAAGCAAAGAGCTAATGTATGGGGCTTTAGATCAACACAGCTGCCTTGCCTCCTGTATCTGAGCTTTGTGAATTGATGCTGGGAGGCTGAACATCTGTGTTCTAGTGTGGAGCAGGGAAGGGCAGAGCTGCATTAAATCCTGGCCACTGGCAAGAAGAAAGTGGCTCAGAACTGGAGTATGGCAAATCTTAGCTGTGGTGATAGCTTATGTCACTGCTGTGCTTTGCATTTAGTCTTTCTGGGTTTGGCAAGCAGGTTCACATGTGTGTTTGGATGCACAAGGACTCACTGGTGAACATACTGGACCCGAGCTCCTCTCGTGCTTATCTATTTGCCCCATCTCCATCATTCGGTGGTTTTGTTGCTCATGAATAACAAGGCACCCCAAGTGCACTCAGTAAACCTATCCCTTATTGCAAGCTTGAGAGCCAGGCTACTGAATGAGAGCAGCTGCAGGATTTATGTGTGCCCACTGACAAAGTCAGGGCTTGGAGGCTCCTTGGATGTGAATTCTGCTGAATTATCCCCAAGTGCTGGGGGAAGCGGTTCCAGGTCACTGCCAATCAGTCCTCCAGACCTCTGCATGCTATGCTCTGCAAAGCCTGTATTATCCAGGAATGCTATCAGAAACTTTGACCATCAAACTGATTTCTATCTCTCTCCAAGATCTAGGCAGGTATGGTTTGTTTTTTTTTTTTTTAATATGAGACGGACTCCACTGAGCTCAGAGCTGACAGGCCAAATATTCCTGGAGCTGTAAAGTTGGGTAGTAACAAGTTAGAGGGTAGCCCTTTCTTGGCCAAAAGCCATAAGGTCTCAGCTGCTATGTGGTCTCCTTCCCGTCCTGCTTCCTTTCCCTTGAATCCAGGGGCTCTCCAACCTGAGTTTTGCAGGGCTTTTGCAGCGATCTCTCTGGCCGGGGCGCAGTGCCACCGCTCACCTCGTGCCCGGTTTGGCAGCTGCCTCCCCATGCTGGGCAGGATGGGTTGCTGGTGCAGAGCAGGGTGGAAAACTTTGTATCCTCTTTCCAGCCTTGCAGCCACGAAAGAGCAACTGGTCAGGAAAAACGAGCTTGGAGGATCATATGTAAAACAGAGCTGGAGAGGGAGAAGTGGGTGGTTTATAGTCCTGACACCTGAGGTTTCCACCTCTAAATCAGTCAGAGATACTGTTCCCCAAAGAGGCGGCTCAGGCCTGCTCTGCTGCTCACTGGCAGGTCTTTGCAGCATAAATTCCTGCTTTTCCTGGTTGCTGGTCACCCGGGGAGCTCTGCTCTCTGCCATAACAGCAACTTTTGCCTATGAGGCAATGCTTTTGAGCCCCAGGGCGGCACTGAGTAATGCACGGCCTCCCCACACCTCTCCCTGGGAAAACTCAACCTTCCTCCCCTTTTGTAAGACAAGAAAGTTGGTCTGTGAGGTTGAATGAGGCAGTTGGAGAGATGCAATTACATAGCTCAGCTTACCCTAATGTCTAGCTTCATGCTAGTCTGTGAGAGTGTAGGGATTTTTTTCCCTGAAGGCTCATCCTGTCCTTATTTCTATACCTTCCTCCTCGCTGCTGCAGTATGTGTTACTTGGTGCTGATGCCTCCCCCAGTCTCTCCCTCACCTTGACCCTTTCCTGGGCTTCTGGCTCCCTGCCCCAGTCCACTGTATGTAGCTGGCAGTGCTCGTCTCTCTCGCTCCTCTGATTGCTGTATTATGTTTTCTTTGGGAGATTGCATATCTTGGTGCAGGACCCCCACATGCTGGGGAACGTGCTTACCTGGAGGATGCTTCTGGGGGAGAGACAGCACATACCACTTGCAGAAAATGCCTTTCATACCTGCCATGAAACTGCAACACACGTGTCGTGGACTAAGCCATGAAGAACCAGCTGCTGACGGCATCGCAGCTGGGTCAGGCTTAGCAGCTCTGCAGCCTTGGTGGGTGCAGGTGCCAATGGGCTCCGAGGAGCCTGCCCACGCTCACCCCTCAAAAAAAGATCACTGCTGTGTGAGTGGAGTTGGGCATCATGAAACGGAAACAAGTGAGGTCGAGGCAGCCTCTCTGAAAAGAGACTGGCTCTGCACCTCTGCCAGCACTGCGCTGGCATAGGAGTGCCAGGGTGGGATGCATTCGGCAGAGGGGACGTCCAGGGCTGGCGTGGGACGGGTGTGTACGCCAGATCAAGTCCAAGCTGTTTTGGCAGGGCTGGATGCATGAGGCTCACATGGTGCCTGCCTGTGCTGCAGCTGGGCTGAGCCAGCAGTCTGAATCCCTCACTTTCAGGAACAATAAATTCCCTCACTAATCTTACAAGAGCCGGGGGGGGGGGGGGGCGGGCTTATAAATGACTTACCTATTTGAAGCCTGTGGGCCCTGTATTGTATTAAACATTAACCTGCCGTTCTGAGCCAAGCGACTGATTCTCTTGGTAATTCTGAGGCCACACAGCCAAAGAAAAGGATTCTTTGTCAGACAGTATTTCAGAAAAAATCCCTTCAGCCATTTTCTGTCTCATTGTGTTTGTTTGGCCCTGCGGTAGAAAGCCTGCTCCACAATTTGCTGTTTGTATTTGTGCAGTCAAGCTGATCAGAGGTACCCCAACCACGGCTCTGAAAACACGGCTCACCAGCAGCCCTGCAAAGGTGCAGGCACACTTTGCACGCATAATTACACGTGCATGAAGAACCATACACTTAGTCGCACACACGTAATCACATGCTTAATCAGCACACGTGCACATATACCCATATGTGAGAAGAACAGAAAGTTGTCTTTTGATCTTCTGTAGAGTATTACTCACTGTACTCTGTGAGTATTGAGTATTAAAAGCACTCATGCTCATCAGAGAGACAGAGGCAAGAGCAGAGCGGGGGAATTAGTGTTCAGGAGTGGGTTCTGCTCCTGACTTTGCCCTTACTTGGTGTATGAGGTGGGGCAAGCCATTGTGCTATTGTTTCTCCTCCATAAATTGTGACTAATGATTTCAAAAGCACCTGTGGAAAGAGTAATATATTGTTACTATGGGCTTAGATGCATGTTTACTTAAGCAACAAAGCTTTGGTGGTTCAGAAGTTTTTCTTGATGAAGTTTTTTCCTAACATCTCCCTGCTGGAGGCTGCAGTGTAGTCACGCAGCAGTGGTAGAGCTGTTACTGCTACAAGCCTGGGAATGTGTGAGTGCTCCTGAGCTGTTTCAGTGCAAAGTCTGGCTGCTTAGCACTGAATCCCCCAGCAATTTCAGCTAGCTCTTCAAATTTTGCACTAAATGCCTGAGAGAGGCTCAGACAATCCTTTTTTTTTCCATATCTGTTACAGAGGTGATAATCTATGGCTGAGAAATGGTAACAAATACCAATGGGACTGTATCGTCTTAATCTAGCTCATCTACTCTTTCTCTGTCCCCTTGCAATGCCAGGGTTAGGGCTGGGGGGCAGAACAGTTTTTCTCCTAAAAGAGAAAAGTCTAAAACTACAAAATCAAACAGAAAGCCCTTCCTACTGAAATCATGCCTTTGAGCTGGTGGAAATTTCTCACACGGGTGAGACTTGTGCTGTGCACCTTCGCATGGGTGACTCACCCGAGCAGGCTGTGGAAATCTTTCTAGTGATCAGCCCAGTCCTTCCTCCAGCAGTTCAGGCTCCTGCACTTCAGTGTGCCTTTAGTCATAGCGAGTCTTAATTTGCTGTTTCTTCCTGTCTGTGTTCATAATGCCCCCAGCTTATTGCATTCGCGTAACTAATCGTCCAATGTGTGTTTCACAAGGCAGTGATCGGGAGCATGTCTGCTCTCCTGGCAGACCCATGTGCTGAGGCACATAAGGAACAGCAAAATGGAGCCTCTTCTTCCCCACTAACCTGGGGGCGATGCCAGATCCCAGTGCTTTGGGGAGCCGGTTATGGGGTACGTGGCTCTCTGCATGCCCCCAGGCAGTGAGTAACTGCTCGCACATAGGTCTCCCTGTGTCTTAAGCCTGTGCAAGCACTTTGCTCAACTTACAGCCTTGAATGAGTCCTTTACGTGTGGGTTTGAGGAGCAAAGGGGTGTTTACACCACAGGGCGCTGATGGGCCAGTAATGCACTTTGAACTAGAAACTGCCTGACTTGAGAGCAGTGCTGACCTAAGCTGCTCCTGCGGCAAAGGGCTGAATCAAAGCCGTGGGGTGTGCTGGGCTAGGTGCATGAAATTCCCTCCCTTCCCTTTGCTGCACCAGATAAATATGCTGTGATTTCCAGGGCTGGGAGTTGGCAGGAGTAATCCCTGGGGACTGTTTGTTTTCCGAGGGGATAACGTGCAGCTGCCGGGGAGGCTGCACCCTGCTCTACCCCTGCCAGTGCCAGGAGAATTGGAACAGCCCATAACCGTGTGCGAGATTAGGAAGGTGTGTGCTAATTAATGGGAGCACTGGGCTGCCCCACGACTGGAGCTGCGTGCGTGGATGCGGTGGCGGAGTGCGCGTCCCCTCCCTGCCCGTGCCAACAAAAGGATCACGCCTGCGGCACAGCACCCCAGGGACCGCTCGCCCCAACGCCTTGCCCATCAGGTCTCGCTCCCATGTCACAGCTTGAAGCGACGGCATGAAGAAATCCTCGTATTCAGGTGAGCAAGCGGCCGCTCCGCTGTCTCTCTCTCCTCTTGGCTCTCTCCCTTTGCGTCTGTACTCTGAAAAGAAAAAAGTTAAAAAAAAAGAAAACAAAAGTACAACTTGCAGAAGCCCTTCTACCTCTAAGCAGCTCTGTAGCGGAGTGAGCAGCTGTTTCGCTGCATATAAGCAAACCCTGTTGATCAGGGGAAAAGGCTTAAAAAGCAAAACAAATCCAGGGAGGCAGCTTGTTCCAGGCAAAACTCGGTGTTGGTGGCATGGAGCTTGTTATTCAGGAGGTACCTGTGCCAGCACGGGGTGAGCTCCAGTGCCGTGTGGCTGCTTGAAATTAAAACAAGATGGTAACATTGTGTGTGACACCGGCTGCCTTTGGGGCTGGAGGGGTTTCCAAATTGGGGGTGGAAGAGCTGGGATCCCTTAATGCTGCGGGACTCTCCTCTCCCTGCTCCCCATCCCGGCTTTCCCAGTCTTGTCCTGCAGGGTGAGGGCTCTGTGCCCTCGGCTCTCACAGGCTCCTTTCCCCCCAGCTAACACGGGAGCAAGCACCCATGACTGATATAACTTCTCTGAGCCTTCTGTGAAATCCTGCCAGCGGTCCCAAGAAGTGGCTGGCGCATGACAGAGCGGACACATCTACAAAACATCCGTTGCTCACCTAGTAAAGCTCAAGTGCCTCTGGCAGCTCCTCCAGGTGCAGGACTTTGCTCTGCAGATGATTTCTGCTTGGCTCCAGCTACCAGCCCATGACCCCATGCTCTGTAAGCCCAGTTCTGCCCTGGCTTTGCACTGGCTGCTGCGGGGACGTGGTGTCATCGTGCTGGCCTCCTGATGTCCTGAGTCACGGGTCTGGCTGCACTGCAGGGGTGTTTGGGGCAGCTGCCGTGCTGCGAGTCACTCGAGCCACGTCGCAGCCAACTGGACTCTGCCTGAGCTCATAAGCCACAGGAGTTGGGGGTTTGTGTTCACACGGAAAAACTCCTTGTGTGATGCCGCTGCTTGTTTATTGTTAAAATTAGTTAGTAACGTTTCTCTTGTACATTTCTCTTCTTGCATTAGTGTTGCTGAATGGACTGCCAGCGAGGTTTTATTAGGGCTTTGTATGCTGGGAACCTGAGAAAGCCTAGGCACGATTATTAGCACATTGTAATGGATTAAAGTGTGTATTAATGGTTGTGCATTGTGCGTAGGGAAACCTGTTAGTTGTATAGGCCTCCTGAGGTGCAGGCGGTGGCTAAAGCAGCCCTGGCGCAGACAGGAGCAGGGCAACAGGTCTGAAGATAACCGGCTGTTGTAAGAAAAAGCTGCCAGTACTGCATGACCTGATATTATAACTTCTTGCCAATGGGGCCAAGTGGTCCTTAATTGCTTTGCTCACTTTGGGTTGATTGTGCTGGAGTGAAGCTGTGGCACTGCAAAGCCCCTGATGTGATTGATGTGTCTCTGGTCAGTGTCCAAACCCACCTTCCGTTGGTGTTGCAGCTGAGGTCGGTTGACATCTGGCCATTACCTTTAATTCAAAAGGGACTACCATTGTACTTTGGAAACACTCTGTTTGCCTTGAGATTTCCCCTGGTATGGGGCAGTTATTTAAGGAAAATGAACAGAAGAATTACACTAGCCAGGATACACTACATTGAAGCAACAGGGTATGAGCAGCTCTCTTCTGCATGTTGCAAAAGCTCCGCTTTCAGTGTTGCAGCTCCTGGCCATGCTGTTGCTGGGGCCGTGCCTCTTACTGATTCATCAGGCAGCAAGGCACTCGATGAATCACCCACCGTGCTGGGGAGGCTGCCTTTGGAGAGCTGCCACCTCTGTGCGGGGCAGAGCCAGCCCTCCTTGTCCCATAAATCTGGTGGTTTTACAAATCGGGGAACAGTGGTGGTGACTCGCTTTGGGGAATTTCACTGGGAATCCAGGTTACTTCTCCAAGACGTAAGATATACAGAGTGCTGCAGAGCCTCTGAGCTTTCTACTGCCAGAGAAACTGGTGAGGTGACAATGTGACTTCTCAGCTGCAAAGACTGCACTTCCCAAGCACATTGCTGACAACCCCTGACAGGCTGGAAATGCAGTGCCTGGCTGAGAATCTCCCAAAAATGACAAAAGGAAACAATAAGCATGTTCTAAACACTTTTTAAGGTTAGGGAGCATCCCTTGCTGGCCTTGTTTGCTCCTCTCCAGTACATTCTGGATCTGTTCTATGGGCTGGGGTCCCTCTGAACCCAGCTGGAGGATCTCACTTGACTTCACGGGACTGAAGCTCCAGCTCCCTCCTTCTCTGTGAACACAGCAACGCTGCTGTAGTGCTCTCCTGTTAGCAGGCTGCTCCCCACCCCAGGCAAGATTTACCTTTTCTAAAGTACTTCAGGGGAAATCATTACCCATCTGCTATGACTTTTGAGCACATGCCGCGTAGGTGTGGTTGGGATAAAGAGTTTGCCTTTGGATGTTTTACCTCTTACCAGCAGAGAGAGGCTCAGACCTTTGTGCCGTAGCTGCGGGCGGCTCAGCCTGGTAGTGATTTTATTTCCTGGAACTTCCTGGCAGCAGTGAGAGGAGGAGGGGAGAGGGTGAAAAGGGGATTTTACGTATTAAAAATGAGCAATAACCACTATTGAAGCCAGCTCTTACATGTTTGCTTTATGGATGTCTATTATTTCAGATGCTTAAGGCAAGGAGAGTTTTTTCTGAGATATTTTACTTGTCCTGGAATACTGTTGTTTTTAAGGATTTTTCAATTCTCATTTTCCATTACTCAAGCACAATTGCATCACCAAAGAAGCAATAGGCAGGATCTGTGATAAATGACACGATGATTTATAGGTATTTTCAAGGATGGTGCAAACTGTTCTGGCCAAGGACTGTTTGCAGTTTCAGGTTTATGTAAGGTGTTGGCGTGCACTGAAATAAGGATCGCCCTAATTACAGTACCTCCAGAATTAACCATAGTGGTTATGAGCTACCCACCCTTACCTAAACTGTGGATTCCTAATTTATTGCTTAGGCACGTAGGGAGAAATAACTCCTCATATATTAGCTGAGGCTATAGGAAAAACTGCAGGAGTAACAGTGACTGGAGTAACTGTGATCTGATCATTGCATTAGGATTTGGGAACAATTTTTTTCCCATATCATGACTCGTAAAATGATTCCCTGTAAAACATGGGCAATAGAATATAAGTCAAATTGGAGGTGTTGGCATTATCTAGACTGGGAAGCTCTGGGAAAAGAGCTCTGTCCTCTGATGGGTTGATTTATCGTGTCCCTGGATCCCCTCCCTGCTGCAGTCATGTTGCCTTGGTGCCGACACCACACGGCATCCTGCAGATGCTGAACAGCCGCAGCTCCAGTCCAAGGCAGAAGCAGTTACAGGTGCTAGAAGGGGGGCAAGTTGGGTTTGTACGCTGCCAAAGGGCTCCCTGTTTGTGCTCCTGTACGTGCAGCTGGTGGAGAAAAGCAAGTAAGCTCTTGGTGGGCAAGAGCGAGAGCTGTTGTGTGTGGCTGTGATAGCACAGGGACGTGCACTGCAGCAAGCACTCATCTGACAGTAAATGGAGTTCGTCAAAGCGCAATGAAGAAGCGCTGGGTAGACTTGGCCCCTCTAAGTAAGCATCGAGGGCTGTGGCTGAACAGGCGCTACCTGTTGAGGGAGCCTTGGTACATCTATGGCTGCAGCCGGTCTTCTGAGGTGGTGTGGAAAAACTGAGACTGAATCTTTTTCAGGCTGATACTGAGTGAGAGAGGCCCAGTGTGATTCCGTCAATGGCTTTTAACCTCACTGTCGTAGAAATTGCTGGGTGGGGCAGAGACGACCCGGTGTTTGCAGAGCCCCATTGTTCTCTCCTGAACCGGACCCCGTCTTCTGTCAGCTGGCTGGCATTGTGTTTGTCTAAGCCATGGAAAAATGAACAGAGCTGTTCAGATTGGGTTTTTTTATTTATTTTTTATTATTTAGTTCACTGGCCAAATGGCAGTATCAAGGAAAAAAATAGTGCTTGGATCCAACAAAAACATTCATTTAATTTTAGATTGTCATTTTGAATAGAAATTAAAAATATTTTGTTTTGAATTATGTAAAAATAAACCCACCATTTTTTCCAGTTTAAACTCACAGCTACCTCTTACTCCCCAAAACCTGCATTACTGGGCCAACAAGCTATCATTAAAAAAAAACCAGCCAAAGATTGTACTGAGGACTTGTAATCAACCACCAGAAGCTGGATCCTCAGTCTGTGGCTGTTCAAACCTGTTGCTCAGAACCTGAATTTACTGCAAGCAATGCCTCCACCAGCTCAGATGAATGAACTGTCCCATTTCCACCTCTTATCTCTATGTGAAACAGCCCTGCCTGTGCCTGATGTGCAGAAGCATGTCTGTGCTGTCTCCGTTGCAAGTGTTTAGCCACTGTGGATCGAGAGCAAAGCACTTGGCAGTTTTGCAGTAACAAACTGGTTAATGAAGAGGCACAGCAGCCACTGGCATGGCTGTGTAGTGCTTGTGCAAATAGATGGTGTAGTAAGTAAATGCATCAGCCTTCAGGAAGGCTTCTGCAGAATAGCAGGAGCAGAAAAAATGCCAGGGTTTCTTCTTCATCCTATGTCCTCACCGCTTGGTGGGACAGAACTACCACCAGAGCCACAGGTCGTGAAGCAGCTCCCTGGAGATCCCAGCATGCTGGTTATTGGGCTGATGTTTGTGTCTTTCTGCTTTTATTAGAGGCAAAATTTCTGTGCAGGGTTGTTTTGTGTTGTTTACAGTCAGCTCCTATCTCTCGCCTTGCTCAGAGGATGCCATTTCAGCTCTTTTGCTGCCACCCATCCCTGCCTTTTCCCTCTTCCAGGTCTCTGCACTTGAGCAGAGCAGTGAAGCCTGGCCTGGGCTTCTTTCCTTTCCCATCCGTGGCAGAGCAGAGCTGAAGCATTTGTAAAGTCAGTGTGAGTGTGGGGGATGTAAAGGGGAAGGAAAAGGGTGAGGAGAGAGTTCTGGAGCCCAGGAGTAGAGGGAAGAGGAGGGATGGTGGTGCTGGAAGTGCCATCATGGGGTCAACTGGCCCGGGAACACCGGTCCCTTGCCTGAGGCTGTGGAAGTTTTGCACTACGTGGTTTTGTGTTGGCATTGTGTTACCTTGTGTTACTGAAATAGCGGGAAGGAAAATAACAAGGATTACAAAATGAACTGGCTTCTTGATAATCCAAGAATAGCAGGAGGCTGGTGCACAGACAAAGGGTTTTGTATCTTATTTTTGGGATGCTGAAAGCTCTGCAGGTTGTCCTGGTCAGCTGCATGGATGATCTGCGCCATTCAGATCTGTGTGAAAGCTGGGTGATGCCAAGTGTTCATGGCCCTCACCCTTGCTTTAAACCACCAAAGAAAAGAGAGAACAAACGTGATACAGTTCCTGCATGGCAAACACTTGCTCACTGTTTCAGACAACTGCATCTCCGACTAGTCCATGCCTCACACTCACTTCCCAACCAGTGAACAGCAGCCACAGTGCCTGCTCACATTCACACATTCTGCCTGGTGGGTTTTCTTCCCCAAACCCCTTCATTTACTTTTTTTTACCACTGGATCTATCACGTCATGCTGTTCCCTCCTCCATCCCTGCCTGAGTCACTTCCCCATCAGTGTGTGCATGGTTGGACGTGACCTTTGATGTTCTCACTGGCTGCTGCCCCCAGGATTGCTGTTTGAGCTATAGCAACGTTTAGAGATGCTCGGAGAGAGTGGATGCCATTGCTCTGACCACTGCAGGGATGCAGGTTAAAAACGTGCATGCCTTTCCCCCCCCCCCGACCTCTGAGTTTCTTGATGACAGGTGTACGATGGGCGGCAGAGGCAAAGGCCATATGAGCAGGGCACTGTTGCAGACCATGCTCCCAAGCCAGCGCTGTGGCCAAGAGGCAGCATTGCCCAGGTCTGCACTGTGTGCTTGACAGCTAAAAACCTTTTAACACTTCTTTTGCTTACTTTTAAAATGAAAAAGGTGTATGCTTTAGAGAATTAGATTTCTAATGTGCCTGTCCTCTCTTGTAGTAGTAAAGCCTGTAGTTTTCCTAGAGTGCTATGAATTGTTGGAGTCTCTGGTGGCCGAAAGCACCCTGATCCTTGGACGGATCATTCTCAGCTGCCTTCAGGGTCTTGCAGTCAGTTTCTGTGGCTTAGCAGATATCAAGAGTTGTTGATGGCAGATGGCATCAGTCCTAGCAAGCTTGCCTCTGCGCTTCCTTGCTGCAAAAAACAAGGTGGGACTGTGGGATGTCCAATCAAAAAGCACGATTGTTGTATTTTACGCACTCACTGACAGAATATATTGCCGTAAATGTTAACGCACTCTGCTGTCATGTGTTTCTGATGGCTCCTGATGATTGATGTAATCTTGTTATGAAAAAATTCTCCTATAGCAGTGCCACACTGTGCTGGGGTGGCAGGATCAGCGTGATGGGTTTGGTTGAGTGCTCTGCCATTGCCAGATTTGGCTGGTGTGTGCAGGTAGTGGTAGAGCTTTGCTTCAGGTAGCAAAACATCCCAACATCTCTTAGGAAATAGTTTGGAGAAGCAAGGGAATCCAGCCTGCAGAGAAAGCCAAATAAGAAACCACATCGCAGAAAATAACAAAAAGCGGTGTGGGGTGCAAGGGGGTGATTATCCGCTTGCCCAAAACACGAGTCATCTTCCCGTGCCCACATGGGGTGAGCAAGGAGAAGTGGTGCCATGTGGAATGGGGAGATGTTGCTGCAGAGAGTAACTCCCTGCCTGCTTACTGGTCCCTGTGAGGCAGGGAAATCCCTCCCAAAAGCAGCGCTGCTGGTTACCAGATAGCGAGCTGGGGCTTTGTGTGTGACGCTAACCTGTCCCCTCTTAGACAAGAGATGTCATGGGTTTTGCAGCATAAGGTGGGATCCAAATCTGGGGCAAAGTCTGTAGAAGAGGAGAGGACTTTGTGTCACAGTGATTTGTGAAGATTTAACCTGTCAGATGTGTGAAGTCTCTGTTTGCTTTTTGTAAGCTCCCTGCTGGCACGCAGGAGAGGGTGGGATCCACCTGTCCCTAGGGGTGATGCTAACTGGCCATGCCAGTGTGTGTAACAACACACCAGGGATTTTCCCTTCCTGCCCAGTCCTGGTGTCCTCAGGAAGAGCGGCCGTGCTCGCAGAGCCCTGGCTGTGCAGCCCTTGTTCCTTACGGAAATTGCACGCTGCAAGCGGCAGTGTGGTGGGAGAGAGGTGGCACAGTCACTGGTGAGTCAGCCCGTTCCCACACTGGCCTGCAATGACTTATCAGTGACAGGGATGGTTTGAAGCACTCTTTAAAGGGTTTATGTTTAAGAGGGGTGTTCACTGCTGCCTGGGAAGCTGCTTCCTTCTATGTATCTCATTGTTCAGGCAATAGTGCAGGCTTGCAAAGGCCTTCCTTGCAGCTGCTGTGAGATGGGGCACCTGGTTTATCATTGTAAGAGCCCGAAGGGGAATCCTGGCTTTGTGCTTGTAAGGCAACTTCTCCTGCCATGTGCAGAGAATAGCCTCTCACCGGGCATGGTAGGGTTCAGACATCTCTAAAGCAGAGGCCAGCATCAGCATGGGATGGCACCAGGAGGACAGGCAGGGAGAAGTTTTGTCTGGTGGTGCTGCATTTGTGAAAATAGCTGGCTGGGCAGAAGGGGGCTCGTTGTGAAGTTCTTGCTCAAGCTTTAACACTGATCGTTGCGCTATAGCGGTCTGAAGCATGATATAAGTTATCTCAATGACCTGAACTTTTGATTTCAGTGAGGGCAGGTTCAAATCTGATACCCAGAGCATGTAACTGTCCCCTCTGTTTCCCTCAAATGCCATGCTGCCTTTGAGGCTCCCAGGTCGAGCAGATGGAATTTAAACTGGAGGGACGATTGCAAGCTGGAACTAGCAGCAAAAAAGTTTTGGTTTTTTTTTTTCTTTTTTTTTTCCTTTGTCCATGCCAGATGAGTATTATTTACAGGAAACACTTCGTGCAGCTCTGAGATTTGTTTAGAGAAGGAGCACAGGGGGAGGAGACAGCTAAAGGCATAATGGAAATGAAAAAGGTCACGGTAAAGCTCAAGAAAGTCCGTAATTTCCTGGTGTGGGAGTATAGCTATTCTGGGGACCGAGGGAATAACGGAGCTCTGGCTCTGGTTCCCAGGGTGGGAAAGGGCTTGCCAAGGGAGAATCTACAGAGGAACCAGCTCCCTTTGGGAAGAGCTCAGCACCCAGCAGCTCTCCTCAAGGACTTGCAGGGCTGAACCCAAAGCAGCTGCTCAGCTTGTCCAGAGTCCTGTCCCTTTGCAGGCTGTGGCAGTGATGCCAGAGAAACTCTGAGCTCATGTACTTGGGGAACAAGTTAGAGTCCTGATCTTCAAGAGCAGCCCCTGGGTACAACTTTGTTTTGGTTTTTATGTTATCAAGGGAAATGGGGATTGCCTATAGCGTTATATAATGGACAGAATAAACAAAGGAAACAAGGACAAGATGCCCTCAGCAATTACTGCTGAGAGCTGTTGTTGAATGGCTCAGTGGCTGAGTTGTAAGTGCCTGGACACGTACAAATAAAAGTTGCTGAGAAGAATAACAGATCTGGTGTGGTACAAGTCGGGACAAAGGACTTGCACATGATAGACCACAGAAGGTGGCAGGGGTTGGTTTGAGTGAATATAAGGTTGATGGAAAGCTGTGAGTTAACAAGGCTGGAGGGTTTGTTTTGCCTGCAGGAAGGGTACAGCTCTGGACTGCAGAAGAGAAAGTGTTGCCCGGTGACTTGGCTGGTGGGGAGCTCCCAGACTGTCCAGGTCTGTGACCGGGGCGGGGGTCTCAGTCACCGGCATGCTACAGATGCTTTACTCTCCTAAGATTCGGTTTCCATCTTCCATCCAATGTGACTATCAATTTTTTAAATTAAAAGCAATATATATATATTTTTAAATCAGTAGGAATGAGGAAGAAACATGATTCATTGCCCACATAGAATTTAATTTGAAGCACTGAAAGTTGATGTTGTTGCCAGTCCAGTCCTGAAATGCTGTAAACCTTCTCGTCTTCTGGTTTGCTTTGGGGAAGTCTTCTGACCTCGCTGATTTTCAGTGCTCTAATGATAAAAGAAGTCATGTGTGCTGTGTTGCTTTTATCTAAGGTCAATTGCTAGAAGCACCAGGAAATCCTTAAATTCAGACCTTTATTATGTGCTTTTGCAGCCCTGTCTGCCCCATGAAGAGTTTTTTCCCCTTTGGTGTCCTGCCTTCGCGTGTTTGAGAGCATGTTTTATCAAATTGTGCATAATGCTGAAAAATGTGAGTTTGAGTTGTGCCCAAGCTGTACCAAAACCACCACCACATTGTACCATGAGATTTCGAAAGCCTCTTTTTAAAATATTTTTTTAACAGATAGGTTATGACTCTCAGAGCTGTTGAATATTTACTGAACAGTTCAGACTTATGCAGCCTTGAAGGACTAACATTACTGTAGCTAATTGCCCGTTGACGTTAATTGTCATTCAACTACATCTGCATCTGTAAACGCTTTCCCAAATTGCTGTACTGACAAGTGAGATGCTTTAGTTGGTGAGTCCCACATCTGAGCACGGAAAGGCTGTTGGTGCTGTGGGTTGTCGGGGGATGTCATGGCTTGGGTGGTCTCTCCTGTCCCGCTTGGCAGCTGCAGTGCAAGGCTGTCATTTATTTCCCGGAGTGGGTTTTTGTCAGATAAACCTCCCAACAGTGATGTGAAATAATCTGACAGCTGATTTCTGCAGTTAATGCTGGGAGCGATGAGTTAATGTTAGGAAGGATGAGCTCAGCCCTTGCAAGCTTGATCCATCTGTGGAGGTTTCAAACGTGCCTCCGCTGCTCTGCTCCGTGTGCTCCTTCACGGACCAGCTGCTCTCTAGGAAATTGGCATCAGGCATCGATGCTTTAAAATACATGTCAGGCTTTTTGGACAGTGTGTATGTGGTGGGGAGAGGGGAGGAGGATGTCTGTGGCTGAAGGGGTTTTGGGTTGTTTTTTTGTTTGGCTTTGCTAAGTTTTTAAGCATCGTGGGAAAAGTAGGAGCCCTGCACTTGAGCTGTGGTGGAGAGGGAATAGTAAAAAGTTGTTTCATAGTATGTGTCTGGATTAACGTTCAGATCTTACTGAGCCTTTTATGTCCTTTAGGCTGTGAATATAAGTATGGGAGCCACTGGGAATGGATAGAGGCCAGAAAAGCCTCCTGTGTTGTTGCACTGGGTGCTTATTATTGTAGGTGCATGTGTTAGACCCTTTTATAGACTGCTCCAGTTCCTTGGTGGACAGTTTGCTGGCCGCTGTTGGCAGGGTTTGTAACACAGGAGAAGGGTTAGCGGCTCTGGACGCCAGGAAGCAAGGAGACCGGTCCAGCACACAGTCACACGGCCCCTGGTGAGCTAGGAGGAAAACCTGACCTTAGTCCTGGGTAAAAATAAAAAAAAGTCCTTATTCTTAACCCTGTGGAGATAGTTCTGTGTCCAAAGCTCCTCCATCTGATGGACAGACTGCTACTGAGAGGCATAGCTGGGGTAAGCAGTGTTTCCCGCAGGTCAGGTGTACAAAGGAGTGTGGGTCAGTGGATGGAAAAACAGAAGCTGTCCTGGCAGAGCATGTACACTGGTGGAGATTGGTGGGGGAAGACCAGTACAGGAATGTGGAAAGGCAGGAGCAAGGGCTGGGCCTGGAAAGGCAGGAGAGGAAGATGCTCCCAGTGCTGCTGGGCTCAGGACAGGAGCAGAGCTGCAACAAAGGAAGCGACTTCACTGATGAACTGAGCATGTTTCCTCCTCAGGCACCCCAGGAGCAAGGTGTGAGCCAGGGCATGTTGGTCTTTGCCCTGAGGTTTGAATGGGGGGGGATTTATAGATATTTTGGGCATTTCTGCAGCGCTCTCCCAAAATGCACTGAAGGTGTGGAAGACAGGGACAGGAGGTGAACATGTTCCATGTGCTTCTGGGCCAAAGAAGGTCAGCTCTGGAGGAGGAAGAGCAGAAACCATCAAATCTTGTAAGGATGCAAGGGAAAACATCAAGACAGGAAACAATTTCTTCAGAGAGTTGTGTGCTAGTATGAATTAGAATAGCCAGAAGTTGTACTGGGGCATACTGGGAGGGATGCTGGAAGAGAGCTGCGATAGCCTCTGAGAAGGTAAGAGCTGTACAAGTAACCCTTGAATTAATTTATAATTGCATTTCTTTAAGTGTTGTTATAGATAGGCTGATGAGGTAGTATGAGTTCTCATGACTACAGAAAGAAATTGGTTTTGATAATTTCCAATCTGTGAACACTTCACAGTGAGGTTAGATATCTGCATAGGAACTCACCTTTCCCATGAACAGCACAGGAGCCATAAATAGTTTGTAGCCTTGTCTTCAGAGTTTCCCTGGTATAATCATAGCACAGGTAGAGGGCACAGAGCTCTCTTTGAACTTGTCAGACAGACCTCAGGCCCCTACATGTGGGAATCATGCCTTCTTTAGCACACCTTGGTATGTGTCGGGTTTTAACTCTTCTCAGTTGGACAGTAGAAATGACAACTACAGGGAAAAACCACACTGGTTTCTTAGGTCAGGTGTATTCAGGACCAGAAGCTGCATATTTTTTTTTAAATCTACATGGCTTGTTGCAAAAGGTGTGGATGGAGAACAGTGGGTCAGAAAAGGAGATGACATGGTGTTAAAAATACTCATCTTGTGCTCAGTATGGCAATAAACCATGACTGCGTATGGAGAGTAGGCTGCTCAGATACCCTGCCAATGAGTTGTGGCTTTTCTTCTTCCTCCTCACCACCTCCTCTCTGCTGACTGTAGGCTGCCAGGGCTGCCCGAATAGGCACCAGGGCAGCTGCTTTACCCAGGACTGTTCCACGCTCTCCCGCTTTCCATCTGGAGATGACCTTGTTTGAATTTCTAGGAAAGCACGAAGCTTGCCAGGGTGGGTGTGTTTGCATTTCTCTCTAAGCAAATACCTGGCTGTCACATGAAGCTGGAGCAGGTGGCATGCAGCGCCTTGTCCAATTCCAAGGTACTCGGTTTCAAGGCAAAATCATGGCTTATTAACACAGCCTGGACAACCTCCTGTTAACCCTGTTGAGTGGAGGATGTCTGGATGTTTCCACAAGGCTGGGCTGCTCCCTCTGCACTTGTCGGGCTGGAGGGATGGGGGCAGGCTGGGGAAGCAGTCAGCTGTGCAGATCTGAGGGAGCAGTCTGCTTGCTGCAAGGCTGGCCATGCACGGTCAGGTTTTCTGGCTCTCTTCACGTAGCTGATCTGTCCTGGCTTCTTACACAGGAGGGAATCCTAAGGGCATGGTAGGACCCCAAATAGATAAGCTGGTTAAGTGCAAACAAACTCTTGAAGCCGAACTGCTCTGCCTGGCTCCTGGTGGCTTTTCACATTGAGGATTCAGTGCACAGTGTTAGAAGTTTGTAAAGGAAACGGTCTAATTCTGATCTTCTATGAGGTTGAGCCTGGATGCTGCTGGCCATCTCGTTTACAGGGCTCTGACAATCTGCTTTCCACACCTCAGTTTGCAGTCAGCTCCATCCCACCTTCCTGCAAGCACCTGCCTGGACTACTTGTCACCCTCAGCTATTTCTGTAGTCAGTGAAAAAATCTGGTGATTCAGCCCACATAGGATATGAATCTTTTGTAGGAACATCCTGCAACCACTGACTTGAGGGAGTCTAGTGCATAGATTACCTTTGTACTGGTCCTTGCTGAATCACATTGCATCCTATTTGGGTTTTCTGTTTGTTTGTTACCCATTTTTAGTGTATCAGGATTAATTTGAATTCTAATATTCTCTGGCATTTCATCCCCACTTGGGATCATCTTCATCTTTTATAACTTCTCTATTTCCCATTTCTGATGGTTAATGAATGATGTATCCTTAGGTCAAAACACAGCTGGGAGATCAGGCTTTGGATTAAAAACTGCCTTGGCATAGTCCCTCAGAACATCCTGGAAGCATCCAAGCCCTGTTGCCTATAGATTATGGACAAAATAAGGCTATAAACCAAGTAGAGACCTCTGCTTTGGGGGCTTAACAGCCACCTCTGCTTTTCAAATCATCTAATCATAATCTTTGCAAGATTAAACACAGTTTCAGCTCTGGTTTTTTTTTTTTTTTTTTTTTAATTTCACTTTCTTATGGAATAAACTGGTGGTGACAGATGCCCAAGAGCCCTGGAGGTCAATGCTTTGTTTACACATAGGAAACTTAGGGCACGAGTTGGTGACAGTTCTCGCCAGAGAGGGATATGGCTGTTTCTTACCTTCTCCTGGAGCACAGGGCTACCTGGCAGTGGCCTTGCTCTGTGCTGGTATCACCAGGGCAGAGCCCTACAGAGGGGCTTCGGGTGCCTCCAGGGGATGTGCTTTGTGAACAAACATCACCTTTTCTCCTGTGCTCCCAAAGCCTTCCGAAGCATCTGTGGGAAATTCTCTGTGAAAGACACATGCTTATGCCACTTTATTGCCGAGAAAAGTGAGCTGCAGAGAAACAAGCTGCTGCATTCAGTTTGTGTTGGGGCATAATCAGATATCCAGACTCCTGCTTCTTGTCTAATGACCATGCAGATAACCAAAGTGCTTCCTATTCCTGTAAGTGTCTTCAGTCTTTCAGACATTGATCTTCAAGCTCAGAGAGAGGCTAAGAACCTGTATTGCAGAGGACTGAGGCCTGGAAAAAACCAAGGTGGAATTTAATTTTGCCTAAGTTGAGCCGTCTAAAAGCAGCTCTCTGAATCAGAGCTGGTCCCTGCAGCCTCTCTCCAGCCAGGGGCTGTCAGATGAATCACCCTATCTCCCACTTCCATCTTGGGATGGAGGTGACTCACCGGCTGCAGTGCCTGTCTCCTCTGACTACAGAGGGTGTCTGGGGCTCCTGCTCAGACTTTTAATGTGCAAATGCTCAGGCAGGTGCTGCCCTGAGGCTTGTAGGTTATCTGTGGCAGAGCAGAGTCAAATCCAGGCCTTAGGATGATAACCAGAGGTCTCCAAAATAGTGGGTATTCTTTCTTCACAGATGCTAAAGCATGTGGCCACCAGTTTGCAACAGTGAGCAGTGGTGCAGCAAGTGACTGCTTGGTGTACCAGCAGTTTTCAGAAGTGGTATCATCCCCTTGCGCAGCTGGGGCTGCTTCCCCTGACCTGCCTAGGACCGAGCTGGTTGAGGAACAGCTGGGACTCACTGAGGAGAGGCACCATTGCAGATCTGATGTCTCAGAAATAATAAATACATTTAGTCTGTACTAGTGAACATTCTTTGGCTCCAAAACTGCTCACAAAGAGGTGCTTTTGGGGAGAGGAAGAGGGGTGCCAGCAGGAAGCTTGCTGAGACAACACAGAAACATTTTCTACCTGTGATCTCAGCCTCTGGAGATAAGGCTGGAATTTTGACACCCCCCAGAGCATCCTCCCTTGGCCCCTCATTGATCCTGCAGCTCTGGACAGGGGAGGGAGGTTCCTGTGTGGGTGATGCTCCCACAGGGGAAACAAAGGGTCAGGGCAGGTTTGGGCTGGAGAGACATGGCAGTGTCATGGGTACCCTCTGGACAAGAGGTTTTGGAGTCCTCTGACTGCAAAAGATGCCTTTTACGAAAGGTCAGCTTGTCTAATAAACTCTGACAGTGGTGTAGGGGTCACGAGAAGTGACCTGAGCCTCCAGACACAGAAAAACCTTTCAGGTTTGGCTGGCAGCAGCCTATGCATGCACGGTGGCAGGTCATACACAGTGTGGTTCATTACCTATGGCATAAGGTGCAAATCCATAAGCTTCACCACATTGGGAATCCTCTCTCATGCTGCTGCTTAGCACAGCGCAAGGTCTTGTCAGTGCATAGAGTTGTCGGCTACTCAGTAGTTGCAGGCTGAGCTTTCCAGGGAGAATCCACACCAGCACAAAGCAGATCTCAGTCCTGTGCATGTGCATATGTGTTACAGAAATAGCAGCAATTGCCTTTTTTTGTTGTGAGGATTTTCATAGTGGAGGCTGAACATTTGTATCACTGGGGTGAGTGAGGGAGGGGTTCTGGATTGGGCCCGGACCTCTGCTGCCTGGCTCCATTATGCTGAGCGTGCTATGTTCCGTGTACAATGCTGCCTTTCAGCCAGACCTACAGAATAGGCTTTGTGTCTCCTTGTGTGAGCCCTTTTTTAAGAGAGAAAAGCTTCCTTAAAGGCTGCAGGCAGTGCTCCATGCTTCGAAATGGTTTTCACCTGTGCCAGGAGTGATTTCACTCTGCCTTTTGGCAGGGCTGAGCTGTTTGGTGGTGCCCAGTGCTTTACCTTTCCCTTGCTGGCGGCTGCAGAAACCCATTAGAGGAACAAGTTGCACTGGGACCGCTTGGTACCTGGGGAGAAGAGCATGTAATCTTGGAGTAGTATCAAGTAGCAGTGGTTCCTACAGCTGGGGCTTATTCAAATGAACCTATTCTTAATTGTCCTGCTGCTCCTCTGTAGAGCTGACTGTTGGAGAACATGGCTTGGCAGAAAGGTAGGTGTTAGGTCTAGAATTATTTTGTCCCTTAAAGATTTAAAAGGATAAACCAATAAGATATTAGCATTCATGTATTGATTCTACATCTTGTTTTTAAATTAATTCAGTGCTTTTGTGCTGCGTGCCTTACTCTTCTGATGTGCAGGAGCAGGACAGAACAGACATATTCTGGGGCTCAGCATGGGCAATGGGTGCTTCTGAGAACCTAGTCCTCCTTTAAATGCCTTTAAATGCTTCATAGGAGAGACTGGGGGGAGAGGGAGAGCCCACAGGACACTTAATCTCAGCATTGATTGCTGATGCCTCACAGATACAGCCTTAAGCCACTCCTGCGGCTGACTTTGGGACTGTGGTCATTCTTTCTGTGGGTGTCTGACTTGGAGATGGAAGAGAGAACTGTAAGTGCAGCATCAATGTTTTTAAGATGCATTTAGGCCCTCTCAAGATGGAGATGGAGTTATACTACAGTTTGTAAAGGCACTTTTGCAAACTCTAGTGTAAGCTGATCTGCCACATTAGGCACTCAAGTGTGTCCTAAAAGTTGGCTGAAGTTCTCTTCTATTCCAATTTCACTGCTGCAGCCACTATTAAATATAATTGTAAGATATGAGGAAAAACATTCAAAGAATGTTACTAGCTTATGAAACTGGATTGCCTTGGCTACTTCTGGGGCAGACTTAACAGAAGAAAACCCTCCATTGTATGGGTCCAGGGCTTCATCGTAGTCTCAAATTGTAACTTCCCTTCTTCCCTGATGTTTAAGGACAGCAGACATTGTCTTAGTAATCTATAGATAGTGCCTGAATCATTCTTTACAGTACAGCTAAAATGTAAAAACATTAAATAATATATCCCTCCTGCTCCTGTAAGGAGGAGAATTGTTTGACACCTCATTTTACAGGCAGACAAAAGGATATGTGGAGGAGGAAAGTTATGTGCAATGAGTTGTGGTAGAGCAGTGATGGCAGCTGAGTGATTCCTGACTCCTCTGTCTGCAGATGGCTTTGCCCCTGCAGCCGAGCTGATCCTCCCTGGCTGCCCACCTCAGCATCTTCCTCGGGCAGGTTAGCTTCAAATGAGCAGAGAATCAAGATGCAACTGGAGTTGGGGTTAAAGATAAATGTAAGAATGTGGATGTCTGATGTCCCAGGGGGGCAGCTGCGATTCTGAACTTAAATTTCTTGTGTAGGACTACCAAGGGATCTGATTTCTGAACCGCAGCTTGGATCTAGGGATTTCTGACTTCTAGGCAATTCTGCGTAATATCAGAGGGTTGCAGGGCTCCTACCAAAGCGATCCGGCCTCGTCGTTGTATGAACACGTGATTGCAAAGTGTGCATGTTCTGGCTGATGCTAGAAGGATGCTAAGGGTGAAAGGGCTCCAGGTAGCGTTTGTAGCCCAAAGTACATTTGTGTGGATGTTCAGTGCAGAGAGAAAAGTGACCATTGTCTGCTTGAGCTTAATGCTTTTCCAGGATTACCTGTTCTCAATCAAGTGGCCAGACAGTTGGTGAATCTTCACCCTGTGCATTTGTCTGAGTTTCTGGCTAGGGAGGGAATGGGATTTAGTGACCGTGGTCCCTTGGCTGCTGTTTCCTTCATCTGGATGTTACATGGCTGCAGTGAAGCATCTGTGGTACTGGGTGGAGGAAAAGGGCACCTTGTCACAAGTCTAGAGTGAGACTTGGGCTTGTGTTTGCATCTAAGTAAAATCCCCGGCTGAGTTTTTCCCTTTGCAGTGTCTTCAGAGTCAGATGCTGGTCTCAAAACCAAAAGCTGCCCCTTATCTCCTCCAGCTGTGAATGAGGAGTTGTTCGCTAAGGCTGGGGAGTCCAGAGTGGCCAGGTCTGCTCTGGGTGCCCTGTTAGCTAGAGGTGCTGGCACGCCTCCGCCAAGCAGCCCGATGGGTCATCCTGGTGGGTCACCCAGGCTCAGGAGAACCCTCAACCTCTGCCCTTTGTCACTGGCAGCCTTTTGGCTAGTGAGCTGCTGCTTCTTTGTTCTCGGCTTTTTTCCTTTATGCACCCCCGTCCTGCCCTGGGAAAAATCAACATTTGCCTTTCAGAGCCTGGCAAACAGAAGGGGTCTGTATTACATCCTGATGGCAGCCTCAGGCTTGCAGGGCTCCGATGATAAATCCAGTGATGTTTGTTGAGGGGGCGGCCCTCTGAAACACAAGTTTGGGAGTTCAGTGCATCTGAAGGAAGAGAAGGGAAGCAGTGAACTGTCACTGAGCAAATGTTGTGGCTGAAAAATAAAATTTGGATTGCACTGAGGTTACAAGAAGGTGGCAAGAAATTGATTTAAAGTCTAAGTAAGGAGGATTTTTTTTTAATCTGAAGTAACACATTGCTTCTTAGTGTGCTAAAGCTGCGCATAGTGTTAGAGCACAGCAGAAAGCCAGATGCTGGGCTGGGAAGTTTGCACCAGGAGTTCTCCTGTGTGGTCAGAGCCAGAATGTTATGGGCCTGCAGGGAGTGGGGAGGAGAGCCACGGGGTGTCTTGGGAGTATTTGATCCATATGGAAATACCACATTGCAGTTTTACAATTCCTTTCCCTTCCTCCAAATCTGACAGTGGGTTTTCTCCAACTAATCCATGGCCATTGCCAGATGAACCTGAGACAGTTAGGTGCATGTGTGAATCTGGACGCTGTAGATGTTTGGGGTTTTTTTGTAAAGCAAAGGATGAGCAACGGTCATTCGTTTTGTTTTTTATTTGCATAGTGCACGGCATGTTAAGCCTTATCCCTTGTCCATTCAGGCTCCTAGGGACTCTTGTGCTATTAATGTTAATCATTAACTAACACACTTATAGCCTGCTGAAGCTCTTGTGGCAGCTGGTTAATGTAAGAGTTTGATTATTTCCTTCTTTGAGCAAGGCTGCAGCTTGGATGAGTTCAGATGCCTTCCCTCCTTCCCATCTCTGCTGGGATGCTGCAGGTTCTGCAGAAACAACTGGGACCAGATCCAAGCAAGCTGCTCTTGCGATGCCTTTGTGGTGAGCTCTGTGACACACTCTTGCAAAAAACCCCTCATTTAGTGAAAATGCCGTGAGGACACTGTTATAGCTCCTGGGTCCTGCTGCTTCTCCCTCTTGGATTTCAGAAGCTAAGGACTGTGAGCAAATGAGGAGTGTGGTGAAGACAGGGTAAATTTAGAGGGACAAGATCTCTTTGGAAGTCTGGTTAGCTTCAGCAGTGAACTGGAAGTGATTTTAAACTTGACAGTAGTTACCAGGTCCATTCCCAATCAGTATAGCTTCGTAAGAACAGTTTTCTGTTCCTTTATAAATCCTTTTCCCTTCCCTCCTGCTGCCAAGTAAAAGAATTACATAAACCAGCAAAACTGACAGTACATACAAAAAGCCTGTTTTTCCAGTCCCTTCCAATTTGTGTGGATACTTGCATTATAAATACGCATTTGTACAAGTCATCTGATGTGTCAGTGTGGTGATGTGGCATCCCTTCTGCTGCCCAGCCAGATTACTGAAACACTCTAACCAGAAGGATCACAGAAGATGACTAACATGTTTTTTCATATGAAAAACTGCTTGTGCTAATTTTTTTTTGTGCTTTCATGATTGTCCTGCATGTCTCTGAATGACTATCAGCTGTGAGGAATTTGTGGGCAGTAAAGAACAGACCATCACAAACAGTGGTGAAGTGATACTGTTATTTCTGTCAAGTGAATATCTGAGGATTGAGTTTGCTCACCTCAGAATAAATGCATGGGGAAGAGGCATGGTCTCTGAGCTGTTTGAAGGCCATTTTAACTATTGAGCGACTTGCCAAAGCATTTGGGGTCACTCCAATGTTTAAATCTTGACAATGAGACTGAAAAGCCAAGACTTCATTCAAGCATGAGCTTGAATTCATGATGACTGGATAAAAATGTGTGCTTTGGGTTTTGCAGGTCAGTCAAGGCAATTTTCTGGCCTTGACCTCTATGGGTGCATGAACTGATTTCCTGAGAATTACTGTGGTTTAATTTGAGTTAAAATCTTGAATCAACGCCTGAACTTGAGCCAAGGTTAATGTTAAAGTGCTGGGTCCACTGTCATCTTCCGCCACCATATGCAAGACTTGTCCTTCTACTAACTTAGCCCTTTGCTGTGGCCAGGAGCTCTGGGCAGGCCACTGCTGGGCTTGGGGAAGCCTTTCTAACGTTGGAAAAATTGAGGCTTAATTCTTGCTGCCTCTTATCATTAGCACAAGCTTTTGGAGCATTTTTTTTTTTTAGTGTTAGAATGTGTTTGGTACCTGCCAGAAGTATAACATTGTGGTAGGAATATATGCATCTTGCTAATGCCAGTTTTCCTGTGGTTTCCTTGAGGGTTATCTGTAATCCAGCCTCGGGCCGGATTCGTTCTGTATGTGAACTCATGGCTCCCCTTGTGTTAATGGTGCTGTGCTGATTAGCAGTGTCTGGCCCCAGCCTGATGATATCCAGCTCCCACATAAGTGAAATGGCTGGTGGTGTTTTAGGCTGTATGGTCTATGCTTAGCCTTCGACCTAGACACATACAGCTTGTTGGTGTGCCCCTGTGGTGGTAGCTGTGTTGGAGATGGTAGTGGTCTGCTCCTGTGTCTGTACTCAGTGCCCCTTGGGAACAGCATCCCTCCATTCCATCAGCATCCCTCCATCCCAGTGAAAGCTCAGTTTGCTGCCAGAGATATTTGATCCAGAATGAAACCATGCACATGAGTTGAAGGTTTTTTCCTAGCTGTGCTCAGCTTCTTTGGAAAGAGTCTCCATTACACAGACTCTGGAAAAGTGTCTTTTATTCTTCAGTGCATGTTTCTGATTAGTGCTGGAAATGAACATGAATTTTTTCCCTTTTTTTAAAACATATTCCTTTTGAGGTTAATGTTGCAAGTGGATTTCAAGTTAATGGAAGTGAAGTTGTAATTGTTTGGTTTGTTGGAGTTGGGCTTGAAGCAACAGAGACTCTTCTTCCTTTGCTACTCTGCAAACAGATGTCTCTCCCTTACAGTCCGCTGCTCTTCCCGAGCCTCTTTGTCCCCAGCTCCATGTGCAGGGCTCTACCTCTGAAGGTGACGTCCTATGTCTTTGCAGCTCAGTCCCCAGCAGCTGGTCTGGTATGTTGGAGAAGCCACCGAGGCGGTGGCTATGCAGTGTGGATCAAACCATGTGTAGGTTATCCTCCCTCTGTTAACAGCTCCAGGCCTCCTTACTGATGAAGTCTTCTCCAGCCATTTTATCTCAGGAGCTTGTAGAGCTTGTCTGTGTGGAGCAGGATGAAATACAGCTGCCAGTGAAGGCAATTATCTTCCCCACTGTCTGGATAATACCTGTGAAGTAGATGAAATGAGATAGACTTCACATCCTGGATGGTCCTAGGAGTGTTGCAATGGATATGCACACCCTAAAAGGTCGTGGAAAACTCTGTCCCAGCAGTCTGCACTGGTACCTGTGCCAGCTCTGCATCTGCTGAAGGACAAATGAGGTGACATCCTTGCTGTCATTTTATATCCTCCCTCGCTGACAGCAGGGATGGCCTGAGGAAATAGCAACAGGCAGGATGGGTTGGAGGAGGTAGGGCTGGGTGCCTCTGCAGTGCACAGGAGGGTGCAGATCCTGCCGTGGAGGGAGTCAACTCTAAAATGCCAGTGTTGGGTAGGTGCTGTAGATACCTCTGAAGTGTTGTTCTGCTGGGAGGGTCTCCCACCACCCGGTGCCAAAGTTGGTGGTGTCTAGGGATGGCTCCGTGACCTGGCCTAGACTTGTACGCTCCAGGAGAGAGCTCTGGGGAGCCAGGAGTGGGGAAATGTCTGTAGGAGGAAACTGGTCTTGGACGGAGACATGTCTCCAGTGCTATCTGGATGTCCTGCCGTGTTCGTGCTGGGTGACAAAGGAAGCTGAATTATCTGATCTCAGACCCGCTAGTAAATATATTAACAGAAGCAAGGGTCACACTCGCTGCTCGGATGACCTGGTGCCACTTTGCTGACTCCAGCACAGTGTGGGATGTCTCCTGCTGGTTTTGGCCCATCCCTTTCTGACATGACCTTTGTTTGGTTTGGGTTCTTTTTGTTTGTTTGTTTTTTGTTTTTACTGGACTGTGTAGAGAGAGCAAGTTCCTGGGTTACATCCTCTATTGTTTGTCCGCACCCCATGGTTTCTCTTGATAATGGAAATTACTCATTTGTTCTTTTCGTTTTTAGATGGTATGAGTGTAGTGGCATGGATCACTTGCTGTGAAGAGAAAATAAACCTCAAGTGGCCTGTCTCGTTACTATTATATGTATCCATAAAAAGTTTGGGGTGTATCATGCAAAAACTCTGTGTTTTAGAGAACGTACATGTTGACTGTATTGGAGGTGGACATCTCTGGCAGTCCCCTTGTTAGCACTAGGTTCAGATTCAGCAAAGTCAGCTAGAAAAGTCACACTGTAGCAAGGACAGTTTCTCCAGACAGGCTGGATTCAGTCTCCCTGCTGCCCTGCACCACGTCTGCGTCCTTCACATTGGGGCAAGTGTCTAGAAAATGCTCCTGTTTCAATACTGCAATGCTTTACATCCATGGTGTTATATCAGCAGCTGCAAGAAGCATGAAATAGTAGAACATTTGGGCCAATATTATCTGGAGGGAGTGATTGAGACATGAGCCTGGCTGGGATCTTGCTTGCCCTGACACAACCCAGTTGGAGCAATTCTTGGCTTCAGTAGTTGAGAAGGAGACCCCAGTCAAGACTCGTGTGCCTTTGGTGTTGCTGCCTTTCTGCTGTGCCATATGGTCCCAGTCTGTGGATCTGGAGGGGAATAAGTCGTTGATTATAAAACGTGAAAAAATATTGCTCAGCCAGTGAGCCAAGGTGAGGCTAAGCTCTGCGAATGTCATAACTTTGTCCTGCTGCGGCATATCCGCTGGGTTGAATGAACTGTTCTTGGATTGACTGATTTTAACTGTTGGACTCTTCCATTTTGAAGTAATTCGGCTGGGGATGTGGGAAGCATTCTGAATTTCAGCTAAATAAAGCGTATTTCATTATGTTTCTTAGTCCAGTGCACTACAATAAATTTATAGCATGGCTTGAGGGCATTTGAACTGTGTTAAGAGGGAAGACTCATAGACACTGTGTCTGGGGTGGAAACCTTTGATTTTCATTTCGCAGCCCAAACCCAGGGCTCAGCCTGCTCCTTCCATGCTATAAATAGAGGTAACCCCAGAAAGTGCTTAGCATGCCGATGCTCTGCGGTCCTGCCCACATTGCTGGCTTCCTGGCAGTATGTTCAGAGCAGCATATTTTTAGCTGTTGCTTTCTCTTTTTTTTTTTTTTTTTTGACATATCTTCTCTTCTGTCTTGCCAGGCTGCCAGCTTTCCCTGCTGTTTATCTGCTTTCCAGGACTGTTTCTGGATCCTCCCTCAGTGGAGGGGCAGCGGGGCATCACGGATAGCAAGCTTGGCTTGGACTCCATAGCGCTCCCTCCTCTTTCCAGATTTGCTGTTACGGTGTTGGACAGCCTGTACAAATTACTTATTTGTCCCTTATTTCCCCTTTTGTTGAAAGGGGATTAACAGCATTATTATGTGTTGTTAATGTTGTTAAGAGGGGGTTGAAGCAACAGCTGTCAGAAAAACTTCCTTCTGATACTGTCTCCAAATCAATTCAGCTTATCCACCTTTGGGTTTACCTGTTCAAAAAGGGTGTCAATAATAATTACAGATCCCCAGAGAAAACCTGTGGGACAAGGCAGATAAGCAAATTCTCAGAAATGTTTGCATAGAAGCTACAGGCTCAACCAGGGTATGGATGCTTCAACAGCTGTGCTGTGTTGGATGCTCAGAGTCCTATGTGTGCTTTTTCCACTGGAGTTGTTGCTAAAGGGAATAAAGCCTATTTCCTATGTGTGATCCTGTCCAAGCTTGTAAGCTCTCTGCTCTGCTTCCGTCCTGCTTTGCTGCAGACTGAATGAAGTCTTTGAACATAAAAGGATGTATTTAACTAGCTCAGCATGGCTGCATATCTGCGTTCTTCAGCGTGCCACCCATAAGGGACGTTTTTTCTCCAGTTTTTGAGCAGTTATGAAAGCCAGATTTCAACACTGCACCTTGCCTGCATGCAGACAAAGCAGAGGTGTTCATTCTCTGCAAGGAGCTGAGCCAGGATTCGAGTGCTCTTGCAGCTTGTCTGAAGAAGTGCTATTTAAAACTCTGTTGAGCGGAGGAAATATGCCTCTCCATCCTTGCTAGTGTCCAAAGAAGCAGCACATATTTAGAGAGGAGAAAATAATTAAGAAAAAAAATCAGGGACTGGGTTTAACAGAAAAAAAAAATGTTTAAAATTTATAATGCTGGTTATAGTGCACAAGCTCCTAGAAACTTCAGCCCTTCTCTCACTGTCACTGCTGGAAACTGCAGGCAGTGTGATGTGTGTAGCAGCAGACTGCCTTGTTGCAATACAGATAAAGCTCTTGAGAAGACAGGCTGGGTGTTCGTGCGTGCAGGCGAATGGTCCCGGCTCTGGTTTTGGCCCTTTGACTGGCGGTGCTCTTTGGGGGGGCAGAGCTGAGTGGGGGGATGGCTCTGGGTGGTGCTGGCCAGGGGCTCTCCCTGTGCTGCTGCGGTCAGGCAGCTCTGCCGTTTCCCTGGGACCAGCCATGTGGTTCAGCCACATAACATTGTAGGCACAGAGGCTTTTTATATTAGAAAAGGAAAGGGACAGAGAAAATGCACATGCATATGCATATTTATAAGCAGAGGCTTCTGAGCGTGAGACACTTTTTCCACGTCAAGTTGCCAGGCAGCTCTTTTCCCTTCCCTCCCTCCATCCCAAGGCTCATTGGTATGAAAGTTTTCCTGCTTTTGATTTTTTTTTTTTCTTTTTTTGATAGGATGCACTCTTCCAGCTGACAAGGTTTGTAAGGTTGCAGCTATGTTACAAATCACAGTTCGGGGATGTTCTGAAGCTTAAATTGGTGCTGGTTTAACCCCTTTGCTTATTGTCCAACAGATCTGGTAGTTAGTGAGAAATGAAGATACTTGTTTAAAGGCTATCACTTGTAATTAAGCAACAACATTGCCCCAAAAATCTGTGAGTCTCTTTAGCTGTTTGCAGGGTAGAAATCCCAATTCAAAATATTGGTGCGGTCGGGCAGGGTTTGTGTTGAGCTGAAGAGCCTCTGTAGCTCTGTTCTGGAGCCTGACAGCTCCAGCCTCTGGTGTCCAAGATGATGGACAGCATCCTGGAGCTATTGTTCCTCCAGCAGGACCCACCAGAGACTGAGGAGCTGCCAGACCTTCTGGGAATCCCCACATCAGGACATCATAGCATTCGGGGTAGTTGCAGAGTATAGCATCCCACACGAGGTGATTCACTGCATTTATTGTGTCCGTTTTTATTGTGTGAAGAAAAGAGAAACTGAGGCACTAATCAACATGTGGTTTCTATGTATGGTGAGGTTTTAACCAAAGGCTTGTTGAGGTGATTCTGGTTCTTGCTGAGTTTTTCAACATACCTGAGAAATGAGCGTTATGGCAATCACCACTTTATAAATAGGCAGCTGGGACAGCGGAGAAGTTAAATGAATTGCTGATGGATTGGAAATGTTGCTGTAGCCAGCAGGCCCCACTGGCTCGTGTGGAGTCTGGGAGGCAGGCAGGCATCTGGGAGTTACCGATTACTTTTTGAAATGGGTATGGGAATGGAGGAGACAGGTATGTCTGGGTTGTGTCTTTCAAAGTAATGTATGATGTAGGGTAGGTTAAGATGTCCACATATCTTTCTCCAGCACAGTGCATGTGAATTAGCAGTGTGCTACCCCAATGAGCATGATGAATACTTTTTCATTAAAAAAGATGGAGCAGAATTAGCCCAACATCTGGATAACCACGTTCTGGCTTACCATCTGCCTAGAGCATGTGATGTATCCTGTGTTTCAGCCCGTCTAACCCTTTGACAGGGTTCTCGTATAAAACATGTTCCCAGGATGCTGGGTGCAATCTAGCCAGAAAGCTGTCACTGCTTGCTTTCCTGTGATGCTGAACGCAGGAGCCACTGCTGCTTGTGGCTGAGCTGGCTGGAGAGGCCAAGCACCTCTGGGAAGCGGTTTCTTTGCAGGATCCTCTTTGCTGAGCTCTCTGCCAGTGCAGGGCATGTGCTGGTCCTTAAATTCCTTTGCTTTCTTCTCTCAGCAAGGACACCTGTCTCTGGAAGTGCGGCACTTGTTTCTAGGATAAAATATCCTGCAGCAAGAGGCGAAGGTTCATGTCCCACTTAATGATTTCAAAAGTTCTCTCTGGTGTTTCTGGAAACCCTAAATACATTCGTGGGTTTGAGATGTTTGAATAATTATGTTTGACTTCTTCAGGGAAAGGTGGAGGTCTCTCCTCAAATGTTTTTCTGTTTAAAATAACATATAACATTCCCTCAGTTGCAGAAATGATTGTGCATAGCAGATTCCCAACAGAAAATGCACCTCACCAGTTGCAGAACCATAGCAGGGAGATTGTTCCACATATACTGTATTCACATGAACTCCCTTGGCCCATTCAAACCTTCTTCTTGCTTTAGGAATCACCCGGACCTCCAGCGGGAGACTTCGGAGACTCAGTGACCAGACAAGTCCAAGTAAGTTGCATGAATTTCTCTTTGAAACTTCTTCATCCAATTAAAAAAATTAAAAAAAAAAAAAAGAGAGAATGTAAGAGGTAACTCTTAGAAATCATATCTCTTGCCTGTTGTCCAGTGGCCATGGTTGGGAAGGCAAAGCCGGCTGCTAATAATTGCAGAGCTGTCTATGCTGCAGAGAGAGCAGTATATATAAAAAAGAGAGCAGTATATATATATATTTTTAAAAAAAAAAATCTGAAAAAAGAGAGCAATATAAAATAAAAGATTAATTACTGAATAATGGACCCAGAGAGAATAATTGGAAAGCCCATCTCAATTCAAGGGGTCTAACACAGGGCAACAGAAAGCAGGAATGGCCTGAGGTTGAAATACAGCTTTAGTAATTAGCGGCTCTTTTGTACTCTCCTTAGCTATTATTTTTTATTGGATGTGGAGATTTATGGATTATATGTGCTTGTGACTAAATTTACACTCCTAATTGCAGCTTAATGTTTCTGAAGCTGTTTCTGATTCAGAACAAAGCAGGTGGGAGGGTTTCTTTCTTGAAAAAGGTGTTTTCCGGCCTCAGGAAAGCAGTAGCAGAAGTCTCGGTGCATGTGAGTACCCAAGCCTGTGCGCTCCGCTTGTGTGTGCGTGACGCTGGTTGGGAGTGTCTAGGGACAGAGACAGGTCCCTGGTGCTTACAGACATTGGACTGACCCAAATTATCCCCTGGGGGTAGAAAGTTTCAGTCTTGTCATGTAAAATACCCCAAAGGAAGCTGAGCCTATTTCTGGGCTTTTCCTTTTGATGGCCCCTTTTCCTGGCTCTGCCTGCGCCCCCTCCCTGGCCCCAATGGACTTGTGCTGCTCCAAAGGTCCAAACCCCTGCAAGAAGTGTCTGTCTCCAGAACTGGGGTCTTTTGTATATCATGGATATTCATCTTAGCAGGTGCTTTGCTGCAATTGAAATCTTCCTTCACATTTGCTTCTGAGATGTACGACCTTTCCTTGGCATTGCTGCCTCGTTTTCTCTGGGATGCTGACAGTTGTCTCTGCTGCTTGTTGCAATCAGCCTGTCCCCCCAAGAACCCCACTCACCTCAACACCCTGCTCTGGCCATGCTTGGTTCAGGGCTTTTGTCCGCTTCCATCTCCTTGGTCTCTCTGTCACTCACAGTTGTTCCCTCCGGGCTTGATTTGCTATTTCAATTTATCTTCTCAGCCCTCATATCCTGTCTCAGCTCCCAGAAGTACTTATCAAAACAGATGTTTTCAGCTTTTCCCTCTGCGTGGGTGGGAGGAGAAAGCCACCCTCGGGATGCCTTCCTGGAGTGGTGACTTCAGCCTTTTGCTGTATCAAGGCATCAGCACATGTGGAATGGGGATTAGTCACAGATGTCCAGTTAAGCGTGCACTTAAATGCCCCAGGAGCTGTGACACTGCCTGCCTGGCCTTCATCAAATGCTAGTGATAAGCACAGGGACAGGTATTCACGTTATGGCACAGACAAGGGTGACAGAGGACATGGCACGCTGTGACACTGTCCTGCTGCTGGGATACTTGCTGCTTTGCATCTGGAGCTTCACAGCTGTGCACTGTCACCATCTCCAAGCCTAATGTTGTGAGGTATCGGCGAGAGGATGTAAATACGGTCAGAGTAGGCCACTGCACCCCAAACTAATGTCAAATGGCAGGAAAAATGCATTGGGTGATAATTTAGCATGGAGTCTCAGTACTGATCTGGGTGCTAAAGCTTCGCAGCAGCGATCGTTCAGTCCAGGAGACCTGAGCTGCATTTTAAAGCTGATGCTTCAAAACTTGGCCACCAGCGCAGAAGCTGGTAGTTTTGAACTGAAGTGCATGTTTATCTTCTGCATGTGCAAAAACAAGGTTGCAGTCTCAGCCCTGGCACCGCATGTTTTCATGTATTTATGCCCAAGGACAGAAAGGGGAATTGGTACAGCTCCAAAGGTAACTGGAGTGTAGAGAATCTAAATTGAAAGACACAGAGCATTTGTTCTAGCTTGTTTCCTTCAGACTCTAATTATATACTTTTCCACTTTTCTGGTGAGAGACCTTTTAAATTTTAATATCTTTTTTCAAGTTAAAATCAAATGAGCAGCTCAGTGCTCCAGTTTACATTGCAGTAAATATTTATGACTCCATATAACTACAGCTCAATTTCCCCTTGTTTCAGGTCCAAATTTTCCCCTCCTCACATCTGGCCTTGCACCCAGAAGCTTTTATTCCTGTAAAAGATAAATTGGGGTTGGGATGACTGAGCAGTGGTTGTAAGTGAAGCATCACAGAACAGGGTTGCTTTGGGCTCTTTGCCACCCTAAACAAAGGAAGGGATGACATGCATTTCTGTAGTCACCGAATCTTGGGATCTAGATAGCTACACAGTTATCCACACACCATGTATTGCCTTGGGCATGCAATGACAGTAGGAACCTGGAGATCTGACATCTACCTCTTTTGGAAACCTTATTCTGTGACTCCTCTCAATTTTTCTTGTGCCTTTGAAAGTGGTTATGTGGCATTGGCATCAGCATTGCTCAGTAAGCAGTAATTCTGGGGCTTTGGAGCTTCAGTTTTTGTTTCATACAGGCCTTCTGCATAGTCCCAGGTAAGCCAGTGAGGTGGGACTCATCTGGGCTGGTCAATGGAGAGAGCTGGAGGCTATCAAGAAAATGTCTGAGAGCATTTACTTTAGCATTGGAAGAATAACCCATATCTCCATAGGGTTATAGGGGACCATAATTTCTTTAGGTAGCTACCTTTAGGGGGGATACATGAATCCTATGCTTTGTCTCGGTTTGTTTTTCTTCGGCTGCAAAAATGGAGTTAGTGTCATGCATACCTGAGGAATACCCTGGGAAGGGGGAGATGCTGGATTAAGACAGTGTTCGAGCATCTCACAGTTGTAATGGGGCTCTGGCTATATGAAGAGATGCCACAATTATTGCTACAGAAACAACTTCTGATGTCCAGCACCCTGGAGGTGCTGAGCTAAACCTAACCAGGGCCCATTCAGTGGAAGACACGTGGAGCTGGGCTCACTGCTGGCTCCCTCTTTCCACAGCATTGCTAGTTGTATGGGTCCTCACCGCCTGCAGCTCAGTGATGGGCCAGCTCGGTGCTGCGGCTCACCATCAACAAACAGCACCATCCTGGGGTGCAGCCTGATAGCCAGAGCTGGGAGGGTCTCGGCTCGAGGACTGGAAGGACAAGGAAGGTGTCCCCCTTCAATTAGGACATGGGACCCTTCCCATAAGGTCGAGTCTTGTGAGTGGTTTGGAGGCTCTGTTCAACATGTGCTTGGGAATGGGCAGAGAGAGAGAGGAGAGGAGTGGGAAGAAGCCCTTTATAAAAGGCTCGATCAGAGTTCAGAATTGTGGCCCTTAAAATGCCACTGTTGCCCAATGTGGGTAGCTTAGGGCAATATTTTTGCAGAGTTAAGAACGGTGTGTCAGGGAAGTTACTCCCACTTCATTTTCCTGCAACTGTACCTGATGAATTTGAAAGAGAGAAATATGTGCTGACATCTGCCATCCG
Source organism: Theristicus caerulescens (assembly GCA_020745775.1). NCBI lineage: Eukaryota > Metazoa > Chordata > Aves > Pelecaniformes > Threskiornithidae > Theristicus > Theristicus caerulescens. The sequence continues at coordinate 281,424 of CM036571.1, forward strand.
GAGCAGTGATGTGTTCCTGAGCTGGCCAGAAAACAGCCCCGGAGCAGTTGGAGTGGAAGAAATTGGCATCGTATTCCTCTTGGGCAGCCAGCTGTGCTCTGTACTTTGATTTGTTTCCAGGCTACAATTCAGTTTTTGCTAGGAGGAAGGAACTTCCCTGGTGGGGGTAATGCAGGAGGGTCCAGAAAAAGACGGAGTTTACTGATTTAGCTGAAACAGAATGTTTTTTCTGTGTAGGTGAATGCAGGGAAGAGGATGTCTTCCAGCTGTGTTGCAGCAGAACTGCTCCTGCACTGGTGCTATTTGTGGGTCAGGTGCTTTGTTCATGAAAAGTCCCAAAGGGGTGGGAGGGGAGCAGGTGCCTCAGCTTTCCTGTTTCAGCCTTTGGCTGCATGGCTGCCTGGAGCCAGCCTGAGCGGAGCAGGGGCAGGCTGCCAGGGCGAGCTGCAGTCCAGGGCAGGCACAGCTTTTCCATCCAAAAAAGACAGGGCGCTAGCGGCCCCACTTCTGCATCATCAGCAGTTGGCTGAGGATCAACCACAACTTGTCTGGGTGCTTTTTGGAAGCATAGGGCATAATTTAGACAGGCATGAAGCTCAAGGCCAGCTATCTGGGTTGCATTAGAAAGAGGCACTCAGGGATGTCATGAAACCTTTGTCAGGGCAGTTTGTCTCATACTGTCTAAATACTTCTCTTGGGTATAAAGCAGAGGGACTCCCGTGCCAGGCATGTTTCTTGTTTGCACCAGCTTGAGCCCCTTGTCCACCCTTTAGGCCGATGGTGATAGAGGGGCCAGAAGCCACAGCAGGTGGACAAGTGTGGGCTGGAGAGGCAGGACGAGTGAGATGGTTCAAAGGTGCTGGTCGTGGTATGAGCCTGTGAGCTTTTGCTTGGGGCATGAGCTCTAGGACTCTATTGACCACGATGGCACTGCACTGTCACACTGCCCAGGGCACCCAGGAGGTCTCTGCAGGAGCTGGTAGCTAGGATTAATAAAAGTGGAGAGAATATGGTCTTACATGAAAATTTCAACAAAACATGCACAGATAGTTCTTGTGTTATTTTGCTTTTCCCTGGTTAAGCCTTGCATTTTCCCTTTAATTGTTACTGATGGTTCCCATCTCATAGTTGGGGGAAATAGAGCAGCAGAGAAGCTGAAAGCTGTACCTTTTGCATTGCCTGTGAATCTGGCGATCCTTCCCCATGGGCACTGAAATGGAAAGATGTGTGGCTGGGTGGGTGGAAGAGCTGAACACATGTAGCTGTGGGCATAGCTTAAAATGGCATCATCACTTCAACAGAGTCAACAGGATTTCAGCACGGTTCGCTAATTTAGGATGCTCCAAGTTCATGCAGTGAGCTAAAGGTAGATAAGGCAATAGATCTCGCTGTTTCCATCTCTTGATTTAATACCTTGCCCTGAGGACCATCTCCTCTCTTTATGCCTGGAGTCTGTAAGAGAACAACTTTAGAAATTGCTTTATGTGAGGTTGCAGGTTAACCAGAATAGTGGAAATAAACAAAAGAAATGTCAAAAGCCAGGGGCTCCCTAGTTGAGCGTACATGATTACTGTTACGTAAGCTAATGCAGAGTGCTATAAAAACCATTAGGTTTTTAAGCTGTTCCTCCCCCCCGCCCTGCGCCCCGGGAAGTGCTGCCAGAACTGTCACACTTCTGCAGCTCAAACATGAGTACCCCCACCACACAGCACAGCCCTCTACGTGTAATCGTGATATCTGAGAAAACTGAGTTTGGGAACCCCTCCTGTAAACCTTGGTCCAGACCTTCAGATTATCCTAACCTTTACTGCATCCTTTTTTAGCTTCCTGTTGGCACACTGGGATGCAGGCTGTGAGTGCAGCCCTTCTGGTCTAGCTGGAAGTTGTGGGGATGCACATCTCTTTGCAGTGTGATGTTTTTAGCATGGATTGTGCCTTTCACCTTGGTGGAGCAGCAGAGGGGTTAATTAGAGACTTGTGGTTGCAGCCTCATTGCTTTGGATGTGTCCCTAGATGAGGTCATATGAATTTCTTTGGGCAGCCTCTATTCCCCTTTGTTTTTAGCACCACACTGGTCATCCCAGCTGCATGGATCTCGGTGCCAAAGAACGTCCCCATGCACATGCACCGCTTGCTCTCCTCAGGCTCCCTAGTGACAAGTCCTCATTTGACATGTGTCGTCTTGGTCTTTCTCATCACAAGGGCGAAGTAGCAAAGGGTGAAGCATTGTCACCAGCCAGCCTGGAGGGTCCCTTCTTGCAGCAGCACAGCTCTGCAGGAAATCCCAACTCCAGGCAACAAGAAGTTAAAGTAAAAAGGCTGCTTTTGATTCAGGTGATTGGTTTCCTGCACGGACACACGAGGACAGTGCTTGCATAACACAGACATGTGGACTCCAAGCTGCCTGGGATAGTCCTGTGGGGCTCCCACGTGCTTCAAGCAGAGATGTGCATTACTTACGGTGAATGAGGGAGTGTAGGCGCTTGTGTGCATAGCTAAGAAATTAAGGAATAGTGATAGGTGCCGTGGGCCTGTTTGCTATTGAGGGGATGTACTGAGCACTGGCTTGTTGTCCTGTTCCCTTACAATACCCATGATTCATCTCCAGTCTTATGTATAGTCTCTTTTAGTCCCAAAAGGCTACTGGACATCACAGGTGAATAGGTAGATCTTTTGATGCTTTCTTCATACAGCACCTGCCACTATGGGCTCTGATGCGAGGAAACCAGATAGTGAAATATAAATCAGTAGTTCAGGAATGACTGGGGATTTAATGCTCTCTAATGTTTGGAGGCTTTAGCTACTGACTGTGATTTAAGATAATCATCTTCCTCCCTGGAATGTGATATGGGTTTGTTCATGAGTACTGATGAGGTCCACAGGGTTCCCCCAAGGAAAGGAGATGTAGAGGTGCAGAGTGCAACTTCTCCAGGACAGGAGCAGTAGTCCTTGAGTGAGATTATTTATCACCTTGGGACCAGGCGTCTCTGGAGTAAGCTCCTAATGCCCTTTCATAGAAATCATAGAATGCTTTGGGATGGAAGGGACCTTTAAAGGTCATCCAGTCCATCCCCCCTGCAATTGGCAGGGACATCTACAACCAGATCAGGTTGCTCAGAGCCCCGTCCAGCCTGGCCTTGAATGTGTCCAAGGATGGGGCATCTACCACCTCTCTGGGCAACCCCTTCCAGTGTTTCACCACCCTCATCATGAAAAATTTCTTCCTTATATCTAGTCTGAATCTACCCTCTTTTAGTTTAAAACCATTACCCCTTGTCCTATCACTACTGGCCCTGCTAAAAAGACTGTCCCCATCTTTGTTATAAGCCCCCTTTAAGTATTGAAAGGCCATAATAAGGTCTCCCCACAGCCTTCTCTTCTCCAGGCTGAACAACCCCAGCTCTCTCAGCCTGTCCTCACAGCAGAGGTGTTCCATCCCTCTGATCATTTTTGTGGCCCTCCTCTGGACCTGTTCCAACAGGTCCATGTCCTCCCATGCTGAGGACCCCAGAGCTGGATGCAGTACTCCAGGTGGGGTCTCACCAGAGCAGAGGAGCAGAATCACCTCCCTAGACCTGCTGGCCATGAAGGTTCTCTTTCAAGAGAACCTCACATCAGCTGTGGCAGAGAGGAGGTGGGAGAGTGGGGGGGGATGGTAGTGGAATGTGGTTTTTACCTTGTTCGTCTCCTCTCATTGGGAAAGATGGGGGGGGGGAACCCCAGTCCTCTAAAGGAGAGCACAGTGCCCTGGGAGAGAGAAATATGTTTGTTATCACCTCTGCCAGCCCCAGCCCACTTTCTGTGAGGGGCATGGCTGTGCTGGGACATGGCTGACCCAAGGTGCCTGTGCAGGAGCTGATGGAGCAGTCTGGGAGAAGCCCTCCTGGGGCTGGGGAGTGAAAGGAGACACTCCCAGGCAAGGTGTCAACGGGCACTGGAGGAATAGGATAGCCATGGAAGTGTGTGGGGGGGGTGCGGCGTCTGGCACCCTTCCCCTTAGGAACAGGGGAAAACCGAACAAAATGAAAGGAGGACGGAGGGCTGGTGTGTCTTGACCTGATCTGTATGTGCTCGCTCATGCAGTGCTGGTTACCTAAGCAGCTGTGTGTGGTCGCATTTCTCTCAGTTGAATACATGTGTCTCTCCGTGGTGTTTATTTTCTTTGTCTTTTTGTTGCTGAAATGTCAGTTTGCAAATTGCTCTTGGACATGTTGGCAGACCAGCTTGTGGCTGCTCAGCTTTCTCTCTTCCCCTCAGGGTCTGGTGTCCCTCATCACATGGGCAGAGGCAAATTCCCGAGCCCTGGCTGCCCACCACAGGCTCCTCTGAGCCTCCGAGATTGGTGCATCCGGCGGTGGCTAGTGTTTACCAAAACCCTTAATTGTACCTTAGGCAGAGAGCACTGATTTACTCCTTGCTATATTTATCTTGTGTCTAGGACTGCGAAAGAGATGGAAGCACAGCCTTTCGTGCTGTTTGTTGCAGAGAGATGACTTGTTTGCAAGGCAACTCTGCAGTTGGGCTAGCTTATAAAGCATTGTAGATGTTCAGGGCTGACCTGCAAAGCATGAAAACTCTCTGCCAAAATTTTGGAAGCCATGAAAGCAATGAGTGAGGTCCAAGAAAAGCACCAGCACCAGATTGACTGGCTTGATGGAGCAGTCCCTCCTTGGTTTAAATTTTTTGCAGTTTAATTTCTGGTCAAAAGCATGTTATGATATTCAGAGAAGCATCCAGGCCTGGATGATTCTGCTGCTAAATGAAAATAGGGTCCGCTGCCCAATTCGGGAGCGTTTTCTCTCCTGCAGTGGCTCAGCCCTTCTTCAGCAAGGGGGATTTAAGGCAAGGTAAGACAATGGTGGTGTCCTCTGGCTCCATCACACCAAGGCAGCATCTCTGTTGTGTTGCAGTACAGTAACATGGTGAAATCCATGCAGAGAGAGACCCTTGCCTGTGATTGCACTATAGACAGCAATATTTTGAAAGTCCATGAGTTTAGGAGCTGCTTTCCTAAAGAAGGTGAAACAAAGATCTCAGCAGGTCTGTGCTCAGGTGACGTCTACCCTCAACACCAGAGGAGCTGCTTCAACACACAGGAGCAGTGTTGCTTCCCATGAGCCCATGCTGCCCAGGTATAATGTGCCTGGAAACTGTGCAGCTTTTCAGCTGGCTATGGCATGGTGATGTGCAGGCAGCTGGACTCACTGTGCTGTGGCTGGGGTGGCTCTGGGGCTCCTTGGGGCAAGCTGATCTGAAGATATTGTAGGGGATCAGCGTGTAATGCAATTTGTGCCCTGCCTTATTAAATAAGCCTAAAAAAAAGAAAGGCAACTCCCACACGTGTTTGCAGGGCTTGGTGCAATTCTTCCTTCTTTTAGTCTGCCTGCTTAGCAGACCCAGGTGGTAACTCTCTTGAAGACTTTGCTCCTTTGATGGTTCCTTCTGCCAGGCAGGAGCTGTTGCAGTGACCTGCCTGGCAGGCAGGAGGCTGAAGAGCAAATACAGCAATACCATTGGGAACATTGCTTTTGCCCGGCAACTGCTTGGTGGGGAACGACCACAGACCTTCGGGTATGGAGTACCCCCCCCATTTTGGGGACTCAAGTAGTGAGTTGGAGAAGAGCGAGTGTTGAGAGGGCAAGAGTGATGGTAGGGAGGAGTCCAGGAAGGAAAACGTAAGCAGAGGATCGTGGAAGAGTTAACACTTATCTGAGATTCCCTGCACTCTCCCAGGAGGGTGAGCGTCCAGTCCTCCTGCCTTGCCTTTCACTCTGCACTGCCAGCTGCTATTAATACTTCAGCATGAGTGTTAAAGCACAAGCAGAAAGCCTAGGGAGACTATGCAAGGGATTTCCGGCAGTTTGAGACTTTCAGGCAGAAGGGTTGAGAGCCAGCACGGAGGAGAGCCCTAACAGGGGCTCTCTTTAAAGATACATCCCTCCACGGGAGGGGATGGGACAGAGGGAGACTTATGTAGGCATCATCTCAGGGGGCTGTGTGGGCTTGGGGCAGGAGGGGAGATGCCCTGCTGCTGTTTTAGCAATCCCCTGCTGCAACTGTCATACATGCTTCTGGGTGGTGACGAACCATGGGTCCTGGGCATGGTCTTTGGCTTGGGAAAAGTAATAACTTGGGAGGATCTGTGTTTCCTTGTGTTGAACAAATAAAGGTTTTCATAAGAAATAATCAGGTAGGAGCAAAATAGTGCTTGGCAGCAGATGTGGAGCAGCCAGGAGCCATGGTCCAGGGTAGGGCAGCTCCATGTCTGCCCAGCTGGGAGAGGGGGATAGAGGAGTGGGGAGGCAAAGAAAAAATAACTGGCAAAGAGCAGGGCAGCAGCATTCAGAGGATGAGTACCTCCCTTGGAAAAGAGCGGCGTCTCCTTGGTTTGTTGTTTTTTTGTTTGTTGTTTTTTTTTTTTTTTTAACTGAAAAAGGAGAATTTTAGCCAGCACTTTCTTCTTCCCCATCCTCAGGGCTCATATTAAATGTAACTGAAAGGTTCTTGGAGCAAACAGTGGAGGCTCAGATACTGTCATCTGCTGGCTGGGTCCAGCCTGGGGGTAAACGGCATAGAGGGAATATAATGGAGTAACACTTGATTGCGCTGTTTGAGTTTGGACCTGTATTTCCTCATGTGGAAATGCTTCACTGAACATAATTTGATTTAGGTGTGCTCCGCTCCACTGCACTGTCCTCCCCCTCTGCACTTTCCTCCCAGCTCACTAGTGCTGCAGATAGCTGAGCTTGTGAAAGAACCAGTTGAATCCCCATTTTTTCCTGCCTCTCCAGGCCCTGGAGGTCTTTGGCTGCTCTGGCTGCTTCCCAGCACCTTTGTCAATGCAATTTGAACCTCTGATCCCTGCACGGACTTGCAGCATTCATCCTTTCCAGCTCGCTCAGCAGCAGGGCTGGGGTTATAAGGTGATACCTGGTTGGTTTGCTAAAAGCATGGTAGAAGAGGCCAGCTGTGACTATGGGAACCAGGTATAAAAGAAAATAACTCTTCTGTTGGATGAAATGCCACAGGAACATAATTACAGCATAAACCTAGAGAAGGCAGACAGGGAATTGCAAATAGGATCTACCTGAATACCTGCAGGCATCTGTACTACGGTGGCTGCTGCTGTGGCTGGCGACAGTGTCAATAGTCCTAAATTCCCGCCTGGCTGCCCACCAATGTCCCAGGCTCTGTGGCATGTCCATGGTCGGGGTGAGCTTGTGCTGTCTTCACAGCACCTTCCTTATCTACGTGTTTGTGCACAGCAAGCAGTTTATTGTTTAGCAAAGGGCTTGGGTGTTGTTGGGCTAGCCTAGGAAAGGTGTGAGAGAGAGAAAAATCAAACTGAGCCTGGATCAGGGTTTGGTTTACTTTGTGATTTCCTTCCTAGCTTTCTCTGCACCTGGCAGCGCTTCCTGCTGGCTGCCAGCCCTGGTAATGTTTAAACCTGCGAGGTGGGCAAGGGAAAGCGTGTGCACCCCTGTGCCAGCCTCGGCAAGCGCAGGGGGATGGCGGAGCAAGGCTCCTGCTTTGTTTCAGCTTGTTTGCAAATGGAAATTGGGTTTATCTTTATGACAAATAGCGGTGGTTTCCTAAAAGTTGCTCCTGCCTCTTCCCTCTCCTCGTGGCTTTGCCAAAAGACAGTCCTGGGGGGCCTTGAACCCTGAGAAGACAGCCCCAGACAGGGGAGAGTCTTCTCTGTCCCCTTCCCAAACCCTAAATGTGCTTGACTTCCCCCCCCCCCCCCAACCCTTTTAACAGTACTATTAGAAAATGCAGTATATCTTATCTTTCTCTGTATAGACTTGTACAATGCACAGACCACCAAATACCCATTTAAAGAGGCATGTGGCGAGCTTCTCAAAAACCAAGGGGGGTGGAGGACCCCCACCCTGTAACACGCAGGGCACTGGAACCGTGCCTTCGAAGGGACTGAACCCTGATGCTGGCATCATGGGCACGGCATGGCTGAGTACTGACCTCTCAAATGCAGACACCCCAGTGCCACTGCTCCCTGCGGTGGTGGCAGGAGTGCTTTGTGAGCACTGTTTCAAACGGAGACACACAACTGTACCTTTTAAAGTGAATCCATTAAAATTTGCTTGAGGACTTGAAGTCTGGATGAGAGCATCTACCTGGAGGTTTTACGAATTTAATGTTCAATTGTGGTTTCGATTCACTTCCCCGAGTGCCTCGTGGTGATCTGCTCCGTGAGAAAAGATGCCTTTGCTTTGTCCCTCCCGATCACCTGGGTCTTGATGGGTTAAAGTCTACGAAGATGTGTGCTGCCCCCATCCCTTCTTCCTTTCCATTCACCTTCTTCCTTTCTTGATACTTCCCCTGAGTTTTTTCCCTTCCTCTCCAGCCTCAGGAGCTTGGCAATAAAGGCTGCTCAGTGGAGGCAGTGGACTGGATTTTGTGCTGCATGGGGCTGTGCAGCTCCCCTGGGCACTCGCTTTGTGTTGGGCACCTTCGAGGCCTCAGGCAGGAAACATGGTTTTGGTCTGTGCCTGGGAAAACATTGCTTATTGTCCCCTCTCTAATGCCTTAGGCACTGGCAGCAGGAACGTGCAAGGCTTTAATAGCAAATAGAGAAAGAACAGTAATTTGGGAAGAAATCTAAACCTCCCTGCCCAGGGAATAACCCACTGGGGATTAGAGAGAAACTTCCCTAATGGATGGACCGTCCTGGAGCTGCCTCCCACCAGCTCTCTGCCATCTCTTGGGCAGTGGGGGTGCTGGCCTGACCCCACTGCTTGGCGTTAGCTGTGTTCTTCCCTCTGGTTTAGTGACATTGACTCTCCATCAGCTGCTGTATGGGGAAACATGCATGTTTGCTGGGATTTTTCATATTGAAAAGGAATGCAAGGTAGGTCCAGGCTGTCCAAAGGTCCCAGCAGCACCTGGAGTCTTTCCGTGGAAGTTTATTCATCCAGCCAGGAAACAATTTGTCCTTCTGCCCATGCTATGGGGGGAAGTACCAGGCTTTGTCACAGTTATCACACTTGTGATTTTCCATGTGAACTGTGAGAATTTTGGGGCAAAAAGTGTCACGTGTACCATGCTGAGCACATGAGGGTCCTGTCGGCACAGTGGCCTGCATAGCAGCTGTGCCATCCCTGCTAGTGTCTGCCATCCCTGCCTCCAGGCTGCAGGAGGGATGGCTTGTTTGCCAGCTCTGGGGACAGAGGCTGTGCCCTTGCATCTGGCTGGGTGACTCAGGCTCCGCACTATCAATAGGAATTGGCGGTGGATAATGCGGGAGGGTCGCACAGGGAGGTTTGGGCAGCGCGGGCACCATCTCAGCAGAGGTGCTAATGCAGCGTCCCTGCTGCCTGCCCTGGCTGCCAGCCAAGTGGAAGTTACCAAGCAGGCCAGCCTGTTGCTGCAGCCACACATCCCTCCATCCTGGCCGGGGAGAGGAGACTCTGGCGACGGGCTCTGCAGGGCTGCTCCACTCCATCTGCACTCCTGTGCCCTGCCCAGGCATCACGGGGAAGGAAAACTGCTCTCAAATCCCACCTTCTCTCCACCGTGGGACCGAGGAGAAGACCAAGGACTTCTTCCTAGGGCAGAGACTTTCACTATCGCTTTCGGGCTGGTTGCAGAAATCCTCCCCTTATCGCTGTTTTGCAGAGGGGAGGAAGGTGAAGCGGGGGCTCAGTGCCAGGGCCAGCGTGAAGCTCTCCACTGGGTTGCACAGGGCGAGTAAACATGTGCGGTGCTCGGGTCCTGCCTGGTAGCAGCAGCAGCCCATGATGCTGTGCTGGGAATGAAGTCAGCCTTCATCAGCCGAATAGTTTATGCATGAATCGAAACTTCAGACCTGGCAGGGTGGGGGAACGCGCAGGATCTGTGTGCTTTTAAAATGCTGGAGCCAAGGAAGGAGGAGGGGATAGAGGAAATAGCAGGAAAATAAGACTGGGGAAGCAGGGAGAGATTTGAGAAGCTGGATGAGTTGTTCGCTCTGTTATTGCGAGGAGCCAAGTTCCTTAAGCATCTCCTGGTGGATATTAAGAGGGAGCTGTGGAGGCTGGAGCGTTCCCCTGGACACTCGCATGCTGTAGCTTTAAGACTGTTTTACAGAGGACTCGGGATTTCCAGTTTTCCTGTGCCTGGTGGAGTATTTCAGGGAGTTACGGGATTTTTTCGGGTCATGCACCCCCTTTTTCTTTTTTCTTCCTCCTTTCTCTTTTTCTCTTACTCTTCTTTTTCATTTCAAAGAGACAAAGCTACTTCAGTTTGGAGCACAAACATATGATCAGCACATGGAAATGTGGTAATTTGGATGCATTCATGATTGCAACAGATTGAAGAAATTAGACCAGACAAAGAGCTTTTTTTGGAAGAGGAGGAGGCAAGGCAAGGAGGGAGGGAGAGTGGGGGAAAGAAGGGGACGCCACCGAAAAAAGGGACGGCCGTGACACGCGGATGCTAAATATATCCCGTAGTAATGGAGAGGGACCGGATTTCAGGTAGGCTATTGATCTTTTAATATGTTATATTCTGCCTCTGCTCTCCTACCTTTCCAGCAGCTTCTGCACTTTAAGAAGAAACAGCCACGCTCCGGGTGGATTTCAGCCGATTCCTTTATTTATTTCTTTTTTTTGCAACACTTCCTTTCTGTATTTCTCTTTTTTTTTTTTTTTTTTTTTCATCCTCCTGAGCCCTCTAGACAGAAGGTGGTTCCAGCAGAAGCTGGCGGGGGGGCGAGGGGGGAAAAAGAAACTGCTTTCTAGGTCTGGATTTCATTTGAGTCTCTCTCTTCCCTCCCCCCCACCGCTCCCATGTGCCGCACGGTGCGGAGGGATGAATGCTGAGCCTGTTAGCTCAGAGCTGCAAGCCGGGGAGAGGGAGGAAAATAGCCGAGCTCTTGGCATGGAGACGCGTTTCTGCTCTGAAGGTTGGCTCCTGAGTTTGTGTGTGTGTTGTGGTTGAGCTTTCTCTGCTTGCCAAAGTATCTTCCCCCGGCTTTTGCCCTCCCATCCTGCTTGCCTGGCTGGGGCAGGAGCTGCCAGCGTGTCCTGCGGCCGCTCCATGCGCAACGCTGGAGCTGGTGGGCAGTGACCCGCTGGCATGTGCTTCACCTGGCCACTCGTGGGGGTGTTTGAGTCAGGGGAGGATGGAGGGCTGTAAGTGGAGGAATGAATAACTCCATTTAATTCTTTAGCTTCCCTGCAAATCCCACCTAATGGTGTATGTCTGACTGGTTCCAGAAGCTGCTCCTGGGTGCCTTGAGCTGTCGGGGAACAATGCTGCAGTGAGCTCCTTCTGGGATGCCGTGACTGTAACCCTTTGCAGGGAGAGGGGACAGGCGGGGCGGCGTCACCCATGAGACGCGTTCTCTGCATGCGTGAGCCGGACGGCCAGGATCAAAGAGGGAAAGTGAGGGAGGGGGTGTCTGTGCCAAAACTGGCAGACCCAGTGTGCAGCAGCCCAATGGTGGGTCTCCCTCCTCCTGCCCTGCATGGCACGGTGCAGCTTGCCCTCCTCCGGCACGGCAGCCCTGGGGAGGCACGAGGCCTCTTCTCCTGGGCGTTCCCAGCCGGCTGCTGGGCATCGGCACTGGGAGGGAAACCACAGGGATGAGAGGAAACGCTCAAGCCAGGGTGGAGCGAAACTGTGGCCAGAGAAAGCTGCTCCCATGGCTGGCCCGTACCAGGCCCACAGGGCCTGGTCCAGGGATGTGCTAAGAGCACCCAGTGCCCCTGGACAAGGACTTACCTGCAGGATCATCCTCTGCTCCCCGCTGCCTCTGGAGAGCGCGGATGGCACCTTCTCATCCCTCTCTCCATTTCTCTTGCTCACGCTTTCTCCTCTGGTTTGAGCCACTTCAAAGCATTCCTGAGAGCTGCTCATAACTCAGAGCCTGGTGGGTGTTTCAGCAGCACAGGGCTTTGGGCTGGATAGCCTCTGCTGCTGTGTGCAGGCCTCTGCTAGGCAGGGACGGTTTGGTCCCACTGTGGTTTGGCCTTTTACATCTGTTACATCCTCAGTGCAGTGCTGGGTCCCTTCTGTCTGTGCAGAGGCAGTGCGGGGCTTTGCAAAGGCTTGCTGGTGAGAAAGGGGACTCCCTAGTGATGTGATCTGTGGCTCTGTTCCAGCAAAGCATCCAAGGTGGGTTTTTCTCAGCCTTGAGCTGCACATCGTGTTCAGCTGCTGCGAGGAGCACAGAGCCCTTGTGGCCGGGCTGGCTGTCACTCGCTTTCAGGACATGCAGGACCCAGGGACCCCACGGGCAGGAAGACCCTGGGTGAGCTTGCAAACATGCTCCTGATGTCCAAGTGTGTACGTGTTCCATTAAACTTTGCTGGAACCGGCTTTTCTGTGGGTCATTGAGATGTGGCTGAGCTGTGGGCAGGGAGGCAGGCAGGGCACACGGGTGGTGTAAACAAGCATGGTGTGTGCCTTCACCTAAGGTGGTTGTGCCCAGGGAGCTTGATGTGGGATGCTGAACACAACCCTCTCTGCCCTTGCTCAAGCACGAGTGGGTCATGTGCTGTGCGGGACCCCAGAGCCACGGCCACCGTTTCCGTAGTGTTTCTGATATGTGGCTCTGGCATGAAATATGGGATGGGGGAATAGATGGGCAGAAGCGCTGGTCTTCGGTCTTCTCTACAGACCCTGGCTTGGAGGGATCAGCGCAGGCAGGGAAAGCCGCTCAGCAGGGCAGCAACAGAGGGAATGCAAAACCCACGCGTGGGGACAGAGGAAAACTGTGCTCAAAGAGATCTGGAGCACAAAAGTGACAATACCAGTAGGTCACGCTGTCGGCTCCCAGGTCCACAGCACAGTATGGATTCACAGGGCAAACCGCTGGGCTCACAGCAGTCCTGCCAGTGCCGGCTCGTGAGCGGGCTGTGCCAGCCGATGTGCCTGGGGGGCTCGTGGGGCCGCGGGCTCCGGCACTGCCGCGCTGGTGGAGGAGAGGAGCAGGGAGCAGAGCCTAGCCTGACCTGGGCTCCCCCCTGCCGTGGCCATGCGGGCAGCAGGACAGCCAGGGCTCTGAGTTTAGTGACTAACCAAAAGATGACTCAGATGAAAGCAGATCCGTGCAGCGCTGGGGGCCATATCCCAGTCACTGTTCTGGCCCTAAACATGCTTCTAATTAATACTCTGCTGTGGGTGGGAACAGCTGACTCCTAAGCTGAGTGTGCGGCTGCAGGATGGGGTGAGGGCACCCCAGGGTGGGTGGGAAGTGGGCCTGGCCTCTTTGAGGGCTGCTTTCCCATAGCTGCTGGAGCTCAGCCTGTCCCATGGGGTCTCCTCTGCCCAGGGAGAGCTCAGGCTTTCTTGCCCAGAGCGGTGTCCCCGATCCAGGATCTGGTGATGACAAACACCTCGTGCTTTGGAGGAAGGCATCGAAGGTGCAAGGTGATGCTGTATCTCTGTGCCTGGTTCACTGCCTGGTCCGGGGCAGTGAGGGTCTTCCTTGGTCTCTGTAACAAGGTACCAGTCTCAGGTGGTGCCTTTGGGTGCCAGTGTAAGAAACAATCTCATATAATCTGCTAGTCCCTTTTAATCTCGTTAAACCATCTCTTGCATGTTTCCACAAGCTAATACTGCATGAAAAGCCTTAGCTCTAAGTTAATTTATTTCCAGGCATCCTTCTGCAATGGTTTTGGGGCCAGGGAGCTGTGCTCTGGGGCTGCTGTGTTCCTCACATCTGCTGCTCCTCTCTGCCTTGCCAGATTGCTTTGGTGGCAGTGGCCTGGAGATGGCTCTCCTGTCTTTCCTTAGTAGATGGCTCTTTTGACTAGTCCAGATCTTTCTACAAAACCTTAATTGTTGATGCCATGGGGCCCTTTACGCCTTCTTAAAAGGGAAGGAAGGGCCTGCAGCACCCTGGGCAGTGGGGGCTCGGTTACTGCGATGGTGGGGTGACAGGATGGGTGCAACCCTGATGAGAAAGGAGGTCTGATGTCCCAGATAAATTATTACTGTCACCTTTAAAATTGCACTGTGAAAACTCATTTTAAGAGTTTTATCATTCTAAGTAGGTAATTGTAACACCTGACTGCAATGAGTGGCACATGTTGGGCCGGGCCCAGCAGCAGGCAGCTGGGAGTGCTGTAGGTGCTTGCAAGCAATCTTCTGAATGCCAGCAGGAAGGATGAATTGTTTATTAACCCGCTGGTGATCATTCTTAATCTTTCAGTCATATATATTTCTACTATGGATATGTTTGTGTGTGCATATTTGTACAGAGTTTAACATGGTTTTATACATCATACTATGCACCCAAATGATTCAAGCAGCGAGGAGACAGCCCCTGTTTGCAGCATGTGGCTTTGGAGGCTGTGCAGGCAGCAGCTCTCAGACTAAATGCATCGAGGCAGAGCATCTTCAGTGGTCCTCAGAGCCGCCTGGGAAGTACCGTGTGCCTGGACTGAGCAGTAGGAAAGGAGAGTAGGGACCCTTTATGTGAATGCTAGAGGTGTGAAAGGTTTTGGGGAAGGGAATGTTCTTGTTTCTTCATTTTTTTTTAATAGAAGTTAATCTTTAAAATGCATGTAGCAGGGCAGAGAGGCTAGGGTTGCTTCCAATCACTCTAGCTATCTTTTCTGTCTCAGGTTTCTTGGTGTCCCTGTTATTCCTAGGAAATGGCAGAGAAAAGCCTGACATGTTTCTTTTTAGTAGTCTTCTCACAGCTATACACCTTCTTTCACCAAATGTTTTTCTTTTTCCTCTGGCTTGCAGCACGTCACCGTGTGGGACGCCAGATCGGGCATTTACAGTCTGGATGGTTCTACCTTCTGTTAGATCCCACTATGTTCATCCAGCCCTGGCACCCAGGAACACCTTCCTGTCTGTCCTGCCTTTGCTGGTGGCTGTTGGTCTGTCCTTAGCCCTCCCTTTTGCTGTCAGTGTCCCGCTGCTCGTCTCCCTGCCTGGTGCTGATCCCCAGGTTTGCTGTGGCGTGCGATGCCCTGTCCCCCGAGGCCGTGGGCTTGTGTGCTATGTGCTGTAAGAACCACCTGCAGCTTTGTTCACCTGAGTTTCTTGTTCAAGCATTTACTTTCATTCTAGATGTTGGGTAGTAACGTGTTGTGACTGCAGGTTTCAGCTCATTTAATAGTAGGTCCATACAGGCCCGGTTTCAGGAGGCTGCGGAGCTGCCTCTGCAGACGGTTGTGTTCGCAGCATGCTCCGTGCTGCTCCCAGCCTGCTCTTGGCTGCCTGCTCCTGCCTGGCCAGCGGATGCATTCCCGCAGTTGTCTGAGGCATGTCAAGGTACGAAGCGTTATCTGTTTCCTGATGTCTGCTCTTAAATCTGCTGGAATTTCTGCTCGTCTCCATTAAATACAATCCCGTTGTGGGGCACGACTCATCTCTCACCTGACAGCACAGGTAACGCTTCTCGACACCGCTCTGTTGAACTTGGCTAACCCTGGGGCAGGAGCTCCTTTGCTGCCTGCCCTCCTGCTTCATGTTGGATGACTCGGAGCCTCCCAGCAAAGCGATTCCCATGCTGCTGGGGTGAGGGAGGATGTTTCTCATGCAAGTCAGGGCGCTTCCAAGGTCCAGCATACCATAATGCTGAGTGGGAGCAAGTACGTAGTTAGGGAAGTATGTCTGGGTCAACACATGTCTTCTGTTGCCTTAATGATCTCAGAAGCACAATATCTATGTCCTGTTGGCTTCTCCATGTGGTACTTGCAGCTGTAACTAATGGACAAATAATTTGTTAGAGAGCAGCAATGCCTTGTGCTGTGAGTGCTGTAGTTGGGCTCCAGGGCTCTGCAGCCGGCCCCTGGCATCGTACAGGCAGTAGGGAAGATCCTGATGGGCAGCAAGTCCCATTTCAGGGACAGTCTGATGCCTGAGAAAATTTAGGTGAAATTTATTGCTCTGCCCCAGATTTTCTGTAAGTCCTTGGGAAAGGGCATTTGTGCTCCCATTACCCTTTGGTTTTGGGTAAGGACCTGGTGTTTGGGTCTCTGTGCTGAAGCTCTCCGTAGGCGAAGTGGGGATCGCAGCAGTGCCTGCCTGCGTGGGGGGGCTCAGAAGTGCAGCTGGAAACTCAAAGCTGTTCTGACCCTGCAGCAAAGGGAGTTGTGAGTCTCTAAAATGGGTGTTTGCTTGGGATCCGAAGCTGTTGCATCCAGACTACTAGTGCTTGATGGCTACACTGAACAGCTGATGGAGACAGCATCCTTTACATACATGCTTAACCCATTTCCATGGACAATGACCCCTTTACACTGAGTTTCTTGGGCTATGCCCACTGCTTCTTCCCAATGGCTTTTGTTTGCAAGGGTAGCTTGCTTCCTAAGCACCAACACTGAAAATTAATTTCCCCGTGGTCATCTCTGAGTGGGATATGGCACCCCCTCTGCCTCTTTTCTAGCACTTCAGGCTGCTGCTGTTATATTTGTTTGTCCTGTGCTAGCACCTGGGTACTGCGTCCCCGGCATAGGAAGAGTGTGAGCCCTTGCTGCTGGATGGAGCTGCTGTTTGAGTGGCAGGTGAAGTGAAATAGCCCTTCAGAGTAAAGTTCAAAAGAGCAATGGGATGCTGATGCCAAGAGTGTTGTTAGAGGCTTATAAACAGCTCTGTTTTGTGGCTTAGTGGAGAATGGGCATGATTTTACAGGTGAACAAAATGCATTAGTTTTACAAGCAATAATCACGCGATAAACCTGAAAGTGCTTTTTTTCATAGAATTGTAGAACGGCCCAGGTTGGAAGGCACCTCAAAAGATCACCTAGTCTAGCTTTTCATGGGAAAGGGAGCCTAGATGAGATTAGCACCGTGTCCAATCACATCTTGAAAATCTCTAGCGATGGGGACTCTACCATGTCCCTGGGGAAGTTGTTTCAGTGATTGATTGTTCTCACTGTAAAAAATGTCTGTCTTATATAAAATGAAGATTTTCCTGCCCCCCCCCCCCCCCGCCCCGTTGGCCTGGACTGTGTCCATGTGAGGTTGCTGCTACATAAATAGATTTGTATTAATTTTGTGATTACATCATTACCAGATATCTTATGAACTAAAGCAGTTGTTCTTGGAGCAAATTCTGGTTTCCAGTGAAACCAATTTGGGGAGTGATAAGCATGATTGCTTGGATGCAGGACTTGTGGGGGAGCCTACCATTAGCTCTGCAATGTCTCCAGGTTGCAGCTTTGACTCCGAGCTGGCAGGAAAGTTGTAGCTTGAGGCTGTGGAAATAAAGGTTTGTTGGCATTTCACTCCTGGCTGTCTGATCTGGAAAATTAAACCATATCATTGAGACAACCATGTTTGATCCCTGACGCACTGCAGCAGAGAAGTACTCCTATTTTGGTTGTTTTGTTGTCTGAAATGTTGATATTTCAAAATCCTATTGGGTTTGGAGAAGTGGGGTCAAGGCACAGAAGTGTGGTCACCCTCTGGTGTGGCTGCTAATGAAGGTATTGGTCCATAGATCCAGAAGTGACTCTCTCCCTGACTACCCCCGTGCTGGGCTGTCCCTCCATGGCTTCCCAACCTGGGGCAGCATCTGTATATGTCTGTGGCACTCCCTTGCTGGCAGCCCACCCCTCTCCTTTCCTTCTTGATGAGTGCAGGACATGCTTTTTTTATGAGTTTTGGATGCTTTTTCTTTCCAGGGCTACATGCTTCAAGTTCTTAGTCATGGTGCTGGAGCAGGGGCTGTGGTGACATAGGTGAGACCTTGCTGATGAGGAGGGAGGCTGACACGGGGGGTTTCGGGGCCAGGGGCATGTGCTCAGTAGGTGCTGGGTGTTTTCTGAGCGCCTGATCCCTTGTAGTGGCAGGGAGCACCAGGCCTGCCCAGCATACACGAGATGGAGGGACTTAGAGTGGCTGAGCATCTCTGATGAAGCCAGAGCCTTTGTCAAGGGCAATGTGTGTTTGAGTCCATCTGGGTGGTTTAGGGGGACAAATGGAAAGAGTTAAAACCCTGAATGCTTGGTAGGGATGCTTACTTTGAAGGACACCTAGGAAGCTGGAAGACAGCTCCTGGGGAGTTGAGTGGTATGAAACTGCAGGTTGGGAAGCGCGGATCAGGACTTGAACTCTGGCTTTGAGCCCAGGGCCTGTTTCTACTTTACTGTCAGACTGGTGAGAGTGGCTGTGTTGGGCAGAGCTGCACAGCGGTGTGGTTAAGGCTGCTTTCGGTGCCTTTGAGTCTGGGATTTTGTCCCCGTGCCTCTGACTTGTGTGAGCTACAGCAAGTCATGGACTCCCTCCGTTTCACTGTCTCAGAGATGTTTGCTTGAACTTTGAGGTTTGAGCAGGTCCCTATTTGAGATCAGGGGAACAGCCTGGTCCTGTGTGAGGGTCTGTGTCTCTGCACCTTCCTCAGAAGCACCTGGTGCTGACCAGTCTATGAGCTGTTGTACCAGCTGATCGCTGTCTCTACCCAGTCTATAAGCAAAGAGCTTTCAAGATGTCATCTAAGCAGTGCTGGAAATACAGAGCATTGTACTGCTGGCACCCCACTGCCTGGGCTGGTGGGAATCCTGGCCTGGGAGGCTCATCCCAGACCATGGTGGTGCTTTCTCCTGCCCAGGAGTGTTTCGTGTGGACCGCTCTGTTACTGATGTTGCTGTGACAGTGCTGTAGGGACCCCAGCTGTGGTCAGAGTTTTTGGGTGATGTCTGCTGTGAATTTACCTGGAGACAAGGTCCTGATGACTTGTACAGAGACTTGTACAGAGTGAATTGCCTGGGGCTGCACAAATGATCAGCGTCAGATCTCCCACTTCCCAGTCCAGAGACCTGTTTCCTTGACTACACTGCCTGTATAGGAGAGAGAAGAGGCTTTTTTAACTGCTTCAGCTGGCCTTTGCAAACCTATACTCTGTAAAGAGCGCTCCAGAAACTCCTTGTTGCTTTTTTAGCATATATGTGGAGGGGATCCCTGGGTAAGAATCACAGAATCATAGAATCGTTTAGGTTGGAAGAGGTCTTTAAGATCATCAAGTCCAACCGTTAACCCAGCACTGCCAAGTCCACCACTAAACCATGTCCCTAAGCACCACATCTACCCATCTTTTAAATACCTCCAGGCATGGGAATTCAACCACTTCCCTGGGCAGCCTGTGCCAGTGCCTGACAACCCCTTCAGTGAAGAAATAGCCAACCTAAACCTCCCCTGACTCAACTTGAAGCCATTTCCTCTCGTCCTATTGCTTGGAGAGAAGAGACTGACCCCCACCTCTCTACAGCCTCCTTTCAGGTAGCTGTAGAGAGCAATAAGGTCTTCCTTCAGCCTCCTTTTCTCCAGCCTAAACAACCCCAGTTCCCTCAGCCTCTCCTCATAAGACTTGTGCTCTAGACCCTTCACCAGCTTCATTACCCTGCTCTGGCCACGCTCCAGCACCTCCATGTCCTTCTTGGAGTGAGGGGCCCAAAACTGAACGCAGCCTTACCAGTGCCGAGTACAGGGGGGGACGATCACTGCCCTGGTCCTGCTGGCCACACTATTCCTGATACAAGCCAGGATGCTATTGGCCTTCTTGGCCACCTGGGCACACTGCTGGCTCATGTTCAGCTGGCTGTTGACCAACACCCCCAGGTCCTTCTCTGCCAGGCAGCTCTCCAGCCAGTCTTCCCCAAGCCTGTAGCGTTGCCTGGGGTGGTTGTGACCCAAGTGCAGGACCCAGCACTGAGCCTTGTTGAACCTCACACAGTGGCCTCGGCCCATCAATCCAGCCTGGCCAGATCCCTCTGCAGGGCCTTCCTACCTTCCAGCAGATCAACACTTCTGCCCAACTTGGTGTCGTCTGCAAACTTACTGAGGGTGCACTCGATCCCCTCGTCCAGATCATTGATAAAGATATTAAACAGAACTGGCCCCAGTACTGAGCCCTGGGGAGCACCACTTGTGACCGGCCACCAACTGGATTTAACTCCATTTACCACAACTTTTTGGGCCCGGCTATCCAGCCAGTTTTTTTACCCCGCGAAGCGTATGCCCGTCCAAGGCATGAGCAGCTAGTTTCTCCAGGAGAATGCTGTGGGAAACGGTGTCAAAGGCTTTGCTAAAGTCCAGGTAGACAACATCCACAGCCTTTCGCTTGTCCACTATGTGGGTCACCTTGTTATAGAAGGAGATCAGGTTAGTCAAGCAGGACCTGCCTGATTATTATTACCTGACTAACTACCTTTCATAAACCCATGCTGACTAGGCCTGATCCCCTGATTGTCCCGTACATGCTGCGTGATGGCACTCAGGGTGATCTGCTCCACGACCTTCCCTGGCATCGAGGTCAGGCTGACAGGCCTGTAGTTCCCCGGATCTTCCTTCCTGGCCCTTCTTGCAGATGGGCGTCACATTTGCTAATTTCCAGTCAGCTGGGACCTCCCTGGTTAGCCGGGACTGCTGATGGAAAGAAGCATCGTGGTTGGCTTCACTAACTACCTGAATGCCTCTGGTGAGTAGGTACCTGCTGGGGCTAGATGACCAAGGTCGGTGAACTGACTGTGCAAGACCCCAGAGGGGGTCATCCCGCATTTCAAGTGAGGTTATCAGCAGCTGTATCCCAGTAATCTTGGTCACTAGTTTCTAGTGGGCTAAGGGTGGGTATCATCATCCGTGAAGGCTTCAGTCTTACATCTCTGACTCACGAGTCTTTCACTCCCAGTGACTCATCCCCAGGGGTGCATCGGGGCTGGGAAGGGGGTGCCTATGGGCCGGGCAGGGATGACCTGCCGCTGGCAGCTTGTGGGACCCCCAGTCCCGAGCACAGGGCAGGGATGCTCAGCCTGTGGACGTGGCGGTGCTGGGATGCGCACCGTGCTCCTGCGGGCGGGGGCGGTGCTGTCCACAGGCCAGGAGGGGCAGGGGATGCGCTGGGTGCTGCCCCGTTCCCTGCCGACCGCCAGCTCTGGCGGGGCTGGAGCGGCCGGGGCCGTTAGGTGGCGGTGTCCCCTTCCCGGCCGGCGGCGGCGCGGAGCCTCCGGGGGGGCAGCGGGGCTGCCGGGCTCCCCCTGCCCGACCCCCTGCCCCAGGCCTCGGCCCGCGGTCGCATCGCTCATCCCCGGCGCTTGCGGATCCCCCGGGAGCTGCCTGCGCCCGCCGGCTTGAATTTCACCTCCAAAAGCAAGCTGCGGTTGCGTTCGGCTGTAAAAAGGCAAATAGCTGCTGAGGATTACAGCAGAGGATAGTAAATTCCGATACATGGATATATGGAGGGATTTTATTTGGCGAAAATAGATATTTCTCACTACGTTGCTAAAAGCATCTGGCTGCCCCTCTCCTAAACAGATCTGCTTTTTGGCACAGCTATTATTTACCATTGAGTCAGGATTTAAGCTGCACTGAAAGGGAATGATCTCGTGGCAATCAGAAGCTGGGCTGTTGGAGTCCTTTTCCTGCTCTTCCGCTAAATTGCTTTGTATCCTTGCGTAAATCATTTAACACGTGTGCTCTAACTTCCTATATGGAAAATGAGGTAGATACTTTCCGCTTTTCATAGGCACTTCAAGATCCTCTGCTAGACAGCTGTGAGGGATTTGTCATGATAAAGCTGGGAATTTGACCCCTTTGAGATGCCGGCACCCCTGTGCAGGGCTGGGATGAGGCTCCCTATGGGGTGGAGGCAATGGCTGGTGCTAATCTGAGATGTGGAGCTGGGGAGTAGCTGAACATCAGGCTGGAGACATGAATCATTCTCACGGGCTCTATCTCTGCTGGGGAACATGGGCCAAAGAGCAAGAATACGTGATTTACTCGCAGGCCGTGATGTCCGTCCCTTGGTCACCGCAGGCATGGCGAGCGCAGGCAGAGCTTCCTCCAGAGGGACTCTGGTGCTGAGCGGTGCAAAATCGCCTGCTGGTGCCACGTTCACAGCCAGAGCACCACCAAACACCAGCTTATGCGGCTCTGCTCTGCTCATTACCAAGAGCTATCTGACTCTTCTCTGTTCACTGTCCTTCCTTGCTGTCTTCGGCTGATGACCTTTAGCTGAAGTCTCTAAATATTGCCCCCTCTTCCCCTGGAGATGATGATCTTCTCCTGGTATGGGCCTGCCATTTCCCCCAGTTTGTCCCCCTGATTCCCCCTCCCCAACCCTGAAGCATTTAGCAGTTTTGCTTTCTTGCTTTCCTTCTCCCCCATGGCTTCCCCCGGCTCCATGAGGTCACTGGGACTTGGAGCAACAAGGCTGGAGCTGCCACGCCAGAAACGCTCACCAGGAGGGCTTGTGTTTAAGTAAGTGTTCACTGATTTATCAGGATAGAGGCAAAGCAGGCAACCTTGAGAACAGGTGAAGTGTTGGGCCAGGACGGGATGGTCTTCAGCACCTAAAATATTTACCATTTCTTTCCTCTTTCACATTCTCCGCTCTATTCAAGTGGAGAACTGGTCAAACCCAACTTGAACTGCCTAAAAAGGGCTGATTGATATCTGTATTGACAGCTGCTCTCCAGGGAAGGGGGCCCTGTTGGAAACTGCCATGGTTGGTGAGCAGTTGGTTGGTTGTGTTTTGGGGTGGGGTTTTTTTCCAGAAAGTGTGAAAAATTCTCAATGGGTGGAGAGGGAAAGTGAACTATGGAAATTGTGTGTCTCGTGCTCTCAGTTGAAACACACCCTGGGGAAGGCATATCCTCCATAAGAGGAACAGCAGTGTTGGCCACCAACCAGGAAACCCTTCCTTCCCTGCTCCCCTGTGCAGCAAGAGCTAGTGCCGCAGGCAGCGTTTCCACCCAGAACTGTTCCTGGTTCCTCTTCTTGTACCTTTTCACCCCTTGGGACACCCACTGGAGTGTCCTGTTTAAGTGCAGGTTGTGCTCAGGGGCTCTCTCCCCTTTGCTTATCAGTTTTTTCCAGCAGACTGGTGTGACTGATAGTGCTGGGCTCCATATTCAGGCTATTCACTGGTTGTGCTGTGAGAACATGGGGAATGTTGCTGGATCTTAAGTAATGCCCTCAGCGTTGGCTGAGGTACGTGGTTTGGATGCCTGCTCCCAGCCTTGCTCCAAAATGATACAGCAAGAGGTACGTCACGGCATCGGTCATCGCTTGGCTCAGATACACACGTGCACCCTGGGCTGTACTGAAGCTGGGTTGCTAAAACTGGCCTTTTATCTCATAGTTGATCCCCAAATCAGTTCAGACCCACCTCTGGTGTCCTCCACTTGCTTCTGTTGCTGCTCCGCAGCCCCCTTGCTGTCTCAAGGCTGCTCAGAGAGGGGCCCTTTGTCTGCAGCTGGAGAGGAAACTCAATCTTGCCCTGTACAAAGGCAAGAAGGGGACAGCCAGCAGCGCAGGGGACCGAGGGGCGGAGGAAGGGGAAGCACAACAGCAGGCAATGCAGAGGTGATTTAGTTGTAGAGGCTGAAGAGCTGCAAGACAACTGCATGGATGGGAACGCTGCAGACCTGGGGGAAGAAAAGATGGAGTATTTTGGAGAAAAGGACCTGAGAGGCAGAGGGAGGGGTATTGGGAGGGCTTTGCAGCAGCAGGGGTGGGGACTCAGCCTGAGCTCTCCCTTTCTTGGCTTGATGCCTTCCTCCCCATCCTCTCACTGCGTATGGCGTTTCCTCTTGCAGGACAGCAGAGACCCAGACCCTGCTCCGTCTCTGGTAAAGCTCAGGCTTGCCTGCTCACCCAAGTTTTGCTCATCTGCTAGACCTTGTGCACAGCAAGAGGAGGTTTGTTTTGCTGCTGGTTACCTGCAGAGCGATGAAGGTTGCTCTGTGAATCTAAACAACGGGCAGACAGCATGGCCCTCATTTTTCTGCATTGAAAGAGTTCATCATACAGCACTAAGTAGCCATCAAAACCGAGAAACTTATTCCTTTTCTTTGATAAACTTTCTCTTGTACAAGGCTGCACGTTGTCTCGGTGGCCACCAGCACCCTGTTTCTGGTGGGAGCCCCTCTGTGCCCTGGCAGCAGTGAGCAGCAAGCATTGCACAACATAAATTATGGGAAATCCGGTTCTGTGTCGGATGTACTGTTCAAAGGCACCTTGGTTGTGCTCAGGACATTCTGCTGACAGATTTTCCCATAAAATAAAAAGCGCTAGCTGTTGACATACAAATGTATCCGAAATGTAAGCTTTTACCATGAAATTTCACTGCTGCTGGCTTAAAATCCAGAGGGCGTGGTGGTGTAAAACGAAGGATAGCTTTAGGGGGCAGAAGTTGTTTGAACATTAGCAGAAGTTCACATTGTGTTTTGAGTTGAAATACAGGTTACTGCTTCTCCCAGCTACAATGATAGCTGCATCCCTTCAGGAGCCGATGCACGGTCCCCAGTGCAGGAAGAGCCAGGCAGCTGGGAAGGACGGGCAGAAGCAGAACTGTTCCATAATTGCCTCTGGCCATCTTGGAGAAGCCGTTTGAGTTAATTGACCTGTCTCTCACGCTTCCTTCTCTGTTTAAACAGTAAATAGAAATCGCATTAAACTGTGTAGGTCAGCAGCGTCTGTGGGATATATAGAGTGTGGCATTATGCATGAGGATGGCTAAGATGGTGCGTGAGGCTTGGAGGCATCACCTCCATCTGAAGCCCACGTACCTCTGCTGTTTCCACCTCTGCCTAGCCTGAGGTCCTCAGCTCCCAGTGACTGTCACACGTGTCCCTCCGATTGCTTTAGGTCTTGGCTCCCAGGTCCCTGACTTCCCTCTTCATTGCCTCTTGGATGGTTTAAGTCTTTTTCTTGTTTTTAGGAAAGCTGATCCATGTCAAGGGCTGCCAGTATCTGTAAAGCTGCTCTCTGAGGCCGACTGTTGCTCATAAGCGAGTATGAGATTTTTTTAAGCAGATATGTCAGATCTATCATCAAAAATATCCCCTTCATAGCTCTCTCATTCATATTGCATGGACTTAAACGATAAAGCCAAGCTGGTTTTCAGTCCTTTTCCTGGCTTGGAAAAGAAACTGCTTTAAAAAAAACAAACAAACTGGTGTTTTCCAGCAGAGATGCAGCATTTGCTCTGTGGGGAGCTGGTCTCTCGCAGGAAGTGCTGGAAGTGGCCATTTGGATTTGATACCTTGCTCATCAGCTGTATCTGTTGTGAACAGGAACATCTTACGTTGCAAGGACTTTACTGTTTTCCATTTAAATAGGAAGTTGCCCTTTGAATACTAAGAGTTAAGGGCAGATTCTCGACTGACGTGGGCTGTCAGAGCTCCACCAACTCCAGCAGCTGAAAGTATATTCCCTCACAATCCTGCTGTGCTTGGCGTTTTCCTAGGGTTATATAAACATCCCTGTTTTATAGATGGGGCCAGGACATGCAATCTGCAAATTGCTGACAGTCTCTTGCAAGATGCAGAGCTGCACCAGAAGCTTTGGCAGCCCCGTGACGTCGGGGAGGGATGGGAGCCACCTCGGGCAGAGCAAAGGCATCGGGATCCCGCTGCGGGGTATATGCTGTGGCTTCGGGTCAGCCCAGCGCCGGCTGCTGCTGAAGTTGTTGGGAGCTGATTCAGACACAGCAAGAGGCTCAAGCCAGCAGGCTGGGGTACCTGCCCAGCTAAGGTCATCCTTAGGTGTTTTGACTTGCTTGTGTGGCTCCGCCTGAAGCCTCTCACCTCCTTGTGCCTTCCCTCTTGCAGATGTGACTGTCCATTGGTTCGGGATGCTGCAGGAGCTGGACCTGCACACCCGCAGCACCGTGATCAGGTTTTTCTCTCTAGGAAGGTGTAGGAGTTGAGGTTTATCTCTATGCTGGCAGGCAAAGGAGGATGCCACATCTCTGGGAGCTTCTGGGGGCTGGGACGAGCGGGAAAGTGGAGAAGCAGGACGTGGGCTTTGAGGAGCTGCATTTCATGGGTTTGCCTTGAATCCAGGGCACTTTGAGATTTCCAGGGGCCCTAGGGAAGGCGCGTGGAATAAATCTGGGTCATAAATAACAGCCCCTTGTCCTTCTAGTGATTTCTGATGCGCTGTGCTTTTTTGACAACAAATGCAGCAGGCTGTAATCCACACGGGCTTTTCTTGGCTCTCAAGCTGAGAAAGTGCTCGCTCTAAGCAGGCTTGGCTGCGAGGAGCTCCCAGCTCTGGGTGTGAAGGTCAGAGGGGAAAGGAAGCAAAAGCACAGATAACACATTGTAGGGCTCTTTCATTGCTAGGCTGGGAGATTTTGTTGTCCTCAAAATTGAGCTCCGGGAAGCCTGATGAGTGATGCTGTGGCTGCTCCTACGGGACCTTCCAGTGCTGCAGCTCCAGGAGAGCTGCACAGCTCCCTCAGGAGAAGCACCTAAGGGAAATGCAGACCAAGTACATCCTGTAATGCCTAACAGGTCTAACTGCTGGGGCTGGAAATTCATCCTTGGGTGACTGTTGTGGGCTGGGGGAGCCCTTGCGATAGAAGATAGACAGACATCCAGTCTGTCTCTGGATGTGGCTGAAAGAGTTATCGTCACATAAAAGATCAGAAGTGGTAATGAGATGCAAAGAGGTCCCCATCTTTGGGATGGGAAACTTTTCAGGAAGCCCCAGAGAGCGTGGGACATCCAGAACTGTGTCTGGCTTGGGAATTTTCTCCCTGGAAGATGCCCAGTTCATGCCCTGCTAACCATCCTTCTGCTGCATAACATAACAAACTGACCGCTGTGTCCCTTCCACCTCCGGTCAAACCTTCCTAGGCAAACCCCTGGCTGTGCCTCGGTGTGTAGGTGCTGTGGCTAGTTCCAGTTGCTGTTTCCTTATAAGATGAGGTTTTTATTTCACTTTATTCCTTTGTCAGCCTTCCTTGAGTTTTGCCAGCTCTTCTATTAGCTAGAAGATTGCTAGACGTAGAAGGAAAACACCACGTTCAAAATGCCTTTTCAATGCCTAATTTAGGAAAATAAAGAGAATTGTTTGATAGAACCACTCTGCGTCTGAGTAACACGCATTGCTAGGGGTGTGTGGAGAGAGACTGCCTGGTTCTCAGGACAGGGATGGGTTGTCTTCACATTCTCAAGTCTGCAGATGCTCAACATATCTGGCATGCGAGAACTGGGCTGGACTATTTGCCGCCTTTAGTGACTGGAAGCAATCCAGCCTGCCAGTTCCTGCAAGCTCATCCTGTGGTTTAGTGGATAATACTGATCCTTGTTCAACTCCCACGCTTTTGTGCCTTGCAAGCGGGTAGGGACGACTTTGCAGACCTTGTACTGCGTGGGGATCCCAGCTCATCGCTGTGGAAGGCAGCATGAATATTCATTGTGCTGTGGAGTGCTTGCTCCATAGTTTTAATAAAATGTTTATTATTACACAGGAATGACCGTGAAAATCATGGCAGGCTGTAGCTGGTCAGCATGTGCAAATGATGTAGGGTGGTAGCAATAACTAAGGAGGAAGGTCTGTTTCTTTGAGCTCAGCAAAGTGCCTTCACAAGTGCACTTACAGGAGTTTAACTTCTGCTGACGTTGTCTCCTTCTCTGCCAGGACGAGTGTGTGGTGTCTATGTTCTTGTGCAGTTGTGAAGCTGGCTGTAATCAACACATGGTTGACTGAGCCTAGAGACCAGGAGCTACACAAACCTGCATTTTCTCAAGTAATCAGCAAAGCTGCTGAGCAATGCAAATCAAAGTGACAGCCAAGTCAAGACCGATCGGCTAGAGATGAGCCTGCAGGCTTTATTCTGGGACTGCCCCAACATGACTAAAAGCAAATCTAAGTGTCCCAAACCAAATGTTATCCTTAGCAGACCTAGGACAATCTAATGCTGTTATGTTTGTATCACAGCGAATGAGCAACTTGGCATGGCTGGTGAGGCTGTTCCTTGTCCACAGAGCAGAGCTGGGACAGCCCCTCCTCTCTGGGAGGTGCAGAGGGGATGTGGTGGGCAGGACGGTCTCTGTGAGCAAGAGGTGAAGTTGGCTTTCAGTGCTAGGATGTCCCCTGGCCTTTCTGTCCTGAGTGACAGTGGGGCACAGATGTGTCCCCTGGATGGGTGGAGAAATGGGTCTTCATATCCAAGCGTTTGTTTCAACTGGGCCTCATCAAAGCTGCAAAACACTGAAGCTTTTAGCCACATCTGACGTGAGGGTGCTGTAGCTATGCGACACTGCTGGCCTCCATCTGTGTGTTAAACTCTGATGAAGGTGTTTAATGAAGACAGGATGGAGGTTTCACTGAAGAGCAGGACAGTGCAGAACAGAGTGGAATTTGTGAGCGAGCCCTGTAATTCTGCCTGCGCTCCTGCCTCGCCTAAATCTGTGGATATATAGAAGATAGATGAGGTGAGCAGATTTTGGTATGAATGTGGCTGGCAGCAGACACAGATCATGGATTAAACATGTGCGTTGCAAGAAAGGGGCTTTCTTGAGGCAGACAGAGGCCTGCTGTTGCCGTGCAGCCCTATTCATCTCCAGCTCTGATGCTAACATCATTATCAACGTGTTTATATGAAGCTTGGCTGCAAAAGGGCTCATCGTCCTCAAGTTTTTTCAAGTGAGTCTCTAGCTTCACTAAATACTCCTTTTATTGTGCTGCCAGGGGCTCTCCCAGAGGCCAGTAAAGGAGGTGGCCTGTTTGGCCACAGTGATATCTGGACCGGAGGTTCAGTTCCCGTGTGTCTTAAATATGTCTGCAGACTGGCAAGCAACCAAGTGGGCACCTCTTTCTCCAAGTAATTGACTGCTTATGTGCAAATCAGCCTCTAGCTGCTTCCACGATGCCTGGCTCACCAGAGTTGCATGAGAGCATGCCTCTGCCATCACGCTTGCAAACCTTGCTGAGTGCCCGGGCTGTGCAGGGAATGGCGAGGACGGGGGCAGCCCAGCCCTACTTCTGCATTGGGCCACCATCTTTGGCTCCGAGTGAGCACCCAGAGCTGCTCTGGGCTGTTAACATTTCTCTGCAGTGTATGAAATCGCTGTCTGTCCTCCAGCTGGCAGGCAATGCCCTCCCAAGTTACAAGCAAGCGTTGTGGAGAAGACTTGTTTGGAAACCACCTACAGAAGTGGAGCCGGAGCTGCAGATGAGATGTCCCTGGCAGGGGATGTGCAGCCCTGCAGCCAGAGGGCCAGAGCTGGTGCATCTGCGGAGTGATTAAGGGTCCTTCTTCTTGTGGGAGGGTGTTGCTGATATGTCAAGGCTCGTGTTTCTGCAGAGGAGCGCTCCCCAAGGCACTGGATCGAGGCAGCAGGGCAGTTTTATTTGACTCTCGGGAATGTCGTCTGGTCATTAAACCAACCAAATTGGTGGTACTGTGATGCAGGGGGATTTTTCTGGAGGCTGGGGGGAGAAGAAAGGTACGCAAAGACAGAGCTCAGGTCTGGCAGTTTACTCCCTTGTGTTAACATAAACATGGCTGTGTTGGTCTGCCCTGTGATTACTTGCCTGGGAATAACAATATCCCTTGAGCTTATAGACACTGCCAGTCCCTGCTGAACGAGAAAGGCTGATGCTTAATGCACGCAGCACTTTCCTCCTGTCATTCCT
The DNA here is from genome assembly GCA_020745775.1 of Theristicus caerulescens. Lineage (NCBI taxonomy): Eukaryota > Metazoa > Chordata > Aves > Pelecaniformes > Threskiornithidae > Theristicus > Theristicus caerulescens. The sequence continues at coordinate 310,760 of CM036571.1, forward strand.
TTATAAGGAAAAACATTTCAGATTTTGTTTCTACCTTACTTTAACTTCTCCTAAACAAGGGCAGTTTAATTCTGTTGGTGGAACATCTAGTCCAATACTCCCTGACCTGGTGTGGTTATTATAGGCATTAGCACTACAAATTAAGATGAAGTATTAACAAAAAGTCAGGACAGTGAGGCTGAGCTCACCAGAGAGTGTGCAAGGTTGGGTGATGAGCAGAGACAGCCTGCCTGCAGTCTGGAGACGGCAGAAGCGATAATGGCAAGTGAGCACTGTATGAACTTCCCGTTGTGGCATGGCTTGGTGCGATGGCAGTGGCCGCGTCTTGTCAGAATGGGAATTTGGCCAGTTCCCCTTTCCCTGCTGGGCTTGGCCGCAGGGTCGTGGGTGCAAACAGCGGATGAGCTGCATGCGAGTGGGGATAACCCAGCCCTGCCTGTTGCTGCGAGGGAGCAGACCCAGCTCTGCTCATTCAGGACATCTGGACTCTGCAGTCCTCGTTTAAAGCCAAAAGCAGCAGAGCTAATTGCCTGGCAGCCTGCAGCAAGATGCTTTGTACAACTGCCCAGGGAAGGGCTGTGTCCCACAGCTGATGGCAATGCAGATGCTGCTGAAGTGTCTCTGAGTGTTGCCCTATTCCAGGATCCCAAAGTCAGCCCATCTCCAGGGTTTTACTGCCCGTGCTTGTCAGGGGGGTTGCCAGTGGGGAGTTTCTCTCCCCCTTGTACTGCTTGCTGGAAATCTCCTCCTCTCCTGCCTGGCTTGGTGCCATCTCTCTCTCTCCATGGCTGGTGCTCTGGCCCCAGCGTGCTCGCGGGCCCCTTTCCCATTTAGGGAAAACACTGGACGGCCCCTGCTTTTGGCCCATTTGCAGCACATCTCCCAACTGACTTTTTTTTTTTTTTTTATCCTCTTTTGTTTCTGGGGGCTGAAATCCCCAGTGTCCCCCAGCTGTGTATGCGGGCTGCAGCTCGTGCTGAGAGATGGCTCTTGGAAAGCCATGCTGGGGCAGGCGGGGATGGGGGGAAGCCCAAGTGTTGTCCTGCCCTGGATGAGGCTTGGTGTTGACAGTCTCTTCTAGAAGACAGGTTGAGCCTGAGGGTGGTGGTGACAGCGTCAGGTCCCTCCTGCAGTAATGATTTAATCTCAGCAGAAACAAGTGCCCTGCAGCGGGGAGCCCGCAGGCACGGGGCTGTGCACGGGCGAGAGCTGGGGCAGGCGGAAGTGGCTGAGCATGTGAAAGGGAGAGTTGGAGGAAATTCCCCTAAAAGCTTGCATGTTGAATCAGGGTTGGGTTTTTTTTAATACAGATTTTTAAATCAACTGTGCAACTTCTGCACCTGTAGAAGAGGCTGAGTCGGTGTTAGCAGTGCACATCTGAGAGGTGGAGGGGGGAGCAAAGGCTGGTGTGCTAGGAGCTGATGGTGACCTGGTTGGAGGGGGCTTTGTGGTCCCCTTTGCCTTGCCCTGTTTTTCCAGCAGGAGAGGCAACTGGAGTCCGAGCACTGGGGCTGCCTCCTCTATTTGCGGTAGATCCTTTGAACACACAGCTCGGGGTTGCTGCTTTAGTGCTGCCCAGCACAGCTCGGCTAGCTGGGACCCTGGAGCCAGTGTGATTATACTGGGATCTGGTTAGTGGGGTAGTACCTTGGTTGTGTCTTTTGCGTAAGCCTGAAAGAGTTGTATTAAACTTTTCGAGAGGACAATTTAATGAGATGTAAAACCCAAGGCAGACCCTCTCCTCACTGAAGGCAGCTGATCCCTCCTCGGGTCCAGGCTGTCCTATCTCTTTCCCATTTGCACTCCTCGAGCCCAGGAGTTTAACGGCACTGATCTTGCCTAATTTTACGTATGTGCCTGTGTTGGACCTGCCAAGACCTCCTGGGCAGCAGCGGTGCAGGCAGTGGAGCTGGGGGCATGGTCCCCTGGCCAGACCATCACAGGATGATGCCAGGGGCACCCAGATTCCCATCCGCATGGAGAAAGGAGCACACAGCCCATGGATTTTGGCAGCAATGCCTGTCCACTTATGCACCCTTCCCATCCCTTTGTGGTGGAGCTGGAGCAAAGGGGAAGCCGCTGGTGGTGCTCGGTGCTGTACAGACACCAGCCACCGCACCTTGGCATTGCCACTGGTGGTTTCGCTGGCATTTACCAAAGCCTTTACAAGGAAAGGAAAATTATGTTTGTTCTTCCTTTCCTTCCTTTCCGCCTGCCCTTCTGTCCTTCTCCCGCCATGCAGTGAGCTTCCATGCTGTGTCCGTGCTGCCCAGAGGAAGCCGAGTGGGTGTGGGGTTGCAGCTCCGCCTGGGAATTGTTCTTATCAAACTGATTTATGTCAAAAAGGAATAATAATAATAAAACCTTTGATGGAAAGCAGGGAGATCAGGAGGTACAGCTGCTCCCAAGGCCTGACTTGCAGCTCGCGGCACTTTCTGAACCTTTACGGGGAGTTTTAGGGTCCTTGTGCTGCAGCAGATTGTGCTGCGTGCCTGAAATATCTTGGAGGAGCTGGGAGAAATGACCAGGGGCTGATGCAGGGAGTGTGAGCTGCTGGAAGCAACTCTCTGAGAAGCAGGGGAGAAGTATAAGAAAAGCAAGTTTCCTGCCATGAGCTGGTATATTTATGACTGGAAAGTTTTGGGTTGAAAAGGTCTCAAGCAGGCAGCTGAGGGAGCAGCAGAGGCAGCGGCTGTAAAAGCTGCTTTCCCAGCTCATGCCCCGCTCTGCAGCAGGGATGGGAGGGTCCCGAGAGGGTACGGCGGTGCTGTGTGATGGGAGAGGGGTGGTGAGCAGCAGAGGGGAGAAGGACAGTGCCCAAGGCAGCTGGGGTTGCGTGGGGGTGTGGGATGTAGTGGGATTTGCACCTGCGGGGCTGCGGGAGGGGTGGGCTCAGCATGGGGAGGCCACGCTGTGCCTGCCCCCTCCCCTTGTTGTACGGGCACCAAGTTTCCAGCGCTGCCTCAGACACCACGTGAAAATGAGACATACACATCTGGAAGTGGAGTGCATGCGCGTAGCACTGCCAGTTTATTTATTCCTGCAAATTCTTCCTGATTAGGGACTGCTGGGAAGTTTGCAGTAATGGAAGTGGCCTCTTTCCAAGGGGTTCAGCGTTCTGGCTGACCCTCGCCTCCCCTTTTTCCCCCTGCAACTACCATAGTGTGCAGGCAGTGGAAACGGAGGGGAGGTCTTCTCTACCTTGAGGTCCAGGCTCTGCAGTTTCTTCTGAAGTCAGATGCACCCTCAGCCACATGGGAAGGCTTTGCAATGGAAATGTGCTGTGCCATGTGTGTGTTAAACTCATTAGAGGACGAGCAAGGTTTCGGAAGCCTCTCGGTTCTGTTAAAACATCTGTGCTGTCACGCAATGCTGGGTTTTGTGCCTGTTTTGGTCTTAATATTAAAATGTAGAAATTAATAATTAATATTTTTTTAATAATTAAAGTAATTAAGTCAGTTTTCTGCTTGGATCCTAAACTAAGAAACTGGGAGGTGCAGGAAAGTCTGACCTGAAACTAAATGAGAATAACAAGGGCATGAGACTGAGTTTGTTTTAACTGTGCGGGGTTCAGGCAGATGCAGTTCCTGATCCTCTTTCCATTTCCTTCCCCTGCAAGCGTCCCTCGCTGTTTAATCAACACCAGGGAGCTGTGCTTCCCTTCCCTTTCCAGGCGCGGGGACTGCCAGCCCGCTCCACCGGTGTGGTGGGGACCCCTCTGGCCCCCCTGCCCTCCCGGCAGCACTGGGGTGGCTGGGTGTGCGCTTGGCTGGGGCTGGGGCGATGCGCCTGGCCCGGGCTTGGGATGGCATTTCCCTTTCCAGGCTCTCAGCACGCACAATAGGCGGAACCGCTGGCTTGGCGTGCAATGCTTCAAGCTGGGCTCCGGCACCGGCATGAGGTTGGTGGGGCCCACAGCAAGCTCGTCCCGTGCATGCAGATCACCGGGTAAATGGGCAAATTGCTTGTTGGAGTTGACGAGGCTCGGGGTGCATAGGAGAGTGTTCATGGCAGGCAGAGCTGTGCCTTCCCAGCCCAGCCATGTGCTGCTGGATCCGAGCACGGTGGGTGCTAACCCACAGCATCCTTCCTGCTGGCAGGCACTGGGACCAGGTGCCTGGTTTGAATCCCACCTTAGCACTGGTGTAAACCCAGGGTGACTTCATCGGTCCCCGCAGAGGCAGGGGAGGTGTTGGGGACCATCAAGAGTTTGCACATGTGGGGTGCAGGAAAGACTTGGTTCTGTTTTCAGATTGGCAGGGTGAGAGGATGGATGCTGGTCCTCCGCTTGCCCTGCTCAGTGTAACCACATGCGATGCATTCACTTGTCCTGTTTGAGAACAAGCTGGTACCTACTCGGCACACTGACTTAACGGAGTTAAACCTAAGACGAAGTTAAGCCTTGATCTTCTTTACAGCTGTATCCCTGCTGGAGGTGGGGAAGAAGAGGCTGCAGGGACCTTGTGTCTGTGTTCCTCCACCCGCCCAGCTCTGGTGGGGCCTCTCAGCTCCAGGGCTGTCCCAGCACACCAAGTTTTCTGTTTCCCGTGTTTGTGCAGCAAATATCTGAGAAGCTGTAGGCTCAGGGACCATCTCCTTCCCCATGTCATGCTGTTATTTCATACAAGCAGCTGTGCCCCACCTTGAAACCTGTTTGGCTTTTTGCCCCCTTGATTTCACAGCAGTCACTTTATATCTCCCACCACTAGCTGTTAAAATCTTCTTCTCATTTCCAGCTCTTATTGACCTGTTTATACCATAACCATGTTTGGGTTTGAATTGGTTTTTTTTTTTGTTCCCTTGGCAACGGTGATCTTTGCCCGCAGCAGCTCTCCCCTGTGGTGCATCTACGTGCGATGCTTCTAGCAGTCCCATCCCCTCTCCACCTTCATTTCTGCTTGCTTTTACTGATGCTGGGTAGCCAGGATGACCCAAGATGGAGCACTAGTGATTTCTGCTGAAAGTATCTCATTTACTGCATTTTAGGAGCGCACTCGCTTTAACTGCATGGCATCGGTGGCTCGCGGTCACGCTAGGACCCACCGGTGCAGCGAGCTCCTTCGCGCTGATGTGCTTTTTATGAGCAAAGACTTTATTAAAAGCCCTTTGGGTACTGACCTTCCGTCATTCTTCCGAATTTCGTCCTATTTCTGTTATCCAGTCTTCAAAGTTATCTGACCCTTTCTGTGCAGTACCCTGGCTCTGCATTTGTAACAGGGGCTGCGTAGCTCTGTGGCACTAAGGGATGAGATCTGGCCACATTTCCTGTATCAAGAAAATCAGTTAATTATGCAGAAATCTCAAATCAGCAAACCTGTTTTGAATTATTTATACTTTTCCCATGATCTTAGTTTCCTTGCAAAGGAAGGGAAGTGTGACTAGCACTGAAGTGCAGCCGTCCTCGCTATGTTTCCTACATCTTTGGAAGCAGGAAGAGCCTGAAGTCTTGGGAAAGAACCTTTTTTCGTGACAATTCCTGCGTAATCAGCAGGGCTGGACTCATGCCGTCATCTACATGAAAGCATGGGCGGAGGTGATGGGAACTGCATCTCTGATTTTCCTTCCAGATTCCCCCCCCCATCCCCAGCCAGTAACACTGGCACTTCCCAAGGAGCTGGGGCCAGATTCGGCACTGCTCACCACCACAGCCAGGTCTGGTCTTATTACTTGCCAGCTCCCCATTTCTGAGTGATGGCTGTTACATGCCTCAGTTTCCCCACTTGGAGAGAGGGGAATGCAATCAGAGATTTAAGATCTCAATGGAGATCATTGCACCTCTTCCTGGTGGATTTGGAAGCAGAAATGTTTTTTGGGCAGAAGCATAAGAACTCAGAAGGTGCAGGGAGCAGAGCAGCAGAAGGGAAGGTAATTGCAACAGCCCTTTTTTTGGCTTAGAAAGAAGAGATGTGACTTGCTATTCCTTCACCTTCAAAATCTGCCTTGTCTGGGTTGTTATACATCTGTTTCTACCTGTTACCCTGCATTGGTGCTGCCCGTCTGACAACAGCCGAATGGATGGTGCAGCCAGTGCTGCCCTGCGCTTCGGCTCGAAGCAATGCCATGGGGATGCTGGACGGCCATGGATGTTGGGGTTGGTGTTGTATGGTGCAAGAGCCTCCACCCATGCACTGCACCTACCCGACCCGGAAAGGATGTTTCATCTGGGATCAGCAGCAAGAACAGATATTTGGCCTCTCAATAGAAACATTAGGTGGTTAATAATAATATTTAGCTGCTCCTACATAGTACTTGTGGTCAGTAAGTCTCAAAGCATTTTATAGAAGAGGCCAGAATCAATAAAGAGTTTTGTTTTCTAATTAAAATAGGAGGAGGAAAGGAAAGATGCTGTGGATGAATTACCTGCTTTTGTGTAGGAGATAATTCAAGATTCAGGTAGCCACAATGACTCATGCCACCTAGTCTAACCAAGCCTGACGCTCATGACTGCAGCAGATCGTGAGACCGATAAGGGCTGCGCAGGTTCAGAAAAACCTTGACTTGTGGGAAGAAGAAAAGCTATCTGAAAGACTGCATTCTTAGCAGCTTGCAAGGAAACTGTACAGTGCTGTTTAAAATGTGTGTGGATAGGAAAGTCCCTTTTCTGCCTTAGCCTGTCTTGATAAGGGATCTTCTAATGCTGATATCTACCATCTCCTTGGGTTTTTTTTCTCTCTTATGTTTTTTTCCTCCTCGAAGTGACTTTCGAGGTCTGCTCTGCATTGTGGTCCCCCCACGCCTACATCAGGGCAGAGGCAGTGACCAGCACTGGCTGCTTCTGGAGGAGGTTGTGCTGTGATCTGGAGAAGCCCTTGAGGTACATCACTGCCTGGAGGGCAGGAGGGCCCAGGAGTCAGGTGCCCAGGGGGCAAGAGGCAAGGTTTCTTGCATCTGCCGGCTGTCATGACATCAAGCTAGGTTTAGCTTGGTATCTGTAACTAAGTGATCAGCAGATTTTACAGACTGCCTTTTTGGGGGCAGGAAATCACTTCTAGGCCAGCAAAACAGCTTTGCAGGAAGTTTATTGCTCATCTGAAGAGCAGAGCAATGGTGAAGGAAAAAGGGCTGGGGAGGCAGTGCCCTTGGTGGCCTAGATTAGTAAGGAAACAAGAAATATTTCCATTGTAATGTAATACTGCAAAGAAAGCAATTTACTTAGAACCCTCCTGCAGCCAGTGGTTTGCAGAGCAGGGATTGTGTCTTGGGCAGCAGTTGCTGCGTACAGTATCCTGAATGTCTCAGCTGACCAGGAGCTCGAGGTGAGTCCTCTGATACAACAAAACCAGTTAATGAGACCCTTGGTTGTGTAAGCAAGGGGAGCAACAAGCAACAGAAGAGATGTGATCTGCTGTCTTTCTTTTGAAAAGTGAGTTCTCTCTCTTTATTAAAATAAAAATAAAAATCCAATGACAAACACCTGTGAAATGTTGGGAGAAAGGAGCAGAAAAGCCACATAAGTGACTAAGGGACCAAAGAAAATACCTGACACGAAGGACAGAAGGAGCAGAACCTGATTAGCTTATCAAAGGGAATGTGGGTGATGTGATCAGTGTGGGAGATCTTTCATCAGGAGAAGGCTCAGGGTCCTTAATCTCCTCAATCTACCAAACAAGGGCAAAGCAGGGCCTGTGCCGAAGCTGCATTTGGATGAGCAGTACGACACACGCTTGTGCTATGCTGACGAGGAGCCTCAGAAACGAATTCCAGGGGAGGTGGTGGATTCTCTATCCCTCTGGGATGGGTACTCAGCTTCCCAGGGTTGTCTGCCTTTCTAGAAGAAGTATTTAGCTAAACACAAACTTCTGGGTTCAGGGCGCAGGTAGAAAACCAGATGAAATGGTGTTTAGTTGTTACGTGCAGGCTGGAGAAGTGCATGATTTTTTTGGTCTCACGCTCTTGTAAAGCCATGCCTCTGACTGTGGCTAAATCAGATAAAGGTGCAAGAAAGTCTCCAGGAGAGAGAAGGATGGGCTTATCTCCCTGGAGGAAAGCTTCCTCCTCCTCTACTAGCAGGCGCTTGGGTTATGTGCTGTGGGGTGAGTTGTTTACATACCTTCCTGCTTTAAATATGTACTATTAGAGCTCTGGATATTCTTGTTATTCTTTAGTTGCTGTAATTTTCCATCTGTCTCTCCCCCTCTCAGTGCCTTAGGTGCACATGGGTGCAATATTAACCAGCTGGTTTTAATGAAAATGAACTCCTACTTATAGTCCGGATATTTTATTTCACACTTCTTGGGGCTCTCCCCTAGGCCTGTTGATTTGCTAAACCTTTATTAGATCCAGGATGATAGCGTCGTCTTTGCTTAGGAAATGCAGAGTGACCCAGGGAGCTGGGACTAAACCAAACTGCCTCAAACTCTTCTGCTGAGAGAGCTTTGAGCTTCTTCACCAGCTTCATGAGGCCGGCGGACGTCATCATGACACTCACTACTCACAGTCCATCAAACAACAGTTTTTTTTCTAGCGGTTTACTACTTCTTACCTCCGATTGACCTCAAAAACAGAGTCCCATCACAGTGCCACACCGATCCCCATGTGACCGAGTTCAGAGTGTCACCGAACTCGGGCAGTCGGTCTGACCCTGGATCTCATGGTGTTTGCAAGGGGGGAGAATCTGAACATCAAAAAATGTGCTCGGTCCTTCCTCAGATTGACCCTATCGCTGCTTTTTAATCTTTTTTACAATATTGATTTTTAGTTTGTCTTGATGAGTTCATTTTTTTTCCCCCATTAAACCCATTCTACAACCTTGGTGATGAGAGTGTACCGAGAAGTTATGATGCTTAACTGCCTTCATAAAAGGCTGATCTAGGTTCTGCTCCTCCAGCAAGGGAGTCATGGACAGTTTTTAACATAAAGTCACTTTTTTCTCGCTCGGTAACGATGGTTAATTATTGACAGCTACATTTTTACCTGCTTGAAATGGATTGCAGATGTGACCTGCATAAGAGCACTTGAGAAGAGAAAAATAAAGCCACTTTCTTTCAAAAATCGATGCCACCGGTGCGGTTCAGCTGCATGCGATGCTGTGCAATGTGGCAGTCGCCACCACTCCCTGCAGAGCGTGTGTGGATGTGGGGATGGCAGGGACCCGGCACCCGGGCCCTGAGCCCAGCGGCACGAGAGCCACAGGTCCACAGTTGTTCCTGTTCTCTAAGGCATCGGGAACAGGTACCGGCCTTCAGGCAGTGGGGCTGCTAGGGAGACGGTGGCTTTATGGACGGTGTATTGCATGGGGAGGCATTCACATTTCCATATTGCGATTGCACAGAGATGCAAAGCCTGTTCCTCTCTGCACTGTTGTGGTATGTTGGTTTCTGACATCACTAGGAGTGCAAGAAATGAAAGAGCTGAGTGCTGCTGTCTGTGAAAGGGGAGGAAAACCACTGTATCTACCTTGAGATACCATACTGCTGTTTTAAAGGGTGCATTCTCAAGACTATTTAAGCAGTTCTCATGGTTTAAAGCAATGCCTTTCCTTGGATTAAAACCTCAAGCTATTAACAGTATGAAAAACCTGGAACTTCTTGAGTCTGGGAAATTGGTGCTGTTGGTTTCATTTTCTGGTTCATGTACACTCTTGGGGAGTCTGTGGTGTTTGCAGACTTTGGAAGCGTAAAATTAAAAGTGTGACATAAGTGATGAAGCATGTACTTTCTGCAGTAAAAGATGGTAACAGTACTAGTGTTTTGCATAATTTTTCTTTATGGTTCACACAAAGTGGACTAAAACCCCAGCCCATTAATTCTTCTTTTCCTGTTGATGTGCCTGGACACATTTCAGTGGGTCTCATCACTTTTAAATGATGCTACTAAAACACAGGGCGGGGAGGATAAAAAGAGGGTCAAGAGGGCAGGATCTGAATCAACACGGGAAGGGAGAAACATCAGATAACGGGCAGAGAGATGCGCAAACGGAGAGGGTGTGAGAGGTGGAAAGGAGGCAGCAGTGCCGTGGAAGGGGCTGGTGTCGATGCCCGGAGCTGGCGCTTGCCTCGCTGGCTCTGGCCGGAGGGGAGCGAGCTGCGGCAGCACGGCAGGGCTCAGCACAGGCCCGGCTGCACGCCCGGCTTTGGGGCAGGTTTTGCAGTTTCTGCTGCTGCTTCAGTGGTGGTTTTCCAGAGCTGGCTGCAGAAGCAGCTTGGATTTTGTAGTGATAGGTTAGCACTGCTAGCTAGTGCTCTGGTTTGATTTTGAGAGATCATGAACACAGAGGAGGGTGGCCAAATTGCTCCTTTCCAAACCAGGGCAAGTTGAAAAGCGAATGGGTTATCGGTGCTCGAGAACATCAGTGGTGTAACCCACCCGTTCAGGCTGGTGCCATCGCTTCCGTGGGGCGTCCTTGGGTTGTGACTCCAGGTTGTTACCTCTTGCCAGGGGCTTCGTGCCGAACAGGCCCAGACGCAGGATGGCCGGCATCGGGCGCGGGGTTCGGCCCGTGCTTTCTGGGCCCGGCCCCGGGACGCGGGACAAGCTCCAGCCCGAGGACGCTCCTTGGTCCCCGGGCGGGCAGTGCCCGGCTGCCGCCGGGGCTCCCTTCCACCCCGCCCGGGCGGCGCGGGGGGGGGGCGCGGCGTGACGGGCGTGGGGAGCAGCCAGTGCGCGGCGAGGGGGCCGGGCCGGGCCGGGCCGGGCTGGGCCGGGCCGGGCGGCATGGCAGGCTGCCCGCCGGCGCCGGGGGCGGCCGCAGCCGCTCCCCCTCCGCCATTCATTCGGCCGCAGGCGGCGGCGGCTGCGCGTACCCGCCCGCCCGCGCCCCGCAGAGCCGGGGGGCAGCGCCCCGCGCCCCGCCATGGCCGACCCGGCTGTCAACGCCCACCTGGAGGGCATCATCTCCGACTTCGAAGGTGGGTGGCCCGGGGACGGGGGGGAGTGCTGCTTTTGGGGCTAAACTGAGGAAGGAGCGGGAGAAGTTGCCGCCGTGCCGGGCTGGGCAGCGCGGAGCCGCCGCGCCCCTCACAGGCGCCGCGCCCCTCACAGGCACCGCGCCGGGGGGGGCGGGGGGGGGGCGGCGGAGCGGGGCCGATCCCGCCCGCCCCGGGGTCCGGCCGCCCCCCGCCTCCCCGCGCTGCCGCCGCCCCGGCCGTGCCCGGGGGGGACCTGGCCTCTGCCGGGGTCGCGCCCGCCCGGGTGGGCAGGGCTGGAAGGAGCGGGGTGCCCGGGGCCGGCCAGCCCGCACCCCCCGGCAGCGCCGGTGCTTGTCGGACCGCCGCCGGGCCGCGGTGGCTTTTGTTCGGAGCGGCGCTGCGCCCGGCTGGTATCTGCTAAGGCGGGATCTTACGGGACGTTTTTCCTTTCCTGCCTTTCCCGAGTTGATTTATGTACGTTTTTAGCTGAAAACGCGCGCCTGACACGACTAAAAGTCTGTGAAACTCCAGGCAGCGGCCCTTCTGCCGACTCCCAGATTTTGGATGCGAACGCAGCCCTAGAGTAGCTGGGAGGTGGATAATGAACCCAGCTTTCAAATATGTCCATAGCGGGAGCTGCCCTCCCTGGAAAGCTTTGCAGTTGTCCCATGGCAGAGCTCCAGTTGCCCAATACCGTTGCCTTGCTCTCTGATGGAGTATCTCCTTGCAATCCCCTTGGCGTGCGGACGGGGATGCCTTCTCCCCGGGTGTCTGTGGCTCTTGCCCAGCATGCTGGCTTTTTCAGGCAAGAAAATCAGCTAGCAGAGAAGCGTGCTGCTGCCAGATGGGTACGAGAGTCAAAGACAGGCAGAAGAGGGGTGGGGGGTTGCGTCTGAAGCAGGCGTTGAGAGATTGGCTCCGGGGAGCTCATCTTCCTAAGCAGAGTTTTGGAAGAGCAGCTCCATCCCTATGCGCTCTCACATCCTGGCAGCGACCCAAACTGAGCTTCATGCAGCGGTTTCTAGAAAAAAAAAAACCAACAAAACCAACAAGAAATAGTGGAGATCTGGGGGCCATGGCAAAAGCTTATCCAGGGGCTGCGCATGTAGCTATAGGCTGAGATGACTTCACCGCCTCCTGGTGAATGCAGCCTCGCCTTTGGGCACGAGCGCGGTGGTGTTTTTCCTGCGGGGTAGCTGAGGAAGCTGAGAGCACAAGGGTTCCTCTTCCAGGTCAGGCAGGAAACGGGTGGCAGAGCTGGGGTCTCTGCAGCCCTCCTCGTAAGGTTTAGCCACATTCACATCCTCTTTTTCCAGCCCCTGGGCTTTCTTCAGCTGAAGTTGGGAGTGGAGGGCTTAGCAGGAGGCTGAGGGAAGTCAAGTCCCTTAGGAAGATTGGGACTAACAAGTGTTGGGACGCAGAGAGAGACCCAAATACACCATCAGTTTGGCACTCGGGGTTCAACGATGCCTTTGTAACTGTCCTTTGGGGACTCTGTGACCTTCCCCACCGCAGGGCTCCTGCATGCTGATGTAATTACAGCCTTTCCTCTTGCCTGCCCCAATGCATTTAAATCTCTGAAGAATGACTAATTCCCTACTTGGATACGATAAAGGCTCTGCTGTGAGCCCCGGGGCTGCTTGTTCGGGCTGTGTGTGCTCCTCGGTGACGCGGAGCCACTCCGCAGTGCGATTTTTTTCAGTCGATGGAGCGCTTTATAGTTCCTGCCTGTGCAGAGGGAGAGGCTGGGGAAAGCTCAGTGCATCTGCAGCCAAAAGGTCTGGCCTTGCCCTTGAGCAGGGATCCAGGCTACTGTTTCATAATTTAATTAGTTTTCTGAGTTGCATAGCAGCTTCCCAAGAACAAGGCAATTGATTTCTAGCCTGTAGGGCAGGAGATGGCAGTGTTCATGTCTGCTGGGTGGGCATCTCAGCCCCAGGCAGCCTGTGGCCAAGCAGGAAAGATCAGCCAAAAATACCACGGAGAAGAAACACCAGATCACCCAGCAGCCAGAGCCCGCTTTGTTCTTGCCGATCACATGCTGCCTGCCCTCCTGAATCACCCTGGTTGTTCCTGCCTGCTTTCCTCATAGCATCCCTGCCTGCTTTCCTTGTAGCATCCTTCCCCAGCGTAGGACCGACAGGTTTCTTCTACCTGCTGTGTTGCAGAAGGCAGGGAGTTGCAGGCTTGGCTGTGGGCTGCTGGAGTGGGAGCTGCCAGCCTCCGTGAGCCAGAGGAGGATGCCAGAGCCCTTTGGGAGAGGGAAGGAGTATGAGATACTCAATTCCAGTTTATTTTCCAAATCAAAGCAACATGTGAGAGGGAAGCACAGCACAGCAGAGTGCGTTCTTCCTTGTGCCTGATGATGCGATGGAAATGGTCGCATCCAGGCAGCAGTACGTGTGGCCACCTCGCACCGAGCCAGCAGGTCCTGTGGGGAGGGCACTAATCCTGCTTATTTGACTGGCAAAAGCTTCCTGGTCTCTGATGGGGGAGAGCATTATTAAGTCTGTGGTTTGCCAGGATTTATAGAGCATAGTAGTTCTCCCCCAGGTTTATAGATTTTGGTGGGTTTTCAGAAGCATAGCTGGTTCAGCCGCAGTTGTGGCAGCGCTTCCCAAGCTCACCTCTGCCTTGGAGGTGACTGCGGATTGCTCAGCTCCCCAGAGTCTCAGACACAGACCCCTGAGTGGCAGGGAAGGGAACCTGTAGCAGTAAATCAACCTGGTTGGTGGGATGATTGTGCAGCGTGTTAACGTTGTGTAAACCCCACACCATCCTGATCCTGTTCAGGCTGGGTGATAAGGGAGCGTTGGCATCCGCGATGGTCGACTGCGGAGAGGGGTGGATGCTCCTGTTCACAGCTTTGGTTGGTTGCGATACTGCCCAAAGGTAACTCCGCAACGTGGTACTCGTCTTCCTGCTAAGGATTTAAAGCACTGTGCACTCATGATCTACTGCCTGGTAGTAAGACAGAAGAGATCTGCTCCGGCCCCTCATCCTGATGGGATGTGGTTGCTGCCGAGCAGAGTCCCAAGGGTGACCGAGGTGCATTTTTGCTGGCAATTGCTGATGGTGAGTTGGCAGCAGTGATGCTGAGTGCTCTTTGCCTTTGCCAATGCTGTCAGTCAACACCAGATTCATTTCCTCGTAATGCTGAAACACAAAATGTCATAGTGGGTGTAAGCTGTGAATGACGGTAAATGCCGAGTGGGGCTGTAAGTGCGGGGAGTGGCAGGGTGGTGCCGAGGGGTTCAATGTGATGTCTGGAGCTGGAGCCTGGGAGACACACAGGGTTGCAGCTTTGCTGTGGCAGAAACCACGAGACAGCCTTCGCTGATGGTTCTTAATCCCTGATTTACCCATTCCCAGTAGCCCAGCTCCCTTGGAGAGTGTGTGCTCGCTGGCAGGCGAGCCTTGGCAGCTCTGTGGTCTGAGTGGTCGTGCGCTGCGTGGAGCTGGGCACCGAGGGCAAGGAGCCTCCAGCCCTGCCAGGTCATATAAGTGCTGATAGGGAGGCTTCTCTGATTTTTTTGTCTTTATTTTTTTTCCTTCCCCACTATTGGACACTTTCCCTACAGACACATACTTCTTGCACCACCCGACGCATGGTATTTCTAGTATTTCAGCCAAAGACTTTGTCTCAATGAGGTACTGAGTTGTGCAAAGTTATGTTGTGGTTTTAAGGGTCGTTAAAGACAAAAAAAACATCAGCCAGGTTGTTTTCAGGAGGGGGCCATATTAGAAATAGGCTTTTCTACGTGCATGAATCTCGTGGGCTCGTCCTTAAAATTTACTCCAGCAAATGCCCGGGATGTCTCTGGGACACGTGGCTGTGGTGCATCCCCCGGGCTGCTCGGGGCCGGCACGCCTGCTGCTGTGGGGAGCAGCTGCTGCCCGCGTGCTGCGGATGCTGGGACTCAACCCTGCTGCTAATATTAGCAGGAACGCGCCAGAGGGATGGTCGCAATGTTATGTGGGTGATGTGTCTTGAATTCAATATGGTGAAAAGCCCCGGAGAGGGGACGTGCTTCATGTTTGTGTAAGCATCTCACTTGGATTCAGGGTCTCTCCTGTAAGCCCTGCTGTGGGTCTTCAGGATGAGTGCTCTCCTGGGCTTACATGTGTGGGAGTGGGCTGAGAGATTGGGTCTGTGACTAATGGTCCCACGTGTGCGGAGGTTCAGCGCCTGGAAAAGGAAATGCAAAAAGGTCTTTCAGATTATATCTCAGATCATCTCAATCCTAGGAGTGAAGCAAAGCTCCTGAATGTCAATTGTTGGATTTCCTGGGCTGTCCCCCCAAAATTATACTGCAACTAGTCTCTTCTGGTGCTCTTTATCACCAGCCCAGCATGGGTAGAGCCAGCACCACTCTCCCAGCTGACAGGTGTAGCATTCTGCTCCGAGATAGCTGGTCACCTCTGATGTCCTCAAAGACAAGCTTTGCAGGTGCTTTGGAGAGTTTTCTTTCTTTTCCACTCTTCCTATCTATGTTTCTGAACCAGAGACAAGAGGATGGGGTGGATGAGAGTTTTCTGCCAAATCAGCACGTGGTGGGGGAAGGTGCCTGTAGGAAGGCAGGAGTTGTGTCTTCCCCAGCAGGAGTTGTATCTTCCCCTACAGAACTGGCCCTTCATGTGCAGAGTGGAAAAATCACATCTGCCTGGTTACAGCAGCAGAGACCTGCCGTTGTGGGTTGGTTTTTTTCCCTATGTATATTTAGTTCCTTGGGAATAAAAAGGTTGTAAGGGAGTGGGAAAGGGAAGAACAGGATGTGGATCTCTCCGTCCATGTGAGCTGGGCTCTGGGGATAGCCTCTGGCCCTGGTTAGGATGTAGGATCATCCAAAGGTCATTGTTTATAGTTGTCTTATGCAAGGAGGGCTGAGCTGCATGTCCTTGGGGACGGGCAACCACTGCAGCGTGGAGCAGAGTGTCCTTGGCTCTGCGTCAGCATGGAGGGTTTCCAGTGTTGGCTGGTACGGGAGAGCTCTTGCTGTCCATTTGAGATCAGTCTTGGGCAAAGTGAGCACAGCGTTGCGCTAATCATAAACCTTTCAAAAGTGGCTGGATGGGAAGGGACAGAGAGTGGATGAGTCTTTACCTCGGGGCCAGGGTAGCTAGTTTGGCCGTGCAAGTGAACTGCTGGTGCCTGGAGGTAAGTCAAGGTTTGGAGTGTGTACACCATACTGGTGCTTCCAAGTACTTGCCAGTCTCTGGGATCTTGGTAGCATCTTTCCCTTAGTAAGAAGCTCACCTAAAATATAATCATTTTCCAGCTTTACTCTTTGTTCATTGCCTGTTGGTGGCTTATGGCAGTGGAGTGAGTAGGAAGCACCTTTAGAACACGTTGGGTCATGCCTAATACATTTGAGTGACCATGTCTGCATCTCTTGGCCAATAAATGCCAGTAAACCTGCTGCTAAGTGAAAGTCCTGGCACCTCCAGGTGTCCTGTGGCCACACTGTCTGGGTGCTGGTTTATTTTCTGTTTTGCAGCCCTCCCTTGCAGGGAGCTGCTCAGCCCGTTTTCCCAGGAGCCAGGACCCAGACAGCAGCCGCAAAAGCCTGGACTGGGACTTGTCATAAATCCAAAGACAATAATGGAGACTTCAGAGCCCATAATCACTCCAGATATTCATGTTTCTAACTCTGATATTTGATATTTAAGGCCATGTCTTTCT
Source organism: Theristicus caerulescens (assembly GCA_020745775.1). Lineage (NCBI taxonomy): Eukaryota > Metazoa > Chordata > Aves > Pelecaniformes > Threskiornithidae > Theristicus > Theristicus caerulescens. The sequence continues at coordinate 327,289 of CM036571.1, forward strand.
GCAGGACCATTATGCAGGCTCTTTCCCTTTCCCTCCCTCCTCCTGCTGCAGTGAGCTCTGGCACCTTCTTGGTCATTAGAGGTGGGACATGGAGGCAACAGGCCAAGTGACCCTAAATCCTGGTTAAGCTTGTTTGAAGCCTGTAAAATGAGTTGATGGGTTTGAGTCCAGTTCCTGATGGGGATGTGCCTGTTTGGTGGGGGTCAGGGTCCGTCAGGGGAACTCTTTGTGGGACCGGGGTGGGCTGCCCTGCCATGCTCTTCAGCATGGGGCCAGGGTTGTGTCCTGGCCACCTCTCGTTTCATACCTGCAGGGTGCCATTTGGTCCTCGTACCCCTCTGCTTTGCCCGTGGAGAGGTTGGCAGTTTGCACCCACTTGCTGTGCTGGTGCAGGAGAGCGCTCCTCTTTCCCTTCTCTGCTGTGCAAATGGTGCTGGTGAGGAGTAGCCCTTGGGCAACGAAGGGTTTTATTGTTACCCTCAACTTATTCTGAAAAGCTGCCCCCAGATTAATGAGAGCTCTTAGCTCCTGATGGCTCGCTGCTCGCCTCGCTGCTTTTGTGAGATTGCTGGACAGAACTCAGCACTTGGGGCTCCTGGGGACACCTTTGGAGCCGTGACCCAGGTGCAGGGTCTGTCCAAGCTGGCTCTTGGCTGGTTGCATGCTGAAAGGTGAGACATCATGGGTGTCAGGGCGGTCTGTCCCCCTGCATCCTCCCAGCGCTGCAGCAGATGTCCTGTTCCTGGCACCCAAGTTAGGGCAAGTTGGGGTGGGTACCAACCTGTTGCCTGGGTGTACGCACCGCTGACGTCAGGCAGCCTCCCGTGGATTGCAGGGCAGGGGACACCATTTCGGTCTGTGCCGCCATACTCCCAGCAGTAGAGGTGACAGTTTGAGTAAGCATCACAAAATTGTACGGCCCCTTGTTCCTGGTGACTTGGGTGCTCTCCAGCTTGTCCCAGCCCTGGGAGTCATGGCAGGGGTTAGTGGTGAGGGCATCAGCACACGGCATCACACTGACACTGGTTTGATGGACTGGTTTGGGAGGGAAGGACCATGGTGAGGACTGGAGCTGGGACTTCAGTCTTTCATCTGGTCATTGGAAGTGCAAATATGGGGAAATGTGAAAAGGATTAATATTTTTTTTAAAAGCTTGTTTAGTTTACCAGGGAGGAGAAAGGAGAAGTGGTCGGCTCTCTGCCAGCCTTCAGGACGTATCAACAAGTGCTCGCATTGAGGTGCTGGATTTCCCCTCCAACAGAGATGCCAGAGCTGGCTGCAGTGGCACCAGCAATCAGTGGGCAGCACAGGCAGTGCTGCAGGCCTGAATGGCTCTCAGGTCCCTCCTTTAGCCACTTTCACTAATTTACCCTTTCCTGTAGCTTTTTAACCAGCACGTTGCAACACCACCCATCAGAGCGTCTTTTCAAGCGGAGGCTTAATCACTTAGTGATTTAATCACCCAGTCCCCGCCACCGAGGCTGGTTGCCCACCTGAGTCACTCGCCGTGTCCCCTTTGTGGGCGTTGGGAGTCGTGACTCATGGGGATGGCATCTGGGTGCTTATGGATTCCTACACCCGGTGTGGTACCAGCACCGAAGCTGGTAGCACAGGGCAGTCTGGGGTCTGCCAGACCATCTGCATCATACTTTTGCCTTCTGGGTAATAATTTTAAGGCGTTTTAGAAACATTAGTGAACCAAACCAAATCTGCAGTCCCCTGGGAGGTGCAGAGATTTATTTCTCTCCTTCCTTCTCCCCTTATGAAAGGAAACTGGAGCACAGACCAGAGGCAAAAGCTGCAGAGAGCCTGTGGCAGAGCCAGTAATGCAATCTGCTGGGCTGCATACCCTGTATTTTATGTAATTTTCTGTACAAGTATGAAATGAATATAAGGGATGTAAAATATACTGGTCTGATCTGGAAGCATTTTGCTGAGGGTTAATGGTTATATAAACCAAAGTGTAATGGAGAATCAAAGCTAAAACCTTTCTAGAACTGCAATACAGGGACTGGAAAGCTAGGATTTTGAATTAATCTGAGTGTGGATTTTATTTTTTCTATTCTTAGTCCTGACTTTGCATGTTCATTTCTGGTAAATGAGGGGTTTGCTGCATTGGTCTTAGACTGTCTTTGTCGCTTACTGTGTGTGAGTGAAATGCTGCTTGAAAAGCTTTGGTTAATGTCAGAGCCTTGAACTTGCATTTATCCCCAAATTTCTTATATAACTCAGCTCTTGGTACCATTTGCATGGTTCAGGAAGGCACTGTGTATTGACAGCACGTTGCCAGCGTTATCTTCTACACACGATTTATGTGTCAGACCATGCAATCTATTGCAACTTCTTTTGAATGCTGTTTGTAAAGTCAGAAAAAGGCTTTATTTGTGCATAAACCATTCATAACGTGACCCAGGATAGCACGAGAGTCATGCTACAACAGCAGATTGTTGTTACATATATATTTATATGTATGTGTTTATATGTATGTATTGCAACAAGGTTGGTTATTGGTAAGAGAAAGGTGGGAAACCTCCTGGTGCAAGCACAGGGAGGGGATCCAGCAACCCTGACTTCTCTCTTATGTTGGATGACCAGTAGCTTCGGGAAAAGTGCTTTTAAAGTTTCCTGCCTTCATTTCCCCAGATGTAAGAGGGGATCCGAATTTCTCGTGCCATTCTGAAGCTGCTGGTGTACTCACAAAGCCCCGCCAGTGTGTGTAGCATTGCTTGCTGCCCGCTCTGCCGGTGAATTTCCCGTCTCAGCCCCATGTTTTTTGACCCCACTGAGGGGCTTGGTGCAGTTGGGAGCACCTTATTGTTGTGGATGGGATAGAGGTATCCTGCTCTGGCCCTACAGCAGGGTTTGAGCTCCCTTCCCCTTGTGCTGTGGGACCTTTAGGTTTAATGTACAATGTATATACACCCTATAGATACATGAAGAACATCCTACTTCCCCCTGTAACTGAGTCTTTAGTTCACTAAAATGTATCCATCTCTGTTATGGATGACAGCAGCTATTCAGCGGCATCATGGATAGTGGGTTCGGATAAGCCAAACCCAGGTGGCCTCGTGGTAATGTGGGCAAACACTCACTTTGCACTAGAGTTGGGCCAGAAAACCGCTGTGAGCATCCTGCTGCCTGGTGGCAGGGGTCTGGGAAGCTGTGGCTGTGAGCAGTAAATGCTGTGTTGGTTTTCCAAGGGCTTCTTGAAAGATGAGACCTGCAGCCTCCCCCTCTTTCCTCCCCGGGAACAGGAGGTGACCATCTGGTAGCAGTTTAGAGAAAGTCAGCGCTCTCAAACGGTACCATTGTATCACGTGAAATAACGGGGCACCTGGCTGCCCTAGTCCCATAAGGCTCTTACGTGTCGAAAAACCCAAGAAAAGCTTTCCGTGCTTAAGCAAGCAAGCAAACGTAACCCCTGGGTTACAGGGACCACGTGAGGGGCAGAGGATGTTTAATGGGAAGCAGTTGGGCGCTGCAGCCGTGGCAGAGCCTGAGGCTCCAGTTGTGAAGCAGGTCCCGGAGGAGCCAGCATCCCTCGCTGTTTATTTTGGTCTCCTCCTGAGCTCTGTGCATAGAGGTTTCCTTGTACAAAGCATCCCCTCGACTGTTACTTGGGGTATTCTGTTTAAAAAGGGAAGAAAGAAGGAGCAGATGTTCCCTCTTTGACCTGCCCTGGGTCCCACAGGGTGCCCACAGCCAGACTGCGGAGCAGGATGAGCCATGGTGGATGACATGCCGTGTAACCCTGGTGCTTCCCACCGGGAGATGTGGAGCCCTTGGGCAGGAGCCCGAGCCCTTCATGGCATCTGGGCACCCTTGGCTTGGCTGGGACCCCCAAGGAGAGACTTGCCTTCTGGGAGAGGAGCGTGTAGCTACGAGGTCCCGGCCGTGCCATTTGCTTGTGACTTCTCCGGAAAAATCTTGGCTGTTGTATGAGCTACTGGGATTTGAACCAGATCTCTGCCCCCTCTTCCCAATTTGCAAGATCCCTAAAGAGCAGCTTTAACTGGTGGCGTGTGACCTGCTGGTGCCTGGCTGTGGGGTGACTGGGAGGACACAGCGACTGCACTGAGCAGACATCCTCAATGCCGCAGCACAAAATAGAAAGACTCATAAATATTTTGCTACTTCTCAGGCCCTGTGCATGCTTGGGGAGCGTTCGACCTGGGGGTGAAGGCATGCATTCCTTGCCTCGAAGTGCCTGGCTGGCAGAGACCACATTTGGGTCGAGACTGTGGGTTTGCAGGAGCTGCTGCCATTGTGTACAGCCAGCAGAGCTGCCTGCAGCAGGTACCATCTTGAAAAGCCCATGCCTCCCTCATCTGCCAGGATTAATATTGGTAGTTTTTAAAGCTGGCCCTGCAGAGCGGGGCCATGGCTGTATGGTGCTGAGCAAAATCCTGCTACCTCGAGAGGTTTGCAAAGGTCTGGTCCCCAAAGGGACACTGCAGCAAGCAGTTCCCAGCCCAGGCACAATGGTTGTGGGTAGAGGCCGGCAGGGGCAGAGCTTGCATCTGAAAGGAAGCGCTTGAAAATCTCATTTTAGAGGATTTTGGGCCTTCCCTGCTGTGGGAGGGGATGCGCTGTCTTCAGCAATGGTGGACTGAGCCAGAGCTGCCTGAATTGGTTTGGAATGGGTTAAAAGGAAGCACGTGTAGTTGGTAACACCGTTTTGTGCTCACACCCCTCCAGAGGAAGAGAAGGAAGGGCGATGCTTGGCACCTCCGCTTCTTTCCCCACCAGCTGCCTCTGACACCAGCCAGCAGATCAGATGCTGCTGGTGGGGCTGGGGAAGCCCTGCTAGCGCCAAAAATCCCCTGGAAAATACCATGGAGATAACCCTGCAGCGTGGCCATCCTGGACCTTGCTTGGGGCAGGGACACCTTGGCCCAGGGTGTCAGGGACATGGACCTGGAGCCCCACAGGGACCCAGAGCATTAGCTACGACTGCCAGCATGGGACCCCGGCACCACGCGGGTGGGAGCGGGGTGCAGGGCCCCGCAGCGCTGCCCTGCCTTTGGCTCCTGTTGTTGCAATGAATACGCCAGCTTCCCTGCAGGAAGCCGGGAGGAGGGTCATCTGGAGCAGAGGCTGTTTACTTTCCTTTCTTGGCTCTGGGCAGGACAGGCTATTTTTAAGCTTTTTCTCTTTTTTTGAGAGTTGTTTTGCTTCCTGAGGTCCTTTTCTCTTCTCTGTGCAAGGAGTAGGAGACAAGCGATGCTGAGCAGGGGAGCTGCAGCCGTGCTCAGTCCCTCTGAGGGCCACCATTGCTGAAGGTGGCATCCCTGAGGATCATGCTCATGGCCGTTGGTCTGTCTCAGAGGTGGAAACACAAACCCTGTGGGTCACAGTCCCTCTCCTTTCTCATGCCTGGGATGTTTGACCTTCTCCAGACCACATTGGACTCAGGACAGTGGCCAAATGTGCTGTACCAAAAATCCCAGTGCAACCAGAGGCATGAGATGGACATCCCATCCTGCAGCGACCCACGGGTGGGAAAGCTCTAGGGTTGTCCCAAGGCAAATCAGTGACACCGTTGGGGAGGGAACTGGGCAGCCTCATGATTTTGCTGTCAGAAATGGTGCTGAGCCATTTCGAACCCTCTGTTGGGGTGACGGTTCCTTACCCAGCCCGTTGGTACCTCCTTACTGCCCGTTGGGACCACAGCACTGGCATGGGAGGCATTACTGGGATGGCTTGAGTCTTCCACGGGTATAATCATGGTTTCACAGCTTTTCCTTAGGCTTTTTGAACTCCTTTGTGTCTGGGCTTTGACCTTTTTCTCCTTTTTGCAGCGGGGCCCAGAGAGACCTGGAGAAAAGCCGTTTTTGGGCTTTTTATTCAGTCCAACCCTTCAATAAGGGCAGGGGATGTCTGTGCTCCAGAAAGACTCTGCTGGTGGCGTTGAGCCGGTTTACCCTAGGCTTGCAGCACTTCGAGAGGTTTGAGGTCAAAAGGAAGGACCACGTGCAGCAGCTCCAGCATTGCCATCGAGTGACCCACCACCTGGTCGCTGATGCCACTGCTTTTGGCAGTAGCAAGTGGCAGGGGGACTGAAAGGAGCCGAGATGATGGAGGTGGTTCATGCAGTGAACCCTGGCTATGCGTATCCAAAGCTCGTTATCGGGTCAAAAAGAAATCCCCAAACCACTTGGTATTGAGAAATTTCCAGAGGGATGTTCATTAAGAAAAGATGCTTGCCAGCATTTCCTTTGCTATCGGGTTCCTTGAGAGCATTTACTTTCAAACAGTTCCCCCAGGCACATCTGTCATGAGCTTATTAGGCTGCTTTGTTGAAGGGAATAAAATGAGGCTGAGCTGGCTGGCTGGAGGAGTGACGAGCAGGTTTTAAAAGCCTGATGTGGACAAAACTGAGATCCCATCTATCGGGGAGCTAGCAGCGCCCGGCCAGGCCGTGTCCTCTGCTGCTCTTGCCCGCCTGGCTTTGCTCGAGGCTGGGGAAAGGCTCCCCGTCGGGTCGTCCTTTCCGCTCCCTTTGTTTTCCTGCAAAATGCAAACTGGACTTGACTGGTGCATTGTTTTAAACTTGAGAATTTGGGAAAAAATAGCTAAAATGTTCTTTTCTGGATTAAGGCTGTGGTGGAGAAGGAAAATGATAGAGAATTCTGTGGTGGAGAAGGAAAATGATAGAGAATTCTGTGCTGGAGAGTCTGAGCTCCAGCTCAGTTTTGGAGACCTGAGAGTTTTGTACACATTCTAACAGCTCTCAAGTGTGGGACTTTTTCTGAGTGAGTTGTTCTGGGGGTGCTGATAACTAAGACTTCGATGCAGACCTGGAGTGCACGAGATGTGCCAAGCACAGGCCACGGGGCAGAGATTGCCACAGAGAGCATCTCACCTCTGCAAGCGAGTGGTGACATGGCTGGGTGGGCTCTGTGGGATTCAGAAAACAGAGCAGATAACATGGAGGAAAAACATCTTTAGTTTTCTTTACTGCCTCCCTCCTCCTACCAATGCCTGAATATTTTTGAGATGCAGGACAGACCATTTTGTCACTAAGTGCACTTCATGGGGCCCTTCCCGAGTTTTACACGGTGGATGTTATGTGTTGTGCTTAGGTGCTTTCCTCTTTGTAGACATAAAGCGGATGCAGTGCCATTTCCATCTGGTTAATATTGAGGGTGAACTGCCCAGTGTGTCCCTCCCTGCCCACGCCAGCCGGGACCCCCTCACTGGGAGCCGTGGCTTCCCAGCACTTCCCGTGCCAGGGTCTGAACCAGAGCTGGGGGACTTGGGTGTGTGTCTGTGCGTCTGTCTGTCCCCGAGCATGGAGGGGCTCCCGGGCGGGGCTTTTGCAGGGTCACTAATAGGGAGCATCCTGGGGAGGGTCCCCGTCCCAGCCTCTGCAGTGCCCGTTTTGTCTGGTTTTGCAGCCTGGCATTCATATTTAGCAGTTTTCGGGTATTCCCTCCCAAAAAGGGAGAGCAGCCTGAAACCTGTATCCTAACACTTTAACCCTTGCGTGCCTCCCCGTTTCGTGGCTTGTCTGACATGCGAGCCCCAGCTCCAAGGGTCTTGCTTTCCTCACCAGGACCTTTGGGACCCCTTGGAGGGGCCATCGCTGTCCCTAAGTCCTGCTGCCCAGGACGGAGGCAGCCGCATCTGCTGCCGGCTCTGCCTGGAGCGGGGGGCGGCGGGTGTCCGCAGCTGCGTTTGCAATCTGCTGGCGGAGCAGAGCTGGGGCAGCTGCCACGTGGATGGCCCCCCCGTCCCGCCGGCTGGGCCCAGCCATGCCAGATGGCTTCTCTCCAGCGAACGGATGTGTCCGAGGGGTGGAGGGTCCCCAGGTCCCCAGGCTCCCTGGCCTGCCCTGGGGGGTCAGAGCAGTCCCGCGGAGCAGAGGAGGTGCTTCCTGCGTGGTGGCTCTTCTCCAGCTCCACCCCAGGGGTGGCCGGGAGGCGGGTGGACAACCCTGGAAGAGGGAAGGCTGTGCTCCAGTCTCTCCCCCCGGCTCTTGATGTCCCGTGTGATCTCAAGCCCGGGTTTTTAAAGGCTAAATCTCACTGATATTATCCTGTTTATGTAAAGGATGGTGGACTCATTACTGATACTTGTGCCGGTTGTTAGCAGTGTGGCTGTCAGCACGCTGGCTCAGCTTTGCTTTGTGGGGGCTGCTTTGGGACCCCAGGGCTGTGCCTCATCTTGTCCTGAACCCGTGGCTGGCTGGGTGCTGGGACGCGTGGGGGGTATGGGCAGCCTGTGGCACTTGGATGGGCCCCAGCAGCGGTTTTCTGTTTCTCCCACTTCCCGTGAAGTTCAGCCCTTCGTTTCCACCTGACTGGCTCCTGTGTGGACCACGAGGTCTGATGGGCTTAAGAGCTTTTCTACTCCTTAAGTGAGGCCTGGCTGGAGCGGGGCGGGAAGGGCTGCGTGGGGGACACGTGGCTGTCCAGGTGTGAGCCAGGACATGGTCAAGCAGCTGGGATGGGAGCATCACTCCCAGATGGAGGCTTCCTTTGGTGATGCGTTCTGCCCCTGAGCTGAGGGTCTGACACCAGCGTCCCTCAGGTTTCCTTAGACACGCTCCTGGCTCAGGGGGCTTGGGGGTTTCATTCTTGCGTAGCCTGCCTGACCAGGAGCTCTGCATTGCTGAGGGGGACCTGTGTGATGGGCAGAGCCGAACGACGGGCCCTTGTTTGACTGCCGCTCTGCTGCGTGGGGGTGACCGTCCTACTGCAGGTGAGAGCGTGGGGACAGATCCTGCGCAGTGCTGGGGCTCAATGAAGGTGGGACTCTGCTGCCTCTTCATGCATAAATTGGAACATCCAGTCTGATGTTGCGTCCGTCTCTCTTTGCCTCTTGGCTTCCCTGTTGGTAAAATGAGGATGATGATGTTCAGGTTTTAGGATGTCCCTAAGGCCTCCCAGTCGGCCCCTTCCTTGCATTGGGGTCCATGTCGGTGTTTTGAAAGCACTTTGGTCTTTGGCCCAGGTGATCTCTAGGATTGTTTTCAAGGATATGAGCTTCTGTGGCTGCCACCTTTATTTTTCTTGCTGCATTTATATGGATTTGATGCTCTCCTGGGATTGTATTCACATTCCTGACCTGGATCTCACTGGCAGCGCTCACTGCGAAGCCTGTGTTTATCTGCTCATCCTTCAGATGCAAGGGGAAAAGGGAGGTGTTGGGAGTTGGGTTGTTGGCTGCCACCGAGTCCTGTGCCATGCTTCCCTCTGCCGTGCCGCCATGGGGCCCTCTGCTCCCCTCCGAGCACGCATGGGGTGCGTGCGGGTGGGATGGAGGGTAGTGCGGGGAGGGTTTCTGCTCTGGGGTTGAATTTCCTGGCTCTGGTTCCAGTTTTGTTACTGGGTTTGTAACTTGTCTGAAGAGGAAGAGCCTGGCCCTCAGTCCCCAGCTGCTTTAAATGGGATTATGAACCCTCAGGTGGAGGAGCAGGAGTGGGGTTAGGAGGCTCAGGCAGTGTCTGTAAGCCTCTCTTGAGATGCTCAGGTGGATGGTAACTAAATTCTGAACTCCTTTTCATGTTTTTCAGCTCTGAAAAGATCTTTTGAGGTTGAGGAGGTAGATCAGTCTTCAAATTCTTCCACCCCACAAAGACGGACTCCGAACCCCCTCCTCAGGTCCACCGTGTCCAGCTCCACGCAGAAGTTTCAGGAACTTGGTGCCAGGAATTCGGAGCCATCTGCCCGACATGCGGACCCCACAGGCCAAAGATCACCCAAGCCCTCTCTGAGGAGAGTGGAGCTCTCTGGACCCAAACTGCCCGAGCCGGTGTCCCGAAGAACAGAAATCTCCATTGACATCTCATCCAAGCAGGTGGAGAACTCCACCTCAGGGTTGTCGAGGTTTGGCCTCAAAAGAGCAGATATGCTGGGGCACAAACCCCCGGAGCCCACCCCAAGGAGGACTGAGATCACCCTCGGCAAGCCCCAGGAGCCAGGTCTCCGGAGGGTGGAGGCACCGGTATCAAAGATCCCCGAGATGCCCCTGCGAAGAGCCGAGACGGCCAACGCTGCTGTGCCCGACACGGCCACCAAGCGCGTGGAAATTCAGGTAGCGAAGGCTGCCGAGGTCCCAGCCCCACCGGCGCGGCAGGTGGAGAGCTCGGAGCCTCCCCTGGCCACCCAGCCTCCCCAGGCAGAGCCAAAGCCACAGCCGGCGCTGATGGAGAGCCCACCAAAGAGAGAAGAAGGTGAGTACAGCTCTGGGCAGCTGCTTGGGTGAGATGCTGGCTGATACCTGCCTTCGTCCCTTGCTGTGGGCTCAGAGCCCATGCAGGGATGCTGAGTGTTGTGTGCTGCTCTTTCGGCTCCGGTGGTGATGCCTTTCGAGGCTGGCCTTGGATCTGTGCTCAGATGTGTCTACATACATGACTGTTATCCTTGCGTTTATCCTGGCTGAAAGAGCTGTCAGTTTGAATAGAAAATGCTATCAAGCCTATAAGGAAATAAAAAAGAAAATGCCAAAAGCCTGGGTGCTTGCAGAAAATGGCAATTCTGCCAGCTCGGGCCCTGTGTGCCGACCCACCCGCCTGTGCAGCATCTAGAAAAGCCTCTGAGATGCTGGAGAGGCGGTGGTTGTGGAAGTGTTGTTGCGATGGCTTGTTGTTTAGTGTTGTTGCTTATGGTTGTGGGGCAGAAACCGCCTCTTCATTAGCAGGAGTCAGGGTTTTTTTGGCCTTGGAGCCAAAGTCTAATAACATCATGGACCAGAGCCACTATTAAACTGGAGCCCTGGCTTATATTAGCTCTGTCTTGTTTTCAATTAATCCCGTATTAAAGCCAGCTTCCCTCCCCCGCCAGCCGTCATTTATTCTCCCTAATGTTTGGGAGATTTTTTTTTTCCCCTCTTCTGGCCTGTTAATTATTTTTCCGTTCCTCATCACCCACGAGCTCTCTCCTGCAAGGGATGCAGCGGTCGGTCGGAGGGCACCACCTCTTCACCCCACCCTGTGCCTCTTCCTGGGGGTTGTGGGATGGCGTGCGGTGGCCAAGCCAGGACCTGGGAGGTCCATGCCTGGCCCTGGAGCTGGACCACGCACCCTTGTCTCACCCAATCCTGGGATGGTCCCTTGCTCCTGCTCCATCTCCTCTCCCTGGTCACAGGGCAGTAACAGGGGCTGCGGAAAGGCCAGGTTTCGGTGTGTGTGCATGGTCTAAAATCAAATTAGGAGTCAGTGGTGGAGCTGATATCAAACCAGTAAGACTTGAGTGGGTTTTTCTCACTGTGCATGTGTATGGCTTAGGCGTGGCTTTTCTGAGCTGGGTTTTAAAGAGTGGACAAACACCTCCAGCAGGGAAGAGGTTGGTCCAACTCCAGCTGGGCATTGCTGAGCTCTGAGACCCAGCCCAGTGATGGGGTTCAGCCTGTCTCTCCCTTACGGGAGAGTCCCCAGCTGCCGTGTGCCTGGTGCCCAGGAGGCCCATCTTCTCCTGTGGGTGGGTGCTTGGCCTCACCCTGCTGGGTTTGGGCTGCTCTGAGCTTCTTCCCAAGCTCTGAACTGCGGATGGTTGGGCACTTTAAGAGCAGAAGACCATCTAAAGCTGCTGAATCCCCCAGCTGCCTGAGGGGGAGAGGGAGGGCCCTTTGCATCAAAAAGGACTCCAGAAGCTCAGGACAGCTGCTAGGGATGAGTTTTACCCAAGAGCCCAGCTGTCTGGGGTCTGCCTTGTAGAGCAAGCCAGCCCTCAGTACTGGTACAAAAGCGGCTTTCAGTCTAAATGCCTCCAAGAAGAGCCAGGAGACAAAATAGAAGGGGTATGGAGGGCTCCGGCTCCTTCTTCCTCCATGTCAGCCCAGAGTCGCTGCCAGAGCCCGTGTCTCTTCCTCGATCATCTCCAACCTCCTCCATCGCCATGACTCAAGGTTGCCCGGGCTGCTCTTGCACAGGACCCCGTTTCAGGGCACTCCTCCCTGTGGTCCATGACACCCACCCTGGGATGCTGGGTGGGTGGATGGCATCTCTCCTTATTGCTGATGTAAGCACATGGAGGAGTTTTAGGGAGGCTGCACAGGGACCCTCAGGGAGCCCTGTGGATGGGTGCAGGCACGTTGCCGACACTTGCCAGCTCCACTGCAGCTTTGGCCCCACCACAAGCCCCCAAGTGAAAACGTTGGCTCCCTGATGCCTGCAGCAGAGGCAACACACAGCATGAAGTTCTGCTCCCTCTCACTGCTCCCAGGGTTTGGGGCACCTGAGAGATGCTCCTGTGGCACTGGACACCCCTTGATCCCGTTGCTCAGTTGCTCTCCAGCGCAAACAGCTGAGCCGGGGATGCAGGCAGCTGCCTCCAGCTGCCTTCAGCCCTCTGCTGGGACTTGCCTTCCCCCAACTGCCCGGACTCAGCTGCCTTACCCTTAACCCCTCGTCCTGCTGCCGAAGGTATGCAGGAGATCGTGTTGTGCAGGAAGAGGCTGGTTGGAGGAGAAGGGCAATTGCCAGGAGCTCAGAGCCAGCAGTTCAGAGCAAACCACAAAGGAAAGGAGTAATTATAGTGCTGAGCTTTATTAGGGCGGCGTGGCTGGTGGCGTGGGCTGAGCCCGCCCTGGAGCCGTGGTTCTCAAGGTGGAAGGAGGGCAGGAGGTGTCTTCATGGGGCAGAAGAGCAAGAAATATTCCTCCCCATCCCTGCTCTCCCTCTCCGAGTCCTTCTCCTGCCCTCCTGCACTCCTTGGGGAGCATTGGCTGCACTTCTGTGGGTTTAACGTTGAGTTGGGCCATTGGTGATAGGGAGACAGGACATGGGTGCACATCACCAGTGTGATATACCACTGCACCAGCAGCCTGGGCAATGCTGGACTTCATGTCCCCAAGTTGGCTGGTGCTCCCCAGCTGAGACAAGGAAATGTGATGAGATGACCAGGCAACATGGATTGCTATAGTCAGAGTTGTCCAGAGAAATCTGAGCTGGGTTGTGCAGTGGGTGTAGGCAAGGGGAGAATATGCAAAGGGCAGAAAGAAGCACAATCAATTAAAAATAAACACTAAAAAAAGGTGAAGGGAAGTGGTGTTTCTGAACCTGCAGCCTCGGAAACTGTGAGAGTCTGTCTTCACTGCGTAGGACTTACCAAATCTTAATATCCAAATATGACCGCCTGTGGGTGGTGATAACCTCTCCCGAGCTCCTGCCGTGGGCAGCGGTTCACTCCCGGCCCTGGGGCGCTGGCCCAGGCTGGAGCTGGCGGCTGAGGCCGTTCCTCCCTTACGCTAGCAGGGCAGGTCTAAGCAGGGCATGTGGTGCCTGCGGCAGCATGGCCGGAGCTGGTTCCTCCCCATAGCACTGTGCTGTGGAGCTGGCACGGCAGGAAGGGGCTGAGGCAGGTGGCTGTGCCCCGGGCTGCCGTCCTGCTTCCTTTGCGAGACCGGTGCGGTGGCTGGGTCCTGCTTCAGTGACCCTTGCTGGTGTTGCAGCTAGCGGGGTGCTGGCTTGCTCAGCCCCCATCACCTCCTGCTTCTGACCCTCTTCTTCCTCTCTGGCTTGCTCTGAAGCAGTGGCTTTGCCTGGGATGTCCCCCATGGCCCTGGGCAGGGGCGCAGCCCCACCAGGCTCCTTTCCACCGTGTCAGGCTGAGCATGGCTGCCTGGGAGAGGAAAGGGAAATCCTTGTGAGAGCAGCAGTACTTCATCTGGAAAAATCCGTTGGCCCTTCGCAAAGGAGGGATCTTGAGGGCTCCTCCCAAGCTGGATGTGGGACAGGCCAATCCTTGGGAATAGCCATGTCGAGCCCGTCAGTGCTAATCCTGCCGCATCCTCCTGCCTGAGCATCCCCTTCCACTGGTGCCTCCTGATGCTGTGCATGTGTGGTTGAATGCCATGTTCTTCTGTTGTCCCTTGCAACCCAGTGGTGGTCGGGGTCAGGGGGGAAGGCATTGTTGGTCCCAGAAAAGTTAATGTTTGCTGTCTCAGTTTAATACATCATCTCTACTCCCCCCAAATCTGAACCTGTTTGTATTTGTGGTGAAGGCTCAGTTTTGGGATCTCAGGTGACAGATGAGAAGCGATCCTGGATGAGAGGTGGAAGCCGGTTTGATCTGATGATCCTTTTTGCTTCTGCCACAAGCTGCTGCGGTCACATTGCCCGGGGCCCCAGGGAGGGCATGCTGCCAGCAAGGCATGCTCTCCACCACGGCTCTGACGCCTGCTTCTGCCCTCGCCCCATTTTCCTGCTCTTGGCAACTGATAAGGCTACAGTTCTTCTCCCCTGTGGTCCTTTCTTGCAAGGATGCTCAGGAGCTTAGTTAGATAAATAAAGGCAGATAAAATGAATAATGGGAACCTTCACCTAAAACAGGGACTTGACCTTCCTCTGCAATGTCCCATCCGTCCGCCTGATGAAGCGCATTCTGCGCCGATCCATGGTGATGTGCAAAACGATCAGAACCATCTCTGAGCTTCCAGCGTTTTGGAGTCTTTCTCCCATTGGTGCCTGATGTCTAGCTTTGGGACAGCCATGCAGGGTGCCAGGCACCTCATAAAAAGCAGTAGGGTCCCTACTTCTATTTTGCTGCACAACAAGCAAGAGTACATCAGGAAAGAGAAGCAATACAACTTTTTCACTCTTTTTTTTCCAGCCCTGGACCGCTATGGAAAGCCTTTTCTTTAGAACTTGCTATTTTAGAGGCTCCCGTAGAGTTGAGCTAAAATTACAAAAAAAAAACCAAAACAAAACACCCCCCCCCCAAAAAAAAACCCCAAAAAACCCTTTCAGATCCACATAGCTCCTTGTGAAGGCTGTATCTGAAAACCAGGGACCCATTGCTGTGTGCTGGGGAAGCCGTGGTGGAGGCTGCAGCCCGGTCCCCCCCAGCCAGCTTCCAGCCTCCATCCTGCCATGGACACCCAGGGATGGAGGAGCAAAGTCACCCGAGCTTTGGGGTGACTTTTCTTCTGTGCTGTCCTGCAAGGGTGATGCCGAGCATGGGGCTGGGCTGCCTTGCTGGAGCTGGGAGTTTAGAGGGATTTGGATGACTATTAATGCTCCCTGCAATGAAGAGGCCAGCGCTGAGTGGAAACGCAGTGAGTAATCATTTCCAGCTCCCCGAGCTGCACAGCAATTTAACTGTACAAAGAGATTAAAGCTGTAGGGAAACATTTCCTTAAAACCAGCTGACACATTTGGGCTAGATTGCGGGTAGTCTTTTGTTGTTGTTGTTGTTATTTTTAACGGGAAACTGCCTACAGCCTGAGATACCAAATGGAGGGGCTGAGTGAGAAACACAGAATCCCAGTTTGTGAACTGAGGTGCCAAAAATGAGATAATCTGGAAAAATGGAGACTTGCAGCGCCAGTGACTCGGAACGAAGGAGCAGGAGCGTGTGCGGGGGAGACGATCATGTCCTATTGCCGAGATGCTGCCTGATCCGGGACGCCACGTGCATGGCCTCCTGCCTGCGCGGGGAGGGCAGCGGCGGGGGCCAGGCGCTTTCTGCTTTCCCCCCCCACCGCGCGCTCTGTCCCTGGCTGTGCAGGGAGAGGCCAGCGCACCTCAGTTCCTTTTGGGGTGTATTTTGGGCACTGAGGATGTCAGGAAGGAGTCCAGGTGATATAGATGTGGTGGTACTTCTGCTGCACACATCTTTGCCCCCCAGAAAAGCTATTCCCAAACTCATTACATTGTGTTCAGCTCTGGTCACGTTGGCATTCACATGTCACCTTCTTTGCGTCTGTGTGGGCACAGTTTATTTGGATGCCATCGCGGTCCTGTGCGGGTGCTCCAGCCACGCAGGATACACCCCAGGCAGTGAGCCTGCTTGCCCCCAGTTTCCAGCACGGGCAGCCAGACCCAGGTGCAATCACACGGAGAATTCGTTTGCCCTGTTGGAAGTCCCTGAGGGCCCGTAAGAAAAGCAGTGATCTCCCCAGTGGAGATTCATTATGCGAAGGAATAGTTTCCCATAGGAAATACACAGTTCCCACTTCCCTTCCCTGCCTCCCATTGTTTGAGACCAGGAGAGGGCGAACCCGTGGACGCTGAGCTGCAGAGTCCTCCTGGTGCTGGGCTTACCGACCTGGCAGGTCTCTTCCATTGCTAGGTTGGGTCTGTGGGCTAGGTTGTGCATCAATGTCATTGCTTCCTGAACCTTGCAGGAAACATCTGAGGCCGAATGTGGGTCTGTAGGGATCAAAGCCTCCTGTTCCAGGCAGAAGGTGACCAACTGCGTGGTGCCTGGAGCGTCAACTCTCTGCAGGCTCGTGGGGTCTGTGCTCGTTGCATTGGGGTATGAGCCCTGTGCAGCTGCAGGACCCTCCTGGCTCTGCAGCTCCATGCATGCAAACCGGGGCAGCCGCTGCCTTCCAGGCAGCCCCTGGGCAGAGAGGTGCCTTTGCTGCTCTGAGAAACGTGGGTGAGCACTCTTGCCTGCCATTGGATTTGCGTACATATAAGTGACAGTGGAAGGTGATGGGAGGTGCAACCCTGGCTGAGGGTGGCGTGTATGAACCAGACCAGAGTTTCTCTGTTTATCTTGCGGTACCTGCATGTCTGGAACCCATGGCAGTTGTGCTGGGGAACATGCTCCCCGCCCATCAACTCCTTTGGCATCTTCAAGCTTTCTCACATTTAGGTTAATCATCCTACAGGCTGATAAGGCAAATAAAATCCGTTATCTTGACCAAGATAAAACAAAGAGTTTGCTTTGATCTCCTGCAGTAAGGCCTGGCCACTCATTTTGTGACTTCTCTGCTGTCTGCTGGGGGAGGGAAATGATGGCAATGGTGATGAACCTTCTGTAGTTAAGAAATAATTTTCTTCTAAACTATTTCTAGACCTCTGTCCCTGTCTGAGATGTTTCTGTTGGCCAGGAGTTGAAGGGACACCATAGGCTGGGTACGATGCCAACTCTATAACTGTGTAAGAGGACTTGAGAAATTAAATTGAGATTATAGAGAGATAACTTTGTTTTGAGAAGATCAAACGTCGTTGTGAGCAAAAAAGATAACTTGACAGCAAGCCAGTTGTGTTCTTTACTCCTCCAGCAAACAAACAGGCACACAGACACTTTTGTATTGTCCAAGATGCTGTGACGAAGCTGAAGTGAATGTGGCTATAAATGGAAGAAGCAGCTGGTCTTGGATTGCAGCCTGTGCTCAGACTTCTTTGGGCCCAATTTTTCTTACATCTGTTACAGGTTTTAAAGGAGGGACTTGGGGAGAGGGCTGCTCTCCTTCGGGCTAGTTGAATTTGGGCCATTCATTTCGTTGGTCTTCTGAATGTGTCTCTGCGTAGAAGTTCTGGATTTCTGTAGGGTCACATGTATAAATACTTCACTGTTTTTAATTGTTTCATTTTATCTTGGCATGAAGATAGTACTGGTCATATCGAGAGACAAAGCTGGACCGAAGGGTCTGGTCCAAAGCATTTTGCAAACAACAAAACTTTGCAGATGTTTATGCATTTATGAAAAGCAAGTAATTTTAACAAGCTAACTAAGGTTGCTGTGCCATCTCAGGAGTGACAACATGGGGATTTTTGGTTGCTTGGCTCCTCCTTGACTTGTGTTGTCTGCAGTTTCTTCTGTGTGGAAGCAGTGGGTTGCTTTGCATAGCAAAGGCAATTTGTACAACAGGGATGAAGAATGACTGAAACGAAGCATCTTTCAACACCTCGGAGTTTAAAGATTGTTGATGCTCTAGCAAATATGAGCATAACCTTGAATTTATGTTTAGCTTTTCAACCCAAGAGATGGTGTCCAGGTTACGTCTAAGTTGGGTGGTGTTACCAGCCCCTGGGTGTTCTCTGAATTGTGGGTCTGCAGAGGCTTTCCGTGGTGCAGCTCTAGCATGGTCCCTGGCTAGTGTTTCCAAGGGGTCAAAAAATATTTAGTGGGAGCTGAACACCTACCTCCTTTTGTCTCTTTGTGAATGCAATCTTTGTCCATCTATGAGCAAGACCTTTGCGGGAAATGCTCCCAATGGATCCCTTGCATATGGCTTCATCCATACATACCGCATGGCATTCACCCTGTCTTGCTTGAGATATCTGCGCTTGAGTTAATCATCTGGACGTCTCCCTTAGGCTGGTGTGAATTCTGTCCTCAAAGGGTTTATTTTTCTCTGCTGAATGTAAAGAGAGCCTATGCAATCAGTTCAGCTGGAGATGTCTCCATTTGGGCAAGACAAATTTTACCCTCCTATATTATTTCCAGAGTCAAAGAGCTGGAAGTGAAAAGGGATGTTGCAGCAGGACAGAACTGTGCAAGCCACTAATCCCATGTTGTCAATAGTGCTTGACAGCCCCCCAGCAAACCCGGTCCCCTTGTGTGAGGTTGTTCTGCAAACAGGTCGCTGTGGACAATTGTTTGTTTAAGCGCATGGGTCAGACTGATGCTTGTCGATAGTACTTTAACTTTTTGTGATGGCTCTGTCTTCTCCCCTCTCCTTCTCTCTTGCTGTGCACAGAGTAGGTCAGACATTCCTTCCCTCTCTCAAAGAAAAGCTCAGTTTGGGGGGAATCTCAGGGAAAGAAGATTAGATGGGAATCCAAAAGGGTATGGTGCCTAGTAGGAGAGGGCAGTGATAAAAGTTAATGATACATAAGCTCATGAAAGGAGCTTTCTCAGTTACAACTGTATGGTAGCTCACAAGTTTTAAATTGTAGGGCATTGCTTTCAACTCCAGCATGAATGCACCTGGGGCATATTTCACATGTGACGGGTAGATCTGATGGGAAATCACAGGTATTGCCCTACCCAGCTTGGGCTGGAGCCCCTGCCTGTGTTTGTTTCCTCTGCATGTTGTGACTCTGGATGGGAATTTTGTTTACTCTGCTTGTTATTTTCTCTGATCTGGGAGGCTGTGCTGCTTTCTACTGGTGCGCCAAAGTGGTGGTGTCCTCTGAACCCTTCTCTGCAGCTCTGGTACATGGACATACAGGATGAGTCCCTGGTTACAGTCTCTGAAGCTACAAATGCACAGGCTTATGCTGTTATGGCGTAGAGGTGCTGTCCTCCATCGCATGTGTGACGTACTTGGGGCATTCACTGGCAACTCGCTCCCATCTGTAGTGGAAATAACTTCAGAGCCAGAAGAACACTGAGAAGATGACAAAAGGTTGGATGGCAGGAGAGCCTGGTCAGGATCCTGCCTTTGCTGTTCACTCGCTCGTTGTCCTGGGTGAATCCCTCTATCCACTTGAGTTTCTCCTTTTGTAACAAGGAGCTGGTGAACTGGCAAGATGCCTCGGGTTCCGTCCTTGCATTGAGTCCTTTCTTCTTCGAGGTTCAGCTGATGAGAAGGAAATTGCTGGTCCTGGTTGCAGAGGCGCAGTGGGGTCGTGCGGGATGGGAGAAGCTGCTCTGACTGGCTTACTGGAGTGGCTCTACAAAGAGAGAGGTCCTCAGCTGGTCAGGAGGAGAGGGAGGGTATCAAATGGTTTCTGTATCAAAACCTTCTCCACTATACTCTGCTCTTCAGTCTGCTTTCTCCTAAATTTGAAAAACCTGTAGTTTGGAGGGGAAAAAAGGATTTGGAAGGCAAACTTTGGATGTGCGGGGAGCAGATGTGGGGATGGATGCTGCCTCCAGATTTAGGAGTGATGGAGACTGCTGACACTGAGGGAGGTGGAGCAGGCACTGGCGGGGTGTTTGGATGCCCTTTGCCTCATGTCCTCCTCCCCGCTTCGATCTTGTGCAGATAGGAAGCAGAATGGAGATTACCTTGGAGTTGTCCAGATTTGTCCTGGGAAAAAGGAGTAGATCTGAGCAGCTTTTCTGATAAAATATAATTGTTTAGACAAACTCTGGCTGAACTCGCTTCCTCCTGCAGCCCAACACACAGATAAAGTGGGAGGCTGAGTTCACAGGCTGCTGAGGCCCTCCCTGGGGTCATGTTGCCCCCGAGATCCCCTGTCCACCCATTTTGGTGGCCTTGGAGAAGACGAGAGGATGCAGTTGAGTGCTGAGGATGATGCCCAGGCTTTAGGTAGTTCAGCGCTCTGAAATGCGGAAGAGACATTGATAACACAGCACATTGGTGCTGGGAGCAGGGAGACACTGGTGGTCCTGGGGGGCAGCACCAGATCTGTCATGGTTCATCTGCAAAGGATGGACCTTGGTTGCGTGTTGCTCTGTGGGATGTGGGAGGTGAATTTGCTCCAGCTGTGCTTTCTCCAAACCTGGCGGTCCTGGGCATAGGGTGGCTGGGCAGAGCCGTACCCTAGAGAGATTCCTGTTTGGACTGGAAATGATGAGACAAGCAGGACTTGGGTGGGATGTGGCCACAGGAGAGGTGTTGTCATGCCCTGTGTGGCTCCTGCTGAGGTCTCCAGGAGTCGAGTTGTGGAGTCAGATGAAATCTGAGATCCTGCCATAACGCTGATGTTCCTCCCACCATCCGTTGGGGAAAACGGTCCTCCTTGCCCTACTTTGTGTAGTAAATAAAAGTTTATTTACAGCCCAGGAACGCATGCCCTGAGGTTGGGAGGTGAAGGGTTCCTGTGCGGCCCTGAAGGAGCTCTGGGGTTTCCTCTCTGCTTCGTGGCTTCGGTTCCTGGGCAGAAAAGTCTTGCAAAGGAGCAGCTCTGTGGGTGGGATCTCAGTGAAGCAGAGGCCTTTGCATGGGGCCTGGGGCTTGGCTTCGTTTCCCTGTACCCAGGCCATATGTCCGTGCATGTCACTGGAAAAGAGCTGTAGAAGAAGAGGAGATAACCAGTGCTCACGTGCGACACGTGGGCTGGAACAGTCAGGGACAGCAGCAGGCGATGGGCTGCCATCCATCTGCCTCCAGCCTCGGCCACTGTCATCCAGCATTTCCCCAGAACCCATGTTTGTGTTGGACCCTGGGGCATTTGTTTTCTTTTCTTGTGTTGGGGCTGAAGCTAGTCCTGGTGTCACCAGTAGCAGTGTACCCTGCTCTTCCTGCCCCAGGGCTCTCCATCACCATCTGGCACCTCCCTGCCATCCCCTCCCTGGCGGCACCTGGGCACATCTCTGAAGTTCAGACAGTGCAGTAAAACCAGCTCCTTATTTAAATCCCCATTTGGTTAGAGAGGAAAGCAGTAAGGAACACGGGTTATGAAGGAGAGGAGCAGAAGAGGAAGAAGCAAAGGGAGAGCCTGGCCCCGCCGCCCTCCTGGCCCCATGGCTCCCAGCCCGGTTTGTGCTGCATCTCCTCTGCAAAGCCGTTGCGGTAGCAGAGGGGATCCCCGGGCTTGTGCTGTTGGCTGTGTCTGTCCTTAGCTTCAGAGCAAGCAGAAAGGAGAGCGTTACCTCCCTCCTCTTCCTAGCTGTTCCTGCTTGCACAGGCTCCGTCCAAAGTCTTCAGTCTCGGTCCTGCTCTGTCCAAAAACCCCTGGGCAGCGCGGCCAGGGTCCTCCTCTCTGGAAAAGGAGCTCTCTGGGATGCTGCACAGGGCTGGTCCCTTCCTCTGCGTGCGTGACCTCAGGCAGGGGGAGAAAAGATGGGGCTGAGCAGTGACTGCTCCTTGCTGAGAAGGGGATGTGGGGATGGGGCTGAGCAACGCTGACCTGGGTCTGCAGGGTTTCCAGCTCTGCCTTCGCATGGCCTGAATTGGTCTGCGAAGCCTCAGAGAATGAGCATTTGGCTTCTCCGCTCAGAGGAGCGGGAAGGGTCTCTTTGGGGTTATTTCGGCCCATTTGTGGGACAGACAGTCTATGGGATAGTTGTTTGAAGAGCAAGCAAACCAAAGCCATCATTTAGGCTCCACTGAAAGAGCAAAGCTGGGAAAGCCTCAAATCATGGGCTGCAGAGACAAGGGGGGACATGGCTGTGGCTTTCTGCTGGGGAACAGTGCTGCATCCCTTGGGAGGGACACAGAGAACATTGTTTTGAGTTTCTGCTTTTCCTTCTCATTTTTAGACATGCAAAATTAATTTTTCTCTTTTATTTCCTGTAGCAATATTTATTTTACTGCTCTGTGGCAGCGGGGACTGGATAGGTTTCGCAAACTGAATTTTCCCTTGACAAGCCCCTCCTCTGATTTCTCACTTCCAGCTGCCAGGCTTGGTTTTAAAACGGCTTGCACCGAGGCTGAAAATACTTGAGGGGCAGAGCAATGCCTTGCAGGAAATGGCTTTAGCTTCCTGCTCCCAACATGGTGTGAGTGTTAAAGCAGAACTGGAGAAATATTAGACCTCCTACATCCGGCACGGCAGAGGAGAGCGGCCCTGGGGTGATGTGATGGAAAGCCCGTGCCCCCCTGCTGCCTGCACCCGGCAGCTTCCAGCAGGACGAGGGGCCCTGCCGGTGCCCCCCCCCCCGACTTTACAGAGGGAAAAATGGGCAAATTGTTTCCTGCTCCACTGGGCTCTGCTGTGTTTTGGTTTTGTGGGAAATGTGTGGGGAGAGCTGGTCAAAGGTGGGGGGCACAGTGTCAGCGGAGTGAATTTGCAGCAGAAAATGAGAGTTGGGAAAGCACTGCTTTTGATGAAATGTTTGCTACCAGTTTGTCTGCCACCTTTCAGCCCGAAGTGAAAGGCAAAAGTCTAAAACAGATCATCAGGATCTGAGTTGGTCCCATTTGTTTGGGGCTGGAGCGGGACCTTCCACATCTGTCAGTGGAAACCACATTGAATTATTGGGTTAATCAGAGGCAACTTAATTCTTCCAGCCCGGATAATTTCCCTCTTCATGCTGGCTGAGCACCATCTACCTGGCCAGGCAGGGAATAGCAGCTGGCTGACTGTCCATGCAGGACAGAGATGCACAGGGGTGGAAGAGAAATGAGAGTATTTGTGTGCAGGCAGTGTGGGGAAGGGCCGCAGTGAGGAGGGGAGAGCAGCAGTTCTGCAGAGCAGGGTGGTACTCGCTGGACCTCTCTGATGGGTGTCACATCTTCAGATGTAATTCAGCTCGCTGGGGATTACTGCCCTGTTATGGAAAGCTTCTCCAAACCCCAGTTTGTTGGCTGAAGCATTGAAATTTAGGTAATTTTATTCAAAATGTTATCAGCTGGCTAAAAAATACCTACACCATGTGGCTGGGAGCCCACAGTTGGAGTGGAGGAGTGAGGTGGGAGCTGCAGGGCTGCAGGCAGAGCAAGCGGGGTATGGTTCAGAGCTTTTCTCTGCAGCACCTTGGGCTGGTCTGCGCTCACTCGCACTGACGGCCTCCTGACAGTCACTGAGAATCATGAAATTGCTCATAATGGAAGAAAAATTAGATCTCCTACACCCGTGCTGGGACTTGAGTCACTTTGGGAGGCGTTGTTCCAGCTCCAGGAGCAGAAGCAGAGCATGTGGGTGCCCTCTCGGGCGGGTTTACCATGAATGGAGCATTATGCTGTGCTCCGAACATCCTCCTCCTTGGCTTTCTGCCTTGACCCCTTCTTTTCCTGCACCATTTCACGTGGGGCAGTGGGAGCGCTGGCCGCTCTGCAGGAGCGAGGATCAGGAGGGGGTAAGTACCATCCTCAGCAAGCAGCTTTGTGCCTGGGGAGGTCGGTAATGCAGATTGCTGATGCTCACCTTTCATCATGGCACATAACCCTGCTAAACCCCGAGCAGCACAGCCCCTGGGGCTAGGGATTTGGCTAGGCACACCCTGTTTGTTTTCCCATGGGGTGCTTTTCCCCGGGAAAGCTTTAGCTGGCAAACATATGGGAGGGGAAGATGAGGCTGATTTAAGTCCCCAAAGTAGTTACAGCTGGCTGAAAGCTGTGTATGTAGCCCTGTAATACATCAGCGGTGCCCATTGTGCTTGCACAACATGCTGGGGCTGTGGTTAAAGCTCGAGGGGTGCGAGCCAGCCCTGGTCCCAGCATGGCTTCGTGCAGGCAGGGCTATGGGGGGCAGGAGTGGAGGGGTGGGCTGGACGGGCTGCGTTGGAGCTGCAGGACTGGAGGGGCAGATGCTGTAGCTGTTTTGGGACGGAAATACAGTTATTTGCCTCGGAGCCATCTCCATTTGCCTACGTGGCTGCAACACTGTGCAGGGATCAGGAAAGTGGTCACACAGAATGGGCGGGGATGAAAAGGCTTTGCTGTCCCACATGGTCCTCGATTGAAGCCTGCTGCTGCCCTGCTCGCCCCATCCCGGAGCAAAACCTCATGGATGGAGTCGGTGAAGCAGTTACCCACGCAGCATCCTGGGGTCCATGGGGCTCCGGGTCCCCTTGGGGAGGGCAGCTGGGGGGGGAATTCATTGGAAAAGGAAGCACGCTTCCACAGAAGTGTCCTGGAGTCCTTCAGGTGATTGAGCGTCACCGGCTTCTGCTGAGCAGCTGTGGCGAAAATGTGGGTCTGCAGGAAGGAGCGAATGCCGCTGTATAAATTGTTGTGTGGTTGATTTATTTTTCTTCTTGTTGGCTGACCTCCGGGGTCCCCCTCCCAGCCCTTCCCTCCATGCGACTGTAGGCCAGCACATCCCTGTGTGGGACGTGCCCTCCTTCCCATGGCTCCTGCAGAGGGATGCGGAGCCCCGGGGCTGCAGCAGTGGGAGAGGCATGGAAAGGTTTGGGAAGAGGTTTGGAAACGGCTCCTTGAAAGGCTCTGTGCAGGGCAGAGGGCAGCGCTTGTCTCACCGGACTGCAGGTCTGTAGGGAGGCCAAAGCTGATCGCTCAGCTTGTCTTAAATCTGAAATGAATGGGCAATTTGGGGCCCAAGGAGGGAGTTTTAGCAAGTTTCCATGAGATCCTGTGATCCTGCCTTGCCCAGACATCATGGGCGGGATGGGATGGGGAGGGCAGGGACATCCATCCTGCATTGGACAGAGTGGGGCTGCACTGGACCTGCCCGTGGCCCCTGAGGGCTAAACCCAGCACCCAGCCTTTGCCCTCAAAAGGGCAGAGACCAAGAGAGCTTGGTCTGGCCAAGCTGTCAGAAGTTGGTGCTCCTCGATCCTCAAATACAAAACCTGTGAGATGAAAAGAGAAGAAACAAATATTTTCATGCCTTGACTTTGCATTCTCGTTTCTCGTGCCTTAGGCTTTACCTGTTTCCCGGTCCTGGCAACCTGGGGGGGCTTTTAAAGTGGTTATTTTAAGGATGCTTTCCAGAAGCCCCAGGGTCTGTGTGCTGGGGCTCTAGGAAGAGTCTGGTGGGACGTGGCTGCTGGTCCCTGTTCACCAGTGCACAGGGCAAAGGAGGGGTGCTGAGCTGTGGGGTTTTTGACTCTTCTGGTGGACACAGCAATACCTGGTGTGTAACCTCTCTCCTACTCACAGAGACTCCTTGCTGGAGCCAAGGTGCTTCATGCATCATTTGGGTGGAGGTATTGCCAGCAAATGAGTTACCAGGGCCATAAAAGACCACAGGAGCATTGTGGTGGCTTCTTCTCCCAGGGTTGTTGCCTAAAATTCCTTCCCCTCACATGATAGAGCTGATTTATAATGGGGGTTGGAGGAGCTTGAGTTGTCCAGTGTCCTGGCAGGATGTGGCTTTCCTTGGGTAGAAGGCTTTCCCTTGGTGAGGCTGGAGGCACAGCTGGTTTCCCCATTGCTCTTCATCTAAAAAACAAGTTTGCACCCAAGCCCTTGCTTGAATGATCCCAGACTCTGGGTCTGGGGTGTGTTCTTGGAGCCCTCAGTGATGCTTTTCTCAGGACCAAAAACGTGCCTGACGGTTGGTGCCCCCAGAGTGCTCCCAGTGCTGTGGGATGCGGGGGGACAGTGGGGGGACCTGGGCCCCCAGGGACGTGCTGAAGCCAGCAGCGCGGTCTGCTCTCAGCTGTGAGAGGCTGTCAGAAATGAGAGCTGTATCCTGCAGAACCGAAAACCTCAAACCTAATGGGGCCCGTGACCTTTAAGAGGCTGTGAGCGTTGCAGAGCGAAGCCACTGCCTTTATCTGCAGATCACAGCCGCGCTGCTGCCTATGGAGGAGGGCGGCTCTGAGTGGTGCCTGGGTCGCTGCGGGGGCCCTTCCAGTTTCATGGGGTGATGGGGCTCAGCTCAGCATCCGCTTTGTGCTGGCTGTGTTGAGGTGAGGGCTTGGGAAGCTGGCATGGTGCACGGCGCCCGGTGCCTCAGAGCCAGGGACACGTTGCTGTGGGTTAGCGGGTGCTGCCTCCCCTCCTCGGGTACTCGTGGGGGACCCTGTGGGACTTGCAGTCTGGAGCAGCCCCTAGCCACGTTCTCCAGTCCTTGTAGGAAATGGAGACAAGGCTGGGGGGGGGGTGACCCGTGGTGTCCTGTGGGTTTGTGTCCAGGGGAGTTGCTCTGAATACATCTCATGAAAATATCTCCTTCCACGGGACCAGAAAGCATGATCTGCTGTTACGACATTAGGTCTGTGGGTGCTGTAAAGCTGGGGATTAGGTGTAACAGAGCCAAACAGGTACAAATGAACCCCGAAATCAAAACGTGAGCCAGGCATGTGTGGTAGGTCGGACAAAATATTTCTTTTATTCATACCTAAAGCCAAGCTCTGCTTTCTCAGAGGCAACTGTCTCCCCAGCAGCTCCTGTGATGGTTCCTGATGATCCACTGAGAGCTTACTCAGTAGCAGCTACTAATTTGGGTGCCCCACCTCTCCCAACAAATGCAACCATCTGCCTTCCTGGCCTCCGTCATGCATACAAGGGCACCATGCTCGGTGCTGAGCACTGGTCTTGGTCTACGTATGCGTAATGCTGTGTAGGGTGGAGTGGGGATGGTGAGACCTGGGTGCAGGCGCTGGGTGCTCCATTCCCCACTCAGCTCCAAACTCCTGGTGTGATCGTGGTGCAGGTCTGCCCCTAAATGTCTCTCAAATACTGGTGCTTCTGTATATACACTGAAATCTCTCAGGGGGAGTTAGAGCCACCAAAATTGGAATTAGGTGCCTAAATACCTTTTAGGATGTATGTCTTGGCTCTTCTGTGTCTCTGAACATTGCACTACCCCATCACCCTGATGCTGGAAGAGCATCAAAACCCAAGACGTGCCCTGTCATGGGGAGTGGGATGACAGGAGTAGCTGGGGCAAGGGAGGAAGGGACTGGATGCTGCGCTGGGGGCCTGGGAGCTCTGGTGGAGTTAAGTGTCCTTATTAATCTTTAGAGAGCCTCAGGGCCTGTCTTGGTGTTGGGGTGGTGCTGGATGAAGGTGCTCAGCATGAGCGTTTTGGACCTGGGGTAGAAGCTTGCATTGCAGGTCCAACACCGTTGGTGGCTGCACCCAAACCCCAGCTGTCCTTCAGCAGAGCTTGGCTTGCCACAGCTTGCCCAAGTCCGCCTGCTGCCGGGAACACGCAGGGGCCAGGCCGGGCACGTCCCTTCACCGTGTGCACGTGGGCAGGGGCAGAAACACCAGAGCCTTTTCCAGGAGAGGACTACTTCTCCCCAACAGCTTGTGCACAGATCATGGGCCATCACGCGCTTGTTCCCCTGGCCTGCTGCTTTTTAATGCCTCTAGGTATAAAAGGAGGGACTTGGAAATGTTAGTGTGGCTTCTTTCATGTCGCGATGGAGCCTATCGCAGGCAGACCTCATGTTACAGCTTAGCATGGACGACTTGGTAGCTAATTTGCCGTAGACACCTTCTGTAGTCAGTAGGAAGAGAGGTGTTTCTCCAAACAGCAGGTTAAGACATCTCTGATCCAGCTCTGCCACCCCACCTTTCCTCTCTCTCTCTCTCAAGGCAGCTTGAATCCATCCCACCCCTCTTCCAAACTCCTCCTTGGGCTGCAGGATGTCCTGTGAGATTATTGAGCGCTTGAATGAGGGGCTTTCTTAGCTTGGCGGAGGCTGAACAGACCCCAGAGGGCTCCCATGCTGGGGGAAGAGCCCGTTGCCAAGTCGTAGGAGGAATTCCCACGTTCCCCTTCCTTCTCGCTGGCTGCCAAATGCTTGTCCTGTCTGTGAAAACTGCTGTATTTGGTTGGATTTAACCTTTGCTCAAAGAAGTGAATAACGGAGGTCTTTTACTTTTGGTTTCTGGGTGTAAATTCACGATTCGGGGATGGTTTTGTATGCACAACAGGATTCTGTGGTGGGAAAAGCTGGAGGAGAGACAGACTTCACTTGGGTGAAGCCCCTTACAGCAGGGACTTTCCGGGAGCCTGCAGAGAGATTACCCTTCCTTCCTACTCTAATGAATCCTCCAAACCAGGCTTTAGGTGTCAGCCAGACCTTACCGTTTCAGTAGAAACAAAAAGGCAGACCTGTGGGATGTGGTATTTCTCACGCCCGCAGTCGCTGCAGGTCCTGCCCGGACACACGGACATGCACACATTCCTGTGCTTTCCCTGTCGGCAGCAAGTGTGTCTGACTCCCGCAGTGGGGAGCGATGGAGTTTCAGGGAGGGGAAATGCTCTTTTTCATTGCTTCTTTTCATGCCTATGGCAGAAGGCACAGCTAGTACTATTTTTTTCTGCCCCGGACCCTCTTTTTATTCTCTAGTTTGTCTCCTATGGTATGAGCCCTGGCGACACTGGTGCTAGTGATTGCCACCAGTCACATAATCAGCAGCACCCAGCGCTGTCAAAGTGGTGTGTGAACCTGGCCTGGCCTGGCCACCTCTCTGTGGTTAAGTATGGGGATGCCCTGGTTTGGGGAACCTGAGAATGACCCAAACTTCAGCTCCAAGCTCCCAGACCCGGGCAAAGAAGAAAAGAGAAAACCAGCAGGTCCTGGACTGCCTGAATTCATTTTCTGAGGACATCAGCCATGGCCCGTGTGTGGGATCAGCAGGAACGGTGTAGAGAATAGAGGTCACTGAAATCCTGTGGCGAGGTTTCTGGGCCTCTTATAGTTCTGCCATGCTGAAGATGCCCCAGCAAATTCCCTCCTGATTTGGACCTTAGTATTTGCCGGTTCAGCCCCTCCTTGCTCGCAGAGCCACCGTTTCTGGGTGCAAGCTGCAGAGAGACTTTGCTGCAAATGCTGCTCTGTGGCCACTCAGCACAGCGAGGTACTTGCCCTCCTCGAGCAAGCATTGAGTTGCATCACGCTGGAGATGGACAGGCCACGGGTCTCAGCTCCACTCGCCAGAAGCAGATGCACCCCCTTGCCTTGCACCCAGCAAAGGGCCAGGAGAAGTTGCCCTGATGGAGGTCAGCTGTACGGCAGAGCAGTGCATGGCCTCCAAAAAGCTGGAATGACCCTGTCTCCAACGCGATAGGATTTGGTTCTAATTAAATGGACGCCCATGTAGGTGACCCTGGGGTGCTCCTCCCAGCAGGCAGCCCACGGGGGTGGGAGAAGCTGCTGATGGAGTAAGGCCCTTGCTTGTGGGGGGCTTTGCTTTGGAGTGGGCTTGCACTGGGACCCTGGGGAAGCAGCATGGAGAGGCCAAACCTTACAAGTGTTTGCTGTTCCTGTAGCAGCAATTCCCTCCTGCAGCTGAAGCTCTGGGGAAGCAGCAGAGGCAGGGGCAAAACTGAAGTTTTTGCTGTGAACATGTGGAAATCAGAGGCTTGCGACCCACTGAAGAACAGGAATTGGAGTAATTGCCCCAAAAATGACAAACTGTTGACTATAAGAAGTGCAGCCCATGGCATTGCACCCAACCCAGGGGTTATGACCGGTGCCATAACCCCATGGGCTTTTTTTTTTTTGCGTATCTGTGTAAATCTCTGCTCTCGCATTAGTGCCTGCCCTCAGCGCTCCCTGAAAATTGCCCAAAAATTCCATCTTGGTGCAATTTAGGATACGCTCCAGCCTGCCCTAAGAACATCTGGTATCTGTGCATTGGGTGATATTAATCACAGCATGAACGCAGCCAAGTGTTAAACAGCAGAGCCCTCCCACCTCCCCCCTGCAAATGAAGGTTGTTTCAATGTTCCAGCAATAAAATTAACCTAGCAGCCCGGGCAGGCGGTGATCTGGCAGGAACAACTGCTGTGTGGGATGAAGGGATGAAGAACGCTCTTAAATGGGCCAAGAAACCATGTGGTCCTATGACTTTTTGAAACCCCTGTGGTGTTTAAAGCTATTTTCTAGTCCTTCTCGTCTTCTG
Organism: Theristicus caerulescens; assembly: GCA_020745775.1. Classification (NCBI taxonomy): domain Eukaryota; kingdom Metazoa; phylum Chordata; class Aves; order Pelecaniformes; family Threskiornithidae; genus Theristicus; species Theristicus caerulescens. The sequence continues at coordinate 357,103 of CM036571.1, forward strand.
AATCCACGGCCATTCCTGCTGCATCTGCAACTGCTCCCTCTCCCCTGGTATTTTGTGCTGAGGCTGTTGTTGTTTTGGGTGTAAATGCTGCTCCCTGTTTCTGGGAAGGTAAACACCCCTCCTTCGGCCTGCTTTGCTGTAGAGATATCAAAGTGCTTCGCAAAGGGGGAGAGATGTTTTGCAGATGGAGGAACAGAGTTGCAGAGGCTGCTGAGAAATGCATGTGAATCTGCTCGCTCGGAGGGTGCTTGTGTTTTTGCTCCAGGACATTTAGTGGCTTCCTTTACTGTTGGGCAACAAGTAGACAGGACTGGCACAGGGAATATTTTTGTTCCCCTTTTCCTTGGATGACCGCACGCCAGACAGTGGGCAAACCCCCATCAGCACCATGCTATTCATGTTGCCCCCAAAGGAAAGCGTGGCTCAGATTTGCCCCAAGTTCCCCAGTTTGTGGCTGAGTTTTAAAAACAAAACAAAAAAAACAACAAAAAACAGACAGAAATCAAAACTATGTCTCGAGTGCAGTTGGCACCTTAACCACTGAGGCTGCCGTGCTTTCAAGCGAGGCAGTGCCAGCACTGCTGCATGGGAGGGACGAGGAGGGGGGATAACTCTTGTGTGGTGCCTTTGATGTTGGAGGCTTTTACCCGAGTTACCCAGGGAGAAGCGCGAGTGCTTTTCATGTCTGGTGGTGAGGGAGGCAGAGAGCCGGGAGGGATTTGCTTTGCAAGACCTTTACGAAGGGAATTGAGCAAAACTTGCTGGGGCGGCAGCTGAAATAGGTGCTGAAGCATCCTTGGCTCTTGCAGATGCCGGGCCGTGTGCGTTGTCCTCCTCGTAATCCTTGGCTGAGTAAGTCTCTCTGCCTGAGCTCTCCCCAGCCTCAGGGAATAAAAAGCCGTGGTAAGGGCTGTGCTGGGGCCTCCACAGCCGTGCCAGAGGGGAGCCGTGGAGCGGGCAAGCTGGAGCCCTGGCCGTGCAATGAGTGCAAGGGAGGTTGAAGGGGAAGGAGGGGAAAAATAGAGCAGTGGCTTAGCAAGGGGAAAATACCAGGGGCACAATGCAGGCACCAGCGCAGGGGAACGCTTTGTCAGGGCCTGTGCCAAGGGAGGAGGCAGAGCCAGCTGTGCTGCCTGCTTGGGTTCACTGTGGGATGGGGATGTGCTGGGCTGTGTCTCGGCGCCAGGTCTGGGGCAGGCACGGAGCTGGAGAGGGGAGTCACAGTGGCTGGTGCTAGGTCCTAGGGGTGGAACGGGGCGGCAGCAACCCTGATGTGATCCAGGCGATGGGGGCTCCCTGGGGTGTCAGCTCCCAGCAGGCTGGGACCCTGCTGCAGGCAGGCTGCCCTCGCCCAGCTCCCACAGCCCTGCCAGTGGGTGAAAAGGGACCCTGGTTGCTGGCAATGCCGGGCAAGGGTGAGAGTGCTGCCTGTGAAAAGGTCCATATGGAATTTGGGAGCCCTGCCCTAGCTAGGGGGGCCAGGTGTGGTCGTCTGCATCCAGGCAGGCAGTGGGAAGGGGCTGCTGCAGCCTCGCCTGCCTGTCACATGTGTGGCTGTATCGGCTTTGCTGGCTGCACTGGAGATGCTCTTGCATTACTTCCCCTGGGAAACATTTCTGTAGCGTATCTGGTGACATAAGGGAGGGCTGACAGCCCGTGGTTGTCTGTCTCCTCGGTTTCTGCTCTGGAAGTTGGTTGTGAACTGGTGGGGAAGGAACCTCCTGGTGTTCGATGGCCCTTGTCCTGATGAGCACTGGGGAAAGCCCATCTCCTGAGCATCCTTGTGAGCGCTGGTGGGTGGTGCAGGGCACCAGGCCAAGGAGGCGGCGGGGGAGTCTTCTCCCTGGCTCTTTTCTGTAGCTCTGAGTGCCCATCTGGGAAGTGCTCCCCAAAAGCAGCCTCCTGCTCTCCCCTCCTCTCACCCAGCCTGCCCCAGCGCACATGCAGCAACCCCCAAACCTGAGCTGCAGCCTGTGCCCGGGGTACGCGTCCCCGCCTGCACGGGGGACGCACTGCGGGGTGCGCTGGAGGCACCCCCCACCCCGCAAAAAAGGCAGGGGGCTGAGGATGCCCAGCTGCCTGCCAGGGGAGGCCTGATCCCTTCCAGGGGGTGAGATGTTGGGGCTCTTGCCCCCGGGACCCCTGGCCCCGCAGAGGGGTGCGGGGGGTGCCGCCCGCTCGCTGTCCCCAGCGTGGGACAGCGCACGAGGAGCGGGGCTCGCCTCCCCCCGCCCCGAGAGCCTTTCCCCCGGCTTTTCTCTTTAATTGGCTCTTTTGAACCAGCCTCGTCCAACCCCCTCCCCCCCCCCCGCCGCCGCCGGGCCCGGCCCCACGCAGGAGCTGCAGCCGCCCGGGTGAGTGCGCGGGGACGGGGCTAGGGGCTCCGGGGCCGGGGGTCCTCGGGGCGTGGAGGTCCGCGGGGGTGGGGGTCCCCGGGGGGGGCGTGGGGGCCCCCAGCCCCGCGGCGGGAGGAGGAGAGGCGGCGGCCGGGGCCGGGGCCGGGGCCGGGGCTCCGGGGGAGGCGGGCGCTCCGCGGGGCCGGGGCGGCAGCCGGGTCACGCCGCGCCCCGGTCTCGCGTGGGTGCGCGGAGTGCGGGCACCGCGGGCCCCGCCCGCAGTTTCGCTCCGTGCTGGGTCAGCGTTGTAGCTATGCGAACCGTCCAGCTGGGAAACTTGCCTTTTTTTTCCCCCCTTTTCTTTTTTCTTTTTTTTCTTTCTTTTATTTTAATGGCACGGCCTCAGTCTTCTCTCGCCAGTCGTGATGGCTGTTTGCAGAGTGATCGTGGAAGACTGGGAACATGTATATTTAAGTGACACGGTGGGAACCCCTCTGGACTCGCTGCGTGCATGGGTTTTTCTCACATGCCTTAGTCTGGCAGAGGCAGGGTGCTGGGCACAGGCAAAGGAATCGTTCTTTTCCCCTTGCACCCCAATGCCCTGCTGGCACCTTTACACCCCTTGGAGGCCGCTGGAGGGGTTCCATTCCCGCCTGTGCTGTGGCCCGCTGGTCCTGCTCGCAGGCAGTCTCTGTGCGGGAAAGGCTTCATGCCAGAGGATTTCAGACCAGGCTTTTTATATCCATCCCTGGTGCGACCACACTTCATTCAGGGAAGGAGCATCCGGGATGGATCTGAGCTGATGTATTCGGGGCTGAGACTGTCTCCGGCTCTGTGAGGGCAGATGGGTGCCAGGGGAGCAGCTGGGTTCCAATGAGGTCAATATTGCTGCCCCGTGCTGTGGCTTTCAGCATACGCTGAGCTGTTTATATGGGGTTTCTCAGAGATTTCATAGTTCAGGGCCAGAGGGCACTGACAGAGCGTTGTGTCTGCCCTTCCATAAATTGCAGGTCACTCCATCTTGCCCCCAAACCCCTGTTCAGAGCCACGGACGTCCAGCCCTCCATGAGCTGAGCGGCCGTGTGCCCTGCACGGCACGCTGGGCTCGCTCCCACTGCTTTCAAGGGTGAACTTGCACGAACGCACAGACTAGAGGAGCACAGGAACATCCTACTATAGTGCCAGGCAAGTTTTGGGTTAAAAATCCCTTGTGTTAAGCAAGTTCCTTAATTTTATTGAATTCTCACTGCCGCGGATGGTGGGTGTGGCAGATGGAGCAGACTGGTGCTCTAGGGTGGGAAGAGATTTTACGCTGCTGTTAGAGATACACTGGCTGAGGGTCCTGGGTTCCCTGGTGCTAACGACTGTTGCTTCGTTTGACTGAATTCCCCTGCGAAATAGGTGGGCCTGGGCCACGTGATGGGAGATTTGCATGTGCAGGCAACGCTCGACTGAGCTTTGGTTTTGACATGAGTGGTGGCTTAGGCACCACCCTGTAAAAAAAAAGAAAGCAAGAATTGCAATTACATGTGAACCCCTGAGTGCCATTGCCCCATCCAGGTGTGATTCCAGATTGTAGGATACAGTATCCAGGAGGAATACTGCTGTCCAGGGCGCGTGCCCTGCTTACAGCCCTGCTGTAAGGGCATTCTGAGTGCAGATAAGGACATGTTAGGATAGAAAAAATATGTTTCGAACACATGGAGGACTGCGATAGCCCTGGGAGCTGTGACCCCTTCCATGCTTTTGTAGTTGCGGTCCGTGATTTTCCATGTTGAGAGCAAAATACCTGTGTGGCTGTGGGGCTCGTGGATAGCTCGATGGTGGTGTATCGAATGTGTTTGACCTCACAGCCGTTAAGCACGTATATTCTCACTAGTATGTGCTAACGATAGCTTGAGGTATGCAGATGTGGCGGGGTCTAATGGCTTGGTGGCTAATAACCCGGCAGTGCTGGTTCCTGGACGCCGCTCCATGGGGAATCCAGACTTCCCCTCTCCGAGCACGGTGGAATTTTTATAGCCTGTGGTTTTAAATGCTGTGATTTCCGTATGGCCGTGACGCTGCATCCAGCCCTGTCAAAGCTATGCTGGGGCTGGGCGAAACCTGCGCTGGAGATGTTGATCCTTGGGTAACGTGTCTGAGCTTTGCTCCGGTACGTGGGAAAGGCTGGGCTGGGAAAGGGAAGGACAGCTCTCCCGGGGTTATGCTTGCTGGGTGCTCTGACTTTATGTCTGAATACAACTATATTTTATTTTATTTATCTCTAAAATTTGGTACGTGCTTTGTGGAGAAGTGTCCGGTAAAGCTAGCTTGTTTGTTAAAAAATAGTAACAAAAACTGGACCGAAAGAGTTAATCTTGCAAATACAGCTCAGTGACATCCTAGGAGTGCCTGTCCAAAAATCTGGTGGGGAGTGGGCATGTGGCATTTCAAGGTAACAGGAGGGCATGAGGGCGGGGAGGTGGGAAGGAGCCATGGCAGAGGGGCCAGGATGGCAAAACCCATTTGCTGCAGTGGCGTAGCTGTTGGGGCCACGCTGTAACGCAGGGAGGGACACAGCACCATGGGATATGTGCCCAGGTGTCAGCAGGGAGACGAAGGCAAAGATGGTTTGTCCGCATCCGTAGTGGGTGTGAGCACCGTCTGCTTCCCAGCAGCATCCCTGGCTTTGTTCCCTGTGGTCCCCATCCGTGCAGGAAAGAGGCAGAGCTCTGCTGTTAATACCCTGGAGCTCTCTGGCTCATGCTGGCTCACCCTCATCATCCCGAGACATGGTCCCCAAAATGCCGGGCAGTGTCGGAATGCTTGCGGGTCCCTCCCTGTGCGAGCTCATTGCTGTCGGTGATCGCTGCGGCGGAGTGTGTCCAAGCATCACCTGGTCGGTGGGAATTTGGCAGTGGTGCTTTCTCCAGTCCCTGGTAAATCACATGAGAACCAACACCAAGGTCTGGCTGCTCTGGGGGTGCTTTGCGGCCATCAGACCTTGCCAGGCTAAGACATCCGCGTTCCCCCGTGTCCTGCTGCAGGGATGCTGCCTGGTTCCAGCCACCTCCACCTGGCTCTCCCTTCTCACAAACTTGTGGAAAAGTGATTTCTCTCCCCATTTTCTGGCCCCCTCCCAAACTAGATTAACACTCGCCACTGATACAAAACTTGCTGGAGGGGCCTGGTCAAGCAGGGCTGTAAAAGCCACATTTTCTTTGGGAATCAGATTAAGGCCCCTTCTTTTGCGCTGGGCGGATGCGGGTGACATGAAGTCTCTCTTTGTCCTGGATGGTATTTCTGGCCCAGCTGCAGCGGGTTAACCCTTTCTCATCCCACACAATCCCAGTGATGAATGGCCCTTTGCTAAGCAAGGGGGGCCTTTTCCTGGAGCGGCTGTGGGTGGAAGCATGGGCACTGTGGGCTGTGTCCTCCCCCTGCGCAGCTGGGGGCTGAAGTGGCAAAGCCTTCATGCCTGGGTAGGGGACCGTGTTGGCATGTATATGGGACAGGGACCTGCCCTAGCGCTGCTTTCTGCTGCCTGCCTTTGGCATTTTTTATCTCTATTCCCCCAGATAAACTGGTGTAAGGGGAGATGTGCCCCAGTCTTGCACTGGGACCAAAGCCCTCTCCGTGCTGGGGCAGCCCCAGGCTGCCTGGATGGCATAGAGGGACGTGGGTGGGACAGGGAGGGGACAAAAGTCACAGTGAGCACAGAGGCCAGGCCAGCTGGAGAGATGGAGAGCTGCTTGTGTGCTCCTCGGAGAGCAATTACAGTGTCAGCAGTGCTCCCTGGGGTGCCGGTGCCCAGCCGGGCGCTGGCACTGGGCTGGGGACGGGAGCGTAGTTTTGTCAGGAGAGCTGAAGGACTTAATTACCAGCCAGCAGCAGGGCGATTGCAGGCAGAAAGTGCCTGTATGGCTCCAGTGAAGCCCTCGGCTCCCTTGCCCAGGGTCCGAGGAGGCAGCTTGGTTTGGTACTTGGTGCTTGGCTCTGCTCTGCTGTGGCTGAACAGAAATGAAGGTGATCTCACAGCAGTGCCCTGGGAACTGGTGGCTGTTGGCATCTCATGCAGCACACCCAGGGCTTGGGTCCATTTCACCTTTTTTCTCCACTGTGCCTCATTGCTGCTTCACCTTGGATTCATCCACATTACTCTCAGCCTCAGCTTGGCTTATTTATTTATGCAAAAGCCAAATGGCAGCAGGGACCATTCCTTTCTTGTGGCCCGGCAGAGCTGGCAAGGGTGCCCAGTGCCAGCTCCCTGCAGCGTGGATCCTGTGCTGTTATCGGGGTGGCTCCTGATAAGAGCAGGGATTTCCCTGCGGGGCGGGTCCTGGACCATGGCAACGTGGGCTTGCAGACCACAGGTCTGAATTCTCCCCATGCCTCTCTGCTCTGCTGAGTGTTAGGACACGATCGCCCCAAGGCTGATGGAGGGGTGCCGCCATCTCCCAGATCTGACCCCAGGAGCAGATGGGGACTGAGCGGGACTTGCTCACAGTGTCGGGAGCTGTGGGGAAGCAATGCATTTCCTTTCCACCCGTCCACCTCCTCTTCCCCCCATCCTCCTGACCTTTCCCCATCAAAATACAAAGCACTATTATTCGTAGAAAAGCACCTCCATCAAAGGAGACAGCTGGCGCTGCAAGCAGCTTGCTGGGGATGGGTTGCTATTAATTAAGCTGCAGGAGACAGCTTGGCAGCTTGGCAGCTTGAATGGAGTTTTCCTTCTTTTCAAGGTTAGGGTGCCCTAAATTCTTTCTTCTTTACATCCAAAGGGAATTTATAGGTTTAAAAGGGGAAGCACACAAAGGACGGAGAAAGGCCCTTTATGCACAGCTTGCACAGACTGGCAATGAGTGTGTGTGTGCAGAAGGTCTGCAGGGGCCCTTTGGACACCCCAGCACCCACTTTGCAGCTTGGTTTGTACCAGGTGGATGCTGTGACCCCCATGGATGTCACAGCTTGGGCAGCGCTGGAGCATCCTCTTGCCACTGCCTGGGCATCTCCTCATCTAGAGAGGAATGCCACTTTGGGGCAAAATAGAGTTTAAACTACTTGAGCAAGTTTGCTTGAGCTGTGGGGTGACCCAGGTGGCCAAATTTCACTCCATACCGTTCCCCCTTGCAAAGGTAGTTTGTTTTCACCAAACTCATCTTCTGCCCCTGCTGCTGAGTCTGCTTTGACCATGCTGCTGGTGGTGAGAGAAACAGAAGGCAGTGGTAGAGGAGCGCTGGACCCCTGCGAGGTGCCCCTTGGTGTGTGAGACCCGCGGAGGGTCCGTCTGCGCCTGCCGGGCTCCACAGGGCAGGATATGGGGTTTGGTGGAGCAGGGCTCTGGGATGCTGGCGGAGGGATGTAGAGAGGATTTTGCTTTACCCTTTTGAGGGTAATTTGTCCTTTGTCATAGTCTGGCTGGGGGTGTCTGGGGAGTAGATTGTGCCCTTGAGAAGGAGAGATGAGGATTGCTCCTAAAGAAAAGGCAGCAGCCAAAGGAGCGAAGTGCGTTTCCTCCGGCAGGGCTGAGCTGTGCCATCTGCAGAGCTCTCCTGGTGACTCCTGAGCCTCAGCATTTCAGTGCCAAGGCAGACTGATCCCTGCTGTGCAAAACCTGTGCTCAGAGCTGCGGTGTGAGGGGAGTTGCCTGGAAGATGCTGCGTCCGCTTCACGTCTGTCCGAACCAGAACATCAGTGGCCAAACCCCTGCAAGGACAGTGGAGTGTGCGTGCTGGGAGGAATGGGTTTTCTTACTTTTTCCAAATATTCGTGACCCCAGAGTGGCTTCCGAGCAAAGCCCATTCCGTTCTGGAAAATGATGGATTACTCAAGCACAGTGAGGAGCCTCCTGCTTTTGCTGCTCAAGGGAGCAGATGCCGCAGATCCCCTGCAGAAGAAATGTGCTGGCGGAAGGGACGCTGCTGCAGGGGCACTGCTGGGATGCGACACCGGGAAGTGAGGCATGGCCTCCCCGGGGAGTGGGATGTGACGCCGGGAAGCGAGGCACGGCCTCCTCAGGGAGCAGGTGACTCACACCAAGGACAGTGCCAGCTGCGCACGCTGGCTGATGGCAGCATTTGAAATAATTCCTTCCTTCCTTCCCTCCTGGAGAATGGGAGCAGGCTGGACGTGACTGGCTGGAGGACCTCCCAGTTTTTGGTGCAGTGGGAGTGGGAATGGTCCTGACGCCGTGCGTAACACGGGTTCAACAAAATGGCCACGGTTCAATGAAGCTGGCAGGCTCTGCTGCCTGCTCCTGGCCAAGGCACGGAGGGGGTTGGTGGTGGTCACTCCCTGTGCTGGCTCAGGACGTCCCTGTTCTGCGTGATGGCGCCTGCAGAGCCCCGAGATGCTCCCGGCAGCACCTGCACCCCGTGGTACCTGCTGCTCCACTGCTGTCTCTGTCTAGGGAAATTTAAGCCACCAAACAGCTCCTTTTATAAAGGAACCAGTGTGATACCTGCAGAGATGCCTCTGACGTGGGCTGTTCAGAGAAGCTGCTCAATACCAAAAGCCAGGTAGCTTGAAAGAAAAAACCCAGCATCATCTATAGACTTGGGAGTCCAGTACAGCCAGAAGGGAGGAAATACTGTTGTTCTGTAGGCCTTATCATTACAGACCTTCTGGAGAGTTACCCTGCATGTTCAGAAGGGACCACGGTGGCTACCTGCCAGTGCCCTTCCCAGGTGGTAACACCTGCAGACCTGCAGCCAGGCTCTTAGAAGAGTGTTGGGGTTGGTTTTAGGTGTTCCTGGTAATGGGGGATCCTTTTTGCTCCTGCTGGAAGTGATGGTGTCTCTTTCAGTGTTAAAAAATTAAATTTTGGTCTTCTGGTTTGCAAGCCCATGTCCTTTTCTTGGTCATGCTGCCTTCCACTGAGCTTGCTGGTACTTTATCAAGGTCTCTAGATGTGCTTTTCCTTCTGCTATTGATCCGAGATTATAAATATCGTTGGCAGGATTTCCAGCTATCTGTCGAAGTCATTGGGGACTTGCAGGTGGTCAGCATTGCTGCACTATTAAAACAATAAAAATGATTTACTAAGCCCTAACGCTGCACTTTTAACTGGGGATTGGTGCAACACAGTACAAATTAGAAATGTCCCTTCAGCATTCCTGCGAGAAAGACATCCTGCCTGTGCTCCCCGCATTCAAGGGATTTGATGTTTTCTTAGAGTTGGGCAGCTTGGGGTGAAACGTTTTTGTTGGCAGTCCTGCAGGTCTCCCTCGCAGGCTGGCTAGCCCTGCTTAAGCTGTCTTCATTTGCAGATCTCAGTTATTCCTCAAAGCTGTGATTGGAGTTGGAGTACGTGCTGGCCAAGGGCAGAGCATTGCCTGGCGTAGGGGAGAGCCGCGGCGCTGCTGGGGTGGAGCAGGGCTGGCGTGGCTGGGTGCCAGCCCTGCTGCCGGACAGTTTTCTGGTGCAAGGTAAAAGACGGTGGTTGGAATTTTCCCCAAAACTCAGGTACTATGAAACCATCACTGGTGATCTGCTCCTCCCGCTGCCTCCCAACCTTTCCTGAGCATCAGTGCTGGACCACCTGTGGACCACCTTCTCCACTGAGCCCTCCCAGCCTTGTGCTAACGCAGTACTCATCCCCACGGCCCTGTGCGGTATGGCTGTGACATGGGGACCTGCTTTCACTTGCAAAGATGTCAGATAAAGTAGTACAGATAGGACTGCATAAGGCAGGCAGGAACCTTATTATTTTGATTAGTTGTAAGCCCAAGAACTGGATCTGTAGTTAGTTCAAATTGCTTGGTACAACTTACAACAGCAGGAGGGCCTCGCTAGAATTGCTCCTAACTCTGATTATTATTTTTTAAAAGAGAAGAACAATGACTTTGTGATTTTAAAACTCTGAGTAGGGGATTTGGATCCAGTTCTTGGCTCTGTTGTAAGTTTTCTGCCTGACCCTGGGCGAGTCACTTAATCCTCCTCCTGTCATCTGCACCATAGAGGTAAGGCTGCTTCCTTCCTCCGCCGGTCGGTCCTGCCTGTTTGCAGAGCGAGCTCTTGCAGCCAGAAACGTGCAGTGGGAGAACAAGTATGGTAGAGCCCTGCTCTCCTTCCAGGAATAGAGAGATGCTCCTGTAATAACAAATCCTGGAGGTGGCTGTTTGTCACTCTGCGAGTGCCTTCTCTGTGCAAACAGCCCCAAAGACACCTGAGAGCCTTCATGAGGACAAGCACGGTTAGCAAAGCCCAATGTACTTATTTGCTTTGAGGCCAAGGATGCCACTTTATTGTCCTTCTGAGCTGCTCGCTCCCCCACCTAGGGTTGTTTCTGGGAAGGATGAGATATGAGTTGAAACAAAATATTTTCTACGAATTAATCATCTGAAAAACAACTTGCACAGTGTGAGCTCAGATGTCTTTGCAGAGCTTCAGTGACCAAGGGGGGAACTTTTCTGTGTTTTTTTCCCCCTCACAGGCAAGATTAAAACATGTCCATGGTTTCAATGTGGAAGAATAACACTGAGGAGCGAGGCACTGGTTCACGTGGCCAAGCACCCTGTGCTCACCCCTCTGCTGCCAGTCTGTGTTTGGGCAAGTGAACGCTGTGTTGGATGCTTAACACCTGCACAATGTTACAGATGTGGTTAATTTAACGGCAGGGACATGAAGAGTGGATCGCATCTGCAAAGCCCATGTGCACCTGAGATCCCCCCTTGCTGCCCATGCAAGCACAGCACCTGAGTGAGCACAGCGGAGCTTTGCAGAGCCGGGCTGAGCTGCTTTCCAGCTCTGCTCCTGCCTTTTTCCAGCTAACACAAGGCTGGAGTGACTTGCAAACAGACCCAGCTGCTACTTGGGCAAGCCCAGTTTGGCATCTAGCATTGGATTTTCCTGGAGATTAGGGAGATTAAAACACTAATGCCCATTGATAGGGGTTAAAGCTTTATTAAGTTACAAAAAATGGTGTAATCCAGCAGAAAGCTACGCACAGCTGCAGTGTAAGCAGATTGAGGCTGGGTTTCCTGCTTGGGTGCTGGGGTGGAGGTTTCTCAGAAACTGGTATTTGTGGCACTTGTTGAAGTGGGGGGATGCGAGTCTCGCCCCCCTGAGCGCGTATTGTTTCCAGGGCAGCCCACGACAGCCTTGCCAGGCATTACAGGGAGGGGATGCTGCCAGCCCAGCGCATGGTGGTTGTGCTGGGTGGAGGAAGAGCTGCCGGTGGTCCAGAAGGGGAGAAGGAAGGTGACAGCCACGCAGAAAGTGACAGCCACGCGAGAGCCACCCAGGTCAAAAAGGATGGACAAGTACTAGCCCCTGGCTTGTGGGCTGTGCAGGCAGCACCTGTGCATGGGAAATGGAGTCCTTTGGGTATTGAGGGCTGCAAATGTGCAAATCTGTCTTAACCCTTCTGTCGCCTGCAGGCCTTTCTCTGGGAATGCAGATCTTCTGAGCCCTGCAGGGAGCTGGGGGAAAAAATATCCTGAGATCACAGAATAGGTCAAAGTAACGTGTCAGAACCAGGGGTCCAAAAGAGGCAGGTTGGCTTTGCATTATGGCTGTGAAGGGAGGGAGAGCCCCTTCCGCTCCTGGCCCTGCAGCCGGGGCAGCGCAGGCGTTGCTGGGCTCTCCGCGCCTGCTGCCAGGGCTTCCCACCGTCACCGCCGAACAGCACTGAGGGGGCTTTGGCCCACACCGGGACTGGCCAGGACCTCGAGCTGCCGGCGGGAGCAGGGCCAGGGGTGCAGCCCACCTGCCTGGCCCTGTGCACATCGCTGCTTCCCTCCTGCGGCTGGGGCCCTTCTTTCCGCTGGTGGGAGAGAGGTGGTGGTGAAGCTCTGGTAATCAAGATATAAGGCAGGAAGGGCTTGTGGAGACAGATAATATGTTTATTCAGCTTAACTGACATGATTTTAGAAAGCAGCCAGGCCAGTGGGTGTAAGCTGCCATCTCATCCTTGGCGGATGTGAGATGTGGCCCAGGGGTCTTCAAACAGCTGCAGAGCAAAGTGAGCCCACAGTCAGCGGCGTTAACACCCGTCGGAGGCTGGTTTCGGTCTCTGCTGGGAGAATTTCAGGATGCTTGAAAGCAAAAGGCAAGTTTCAGCCCGGAGCACTGAGTGCCAGGAGGGCTGCGCTCAGCGCTGGGGACGGGGGCGTGCCCCTGCCCCTTCGTCCCTGGGGCAGCGGGACGGACCGCGGGTCTGCTCGGGATGGGACTGCGCTGCGGCTCCGGAGTTTGTCCCAGCCTCGCTCTTTCCCCGTGGAAATCCCCAGCACCGACCCCCCGCACCTCCTGCGTGGGCCCGGGAGTGACCGCGGGTGGAGGGACGGGATGGGATGTGCTGCTGCTGCACATCGCCCCCAGACCCTTCCCTCTCTTAACCTCCACGAGCCCCCCCGGCCCGGGACGGGCTCGAAGCGGCTGGGAGATGGAAACCGCCCCGGGGCGAAACAAACTTCCCGGGAAGAGGCTCCATCCCCCCGGGCCGGGCTGGAGGGGGAGGAGGGCAGTGGGGGAGGAGGAGGAGGCAGGGTGATGGGGAGGAGGAGGAGGAGGAAGGGCGATGGGGGAGGAGGCGGAGGGCAGCGCGGGAGGAGGCGGGGAGCCGCCGGCTGCCGGAGCCGCCGCCGCCGCCGCGGGTGAGTCGCCGGTGCCCGGGGGCGGGGGCTCCGCGGAGGCGGGGGGCGGCGGGGGGGGGGGGCGAAGTGCTTTTTGGGGTGGGTGAATTATTCTGGGGGAGGGTCTGAGAGCGCGGGGAGGGGGTCCCGCCGGTTCCCACGGAGGCCCTCGGGCACGCACACCCGAGCGCGGTGCGGCGTGGCGGGGCAGGGGTGGCCGGGGGCGGCCGGGGGGCTCGTCCCGCGGCCCCCGCCCGGCCCCCCTCGCCCCTGCGCCCCGCAAGAGGGGCCGTTGTTCGGGGTGGCCTGGCCGCGATGCCGGCATTGTCCGGGGATGAATAGCGGCTGTGTCGGGGGGGCACCTCCTGCGGGGTCCCGGTGGCCCCGCCCGCGCTGCTGCTGCCCCCGTAAACGGGCTCTCGGCGCGTCTGGGACGCAGTTGCCCTTCGTAAAAAAAAAAAAAACAACAAAAAAAGAAACAAAAAACCCCCTACCCCTCAAAAAACAAAACAAAACCCCAAAGAAAAGAAAAAAACCGAGAATCCCCAAACATAAACAAAAAAAAAAAGCTAAAGTAAAACCCCCAGGATGTGAATGCCTCCTTGAGCACTGGTTGCTCCTGTCCCTCGCGGTGCTGGCAGCTCTGGCGCCGCTGGCTGGCTTTTTTTTTGTTGCGGTAGCCGCAGAAGTCACGGTAGCAGCCAGGCGCGGGGGGCGCGTTCCTCCCGCAAGGCTTTTGGGCAAGCTGGGTTTGCGGAGCACCCTGTCTCTTTGTTTTCAAAGCATTAGAGCTCTGCAGAGAAGCGGTGAGAGGGGTGAGAGGTGCTTTCTCTTGCCCAGGGACTGGGAAGGATCTCCACGTCCCTCCTGTGCTGAATCCATCGCCCAGGGTGGGCAGGGGGTTGGGAGGGGGGTCCCCTCCCCAGACCCACCAGAGAATCAGCTTTGTGGGGGTCCTCAGACCCCCCTGGGCATAGGCACCCCGAGCCTGTTTGTGGGGAGCAAGGTCTGCGCTGGCTGCCGGTGTGTTGCTGCATGGGGCCAGTTGATGGAGTAGCTTTTGCTGGCATTGGTGTGCAGGAGAGTTCCCCTGCGATGGGCTTGTCCCCAGCGAGGCAGGACTGCTCTGGGGTCAGCTCTCGCTCCACCTCCGGGGGAGGCTGCTTACAGAGGGAGGCCAGAGGGGGACCACTGGGGCTGCGTGGCCAGAGACCTCCACGTGCCCGAGGCTCCGGGCTCCGTTTGCAAGACTGGAGCGGGCAAGACTTCGGTTGTTTACAATCATCTTCTTCCATTTGAACTCTGGGCAAACAGAAGGAGAACAGCCTAACAGCTCCTTGCAGGTCTCTGTAAATGGTTTAGAGCTGCTGCCTCACGTGGCTGGAGAAATGAGGATGTACAACTGCCAGTTGCGCTGCAAGGGCTGGCACGTGTCTGAGCCGGGAAAGGGCGGTGGTCGGCCTCACGCCGTACCTGGGACATGCCGAGGCGGCACAGGGGCTTGCGTCTGAGCTCACAGCAGCGGTTTGTGAGCGCTCGAGGTTGTGTCCAGGCGGACCTGGCACCACAGTTTGACCTGTGGGTCATCGCTGCATCCCAGCCCAGAAACACCCAGGACTGGAGCCTGCGGCAGCCGGAGGGTTAAGCCAGGAAGGGTAAGCGGCATCCTGGAGCATCCATCTCTTGTAAATGAAAGAGTGAGGGAGGGATGGGTGAGCTGCGGCGGAGGGGTGAGCTGCGGCGGAGGGGTGAGCTGCGGTGGAGGGGTGAGCTGCTGTGGAGGGGTGAGCTGCGGAGGACGTTTCCGGAGCAGTGAGCGAGGACGGAAGCGCACCTGGCAAGCGGGGACAGCTCGACCTGCGCAGCTGTGCGCAGTGTGTCCCTGTGGCTCGGTGTTGTGGCTCTACCTGGTTGCCTACTGAAGTGCTCGCTCCAGAGCAGGAATTGCTGCCTCCTTTTTTGATCTCTGAAAATGGATTTATCCCCCTGTGTGAGTAAAACGCTTCAAGCTTGGAGCACCTTGCATGCTCAGGAAGCACCTGTCTGCCTCTCTGACAGCTCTTGGGTGGATTTGGTCTAATGAAGTGTAGTTAAGCATCCTCTGCTATTTCTAGGTCCTGTCTGTTGGCACCCGGGTGGAAATGCAAGCCAAGAAGGAAACATTAACTGGTTGGTAGGTGGGCCTGGGCTGGCGGCCAGCCTGAAACCATAGCCTGGTGCCCAGGGATGCAAGGGACAGGCTCCAGCTCAGGCTTGGCTGTGCCAGCTGGGCACAGATGATTGCAACTGAATAATAGAAACATCCCTTAGTTACAGTTTGGTGCTGCAGGTTCTGAGGTGGTGGCTCTGCACGTCAGGCTGAGCCCTCCTCTGGTGTGCTAGCTGCCCCCCCAGTTTTGGACTGAGCCATGCCTTGCATTCCCTGGTACCCACGCATCCCTGTGGGACCAGCACGGACCCAGCACTGGGGGATCCCGCTGTGGCTCTGACTGGGCAGCTGAAGAAAGCAGCAGTGCCTGGGCTACGCTGGGTTTGCATCCAGCACCAGCTTTGCTGCCTCCCTCCCTCCCGACCCCTCCTGTCCCCTCGGAAGGGAAAGCTGTGGCTTTGCCACCTCCTCCACGGGTTGGATCTGTTTCCATAGCTCATGGTCACCAGCTCGGTGTGCAATGGGGAGAGGCCCCAGAGGCTGCCCGTGCTGCAGTCCCACCGGCTGGCTGTAGTTAACCAGGAACTATAAATTTACTCTTTGTTTCTAAAAATGTCTCTGTTACACGCTACAGGCACAATTTTGTAAGATTGCTGCTCCCCAAAATTGAAAGGTTAGTTGGTCCGCACTGCTTCCTCGAAAACATCTGTGGATGCTCAGCTGCCTGGGAAGCGGTTGTGTTTTCATGCCCTGATACACTGCTGTTCACTGCTGTGAATCTTTTCTCTGTGTTCGTGTGAACCTATCCAACAAATCTGGAAGCCCACGGTGTTTCCAGTCTCCACTGTGTGGAGGAAA
This sequence comes from Theristicus caerulescens, assembly GCA_020745775.1. NCBI lineage: Eukaryota > Metazoa > Chordata > Aves > Pelecaniformes > Threskiornithidae > Theristicus > Theristicus caerulescens. The sequence goes on from CM036571.1 coordinate 373,008, forward strand.
GGGGAGTTCTCCTCACTGCATCGTCTTGGTCTTCTGGGTGCTTGTAGATCTGCAGAACCAGCTGCAGAATCAGCAAAAGGTGACAAATGCTTGGTGCTCCCTGCATTCATGGGATGTTTCTTTGATTTACCCAGCAAGCGTTAGCATTTCTCCATTGGTTGCACGTGCATCTGTATAGTGTGCAAATGGTTTGAATCTGGCAGCTGGGAGGATGCAGCAGGCTGCAGTGGCAGAGGTGCAGCCTCCTGGCCTCTCTCTGGCGGCTCTCTGCCGCCGTTGAGCACCGGGTCCATGACCAGCCCTCTCCAGGATCAGCTCTGCCCTCCCAGATCACCAGCATCCTGCTCCCCGTGCATCGCTGGAGCAGAGAACAGAGCTGCTAGGTCTAGCTGGGAGCTGGGGTATACGAGAAGTTCCCGGTTCAGCCCCTGCAAGGGCTATTTAACCTTTGTGTATCTGCAGTGGAAACACCAGTCTCCTACAGATCCCTTTCCCAAATTCTCGATGAGGACTGCCAGCCCCGTGGTTCAGGGTTTCAGGTGAGCCCATGGCCTGCGTTTGCATCCCCTGCCCTCAGCCGACCTGGGTTGTCGCAGCCGCGTGGCATCAGTGCAGCATTTCCAAGCCCTGGGTTTGCTGGCAGCCCCTCGTCAGCAGCGTTTTGCAAAGCCCATCCCACAGCCGCCTGCGCACGGCGTCCAGCTGGCTGGAGGAGCGGGGGGCTCCCTGGGGGGCTCCCCGAGGCTCCCCTCCCTGCAGGGTGCCTTTCATCTGCTGCTTTGCAGATGTTGGGTTTGGCTCATGTCTGACACGCATCAATTATAGTGCAACAGCCCGGAGTCTTTGGCAAAATCAACTTTGGAGCAGCTGCCCTGAGTCAGCCTGGTGCCCAGGCTGGAGCTGTGCGTCTGTTCCCACTCGGTGCAGCGCTGCCCTGACGGTCGCGACATCTCCCGTGCCCATGTGGAGACATGCCTGGTAGACGAGGTCTAAGTATGGCACAAGCACGTGTTCCCGTGTGCTTCATGTTTATCCAGGAACACGTGAGCCGGAGGGAGCTGCAGGCTCTGGGCTCTCTGCCCCCATCAGCAAAGTGAGCAGCTCGTGCACTTCCCCAGCCTCCCTCCCCATGGGAGGAACAAGCAGCAGTGTTATGGTGGCACTGGTGAAGCAATGGTGTGTGAGGTCTGATCCTGCTCTGGTCAGGGACTCAGTGGCAATCAGGAATTTCTGACACTCTTGCGTGGTTTATTAATCCTTCCCTCCTTGCAGCGCTCTGGAAGGGTCGGCTCAGTGATGCTGGCACCGAGAGCGCCGCAGGTTTGGCTCCATCCCCACGGAGAGCACAGCAGGTCAAACAAGTACAGTATCTGCCCGTGGCATGTCCTGGGCAGCCACCACTTCTGCCCCTATTTATTTCTAGGTTCTTTCTATTTTAGACAAGTGCCTGCCGGGAGTGCTCCCTGCCACCCAGAACAGCATCCTTGTGTGCCTGTGCTGCAGAGTGGTCCTGTGGCTTGGCTGCATCCTGCCTCTGCTGACACAAACCCCTTGGAGCCAAGTGGAATGCTGGAGTCCTTGCTAAGAAAACACCAGTTCAGTGCTGGGAGGCTAAAAAGAAAAGTGAAGGTCTGGGTTGTAGCATTTCCCTTGGGAGTCTGCTGGTGCCACCGGGGCATTTGTGTCTTTGCATCACTGCTGTCCTGCAGACACTCCTAGTTGCAATACATTCATTTTTATTTTATTTTTTCCCAAACAGGAGCTAGGTGCTAGAAGAAAATGTCCTTTAAATCACTTTTTCCTCGCAGACAAGCCAAAGCAGCGTGGGCCGTGCTGCCGGCTGTGCTGCTCAAGTGCATCCTGGGTGACAGCACGCCTGCGTGCTCCGCGGTGACAAACAGCCACCTGCCATCGCCCCGCGCTTCCCGTGGCTTTTGTCTTGCTGGGGGCTGGGGCGTCCTGATCCCTCCTGGTTGCACTGAAGGCAATGTGGCGAGGCAGCACATAGAGTCTGCTGCCTGTGCCAGGGACAGGTTTGCCTGCATGTCCCCCTGCCCAGGGAGGGGTCAGCCCCTTCTGCATGCTGCCGGCTACTCCTTAGCGGAGCTTGATAGACAGCAGCCAGGAGGTGCTGGAGGTGCTCCTGGCCTTTATCGCAAGTGGAGGGTGACTTTCTGCTCCATTTGTTTAGTTTCTTGATTTTTCTGTGCATGCTGCTAGACCTTAGCTACACCAATTTCCCAGGCTGCCATCCCGTCCCGCGGGGCCAGCGCACTTTGGGCTCTCTCCCGCGCGTGCAAGCGATGTCTGCAGGGGTTAAAACCGTTGCATAACCCAGCACTGGTGCCGATGGTAGCGTATTTTCCATGTGATTTAGGCTTTGGGGTTTTTTTTCCTAGTGGTATGTAGGGATTTTTTCCACTTTTGGCCTTGCCGTTTTGGAACGGGGCTAATTTGGGATCTGCGGTGAGATCTCGGGCACGCGGGGCCGGTCGGCTTTGCAAGGAGCAGCATTGGCAGCGTGTTGCCAGCTGTGCAAGAGCCTGAATCTGTGTGTGCCTGGTGCAAAGCCGGGGAGGAGCATGGTGCTACTGCGCGTGTCAGCTGCAGTGTGTTTGCTCTCTAGCAGCTCTGTGAGTAATGCTGGTCTGCACAGCCCAGGACTGAGGATTGGAAAAAAAGGGTTCAGAGTGATCAAATGGTCTTTGGGATCAGTTCCGGGTCTGTTTTTTATTATTTTTATGTATTTTTTTCTGCTTGGCCTACATTTGAGCACGTGGAAGCGCGCTGTGCTCGCAGGAAACGAGCGCTTCCGCCTTGCGGACCCTGGCAGGCTCCGGTCTGACGCTGCTCCCGCAGCTCCTGCCCATCACTGGAGGAGAAGGGATGACGGGCTTGTGTTTGGAGAAGCCCCTTTGGACCAGCCACGTTCCTACAGACAAATCCCTTCAGAGGGAGGGAGAGAAAACCAGGCAGCACCTCATCAAAGGCCAGAAATAACAGTGGGGTGAGGTAGATGAGCTGAGATCCATATTCCTGTTTGAACGAATAAGGATGAGGACTTTGCAGTAAGTCCTTTGTAAATAATAATAACATTTTTTAAATTAATAATAAATAATTAAAAAATAATAAATAAACTTTGCAAAAGGCTTAACAAAAATAAAATGCTTGCCTAGGCTGGTGGCTGCAGGGACCTGGGCATCAATCAGCAGCAGCCCAGGGTGGGGAGGGCTCTCAGAAGTGCGTTTTCCTAAAACCCGCCTCTCCGTGCCTGCGTTAGAGGAGCTTGCCCTGCACGGCTGATACCTCCAGGAGCTTACAAGGACCAAGCTGAGCCTGTGCATGCTCTGCCTTCGGGATATTTGCTGTGCCTGCTGCGGGCAGCACAGAGCAGCTGGGGTGGGGTGGGAGCAGACTGCATCACCCGGTAGCACATCAATGGCAGTTTGTCCTTCCCGGCAGCAGATGCTCCTGGCTGGTGCCTGTGGGAGTGGGTGGTTCCCCAATTTTTGTTATGAAGGTGTTAAATGAGGCGGTAGTGCCCATTTGCTTCTCCTGAAACACTTTGCTAACCTGGAGCTGTCTTGCAGGGGAGGTGAGCGCCCTGTCTGCAGGAAGTCGAAGGGTTTGGGTTCCTCGGTCAGATATTGGCAGAATTAGAGCGGGATCGCGAAAGCTTCATGGCTGCATGGGTGTTGTCTGGCACGACCCGTTTTGATGTAGATGTACTGGTTTTTGTTTTTTTGAAGAGAAGTGAGCTGGGGCCAGCAGCCTCTGTGCCGCATCAGCTGGAGCTCGAGGAGGGCATGTGTCAGTAGACACCAAGGACTTTTCTGTCTTTGCAAAGCCATCCAGTTCCCCGAAACATGTCCGCAAGGCATTCCCAATAGCAATCTGCATAGCACTGTAATTACAGTGGTACAGAGGAGCGGGCAGGCTGTATAGGTCTGCAAGCCTTTAACAGCAGCGCCTGGGCACAGGGCCGTGTTGCTAAAAGCCTTCATCACTCACTAAATAAACCCCTGGACTTGTGCCGAGGACTTTTCTCAGCGCTGGGTCTCGCTCTGCGGCAGCGGTTTGGCTGCTCCTGGGACCTGGTGTGCCTGCTCCCTCCATAACAGCATCCCTTTGCTGCGGCAGGCTTGGTGATGTGGGCAGGGATCAAGGTGAATCCAGTAAGTTAAGAAGGGGAATCCCAAATGTAATGTAATTACGGGTGAAGGAAGATCCCGTGTGCCTCCTCCCTCTTAGCCTCCCGGTGCCCCGAGTCCCTGCACGTGCTTTATTCCCACTTTGGATGCAACAGGCAGCTCCTTTCATTCCCTGCCAGGAGCAGCATTCCGGTGTGCTCAGCACTGCCTGCCATCCCTGACCACCCTCTCTTTGCCTCCGCAGGTCCAGAGGCAGTTCCCAGTCACGCACCCGGCATGACGGACGTTCCACGGGATGCCGGCCCCAAGCAGCCGGCGCCAACGCGGCTGGACAAACCGGCTGCGGACTTTGGCTATGTGGGGATAGACGCCATCCTGGAGCAGATGAGACGGAAAGCCATGAAGCAGGGGTTTGAGTTCAACATCATGGTCGTGGGTGAGTTCTCCCCTTGCGCCAGCTGCCCACAACGTGCTCGGCGAGTTGTTTTTGTTCTTCTGCGACGATGTTTGTCCTCTCTGGAGCCTCCTCAGGAGCAGCAGCTTGGGCTCAGCATTGGGGTCTTTGCCTTCGGAGTCAGCAAACCCTGCTCCCGAGGAGCTGGCTTGAATTCAGCTGTCATTAAAGCTGGTGGTGTGATGTGGCCCGTGGTCCTGCGCATCTTCCCGTGTCTTGGGGTGCATTACCCATAGGCACGTCCCAGAGGGGAACACCCTGAGGGGTGTCAGGACTCACTGAAGCCTTGCAGAGAGCTCCCTAGCCCACTGTCCTGGGAGCCCTGCACTGGTTTGAGCAGTTAGAGAGCATGTTAGGGCTCAAAGGGTTGCACCACTGCTGGTATACCAGAGCCCTGATCTGTGCTGGTATTTCCAGCAATTTGGCTAAAATTCCTGCTTGTGAGTTTCCTTGTATTTAAGAGATTGTGCTGAGCAGCTCAGACAGCAGATGCAACTGTGCTACAAGTACTAGGGAAGAAATGTCTTGTGTGATTTACTGGTGGGAACCAAGAGCAGCAAGAGTGTTTGCATGGCTTGGTGGTTTGGTTTGAACAGCTTCTGCTACCAGTGACTCCTTTGGGGACCTGCAGTGTGGCATGGGGGGAATGAGAGTGTCCCAGAGAGTGTCCACGTGCAGGGAGGGAGGGCTGGAAGTTGTGTGTCCAAATCCCGCTGCCTGCAAGCTCCTGTTAATAAACTTTCCGAGGCTGCAGCATGGATGAGATGAAGGAGCTTTATTTCAGCTGGAGGCCACTGGCCGCATCGCCACTGCTCTGGCTGCAGCTTTTGCTGTAGGGGTCTGTGCCCCTGGGCTCCCGGTGCCAGGGACTGCACCAGCTGCTCACCAGCAAAATGCTGGGTGTACCGGAGAGCTGGGCAGGCACCATGCGAGGCTGTGCAAGGGGTAAAAGGGAAAAGAAATGAGCCTTTTCTGCATTTTTTCCAGCTATATCGGTGTCTGGCCTGGTCCCATGGAGCCCCCCACGTGAGCTGGGCTATGCTCCCTGGGGCCAGGCTGTGCAGGTAGCAGTTCTCCTTGCCTGAATTTCCCTGGGAAGGTGGCGGGTCTCGCCATCCCGCTTCCTCCTGCAAGGAGTAGGGCTGCGGGTTTGTGCGGGGATGCCCATGGGGCAGGAGCCCCCACAGCCCTGGGGGGCTTCCTGGGATTACGGGAGGGCCTGATCCAGAGTTTGCTAATTCTGCACAAGATATTAGTGTGCTGTAGCTTCCTAATGAGCTCTGCTGATGGTCTGCCTTTCCCATTTTGATATTTTCATACACAAACTGATCTATGGGGAGGGCTCCATTGGCTGGGAGATCGCTGCAAACCCAGTTATTGCAGAACCAGTTCTTGCAAGGTTTTTTAACAAACCCAGCTCTTTTTGCTGCCAGTGGAGTAGCACTTCCAGGGCAGAGGGATTGCAGCACTGATACTGAGAGTCTGCAAGTGAGATTGCATGAGCTGAGTCCCCATTTCCCAGCCAGAAGAGGCACCCGTCCCTCCACGACCAGGCTGTGCTGCAGCAGCGCCTCGGTTTCTGCTTTGCAGATGCAGAGGGATGTTTAGGAAAGGGCCCAGCTTTGCCTTGGCAGCGCTGTGTGTGGTATGAAAGCCTGTGCTGCAGCGCGGCTGGAAAACATTGTTCTTCCCTTGGCAGGCTCTGGGCTGACTGTTTACAGGCTGGGGAATTCGTGGCAGCATAAACAAGTCGAGCTCTGGCCCTCCCAGAAGACGCAGGGAGGAGCAGCACCTTGTGGGATGCCCCTCGGGGTCGGGATGCTCTGCTCAGGCTGGGAGGCAGCAGCCAGCCCTTGTCCTGCTCCATTTCTCCAGGGGACAGTCGAGGTTCTAGGGATTAGTTTAGCTCCTTTATTCCCATCCAGTCTAAGCTGCAAGTCCTTGCATTGAAATCATTGCAATCCCTGTTTTACAGGTGGGAGATGCAAGGCAGGAGGTGACTTCTGCAAGGGAAGTGGGAATTGAGCACTGCTGCCAGCATGGGGTCACTCTGCCTGCACCATGTCCTTGTGATGGGGCTTTTTGAAAATCCTGTACCCTGTGTACCAGGGTCCCTGTTCAAAAGGGTTTCGCCAGCCTAACCAAAGCTCTGAGAGGAGGCTTCAGGCTGAGGTCAGCTTAGCCCTGTGTTGTCTAAGGCTGTGGAGATGAGAAAAAAGGTCTACACTTGAAAAAAACCCCAAAGCACATCTTTTGCGTTCAGATTTTGGTGCAGAGCAGCTGGAAGGAGAGGAGAGCGGGCCAGGCACAGTGGGGCTCAGCCGCTCTTTCCCTGCCTGATTTCAGCTCAGGGAAAGATGCTGGGCTGCAAACCAGGGGAGGTGGGAGCGGGTCCGCCCTGCGCTCAGCCATCAGGTCCCCAGGGTGCAGCCGCATGCATCACTCAGCAAGGTCAGCCTGCGGCCGCGGTTCGGAGAGGCACATCGCATCCGTGGCTGCCAGTGGCTGTTGCCTCTGGTCCCTTTCCAGGCAGTCCGACTCTGGCAGCTTGGACAGGCACGAATGCAGAGATTGACTGCCAGGAGCTCTAGCAGCGTGTTGCCCTGCTTTCCCCCTCTCCCCAAGTGCTCTGTTTAATGATGAGCAGTGCAAGGAGAGCTTTGCTTTGTCTCTCTGCATTCGCAGCTCCAGACCTGTTTGCACCTGGCGCCCGTGTTTTAAGGCAGCAGAGGACCAGGAGCACCAGACCCCAGCCTGGTCCATGTGTTTCTTCTGCAACCCAGCTGTGATAGTGGCGGGTGAACAGGGTTTTCCTGTACTGGATTGCAGCGTGCCATGGGTAGCGTTGCAAGCTCAGCTCCCAATTGCTGTTCAGTCGGGGAGTGGGCTGGCCAGGAGGTGATGCCCAGCGCTAATGTGCTGGTTGACCCTACCATTGGTTTAGTGTTGGGTGCCTTTGGCAGCCTGGATGGATCATGACCCTGGAGGACGTAGGTGAAATCCTTGCTGACTTTGTGCTTAGAGATACTCTGCAGTGCCAGGGATGTGCCAGCAGTGGTGCCGCAATAGCTGGCTGCAACGTGGCTCGGCAGAACGGGGCCAAAGGGCCCCCCATGGTGTGTGCAGGAGCTCTGCAATGGTTGCAGGGTGCACCGGACATCTGCTCTGAAGCCAAGTGTCTGTTCCCTGGGTTTTGAGGAGTTTCTTTGTTTTCTTTGCTCTGGAAAAATTATTCTCCGAGCTCGTGGGACAACTGCTCTGGAGAGTCGAGAGCTGCTGGTGTCCTTTCTGCATAGATTGACCTCAGCTCTGGGATATAAGGCATAAAAATGCTTCTCTGTAAAAGCTGTTTTTTCTGAAGTCGTGGAATCTGATGTGCTTCCTGGGACATTGTTTGTGGGACTCAGACGAGCGCCTGGCCTGGACCTGCCTAAAAGGGTCCTTGCAGCCAGCTGGTCCAATTGCAAAAGCAAGTCCGGCCAGGAAGCAGCAGTGGATGCTCCAGGGCTGAGGTTTGGAAGGCTGTTGCTGTTGTTAATCCTGTCCAGCTAAGGGCTTGCCAAGTTGCTCCTAAGTCTTCCCTTTGGAGCTGGACAGGGGAGGCTGCAGGAGGGTGAAGGCACAGATGTGTCGGGATGTTCCTTCCTTAGGTTCCCTAGTCCCCGTGCCCTTCTTCAGGCTGCTGAGTGTCACCGCAAGCCTTAAAACATCCCTGACGGTGTCTGCCTGTCCTCAGGGTTGCTGTGATTTCAGCTGGATGCAAGGAACTGGCTCTTGCCCTGCTCGCTCCCAGCAAGCCGGCTGCTTTGGAGCCAGGGAAGATGCTTGCTGCCCGCAGCATCCTCCTGCCCAGGATGGACTTGAGCTCCTTGAGCCGGGGAGGCTGCAGGGGAGCAGCTGCTCTTACCTCCCTCCTGCAGGTCCGGTGCAGGCTGAGTCCGTCAGCATCCCCACCCTCTGGCCCCTGAAAAAATAGCCCGGAAACGAGTGAGTGCTGACTGTGGTTTATCCTGCTCTTTTCTAGGTCAGAGCGGCTTGGGGAAATCCACATTAATCAACACCCTCTTCAAATCCAAAATCAGCCGGAAATCTGTACAGCCGACTTCTGAAGAGCGGATTCCCAAGACCATTGAAATCAAATCCATCACTCACGGTGAGGCTCTGCAGATCCCACCTGGTGCTTTGGCTTTTGGTCCTGCTCTGCCTTGTGTCTCCAGGGGCTCGTGGGGGTTGTGGACCTCCGCTAAACCTCCACTCTCGTCTCTCTGAATGGGCTTTTACCATTCAGAGATGCTTGCAGGTCTGAGAAAACATCTATTTTTTCTTTATCCACCAGCATGGACTTAATTGTGATGGAAGGGAACAAGTGAGGTGGCCATGGTGGGTGGCATTTCAGGGCAGATGCGGTGTTGCATCCCTTTGGAGGGCTGATTTGTGCCTATTAGAAGCTGTGAAGGTGCGTTTCTCCCCTGGGAGCAAGCTCCAGCCTTCCAGCTGATTTTGGGAGAGTGAGCTTGGCCAGAGCGCCCATCGACGCTTGCCTCACGTACCGGCTTTCCTCTCTGTTTCAGAGATTGAAGAGAAGGGGGTTCGTATGAAGCTGACGGTCATCGACACCCCAGGCTTTGGAGACCACATCAACAACGAGAACTGGTGAGCTGCCTTCACTGATGTGGGGACTGCTGCAGAGGGAAGGCGGCCAAGCCCCAGGGCATCCTGACCCAGAGCTGGAGCCGAGGGCCGTAGCCTGGTCCTGTGCCGCCCATGCTCTGTGGGGAGCAGGGGAGAGGGTTGTTGTGGGTGGCAGCGCGGTGCCATGCTCCCCGGGGCTGATCCTGGACCCTGTGAGAGCCCACAAACATCCTGCTGTTCTGGGCATGAGACAACCTTTGTTCACGGCCGGGAGCAGCTGTGTGCCGGCATGACTGGTCCCCGGACGTTGCTCATGTGGCTCTGAAGGCTGAACTCTGCCAGGAGTCCCTGGGACAGTGGCTGGCTGTGCGGGATGGCCCCCCCGGACCGGGGCAGGGCTGGGCCGGCCGGTGGCAGGTGCCTTCTCCTCACCACGAGCTGGGCTGGGCTTTGTGGGGTTTGATGTGGCTCTTGCTCCTGTGCCACAATGGGGTGCAAAGAGCTGAGGGACTGTCCTGCTCAGCAGCTGCGTGTTTGAGTGTGTTTTGGGTTTGTTTGTTTGTTTGTTTTATGGGATTCCATAAGATGCTAAGCATCCCTGGCTCGTGGGCTCTGCTTCACACAGTCAGGCCAGGTGGGAGGTTCAGGGTGGTCCCAATCCCTCACACAAACCCATCGTCCTGTGTCTGTCTCTGCAGCTGGCAGCCCATCATGAAGTTCATCAATGACCAGTACGAGAAGTACCTGCAGGAGGAAATCAACATTAACCGGAAGAAGCGGATCCCTGACACACGGGTGCACTGCTGTATATACTTCATCCCAGCCACTGGCCACTCGTACGTACCCTGCCGTCCTCACTCAGACCCTCAGGGCTTCCCTCTCCTGCATTCGGTCTCAGGCAGCTCAGCTGTCAGGGTTGTCCTTGGGATCCCCCCGTGTTTCCTGGGAACTTGAGGAGCTTGGGGACAGCGTGAAGCTGTCCTTCCTAGGGCTGTAGCATCTGGAGCTCTCGCAATAACATAGCAGAGCTGCTGTACCCCAGAGAAACATGGCATTTCCTCTTCTGAAGGGCCATCAAAGCCTCCCCGAGCTCTGGTTAGCTGCTTGCTTTGCTTTGGTCACTGTGCTTGCTCGACCGAGGATGGACACCAGTTGTTGAGCTCTCAAATTGGATGGAAAGGCTGCCTTTGCAAACAGAACATTAATTTTTTTTTGCTGTGCCCCTGCCTTTGTAAGGGGAGAAGCTGGTTTTCCTTGTGCTACTGAGGGAGCGAACACTCTCGCCCTTTAAGGGTATTTGGTAGGTTGTTTGACTAGTCTGCAAGTGGGATGGAGTTTATTCAGTGCAGAGCTCTCTGGGCTCTGGCACTTCTCAAGCGACAGCATCAAAGACCCAGATCTCGCTCTATTTTTTTTCTGTTTTTTTTTTCCTAGGCACATAGCCCATGGTGAAATCTGGGGCGCTTAAAGTGTCTTGAAAAATGTGACTTAAAGTATCACAACATGAAACGAGACCTAAGTTTCCTTTTGATTTGTGTCAATTCCTTCCACTTCTGGCTCTGTCTGCATGGGGATTTTTTGGGGTCTGTTTTCAAAAGTAAACTTAAGCCGCCAGCACTGTATTAATGTCAGCCTTTTCCTCTTCCCCATGTAGAGATTTATTCCAATAGAAAAGACTTTGTTTTGATTCTGTCAGTGGGTAGACCAAAAATGCATCCTTCACTGGAATAAAATGACTGCATGGGCCAGTTATGCTCTTCTTGTGTAACCAGCTGTCGACTGGGAGCAGAGGGGCCGACAAAACGTTTATGGTTTAATACGATAAAGCAGAAAACGTTTCAAAAGGAGATGACATTTTTAGGACAGTCTAGTGTGTTGGTCTTGCTTATCTCAGCCCCGATCTGCAGACCCTGCCTTGGCAGGTCGGGGTATTGCAGCATTAGCTATGCTTGAGCTTTTTCTCATTGCTTTGGGTGTTTAACCCTTAAAAGCACATCCGATGCTTGGATCCTGCGGAAACCGCACCCGCACAGAGGTTGCAGATTTTGGGTGGTGGTGTCTGCCCTCCCCGGGCTGCGCAGGCGGTGCCGTGGAGCCCCATCCACGCGTCCCCTGCTGGAGCCTCTCCAGCTGAGCGCTCTGGTTTCTCTCACCCACCAGCTAACAGCAATTGCATGGAAGTTCGGCTGATTTTTTTCTTTCTCTCCAACAAACATGTGTTTCCAATATCCAAGTGAGCCTGGCGGTTGGAGGCCATTGTTGCTGAGCCCTGCACTGATCCTCCTTCCTGGTAGCCTGATAGCCCAGCTGGGGCCAGCGCTTGCTCCCTGGCTGCGGCTCCGGGGACTGCGCTTTCCTGCCCTGGTGTCAGAACCGGCCTCTGGCTCATGCGTCCCCTCCTGCCATGGGATGGAGATAAGCCAAGGAATGAATGAAGGGGGACAAACTCCACCAGGAGGGAGAAGTCAGTGGGAAATTTTGCTTCTCTGAGAGCTCGAGCAGGCATTGGGTTTCCTTTCTGCTCCCTTGTGAAGCCCAAATTACATTTCTCATCATCATGCATGGGCTTTTCCCAGTGTTTCCCATGGTCCATGGACACGAATGGATGGCGTGGCCACCTCTCCTGTGGGGTGGAGCTGCTGTGGCAGCACTGGTAGCAGCGGATCATGCTCATTTTGGAGGACAAGGGTTTGGGAGGCCATGTCATGGGGTTGTCGCACAAGGCTGAGTGCAGGTTTGTGCCCTCGCCAAGGCAGGTGATCCATGGTCCCTCATGGAAGGGTATGGTAAGGGAATCCAGGTCCTTGCTTTGGCACTTCTGGCTTCACTGGGAGGCAATAGGGAGCACGACTGGCAAGGGCAGCAGCTCATAGTGCTGCAGGGACCTGCCGTAGGGACAGCCACAGCCAGCTGTGGAGGACCCCACTGTTACCGCATGGCACCATCCATGTGCTTCCCGTGCCACTTGCCATCCCAGGATGCTTGGTGCCATCCATTCCGGGATGGTGATTGCATGGGGCTTGTTTGCATTGCCTTTGGGGAACTGCTGCCCTTACCGTGTGATGCAACCAAAGCAGCAGTGACTCCTGTCTGTCTGTCCCTCCCCACTCGCATGGTCAGGTACGGCACAGGACTTGGCATCCCTTCTCTGGCACATGGCTGCTGCAGGCAGCCGGGGCAAAGCCTGCTGGGTCACTGGGTGAGAGCTTGCTTTTTTCTTAAACAGAAAGGGAAGGAGAGGGGGAAAAAAGCAAAGTTAACCAAGTGTACAGATTCAGAGGCTGGAGTGGAGGGTTGCTGGGCTCCATTTCAGTCTGGCCCTCCCGTTTGGGCAGCTCAAGGGTTAATCAGCAGAGAAGTTTCCGCTGCTGTCTCCCTTTGCAGGGAGTTCAGGGCAGACTTTGCAAACCATCTAGTTCACACACCCCCTGTTCTTCTTGTAACACTCCCGTAAAACCATGTTTGTGAAGGCTAAGTAACATGCTGGCAGGGGCTTTTGGCTGCAGCCATGCAAGGCCGGCTCTTCGCCACCCAATAAATATCTCAGCTCTGACCCCTGTTAAGTACCGCTCGGCTCTGAAAAGGGGCTTTGAAACACTGCCCCAGCCTCGGCAGCCCCTTCTATGTGTGTACCAGAGCTGCTGGCTGACGGGCTGACACCCACTGCTGCTTTCCCTGCTAGCTGCCCTTCTCGGGTGCCGGCTGGGTCCCTCAAGCAGGCTGGTGGGTCCCGGCGATGGGGCTGGGCGGCTGCTGGGTGCTTGCTGGAATTTGCTTAATGCACAGCTCAAATTCTTGCTGCTAGTTTGATCTGGGGCACAACCAAAAGGAAATAACTTTGCAGCTCGCCGTGAATTTTGATTCCTATAATGGCATTTCAAGGGAACCAGCAGGAATGAGGCTTAGATCCTGTCCATGCACGTTGGCTGTGGACAATGCAGAAATAACGTGTGCCCAGCCATGATTAAGTGTACCTAGCTGCTCTGCTTTCCCCAGGCACATAGCAAGAGGCGACAGGGGAGCAACCAGGACTGGCTGGGGTGGGCTGGAGCCTTTCCTGCAGCTCCTGCTCCAGCCCATCCACTCCCTTTAGTGCTCCTCCACCCCTTCCCAGCAAAGCCCAAAGTGTGTGTGTGTCTAGTTGCAAGTTAATAATCTTGGGGACCGTTTGGGGAAGGGGAAGAAAACACATGCTTTTTCTTCTTGAGCTCCACCCTCTCTTTTGTGATCTGCTTGGAGCAGATTGTGCGTACCTGAAATGAAATAACTCGCTTTCTCTTGCTCTTTTGCATATTTGTATATATAAGAGTTTCACTGCTAATCCTTGCCAGGTGCTGGCATCAATGTTTTATGCAGGTGAATCAAGTTCAGATACCCGGCAAAGGCCAGCACTGCTGTGCCTGTGGCTTGTCACGGGCTGGTGGGGGTTAAACACCAAAACTGGTCCCCACAGATACCAGAAGAAGCCCCTGCTGTGCATCCCAGCAGGAGTTTAAGAGGAATTAGGTCTGGGCTTGCCCCACTGTGACCTTGGCTCTGTCTGCCTGGGTCTGTACAGGGCTGTTAGTGCAAATCAGGCTCTTTGCACTTGTGATCACCTTCAGCCATTTATTATCCTTTGGTGTCTTCACATGAACGTGATGTCTAGCGACAGGGCTTGTCCGTAGTGAAAAGAATTGCTTTCTTCTAAATACTTAAGGTTTTTTTGGGGCTACCCAGCAGGAATTGGTAGAATATCTAGAAACTTGTAAAATATCCTAAAACATACACTTTGCTCTTCTGAGGAGTCCCTTAGTTCCCTTCCTGTTCTCCTGGATGGTGCAGGGAGGTGCCCATGGGAGGTGACCTCCATGGACAAGGCATCAGAGCAGAAAGTCGTGTCAAAGGTGCCTTGGGCTCTTCTGGCTTTGGGTGCATACCGGTGTGGGACACCGTCACTGTGCCTGTGTGGATGCTGGTGGACATGGGCAGGGGTGTGGGCTGGCTCTGGCTCTGCCTCCTGCTCTCAGGCTCACTGCCAGCATCCTCCAGGTATAGGTGAGGGCTCGGTATCGGGGCTCTTATGTGTCAGTTGAGCCGAAACTCAAATCTCTGGCTGATTGTGAATTCGTCTGCATCAGCTACATATGCATCCTGGTCTTCACTCTAAAAGAAAAACTGATGAAACAGGCAGGAACACAGTCTCAGTAGGGAAAAGGCTTTTAGAGGGGAAAAATTGTTTGAAAAATAGCAAAGAGAGAGGAGGGGAAAGAAGTCTGCTGGGAAAGGAACATAACTGCATTACTTCCTTGGAGGTCTGGGAAATACATTATGCAGACCTCCAAACAATGTTTGCCAGCAGCAAGTCTGCTTAGATGTGTCCATGGGGGTTTCCTTGTGTTTTTTTTTCTTTTTCTTTTCTTTTTTTTTTTTAATAGCTAAACTCGTTCTTTCCTGGGGCCCAGAGTGATCTGTGACTCCTGAGTTTGTCTTTGGAACTCATTTGTCCGCACACTAACGATGTGCTCTGGGCTATGCATGCTGTTAGTGTGTGGGGAGAAGGGCCACCTGGCATGGTCCAGCCCGATCCCTGGGAGAGGAGGAGTGAGTTTGACCAGGGAAGGGCTCGGCTGGGTCACCAGTGCTGGCTGCACTGGAGCAGCCTCGAGCTGCTGTTTTTGGATCAGCCAGAGCTGAGCGGGTCTCTCCAGGGCTGGACGTCCCTCCCTTGGTGCTGGAGCCTGGCAGGGGTGGCCTCGCAGGATGGGGACGCTGCCTGGTGACTGCCGAGGAGCAGGATCAGTCCCTTCCCCTTTGCACTCACGTGACTCTTGCTGGGTTTGCAGGAGCCGTGCTGGCTCTGCGTGGGTCTCTGATCCCTTCGTAGGTCCTGAGAAGACCTTAGTGGGGTTTGGCTTGAGCATGTTGGCAGTAAGTTCTCTCTTGGCCATGTTCTCCCTGAGCACTCTGCTCTGCTCTGTGTTCCCCCATGCAGGGCTCCTGCTGGGTGCCTGCTTGCACCTGAGCGTTTTAAGTCACTGTCCCATTTATTTTGGTTTCTTCTCTGTTGCCATGGGCCTCTGGTTTGTGGCACAGGGCTGGTCTGCCCATGGGGAGATCTCATTCTTGGCCCCAGCTCTGCCACTGAAGCCTGTGGCTCCTCCGAAAGGTGACTTCATCTCTCTGCCCCAGTTTCACCAAAGATGAGTTGGGTCGTGTCCTGCTGGCACATGCCATCACCAGAGGTCATGAGGATGTACGAGCGGCAGAGGTGTCCCTTTGCTTCCAGGGCTCTGGCGTTGACCTTCCTGCCCCTTTCCTGTGTGCTTTCAGCGAGGGCTCGTTTCAAACAGGCTCCTTAATGCATGAGCACTCCAAAGGTGTTCCTGTACCCTGGTCTCCGCTGGGACCTCCAGGTTTCCTTTTTCAAGGCAACATCTGCTCAACTGTCCTGCATGGGCATGTGTCCCCATCACCTCCAGAGCCACCGAGGGGGACCTGCAGCAAGTGGAGGTGTCCCAAGGAGGGCTTTCCTCTAGCTGGTTTGGGAACCCCCAGCAGTAAAAACGCCTTCAGGGAGGACTGAGGAGCGAGGGAGGCAGGCCAGGCACCCTCATCGCTGTCTGCAACTGACTGCAGCCCTTGGACATGGAGCAGCATGGCACCGGAGGTCGTGTCCGTGCTGTCAGCAGGAGCGTTTAGCAGGAAGGGATTTCCTGAGGGGCTGATCATTGGGGTTATGCAATCTCTGCAGCTTTCCTCTGCTGAGACTTTCGTCGTAGAGATTTTCTGACATTTTTTGCCCTCTGGAACAAGCAGCATCTCTTCTGTGCTGTGTGAGCCCCGGAGAATTAGCGGAGCCTTTTTTAATCCCAGCCAATGGATGTGAGATGCAGTCCTGGCTTGTTCATGACAGCGGGCTGGTGCTCAGCACAGGAGGGAGTGTGTTTCCACGCCATACTGTCCCTGGATAGTGGGTGACAGCTTGGATAGGGCTGGAGGAGGTTTCACACCGTGGTCTCTCCCCAGCTTGATTTGTACATCACGGGCAGGCTGGCCTCGCAGCCAGCACTGCCCATGCTCGCACCCCGGCTTTGCCAAGGACGCATGTAGCTTTGGGCAAGTTCCCGCAATCCTCTGTGGCTGAGCATCTGTGCAGAGATAAAAGCCCTCTACCACTTCACGGGGCTTTGCGATGGTTCGCAGGCGATAGTGGGGCACTTTGAAAGGGAAATGTATTAAGTGTTTGTCTGCAAACCACCTCTGAGACAGACACGTGCTGTTGTGCTTTTAAGAAAATGTCTTTATTCGTCCTATCTGAAAGGAGGCGATTCCCCCTCTGTGTCTAGTCTTTGAATGCCACCTCTCTGCTGGGGATTGCAACAGCCCTCACCTCGCTAGCGGTGCGCGAATCCCCTTTTTTCTGCTGTGTGTTTCAGGCTCCGACCGCTAGACATCGAGTTCATGAAACGCCTGAGCAAAGTGGTCAACATCGTCCCTGTGATTGCAAAAGCCGACACGTTAACGCTGGAGGAGAGGGACTACTTCAAACAAAGGGTAAGGGGCTGGCGGCTCTTATCCAGGCTCCCATCTCTTGTCCCCCGTCCCCTCCTGCCCCTTTCCCCCCCTGGCTCCCCCTGCCTTCCCCCGGCAGGGCTGGGAAGGCGAGCGCCTGGCCGGGAGCCCAGTGCATTCCTCCGGCTGCAGCTCTGAGCGATCCCACGTGGCCGGAGGAAAGGCCTGCGCTCCACGCAGTTCTTTGTGTTTCTCTTGGATCTTTGTCAGTGCAGGATAAGTTTCGAGCTCTAAGTCTTGGGGCCTGTTTCTCCTGCCTCCTTTGTTATTGTTGTTGTTATTTTCAGACTGGTTTCTCTTATTCTGGGAGGTAGATGGTGCTGCACATAGCGGCTGGAAAACCCATCCTGTGCAGCATCATGCACTGATACAGGAACCAAGCAAAAAAATGTGTGGGTTTACTGAGCTCAGCTGGGCAAGATTTATGGGGGAAGCAAGGCATGAAATTCCCTTGGTCGGGAGCTGGCGGTGGGAAGCTGAGGAGGGGCTGTCCGAATCCACAGTGAGGCATGGGCTTTCCTCCATGCACGCATGCCTGGTGCTGCTGAGAGGTGGAGATGCCCCACTTTGGAGTTCGGTAAGGGGCTATAAATCTGTTCCTGTAGCTGGTGGATGTGGCTGCTGGCGTGATGGCCTCAGCGTTCCCTGCAGAAGAAAGTGAGCCACCAGGCTCGTTGGTCTGTGAGTCTGAATTGCAGGGAAGTGAAGGGAAAGGGGGTCTTGCCAAAAGGGCAGTTTTAGGGGCCACCTCCACTGGTTATGGAGAGGACAGCACATTAGCCAGGGGTTGTTGGATGCCTCCGTGCAGAAGAGAATGAGCCACCCCTTCCCATACCAGTGTCTTCCCAGTTCTTGATGAGCAGGATTAGGCACTGAAATACCCAGTCTGGTTTTGGGGGCTGAATCCAAACTCTGCAAGCAGTTCCCTTTGCAGTGAGCTAGAAGATGGCTGGAAAGGGAGCTGAGAGGTAATCCTGACTGGGCTTGATCGGCGTGCCAGCCTGTTTGCACAGAGATCTGCGAGGAGCTGGTGCGGGAGGATGAGGATGTGAGTCCACGGTGCCACATCTGCTCTCTGCAGTGGATTTTGCAGACTGCTGGCTCTGTTCAGAGGTTACAAGTGCACATATCTGGGTGCCTGTGGGTGGCTGGCTGGCTCTGGGACTACACAGTCAGTCTGAGACCTAAAATGTCACCTGGGTGCTCTTGGCTGCTGATACCATCCTTGTGTAATGCAAGACCATTTCTTGTCAAGGGGTCAAGACACATTACACACCTGGCTTGCCTGCTTTGCACTGGCTCGGCGCGGAGGAGCTCACTCTATCTCTAATTACATTCCTGATTGTAACCAGACCCCCAAATCCTTCCAGATGGAGGGAGAACACGTAGCATGTTTGCAGTGCCCCTTTTGCAAGGGACTCGCCCTCCTTACACTCACGGTTTCTGATCTGCTGGTGCAAATGAGAGGGTAGGTAATCAGTCCAGGTGGGCACAGGCTGGGACCTTTTCCTTTTGCTCCAGTGCGCCTGCGTGCGTGCTTCCAAAAAGCAGAGCCCCGTCTGCATCTGGGGGTGTAGCTGGTTCGGAGAGGTGATAGGTTTTTGGGTTTGGATTGGACTGGGTAGGTGATGGTGAAGCACCAGCCTGGCTGCAGGCTACCTAGGTTGATGCCAGCACTGTGCTGAGTTAGTGGAATGGGCTCCAATGTCCTGCGGAGTTGGCTTTGTTGGATTGTTCCCCTAAAAGAAAGGGTTGTTCACCCTGGGGAGTGGGAGGCCAGCTGGGGGTTTCTCTGGGCTGGATCCGCTTCTTTTGCCAGCCTGCAATGTGGGGCTGATGCAGAGGAGTTTATTGCCATAGGAAACGATGGGAGCGGGTGTGCAGGTTGGGTTTGGGTTTGCAGCTCTCTTGGAGAAGGCTGATCCTCCATGCTCCCCATGAGCTGAGCCTCCACCCAGGAATCAGATTTCAGCATCTCTTCCCCTTGCACAGAGGCAATATCCTTAGAGGCCGCTCTTCCAAGCTGTCTGTGTCCCTGTCCCCTTGAATCAGGCACTGCCATGACTCCTTTTCCAAGGAGCATAAGCAGACACCAGAAAGCAACTTAACTTTGGGTTACGTGCCTGGCAGCTACATTCCCCATTGCTTGGTGCAGCTTGTATTGTCTTATTGTCTTTTTCAATCCCAAAGCAACACCCAGCTCATATAACTTGTTCTTACTCACAGCCTGAACTGTGTCTTGGCACTAGGTTCTTGCAGAGATTCCAGGGCAAGTGCTTGGTAGGTGCATAGCAATTAAACACAGGTCTCTCTCTCCCCAAGGTGGGCAGTGTTTAGGATGGAGAGGGAAGATGTTGCTGCTGGGCATTGGTCACGAGAGCCTCTTGGGTCGGCTGGGAGCTGCTGCCGTGGTGAGAATGCAGCCTGTGTCTCCTTCATGTGTTCCTCTGCTCTTCTCTCCTAGATAATGGCCGATCTTCTTGCCAATGGGATCGACGTGTATCCTCAGAAGGAGTTTGATGAAGACTCTGAAGATCGGCTAGTGAATGAGAAATTCAGGGTTAGTGTGTGGTGTTGTGGGTTGGATGTGTTTGGAGGGGCCCTGCAGTTCTGGGTGCTGGTGATGTCCTGGGGGGGTCTCTTGCAAAGTGCCTCTATTTTGTTTCCAAAGCTGCTGTGCCTCTGTCCAGGGGGTCTGCCCAGGACCAAGGATGCTGCCAGAGCTCAGAGCAGGGGCAGAAAGAGAGTGAGGCAGGTACCTGGGGAAGGTGTCCTCTCCTGTCCATGTCGTTGCTCCTTCCCCCAGCCCCGTTCCTCAAAGGCAACCGGCGGGCAGGGAGGTCCTGTGGCCCCTTGCCCTGCCCCAGGGGCAGAGAGTGCCGGTGTCTGCCCATCCTTGGCTAGGGGAGCAGCCTTCCCAGCACCTGGAGGTAATCTGTCTGTAGGCTGCTCTGCTCTTGTGGCTGTCAGTTCCTTGCTATAGGAAGTAGCTAACAATTTTTTGGCTCAATAAGGTGGATTGGACAAATTCAAGGAAGAAAAAAGTCTTCTAGGGACTCTTAAGTACAAAGGCACCACCCTGGATCAGGGAATGACTGAGCCACAGGTTGCCAGATGCTGGGGGCGATTCCCAGGGAAGCATCATGATACCTTTGCCCTGGCTGTGCGCTGGCACCTGCCAATGAGTTGCTGGGCTAGACTGGTTTTGGGCTGGTTTATAGACTGGTTTTGGACTGGGCACATGTGCGAGAGATGCTGCTGCCTGGGTCCTGGGCTGCCTGTGGTCCCTAGCAGGCAATGCTGCTCAGGAGCATCAGGGACAGACCAGCTCTTCACATGAAACTCTCTCCTGAAAACAGCTTGACGTAGAACTTTGCTCGCCAGCTTCATTTCCAGACTGGTTTTCAGGAGAAAAACGTAACCTTTTTATTCTCTTTCCTCAGGAAATGATCCCATTTGCGGTGGTGGGCAGTGACCAGGAGTACCAGGTTAATGGAAGAAGAATCCTTGGAAGGAAGACCAAGTGGGGCACCATTGAAGGTACCTTGTCCTTGTTTCCCTACCTCTTGAGTCCATCTCCCTGCCCTGACAAAAGGTGATGAGGTCCCTAACCAGCAGTAGAAGTCAAGGTGTATATAGTGCTTCCCTGCCCCTCCAAAGAAAATCACTTCCCCAGTGTTTGGGGACTGGAAACACCTTGGCCAACGCTCCTGCGCCGAGTTCCTGGGCCTTTGTGCAGCTTGGGGGGCTGCTGAGGGCCGGAGGGGACACTTCTGGGTTTCTTGTGGCTGGCCTGGCTTCTGCTGGTTGCACAGTTAAATGCCTGATGGCTGGATTTGAGGGCACACAAGTGCAGCGCTGCTCTCTCTGTGTCTCGAGCCCAGATCAGAGCCTTTCCCCTGGCATCTCTAGGTCTCTGCACCCTCCACCGTGCAGTTAGCTGGTGCCCTTGTGGGATCTCTTCCTTCTTCCATCTTAATCCCATCAGCATCTTCCTTTTTTATCCCCCATTTTAAATCATAATTTAAAGGCTAGATGAAGGCTCCTGGCTCCAGTGCATCTACACATTTCCCTGTCCCTGACAGCCAAGTGGCATGTCTCCAGTGCCACCCATCTTATCTTCCTCCCTTCATTTCACAGGTTTCTCTCATTTATGAGTCTTTTTTAATAGGAATCCTGTGTTGAGGGATGGATTAACAAAGATGCCAGGAGAATCAGTGTATTTTAAAGCTCTGCTGCCCTCTTGTGCTCTGTCCTTGGAAGCTCTGAGTTTAATGGGGCTCATTAAACCACTCACTTTCTGCGTGTGGTATCTGCCTTCAGCACAGGGAGACCCCAGGACCCAGCCATGGCCACGAGCAGCCTTTGCAGACAGTGTTATTTGTTGTCTTGCCATTTCTGCATTATGTTCAAGCCTGTTTGGGTGGAAAAAAATTTAAAAAAAGGAGTTGATCCTTTAAATTCAAATGCTTGGTAAACTGTGAACCATCAGACTAATTGTGGTGGAGCAACACCCCTTGATTTTTCCCTCTTGCAAACACTTTTGCTTGCTCCAAGCCCTATTCAGACAGCAGTAGCCTTTGTCAGCAAGAGATCACGTCCTTCTGCAGCACCAGCAGCCCAGGCAGCACAGTCACTGACGTGCCTGGGATGCTGCAGGATGCTTGTGGTGAAGCTACAGATGAAACACTTTTGTGGAGCCATGCCCGGGGCTCGCTGCAAAGCTCACCCTGTCCCTTTCCCTGCCTTGTTTGGGGCCTGCTTAAGCTTGCATTGGTCCAGAGCGGGGGTCACAGTGGGAGATGCTGCTGGGAGCTCCCTCGTTTGGTGGGAGATGGTGGGAAGGGACTGGGAATGCTCAGTCAGACCTCACCAGCCAGTTGGTCATGCTGAGCTGGGGCAGGTACTTGGGTAAATCACCAGCCTTACAGCAGCAAAGAGGACTCTTGAGTCCTGCACCCTATAGCCCCTGGGGGTAAGTTCCCATCTCAGCCCTTCACACGCTAGTGAAGACCCATAGGGTCCTCCTTACCCCAAGTGGTTGCCATACTCATGCCCTGCATGCACGCTGATGGGTTTCTCTCTCTTCCTACCAGTGGAGAACACGACACACTGTGAGTTTGCCTACCTGCGGGACCTCCTCATCAGGTCGGTAGGACTGTGCCCTGTCCCTGTAGCCTTTGGTCACCAGGTGGCATCCAAAGAAAGGGGAGAGCCCAGCCCAGCTTGAAGCAGCCGCTGCTTCGCTCTGCTCATCCATCCATCCATCCATCCCCTCCCAGCCTGCTGCAAGGCTGCAGCTCCTCTGCAAGGGGTGGCCCCACTCAATGGGGCACGGCTTCAGGGGGCTTTTCTCAGCTACGGTGCTGAGTTAAGGAAGGAGAGAAGCAGTGGACGGGTCAGGACAGACTCCAACATTGCTTGCAGCGTGCAGTGTGGCTCCAGCTCACCTGCAAGCAGCTGGGAAGCCTTTTGGCCTTAGTGATCCCTCACTAGCCCCAGGCCCTACCCCCAGTCCAAAGACATCACCCTCCTGCATCCCAGGATTGTGCCATTGGGGGGTCTGGGTGATCGCCAGTCGCTCTTGAGAGAGGCGTCTCTTCTGCAGGGGAATGGGAGGCTGAGCCCCCTTGGCTTGCTGGAGGGGTCATTGGGCTCCTCCTGAATTTGGCTGCAAGATAGACTCTGCACATGTGAGCTGTTGCTGCCAAATAGTTGTGTGGGGCTACAAAACCTGATCCCAGGGACTTGCAGGACCAGGGTCTTCCCCCATGGGTATTATGCAGCCAGGGCTCCTGTGTATCCAAGCACAGGCTGTTGGTACCAGTGAAGACTTCTGGTCTTGGCTGCCTGTAATTGCCTTTGCTTCCCTCCTGTGCCCTAAAGATATTGTTAACCAGTAAAGCAGGAGGGGAAATTTGGGCTGGGGGGTGTGTTTGAAAGCAGAGTTCAGGAGATGCAAGGGTTGGGGTGGCGGAGGCTGGGCTGGCTGAACTTGTGCGCAGCGAGGTGTGATTGCCTCTGTCTCCCTTTCCCGCAGGACGCACATGCAGAACATAAAGGATATTACCAGCAACATCCACTTCGAAGCCTACAGGGTCAAGAGGCTGAACGAGGGCCAGAGTTCGCTCTCCAACGGCGTGACCGACAAAGAGCTGGTGGCTAACGAAATGTAACCGTCTCGCTCCGTAGCCAGGACCTTGCTCGCTCACGCTCGCTATTTCTCCCCTCTTCCCCCTTTATTTTTATATAAATCCTCTGCCACTGTACCTCTTCCCACCCCCAACCCCCTGCCAATGTTAACTGACCAAATAACCAGACGTCGTCTCTGTCGTGCGGAGCAGGGCAACCTCTCATCCCCCCCCCAGCTTTGTGGCACGGGTTTTCTTCTCAGCCCCCGGTCCAGCATCCCTGGGCTGGGGACCGTCCCCCCACAGAGGTGGGGCTCTCACTGGCCCCCAGCGCTGGCCCGACAGCCGAGCTTAGGGGAGCAGATCTGCGGGGCCAGCAGGGTTGGGGTGCCCCTGGGAGCCCTGCCTGCCCCTCTGTGCAGAGGCTCTTCTCCGTCCGTTGAAGGCAAGGGTTTCTCCAGGTGAATGTAGCCTTCAGAAGCGAGGTACAGTGGTATGAAGAGAGCAAGACGGTGCCATCCTTGTCTCCTGCTGCCTCCTCTGAGCCCTCTGCAGCCCTCTGGGACCCGCCAGCCCCCAACCCCTCTACCCTGCCTACATGCAATAAACTGGGAGTGTTTAGGTGTCACCTCGCCTGTCACCGACCCCCGGCCAGGCAGAGCAACCTGCTTTGGGAGAAGTGCCTTTTCAGACTGTTACCTTGCAATAGCATGGGAGAGGGGAGGGAGGGCTTGCCTTGTCTGTCTTTGCAGCCTGCAAAAGGCCTGTGACACTTTGTAGAGACTCCTTTTCCTTCTCCCTTGGGCCATAGATGTGGCTGATGTCCTGGGAACACTTGTATATTTATTTTTCATACAGTTGGGTGGGTTTTTTTCCACTGAAGGCTCGGAGTATGCTTGTCCGAAGGGGACTGAGAGTGGAACGTCTCTGCAAAGCAGCGGTGGGAGGCGAAGGGTTGTCTTGTCTGACCCTTGTGATTCTTGGGCTTTTCCTTACGTCAGAGGAGGCTGTTGGGTATTTTTTAATTTTTTTTTTTTAATTTTTTTTTTGATCCCCTGTGTGTGTACGTAACATGCTCCTCTGTTTTGCTAGTCCTTGTGCAAGGGGACTGTGCACGTGTGGACCGAGCCCTGCAGCCATGGGGACAGCTGGGGCGGTGTTTGCAGGTGCTGTGCTCTGTACCCACCTCGTTCTGCCCTCCCCCCTTCAATGAGTCTCCAGTAAATAAGACCCTGCAAAGGGGTTGGTTAAGTAACACCGTGACACAGGAGCAGGTGGTCCTGGAGCAGAGCTCTGCAGTCCTGCCCCCTGCCCCAGCTCCGCTTGCCCTTCTGCTGTCCACTCCATCAGTCTCCGTATCCTCTCTAAGGGATAAAACTTTCTGCAAATCACCGTTTTTGGGGAGGCACATACTAAAATGGCAGCGTGTCACATCCTCTAGCGCTGGAAGGTGCCTGCGGAGCCCACCCGATGGTCTCCATGGGGGCGCAGAGCCACCTTCTGCAGCACAGGTAAGCAGGAGGAAGGAGGTTGCTCTCATCTTGGTGAGGGTGCGCAGGTAATGTTGCTCAGCGGAGGGTTTGCAGGGGCTCCCCACATGTGTGCCCCCGGCAGCCAGAGGGGTGCGTGCGGGGGGGTGCGTCGCAAGGAGAATCCGCTCTCCCCCTTAACTCATGTTTCCCCTCCTGCAACAGCACAACGGAGCTGTTGGGGAAGAACAACTATCTACTTGCTGACTTGCTATATTTTAGCAAAAACAAAACCAAAAAAAGTATTAACTGAAAAAATATATATATTTCAAGCGTTAAAAAAGACTGAAAGGGGAGAAAAATCTCATGTGTGAGGCACTTCTGCAAATGTCATCTTAAACTTTTTTTTCCTCTAGTTGATATCTCAAGCTGGGCCAAGCAAGACATGCCGCTTTCTCCTTTGTAACCTGATTTTCTTTTTGGAAGAAAAAAAAAAGAAAATAATACAATAAAAAAACCTTCATCCAGATCTATTAAAATGGCCTTTTGGGGGTTATAAGCATTATGACAAATTTAGTCCATTTTTGTATAAATAATAGTGTTTAATACGTATTTCCCAAAATAAATGTTTCAAACGCAAATAGAAGGCGGCTTGTTTGGAAATGTCTGTTCCCGGCCACCGTGTGATCGTTGCTGCGTGGACCCTGCGGTGCTGAGGGTGACGGGACAGTCCAGCTCCAGAGCTGCTGTGCTCTGCCCACTTTGGGGTGAAGGTTTTATTTATTCCTGACCCCCTTAACTCTTCCTACCTCAGCTTTCTGCCCCAGGTACTCTACGAAATGCTGGAGCTGCTGGTGCTGAGCACCCAGGGGACCAAGCCAGCGCAGCCTCTGTGTCCTTGCAGATCCCAAGGGAGGCAGGTGGGTCCTCTCCCTCTGCTCTCATGGTGAAGCTGTTTCCACTGCAGTTGCTGGTATTTTTATTAAGTGGGTTGCACCTAGTTCAAGGGTAGGCAGATGGTCTTCAAAACCTTTCGTGACTGCAGGGTTGCCCTTGGGATGCCCTTGGAAGTTGGCTTCACTTTGAGGACTCGCCTTCCTGAAAACCACATTTCTCCTTGGTGTCAAAGACAAGACACGGTTTCGTCTGGTGTTTTGATCTGTATCTTAAAATGTCTATTGTATTTTTTCCCCTCAAGTCAGTTGAACTCAAAAGCCATATGGCCATGGTCCTGGGCAACGAGCTCTAGGTGACCCTGCTTGAGCAGGGGGTTGGACCAGGTGACCTCCAGAGGTCCCTTCCAACCTCAACCCCTCTGGGATTCTGTGTCTCTGGAACTGTATGAAAACAAAACCAACAGGACAGAAGTCAGGTTGGATATGGTTCCTGCAGGTGTGTGGAGTACAGGACAGGCTTTTGTACGTTTTTGTTCTGCTTTTCTGCTGGCACTTGGGTTTCAGAGCAGTGAATCAGCTCATCTTGTATGGCATGCAGTGAGGCGTGCAGTAGAGTTTGTCGATGGGCCCCCCTTTGCCCCAGTGCTAAACTCATCCATAGCAATACCTTTTTTTTTGTGCTATACTGCAGTTCTGTGGTTGCTTTAGCTCAGACACTACTCATGCCTGCAGCTCTTCTCTACCAAATGAGTCTACTGGGGAGAAGAAGCGAGATCAAGGTGTTCTCGCTATTGTAACCGGAGCAAGACCTGGAGCAAAAGCGGGGGGGGGGGGGGCGAGGATCAACATGTAGTTGTAGTAATTACAAACGTGGACCATGGGCTTTGCTTCTGGACAAGTCTGCAGCGGCTTTTCCCCATATGGTGTTTTTTTTTCTTGTGCTGGTGTCTGGTTTTTGCAGCTTTCCTCAATGCCAGCACCTGACCATGCCATGGAGGGAGATGGGGCAGAGGATGCTCTGGGGCTCTCCAGGCAGATGCTCTCCTGGGGACACACTGAGAAATGGTTTGTGGCTGGGGTGAGGGGAGGCAGGCAAAATTCCCAAGCTTAGCAATAAGGGTGGCTTTTGTTAGCCCAGAGGAGGAGCTCAGTCGGTCGGAGGTCTGTTCATGGGAATGCTGCAGGGAATGGCTTCCAGATGTTAGGAAGCTCTGGAGAGGTGGGGTTGGTGAAGGGAGAACAGCAACGCCAGATGCTCTGATGGAGCAGGGGTTTGTATGGGAAAATCCCAGCTGGGGGAAGGGTTTGCCATTGCAAAATTGCTGCCCCCCCCCCCCGAGCCTTGGCCGAAGAGCAGGAATGACCGGGGAGGGGGGCAGATGGGGAGGGTTTGGGCAGAGGAGAGGCCGGCGAGGGGCTGCTTCCCCTGCCCGCACCCTCCTGAGCTGTCTTGGAGGGAAATTTGCCTAACGATGCTGTAGCTGACAGAGAGGACCTTGCACTAATGGCTTATTGAGTGGCCTCACTTTCACAAATGAGGGAATGAAGATGAGTGAGAGTTTAATTACCGATCGGAGCAGGGCTTTCCGCAGCGATGACAGGCGCTCCCTTTTGCCTGGCTGCAGGAGGGAGGAGGACCCCCAGCACAGCTGGGTTCTCGGGGTGCCTGGCAGCATTGGAGGAGACGGCTGCTCAGCCAGGCTGGGCTGGAGATGGGTCCTGGTTCCACCTGCCCAGCCTGACCCGCAGAGCATCACCATCCAAAGGGGATGACTATAAATAATAAGAATAAAAGGGAGTATAAATAATTAAAGCAGCTCATAGTGAGTAGTTCCTGAAACGTCTGCCTGCTTTAAAAACTAATTACTTGGAGGGTAATCACCACCAGCAGCACATATATTTACCCACAATGCTGCTCTTCCCTCCTCTTCCTTTCACTCACCCTCTCCTGATTGCTATCCCAGGCATCGGCGCCCAGACTTATCACTCATCTGCAGCACACAATAAACTGTGTTGTACTTGTCCATCTCCCTGATTAATAACATCATTGAAGGGGAGGAATAAATCCTCTCCAGGTAGGAGGCCAGGTGCTTGCAGGAGGGGAAGCTGCTGCTGCGTGACACCTCAGAGCCTGCTCTGCCCCAAAGGGCCACCCTCTACTCCAGGGACGGTCCCTTTGGATGAGCCTGTGCTACCCAAAAAGCAGGGCATCGCCGAGTTACCACGAGCCCGGGTACCCGAGGGGGATGCGTCATCACCTGCTCAGTATGAGCTGAGTTAAGAGACTTTTCTGGATCATCACTCTCACACACCAGCCCATAGTGCTCATCAAAGCCTGAATTCAGTGACGTGGGACCTGCCCTCATGGGAAACATCTCTTTTTGATGTGCAAACTGGGCTGTAGCAGGCATCGGCAGAGCTGGCGATCTCAAGCTTTAATTACTGTGAAGCTGCTGCACTGCAGTTGAAAGCCTGGGGTTTTTTTGATCATCTTCGCTGCAGCTCCACCAGAAAGGAGGATTTGTCCCTCCAGCTCCACCTCTGTGCCACCTCCTTGCGCCACCTCCGTTGCACAGGGTGCTGGCCCCAGCCTGCCTGCTCCTTCTCAAAACCACAGCAAAAACTTTTCTTCCATGCCTGCAGCAAGCTGAAGTTTGTAACTTTTTGCTACAGTTTAGTTTGCATTTATTTGGCTGAGCTTGTGTCTGGTCCTATACAAATTAATAAATAATTCTCACCATCAGCCTGATTTATGAGCAGTATTGCACTGTGTTGCTTCATTTAGGAAAACAGAATAATGTATTCCTAACTTATGGGATTCAGGAGACTTCCACCCGCAGCCCACTATATTTTCTCATTACCCAGCTAAGCTAAAAACTGCAATTTCATAAGTCATGCTTCCTTCAAAGGCACGTTACCAGCTTCCCAGGGACTCCAAAAGTTTACTGAAGCTTAAAGACATACCTCATAGCATGCAGTAATGTAGCAAAGTCCCTCTTCTTATTACTACTGAAACCATCTTTTCTGCAAGTCTCCCTCCCCTGAACTATTCCCGTCACGAATAACCCTGCAAGGATGGCAGCACGTTCCCAGCCCTGCCCGGGGGCTGGCGGTGATGGGCCTGGGCATCCTAACCAAGCCCCCTCAAACAGCATAACACAACATCTCAGTCGTTACAACCAACCCTACACTAACGAACCAATATGCCAGGCCAGAGCCTCTTGGGGTTCCCAGCAGCAAAATTTGTTGTAGATGTGTGTGTGCAATGCAATGAAGGTTTAAGCAAGTGATACTGTGCAAAAGAAGAATAGATTAAGTCACTCTTTATCAAGAAGGTAAATAGAAGAAAATATTTAGCTGGAAAACAGAAGAAAGGCCAATTGCTGTGTAAAGGAGTTTGTAGCTTTACCCTCGGGGCTCAGCCCGGGCTGCTGCGTGCCTGTCTCTTGGTGAGCCAGGCAAGTTGCCACGAGGCTCCCGTGCAGCTGTGGCTTGTGCTGTGTGGGTGCGCGCACTGGCTGTGCCACCTGCAAGAAGGCGATGAGGCTCACAAAGATGCGTAGAGGCTGTGCAGGTCTGACGGGACGGACCCCGCTGTTCCCAAGGTAAGAGGCCCCCAGCGTGCTGTCTCCAGCAGCCCGTGGTAAGAAGCTGGTGCTCGGTGCCTACCTTGCTTTCCTGCAACAGCTCCAGGAGAGAGGATGCAGTTTTTCACAGGCTGCCCTGCAGACACCTCCTCGCTCCTGCAGGTCCTTCACCACTGGGATCCCTCGGGCTCAGCCGGGCTGCGGGATGGCAGACCGACCTTTCGGGGGGCTTTTGCAGTGTTGACAGCAGGCAAGAATCGCTGCTCTGCCGTAGCTCTAAGCAATAGCAGCAAGACCTGATTTCAGGAGTCAGGCCATAGGAAGACTGATACCTTTTGTCCTTTATCCTCCCCTCTGGGGCTTCTCTGAAAACCATATAAGCCAAAACGTTTCTTTTTTGTAGTGTTTTGGTGCTGGAGACCACCCACAGTGACAGTGTGGGATGGAGGGGATAGGATACGGGGAGATGGATGACTGTGTGTGAGCTCCTTGTCAAAAAGAATCATCAAGACCCAGGGCTTAGCAGTTATTTTAATCCGTACACCATTTTTAAAAGTTGCTTGTTGGGTGGGTTTTTTTTGGTAAGTCACAGCTGAAAGCTCTTGCTTGCAAAGTTTAGAGACGCCGGGGGTTTTTTTTGTTTGTTTGTTTTTTTAAAGTAAAAATTACAGTCTTTTAAGAATCGTGTCCTGAAATAGCTTTGCAGATGACAATGACAGGGAAGCAGAAAGAACCTTCGTCCCTCTGTGTACATCCACACCGTATTATACCACACTAGCCCTAGGCTTAAATCACTGGGGGAGCAAAGGAGCACTTGGTGAGCACCGCCGCCAGTGATCCCTCTTCCCTGCCCTTCTCCTCTTCTGCCACCAGCCTCAGAAGAAAGTCAAGATTAAAATCATATTCCTAAAGCAAAATTACACATTGGAGACTCCACAGCCCTCCTGGGAGGATCAGGGCATTCCTCTATAAATATCTGTCTCAATCTGTTTAATTTGCAGATGAAATTAAGCCTGGGAAGAAAGGGAAGGCTGTCTTTTCATGTGTGGGCTGTCCAGCTCTGCCTTGAATATCAAAGTGAGATGACTTACAAAGCACTGACTCTCTGGGATTATCTAAGAAACCTTGTAGGTCCCAAGTGACAGCGGTTACGGGATCAAAAGGTGTGGTACTTATGCAGAAAGCCAGAAAAAGCCAGTGTGGTTCTTAGATCAGCCCCAAAGAGCCAAATCTCGGGTCAGTTTGCAGAGTTCAGGAGGTAGGTGAGGAACCAGGAGAGGCTGGGCTTTCACATGGACTTTGGATTAAATATTAACTTGCTGCAGTGGGTTACGAGGATAAATATTTTCATTAATCATGTATGTGCTCATTATTATGGTGAGAATAGACTGTTAGAGCTTCGTCTGCATGAGCATCTCAACGCTAACCTCCCATTTTCTGCTCATAGCTTTCTGTAAACCATCATCTTTTATGCTTTCTCTCTTTTTTAGAAAACTTTTTCCCACAAGTAATTTTATTGGTTTCAACATTTTATTGGTTAGGCTTCAAAAACATCAGCTGAAAAGTTTTAGCGTAAGGATAAAGGGACAGGAGAAAATGCACCTCCAGCCAACAAAAAACAAGGACAGCGGAGCGGGGTGATGTTTCTGGGCCAGCCCGTGGAGGTGGGAGGCTGACCTGGGGGTGGGAAAACAGCTCTCGCCAAAGGGATCTGCTGCCGTGTACCGGTGAAAACTTATGCAGACGTTCAGCATGGTGAGATAGCGCGGCCCTGGCGCACTGGGGGAATTGTCAGTGGGATTTTCTTGCAAAGTACTTAGCTAGGCAGAACTGCGGGCCCAATTTATCTGCACAAATGAGAAACAGTGCAGTAATGCAATAGGCCTGCATCATAATTACAGCCTGTTGACATTTTTCATATTAAAAATTCTTAGCTGAAAAAGGCCTTTTTTGTCATCCATTTCATTAAAAATTGGAATTTTTTCCTTCTTTTCTCCAATTTTATTGAACTTTTCAATCATCATAACTTTTTTCAGCTTTCCTTCCCTCTGTTTTTAGCTGCTCCTTTCAATTATTTGGTGCTTTCCTTTTTATTCCAGTAATTTTTTTTTAAAGACTTGACTAGAAGGAAGATAGATTAAAATTTATACTAGAACAGAAAGTGGATGTATGGCCAAGAGTCTAAAACCCTATCATTAGCAATTTTTAATAAGGAACAAAATTATTGAGCAAGCTGAGATGTCTCCAAATGACTTCTGAAACTCTCCAAAATGGAAGGGAGCTTATCTAGCAGAGGAGAAAGCCAACTGATGGATGAAGATACAAAGTATTTGGAAAGAGGTTGAATGAGCATCTCTAATGCCCATCCATCCTGCTATAAAGATTTATGGATGTTGAGCATAGCTGCCTCCGGGGGATCCGTCCATGGGTGAAGGTAAGACCAGGGGTAGCACCTTGGAGGTGCCTTCTGCACCCAAGCAGAAACCCCTCTCCCACTGGCACCTGCCATGTCCCTCTGTTCTCCCCCAGGCCTGGCTGCAATAGCTTGTCTCCACCAGCACACGTAGACAGAGGCACTAGGCCTGTTTTCAGCCCCGTGGAGGAAAAGACGTGGGGCAGATGCTTGATGTTTTCTTTTCTGAGCACTTCTGCAGTCTGGCGTGGAGGAGGAGCGGGCAGATTTGAGGTCATGTTGGCAGCCGTAGCTGGGACACTTCCCACTGGTTTGGAGGCTCTGATCTTGCCACCTAACCCTACCTCAATCTGGCATCTTTGTTATTTTTAGCAGAGCACGCCACACTCTTAGTGCTTCTTGCTACAGAAGAAAGCTGATTTAAACAGGGTTTTTTGCTATTGTCAGCCCGGCCAGTGTGCTAAATCATAAATGTCAGCTTTGGAGTGTGTGCAACTTGTTTTGTAGGACAACAAAGCGAGTGCTCCTGCATTGCCATAAAGCACGCTGGGCTGTCTAAGGTTTGCTGGAGAGACAGACCACAAAAATCATAGGTGTGCTATCGTAAAGGTGCCCAGAGACCTCTTCTATGAGCCTCCTGTGCTTGCAGGGCCACTGTGATGCTTCCCTGCTCCCGTTGCAGGCACGGGCAGGCTTTGTTGGGCACTGTGGCACCTCTGGGTGCTGCAGCAAGTGCCAGTACCTGCCTGCATCTTATTGTCATAGTGCAAGGACCGAGGAACTGGAGGTGGTCTGACAAGTGGTTGCACAGTTGTCTCCCCTCCTGGTGCAAAATTAGCTTAATTGAAGAGCAGTAAGTGCTATCAGCTGCTGGTGCAGGTGCTCCACTCCTAAACTCTCTGGAGGGCTTAAAAGCAGCAGCTGTTTGCTATCAGAAGTGATGGGCCTGAGGCTGTGTTGGGCAGGAAGCTTTGTTCTGACCCAGAGCATCTAAGATGGCTCTGTCCTGCTGGCACCTTCTGCAAGAGCTGGAGCTGAGGTCAGGAGCTGCTATGCGTGAAGAAGTCAGTTCAGTGAGTTTTTTATTCTGCTTTAAATATAAATGTTACTTTTTGCACTATGGGCCAGCTTTCTCCAAAAGCCCAGGCCTGCATTGCAAATGCTTTGCCTTGAGTAGGAATGAAGTGGTTTTTGAGTGTTTGGCTTTGATTATGCAAAGTGGGATGTTTAGGGGGAAGGGGAAATAGGTGTTTGTTTTAAATCTAGAGGAATATTTCTTATCTGCATCTTGAGCTCTCACTAAGGGTTGGCTCCAGAGCAGAAACAGAGAACAGAGAGACATGGAAGGAAAAAGAGGCTTCGAGCACTGGCTGGAACAACACAGTTTAGACCTCTGCAGCTTTCCAGGGACCATGGTGTGCCAAAGCTGAGCACTCTGCGTTCAATAGAAATTTAGCTTTGTAGGTAGCATGCCAATTCTTGCTGTGCTGGTTATAGTTTGGCAGAGACTGGATTAACTGGTGGTTTTCAGGGTGTATGTATATGGTAGACAGGGTCCTTTAGCAGCCAGAGCACACACAACTACACTTTTATTTAAGCACACTTTATATATACATATTTCATCCTAATTATTTTTTTTTAATTAAAACTTCTGTGTAAAACCTGGCCCAGATGGATGGGAGAGTTTATCTCCAAGTCCCTGCAAGCTGTGATCCCTTACTGCTGGAGTACTTCCTCAGGCACGTTGGTGGGAACAGAAGCTGGTCCCAAGTCAGGTCTGTGCATGCTCTGAGCCAGCATGGTGTGAGCCTGTTCCCTTTTCTTTGGGTCATGGTGCCCCATTTCTTTGTGCCCTGCACCACGTGGGTCAAAACTACTTAGCGGCCAGACCTTTTCCCACTGAGCAGAGAGAAGATGGTAACTGAAGTTGCACTACTGATGGGGGTTGCAAACCTGCAGAGATGATTGGTTGCCCCAGACAGAGGACTGGGCTGGAAAATCCTGTATTATAGCTAAAAGTACTACATCGAAAAGATGTGCTTGGAGGGCTCTTGTACCTCTGTTTGCTCTGCTGCTTTTACCTGGGACACGCGTGGTTGCTGCTTGGGAACGAAATGTGGGGTTGCTTAATGCTGTTCCCTCTTTCATCAGGTCAGGGTGGTCATCACCCCTGCTTCAGGGTTACTGCATTTCCCATCAGTTATTGGGGTTGTGACAGCCCATCAATATAGCTGTTGCTATGTATGTCTAGGGTCCAACTGCCCGCAACACGAATGGTTATGTTTAAATTAAGCCTGTTAAGTGGAGCCAAGCTGAGGTGGGTGAGCACTAGGGCTAATGGGCTGGAGCAGCGCCTGGGCACTGCAGAGCTCAACACCCACCACGGATCTGCATCCTCTTAAAATAAAAAGCTGGTTGAGCTTAAAACCCAAGTGCTGCATTGGTGGTGCTAACACCACCACCCCCACCCCACCCCCAGTCTCCGCAAAGAGCTTTAAACACAGTCATGGCAGAGCAGCGATAGTCTCTGTGTCCCCAGTGCCAGCAGGGGAGGGGGGTTCTTCCCCCAGTGCAGGCAGGGGCGGTTGGCCCCAAGCAGCTCTCTGGGAGGATGAGCACGCACCCGTCCCTTCAACTCCTGTGCTCATGAGGAGTGATCAAAGCGCAGCCCTTCGATTTCAGAATCCAAGTAAATGTGCAAAAAAGAATCACTCCCTAAATATCGCAGGGAAGGCATTTTGAGCTTCAGCTGCTTCGCCTGGGAAACAGTCTCTTCTGATTCAGCTTGTTCAAATCATCTTAACAGTTCTTAGCAAGAAAAAACCTTTTGTATCCTCAAGGCAAGTATATTTGGGCAAAGCAATAAGAGAGACTTTAAGAGGTTTGGAGGTTACAGTGGGAAATAGCAGTTATTCCCAATAAGCAGTGTTAAATGAAGTGCTGCTGACAGTAGCCTGAGGCAGGTTCAAGAGTTTCAAGATTTGCAACTAAGAGATTAACCAAAATATTATTACAGGCAAGTTTGTATCTAAATCATTTAAAGTGCTGTTAGATGTTGTAATGTTTTTCCTCCTAAGTGCTCATAGTATATCTGCAGCTTCCTCCTGGCTTTCATGAACGAGCAATGAAAAGGCTCTTGATCTTGTTGAGTTTAAGATCCTCTGATGAAGGAACGAGGACCCAGTGGATCGTCAGGTTCTCGTTTGATGGGAGGCTGCTTTAGCAGTGCTCCTATTTCACATGGAGGAGAGATCTTTCCCGAGTCTTCCCTAGTGTTCCCTGTTGGATGCTCTGCTGCGTGGCTGGCTAATGGGAACAGTCCAGAGAGGATGCACCCAGCAGTGGGTTTTGCCAAAGCTCTGGGTGTAAAATGCCTCTGAAAGAACAGCAGCAGCATGGCCCTGAGCTGGAACAACCTGACCCTTAATTTGTAAAGGCCATACGATGCTCAGGAGAACAAGTGCTGTGTTTAGAGATGTAAATGAGAATGGCCATCTCTAGGCACAGGTGAACACAAAAAGTCTTTGTCTCCTGGGTAGTGCCATCCCTGCCAAGCCCAGAGTCTAGGTATCGATTCCCTGTCATCCTGCAGGACTTCTCATGCGCACCTGTCACCCAGCAATCCGTGTTTTGAATGTGGGATGTTGAGTTCTTTCTTCTGTGCTGAACTGGCTGGGGAAGGAAATTCAGTGTAGGGCTGGCAGCATGGGGTTACTGAAATGGAAATGATCTGCCAGCAACATGGACGCTCCCTGGCACTAGCTCTTGGCTGCAACCTGGATAAGGTAAATTTAAGTTTGATGGGTGAGGAATCAACAGGTCCAAGGGAAATTATCTGCAAAAGAGGGGCAAGCTCCATATGCTCAAAAAGAAAGGAGGGGAGAAGGGCAGAGATGTTTAGAGGGAGCTGGTCTGAACCTGGGGAGCAGCCTGGAGTGCTGACACTGAGCCAGGAAAATGGGCATTTGTTATTTGGGTAAGATTTCTGTGCTCCTTGCGTTTGCTCAAGTCGGGAGCAGCTGATTTCTGGCAACTCTCCAAAGCTGTAACGTCAGTTTGCTTTGGCAATTGCGCATCCCTGTGGAGATGAGCTGGACATCCAGGATGCTTGCAGGACCAGAGCCCTGGAGATGGATGGGCTTTTCCCAATGGGGTGCTTAGGGGCATCAGCAGTTGTGCCAGGGATGTTGTGCAGGTGGATCAATAGATATGTGAGAGGAAGGTGTAGATCTCCACCAAAGGAATACACCAGCAGAGCTGAAACCAGAGAAATTACTGGAGATCCAAAGATGTTTCCAGCTATGAGGGTTCAACATGCTGAAACCGTCCTGGAGCAAGCTGGTGAGGGCCGGGCAGGGTGACAGACCATCTCATGGGGGGTTACCAAGGCTCAAGTTTACCTGTGGGCAGATGGTGTGAAACACCTGAAATGTCCTGGGGTCTGGGAAATCAGTCCTTCTGTATGAAGCCAGCTTAAGCCATGCCAGAAACATGAACTATTACTTTTTCTCTTTTTTTCCTTGCTTGTTTCCAAGTTCTAAAGAGGAATGACACTTCTGTGTCGTGATAAACCTGAGATTGCAAGTTTTTCTCCATGTGAACAAGGAAAAATGCCTCCAAGTGTCTTAGTGATGTTACTTTTTTCAAAAAAAGGGAAGAAATGTCCCTCTAGGGAATCAGATCTCCATGGTGACCTGATGATAGTGTAGCCTCCCCTGTCCAGCAAGCATGTAAGATGTCATTTCAAAAGCAGCATAAAGCAAATTAAAGTTAAAATTTATTTTGTCTTGCATGTTGAGCGATCTGGTGGCAGTAACTTCCTGTGTATGGACAGAGTGAGGTGGCAGAGTGTGGCCTCACATCCCCTCCAGTGCTAATGATTTTACCAGGAGTTGCCAAGGAATGTTGCAAATGTGAGGTATGAGTTATAACACCTCTGTGAGCTGAGGAAGGGTTGTTTTTTCTTGTTATTTGATAGGTGGGGGAACTGCATCTCAGAGAGGCTCTGGGCTGCCACCAGTAGTCAGTTTTCCCTTTCAATAAAATGGAGGGATATTGGATGTTGTTCTTGTCAGGGCTCTTCCATGGTACTTGGACGGATGTTTGGATGACAGCTATCCCACAAAACCTCATTAAATGTGGCTCAGTGTAAGAGAGGACGAAGGAAGCAATGCTGAACTGCGTGATGAGTGCTCTGCTTTTGCTGGACTTGGCACACTTGCCAGTTTAAAGGACCAGGTTGCTCCAGGCTTTCATTTCCTGCCCCAAAAGTGCAGACTCCAACTGTTAATGGCAACAGATGGAAACCCAGCTTTTCTGGAGGCTTTTTGAGATATATCTTGACTGCCATAATCACTGCAGGTCCGTGAGCCAGGGACGTCCAGGGCTTTCACTGTCCAAGTGCCCCTTCGTGCTGGGTCCCACAGCTGCAGGGCTGCTGCCTTCCCATGCTGAGGTCTGGCACCTTGTCTGTACACCTGACCTACTCATGGAGCTGAGGGCTTAAATGAACTGAATAGCTGGAATAATCCAGTCCTTGATGCCTTTGAGGAAAGTAGGGGAGTCCACCTGCCTTGTCCTGTTGCAGCAGACAGGTCTGTGCTGTGCAGTGGGATGAACCCAATGTAAAGCTGAGCTTGGATCAGGCTTCTGATTTCACCTGGCCCTGAACATGTTCTGCATCATTGTTGCTGCTGCTGTATTTGTCAGGAGTCTTGTGACACCTGGTGTTTTAATTTCTTCTGGAGTCTGGTGGTCTGATAGCATCCCACCTTCCCAAGTGAGCCTTTCCAGCCCTTGAAGAGGCAGAGAGGCACTTCAGCAAGAGAAGCCTTGGGCTCTAAAATACTTGCTTCCTGCAAATACAAGGTGCCCAAGCTGCTTATATCAAAATATTATGGAATTAGCTGTAAAATTAACTATTTGGAAATCCTGTTTTATTGTTTTGGATTGCTTGGAACAGGAAGACAGAGCCTGGCACTGCCCCACAGAGACCCTTTGGTGCTAGGGCAGTGCCCCTAGTTTGTGTGTGCTAGAAGCGTCGAAGATATTGCCGAAAGGTAGGCAGGGACACAGGGGCCCATCCTGGGTGAGTCCATTGCGACAAACCCCTCTGGGGTGCTGTAGTGATCCCAAGCAGGCACTGTGCACGTGGGACATATGGGTGCAGAGCAATGAGAGCAAAACTGGATGTGCAGAGCCACGCTTGGCCGGCTGGACGCATGCTGCCGGTACCATCATTGGCTTTCTCCAAACGGAGCCTAAAGTATTTAAATCATGGTCTGCTGAGAGAGGGGCAGCTTGGGGAAAGGCAGCTCTTGGTCCCTCTGAAATGTTTCATGAAGTCTGTGTCTTGCTGGATTTTGGCAAGAGAGATCTTGATTTAATGTGAGTTTTTAAAAGTGGGAAATGTGAAACAACTGCTACAGTTGTAAGCAAGCCAGGAATGGAGAGGAGGGCAAGGCCTGCTGGTGTTTTGCTTACAGACCTTGGCAAATGGGAGGCTTTCCTTTTTTTATTTTAACTAGCATCAGGAAGATCTTTGAGACCTTGGAATCCCAAGCACCAGTCAGGAGAGCTGGGAAGGTCTGAAAGGTGCCTCTGCACTGTGAAACCTTGACAGCGATGTTAAGTCAGGGAAAGGGCAAAGGAAACTGCAGGGCTTTGAGAGGGACGTGGGAGGAGCTGGTGAAAAAGGAGAGAGGGAGACTTCTACACATCCTTGCTCAGACTTGTAAAGGCTTAAAAAATACTCAAAGCCCTACAGCCCACTGGTTTCAGGGAGGGGCATCGGAAGCACAGCTCGGTGTGGTCCCTAGGCTGGAGTACCCTGATGCATCTCCCATCCACACTTGCTGCCTGGGGCAACTCGTGGTGCTGGATCACACTGGGACTGGTGCCTCGTGAGGGCAATTCACCCGATTGCACTTGGGGTAAGATTAATCATTCCTGTAAGGGCTGGTTTTCTCAACTAAGTGCAAAGACAGCCAAGGGTAACTCATGCAGACCTCAGTGTCCCACTATAGTGCCCACGGTAGAGCAGGAAAGTCCCTCCTGTAATATCTGCTAGAGACCTGACCTGGGCAGAAAGCCTGAGAGAGAGGGGCTTGTCCAGCCCAGGCTCTTCTTTCTGGCCATTGGCATCAAATGCTTTGGAGGAAGATGTAAGAAACCTCCTATAATCTCCCTGGAAGGGAGGCTTGTCCCAGTTAGGACACAGCAGGTTTTATCCTTTGCATTAAGTGAGTATTCAAATAATTTAACAGTGGATGTTCTCATCCTTCATATATCGATGGAGTTGTTTCTGTGTCTCTAATGCTCTCGTGACCTCAATAATGTCTTCTGTGAGTGTGTTTCTCAGGTTAATTATGCATTAAGTTTACATAAGGCTGCTGCTTTTTTGATCAGTTCTAAACCTGCTGCTTTCAGATGTGCTGAAAGCATTGACACTTGGGCACTATCGGGGTGGCTTACAGGAGTACTGTACCCACCTTTCTACCCTGCCAGTTCTTTTGTACACCTTGATACGTCTCTTTTATTTGTCACCTTGCCAAATAAGCACTCCTGAGACTTCTGGCTTTATTTTTTCCTGTGCAGGCTTCTCCGATGTGCACTACGGTAACATAACACCACAAAGGAAGGTGTTTACTGGTGTGATTGAGGGATGTTGTGGTCAGCTCACTTTCCTTCTCTGGACTGGAGAAGAGCCTGCTTGGGAGCTGCTGGGAGGTTTTTTCTTAAACAGACTCATTCTTTCCCATGTGGCCTTTGTGAGTGTAAGAAAGTGGGTAGAAAGCATGCCTTGCACTTGGTGTGTATTTTTCTTTTGGAGATCTTTCTCTTCTCTTTCTCTTTGCTTTCCTCTGGGTTTCCTCTTTGATTTCTTAGCAATCTCTTTTGAGCTGGATGAGCTTTCCTTCTCTGAAGTCTAAGACCTTGAAAGTAAGGGTTATGGTAATATTGCATAGAAGTAAGTTGGATAACGTGGTTCTTTTTTCAAGGCAAGCATTTCTGTTTGCAAAGTAACTTGGCTGTCTTGTGTATTTTGGATTTAGGCATCCTGGTGTATAAGCCAAAGATAACAGACATTAATTAGTTGGAGGACTGGAACTGTAATGAGGACAGTCACTCACATAGGTTGGCATTTTTATTTTAAATGCAAATAATTAAAGAAAAAAGCATGTTGGAAAAAGTCGATGTTAAAAGATGTTATGTAAGTAACACACCCTGGGTGAGAGAGAGGCAGTCGAAGGAAAGAATAACAGCCAGGTTGCTGGTGCAGCGGCTGCTGTGATGCCCAGCTACGGAGGGATTATCCCTGTAGCAGGGAAAAAGGAGTAAAGAAGCATGGCCAAGCCAGGCTTGGTAAAATGGGTTTCCCATGGAAGTCCCTTGGTCAGGGTCTGGCCAGGCTGGGCTGCTGCGTACCCACTCAAAATTCATCTCAGAGCAGGTTGAGCTACCCCAGGCATTTGCATGATGGGGACTGTAGCTTTTATCTGATGTGTCCGCCCAGCCCCGTGGTGAGGCTGGATGTGCCAAACAGCACTGGCTATCACAGTCATTTATTGGTTCTTAACCATTTGTGTCCCTTCTTCAAGACCCATCTGCCTGTAATGATGACCAAGTTCTTCCTCTTCTCTGGGTGGTGTATGGTGAAGGAGACTGGGTGGGGAATGCAATCAAAGCTAAGCAATGTGCTTTGCCATCTTTTTTTGTTTAAGAAGCTTAATATATTAGCTAATCATGTGTGTGAACAATCTCGATATGCAAACTGAAAAGTAGCGTCCCCCCGGCATCAGCTGCTTTGAGCTTCCCCATTAACCTCTCCAGAGCAAAAAACCTTCCTGAACAGCCATTTCGGAGTGTGCAAAATTGATTTCGTATTTGGCCTCTGCAGTGGAAGAAGATGGCGGCGCAGAGCTGCAGATGCCTCTTCCGCTCCTCTCTCCTTTTTTTTGAGAGATCCTCTTCCTCCGTGCATCTCAGCAATGGAGGACGGGTGGCTCCAGCACCAGCGCTGCCACCGCGCCAGATGCTGGCGGGTTGGTCTCATTGCCTGGGCACACAGGTCATTCCCGGTGCCTTCTGGTGAGCAAAAACAATAAGAAACAAATTTACAGCAGCCCCTCCTTGGGTAATTTCCACAGCGCAAAGACCCCCTGCCTCCCACCCCCTTCGTGTGAGTCTTCTCTTAATTAATTAATACTGCATTCATCACTGCTTAATTCCCGTTTCCGTAGCACCCGAGGAGGGGGGCTGCTGGCAGAGGCGGGTGCTGAGACAGTCTAGATCTGCCGTCTTAGCGGAGGAGCTTAATTAGCCCCCGTGACAATATGGGATCATTTCCGGCAGCCCTGTAATGGGTGGTTTCAAAGTGGCTTCTCGTGCCCAGCAAAAGCAGCCCCGTGTCCCTGTGCTAGTCCCTGTGTAGCTGGATTGTGTGTGCTTGTGAGGAAAGGTGATCTGCTGCAACAGCTGCTGGAATTTCAAAAAAATCACAAATTGGTGGCATTTTTTGAGCTTGATGAGGGACAGGGGACAGAGCAGCTGGGCTTGGTCTGTCCTGGGGTATCGGTGCTGGGGATGGGCAGGCTGGATGCTGGGGCTAATTGGCGTTGGGCTGTAAAGGGTCCAGTACTCCCTTCTCTGCTCATAGCTGTCGCTATCAGCATTGCAGTGCTCCTGGTCTCCTTTTCTTCCCCCCCCCCTTTTTTTTTTTACCTTAAACACAACCTGTTGGCATTTGTGTTACCCCTTCTGCTGAAATCCTCTGTAACACCCTGTGCTGCAGCCCTGATGGGGACCATGGCTGGAGAACCAGCCAGGGCAGCCATCCAGCGGTGCTGGGGCAAAACAGCAAATAAATCAACAAACATTAACTGCTGTGCTGCTTTTAGGGGGAGAATACAACTTCTGGAGGACTGTCTGGAAAGAAAGCTGATGTGCTTCTCAGCATCATTTTTGTGGCGTCCATTGGAGTTTAGATGGGTGCCTTTATTTTTTAAGGTTTTTAACTCCCCATCTTTGAACTCTTCTCCCCTCCACAAAAATCCCAAGGAGAAGGAAACTCCATGTGCACCCACAGCTCATTTCTCGGTGGGGTGGTGATGGCGGGTACTCATGCTGGTGCAGATCCCATCTGCCCCAGCACTGTGTTTAAGATAAGATGGAGACACCTAGAGCATGTGTGTGTGAGAAGGGAAGGGGAGATGGGGAAGATGGAAGGGGAACAAAAGCAGCAGATCAACCGCGGTGCCGGGCTCCTTGCCAAGAGCGACTGCAGCACGCAGCCCCAGTTGGGATGGTGGTTCCCCCCCCCAGCCGACATAACTGGCAATGCTCCCTCCCGCCCCTGCCCTCTCCTCCCCGGCACAGGCTGCCGGTGGGCCGGGGCGTGAAGGCGGCTCTCGGCTGGGATGTGGGATGCTGTCTCGCCCGTGCCCTTCCCACCGCTAGACGGGACCGCGGCATCGGCGCTCCGGCAGCCCGACGCGCGCCTGTCCCGCGTGACTCGCATACGCAATGCAGCCATGCTTAACGAGCGTGAGTAATTATGCCAGGCGGAGGGTTGGTGTGTGTGGGGCGATCGGGGTGTTGTGTGTGTGGGGGGGTTTCCTTGATTTTTTTTTTTTAATTTCTATTTCTCTTCTCTGCCCCCACCCCTTTCCCCCCCTGCCCAGCCCACAGCATTGAAACTTGGCCACCTCCTTGGTGGTGGCTTTGGGAGGGCCGGGGACGCGGGGGTCAGTTGGCACAGCAACTGCTGTTCGGGGACAAAAGGAGGCTTTTTTTGCAGCGACTGTAGCAGCTGCCAGCCAGAATAGCAAATCCGTACGACTTGGCACCACTCCAGCTTCCTTGAGGGTTGCAGAGGGATGGTATGTTGGAGGGTAAGACTAGCTAATTAATCTTCCGGCAGGGAACAATGTAATATCAGACAATTACAAAGACAGAATGAAATTACTATAGTGGGAAGGCTGGCATACAAATTTCTCAAAGGGTCCATCCCTCAGCCTGCTGCCATATTACTTTATATGTGGGAAAAGCATCAACTGTACATGCGCTTTTCTGTTGTGTGGGGTTTTTTTTTGTATGAATTGCATTGTGTTTGGAGGAGGGGCAGGGGGATATGGGCTCAACTGCAGGATAAGCTTTTTGAGAAGCAAAAAGGAGAAAGAAGAGTCGTTCCAAGAAGAGATGTTCCCCGTCAACCGGCTGTGCCGAGAGGGCAGACCTGGCATGTCGCTGATGCTATGGGCTCACAGGGTTGAGGATATTTTTCCTGGTTATTTTTAGTGGTTGTACTGTGATGCCTGATGGCTACAGCTTTTGGGAGGAGGATCTGACTGCTGGGCAGAGAGGGAGTGATTTCCTTCAGCCTTTCTGCATGCAGAAGCCCTCAAAGAGCTTTGGAGCTGCTGAAAGTTATTGGGGAAAACACACCTACCAGCTCAGTGGTGGTAATTGCCAATAATTAGCTGTAATCACTGCTACCTACAGTTGGGACGCTGTGATGAATAGGGCAGTGCAAGCCACATGGTGCAGGCTCCCTGTCTGTTTATTTGCAGTGGGGAAAGAATTAGGAAAGTCTCATTTATCCTGGAGCACAGGAAAGCATCGGTGGGAGATCAGCCTGTGCAGAATTAGCATAGGAAACCCCTCCTCCTCCTCCTCCTCCTCGCCAGGCATTAGGGATAAGCTAATGACTCTCCTCCCTCTGCATTGCCCTCCCAGGATGAAACTTAATGCGGTGGGATCTCTAGAAGTGTCATTAAAAAACAAGATGAAAACAGTACCAGTCAAATTCTCTTTGAAATGTTGCATGTGTGCATCTGTGTGCAGGGCCTGTGGAGACGTGGCCAGGAGCCGCTTTGAGCCAGGAGAGGATTTGGAGCAACTCCAGCTCAGTTGCTCTTCCTCCGAAGGAATTTGAGTAGGTTTTTGTTTGGTGCCTACATAGATCAGATGATGCAGAGATGATGTTTAAAAACCACTGCAAGCCCCTCCTGCCTGCCTTGGTTTGCTGTGCTGGACTGCCAGTTGTCACTGAAGCTATTGCAAAACTTAGGCTGAATAAGCGGGTTTTTTAAGGGGGTAGCAATGCCAAGTGTTGGATTGGCAGGCTGGGGCCCCTTTTCCAAGCTGCAGATTAGGAGGAGTTGCACACAGTCTAGTCCTTGTCCAGTGCCCCGAAAAGCATCCTGGTGACTGCTCATCAATGGGTATTTGTCTGAATATTTCTCAGGGATGGCTAGATAACAGAAACATTTCCCATTGGGTTTGATTAGGGATGAAGGTCCCGTTCCAGGTTTCCATCAGAACTCCCTTGGTGTGGTGTATATTGATGTGTGTAGCTCCTTATCTGACTGCATATACTAGCTCTGTCCCAGCCCAGGCTCCCTGTGCTGGCTCCAAAGCCTTCTGTTGAGTCTTGAGAGACCAAAACATTCCCTGTGCAGCCAAAAGAGATGGATCCCAAAAGTTAA
Source organism: Theristicus caerulescens (assembly GCA_020745775.1). Lineage (NCBI taxonomy): Eukaryota > Metazoa > Chordata > Aves > Pelecaniformes > Threskiornithidae > Theristicus > Theristicus caerulescens. The sequence goes on from CM036571.1 coordinate 416,783, forward strand.
GTCTCTGGTCTCACCATCTGCTGTACCCACCCTGTGTTTGCTCTGAGAGTCCCCCAGCACTCAGGTACACAGCGGGTGTTCCTTCCCTGGATGCAGAAAGTGTCCCCTCCCTCTGGAGGAGGCTAAGCTCAGCCCAGCTGTCCCCTCAGTTCCTGTCCTTGTCCACCAACCTGCAGCCAACCAGACCTCTGGGGCCTGAGGTTCTGGGGGAAACCTTCAAGCTCAGCCTGGCTTGTGCACATGCAGGAAAAGATCTTGAGATTTCCCATGCAGGTAGTGATGGCTCTAGTTATGGCTACTGAAGAGCAAGAAAGGATGAAGAAACTGAAATTAACCCAATCATTTAATAAACAGCAATTCAGTTGGACTCAAGCTTGAGTATTGGTCCTAATTAGAAAAGAAGTTCCATCCCTGTTCTGGACTGCCTCTGAAGTCCTGCAAAGGATGGGGTCTCCCTGTTCAGGTCTCCTGTTCAGGCCCAATGCTGCTTTTGGCTCTGTATAAGTCAGTCCTGACCCGGCAGCACTGGTCCTGCATGGAAGTGGAAGAGACAATCTGAATTGTTTCATATTCGATGATTGACACTAGAGATGTTTCTGTATATTAATGAGTACATCTTCTTGACTATACTTAAAGTTTTCACTTCGTGAACCTTTTATGGAGTTCTCTTTACATGGGGAAAAAAACTGTAGTAGTGAAACTTTACCTTTTAAAACCATACAATAAAAACCAAAAACCCAACCTTTCACAATCAGTTGACTCAATGAAAGTTACCCACTGGATCCTCCTCATGTTCACACTGTGGGGCTGAATTTGCCCATGAAGGTGGGTATATCCAAACATGTGTGTGCGCACTAAAGGGCTAATAATGGTCTGGGCGCTCTTTGACCTGAAGACGCAAGCCTTGATGCTGCTGAAATTCCCTCCTTGCAACAGGGTGTGTCTATCCTTGAGTCCTGCTAAGCCTCTCCAAGTCAACCTCTGGAGTTAGGAAATTTAATTTGTAATAAATCTGTATTACAGTACAAGTAAATCTGCTTCAGTGGCTATAAAAATTAATTCCTTATCCTAAACATTATTATATAGCTTTCAAAATGAATTGACTGTGGTTGGTAGCCTAGTATGTGCCATTATTGGTAATTAGTGTAACAAAATAACATTGCTGTAATATTTCCTGTCTACCCCTCCCCCAGCTGGGAGCCATTTCCTATTAGAGAATCAGAATTGCAAGTGCAATGCTTGTGTGCAAGCTGCTTGCTTTGATTATTTTTTTTTTATTTTATTTTGTGTGTGTTGGAAGTCGATCTGTTCCTTTCTGTGTCTTGGTCTGTGGTTTTCTGGGAGCATTTGCTTCTGAAAAAGCTTTGGGGTTGCACAGGGCACCATTAGAGCCTGATGCTGGAGGGTGCTGGTGGCTACCTGGAAGTGCCCAGTGCTCTTGGATCTCCTTTGAACTTTAGCTTGTGCGCAGTTGCTGCTGAGGTCGCTTACTGTCTCCCAGGATCTGGCCTTTGCCATGTCTTGCAGACAGTGTGCATCTCAACAGGTTTCTACAGTGATCCACCATAGCCCTGTTGTCTTCATCTGGAATCTTGGCTTGTCCTAGAAGACACGATGGATCTGCCCATGGAGGTGCTTGGGCAGCTCTGAGTCTGCCAAGAGGTGGAGGGAAGCAGAGGCTCCCTTTTCTGAAGCAGATAATAAAGGACTTGGCTGGGGCAGCAATTTCTGGGCAGCTGAAGGTGCATATAGCAGATGCACACACATGTGATGCTGAAAGGACCTGAGAAACTTTCCTAGGCTTTTGCAACTGGATGAAGCAAGTTTCCACACCTTACTCTGTTGGCTTGACTAAGAAACCTGAATGGGATTAAAAGGGTGATGGAAACGCAGAAGTAACAAGTCAGAGTTTAGTTTATACGTTTCCACCGCTGTGTGTGAGATGGAAGGACACCATAGGGCAGCTTTTCTCCACAGCACCGTTTTCAACTTGTCCGATGCCATCCTGCTCCTTCCCACTGCATGGCCAAGAGTTATCGAACCCTGGTGCTCATCCCGAGTGTCCTGGCATAATCTCTCAGGAACACTCATACTAAACACTTCAACAACTACTGGCATTTTATTTGTGGAGTTTCCCATTGGATTATTTTTTTCACCATCATAAGTCTTTTTTTTTTTTTTCCCCTGAATTTGCAGCCTTCAGTGTTGCCTTTTGAAATATTCTTCTGCAGCCATGAGGGTTAGAAACTTGATTCTTAGGGAATGAAAGTTCAGATTCTCCTGTAATTTTTTAACTCTGGGACTTTTATATGAAATTTAAAACTTAACAGCTCTGTAATAAGAACCTGGGATCAGAGAAATGGGAAGCTGGGGGGAGGCCTGATTTTTTTCATGCTGTCCCCAGCATGGACTTATTTCTTGAGTTTTGATGACATGACATCTTCAGAAGTCTGGATATATGCCCTGGACTCAGTCACCCCATATATCATAGAGTGGAAAAATGCAGAAACTAAGCAGTAAAACTGAGTGGGAGATATCTTTGCCACCCTGGAAAACATTCAAGATTTAGATACAGTAATAATAATAGTATCAGTACCGTTCTTGGCCTGGATGAGGATGGTAAATCATCATTCCAAATTCCAGAGAGTTACAAAGTGAACTGGCTGTGCCAGCTGAAACCTTTGATTTGGTCCAAGCTGGTTTTGGTAGCTGAGCCTGGGGTTTTGTGTTTCAGCTGGAGTTGTACAAATGCAATTAGATTAAGCTTGAGGATACAAATTCACTCCATGCTGGGGGAGGAAAATAAATTGCATGTTGGAAGGTGATATAATCATGACTTCAGGAATTTTTCCAACTTTTTTTTTTCTTAAGTCAAAGGATATTGAAGTGATTCAAAACGGGATTTCACTAGGAATGAACTGATGTATTTTTCTCCCCAATGGAAAACCCCACATTGATATCAGTAGGGCCACTGCAGTATTTTGAAACCTCTGTCCCCACTGCTCTTGTGGGATGAGAGCAGTGCTTTGGGCATTGTTGGTACTGGCCAGGAAAAACAGGATACTTTCTTCTTTTTAGTTTCCTTATTGAAAGGTCTATATCTCAGGAGTTTGTCTAGAATGAAACATTTTTAAGCCCTTTGACCAACTCCTCCTGTCCTCTTGCTTTTGAAAAAAGTGACTTTTCTGTGATGCCAAACATATCTTTCTAACTGGAAGTTTGGTTTTTTTGGTTTTTTATTTGCTGCCCTTCTCATGTCACTGGCAGCCAAGTTTGCTGAAATCTTTGTGCATAGACTTCAAAATGCTGAGATTTTTCATGGAAATGGAAAGTATGTTTTTCTTCATATGCATATTTCTGCATTTCTTCTCAGTTCTCTTCCTCCCAACCCCAAACCTCTCCTGCACCACTGCTGTGCTGACAGTTCAGCTGTTTCAAAGGACCCCATCAAAGTTATTTCAGCTTTGTTCTTGGTGTGAGCCCAGAATTTCTTGTATCTTTTTAATGAACCATATAATTCTGGAGGAGAAAAATGAAGAAAACAAACTGTAGCAAGTCAGTATGGTGAATGAGTCTCTGCTGAAGCTAGGCAGAAATCTGATCTCCTGTTTGCATGAAAAACTCTCCAATTCTTGATTTCTCAAATGAAACCAGTCTCAAAGATTAAAAAAAAAAAAAAAATCTGAAAAAGTGCTTTAAGTCAAATTAAATATTTAATTTCAATAAAATCAAAGTATTTCAAATGTATTTCTTTGTTCATTTAATATTTTATGAGATAAGCCTAAAACTAAACATAATGTTGTTTCTTAGTGGGGGAAAAAAACAGAGGTGGCTTTGTGTTTTTTAAAGAAAAAGTAAATCAATCTGATAAAAGTACTTTTGTCCTCACGCTGAGAATTTCAGCGTAATGTTGTGTCACAGCAGCCTTTTCAGAAAGATGGTGCCTCTCTGAGTACCGGATCTCCTGATCTTCCAGGGACAAAGATGAGCTCTTGCTGCTGCAGTGTAGTTTGGATAAATAGGTCTTCTATAGGTCTTTTTCTTATATGGTCTTGGTAGACAGGTAAAACCGAGGTGTGATAATCACTGGCATCTGCTAGCATCTGTGTGAAGGACCTGTGGTAGTACTCGGGTCTTTGAGGTTTTCACTTACTGCTTGGAGGGTTGGGTACAACTCGCTTAAGGAACAATGGCACGTGTGGCAAGAAACCTCCCAATTTGTCTAATCTTCAATTGTGCAAGTTTCTTTTTCTATGTACGCACAAAGAGAACAAAGCAAGAGAGACTTCCTATGAACTCTGAAACACAACGAGGCAAGGTTGGGGCATAACATCAGAATCTGTGTATGCTTCCAAGGGAAAGCTCTATTGCCTGGCCTGGGTTTATATACACATAGGTTTGTTTGCGTGAATATTTAGAACAATGAGGCTGTGCTTTATTATCGTTATTATGTAGACCACTTCATTTGCGGCACAATTCCTGATCTCTTGTCTAGACTCTCACTGCGGCAACTAAAAGGCTTGGCTTTGTGGAGTAATAATAATGGGGCAATGCAATGAAATGCACGACCAGCACAACGCAGATCAGTTCTCTTTAATGTGGGTCATTTATGCATGTGCTTGTCTACAGGTATTTTTCCTCCAATGTTTGGCATATGTGCTATTTATCTGTTTTCTCTGACCCTAGATCGCTTTGTCTGCAGCAAGCTTCCACTTCTGCTAGGAGATTTGTGAAGGGAAAGCAGCTGCACTTAACCTTTCATTTTCTACGTCAGATTTCTGACAATATAAATAGTTTACTGGCCACTAGTAAGATTGTTGCGCTGGCAAAACCAATCCCGTTTCTATCAGTTATGTATCCTCAAGCCTTTCTTGCTCTTTTTCCCCAGGAGTTACTAAAATGGGTGCAGGTCTGCCAGAGAGTCAGCAAGCATGGGAGTCCCTGCAACTGTTCCCATTGCAAAGCTGAGCCTAATTGCAAGAGGCACATGTGATCCAGGATGAAAAATGAGGTTATTGCAGACCCGTGGCTCAGGAGCACTCCGGCTTCTGCTGCAGCTGCACTGGTGCTAAGAGCACTGGCAATTTCAGTCAGGTTTAACTTCTGCACCCATTTAAGCTGTCAGCGTTGGACAGGACACTTTGTGTGATGCTGCGTTTGCTCCCCACGTGCAAGGGAGCAAGACGTGCGTGTGCTCCTCTCTGCTCAACAGCAAGGTGTGAGCAACCAAAGGGAAGCGATTTCCCGGTGTTTTTTGCTGACGCAGAGCAACCCGCTGTCACCTCGGGCAGTTGCAGAGCAGATAGCAGCACCGCCGGAACGAGGGCAGGAGCAATACCAACAATTTACTATCCTGCTGCAAGGATGCTACAACAAGGCCCATAAATGGCCACATAAAGGGAATCTGGGTGGGAGCTGGGAATACACTGACAAACACAATTCTCCCTTAATTTAATAGAACGGTCCATTCAGCAGCGAATATATTGTAAAGCTCTCTCAGGTTGGATGGCCTCCTATTGTGTCTGGCCTTTGAAGTGCTGATTAGCTGGGCTGGGAACACGCTGATAAAAAGTTAATTTCTATTTGCTGTTGCTTTGTAATTGGATGAACACGAAAGCAATTAAATATTAAAACATACAAACAAATAACGAAGTCACTGTAATTAGCCAAAGTTTGATCACTGTCATATTTATTTAGGAGGAGATGATACGTCTCAGCAGGTGACATTTTAAATACCCTTGGCTGCTTTGGTGTTGTCTTCAGAGAATGCTGAATAATGTACGGAGGATTTAATTAAACCCCATTGTAAATCAGCTGTGATGACAGGGAAGTGACAGCCACATGTTGAAAAGAGAATTAGGCCGCAGCAAGAGAGATTAATTAACTATTTTCTACAGAGTTCAACCTAGGCATTGTGCAGGGAGTTTGTCCGAGGAGGAGAACTCGATTTTTAAGTTGTCCCACTTGAGGTTGGAACCTGTTGTAGAGAAGGATGCTCTGCACCCGGAGATATCGCAGCCCTTGAAGGGGTGGCTGCGATTGTTCGTATGTCTTGAGAGGGGGAAACTGAGGCACGCGGAGCTGCAGCCTGTGGCAGTGGGTGCTGCTGGGTGGCTCTCACCTCCCAGCACCTTTGCAGCCCCTGTGCAGGATGCTGCCAGTGGCTCCCTTGGCGCAGAAAAGATCCTCTGTGGTGAATCGCAGGAATCCTGAAAAATCCTGAAAAACTTCTTTGAGCCTTGAAGTAGGAGGGAAAGGGAAGCTCCTGGATATTTGCTCAGCTTTGGCTGCATCAGAAAACCCCCAACTTTATGAGCCAGAGTTATCTGAGGTCCCTGGTCAATGCTTTTGCAGGACATGTTTCTTGAGGTCTGTTTGCCACTGGCCAAACCTAGTGAACATCAGCATGTTAGTAATTATAAGAAATAAAGTTAACCAAACTGGTGGGAGTCTACTGAATCTAATTTGGTGAGGTTTATGTTACTGTTTCTTGATGGCCCTTGCCTTTGGCAGCTCATCCCTAATGCTTGGTAGATGCGTTCCAGCTGGCTGTGCATGGTGGTAAAAGCTTCCCGTGCCCAGGAAAGCGAGGGAGGAAGGTGTCAGTGTATCTGAGAAGGGACTGCGTTGGGAGATGAGCTGTTCAGGTGGAAGGGATGGCAAGCCCAGGCAGAAATTAGGAAGGAGCCTTCAAAACTCTCTGTGACTCTGCTGGGGAAAAGTCAGGAAAATGGGGAAAGCAGTGTGAGATAGAAATGATGGAGAGCACAGGGATGAGGGAATGAGAACTGAAATGACAAGGAGCAGGGGGAAGGGCAGGGGGATGGTATGTGTTGTTGATCAACATCATTCATATTTGAAGATTATCAAGCCTGTTGTAATACTCAGTTTGGCCTTTTCTAAAAGCACCGTTGCCTTCCATGTGCATGGGCTGCAGGGAGATGAGGTAGTTCAGCTTTTGGGCAAGGCAAGACCTGATTGCTGGCCAGGCCTGGAAAAGCATTTTACTTAAACCACCTACAAGGACCTTGTTAGGGGTGGATCCAGTACTGGTTGCTACCTAGAAGAAAGTACTAGACCACACCAGGCTTTTCCTCCTCTCTTCTCCTATTGAAAGAAAATATTGCCAGTGTTATGTAAGAAAGATGACATATTTCCAGCTGCCAGCAAGGGACAGATTTTGTTCATGTTTAAATACTCAAGAAAAAAAGAAAACAAGTCTAAATGTACAGGAGGAAGTTGGTCTGAAGAACCTCAAATCAGCAAATTAGACTGAAAACCCGCAGACAGTCCCCATGCTAGGTTTATTACTGCTGTGCTTCATGTTGGGGATGTGGTTAAGAGTCTTGCAGATGTGGGCTATGAGATGGAAGTTTAAAAACAGAAATAGGCTGGGCGGTGGGGCTAATGGGGGCTAATCAGAGAGGGTCTTGTGAGGGGAACGCGAGCCACGCGACCGGGGTTATGGGATGCTGCTGCGTGTTGGGAAGGCGCAGGGTAATTTGGTCTCTTATTGAACCATCCTGTGCATCTCCTCTGGCAGGGCCATCGCTGAGCGCCAGGGACCCGGGGCAAGGATGAGCCTGGCTGGCTCGGTGAGGGCAGGTCGGCGCAGAAGAGGCAGCGGTACTTCCTGCGCAGGTAAGGCGCTGCCTCACCTGGGATCACAGCATGTGGGTGAAGCTTTTGCTCCTGGAGATGATGATTTGCACGTATGACTTTGCATTTCAAAGCTTCATTCTCCCCCTCTCTTACCAATGAAAACTGAGAGTAATTGTACACATTGCAGGAAAAAAAATCATTTTATTCCCAGAGGTGTAAATTAATTGATTCAGCCTAGGAAAAAGACCTGGGCACTGTTACAGCCAGCTCCCTGAAGGCATCTTCTTGGTGTACGGGTCTGATCAAAAATGCAAATAAGATCTTAGGAGGAGTATGGGTCGGGAAAGGATGGAAAGTAACAAGGAAATATAATATTGTCATGATGCAAATGGGTAGTGCTTCCTTCTCTGAATACAACACAAAATAATGATTTCTGCTCCCCAAAATGGTCTTGCAATTCTGCTGGGTGTGCAGAGCAGAATGAAAATAGTGATCGGGGGCTGGAAAATCCCCCTGTCAGGGCAGAATGAATGTCTGGTTTTGCAGAGCACTGGGCTGACATGATGCACCGGCCCTGGAAGAGAGGAACTGAGGCCCTGCCTCTACTAAAAAGGCCGTGGTGATGTAAAGCAGCTCACTCTGAGCTCCACACTCACGGGTAGTTGCTGACTGCAAGCTCTTCCTTTCCTGGGTGGCTGTGGAGACTGCAGCCTGGTGTCAGGGCTGCATGGGGTGCAGTAGGCATCAAGAAGGGTTTTTTTTTTTCCTTTCCCCTGTCCTTATCCATGACTTGCTGATTGTATTTTGGGTCTCCTTCCCTTCTTCGGAAGCTTCAGAGAGAGCTGCTGTGACAGACCGCCCTTGTGCGCATCCTGGCACCGCTCTCTTGGGCTGGGGTTGGTGTAACCGCTCACGTAGGCCAGTTTGTGCTGCCTACTGGATTTGGGGGAGGGAGGGTGTGTTTTCCCTGTACCAGTTGGGCAGGGAATACGGATGGGGATTTTGCTGTCTTCCATGGTGCTGTATTTATGGGCTTCTTCAAATCAACAGGGACTACTATTCATTGGTGGCAGGACCCCAGTGTGTGTGTGATGCACTTTCTCTCTCCTCCTTTGGCATGTTTTTGTCATGATTTCTGGTCTTCTAATGTAAGTCTTCAGCTCACCAAAGGTGCATGAGGAAGTGTTTTGTGCTGGGTTGTGTTATGAGAGAGAGAGTCTTTGGGATGATCCATCATAACCACGTAATTTTAGCTGTCTCAAACCTGTGCCGTTGAAGCAGTGATTTAGGCTGTGTGATCTGTGGTGAGAGATGGCAATCTCAGCGGGAAGTATCCTGGAGGGCTGCCTCTTTGCAGGCAATAAGACAGCCTGGATGCCCAAAGCAGACTTCCTGGATAAGATGCTAAATGCAGAGAAACTTCATTTCGAATTAACCCCAGTGCTGCTGGGTTCCCAGCTACTATGGCAGCCAGGACTGGGCACAACTGGGAAAGCTGTGGCCTCATAGCTGAATGTGGTGGCTGTCAGAGTGGTGCTCTGAACAATGAAAGCTTTGACTTGCAAAGCTCTGAGAAATGGGTCCTTTTTGCATCTCAAATTGAGCACCCAACCACAAGGTAACCTCCTGATTTTAATTTGGCTGTGCCTCAGTTCCCTATCGGTACAAGAATAATTCCACCCTTCCTCACAGGGCTGCTGTAAGGCAAATTAATGTTTGCAAACCACTCAGATACTATGATAATAAATGCTGTGAAAGCTCAGGAGAAAATTAATAGCTCATTACTTAGACCAGGACTTCAATAGCATGCCATACACAGGACACAGGGCTACATATTGAATGATGAGGATAAAGAAAAATATTGAATAACTGCTCATTAAGAGAGCACTATCCATCTAGTGTACGAAAGGGGGCTTTTTCCTGCAGAAAAAGTGGTCCATGATCATATTACAGCGTGTGTTGCGATGCATCTATGCAAGGAGACTGAGCTTGGGTTATGTGTGCAGTCCAGATTCTGGCATTTTTCAAGTGCTTGACTGCAACCTGACTGCTCTTTTAACACCGGGGTTGGCTTTAATATATGTAGCAAAGAGATAAAAATGCCAGTAGATGGCACTCAAGAATATGGAGCATCATTCCTGGGTGTGCAAGACCAATAAAATGTGGTGTTGTGTACCACAAATGGCTTCCTCGGCACAACTCTTTATATCAGCTCTTTCTCTACCTTTTTCGGGCCTAGAAGTTCAGTGCACGGAGCAAAGGAAAACCAAGTGTGTGAAGCAGCAGATGTTGTTAGGTGGTCTGCACTGTTCTCTGATCTCAGTTTTGTTTCTACCCTTTGGGTTTAAATTACTTAACAGTCTAGAAATCCTGGGCCGTGCTCTCCTCAGCTGACCCTTTTTTATGCTTTGCTTACAGCTTGTCTGTAAAATGAGATGAGAACTTAATTTGAAAGCTGAAGTTAATTGACCTAAATAAACTAAGAGCCTTCTGTTGGCTTTATGGTAAAAACCCCTGCATAACCTTAGCTCTCCTCCTTAAATGTACTACAGAGCAGAATGGTTTTCCTGGTGCATTTTCAAGCTGCTGCTGTTTACTAACAGTTATTTGTGGCATAGTATTGTCTGGAGAGCCCTGCAATCAGAAAGCTGTTGTGCTCACTGCTGATGTGCAGAGATGGGGAGGCAGCACCAACCTGGAGCAGCTTGGTTTATCCAGGAAAGATGGACCCAGGGTAGTGAATCAAAATCGGGAAAGGGTCTGGCTGCAGACCCCCTGTAGAAAGCAAGCTCTAGAGCTGCAGAAAGGTTTCTTCATGTCTGCTTTGATGCATGAGTTGGCCCCAGAGCAAAGCCCTTTGCAGCAGATTTCTTCACTCAACACGCGGAGTTGTGGGATTGACAAAGGCAGTTTCAAGCTGGGCTGTCACAGAAGTGAGGGATGCCTTGTCTGGAGGGGACCCATTGCTAGCTGGGGCAGGTGTTGGAAAAGCATTTAGTTTTGCAAACACAGCCTAAGCCTGACCTTTAAGATCTGTGATAACCTTTCTGATCCGTGATACCATCTCCCTGCTGGGAGTGCAACCTCAGACTGCCACCTCCTCTACTCTCCCCAGCTGCAGCTGCCTCCCGGCTCTCCCGCTGTGTCTCGCTGGTATGCTGTCTGAGCTCTGCTTTGAGAAAATCAGTCCTGGTATGACTCCACAACTCTAATTACCCTGGGCAAGCAGATACTCTTGTGCCAGTTTAGCTTGATTCAGTACTAGCTGAAATAGCTGAAACCAGAATGAGGAGGACTGTGTCCATACCTATATCAGTGCAGTGATTTAAAATGCTTTTTGGCTGCATTCATGCCATTTTTCTAATCCGGACAAGTCCCTGGGCTAGGCTGAAGGATGCTCTTCTGGGAACTGCAGAGAAGAGGATGAGAAGATAAAGGGCCCAGTGTTAGCCTCCAGCTCAGCTCCTTGGAAAGCATCAGCTATTGAGCTGGGCTCTGGGCACTGGACAGGGATGGGAGACCTTGGTTTCACCTCTGAATCTGCTGGAAACCCATCATATGAGCTTGGTCAGACAGGGGTTAGCCACTTCTCTGTGCTGCAGTTTTTCTCTTGTGAAATAGTTTTGACAAGAGCCTGTTTCCTTTGTGAAAGCTATTGCAGCTCTGTGAATGAAATTTCCCTATTTTACACATTCTTCAGGTGATATATTCTAGGATGGGGGGGGCACTCAAAATAAGACAATAAAATGAGATCACGGATTTAGGTCCAAAACACAGACATGTTGGGGTATGACATTTCAGAAACATGTTTGTTTTCAGCAAATCCTCTAATCTTAAAACGGTTTGCAAGAATGCGGGGTGGGAGGGGGCAGCTGCCAGGCTGCTGCCTGCGGCTCCGGCGGTGGGAGCCCTCTTGTGGCAAATGCCGAATGTGCCTGGGGTCTTGGTGGCCTGCTGGCTTGGGTTGGAGGGTCAAAACGGATAAACTGGTTTAAAAAAATCTATAGAGAGATAGATGTGTGTCCAGGACTAACCAATTCAACAGTGTTTGCTGTTTCAAAAGCCCTCCTTTAGTGCAATGCAATAACAACAAACGACATTTCTTCACTGGGGGAGGTCACATACTGCTGAAGAATTGCCAACGCACTTCTAAGCTAGGTGGGAGAAGGGGATCAGGAGGGACCCACGAGGATCATTGAGTCTAACTCCTGGCTCCACACAGGGCAACCTAAAAGTTAAACCATACATTTAGGAGCTTTGTACAAGTTCTGCTTGAACACTGACAGACTTGGGGCCATGACCACTTCTTGGGGAGCTTGTTACAGTGCTTGATCACCCTCTCAGTGAAGAGCTTTTTCATCATAGCCAATATGAACTTCCCCAATGCAGCTTGAAGCCATTCCCTTGTGTCCTATCACCGGACACCAGAGATCAAGGTCAGCATCTCCCTCTCCACTCCCCCTCAGGAGGAAGTTACAGACAGCAGTGAGGTCACCCCACAGTCTCCTCTTCTCTAAGCTGAACAAGCCAAGTACCCTCAGCAGTTACTCTAGTCCTTTCACCATCTTTGTTGCCATCGTTTGGACACACTCAAATATTTTTACACCCTCCTCGTATTGTGGAGCCAAAAACTGCACATAGTGATTGAGGTGAGGCTGCACCAATGCTGAGTATAGTGGAAAAATCACTTCTTTCCACTGGTTAGCTATACTGTGCTTAATGCACCGCAGGATACAGTTGATCCTTTTGACCCGTGTTGAGCTTCTCATCAACCAAAACCTCCAGGTCCCTTTCTGCAGGGCTGCACTATGGCCTCTTGTCCCTCAATCTATGCGTACATCCAGGACAACACAGTCCCAAGTGCAGAATCTGGCACTTGCTCTTGTTAAATTTCATGCAGCTGGTGATGGCCCAGAGCTCTAAGCTATCAGTATCTCTCTGTGAGGCCTCTCTACCCTTGAGGGTTAGTATTGTTGGCAAACTTAGTGTGTGTTCAACTCCTGTGTCCAGGTCATTGATAAAAACACTGAAGAGCATGGGCTCTAAAATTGAGCTTTGGAGAACACCACTATTGACTGGTCACCAGCCAGATGTTACCCCATTTACTACAACTCTTTGAGCCTAACCCTTCAGCCAATCCTATTGTGTACATGTCTAGCTGTATGCTGGACATTTTATCCAGAAGGTTACTGTGACAGTAACAAAAGCTTTGCTAAAATCCACAAACCCCACACCCTCTGCCTTCCCTTTGTCCACTAGGCAGGTAATTTTGTTATAAAAGGATATTAACGTAGTGTAAGGCATGACTGTCCCTTCATAAACAGGTGTTGGCTTTGTCCAATGATTGCATTGTCTTTCAAGTGTTTTTCAATAACTCCTAGAATAATCTTCTCCATAATTTCACCAGGCACCGAAGTGAGACTGACAGGCCTATAATTACCAGGGTCTTCTTTCTTGCCCTTCTTGAAAATTGGAATAACATTTGCTAGCTTCCAGTTGACTGGGACCTCTCCAGGTTCCCAGGACCATTGATAGATAACTGTGAGAGGTCTCACAATAACATCAGCCAGCTCTTTCAGTACTCTGGGATGAATCTCATCAGTCTTATGTGCATTCAGGCACAGGAGCAAATCCTGTACAAGTTCAAAGTCAGCTGGGACCCTATCACTCCCTGAGTCACGATCCTCCAACCTGGGGCTCCAGGCATCCCAGGGTGCATCATTGGTGTTAAACACAGAGGTGAAGAAGGAATGAAATATCTCTACTTCATCCCTGTTTGTGAAGTGACCAACGCCATCAAGTAATGGACCAATGGTTGGGGTTTGGAGAGAAAGCAAGAGCAGAGCCCTGGTGTGAAAGGGGTTGCAAGGGTGCATAAAGCTAACCTGCCAGGTCACCTCAAACCTCAAATCTGCTCAAAAAGCTGGGCCAGGACTGGTACCTGTTGCTACAGGGAGATGTCCCTGCAATGGTAATTGAAATAATTACAGCCCACTGTAACAGAGGGGAAATCGCTGGCCAGGGAATGTCGCATGAGCTAGCAGTAGAAAACAGATGTTCCCCACTACATTTACTCTCTAAGTGAAAGTACAACAGATGCAAAACAGCATTAAAATGGTAGCAAGGCTGTAAATACAGCTTCTAATTACGGCACCAGGTAATGTCAATTGCAACAATCCAGATTTCTCCCAAGGATGCTCTGCAAGCAGGTGGGATGTATAAAGTCTTCTAAAAGATGGATTTGTTGGTTTTTTTCCTCCCCCTTTAACGTAACATATGTAAGCTTGCTCACTTAGGGCAGCAGAGGAGAATGTCACAGCCTTTCTGCCTGGTATATTTTTGGTACATGGTGCTGAGAATAACCAAGGAGATGGGAACAGAGCATTAAATGCAGAGATTTGGGGATGGGGAGAGGTGGGTGGAGGAAGCTGCCTAGTACGGGAATAGTGTGAGCAGGAAGGGAAAGGAAGGAGCAGAAATGAAGAGCTACAAGAGACAGCATGAGTGACGGGGAGAGAAAATAGCACCGAGCAGGGTGGCCCCAGCTGACTTCTTAGAAGTTACAGCGTTTGCTATGGAGAGGAGGAATTTGGGATCCTCTGTGCTCTGGCAATGCCTGAGTCACCTCAGTGGTGGTATAGCAAAGGGTAATGGATGGAAATATTCCCCCTGGTTCTCTGCTAACCATTCTGTTTGTCACTCTGATTTGGGGTTTATAGCCCTGCCAACCACAGCAGCAGCTCAGCATCTCTTACACATTAATAACATCAGCAGATTTCCCCGCATGTTCTGGGGTCCCCCCTCTCTAATTTGGGGCATGCAAGTCCAAAGGAGGTTGGTTTGCACTTTATTTCTTTCTTCTAAAACAGGAATCACTCCTTTTTCAGAGATGATTTGTTTTGGAGGGGGGTGGGAAAGATACTTTGTGTCAGGATGATGTAATTTTTAAGGTGGAAAGGCCTTTTCAAAGAGGCTATCACAGCTCTTCTTGAAGCTGGGAGGACTGTGACTGTCCAGCTCCTTGTGAGCCATAGCTCTTCCAAATTTCCTCTTGGCTCTGGGATCTGCCTTCTCTCTTGGAGTCACCGCTGTTGGGTGCTTTGCAGCTCCAGATCTGACCTTTCCTGAGGCTGGGTGTTGGGTGTTAGATATTCAGCATTTGCATCATCATGCTGGGACCTAGGGCTTGTGGAGGGACCTGAGCTGTGGAGCCAACCTAAGACACAACTCTGTGGAATACCAGCAAGGCCATGGGATACCCTGGAAAGGATATGTACATTAGCACGGGCACACCAGTGCCTGCACTAACAGCCTGCCTGGACTGAGCAATTACTCTTCTAACAGAGAGCTAATTGATGATTCCTGCATTGCTTTAGCAGGTTGGGCATGTTTCATGGAAAAATATGGATTAGAAAGAGATATTTGGAGTCTGACTGTATCATGAAAGAGAGAGAAAAATGCATTTCCTTCTTTTCCTTCCTCTAAGTGCTCCTCCAGCATTGTTGGTCTGTCTGCTGTTGGTGGCTGCAGGGAATAACCTGTAGGCACTGCAGTGAGAACCTTCAGGATAGTCATATATTACACGCAAGTATGAAGATCAGTGCCTGCCCAGCGTTTACTTCAGATGCTTTTGTGTACTGCAGCTATTTCTGAAGCTGATGCTCAGCTTGTCTTCGTGCTCCAGAGCCCACTTGACCACTTCACCTGCCTGGAGCCCTTCGTGCAAAGCTGGAGAGGCAGAAAGCGCTGGCTGACCCCTTGGCATGTGCAGGGAAGGACAGATGACTTTTGGCAGCCTGGAGAGGGCAGGGGACACCCAGCCCGTACCTGGCTGGGGCACGCCGCAGGGCACACGGTGCCGCTGCAGCCTGGCACAGCCCCACGGGGACTGGTGAGGAGCAGGGATGTGTTTGCTGCACGCAGGTACTGTGAGAGTCGTAATACAGTCACAAAACAGAAAATCCCCCTCTCTCCTCCCAATCAAATTAGGAGAAGAGAGCAGCAGAAAGTGCATTAACTAATCAAACCGTGATTTCAAATTGATTATTACAAATTGCCAACCATAACAATTCTCCTAATGGCAGTGATTTAAAAATAAAAAAATAACAAAAATAGAGCCTCCATTAGGCACTGTGCTAACCCGTCCTTGCTGACGGGCGAGGGCTGACTGCACATCAAGGCCCTTGTGCAGGGTGCTCTCTGTGGCTCGGGAGCCTTGGATTAGCCTCTAATCTGGGCGTGCGGGAGCAGATGCTTGGCTTGCCGCCGGTTCTGCCCCCGTCCACCATGGCCTGGCATGGTGCCGGCACGGTGAGGCTGGCGGTAGCAGGCAGCCTTGTTGTGGGCCACACGACCTTGCTGAAGGCAGACATTCCTGGTGCCTGGATGAGGGCAGCAGCCCTGTGCACCGTCCCAGCAGTTTCCCTGGCAACCAAGTCATTCTGCCAGCAGCCTGCAATGTCAGAAAATAAAACAAGATGACACCACAGCTCCTCAAAAAAAAAAAAAAAAACAAAAACCCACACACCCAAAAAATCAAAAAACTAACCAATCCAAAACCCCCCCAAGAACCTTCCTCCTTCTTTCCTCCACCCCAAACTATGGGCCTCTTCTTCCCCGCTCCCACCCTGTGTTTTTGGAGGCTGTCTGGGCATGCCCTTGTACAGGGAGGAGCAGAAAGCGCTGTACTTTGAAGACTGCCAGTAAGTTCAGGGAGATGCTGAAGGGCTGGGAAGCTGCAAAACGGCTCCTGCATGAGCTGGGAGCATGGCCCTGGCTGGATGTGGGCAGGTTCTTCCACACTTCCTCCCTGGTCAACCAGGTGGTTTGGCTGTGTCTGTTGGAAGAACCGTGGGGCAAGGAGTTTGAAGGCACTTGAACTGCTTCAGACCCTGATTTTGGCACAGACAACAGCAGCAATGTTCCCCCACTGCCACAAATATGGCGTAAGCATCCATCACTTTTTGGGCTTCCCACTCTCCTGTTGTCATGGCCATCCTCATGGGGCTTTTGTGCTGCCTTCAATGGACCTGAGACCTTCTCACAAAAGGGCTTCAGCTGAAGGCTGGTTCACTGATGGAGAGCATGCTGGCTGTGTGTTTCATGGAGTTACATGGTCGTCTTTTCTGGTGGCATGATTAGGAGCGCCTCCCTAGAAGGTGTAGGAGATAGGTACATGTATTAGTGGTCCACCTGTGGTTTTTGTGAAATTAACCCTGCTTGCTGCCCATAACAATAGGTCCCAACTCTTTCTTTTGGAGGCAATGAGTTGATCTTGTTGGACAATCAGTAGATCATCTTCCTGCTTTGTGTCTCTACTTCTTTCTAGCTCTTGCCTGAGTGAAGTATTTTACTCCAAGAGTGCTAGTACAAAATCCAGAGCAGCCATTTCCCATCCTGTATTTCTCTCCAGCTTTGTGATAGTTCTTCCAAGCATATGAGCTCCTACAGGTTGTGAAAAGTAGCTCCGGAGACTAAAAATGACTGATAACAAAAAATTAAATTAGTTAAAGCCACTTACCTGTTTGGAACAATATACAGCTATTTTCTTTGAGTAATGCTCGTGGCCTTCCTACTTTCAGCAATGCAAAGACAAGGCAGGAGTATTTTTTGGATCCATATGGTAGGTTATCAGGAGGACTTCTCCCAGATACAACTGAATAGGTAGGGACTAGAAATCTTAGAAAATAGGATAGAGAGCTCTATAGTGGAATCTGTTGCTCCTAATAACACCTTCAGGGCTGGACACGTGTGTGTGTGGACACTTGCAGAGATGCTTTTCACAGGTTAAACCAAATAGTATTGGGGAGTCTTTTGTTTCTCAGGCTATACCGTCCTTTTTTTTTTTCTTTTTTTTTTGGTCTATTAATACAAAGCATCTGTCTGCAGGCCTGTTAGTCTGACTTTGATCAGCCCTACGTTCCTTTTCTGAACTGCTTGGACAATTCCTGCAGATTTTACAAGGTATCTTGCTCGTATACCTAGTTCCCTAGTGAAGCAAGACAAGGCTTTCCTTATGTTATAAACAGTCCACCTCACTACTACTTCATGTCATATAAAACCTAACTTCTAATCACTATAAGGGTTTCCTCCAAGGCAGTTTTTCCTCCAAAACTTAGCATTACACTTGTAAGAGTAAAAACCTCATAGCTTCTCCTTTCCATGGGAGGCATGGGGTGAAACTAGAGATCTACCCAGTTGCACATCTTGAATAAACCATGTGTTTGTCAAATTTCTCTGTCTAAGGCAGTTTTGCTTTGATACCTGCTTCTTCCAGTGTTTAGACCAAATTCACTCAACTGGTAGAGTTGTGTTTGGGAACAGAGGTCCTAGTTTCATTTGCTACTGATGCCTCTGTTTATATCTAATAGGCTTTATTAATCCAGGAGCTCGTAATCACGAGTACTTGTGCCCGTGTTGCCTGATATTCATGCTAACCCATTGGGGTTGAATATAATCACCTTCTCTTTTGATTACCATAAACATTTGATAACCTAGCCGTTCCCAGCAGTTGGAGAGGTCTTATCACTGTTCTGGAGGGAGTTTGTTCCTCTGGCTCAGGAACACCTATCTAATGTCAAGAAGATAATTTCTATGGAGAGGCTTATCCTGCTTGTACAGAACAAGTCTTGGGACTATAGAGTTACCAGGTAGGTATCATTGTTTGTCTCTCTGCAAGCAAAATATTTTTAAGATGGCTAAACCATTGCTGCTGTCCTCATCTGCTTATGTTGAGGGGCACTTGGAGGGCCCCATCCTCTCCATTCCTTGTGTCTGTTAGTGTTCCTAGAGGCCTGGAGATCCCCCTGTCTTGTTGCCTTCCTCAACCAGAAAAGGAGAATGGCATCTCTCAAGTGAAGGCAAATGAACTGGTTTGCTGACCCACTTCTAGTTACGCATGTCCAGCTTCTAATTCTTACTTTGGAAAGACCATGCAATTCTTCCAATCATGTCCCATCATATGCTGTCACTTACTTGTCACACGGCTCATGAACTATGCCCTGCTCTCTCCCTGGGGCTCGTGCATGCTGCCTCCTCAAGCTCTTTGCCCTTGTAAGTGAAAGAGAAAGAGGGCAGACTCGTGGGGAGCAGTCAGCCCTGGGAGAATGGCTAACGGGGTCATCACCACTTGTTTATCCTTTTTCTTGTATTCTTTTTCTTCTATGACTGTAGAAAGAAGGAAAAAAAAATGAAGGAAAAGAGAAAATATGTGATGGAAAATCTGAAATAATAAATATAAATTTCTCTGAGTGAGTGGGAAAGTATGGCAAGTAAAGAAAATATTTAGGAAAAAATAAAAATGGTGGTTTATTCTGAATACAGAAAACAAAAACCAGCTTCTTCGTACTGTGTGTGGTACTTTTTCTGTTTTTCTACTAGCTCCATTAAAACCTCAATAATATACGGGAGTCTATTAAAGGTTTTCAAGATGAAACCAAGTTTGGTCATTATCACTAAATGGCTCTTTGGTGGGCTGTATAAAAAGAGTGAATGGTCTCACTGCGGTTCTTAGTGGAAACATGCCCAAATTGCAAAACCAAGATTTCTGCTGGCCTTACATCAGGACTAACAGATGCTGCAGGGAATGAGGGTGAGTTTCTGACTCTTCTGCTGGCCTGTGCTAACACCTCATTTTCAGGATTAGTTCTGCCCCAGGCATCGAGGAGGCAGCAGCTCTGGAGTCCTTTCCTGGGGCTATTCTTCCAATTTTAGTTCTGGAGATCCTCAGGGGAGTCTGCACCATGGCCACTCTGGCTGCTCCCGCAGAGCTCTCCTGGGAGCTGGAGCCCATCAGCTTTCATCTGCACTTAAGTCAGACTATTACTATATATTTTTTTCAAACCTGCACATCTCTTCAATGAATACAGAAAGGCCGATGAATACAGCGTTTCTGGCAGTCTTTTGTCTCTTGTGCCTCTGTTAGGACTCTCTTACCTGTGAAGTACTTCAAGTGCTAAACCTTCCCTTCAAGCTGGGTGCAGCCAGCAGGACTCCCATGTGGTGGTGCGGGGACCTTACGGCAAAACCTTGGCGATCCTTAACTGCGCTCCCCAGCGGCGTGATGTCCATTTGTCTCTCTACTGATTGAGGAGACCCCAAATGCGTGTAGAGGACTGGCTGACTCTGGAGAGAGTTTTTATAATGTTGTACAAGACCAATTCCTCTGTCGCTTGGCCTATTAAGAAGATGGGGAAGCCAAATTTAGACCTGAGAATGAGGCTTGCTCTATGGGATAGCAACAAAGCCAACTTTGTCTCTTGGAAATGAACAGAGGCAGCAAAAGAAGAGATTTGCTGGGATCTGGCAGTTTATACTGTCATTTTCCTCGGTCTATTGCCAAACAGATACAGTCTGCGCTTGGGGAAAACAAGGGGATGAGTCAGTCTTCTCTGCTCAGGTTGTTATAGGCACCTCTTGCAGGCTCTAATTTAGACTCTGCTTGGTGGATTTGAGCTCTCAGTTCCACAGTGTCCTACTGTTCATGAAAGGATAGGTCTTTGGCCATAGGGTCTGACCATCTTCACACAGTCAAGGCAAATCCAGTCCATTAGAGGCTTAGCGGAGATGGAAAATTAAATTCTCCTTCAGCTGATCTCTGGGAGAAACACCCATCTTTGAGTCAAAGGAGCAGCCAAATTCCCCCTGTTAGAGGCCTTTGCTCTCAAAAAGGATTTGGCACTGGGTCAGTAACAGAGGAATGTCATGCACGTGTGGCTTGTGCCATGCTTGGCTTCTTGTGCAAGGAGCACGGCGGGATGAGGATGCATGAGGGTTGGTTCTGCAGGGCTGTTTGCTGGCCCAGCTACGGTTCACGGTACCACGGCTCAACCATCCAGCATCACAGGCAGGTTTGGTTTTGCAAGAATCTGGGGCCTCTGCAGTGCAGTGATCTGAAAGCATTCTGGTGGGGTAGCTGGTCCTGCCCAGGGCCTCTCTGCAACGTCGCTGCATATTGCTTTCTCTTTTAAGAAAAATGTCAAGAGGGGTAAAATCCAGGAGGGATTTCTTAGGGATTTTTGTGCAAGCCAATAAGCCAGCAAGGCTGCCTAAAAAATGCAACCTCACAGCTGAGTCACATTGCTGTATTCAGGTCATGTTGGACACAGCCGTTGCTCTTCTGAATTGTCACCCTGATGGGCTCTAGAGAGGTCAATGCCCGCACTTTTGTTGAGGGGGATGCTGCCCAGGCCTTGTACTAACAGCTGTCGCGGTGTCTTTGGTGTTGTAGCTGATTCTTTTCTTGCTAAGAAGGAAGAGCAATTTTTTTTTTTTTAATACTGCCCCTGATATATTTTAATGCTGACCGCCTGATCTGACATATAACATGGACCCGTTAGGATGTTGGTTGCCTGCACAATCTGAGCCTGTCTGGCAATCCTTGTGAAAGCTCACTGAATAAATATCCTTGTAAATTTGAGGAGCATGAGGATGTCTGTGTGCTAGGTGCCCACTGAATGCAATAGCAGTGGGTGTGCTCGGACTACCCGGCTTTATGTCTGCAGAAGTACTGGCCTGTTGTAACGGGAGTCAAACCTGAGGCTTGGTCTGTGTGGAAATTTTCCAGACTCTTTCATCTATTGCTCGTAAAGTTTTGATGAGTACATTGTGATCCAGAGAGTTGCTACTCTCTGTATCACGCAGTAAGTCAACGTAACAAGAACAAAGTTCCTGATTGGCCAACCTGCTTAGAAAATGTACCCATTTCTTTTGAGATTAGTGTGCTTTCTCAGAGCTTTTCTTTTTCATATATACAATTGTAGTTGCTTGTGGATGGAAATGAAAATATCATGCGGTGAAATTATCTCATACAGTGTACGATTTAAAAAAAAAAAAGTTACATTTCTCTGTTCCCAGAAGAGAACTTTATCTTGCATATTGAATTGCAAACAGCAATTCCAATGAACTTACAAAAAATAATTTTGCTAAAAAGCAGGTCTGAATGCAAGTTGTTGTTTTAATTAACTAGGTGGTTTGTAGTCAATTCTACCCTGACAGGGATGAAAGTGGCTAGTTCAGTGTCACAACTGTGAAAATACTAGCAGGAAAATGTCTCTGTACCCAGACAAAACAATTCTCCTCAAACAAACACTCATGTGCAAAGCTAATTTGAATGCTAAACCCAAAAGATATTAAGAGTTTTTTGATGTTTTACTCTTGTTTGGACACTTGTGCTGTTTAACTCTGTAACTACCTGTTTGTCATTTGGCTGAATTAAACACTGCTGCATTCGTTAGCATATACAAGAGCTTAGTAATACAATCAGGCACTAATGCATTCATTTTCTACTTGACTGCTCATTCATTGAGATGTTAGTACATATGAAGAATACGATCAGGGTGACTGTGGGATGAACTAATCAATTCATAATGAATAATCCGAAAATACAGATGTCTGAGGGAGATGTCCCCAGCACAGACTGAATTCAGCAGAACTGGAGAACAGCTGGAGGAGAGGAGCCCTGAGCTGAGATGCCACTGCCTTGTTTCCCCAAAAAAAGCCTTGGGCAGAGCTTACCAGGATCCAGTTCAAAAGCTGCAGATTGGGTACATCTGGTGCAGCCTTCCACTGCACACAAAACCCAGCGACCTTCGCTGAAGCTTCAGAGATCTTTATTTGCAAGGGCTGAGTGCTGGTAGGACAGAGCTGCCAGGGTTTCCTCAATGACAACCGCTCCTTTCTGTTTGCCTTTCCTCATCCCAGCCCCTGCTAGGAATTTGTCATCTGTTTTTTTTCTGGTTCTGAGCTGCTTGCTCTTACTGGTTTTACTTTAACTTCTGTCTTGGGAGTCAATTATTACAGAGAGTTCCACGTAATCTTTCTGACTGCAAATAAGAAAGCTGAGCCAAGGTACGGACCCGTGGCTGGGATCCATTGTACAGCAATCGGAGCGGGTGCAGGTTGCTTACATCTGTGTGTCTTCAGCGAGAGCAGCAGTTTTGAAAGCCACTTTTTTTACTGCATTAGCAACTCTCGTCCAACTATCTGAAAATGCTCTCTCAATAGGAACTGAGCATTGCCTCCTTATTGCCACTTTTCCGTAGAAGGCATGGAGACCTGAAAGGGCTAGGTAATTTCCTGAAGGCTACTTGCATGTGCGCCACATCTTATTAAGGAGTCCCTTCTTTTGTCCCCTGCAGTGCCCCTGACTCCTGGCTGCTTCTCATAGGAGCCTCCTCTCTTGCAGGAAGGTTGAAAGCAACCTTTACTGTAAGGCTGGACAAATTATTTGCAAGTAGCTTTTCATCCCTCTGCTTTGCAAACCTTAGACATCCCCTCCACGCTCAGCCTTATTAATACTGCTGGTGTATGTTTTCTTACCCTTGGACTAGGAAAGGCTCCTTTTCCTTTCAGCACCTCCTTGGTTCCCATAGCCAAGAATGTTGTCTGGGTTACTCTGACTTGAAAGTCGATGAGACTGGAACAGTTTCCCTTCTTGAGTCTTGGCATGTCCTGCATTTCTTGGGTACAACCAAGATCAGGACCACTGCCTTACAGACAACTCCCATGTATTACAAATAGGAGTGTTGCATCCCAATCTGTTGGTTCAGTCCCAGAGAAGGGATGTGGCAACGCGTGACCTTCTGCCTTTCTTTCAAAATAAAATAAGATTCAGTCTGGGAATGGGTCTTTTGATGTCTGGGAGCAGAGCAGTGATCCTCTCGTGTGGAATGATTCCAGCTGGCAGAGATCACTGTGAATGCTGGTGATTAATGTGTCTTTGTGATTAGCCCCAACGTGATGTGCGTGTGTGCTGTACGACAAGCACTGAGGTCTACCCTGCCCATCGCCCTGTGCGTTATGCCTATGGCAGTATATACACTGCAGTCCTGGTTTGCTTTCCTAGAGGTCTGTGTTGTGTGATGGGATTATTCACTTTGAGAGTGAAAATGGTATGTGATGCTTCATTCACATTAAACCAAAAGATTTGCAAGTAAATTCCAAGAAGACTGAAATCAGAGCAGAGGCTTGACAGGGGTGCGTCTGTCCTGCAGAGAGGAGCCTGCGTGGTCAGGGGAGTCAAGGGCTCAAGGAGGGGAGAGTTGAGAGAGCTTTAGTAAAGACAGGGAGAGTTTGGCTTGAGCTGTGTGTGTGTCTGTGTGTGCCTGTGCGCCTGCGCATCTCCGTGGGTGGGATTTTTCTTCCCCCTTCTTTCACCGCCCAGTGTTCTTTATTGTCTCTTGCAGGTAGATCACTCATTGCTATAAATTTTCTTATCTCCAGTGCTTTTCCAATTATGGATAACAACAGGAAAGCAGTCATTGGTTTCTAAAAGGTCATCAAGATATAGGGCCCGATTGGGAAGGGGATGACTTATGGAGTTAGCTTGTGTAAATCTGGGGAAGTTTTATGCACAAGTCAGGCACGAAATGTAAGTGAGATTCATAAAAAACAGAGATTTACACTGGCTTCAGTTAGTGGAAATCAAAATGGTTATGAAAATTTCCCGTTCTCTCTATGCCTGTATACGCAGAGAATAAGCTTTAAATGTGTTTTTCTAGTGCCTGTGGTGCTGGGGAAGGGCTGTCCTGCCAGCCATGGGTGATGGACCGCTGCCTATCCAGAGGATCCTCAGGGTGCAAAGCAGTGGTAAATATGAGCTTCTCCCACACCTTGCCTTGCCAGTCATCTAGAGGTGACCTCCTCCATGCATGAGAGGGCAATTTGGTCTTGTCTGAGTGCTGGCAGCATCCAGTGAAGGTGATGGCTGGGACAGAGCCACTTAGGCAACATCAGCATTAATGCCGCTGTCTCTGCACCCACAAAGTCACTGCAGACCTGCGGGGCTTCAGTCATTGAATTAGTCAGGTTTGTGTGGGGATGTGAGCCTGCCCAGGTCACAGCTGGAGACACCTGGTTTTACATCACCTGCTGTTGGCCGTGTCTGCTGCCAGCGACCGGAGGGAGTGTTGGAGAACAGAGAAGGCTGCAAGCCTTGGAGGCTGCGAGCAGAGGAGACACTTTGATCCTGAGCTGTGGTACAGGCAGCAGTTATGTCCTAAAGAGTTGCTTGCCTTACCCATGTGCTGAAAGTGTCCATCAGCCTCTGTAGTGCAGCTATCGCTGCTGTCAGTGACATAAGGTGACAGCTTGTTTCCCATTGGTATAGCAATGGCTTCTGTGCATATACAGCAACGTTGTAGTGCAGGGCCTAGCTCCATCTTGAGTGATGCAGCCCATGACAAGAAGAGTGAAAAATGTCTCTCCCATTTTATGTCCTGGCCTGTCCCACAGCATCCCCAGCCATCAGGTTCCCCTTCTGCTTCCCTGTGCTGCTGCCATACCTCTTCTTGGCTTTTCTTCTAGTTGCAGGAATCCAAAGGAGGCCAAAGTATTGACACTGTCATGGAAGATCACATGCATATGATGGGTTTCCAAGCTGTAAAGTTATGGGGTTTGTGCAAAATGCAATGAGTAACAGGCAACAGTTCAAGGGAGAAGGGGAAGGACTGCTGACAACTAGTCCATTTTAGGCATTTAGCTGGGGCACTGAAGTTATGAGCCTCATGAGCTCAGCTACTGGAGAGTCAGAGAGGAGAGAGGAAGGTCTACTCAAGGACGAATCATCCTGTCTGGGGACCTGGATGTCCATCTGGAGATGTTTCTTGCTGTTTTCCATGGAGGGATCCCTGGGCAACTGTGGTCCCACTAATACCAAGTTACATGGGAGGAACTCAGGCTGCAAGGGTGAGGTGATGGGTGTCAGCGCTGCAGAACATCACAAGAGCAGGGCATGGGCATGCATAGCCTTCCTGCAAGGCTCTGAGGTCTGCAAGACAGGCCAAGTTCAACCATAGCATGAGATAAAGATAAGGCACAAACATTGGCTTGAATGGCAGGGCTGTTTTCCAGACACACAGTTGCCCTCTTTTCAAGAAAAATGCCATGTAGATACAATTTCCAATACACCTGACACGGCAAATGGCTGGGAGCATGGCAAGCAGCCAGAGACATAGGCATTTCTGACCATGCTGCCTCTCCGCACCCAAGTGTGAGATACAACACAGCAGATCTGCCCTCTAAACCTGCTTCGAAACACAACAATTCAGAGGTGGTACAGAGGTGTCTGGCAGCAAAAAAAGGTGTTGGGAGCTGCCATGAGCTACTTAACCTTCTGACTAATGCACGACGTCATTTCTGTCACAGCTGTCTGAACAATACATTTGCCAATTAAGTTAATTCAATCAAATCCCTTGTATCCAGCAGAAAGGGCAGAGCAAATCCAGGTGAGGGAGCGAGAACAGAGCCAAAATTCCCCTCTGTCATACAAAAGCAGAACAAAGGGCGTGTGTGTATATAAATATTTATGAATAGTTGCACTGCAGAGCCACAGCATAACTGACGACTCAAAAGCCTGTTCCTGGGATGTGTCCTCCCCACCCGTGAAGTGGTGGAGTGACTTGGGGAAGTGGCAGATGCTGCATTAAGGGCTTCGCTCCCACTTCACTGGTTCAGATGCAAAAAGGATGTGTTAAATGTCTGTTGGCCCAGGGGAGGCTCCACTCACCCTGTGCTCAGGGATGCAACGCTGCTCCCTACTTGCTTACTTTCCAAAGCAAAACCATGCGGAGATGCCAGTGCCCATCTCCAGCTTGGAGGGCAGAGGTGTGGTCATGAACAGGGGTGGCCACTAGTGTTCCCAGGTTCCTGTATCTTGCAGTGTTGAAACCTCATCTCCATAGTGGATTTCTACCCTTCCTCATATCTCCCATCTGGGTATGGCTTTTGTTTCCAGCTATTTCCATTGAGAATTAATTAAAACACTTAATTTCTCATGGAGTAAACTGCTTTCATTTCTCTGTCCCACTGTGCTTGGTATCATTAACCCAGGGCTTGTTCAAGCTCTCCAGAAAGTGTGTCTCAGCATAAAGGTGACGTTTCTTGACATCAGTGCAAGTCTGTAAGTTTTCCCCACCTACCTAAAACTGTTGTGTGAGCAAGCTGTGGCAAGAAAGGTGTGTGTTGTAGCAAGATAACAAATATTACTTGCCCAATGAACGACAATATCTCCTTCAACCAGACAGCAAACTCTAGGAAGCCACATGCTTTGGACAAGGTCTGTGATGCACACTTTTGTGTTATCGTCCATCCAATTGCAGTACAACCAAATCCTTGGAAAACGGGCAGGTTTAGCCATTCATCATGTGAAATGCAGAATATTATGGATCATTGTTGTGCTACAAAAGTGGGAGCCTTACCTCTCAGAGTCAAAAGGGTTTTACCTGTACCTTACGAAGCATCCTCTGCACTTTCTTTCCCATGAGTTGTTTTTTGCATTTGCATTGCCTTAAACAAATTTGAACTAAGTGTGCCTGTTGCTTCTCCTTAAAGAGTAATTTTTGGTTGCAGAGTGGCACACTGTGGCCTTTTCATGGTAAATGATGGTCCCTTTAGCTAACGGCTACATCCCATCTGCACTGGGGACCCATCCCATGGAATGGGATTGCTAAATCTTCTGTTATTTCTTCTCTGTTCCTACGTGTGCCTTTACAAAGGGAGGGTCTGACACAACTTGCCTGTGATCACACTAGCTTGGGTAGGAGTGTGGCTTTTCATTTCGGTTTCCTCCATGGTCTGCAAGATTGCAGATCCTACACCTGTATAACAGCTTTTTCACTTGGAATATTGTGGCTGGAAATAACATAAATAGTATAAGAGAGCATTCCCTGTCGGTAACCACTCCCCAAAGTACTGACTTTGGCCATCCCTGCATTGTCGTTGGCCCCAGCACTGTGTTTTCTGGAAGCATGGTGCTGTGCCAGGCTTTGCACTGTGAGCTGGGCTTGATGCAGAGCGCTGCCAGAAAGGACAGATCACGCAGGCGTTACAGCTGCCTGTGGGAGTCTGGTTCCTGTCCCAGCTCTGAGCCTTTCTGTGATCCTACCTCTGTCCTGATGTGATTTAAGAGAGAAGGTGTGAATGTTTTAATATTTGCTTAAGAGCAGTACATGGGGCGTAGGGGAAGATGTTGGAGATTGGCAAAAAAAACAGCATCTGCTTCATGGACAGTGACTGCAGGGCTCCCCTGCCTGGGGAGAGACTCACCAGGTACCTCCAGATGTGTCTGTAAAATACTTTGTGTCTTAAGGCTGGACATAAGCACTACAGGGGATGTGCAGGGTAGAGCCCACATGGCGTAGCACAGGTTTCAACGGCCACTGACAGATTCAGTCACCAAAAGGAGTCCCAAAAGGAAGGATGAAGGCCTATGGTAAAACCAGAAAGTGCAGAACATCACAGCTGTGCCTGTTCCAGAGGAAACATTCAATGCATTTGATGCAGCCACTGCTTTGGAAGCAGGATACAGCTATAGGCTGCTATGATGCGGCAGGGAAAAGCCAAACGAGACTCTTCTTCCTTGACCTGTTCAACCCCGCCGGGGTAGCCCAAGGTCTGCCTAAATGAGGATGTGATACAGCCCGGCAGCAGGAAAGGCCAATCAATCAGGGGGCTGCCCGTGGCTGGTGCAACGATGATTAAATTGGGCTTCGCCAGGTTATGTTGCAATTTGGCTTGCTGCCCATCTGTCTTTCCATGTTAAATATATCCATAGTCATACGGAGGTCATGGTCAAATCCAGGAGATCCCAGCTCATGTAAATTATCCTCCTTATACTCCAGTCTCATAACAGCTTGTAAGAGTGCTCATAGTTGCAGCATTCCCTCTCTGATACAGGGGTTTATATAGCATCTGGGCCTGGCAGTAGCTCTCCCCTCCAGGGACAAGGAGGAGGGAGAGAAAAATTGTCAGTTCCTTTTTTTTACCTTTTTTCCACCCTTTTTGGCAGAACAAAGAATGGCAACTGAGCGAACATGCCGGTTTCCAGATCGACACTGAGTGAATACGGCCACTTGTAATCACTGCCTACGAGCATTTATCACTTCCACAGATTATAACGTGGGGAGCAGGTGTCTGACCTGCAATGACAAAAACATGGAGTGGTAGGAAGGAAGGAAGGAAATAGATAAGATGTCATTTTTTGGCACAATTTTTCTCTCTTTAATGTTCTCCCAGATTATGGGAAACAATCATGGGATGCAGAATGCTGATGTTTTATGGTGTCAGTAGGGTTTAAGGTTTTAGGTGCAAAAAAAGTAGTGATGTTGGATCGTGTATATTATGGGGTATTTATAGGACACACTAAGGGTTGTTTTTTTTTTTTTTTTTTAATTTATTTACTTGAGTCAAGAAAGATAAATGGGATTCTGTATCCAAGTACTTGTATCCAGAATTCAGATCCATTTCATTGCACAAATCAGAGCTGTTTGTATTTGAAACTTTGTTTTAGATTCATTATTGCAATGTACTGATGGGAAAGGAGGAACTGAGAGGCAATGGGATCTTGCAGATCACACATTGAATATAATTAGATCAAGGATCAACCCATCCCCATACCTGCAGGCTCTTGGGCAGGAAGAGCTGGTTGCAGGTCAGCCTGGCAGTTGCAATCTCTGGCTATGAGAAATGCTCGCTGGAGATGCTGAAGAGATTACAACCTTTGTGTTGTGTCCAGATGCATATGAGTTAATTCAGGACTCTTTGGGAGAACTTTGGGGTTGTTGCTGCTGTTGAGCACTAGGAGAACAGCTTCTGTAAGGAGTGATTTCCTCCCTCTGTGATTAATTTTGTTGATTCTGATTGATTAGTGTTAACTAATCCTAGAGACGATTTGGAGCCAGAGGCTGCACAACACATATGATGGGTCTCTCTCTTCTCTTTGTTAAATGGGAATAAACCAGATTTTCCTTTGCTGCAAATTTCCAAGCAGTGAGGTCTCTGTGCACCATTACACACATCTTGTGCCTTGCTCTTCCCCCAACAGCTGCAGTGCCTGAGGTCAGTGCCAAGATCCCCAGAATGACCCCCATCCTTGCCAGCACTGCTCCATGCATCCTTTCCATGCAAAGGAATAGCGATGTGGGATGCCACGGGGAAGGCAGTTTGCACCCGAGAGGGAGGAGGGAAGGAACAGTGTCTCAAAGAGCCAGATACTGCAAGCTTGCCCTGGGCAACACACGGGTGTAGAAGAAGAATTCAGTAAACCACTATTGGCAATGGAGAGGGGAGGAAGGGGACAGAAAGGAGAAGTGAATATGGGAGAGAAACCCTGTATTGTACTTTGGTACCACAAGATCACAAGGTGATCTCTGCACATTCACGTCAGCCTCCAAAACAGATCTCCATATCCTTGAAAGTCAACCCATCAGAAATGACAGGGGGGAAGAAGAATTTAAAAGCACACCTCTCTTTGTCCTGGCTGGGGTGTTCTTTGATAGAAATGCTAGGGGAGGGAGGCTTTTCATATTGTTCTACAAAAACTAAATAAAAATAAGGATAAAATTTTGGAGATGGTGGTGATGAAATTAAGGTGTTTGCTTGTCTCTATCTATAACAACCTTCTGGCTAGTAATCTGAACAGAAATAATATTTCGAAAGGGAAGATAATTAAATTAAACAGGCAACCAAACTGGGAGGAATAAGACTTTTGATGAAGAAGGGCAGCTGGGGGAAAAAGTAGAGGAGGTGGCAGGGAAAGGAATCGCATCTCTTTAAATTGTCAGTCTCTCAGGGCAAGGTTGCTGCAGACATAATGAGTGTCCTAGTGAATTATCTCCCACTTTTATTGTCTGTTGCTACCATGGGAAGATGGGGAGGTGGGGAAACTAACTTTTTTTTTTTTTTTTTTAATTTGGACAGACTTAAAGAAGTGGCATCAAATTTGAAGGGCACCCAATCAATCTGTTGTCCTAGCTGCATGAAATTGTATTTCCCTGCCACTTCATATCTTATTTGCAGCAGCTGGGCTGTAAGTCATTGGTGATAACATTCTTTATTATGCAGCCGTGTTTATGAACTGTGCCTGGAAAGAGATGATAGAAATATGCAGCAATATGCAAAGGGGGGGGATGCTGGGGGGAGGGGGAATAAATGCTAGTTGCTAGGGCAACCATGGGGCTATTTTGGGCATCAAATTTTGCAGATGATGAAAACCATTTTCATGTGATGGTTGGTCTCTCCGGGAAGAGAAGGGGAGAGAGGGCACACAATAAACTGGGAAGATAATATTCAAGAAGGCAGTCATTTAATTTTTTCATATATAAATACATATATAGTTTCAGCTGTACTGAAAATGTATTAAAACCAAAGGAGCCAGTACCTCCTAGTTTAAGGGGAAGGAGAGATGTTTTAAATAACTAAATAGGAATTGGCATGCTATTAATCCGGGGGACTTTCCTACACCACTTGGCACAGTCTAAGTCTAGCCAGTGCTCTCAGAACACACTGCGTGAGTCCTGCTGGTGCCTGCAGTTACCCCTGCTTGCATGCCGTCCGTCTCACCATCGGCAACTACGAGCCCTTTCCTCCAAAGGCTGTCTCCATCTCTATCACAGTAGCAATTGAGCCAATTAATTCCCAACCCCTTCTGTCACAGGTTAAAAAACCCCAAGTTATCAAAGGCTGCTCTTGACTCTTGCAAGGATGAAATGATATCCATACTTGATATCCATTAAAATGCTAAGATTCATAAAAAATGGGAATTGCTTTCCGGCAGTTGCCCTCAGCCAGAGATCTCCAAGCTGGCGGATCTGAGCTGCTCCCACCGTGCTGACACGGGGGGCATGGAGGAAAGGGCTGGATCTCCCCCCCCTGTGCACACAGGCTGGGGCAGAGGCAGAAGATCCTGTTGGGGGAGATCCCGGGGACTTTCGGGACCGAGGTTCAGGACAGGCTGGACACTTGATTTAATTATTTAATTATTGCCTTTGCAATGTTTTGAGCTGAAGGTAGTACTGAAGAGTTGTCAGGGCCAAGGGTGCTTTTACAGAACGAGCACAAGTTTCCCATTTTTGGCCTGTAACAGAGCAATACCAGAGAGAAAAGGCAGGTCACAGCAGGGGGTGAGGGGTAAAATTACCTACATTTGCCCCAGCTGGGACCAGGGTGGATCCTCCTCAGCTGGTGGGTCAGCCCCACTTAGGGCTTTACGCCTCCACCTGTGAGCACCTCGCACCAGCAGAAAGGGCAGGAGGCAGGCGAGCAGGAGGAGTGGCGGTGCTTGGAAAGGCGAAGGGGACCTGAGCAGGGTAAGGGCTTGTCCTGATCTCTCAACTTCTGACTTTCCTGCGTGTAAAGTTTGCTTATGCTCCAGACTAGCTCTGTTGCAGTGATGTTTTTCTTAATTTGATTTTACTGGAATTACTCCGAATGAGAACAAGCTTATGAGTGTTGTTTGCAGCCCCTCGATGATCACAGTTGCTCCAGCTTTTCTTAAAATCCTTGGGACTCTAAATATATTGGCACATTAAGCCAGTTAAAATGAACTGTGCATGTTTTCAGCAAGAAATCTATTTCAAATGCAATATAACGTGACTCTCTTATTGCACTAAAGTTGTGTTTTTAATTAAGTAGTTATCAGTGGCAGTGAGATTCTTCTTGAATAATTAAATCAAGGTAGTTTAGTGAATAATTGTAAAGTGAATTGCTGAGACCATCAGGCTGCTGTTGAGATGGTCTGTTTTCTTTCAGAAAATTAATTCAAAAGATGTATGTTGCTAAGAAAGTAGTAGAACATCGTGCCGAGCAATGGGCATTGGTCAGGTATGCCTTGTGCCTCGGAGCTGCATCGTTCTAATTCTGCTGTCCTGTCTTTCAGTTGTCTTCTCCAGAAACAAATGATGATGACTTTCCACTTTGTTCCCTTCCCCTTAATCTGCTGCCCTGGGTAGTTCAGCACAGAAGGCTGAGAAGGGAGTGGATGATAATTTAGTTACTAAACAACATAAGCACAGACCTGATTTTACCAGTTCTTGTGTGCATGAAACAGGACTTTCTGGTCTGGATTTCCTAGCTTTTGGCCAAGGCAGAGATGAGCCAGCCCCATCTCTTACACCCTGACATCTAATTCAGAGTTTTTGTTGCTTATGTGTTAATCTCGTATTTAAGGTGTCTCTCGCTGTTAGTAATTCTCTCACTGTTAGATATTCTGAATACAAACAACCAACAGATATCTTCTGTCATACTACACGTTATTTGCCAGGAGATCAAGGGGCAATTCTCCGCACAAACCCTGAATTTGTGCGGGTGCCTCCTGCCACAGTCTGTACGGACTGCCTACAAAAGAGATGCCCATCCACATGCACAGTGAAGGAAAATATGTGCACGCTGTAGAAACAATATTTTTAACAGATTTGTTACTTTTGAAAGCCTGCCTCATGTTCTCTTAGTAGCTTTCCTTGCTCTGCCTGAGGAATATGCCCAATAAATATGAGCATTACACAAATTTTGAGGAAGTGAAGCTGACTCTGGAGCAACTTGTTGATATTTTCAAAGGCAAAATGAAGAATTAAGCGAGCAGAGCCTGGCCGCTCTCCTGACATTATCCTCAGGCATCAGCAATCACACAATAATTTACCAGCTGATGTTTTGTTAGGGCGTTTATTCTGTAACCACGAAGTCCATGAGGACTGATGGAGATACTGATATCTTGTGGATTTACTTCTATGAAGTGGGATTTTTCTAAAGTGCCTCAATAATTTAGGAGTTCAGCCTTATTGAAAAGCATTCGGGTACCTTTGGAAATCCCATTCATGACTCTGTCATGCTTTACGAGCCTGCAGCCCTCAACGGGGATGTTATTTCATGCTCTAGGTAACAATGTAAAACTCTGTGGTTTTTAGCACCATACTGGCTTTTCACCGGGAGAACAATTTACGGAGATATTATTGCTATAGCAGACTCAATTCCCTATGCCTTTTCTGGAGCCTTCCTGCTGTCACCTTTGGTTTTTCCTCAAAGCTTCAAGGATTTTCTAGCAGAGATGGGGCAGCTCTGCTGCAGCTCCGGGCTCTGCTCTCGAGGCTGCCGTTACCTGCCGGGGGCCTTCGGACAAAACAGCTCTTTCTGTCTGTGTTTGCATCTCTCTAAAATAGAGATATTGGCACCAACAGGGGCAATGGATAGGGTGAGGGGGAAGCTTTTGAGGAACAGAGGCTGCAGAGCATACTTAGCTGTTATCAGCTATTCAAGTTTTGATGAAAAGTCAGATTTTAAAATTTTTTAGAAAAATTGTCCCACTTCTTGCTACAGAAGGTGGCAGATATCTCAAAATTTTCAGTCTTTTTTTTTTTAAAGAGAAAGTTTAGAAAGGAAAAGATATTTTATTTTATTTTATTTTATTTGGCTTTTTCTGTGTGTTTCCAGCCACTTTGTCCCCCAAGAATGGGTTGGCTGTCTTTTGTTGTATATCCATATCAGTCCTGAGAAACTGGAAACTTTTATTTCTTCATTTCTGATCCCTCCTGCACTTGAGCTACCAGAAATGCTGAGCAAAAAGTTGAAGCTTTCCGTGCACTGTGTAGTGTAAATACTGTTGGAACAAACATGGGTATAAAATTTGGGAATAACACAAATTCAATTTTTTTTTTTTCCCCCAGGACATGGAAGCTCCTGCCTGTGAATTTAATACCAAAGACAATCAAGATCTTGGTGACAGACAGAAGGTCAGTCTTTCAGCTTTGTTTAATCCAAAACTTACCACTGATTGTGTTGATGTCTTCTGCTTTACAAAAGAAAAATATGCACCCTGGTTGGCAAAAATTAGTCATTACCATTGCTGAGACGAACTATGACAGAGGTAGCCAGACTGCGGTGATGTTTTTGGTACTGGGCCCAGATGTGAAACCCAAGCTCAGCTTTACTTGAAACTCAAGTTCAGGATCATACTCTGGTTCGGGGTCACACACAGGCTCTTCATGTAGCTGTTTGGGGCAAGATACAAAAACGGATACAGGCATCTTGGTTTGATGCTTGCATCTGAGGCTGTAAATCTTGCCGTATGCCTTAAGTTCTTCTTCCCTTACCCAGATCTCCTTTGGTAATACATATGTTCCTGCTCCTTTTTTGTAAGGGAGCAAAGAAGTGTTTTAGGACACTCTGTGTGGTCTGTGGGTTCTGTCTGGATTAGGACAAGTATTTAAAAACAAACAAACCCCCCTTGCAAATATTTGTTTAAATGTTCATTTTACTGTTTATATTCCATGTGCATGTGGGATGTGGAAAGATGCATTTTAAGCCAAACAGTGACAAAGGTGATGGCTTTGCCATCTAACATTTCAACATAACAACTTTAATTTTTTTTTTTTCTCAGAACAGCCTTATTTATAACAGGAGTGTAAATGAGAATAAGAAAGAAAGTGCATCTTCATGTGCCAGTTTCTATCACCTCACTTTCAAATTTAGCTTGCTGGTTTTAATCAGCTCTGCTTCCCTAGAAGGCCCTTTAGCTGTTCTGTCAAAGTTTGTTTCTACACATGCATTTGTGTTTGACCAGCCTTCAATTAAAATAGGCTGCATACCGGGGTTTTTCATAGCATCACTGGGGGAGATTTTAGGGTTTTCAAGTTGTTTGTGTGCATGTGTGTGTGTGTGTATACATTCTTGATACATTTACACATATAAAACACATGAAATATATTTGTATATTATTTAGATATGTATTTTGCAGTAACCTAAATGGCAGTCCCAAATCTGTCAGCTCTCCATCCTGGCTATTTGGCTCAGGGCAGGAGCAGTGTGGTTACTCCTTAGCAGATGCTTTTAATGGTTGGTACCAAAGCCCACAGAAGCCCATGGAAGTTTGGATAAGATATTTTGTTTTGATGATAGATGAAGTAGAAAAATCAAACAAAATATCTGAAGGCTGTCCCTAGGCAATAGCAGCGTAACCAGAGCATCTGGTATTCCCTACAGCAACAAGGTGTTTCAAAAGAAAATGCAGTGAACATCAGAAATCGTTACTGAAGTAAGGACTGTCCCAGCAGCTCCAGGATTTCAGTTAAAAAACCCAAAAACGAAATAAAAAAAACCACCACACCATTTTTGCTCAGATAATGTTTCGTTCACTCCAGTGACCCCTCAACAGCCAGCAGGCTCCGCTGGGTAGATGACTTCTCTGCTATTCATTGACCTTGCTGTCATGGATCGAGCCAAACCCTCTGGTTTGTCAGTGCTGCAAGCCAGAAATGATGGTTTAACGGCTATTAGTGTAGCTTTTGTGTACGGAAAGAACCGAGGTGTGTTGGTGCTGCTAAAGGACTGTTTCCTTAAAGGCCTTGGAAAGAGTTGTTGTTTAATAAAGCTCTTGCATCTGTCCTGTGCATGTCAAACTTAGCATCTTTTATTGAGAAGGTTACCTGTAATGCGTGCCATTTTCACAGGTAGGTGCAGACCGAGTTGGTTGCTCCAAGTAGAAAAATAGCATTACATGTGAGAGAAGCTTTAGAAGACAAGAATTGCTTTAAGCCACACTTCTCTATCTCATCAGCATGAGGGAAACCTCAGTTCCCAGCAGTGAAATCGGAGGGTGCCTGCTCTGGGAAGGAAGGGCAGGCATTTAAAGCAGGACACAGCCCTGCATACTAAGCAAGCACCAGCTTTATGCCCTTGTGGATAATCAAACCTAATTGATATTGCAACGTGTGCTTGATTTTTACTACGACTTAGATGTACAGGGCTGGAAGGAGCCTCAAGTGTTGCCATAGCTCCCCTCGCTGCTCCGGTGATGGACCGGCTGTGCCTTTCCCTATAATTTCAGCTCCTAATGCCTCATCCAGGTTCGAGAGGGCAGAAACTTCTGCCTCTTCATTTTGAGCCTGAAACGATGGCTGAGCTATCGGCCTCCTGTCAGGTGAAGGAGGTAACTTTCCTCCTGATGGTGTCCTCATGAATAATTCCTTCGCTCACCCACTTGATTTCAGGTTTCCCAAAATAACCGACACTTTTCACACTGAGAGCGAGCAGTCCTGGGGAAAATAAAATACATTAAACAGCTACACCACCTTGAGAGAGCCCTGAGCGAGTTGGTGATTAAAAAAAATGGCAGAAGAGGTTCTGTAGGAAATTTTGAGAGTTGATGGGGAAAACACCATAATCCTTCCATCCTCCCATTTGCTGTGAATATCTGCCTCGGTTGCTTCTTTTGAGATGTGACTGTCTTCTGTCTGTGAATCCACATTCATGGGAGCTGGGATCCCGGGGATGATATGGGCGATACTCAGCACAGCTTGATCTGCCGTCGGGATCCGTCCTGCCTGCCTGAGCAGCTTTTCCCCTTCAGACAATTCAGAATTTCCTTTCCGAGTGTGACTCCCCTCTTCAGATGTGCTGTACAACATCTCTCCACTGGATACCCACTGAATGCCTAATTTTTAACCACTCTGTCTGTCAGATCCACAAAAGCTGTTACTGGAGGTGTTTGCATAAAAGAGCTCTACCA
Organism: Theristicus caerulescens; assembly: GCA_020745775.1. Taxonomy (NCBI): domain Eukaryota; kingdom Metazoa; phylum Chordata; class Aves; order Pelecaniformes; family Threskiornithidae; genus Theristicus; species Theristicus caerulescens. Next base: position 453,657 of record CM036571.1, read on the forward strand.
TAGGTATCTGAGAGCAGCTGGCGATGCTCTAGACAGTATCCAGCAGTGCTGATCGAGGCAGGATGCTTTAGTCTCCCTGGCTTAATGGCTATGTGCATTTTCTTAATGCACCCTCCCCCTCAATTGCCTCCTCAATTAGCATGCAGGATGTGTCCAGCCTTGGAGAGAAAAGGAGTTTGGAACCTCTTCAATTCAGACAAGACAGGTTGTGATATTACAGTCAGATTTGCATTTTATGCTCATAGAGAGATCAGAGGAGAGTGTGGGCTCAGCCTTGGGCTCTGGCTGGGATCACGCAATGCAGACTGGGGCACGTGGGGAGGATGATGGCTTTGCCTCGTACAACCCTACTCAGCACCATGAGCCCAGCCTGGGTTCAGCCTTGCTTTTGGCAAGAGGTGAAGCATGTTTGCAGTGGTTTTGTCTTGTTTGCACTCCCCAATAACAGTCCTCAGAGGTGGTTTAACCAGGTGGACAATGCTGGCATGGAGCAGGACTCCTGTCATACCCCAATGGAGAAAGGGAGTGCACTTTGTGATGTGCAGTTGGTTCTTAGAGCTGGACACAGCGCGGTGGAGTTCAAAACATCAGATGTTTGGATTGACTTGTGTGGGTGCTAAAATCAGTAGAATTTGGTGGCCACTGCCTGCTAAAGGCTTTTAGGTGCCCGCTGTGAGATATGGCCTGTTCTCTGTGAATAAGGCTCCCTGAGAGACCTGACCACGGCTGAGGTCCTTCGTGTCTGGATTAAAGCAGACCAAGAGATGTGAGTCTCCCAGGTAACTGGTACCGTTTTGCGGGAGAGGCAGTCACATTGCTGTGCAGAGAAGGGTCGGTGTGTGCTGCTCCAGTCTCCACTGGGCATCTTAGTTGATGTGTTTCCCAGTTATGTGAGTGTTTAAGACACTGGATGACTTCTCCATCAAACTTCTCTGCATGGTTAATGGCCACACTATAGAAGTGTAGCACTTGTGACATTTGATGTTTTTTCTTCTCAACGTGCTCCTTTTTTTTTCTTCTGTCCTTCACCTCTCCTGCCCTCCAATGCTGTCTTTTTCAGTCTAAAATCAGTTTGGTTTTAGGTTAAGGACAGTCCATAACAAGCAAGAGCAGAAATCACATCGGGGAGGGTACATCAGGCAAGAGAGCCCCAACATGCTGCCGACATCTTTACCCTGTGATCTACCTCTCTGTCTCACTCCTTGGTCTGCTGTGCTTTCTTGGGACGCTCGCCAGTAACACGCGTGCTTTGTGTTGAACACACAACTGCTCTTCAAGAATTCATGCTTGAAATCACAGGTATTTAGAGGTGTTTGTGCCCTCGGGAGCTGGGGTTGCAGGGCAGGAGATGTGTTTCCCTGGGAATGCAAGTGTGCACAGCGTTTAGTACGCCCTGTTTTCTTGCTTTGATGGCAACCTCTCGTGTTACTGGAAACTTCAAGATGAGATGGGATAATGATAATAGTGGAAAAATGCTAAAGGATGATTTGCTTTAATGAGTGCAGATACACAGTGAAGCAAGTACTGTTTTGCTACTGTGGCTTACTGAAAACTAACCACATAACTAGATGTTAGTGCTTGCAGGGCTCGTGGTGCAGAGGTGCAAATAACTGATTCCAAAGTTGATATAATCAAAGAATAAAAGAAGATTGAGTGTTATAGGTTAAGTTGTTGTAAATTAAAGCAGCTCTGCTGATCTGATTGCAGTTGCTGGGTTTTCGCAAATGTAAGCAAGAGGAGTTGGCTCTGTTTCTCCAGCTGATGATTGGTCAGAAAATGCTGTTTTCTGGTATGTGAGTAAAAGTGAGTGGGGTAACTTGGTCTTCCTAGCGCACAGCATTTCCTGTTGGAGTCCTTCTGTGTGTACTGTAAGCCAGACAGACCTGTTGTCCTCTCACAAACTGCAAATTACACAGGCAAATGTAATTAGCCATTCTCTTTGTTATTAGTGTGCAGCTAAGAAGCTTCAAGCAATCGCCCCTTCCTTGGTATTTCAAAGCTTACTCGCAAGATGCATCCTTGATATTGAACACAATAAGATGTCCTTTTTTTTTTTTTAAATTCAATTAAACATTTGCCTACTGTGACTCTTTATTCACTGCAAATTGTCTCTGTAAATAATCTTCATCAAAAGTCAGAACCAATCCCCATTAGTTGTTTAGATTAATTAATGAGTCCCCCTGGAGCCACCCAAATGAATTCAATTTAAACGTCAACAACTTGGCTATGGAGTTTCCCAGGTTGGCATTAAGACAATATTAAACCTGCAATAAGTCACATTTAAAATGTTAATTCAAAGAAGCTCTCCATTTAGAGCATTTAATTAAATCCTTAAATAAACTGCATGGGCTCAATACCAGATGGTTCTGCATTTTCATTGCAGCAGAGAGCCTTGAAGTCATTGAGGGAAGTAATATTGGAGGCATGGTGAAGATAACCAGGATATATAGTGTAATAAAATCTAATCTTGTTTCCAGCAGGGAGATTCAGTGTATGTACACAACCTAGGCTAAAATTGTAAGTTAATTACATTAACCCCAGTGTACTCTGGTATCTGAGCAGCCAGAGATGAAATTAGTCTTTTTCCTATCATAAGATTCTTTTCAACTTCACTATATTAATTTTTAGCCAAATACTTACTCATAAGGAAAATTGAAGTTAATGTAACCAAAGACAAAGTAATGCAGTCTTAATATTCTGAAGGGATTATGGAGGGCCGTGAAAATACACTTTGCAAATGTCACTCACTTTGAATGGATTTGTGGTGGGAAGGTGGGGGAAAAAGAATTATGGCTGTGATCCGCACCATGCTGGGGTTTAATAAAAGTCGTGATTTCAGAAATTCGGGCCTTAGGAAAAAAAAAAAGAGAAAAAGATAAAGACCTCTGTCTGAAGGCCCAATTTCCTTAAGATGTGATGAGTCGCCTCCTCTGCCAGATGGCAGAGATATGAGATCTTTGAAATCAAGCTGAAATTCTTGAAGTTTGGGTTAGGATACTTCATTCAAATATATATATGTTGGGGGGGGGGTTGGTCCTTGTTGCAAGAAACATCCTTTTTACACTATCTGTTTGCCTGGTAAAAGTTCTTGGAAAAAGTAAAGACAAAGACCCTTTTCCCTTGGTAAAAACTCAAAATTGCATTGGGAAGATAAGGTGGGGTGTTTTTCTGTTTGTTTACTTGCTTCTTTAAAAGTTGAATCTGGGACCAGAGTCCTTGGGTACAAGTGTCTTGATGCCACTGGTTCAAAAGATGTTCTTCAGTTTCTGTCTTGCCCTTAAAAATCTGACATTTTCCAAGTGCCTTGAGTGCCTCCTCTCTGGGTGTTTGATGTAGCCTCCTCAAGCAGCTCGCTGTCACTGCAAGTAGCAGATCAACACTCTGGGTCTCAACTTGAGAACTGAAAGTCAAGACGAGAAGATTCAGTTTGTTCCCTCCCTGCAAGCTGTAAAACAGGGATGTTATTAATGCGGCTCAGCAAAGGGAATAACTTTTTCTCTTAATATTCAAGAAAGTGTAATTCAATTTCTAAAAACATGAGTTTCCTTCTGTGGGGTAATAAAACACATCAGGGAGGAGAAATTACTTTGCTGTCATGGCAGGGCAGATTTGCACTGTTTGTGCTTTGCTGGGATGCCTACGGGAGTCCAGGTAGCGAACTTGAGCCACGTCAACAGTGCAAATTTTGCATGTTTGCACGAAGGAATGGAGTTGGTGAGGAGTGGTCTGAACCTGTTCATGCTACTTGCCCCGTCCTGGGGTTGAAAGGACCCAGAAGGGTGGCTTTTCCTCGGCGACGCTTTATAACTCTCGCTCTCCATCCTCTCCTTGCCCCGTCCCGTGGTGCTGGAGGTGACTTGGCCACGCGCCTGTTGTTACAGCTCTGAGTGATGCTGCTGGCGCCCGGGCTCCACACCGCCAAGATGCGGTCACCCCTGCAAAGTGGCTCCTTCCCGGCAAGCCTTGCAGTGAGCTATTTGTGGTGTGCCCTGGGGGATGGAAACACCAAAGCTTTGTTACTTGGGTAATCGCAAGCTCCTGAGGTGCCCCAAAACTGGAGGAACAGCTGTAATAACCGCTCTGGTGTGGCTCCTCATGGTTTGAGCCACTTCACAGGAGGAGCTGACTGCACTGAAATTAGCCATGAGAAATTATTTTACATAACTTAAAGGCAGTAAGAAAGCTCAAAACTTTCTCCTCCATCCCTACTTGTCTCCTTCTCCCTCCAAGGAAATCAGAGCCGTTTGGTGACCTGAAAACAGCTGAGGGCTGGTGGATAGTGCAGCCCTGTACCGCCGCTTGCAGACAACCACTTCTGCGAGCCTTTGGGGAGCAGCAACACCTCTGCTGCGTCAGGTCGCATCCAGCTCCCTCCCTGCAGGGTGCTCTGAGGAGGCTCAGAGAGGGAGACAGGGGCTGGCTGGGGCAGTTTGGGGCTGGATTGGCCCAAGTACTGCTATAGCCATGGCTCATCTACCTACGTGCATAGGAGTGACAAGATGAGCTTGTAAAACTCTCCGTCTCTTGTTTGGTTAGAGAAGCCTCAACTGAAACACTCTGGAAATCCCCCAAATCTTGACCCACATGAAAAATAGCTCCAGTTTAAACAACCCCCAGATTGACAATTTCAGAATTATTAAAACTGAAAGTTTCTGATTGCAGCAGTCTCCCCAGTCGGTCTGTGTGCTGGGAATGGGGGCCAGCAGCACATATCGTGTCTGGAGTTTGCTTTTGAAGGGATCCCCTATGGGATTAGCTTTCCTCTTGGTGTGCATCATATTAATTGGGAGATGTTCTCCACCAAGGAAGATGTTAGAAAGCATAGGTGAATTTTACCTGTTCTCTTGTCTTCTCAGATGATTTTTTTTTTTTTTTAATCTGAGGGTCACTGCTTGGTCATGTGCATGCCCAAGAAGGTTTGAAGCACTCGGATCACCAAGGGGCTGGCTGGTTTCTGCCCTGTGGGATATCCTCCCTGTCAGGAGTTCCTTACAGCCCAGTGGATGGGAAACTTTACAGGGCTCAGATTGGGAGCAGGGAGAAATGCAGAAATTATACTTTTTTAGGCCCTGCCAGCAGAGTAAATTAAGCAAGCCCTGCTCACTAAGATGAAGCTGCTGCTTGTCTTCCCGTGTTCATGCAGCACTGTGCAGTTCCCAGCCCAGGTAATTCCCAGCAGAGGACTTCTTGCACTAGGTTTTGCTTTATCGAAGCTTAGTGCCAAATTCCTTAGGTTTTGTGCTATCTTCAATGAACTGAAAATAAACGCTGTCTGTCTCGGGTGTTGCCCCAGGTCGCAGCTGCAGGAGCTTGCACTGAATTGCTGAGATGTGTGCAGGCTCCTGTCTGTGCTGCACAGCACCCCGGGGGGCCTGATTAAATCCTGCCCAAGGTGGTGAGTGCCGTTTGCTCCCTCACTCGAGCGTTGCAAGCCTCGCTCTCCACTTTTAATGTGGTCTTTGCAACCATAACAGCTAATAGCATCATGATTAAACATGAGAAGGGTGTTCAGAGCAGTGTGAATGTGCCAGTATCTTTATTAGCATGGGGCAACAGGAACGGGGAGGTGCTGGGAAGGGTCCTGAAGGGCTTCTCCCTTCCTTCAGGGATGATGGATTAGAAGAGGGCATGGGATTTACTTGGTTGTAGGGAGCTGGATTTGGGAGTTGATGTCTTGGTCATTGGAGTGACAGCCTGGTTTTATTTATTGCTTAATGAGGATTCATGTAATAGCAATGTTAGGCAGTTCTCCATGTATTAAAGACAAAACCTTGCTCATCTCTGCCTGGTGCCTCTAGCACTGGTGTGCACCCTTACCTTCTTGCCTGCTCTCTGTTGGGCTCTGCTGGTTTGCTGCATGTTGCTTTATATCCTGTGGCTGGTGCTCTGCTGTCTGGGGCTTGATTAAGTTAGCTGATGCTATGGGGATACAAAACCAATGAGGAGAGAAAAATAACCCCAGAATGATGCTTCCATTACCAAGTAAGCTGTTTCCCTGGCAACACGAAGTTCTTGTGATGCAGCTGCTCTTGGATTGCCCTTCCCTGCCCTCAAATACCCCCTCTGAGCTGCTGAGACAGCAAATGCTGCCCAGAGGCAATGGGAACCACCACCGTTGGTACAGACCTGGCCTGGGAAGTAAAAGGATGAGTGACACTGGTGCAGCTGTTGGTGGATTTTTTTAAAATTATTTTTCCTTTTATGAGTCCAGCTCTGCGCAATTTCCTCCCTGCCAGATCTGTCATTTTGAGCTGCTTCCCCTCCAGGTCTCTGCCTGCGCGTCTCTGCCATGGGATGCACGTGTGAATGTGTGGCAAAATGTTGTGCCAGCAAGTTGGAAGAGGTACTACAAATGCCATTCATTGTGCTGGCTGAAGTCCTAAAGAGCTGGCAAGCTCTGCATTTCCTAACACCATTTTTAAGTGTCAAAGCTGTATAAAAGCTTATCCAGCAATGGAGTCTCAATGGCACAGCTCCGATTAACAAGCTATTGTGCATTTAGCGATGCCTTTTACAGCTCTGCTTGACCTACGTGTCAGCAGTCCCCTTCCCTCGTCGCACACGGCTGCAGCCGCAGCGAGCTGGGTGTTAACCATGGAGCCACCTCGGGCTTTGGGGAAGTTTTTGGAATCACATCTAGCCGGTATTTACCTGCAATTTTCTCTGTTTGACTCCAGCAATTATGTTTGTCCTTTCTTCTGCTGATCTCTGCTTACCCTCAGTTCTGCTGCTCCCCTTGCTATATGAAGTGGTAGGCTAGGTTATATTTAAAGCCTCTTTTATTTCTCCAGGGCTTGCTGGGAAAGGATTTATGAGTGTCTTAATTCCACAGTACTTGGGGCAGGGGAGTGCTTGCTTGCTTCCTGGTGGCCGAAATAACTCCCATTATTTGGATGTGTTCTTAGTTTTCCCAGTTATTGGTATTTAGGATATTATATTTGTAATTTTTTTTAAAAATTAATTGATCATGCAACAGGAGCAATGATGTGCACGCAACATAGTGCCCAAATTACCAAATACAGAGGTCCCAGATGAATGAACACCTAAAGCCACAGATTCACTCTGTCCTGCTCCCTCACCTCCAAACAGCATTTAGGATGAAAATATGCTTTTAAACGTAGCCGTGGCTCTGACAGTGAGACTGCACTGGACAAAGGGTATGGACACGCTGGCACAGTAAGTTCAGCCACCAAGCAGTTCTCTGCTTCTGCTGGCCACCAGCTTACTGGCCCCTGTATTTCAGTGGGAGTTCCTAGAGTTTGCTCCTGGTTTTCCTTACTTCTTAAATAAACCTCCATGATGTCAAAGATTAAGGATTGCTATGGGTCTGTAATAGCCACATACGATTTCTTTTTCATGTAGGTGAGCCTCAAAGTCGTTTCAAATGAAGTAAAAGATATAGCAGATCTTGCCTGTTAAATACTCTGCTGCCCCATGGTGTCTCTGCTATTATTAGTAGGGAGGATTTTTGAAAGCGTTTTGCTGGCTCAATTCTTTTCTTGGTGAAGTCAATGGCAAACCTCTGCTTGCCTTCAAGGGTAATAATAAGCTGCTATTGTGTCTAGCTGAAAATCTTATCTGTTGTGGGTAAAGTCAGGATGTCTTGCTGGTGTGTTGTTGCTGTTGCCTAAACAAAACACATCCTGAAGTATTGATAGTAAATAAATATTTTAGCAAAGACATTTTTGTTGCTTTGACTTTTTTTTTTCCCATGCCAGCTGCATTCTTCTAAAAGGAAGTAGCAGTGAAATGGTTGAGATTCATATTCAGCTAATTTTTCCCCTGAGCAGTTACTGGCGTGGTTGCAAGGTCCTGTTTTGTTCATCCCATTCAAAAAGAGGTCCCAGAGCTCACGGAGGGAGTGCTGCGGTGTTGTCCAAAGGCAAATAGAAAAGTGGAGAGAATAATTTGTGTGGGATTTGGGGGTGGTGTTGGATCACTTTATATTCCGCATGCTCAGTTTCAAATGAGTTGTAAACCCAAGATTCTCCTCACCTGTGGTCATTAAATGTCTTATGGCATTTTTCATAAGACCATGGAATCTTAGTGAAATCCCAACTCGATTAATTATATACTGTTTCCCTAAAGTTCTTCCTGCAGTTGCAAGTAGATGCAGCATCTTTCCCTCCTTTCTGTGTTGTCAATTAGAGTGCAGGCTTGTTAGCTGGTTTATTATCTGTTTCCTTTTTAAAGAGGCTCAGAGGTGGTTTTGTCAGTGCTGAATGAAGTATACAGTAAATAGTTTGTATACTGGAATATTGTGCTTAGGAAAGACTTTAGGAGATCTGTGGATGAAAGTTTCTGTTTGTGTGCTTTTTTTTTTTCCCCCCTTAATGAGAGCAAGCATAGCAAATATATCAAAGGTATCAACCACCAAGCACCTGAGTCCACCTGTGGCTGGAAATGCAGCCTAGGAACTCATCTGTAAGACGTGACTGACATGTCAGCTTTCTTTTTCTCCTCCTGTGCTTGCATCTTCCCTTATCTGTGTGTGGCTGCAGGTAACACCTGGCTCGCAGTAACAACAAATCTCAAAGGGTTTTGCTCAGCATGGTGGAAATGGCAAATGGGGCCTGCAGCAGTGACAAAGACCTCCTGTTGTAGTCTAAAGGTTCCCACACAACATTGCTGGGGCTCTCCAAAAAGTTTAGCCAGTAGTTCCATTTACAAAATCATTACTTTTTTTTCATTCTTGAATTTGAAGGTAAAAATTGCAATTATTGCTACTGCAGTTCTACAATAGATGTAGACTGCCCTGTCCTAGGCACTGAGAAAACGCGGTTCTTTGCTCTTGAAATGGGAAACTGGAAGCACTGGAGACCTTCAGTGTGGGGCCAGTGCTAACTGTCCTTGTGGGATCTTGCTCACGTAATGCTCTCGACTCAGCAACAACAACAGGCAACTGGTGAACACAATGCAGTGAATGCCAATTCTGTGCAGTGGCCTTCCCTCCAAACCACTCTTTAAATACAAGTCCATGAAACACACAGATCTGTGGCAATCTTCTCTTGTCATCAAATGCTTGTGTGCTTGCACATATTCCCCCAGAGGAAATATTTTTTTTCCGGGTCTTTCTGTTGCATCTGTCACCATCTCTCTCATGCCAGGCTTGCTGCTTTTGCTTCATGAGCCAAAATAGAAGTGAGGTTATTAGCTTCTTGAAAGGGAGAAAACATCTCGGAGTGCTTTGTTATGTGAACAATAAGTGCTCCTGCCCACAGGCATTAGTGCAAGTGGTGAACAAGCTAGTTAATTATATTGAAATCAATGCTATTGGCTTAGATTTAAAGCTCCCTTCTCCTTGCATTGACTGTGTCCTTCCCGTTACAGCCTGTGCCTTGCCAGACCTCGCGCCGAAGGCAGCTGCTGCTGGGCTGCCCTGCAAGCCACCGCCGCGGTGGAGGTCGGTGTTTGCCCGCTTTGAGCCCCGGCCAGCCCAGGGAAGATGCACAGCTCCAGATGTGGGTTTCAAATTGTACCCTTTGCCCCAGCCTTTCTCCCAAAGGCTAGGGCACAGGCATTTGGGGCAACCTTAGGAGTTAAGATGTTGCACAGAGGATTTGGCAGCCCTGGTACAAGCGGGTAGGCAATAGCAGGGCTGATCCACACCCGCATGCCATTGGGGGTCCCGGCGCTGACCTGCTCATCCAAGTGATGCTGGGAAAGGAAGATTTCTTGACACATTTGTGGCATGTCAAGCACAGCTCAGTTCTGGTAGCTTCTCCCACCTTTGACTAATTGCTGACCTGACATCTTTCTGATAGTGACCTTGTTTCAGCTAGTAATTCAAATATCTTTCAGTGTCAGAAATAATAAGTGCCACAGTGAGATGAACAAGCAGAGCTTAAGTTGAGCACAGATTAATGGGGTTTTAATATTCCTAATTTAATCACTCCTTTCTGTCTGAATGTGTGCAACATGATGTAGCAGCTAATTATTTTTTTAACCATGATGAGGATCTTTCCTAATCATTTTTATATTTAACATGAATGAAGGGAGGGCAGTGATTAATGAGGGAATAAATCTTACGAAACAGAAGCAAGCACATGATCAGTTAACAATACAGCTGTCTGATTTTTTTTTTTTTCCCCTTTCCCTGTACTGCAAATACTTAACCAGCTGCACCTTCTTAGCTGGATAGCGAGCTGTCTTCAGCCCTAAAGAAAGACCCGAAACTTTGCTTATCCCTCTGATGGTTCTGTTGGCATCTCTCTGCGTGATCATCTTTGTGATGAATGCAGAATTATTTTTCTTTAAAAAAAAAAATTGCCCCACTAGATACGTTAATGGTTGGATAGATGTCTTTTCAAATATTTGTTCCTGACAGGGTGTTTGGAATTGCAGATGAGAAGCAAACCAGCTCTCAGCATCTGTCTGTTGCTACTGTACGTTTCCATTGTGTGAATGGAGACAAAGCCAGGCAATTCAAAGCTTAAGTGGATGCTCTTGAGATCTTTTCCCCCCCCCCCACTCTTCCCTCCTTTTTCCCACATTTGGCGGCTGCTTCTCTCTAAATTCTATTTTTTCCTCCATCCCTCAATCCCCATGTGCTGGTTTTGGGAGTCTGTCTTCTCCCTGCAATTCCTCCCCTCCCTCCCCCTCAAGTCTCTTTGTGCATCCTCACTGATTGGTAATTTCAGGGATTTTGCTGAGCTCTCAGGCTGTAGGATAGCTCAGGGTTGGAGGCTATGATGATCAGAGGTGTGGTATGGGGCTTTTTCCCACCGTTTGAGTGCAGCTCGGTGGTTTGTCGTTAGTGTCAGTTGACCGCATGAGTCCGATGTGCATAGTCTGCACTCATGGTTTCGTTGTTACAGGGTGGTTGTGTGCACAGGCTGTTTTGGGGAGGCTTGTTTGAGCCGGGTGCCGCACATGCTGCAGTGAAGCCTTTGCTCAGCCAGGCAGTGAGGCTCGCTGCAAACTGAGCCTCCTGCTGAGGATCTGGGGTTTGCCCATGGAAAGCCATAGCCATGAACCCAACAGTGCCCCTCCATTAACTATGGCCATGGATAATCTGTAGTATAATCCAGAAAAGATTTGGGGGGGTTTGCTGGAATTTTTTTTTTTTTTTGTGGAGAGACTCTGTGCCAATGCTCCATTCAGCCGTGGAGATGATTCAATGGGTTTCTTGGCAGTGCAAGGTCATTTTGGATGCGTCTCTTCTCACCAGTTAACAAGCAGAATTTTAATAACCGATCAAGATGAGCTGTGCCCGAGCAGTGCTGGCAGCTACCCTCTAACCTTGGTGTCTTCTGCAGATTGTAAAATTGATCTAATTGGCTAAAAAAGAAAGATAGGCTTAAATACAACTTCTGTTGCTTAACACCTTGTCATTTCTTGTTTATTGAATAAAGAGCACCAAGCTCAGGGAATCAGTGTTTCAGACACCAGTGACACGTACCAATGGCTTGATGGGTGCTTGGGAAGTCTGGGCTCCCGTCGTGCAGTGCTCTGTACAAGCAGGCAGAGTCCCAAACGGCTGTGGGCTAACGCAGTGCGGAGAAACGGGCAGAGGGATGGAAGAACCTAAGGAAATAAGAGAATGCTGCGGACCAGTTCCTAAACTTAAGGGTTTTTCCTGGAGGCACTTGATTAAAATTTTGTTCTTGCAGATCAGATATAGTTCTTGCAGCATAAACATTATTCAGTCAAAAGAAAAGCAGAGAGGAGATGGTTGTTTGCTGATCTAAGATAGGTAACACACGTAGGGAACAGAAGTTAGCTGGCAAGATCCTGTTTACGTGAGCCCATAGCTAGCAGCAAAGATCCCGTCCCTTGGTAAGGGAAAGGAGAGACTCAAACCAGGAGCAAAATTATTTCCAAATAGTTTTTTCTCTAAGACTTTTTTCCATGAGGTTTCCTCGGCCACTTTCTGTAGCATTGCAAATGGCAGTGGCATAATTGCATTTGTCTTCCAAACTGTCTTTCCTTGAGGGCAAGCTCCACTTTGGCCTTGATTTGATTGTGTACTTTTAATCTCGAAGAAAAGATAATGCATAAGTATTCATTACAAAATTGCATTTTATATGATCAACGTCCCCTCTTATAATTACAGGTTCCAGCTGAATGTCATTTCTTTACTCTATACTTCCAGCTCCCCTACAGCATAGGCGTCTTGTACTCCTGAAGCTTCTCTGCATTCATGTAATAAATAAATAATCACACCTTTTCTGCTGTCAAAGCTGAAAGCATGCACAGCTGTTTGCCACAAGATACACTGGGACTGCAAGTTACAATATTTCTTAATTAAACTGACCTGAGATTGTTGGTTTTTTCTTTTTTCTTTTTTTTTTTTTCTTTTAAAGCAGCTTCATTAGATCAGGAACTTAATTGCAAATGACTAGACAAGCTCTGCTCCTGTTTACTGGGAAAGGTTAGAGTATTTCTCACTGGGGATTAGACCCTGGGAGACATTTTGCAGTTTGATTTTTGTGGGGAAGGTTTTAGGTGTGCTCAGAGTATCTTAGCGCTAGGCTCAGAATTAGCAAAATAATTAGAAGTTCAAAGCAGGGAGGGGGCCTGGGTCGAAGCCCAGCCAACCTTTTTGATCTAAGCCACATTGCAAAATCTGCACAGAGTTGGGAGAAACAGGACATGGAAAGGGAGCTCTAGAAGCAGAATCGGGGGGTGACAGGTTTCCATGCTGCTGTGGTAGAGGATGGGGAGCAGCTGGACGCCCGGCTGGGTTGTAGGGCCGGCTGGCAGGAGCTTCCACTGTCTCTGCTGACCGGCTCCCTCCCGCAGACGGGAGTTGCATTGCCCCGCAACCCTCGTGCCAGCACAGCTCTATACTAATGTGGTCCCAGACCAAGGGCTACGGCTGAGCTACATGGTGGCCTCTGTCACTCGGTCTGCATCACAGAATTAATCTGTTGGTAACATCCCCGGTATGATATCGCTATGATTAGCATCATTAGTGCAGGACCTTTGCAGCCTCCATGCTTTTTGGGGTTGTCTTTCTTGACCTCATGAAGAAGTCATCTTGAAACAGGACTCTGCTAGGAAAGGGAAGCCTGGTTCCCCTGTGGTGTAAGCAGGCGAGACTGTTACCTGCTGTTGAGGGCTCCTGAGGGTATGAAAATTTTGAAAGAGGGTGACTTTGTGTTGACCAGTATGTCCCGTCTTTTTGTGCTCTGTACCTAGTACTGATATGGAAGCGGTTCAAAGATCTGTATTCAAGTGGATATTCTAGGTGGTGATTTTTCCTACTATGCTTTACCTTCATAAAGCAAGGTTTGGATGTCTGCTGACCATCAGTGCCTGTTCCTATCTACATGCTGCACTTGGTATTTGTATGTGAAGGCAGAGATGGTGTCAACCAAACCCTTCATCTCTCTCTGCAAAACTGAGCACAAAACTGAAGGCAAGTTTTAATCTCTATCAACCAGAGAGGTATCCGTGCTGTTTGTCTGAAGGCAAGAGGATCTGCAACCCTGTTTCTTCCCTCCCTTAGGCTTTTGGGCCTCCAGACTATAAGAAGTGTGAGTAATTCATGTCCCTTATTAGTCTGTGCTGGGGAAAAGAGGGGTTTGAGATGCTTGTGTGACACCTGAGTTCTGCTGCACAACAAATACAGTCGGAAGGCTTTGTTGTATATAACCCACTTGAAGCGAGAGCATTCAGGTAAGGAAATGAAGGGCTGCAGGGCTCAGCTGTGCAAGAGGAAAATAATTAGGGTATGTTTATTTCATGCTCAAACCTACAGAGGTGAAAAGCAAGGGACGGAGAGACTGGTTCAGAGGGAGCTGGGGGTGGGGAGGGCAGGGAGGAAAGGACCTGACATGGGAGTGAATTAAACCTCTCCAAAAGACTCCTAACGTTGGGATAAATCCCCCCTCCCTCCCCGTTCCTGCTCTAATGGAGGATGATCTCTGCCTTGTTGGCTTCTCCTTTCAAGGTCTCAGGACCTCTTGTTTTCAAAAGGTTGAAGCCCTGGCGCTGCTGAGGGAAGGGTACACTCTTTAAAAGGTGCCAAGGGAAGAACATCTAGATTTCTAGGGGTTTCAGGTTTGCTAGCATAAAAAGGAGAAAAATATCTTCAAAATGTGAAATAAGCCTTTCATTCTTTTTTTTTCCAACACAGCTGAGTTCTGACTCACATGAGACTCCTATTTCCACCTGAGTTTAATATTTTTCTTTAGACCCTCCCTCCCTACTATAGACAGCTGAGTGCACACATGATCAGAGCCAGTGTAAAGCCACTCTGTGGAGCTGTCGTTTCTTCTTTCACTGTCCTGTCCTGGGATCAGGCAGTGGAGACTACATCAGAGCAAAGAAGGCTGAGCAATGCCACGTGGAGCTCTGGCTCTTTCCCCCTCTTCTCTCTCCACCGACCCAAAGAGGTGCATGGAGTTCGCAGCAGTTCTTGCAGACTCACTCGAATCAAAACGCCTGGCACATCCTTCTCTTGCTCTGTGCTGTTTGCTCTCAAGCTGCCTGTTCTTTCTGGGCTTCAGACCTGGCTTTCATGATTTGCACAGGCACATATCAGAGCAAATATAGCCCTTGCCAGTCTGCAGGTCTGATTCAGTGGCAGAAACCAAGAGAGAATATTTTCATCCCAGGCTTTGCCACAAATCTCCTGAAGCCCTGAAGAGTTTGCCGTTTCTCTTCTTCTTTTGCCTTGCCTTTGCCTCTTAGGGTTTCATGTTCTCCTTCCATTCCAATACGTGCTGGTGCAAGCTGTTCCTCTGGCACCTCGTAGCTCTGCTCTTTTGCTGGTCTCTGTTTTTGCAGAGGGCTGCAGGAGGGACTTTGTGTGCAGGGTGAGGATGCTGGCTCCCCAGAGCAGGAGGATTGCTGCTGGGTGGGCACTGGGCTGCCGGGGCTGTTACCTCCGCAGATGCTGATGGTTGCCAGAGGTCAGGGGAAGGTCTGCACGGGTGGTTTGACAAATGCCTGCCAGGAGCCTGCCCAGACAAGTTGTCCAGAGGCAGTCCTGAGCAAAAAGCTAGAAACCGATGCCGTGACTGTTTTGAGTTTGGAAATGTGATTACTCCTATCTTTGGATAACAGTGACAAGGTGAAGAGGAAGATGAGATGGGATTTTTAGTTAGAAGGATCGTACCCTGGCTCTAGAGACTTTTGCTTTATCTCTTCCCTGGGAAATGCAGATTTCCCCACACAGCTCTGGGGTTCTCGGCTTCCCTGCCGCCTCCCATGCAATACAAGCAGAACTGGGTGTCTCTTCATTTGCACAGCTCACCTTTATTTTTGGCCAAAAAGATAATCTGTTTAATCCTACCACATCCTCCATGAGACGCAGCTTCCTACATCAGTTCTGTGCCCCTGAGGGTAAAGAATTATTCAAGGCATCAAGCCTGACCTGGATTTTGTGTGATGTGATCGCATCCAGAGCATGGAAATCCATGCGATCAAATGGCAAATCTCTGAGCCTTGGCAGATATGCCTCCTGCTCTGCAAAAGCATGTTGCCATGGCTACATCTCAGTGTGAGCATCTCTCTCCTTATCCCAATGCTGTTTCTTCTGCCAGGGTCGCTGCCCGCACTCAGAAGCCCACCCTGTCGCAGGCAGTGTTGGGCTGGGGCTCTGCACGAGCACAGAGGCAGTGGGTAGCGGGTAGCAAACAACCTCCTTGTTTGAACTAGAGGTGGGTGAATTGTTGCCAATGACTCCTTAAATGGAAAAAGCAAACCCAGCAAGAGCTTGAAATACCTGTCAAAAATGCCACCTCTGTTTATGACTCGGGAATGCAGAAAGTGAAAAGCAAAGGGGAGCTGGTTGCACTGAGAGCTGGGAAGCCTGAGCTCCAGCTCTGCCCTTCCTGACAGGCAGCGATTTGAGCATCTCTGCGTGCTGCGGTCCCCTGCATCGAAGGGGTGACAGTTACCTGCCACCTAAAGGTAGCTCGTGACTTATAGATGAAAGTCGCTGAAACCACGTTTTAGGCTGAGTTACACTTGTTCTGAGAGCAGCTCCCCTTTCACACAAGAATAGTTGTGGTTTTGTGTGACAAAAAAAAAAAGCCTGATCTGTTTACAGGCTATAAAATGGAGAGGAAAGCTCCCAAAGCAGCGGTGTGTGTTTGGGGAGATGTTACTACTGGGGTGCCTAAATTCCCTGACTGAGCAAGAAAATCCTATATAAGGCCATGGGACCCATATCATGTATGTTGGGGCTGAGAAGCCCAGGGTGGTTCTTGGCTGGGAATAATGAGAGCCTGCAGTGATGGGCTGGGAGGAGGGTGGGGGGCTCCCACTGCTCTGCTGTAAGGCAACTGGAAGCAAAACTTGGCATCCTTGCAGGATGTTTACGGTGCCAAGTTGGTCCCTGTTTAGTTCCAGGGCTCGTATTTTTCCTAGCCATTCCCAATGAAAGTGTGTTATCTTGCCTGGGGATGTTGATTGGGAATGAGACAAGTAAGTCTGTTGGCCAAAGGAATTGTGCATAGAGGAAAAATCAGGTTGTCCCAGGCCAAACCCTACCAGGCGCATTTTGAACTGTGTCTCGTGTAGGTAAGGCGTGTGCGTTCACTATTGCATATCTAGCTTAACAACGCTTGGATCCTTCTGGCATATCTTCAGTGCAAAGAGTCCAGAGCTCATTGTCCCCAGTCAGTGGGGAAGGGGAGGCATCGCCAGAAGGTGAAACATGTTAAATGGGCTCAGCTGCCCGGTCCTGTGCCACACATCTCATCTGTGCCGGATGCCACCAACTGCCTACATTTTGTAAGACAAGTTCTTGCAGTATCGGGGAAAGCTGACAACTTGTGCCCTGCAGAGGCTGGTACCTGCCAAGCCTTTAACGCATCTCCTGCTCGTGCTGGTACTGCAGCAGGAGGGGAAATGCCCTGGATGAGGAATGTGTGTGCTCCAAGCAGCTGCTTTGTGCATTAACTTTATTCCCCAGAAAGGTGTCTGTAACACTGGTCTTACAGGGTCTGGAGAGCGAGAGGTTGCTCCTCTCCCCTTTCTGCTTCACTCTCAGTATGAGCGACGATCGAGGCTGCAGTGAAGATGCAGTGCTGCTGCTGCTGCAGAGCTCCCATCTCCTCTGCCAGCCTCTCTTGTACCTTGGTGTGTGTAACCAGAGAGGTCTTTCAGGGCTGGGGATGAAAGTTCCCCAGCATCAAGGGCAAAAGAAATACAGGAGAGAACTTAGGGCAGTTAGGAGGAATCTGTTTTCCCCCACTCCCCAGATTTCTGGAGTTTCTCCTGAAAGGAGATTGAAAGCATGTGTATTCTTTTTCTCTTCTGGTTTTAATTGTGTATTCTAATATGAAACTGCAATATAGGCACTTATTAAAGTAGCCTTCTACTGCCAGAGTTGCTGTGTTTGATAGAAACCCCAGAAAAATCCCCTGAGCCGCAAAGTGGGAATCCAATTCTTTTCAGTTGATGAGACTGTAAACACATTTCTTTGGATTTGAAAGAACCATAGCATGAGTTTCAATCATATGAATAAAGCAAAAGAATATCTGATGGGGAATATTCCCGCTTTGCATATTCAAAACTTGCAGTCTTATTCTTAGGCGGCATCTTCTCAAAGGAATGGACCATAAAGAGGCAAAGAAGCATTGCCCAGGGGATTTAGGCAAAGATCCTCCCAAATTAGCACAGTGGGGGGTATTCTCTCTGTCAAATTTAAATCATCCAAGTTAGATGCCTATATTTGGAGCCCAGGCGCGTGCTGTGACTAGTAGTGTCTCTACAGACAGCTCTTGCTCCCAGTTCAGTGCCCACTGACCCGAGGGAACTTAAAAATAGCCTGAAGGAGCTTTGAGTTGGGGTGAACACCCTGCCACGTGAGTGTCTGTGCAATGCTAGGCTGGTGTGGGTGACCTCAAAGATAACCGTGCCATTCATCTTGAATTGAGCTGAACTCCCAAATTCTGGTACTTCCCATTTCACTGAAGCTGGGTGTGTTTCCCTCCCATGCAAATTTGGCCTGGTCACTTCAGTAGGAAGAGCAAGCTATAAATATAATCTGACCCACAGGGTTTGCTATATTGAATGAGAAATCCCGTAGTACCAGATACCTGATACTTTTCTTTCTGTTTGTACCTTAAAAACAATTGGCAGCAGCTGATTCTAAAAATGAATCCTGTTTTGGTGAAAAGGTTCTTACATTTCAAAGCTAATTTTCCTGTCTCTTATGTTTAAGTTTCCTTACCAGCTGGCCTACAGAGTCCCTGTGTGGCTGGCTGAAAGATGTGGCTTGTTATACTTGCCTTCTTTGTGCCCTTTGGGAATGCTTTTTCAAAACAAAACAACTGTTTTCCAGATTTTTAACAATTTTCTTGGTCAAAGCATATTCCAAAAATGAAGCTCTTGTCTGAATTTTTAGAACTTTATGAAAACAAATACTAATTCAGCTTTTAATTTATCTGCATATTGAAATCTATATGTAATTTGCTAAAAAGACAAAATATTGCCCTTTTCAGTACTGTTGGTAAGCTTTGATAAGAGTTATATTTATTCCATGAAGACAATGAGATTGAGGAGCATAGAACAGCATGAGGAAGTCTTGCCGCTGGTGTGATAACTTCTTTCCAGATGAGGCTGGTCTTATAACTCAGTTCGGTACTAAAATGATGACTTCAAGGACTGTCGGTATCTGTTCCCCAGCCCTTTGGTGTACAAACTCGTTAATGTGCAAGAAATTGTACATATGCAAATAGGTGGATGATTAGCAGCCGGCTGGCTCTGTGTTGATCCCCTGGCATTTTGGCTTCTTCCCACTTCCACCAGCTCTGCCCATGCCACTTTTCTGGAATCCGCTTGATCGGAGCATCTTACAAAGCCTTAAATGGAAGATAGTAGCATTTCTGATCTCATTTTCCAGTATTTCAGCTGTGCCATAATCTATTTACCACACAATTTGTGTCACTTTGATAAGCAGCTGCTTCAAGACTGCATTTATTAAAATCAAGAGCAGGGAGAGCTTTCAAGTCTCTCAAGTGTTGTAATAAATGTTTGAAATTAGTCATTACAGTGTTTGCCATGGTTCATATCATAGACTCTATCTAAATGACAAATGATCACAGCCTGGACATGCACTTTTTTTTTTGGTGGTGCATTCGCAGCAGGATGGAGATGACATTGGGCTAGCCCAACCCGAAAGAGCAGAAGTCTGAGCAGGGGTGGGAAGGGAGGAGTGGAGAAGAGGGAAGACTTCAGTGGGAAACCTTGTCAGAGTCTCAGGGCAATGGCTTTGAGCAGAGAAGTGCTGGCTCAGCTCTTACCTTCCTGGCTAAAAATGAAATAAATCTGAAAACCCGCCAAATGCCCAAAGAAGCAGCCATGTAACTTTTGCAACATGGAGCAATTGGTTGTTACCGTGTCTGGATTATGCAAAGTTTGGCTCTTCGCCCATCAAACAGCTCCAGTATGGGAAATTCACCTTGCTGCTCTGTTACAGATGGCTTCTTAATGTGTGCTTGCCTGGCTATGGGTTTGTGCTGATGCGATCATCTAAGAAGGAAAAAAAAACCCCCAAAACCCAACCAAAAACCAAACAAAAAAACCCCTTTGCTAACTATAGTTATATGTATTGTACATATATATTCACGCATATATACACACAGATGTATTAAATACATACAGCACAGAAAAGAGACAATTATTAAGACAAATATTCTGTCTCAATTCATTTTGTTCTTCATTTTCCCATCAGGAACGTAATAGCTAAATTTATAGTGTTGAGTCTGGGCTATAAATTCCATTATTTTCAGTGACTATATCAATTACATCCCTTGAAAGGGACCCCAAGGCAAGGGGAGAAAATTGGAGACAAAATCTTCAGAAGGGAGGATGCAGGAGGTGGAGGGGAAAAGCATCCCCTCCCTTTTTTTCTTCTTACTCGTTACCGATAACCAGCACCTTATCCCTACATAAAAGTCTGCTTAGTTTCTTGGTGATCCAGCTGGCATCCAACGCAGCACACACTGCAACTAAGATCACAAGTGTGTCACTGCAGAAATAATTGCGGTACTGCACACACAGGTGCTGACTCAAAAGGGGGGGAGGAAATGGTCTTGTCTGAATATAAATGGTATTTATTTTGAAAAAATTCAATTATTGGAAAAGAAAACAATGCATCTTTTTTGACAAGAAACTGAAATGAGTAAACTACTCGTCTTGTGTCCTTGAGCTGAAAATGTTGCGTTTTTTTTTTTTTTTTAAAGGCTTTTTGCACTGGGACAAGCTTGAAAAAGGAGAAGTACAGTATCAAAGAACACTGTGCTGATATAAGAAGTTGTTTCTCTGGCGATTCCTATGACTTTTTTAAGGGTTTTACTATTTCTCCTTCTCTCTCAGTGCAAATGATTGAATAATGTTGGCTGCAGGAGGCCGAGTGCTCTTAGTTTGTATGGACGTGGCTGCTGAGAGTGCATTGCTTACTATGGGATTGGGTTTTTTCAGTGCCTCTCACCACATTGCAGAGCTAGTCTGTGAAACACAGATCAGATATTACGGGAACGCTAAAGCAGGAGCCTGTCCTTGTTAATACGAAGGAAAAGGAGCCCATGCCAGGTGTTGAAGAGCTGGATGGTGCTGTACATCCAAAATGGTTTAAAACTTTGTCCTAGATGTGTGCCAAACTGTAACTTCTTAATGTTTCAGAAAAAAAATCTTAATATTTCTAAATGGCACAGGCTGCTGGGCTTCCCTGTAACCGCACAGGAGAGCTGCGTAGAGTCCATCTCCATAATTATTTCAGGTCCCTTCTGCACTGGAGCTGTATTTATCTTCATGCCTCTCTAATGGTATGCAACATTGTACCTCAGCTTGAATAGCTCTTCTTCCTCACCCAAAGGTTTACAGCCTCAGTACGTTTATTAGCAGTTTCTTCTGTCCTCAGCCTTTGCTTTAATTGGCTGCATAACTTTAAACTGTTTTAGTCTCCCCTTGTAGGATGGCCCTTCCGCTCCCCCCAGGCACCTTTGTAGCCTGTGCCCCTTCTCGTTGAAGGCTGATGTGACTTTCTTGGACACAAATGATGACAGCTGCCAGACGTCCCTACCCCTGCTGGAAATGCTATGCCTGATGCCTCCAAGGCATCATATTGGTCTTCCAAGTGGTGAAATCCCCAGTTAGCCACAGAAATTCTTGTTTATCCCCGTTTTCTTCATCTCCGTGTCTGGTCCTGACCCTGGGAGAGGGGAGGACAAGTGGCAGGAGGAGAGGGAGATTGTGTCCCTCGGAGACAGAAGGCTCATGAAAGGGCAGCACAGCCTTGAGCTGGGAAGGGTGGAGGGAGTGAGGGGAAGGGACCTTCACCGGGGTGTGGAGATGAAGCCAAGGGACCATTGTTTGCAACCACAGCCCATCAAATCCTACCCAGGATCCTCTGGGCAGCAGGACTGGAGCTTGTCTCTTCTGCTGAGAAGCCTTAGAATCATGGAATTGTTTAGGTTGGAAAAGACCTTTGAGATCATCAAGTCCAACCGTTAACCTAGCACTGCCAAGTCCACCACTAAGCCATGTCCCTAAGCACCACATCTACCCATCTTTTAAATACCTCCAGGCATGGGAATTCAACCACTTCCCTGGGCAGCCTGTGCCAGTGTCTGACAACCCCTTCAGTGAAAGAATTTTTCCTAATACCCAACCTAAATCTGCCCTGGCGCAGCTTGAGGCCATTTCCTCTTGTCCTATCGCTTGTTACTTGGGAGAAGAGACCAACCCCCACCTCACTACAACCTCCTTTCAGGTAGCTGTAGAGAGCAATAAGGTTTCCCCTCAGCCTCCTTTTCTCCAGCCTAAACAACCCCAGTTCCCTCAGCCTCTCCTCATAAGACTTGTGCTCTAGACCCTTCACCAGCTTCATTACCCTGCTCTGGCCACGCTCCAGCACCTCCATGTCCTTCTTGGAGTGAGGGGCCCAAAACCGAACACAGGATTCGAGGTGCGGCCTCACCAGGGCCGAGTACAGGGGGACGATCACTGCCCTGGTCCTGCTGGCCCCACTATTCCTGATACAAGCCAGGATGCCATTGGCCTTGGCCACCTGGGCATGCTGCCTGGGCACACAGCCAGCTCTGACCCTGGTCCTGAGTTCTCCTTGCTTGTCCTGTGCTGCTTCCATCTCTCTGCTGCCCTGGCTCCTGCCCTGGTGCCCATCTGGACCTTTCCTTGGTGTGCGGTTTGGGTTTTTTGGGGTTTTTTTCTTATATTGTGGTCAATATCCCCAAAAACATTGAATAAGACGAGTTATTTGGTATCTCCATCAGGAATTTCCTTCCAGTGCTGTGCCCTTCAGCTTCTGTTGAGACTTTCACCCATGTCACAGCTTCTACTAAATCCTGTCTTCTCAAGCTTAGCTAGTGACAAATGCTCTATGGAAATCTGGATGAAACCTGCTGCATCTCATTTGCCTAGAAAATCTTTCAAGGAAAGATAGCAGGTTGTGTTTCTTAAAAAGAGTCGGAGGGGGTGCAGTATGTTGTCCTTGTGATAAATATTGAACTTAATGAAGATTGCTGATGGGCAGCATTGTGTACTGGAGTCCTTTGTTTCCCCCGGTATAAGATGGATGGTGGTACCCGGTATTTTCTCTATGTTTCTGTCTTGCAGAATTGTCCACCCTGTCGTTCAGCCCTCCGCTTCTGAGCAGAAGCTGCCAATTTGTGCCAATTGCAATTTCACACCTCCCCCATTCCTACTTTGAGAGAGTTGGTCTTGTGATTTTTTTTTTTAATATATTAGTTTCTAATTAAAGGATATTGTATTGAGAGCATTAAGATATGACCTGCCTTACCTCCATAAATACATTTTTTTCCTACTTGCTGGGAAGGCTTTAAAAACATCCTCTTGGAAATTCATGCAGATGATATTTAGACATGCAGATATGCACTCCTGTTTTGCATGAATGTTTGACCTTGGGCAGAGCTGTTCAATGCAGGATGGATGTGTTGTGGCTGCATTTAATCATCTGAAGCAGAGATGAAGCCTTGAAAAACCACATAGACCCAATTCCCAATTCCCAGCCTCTGGATGGTAATGAACTTCTGAGAAATAGCTAATCAATAAATTGAACAAAAGACTCAGGCAGCTAAACCACTTTGTCAGGGCCTTAATTACAATTGCAGAAATAAATCGGGAGGGGGGTGGCGGTTGGGAGCCTTTGCCAGACAAAACTAACCCTTTGCTCTCATGAGCTAACCCTTTACAAACTGAGCAGTCTGGGTTTGCGTGAACGCCATGGTTTTGTGCACGCTTTCATGGGCATCTCTGGGTGGGCAAATGACCCAGAACAGGCTGCTGCCTCATGCCACGGCATGACAGTTTGGGCTGTCCCTGTCCTCTGAAGCTACTGGAAGAGCTGGAGTGAGATTGTGCTTAGCAGGAGGGCGATTTGGGATTTTTCCACAGGGAAGATACGAGGATGATCCAAAGCAGCAGGTCATGCCAGGGCAAGCTGGGCTATTTTACTTGGGAGAAAGCTGAAGATTTAGGACCAGATGCAGCCAGCAGGATAAGGAAGGACATCTGAGGACAGATACGAGAGATGGGAGCCAGGCCAGTAGGCCGTCTTACCCTCATATCCCTCAGGCAGGTTTCCCAGTAGTCCCAGCCCTTGCCAGCAGCAGGAGCGATGGAGCCAGGGAAGCAGCGTGGAGGCTGTCAGCGAAACCCTCGGAGGCTTGCTTGTTCTTGGCGCAATTATAGCAGCAGGCATTTCACGTGCGTGTCTCCTGGCAGTGCGTGCTGGCAAACAAAGACATATATCCTTGGGGATTGTCTTGGAGATGTGGTTTTGCCTTAAGAAATATTACAGAATAACAACATGTCCAGGTTGGTTCAAGCATGCTGAGTCTGGATTGCATGCAAGAGGGTGGATGTGTGTGGCAGAGGCTAGAAGGGCACATGGTGACGAGGAAAAACAAAGATATTGAGGGGCTTTGGGCTTTATTGGGGGGGCTGTGGTCCAGGCACCATGCTGCTTAATCATTTGTCCTTTGGGGATCCAGAGAAGTGGTAATGCCTTAAAGGAGTGCGTCCTTGGGTGCGTAAAGTATTTAAAATTGGACAGAACAGACCATTTCATGGGAGAGATTTAAACCCTGAGTAAGGTGCAAGAGCTGGGTTGTGTCCTGTGTGAGCCACTCCTCACCCTTGCGGGGGAAGTCGGTTGGTAACAGGCTCACTGCCCTCCTCCTCCTCGCTTACCGCAGCCCTTGGGCTTAGCAGAAAAGAGGTCTCTTTTTCCTTAATGGAGACACCTGGTAAGACAAGATGGTCTCTTTTGAATGGCCGTTCATCGCAGGCAGGTGGCTATAGCTGCTGTGATCCTCAGGGCTAAACGAAACTTGGCCACCTTCTTCCAGAGGGCAACCACCAGCAGCAAGAGCTCAGAGAGTGCACCGGGACCACAGGGGCCCATTTCTCCATTGCAGGCACTGAAGAGGGGATCTACATCAAACAGCATCCCCAGAAACCCAGAGCCCAGGCGCAGCGGCGGGTGGGGTGTCTGGGGGGGACATGGTACTGAGATAGCGGCTGTGCCGTGCAGCAGCACCGTGACCCACACCTGTACGAGCCTGGGAGCCACCGATTTGAGTGACGGGTGGCAGTAGCACAGGCTGCGGGTGTTGTACATCCAGTTACCCTCCAAAGCAGGGTAAGGACAGTCTATTTTCCTGTTGGTAATGGGTCAGCTTGTGCTTACCTACAACAGTGAGAAATCTGGTTGGGTATGATTGCGCTTGAATTTCTAAGAGATCTGTATGGCTGGGGGAAACGTGAATTAATGATCGTCTCAGAACCCTCCCCCCCAAACCTTAACCTCAGAGTCTGCAAAAGAACAAACCGCAGGTGCCATAAACTCCGTAGCAGCCAGAGGACATCTCATGTTGTCAAACTCCAGCACGTTTTAGTGCTTTGCTGGCTCGGGGCCTCGCTGAAGCAGCAGTTAGCACCTCTGCTTTCCTGCCAGCCTGGCTCCTGTTCCCTGCCTTTCTCACGGAGCTGGGGAATCGCTCTGTAATGAGGCAGCAGCCGCTGCTGGTGACATGAAACTGCTGGGAATAAGATAGCTTTCTGTGAGTCCCTCTGCCTTTGTGCCCAGGTTCTTCTTGAAGCAGCAGATAAATCTCCATCTCAGCACAGCAGCAATGCTCACAGAGCAGTCCCCGGGACATAAATGAGTTGCTGCTGTCGGCACTGTGTTTACTGCACAGATAATATATTTACAGCTCCATCTTTGGTGTGAAATGTGACTCTTCCAGTCCTCATGAAGGTCACTGGAAAGTCAGTAAAATTTATTGATGGCATATAGCACTTTTGTGCTGGAAAGCAAGGTTACCGTATTATATACCTAGACATGGCAGGCAGGGAGGACTAGAGAGGGACAGGAGATGGAAAGGAGAGCAGCTCGGTGTACATCGTTGGCTTGGTCCCCAAAACCTGTCTGTTATTTTTAATTAAATGATAAGCTCCAAATAGCAGAGCATGTGCAGGGCACCTAACAGGCTGCAGCCCGATGTCTCAGTAGTTGAGCAAGTGAAACTTTTGCCGTGCTAATGCTTATTCCTTCAGAGGGAGCTGGGGGTTTGTTTTGTGTTTATGACTGCGTGTGCACTGGTCTTGGTGTAGGGAAGTCATATTCTGCCCTGGAAAGAGCAGTCGCGCCATGCCTGCCTCTTGCTTCTCGTTAATCGTGACTTCTGCCAATTTCTGCCATTGACAGAATACGAGAATTAAGATTGCATTGTACCAGGCGTGGTAGGAATATTTAGCATGAAGGTGGTTTCTGCCTTGGAGAACTGGGAGCCCTCTGGACATGTGGGGACCTTTCCCAGCAGGGCTGAGAGCAGCTGGGAGAATCTTGGGGTCTCTGGTGTCTCTGCAGCCTGCTGTGGGCAGGGTGGGCTGTGCTCAGCCCCCTCTGAAACATCCTCTCTTCAGGCATCTTGCTGCTTTCTGGGCTGGTGCTGCACACTAGGAACTCTGCTGCTTTATTCTTATTTGCTCTGAAAAGATAGGAGCAGATGGATGGACATTTGTGACTGCCTCTGTATGGACCTGCACCTGTAAAGGGCAATGAGATACCAAGGTGGCTTTGTGGAAACCTCCTATCAGGCATGTTTTCCAGAAGCCCATGAAAATGACTTGGCAGCACGTGCAAGATCTAACATCAGTTTCAGGTGTCACATGCCAGCCCACAAAAAATGGGTTTAGTGTGTCTGTCTGCAGCAACGGAGAGGTCAAATTAAGCTTTACACTTGTTGCATTTCCATTCGGTGTCTTCTGTCCACCCGAGCTGAGCAGGGTAAAACGCTCGGCTCCATGTGCTTTCCCTTTCAAATAAGCAGAGAGGGATCAGCAGCACTTGCTGCTGTCAAAAGCTGTGTGGCAGAGGGCAGCAGTTCCAAAACTCTCCTGAAACAGAGCAGCTCCCTGCTTTGTTTTTTGCAAAACGATTTGCATTTCAATGAACCACGATAAAAACATGGTAGTTGGGGCTCCTGGTACCTCTTCTCATCAGGTTGGTTGAGTCAGCAGCGAGCAGAGGAGAATTCCTTGAATTGCAGGAACAAACTCAGAGGTGGCTCAAATAGAGCAGGTGTTGGCCAGGCAAGCTGTAGGTCAGGGCAGAGCGGCTAACGAGAGCAACAGGCATGGAAACTTGCCTTTTTCTAAGCAAAACACGCTGCGTTCTAACAGAAGGCCTCCAAACGCTGCAGTAATTCGTTTGCATGGTGGTGGCTCCAGACCATGCCACAGTCCTTCTTCTTTGAGGACTATGATGTGTTTATTTTTGAACCACAGCTTTTCATTTAACAAGGCTGGAAGTCAGATACATGAGAAATACAGGAAGAAGCTGGGTATTAAGTGCTGCCTGTTTCTATCAGCTCCTGGTCCTGTTTAAAGCCTGATAATAGAACGGCTTCTCTGTGATCTTATTACTAAGAAGGTTTGAGTCTGAGCATGTCATAAAACCCAACCAGCTTGGCAGTTAATAACACCCATATGTACAGTAATGCGCTGTAGGAAAGTTAAGACTGGCCATGAGTTCCCATTGGGATGCAAGCATCTTACTGCAAATTCCCTCTGTCTTTTTTTCTGACCTCACCCTAAAGAATGATCTGTTTGAAACCGAAGGCGTCTGTCTGATCTGCTACCACGGAAAGGAAATCTTGAGAACATTTGACAAAGAACGCAGAGTTGAAATTAAATATCGTAATGATATAAAACAGTAAGCAGATCTGCTTGACAGCCTTGACAGCTATTTGTTATAGAAAACAGCGTTTATGATGTCAGTCCTATAAGGGAATGTGTTTGAATTAAAATAATTACAGCAGATAGTACAACAAAGACTCCCTGTAGTCAATCATCCTTCACAAATACACTGTACAAAATCTTCCCAATGAGCGAAGGAGGCGTAGGGACTAGAGCCTGGCAAATAAATACCAATAGGAAGCTGCACCACAAAGTGAAGCGGCTGCTTTCAGTCATGAAATTTCCTTCTCTTTTCAACCCTAGGTGAGACGAATGAGGATTTTTAATTTTTTTTTTATTTATATATATTTCCCCTTTCAGCTTTCACCTACTTCCAGACAGGGAATTGAAAATCTTTCTGGAAAGAATGCAGAGACTCTTTCAGGTCTTGAGTTATTTCGTGTGTTGCTCCTCTCTGTGTGTCCACTGTTGTTGCCTAGATCCATGTTTTCAAGGAGATCACATTGGTGAGCTTTCTGTTAAAAAAAATACCTGCAAAATACCTTGTCCTTAGTATCTGCACTCTGCATGCACCCTTGTGTTGTGGGCAGGTCTGGTAAGAACAAGCTTTCATTAAGGTTGTCTAAACCTATTTTGAGTATAAAATCTTGGTCTGTGGTTGTACAAGTTCTACTTCAGCTCTTATCAGCTGCACGGGTTTGTTTTAGTCTCGGGCAAAATGCTTCCACGACGTTCCAGGAGACTTGGGGGGGGGATCTTTGCTCTACCCGTTAAAAAAAAAGGGCAGAATACTGTGGTGTCCGGTGTCTCTGGAAAAACCCCTGTCTGTCCACATCGTCCAGCAGAGCCCCGAGCCTTGCCAAGGAGGGGTGACCCTGCTGCTAGGGATGCACCTCTTATTCTCCCTTAAGAAACCCACTTGTAATTGCAGCTTTTTATAGCGTAAAAATAATGTATTTTGCAAACTTAACAGAGAAATATTAGCACTGAACATCTGAAATCAATGGAGATGATGTCCTTGCCAAGCATGCTTGAGCTTTGTGTCATTTTTAACTTGGGTTTGGGGTGCTCTGAGTATTCATGAGTGTATACGTGCTCCTGAAAGTGATGCGTCAGTGGCTCTTTTGCTGTTACATTGAGTCTAGTTTTATTCAAAACCCTCTATTTTTACCCTTCCAACTTTTGGTTTATGTTGCATGTAAATTGCTTAGAAAATTGTATAAAATGAGGCAGGAGAGGAACTTTTTTCCCTGGAAATTTCAAGTGGTTTGCAGGTTTGCAACACCAGCATGTTTGTCAGCACTTTGGAGCTCTTGCATAAAAGCAATTACTAGCATTTCTTTCTCTCCTTCTTTCTTTTGTTCATTCTTGGTCAGCCCTTCCCATCAACGTACTCATTGCAAATGTGTGTTCTTGGCTGCCCAGCTGGTGTTTTCACAGGTGTGTTAAACGGGAGTGCAGAGTTGAAGAGAAAAAACCAGCAGAGTCTCAATGAAAGCAGAGATAACACTGCATTGTTTTCCTTCTGCATTCCACACCATTCCCATTCTTCCCAAGAAATGCTGTCCCTACATCTCTTGCTTCTGCCTGTCTTGTGCCAAATATTCTCTTTATAGCTTAATCCTGCTATGGAGGTTTGACAAATGAAGAGACACACACACCCCCCCCAAAAAAAAAAAAAAAAAATTGGTAGCCCTGTTTTCTCTGACTGCTTTAAAGTAAAGTGAGAGGGCTTCAAATAGCGGCTTGGTGATCTTCTGTGACTTCTGAATCCCATTACAGCCCCAGTGAAAATATGTCATAGCCTGCCTTTTTCACCCCAGGAGCAGCTAATGTGTCAAGATCAAAAGTGACCTCTCTTCCACGGCCCGCGGCTGGGATGCGTGCCCTGGCACTGCGCACCCGACCGCAAACCCACCGCCACGCAGATTAGCTGTCCCCGTGTGTTACACCCCCGAGGCACCAGACCGGCCGGCCAGAGAGCTCTACTGCAGTTCTTTAATTTGCTGAGATCTGAACGGGCTTAGATGAGTTACTCTCAGGCTCCCTGGTCTCGTGCAGTTTGGAATGACTTTATCTCAGTCCTGCACTGTGCTGCATGGGAACCTGAGGTACAGGTGAAGTCCTTCTGTGTGTTAGGCTGGAGTCTAAGGGACGGTCTGTCTTTGCCTGCTAAAGGGGTGCCTTGTGCCTGGCTGTTATGGTGGGTTGAACTCTTGAGCCTCGGCATCTCTGGACAGAGGCAGAGAGTATTATTCCTGGCCCCAGGCTAAGAGCAAGCCTGGAAAAGTGATTCTGGAGGTCACTGCAGCCATCTGTACATGCCCTGTGTCTGGAGGTGCTGGTCTCAGCACAGCAGAGTGCTCCTGTCCTTGTCTGCTCTGCCAGCAGCTTAAGAGGTTCCCACAGCAGGGGTTGCATCGGGATCATCCAAGCCACCAGTAAATTCCTACAGTGTGAATTTGCCCGTTTATATTATTCTTCCGGCCTCTGCAGCCACCTCTGGCAGCGTTTTCCAAAAGTTATTATGTGCCAAGGGCTGAGGTGTTTTGTTAATCAAAAGGAGGGAGCCTGTCCCTCTTTCAGCCCAGAATTTGCATG
This sequence comes from Theristicus caerulescens, assembly GCA_020745775.1. NCBI lineage: Eukaryota > Metazoa > Chordata > Aves > Pelecaniformes > Threskiornithidae > Theristicus > Theristicus caerulescens. Next base: position 483,405 of record CM036571.1, read on the forward strand.
TGGGACACCTGCAATGAGGGATTTTTATTTAGTCCCCTGGAAGCTGTGAAGGTTGGAAATCTGCATGCCGTCTTGGCTATACAGTCACCAGCAAACAGCTCAGTAACCGAGAAAGCTCTTGTGCCTGGCTTTACATTTCTTGGCTCCAAATAGTTTCAGTGAAACCCTTGATGCTATTTGAACACTGGGTGGGTTGAGATTTTTTTTTTTCTTGGTGCGTAGTTTAATTACAGTGAGGCTGTGCACTGACTCTCCATTAATAATACAGTGAATTTCAGCAGCAGATTAAATTTCTCTAAAGTAGTAAATTGCAGGGGAAAGTGGAGGAAAGTCATGGTCGAGGAAAATAAGTACATTATAGGTCCTTTATTAGATAGAAGCCCATGGCATCAGGCAGACGGGTTCTTACAAACACACACATATGAGAAAAACAGGGACTGCATCAATCAGCTTATCAAAATCACTTAAAAGAAATGGGCTTCTGCTGAATGTGTGGAGTGCAATAAAACATCAGTGTAATGCTGGACGTATATTAACCGGCACAGAAAGATTATGACATGTCCATTACTGAGCTTCCTCTTCCTGCTGGCTGCAGAGAGGTCCAGATTCCTGCATAATGTGTTCCTCAACCTCCTGCCCCCCAAATTTATTTTATTACCCTTGTTATAAGCAGGCAGACTTTAAAATGACATTAGAGGCAGAACAGCCACATGAGAGATGCTGAGTCTGCCCTGAACATCAAATGTACTTCATAAGGGCTATGTAAATAGTCCGCTAATCTAGTGCGATCTGAGAACACAAAAGAAATGAAAAGTGGGTGAAAGCCCTTCGCAAGCATTTCTCCTCACTTCTCCTCTCCCGCTGGTCCCCTTCCCACAGTGCCTTCCCCCTCCAGCACCGCTGTGCCTTCAAGGGGCCAGTCCTGCCACTGGCTCTGGGTGGTGGGTGTGCCTTGGTTTGGCCAACGGTTCGTACCTGAGGAAGTATTAATGGACATGACGGCAACCTCTAGCACGGACAGGTGAAGGTTTTCCTCGTGAGCCATGTTAATGTTAATGTTAAACCAGTGCGGTGCGACGTGTGCGCACAGTGGTGACGGAGGAGCTGAGGTGCCCAGGGATGGAAGAGCAGCTCAGGGTCTTAGCTCTGTCTCATCACCCCGGTTTGACCTGGAGGTACCAGTGCTTCATGTATGAATAATACAGACTTTAAAATGCCACTTAGTAGCTTTAGCCATTTATGCAGATATTTTAAATGGGGAACTGTTTGCTCTACTGTAGCTAAATGGGCTGTGCCAATAGGGATATAGGGGCACATGGCTCCAGAGGGCTTTGGATGGGCAGGCACACACATGCTGGAGAGATGAGATACTGGGGGGGTGGGGGTGTATGTGTATATATATATATATACGGCACCAGAAAACCATTTTTAAAGCCACTTTTTGGCCCTAGCAACTCTGCTTAAAATCAAATGAGAGATGAAGGAATTTTTCAACCCAAACCATAACAGACCCTGGGGGGGGACACAGGATTATGGACACTTATAACTAATGCAAAATAAACAAGGCAAAATTACATGTAATTACTCCTAAAGTCATTTGCTTGTTTCAGTAATTGACCTGTGCATTCTTTAATCTTTAATGCTCCTTTAAAATTCAGCCTCAGGGACTCATAACATTTATTGACGTTTGTCATGGTTAAGGCTCTGGAGGAACTGGGCTTTATTAGAAGTCTCCAAAGAAATATCAATTTAGGGATAAGCAGCATTAATATTTCGTACACAACATCATCTGCTTAGAAAGCTTTACTAGATTTCTTTATGTTTTATAAAAAGCAAGCAATGGCAAAAAAGGGCAGTGCTGGGAGTGGCTCGGTAGAGAACCCGCTGCTGCTACTTTAGCAAATCTTATTAATAAAAATATGAGGTTATGTTTAAAAAAAAAAAAGATTGATGCAGGAGACACTGATGTGTCTGTTCACGGTGGCAAGAGAGTTTTGTCCTAGGCTGGGTGGAGAGGGCACCAGCAGTGCAACTGAGGGAACTGCTCTCCCTGCCGCAGCCTTGCTGTGCGACCTTATCACACGTCTCCAGCCTGTGCTCGCATTTTCCTTCTGCAGAAGTGCTGTCCTCCTTCTGCAGAAGTGCTGTCCTCCTTTCCCTAGCAGTGGGGGTGAAGTTCATAAACCAGCTTCAAATGTTGTGGATCCCCAGGTCAGAGGCACTGCACACGTCTGAGTGCCCACCAGAGCTGGTGGGAATTTTTTTGCTGTTGTTTCCCACTCAAGTTTTGCTGTTGGAGAACTTTGAACAAAAAAACCCTAACCAACCGGGAAGCACAAGCAATGTCCAGCCTGACTGTTCATACAGCTGTTAACCTTTGAGAAGCGTGTACACTTTGGCATTCATAACCTGGCAAGGTATATATGTTGGGAGAGTGAAATTCCTTGAATATGAGAAGCTGGGAGGATATTGCAAATAGCTCTGAAACTTTGTGCCATTGCTCGTTACACAGGTACTGGCCTTCCCCAGGCATCAGAGACCTGCTTTGTCAGATAATGGCTTAGGAGAAGCAGCCAGTTCGTCCCTAAGCCCTGTGCGGGCTGGCAGTCACTCCGGTGTCGAGTGCCCCCATGGATTAACAGCGTGCCTGCAGCTCATCCTAGCGTACTTTCTGCTGGGAGAGGCTGGGTTGTGCTGGAAAGTTTAGTGGTGGGAGGCATCTTCTATTTTGTCCTCACAGCAGTGGGATCTAAGGTAGCTTGAACATCAAGAGAATGAGCTGGCTGTCATGGCCTGAATAGTGATGTTTTCTGTCTTGTTAGTTATCGTGAGTTACGATAGGAAGGTGAGAAGTCAGGGTGCTTTTGGGAGTCGTACTCAGCCCAGTCTTTGTGAAGCACTGCTGCATCAGCTTTGCGGGTCGGTGCAGCTGAACCGGCCCAGCGGGACCTGTAAAACCTGTCTCTTGTCCCAGCACCAGGACAGAGAGCCCCATTGCTACCACGGGATGAGGTGTCACTTCAATGCTGGGCTGTCCAAGGGGACACTGAAGGGAGGGAGGAGATGGCAGGTGTACACTGTAGGAGATGTGTAGGGCCGGGGCTTTACTGTAATAGCAAATTCTGCTTGCTGGAGGGTCTGTATCCAGAAAGAGATTCATCTGAGCCTGTCTTCTTGCTCTCTTGGTCCTTGGTGCTCTGCTAGAGAGGAAGTTGCACCACTTGGCTTTTTGCAACCTTTTCTTCCTCTTCTTTTTCCTGCGGTGTGAGGGATCTAGTTCGGAGATGAATGCACCTTCAGCAGTTTGCTATGTTCTTAGTAGCAGCTGGCATTTGCACTTCCCTGGCTGAACAAGGGAGACACAGGATCCTTTCCAAGCAGCCACTGGACTGTTCCCCGTGGGAGCATACGCTGCCTTCTGCCCAGGCTTTCCACGGATGCTCCGCGGAGGGCTGCGCTCCTGCCGTATTCAGATGCCAGCTGTGGAGGTGCACCAGTGTCCCACCTTCCTAAGGCTTCCCCATCAGGCAAATGCTCTTGTTAGAAGTTTGTTTGGTCATCCAGCATTGGGTTGAGCTTTCCTCCAGCTTCTGCACAAAGGACCATTTTTCCTTTTCCTTCCTAGGCTGAGTCAGGGCACCCTCGGTATTTTGAGCTTGTTGTTGATTTGCCTTCTCCTCTTCCTCGGTCCCTGGGTTCGTTCAGTATTGAACCAGTGAAATCACCATGGGGCTAACTGGAAACACCTCTTACACTGAAAACGGGGCTCAACAAAGGGTGTTTCTGAGGAATTTGTCCTGCTTTTCCTTTAAGGTAAAAGAAACCAAGTATTTTTGTTAAAGAAATGAGTGCTTTAAGGACTGGTATAGCTATAGAGCTGTTAGAGTAATGGACTTGTGTTGAAATACTAGGGCCAGATTGGAAACCCTTGTGACTGAGTAGTCATTTTCAGAAACATTCGGGTTGCTGCCTGCAAGCCTCCTCGTGGGTGTAAGGTTTGGGGACATCAGCAGTGTTCTTAGAGAGCTTAAATGTGGTCTTTCTATAGCTATCCATGGCTCTCCACCTGGTATGACAGCAGATAAGCTGCTATCAGCTGATGTTTTTGAAGTGAGGCATTCTGCTTGTCTTTAATGGAGATAGATTTCCCCTGCCTGTGCCTCGGCGATGCCATTGCTGCGCCAGAACAAGGTTTCCAGCAGAGTGGCAGAGTTGAGCTGCCTCTTGCATTAAGCACCAGAGATTTCATTAAATGGCAGAGGAGGGAGCTTGTGTAGAGGGGAGGTTCACCCCAGAGACATTACAGATTGTCTCATGCTATTTAAGTGGGCTAAAATTAGAGGGAAAGAATCTTCAGCTAATTGGACTTGTGCATTAATCATAGTCTGCTGCTGGAGTACTTCACCCATTAGAATGTGTTAATTTGGTAATTACAAGGTGGGGGGGAGGTCTCTCTTTGTAATCCAAAGCCCTTCTTCATGCTTATTGCACATATCAGAAACAGGTACAGTGAGAGGTTGGAGGCAGGATTACAGTGGGGGGAGCGAGCTGCCTATTACCACCTCCTACCACACATGTGAACACGCAGTCTCCCCGGCTCCAGACACCTATAATTAAACTAGGTTAGATATTGGGAGCAGAAGGTCTTTCATTTTCAGTTAACAGGTAATTAATTGTATCTCAGTTTCCATTGTAACTTTCCCCCCCATCTTGTTATGAGAAATAATGCAAATATTCAGTGGTCTCCTGCGCTTGGGAAAGGAGGAGTTCCTCCTTGCTCCTCTTTTTCTAAGGTACCTCTGAAGTATGTGTTGGGGAGCTCATGGTGGACCCTGGAGAACTGCTCCTGTCCCCATTGCAGAAGGTCTCAATTTGCAGGCATTGATCCTGCAGCTGAGATGAAATAAATAATTTCCTTCCCTATGCCTTTCATTGGGTTGCCTTGCTGTTAACTGCTGTCTCGCCAGCCACCCTCCTGGCAGGTTTTGCTAGATTCAGAGGTGCTTCATAAACCAGGGCAGATGGGAAAAGAGAAGTAACAAGATGGGAAACAGGCAGAAAACTCAGGCTGGAATATGTAAGAGACTAAATACTGAGACAGCCAGTGCAAAATATGGATTTTCAGAGGGGTGTAAAACACTAATGAGTAAAAACACTGAGACGTATGTGCTCTAATGAGAAGCAAATCAGACTGGAGCTTGCAAAGCAACACTGCCTCCAGTGCCTTTATTTTAGCAGGAGGCTCTGTTCCCAGCTCTCCCCTTAGAGATGCTCACTGAGAAAAAGCCCCTTCACACGAGATCTCATTTTTTCCCTCTCCCTGTACGTTTGCTGGTTTACCTGCGGGCGTAACAACCTTTCAGGGTGGACGATATCCACTCCACCTTGAACCTGGGCAAGTTAATGTTTGCTGGAAGAACCCTGTCGTACCGACAGAGCCCTGTACAAACTTCACTGCCGTTCCCAGCCTATTTCCTTGCAATTGCAGCTGCTCCGTAATCTTTGCAAAGGTTGCACCCACTTCAGCTATGATATATCTGTGGGCAGTCCCGGCAGTTGCAGGCAGCCCTCACAAACACTGACCTGAAATACTGACCTCCACAAACCACATCATTTTCCACTTGGACACCTCCAGATTGGTTCTCCGGATCTGCAGAACCAGAAGGCTAGTTTTGACTCCATTGCAATAATTTCCTGGCTCATTAGCACTAACTCCTTAGAGGGGCACCTTTAATGTTAGTAAGCCTAAAAAAGTGACCTATATTCCCCTCCTCTGCTATATCTCCTTGCAAATTCTGTGTCATTAATCTGTGTATACTCTCATCCCTCCATACCCCCTGAAAGATCAATAGTCTTGTGAGCAAAATAAAAAACCTGCCCTAAAATGGGTCCAAATGCTGTGTCACAGCCAAATAAAAACCTTTCCAAATATATTGGATTTACTAATGAAGAAATTGGTGGTAGAAGAACATGAAGGTAAGCTCAGCCGCCTTCTGAGGTCTGCCTGCTCTTCGGTGTTGCAGTTTGGGACCACTGAAGAGCATCTTCTCTGGTCGTGTGAAATACTTAACACCAAACCAACAGCAGGTACCAAGGACAGAAAGTGTGTTTGTACAATAGATTTTGATTTTAAACTTGTAGAGAGTTGCAATAAACAATAAGAAAAGCAAAGGTGGTTAAAACAGCCCAGTCTTTCTAAAAAGTGATTTGCCTTTTCTGGAAGTCGTTAAACCAATGCTGGAAGTTAGAACTGTGAGAAAGATCCTTTTAGTACTATTAAGTGTGTATGGGGGCTACAGACTGTACCCGTTGGAATGAAGTGATTACTGCCCTCGTTAAGTAGATAAAGACCATTCACTGACTTCTATTTTGGGGATGACTAATGTGAAACCTTGTTCAACAAAACGGATGATTAAGGGATAATTTTGTTGGAACAAATTTATAACGCACAGTGACTAGGTGTGAAAGACACTTCCTCTGCGCAAGCCACTTTGCACATCCAGGCTGTGCTTCTGGACTTAATTAGCAACACCGCATCCATCCTGGTAGGAGTTGGTCCTCGCCAGGCCTTCAATTCGCTTGTTGGCAGGTGATAATCAAGTGCTCTTAACTATGTGATGCTAGCCTTGGTCTTTGCCAGGAGAAGTGACAGTCAGCTCTTTCAAAACTACTGTGAAAAAAGTTTGTCTTTCATGGTGACAAAGTAAAACTCAGCTAACTTCCAAGACTTCACTTTATTCTAGTGGAAGCTATGACTTTCTGTCTCACTAGAAATTGAGTTATTTGCAAATGTAGCTCTACTCATTTATTTATTCACTGATTTTTTTTTCAAAATTCCTCAGAAGTCTTCAATTCTGAGAAATTTTCTTTCAAATTTGAAAATTTGGAATTCTGAATATTCATTTTGATTGCCTTATGCTTTTATTATATATCTCCCATGTCTATTTTATTTCATGACATGTCAAACTGGCAAATGTCTGTTACAGAAGGCATTATTCTTTACAGAAGACAATAAGTTGTTTTGATCACTATTTAGTAGGTGCCATTACTTTAAAAAATAGTAAATTTAAAAGTAGCATTTCACCTACTATTTTTGTAGATTAACCCTAGTCACAATAGACAAACTAATGCAGTTATAAATAAGAGAATGAAATACATGTCGCATTGATGTTTTGGGCTGTTTTTGAACAGAAGGCTTTACAAAATGCCATCTTTTCATGGGAAATGTGTCAGTAATATTTTTTGGTGATTGTTTTCTAAAGAAAAGCTCCATATTTTTGCTTGTCCTGTAAGCCTGGAGGGAGTCTTGTGAGCTTGCGGGGTACAGTGAGCTGATCTCCAGCGCCTGTGTCTCGGAGGCTGGTGGTTGCTGTGGAGTTGTTTGTTCGTGTTAGGTTGTAGAGGTTTGTTGATGTACCAGAACTGTTTATTTTTAGCAAGGAAGATGCTGTAATCCCACAGATGAGGTTACGCTGCGGGTCACGCTCTGAACCCAAGGCTGTTAGAAACCCAGCTGTGTGGGCTTTAGCTCTGGCGTTTCCCCAGGTCGGTTCCTGACCTCAGCTCAACCGGTCGGACACGCAGGCAGCCATGTCGGCCGTGCTCGCTGCCTGCGCCTTGAGCAAAAAAATCGTACTGCACCGTGGCCTGGGGGCTCCGCGTTTCTCACAATGCCCCATCTAGCCGCCTTATCAAATGGAGGTGGTATGGTTGTGTGGGTTGTTTGCCATGATTTTATGGACAACCAGTAGTCCATGAACCACGGGTTAGGAAGCTTTTCTGTAATGTCTTGGACTTGGTCACGTTGTACTAGTTCCACGTGAGAGTGGCAGCTTTGCCCTTGGCAACAAGCGGGCATCTCCACTGGGCAGATGTTAGAGAAGCTGCATCCTTGTACCAGCTCTGTCAGCACCCTCATCCTCATCAGCATTTGCTCTTGCAGTTTGCCTTGTGGCCCAGTAGCCCAAGTCCTGCTGCCCAGGGACAGGGATAGTCCACATGGATTAAATGGGCTGGCAGCGCTGGGGCTGAGGGAATTGCTCTCGTTGCACGGACGTCCACCAGCTCAGCTGCTCCCTCCCACACTTCAGCAGTAGAGACACTGGACGACTCCAGCTCCTTCTGCATTCCTCTTATAGCAAGACATCAGGGCTGGTTTAGGGACTTTTTTCCTTCCTCAGTGTGCTCTGGCACGGGCAAGGGGAAGGCAGTGCTGTAGCCAAGGCTGCCACGTAGGGCTCTGCCTGCCCCTGCAGAACAGCTCTAGGATTAAGCCTGCCTATGGAGAAGGCTGTGATACCAGGGAAGCTGGCGGCTGAGCTGGGGAAATACTTGGTGTTTTCATTTGCTGGGAGGTCAAAGATTTGAACAAATGCAAGCAAAATGCCTCTTTTTCACATTGGTATCAACAAGTTCTCAGCACAGAGGCTTAATGTAAGTGTCTTCGGTTGAGCTTCCAGCGATACCAGGATTTTGGTTGCATTAAAAAAAAAAAACCACCATCACACTAAGAAATAGTAATAGCTGCTTAAGAAGTGTTCCACGTGTTTGGTTTTTTCTTCCACTTAAGCTTTGTTCAAATTCCATACTAAAAAATGCATTTCAGCATGTTTTTAATACAGACACACAGGTGAGCTGACACACGTGCATGTGTGTGCGCTTAGGTTTGTGTGTATGTACTTTGGAGTGAGCTATTGCTATCTTTAGAGAAATGGCATTGGAAACCTGTTGTGTTTTCAGCATTTTATGCAAATACGTTGTCTTGCGCAGAATAGCATGTCCTAGAGAATAAATCTTTGGGAAGCCAGTGTTTGTGGCTTCTTACTTCTAATGCATCCTGATGCCAGGCAATTAGTCTGGGCCATTTGCGCCTCTGAAAGCTTTCTCTGGGAGGACATGGGTGTTTAGCTGGTGATGTTGGGTTTTCAGCTGCTCGGTGCTGGTGAATATACTCAGAGGGAACAGAGGGATGTGAAATTGGACTGGATTTGAAGGCTGTGGTCTTTGTATTTCCGTGGCAGCTTTCTGGGAGGGGATCAGGTGGTTCCCATATAAACATCCCTGGGTCTTTAGGAGGCAGGTAGGTATTGGACCAGACCTTCAGTAAGTGTGGAGCACAAGCCTGTGCTGGTTGGCCCCACTTGGTCCGTTATCTCCATTTTATTGATAGCTGAAATGAAGCAGAAAGACATTATTTGCTCTGAGTGCCACGGAAGGGAGTGCTGGTGCTGGAAATGCGCCACCGAGTCCTGATTCTTCCTTCTTTCCTTTAATTGTGTCCTTCGAAAGCAGAGTCCTCTAGTGCTAAAAGAAGATGATGGCAAACTGCCTTGTTAACCTATTTTAAGTAAATCTGTATTGAGTTTCCTGCTGTGCCTAAGAGCTGGAAGTCCCAGTAGAGTTTTATATTTTATCCCTGCACTAGCTTTCTCTGGACTTTAATTCCCCACTTCCTTTCTCTCCTACCCCCAAAGAAATGCAAATTTAATTTCACAGGAAATAAGGATACACTTGAATAAGACAAATTTTTTTTTCTGAATATCTCGGTGTCTCCCACTGGTTAGTAACTAATTTTGAGGGATCTAACATTTTGCCTTTCTTAAAACAAATTCTTTGCATACAGCAGCCTCCCACAGGCTCCTTTAGCACAGAAAGGCAAAGCATTTTAGCAGGGAAAAGAATTTTGTATAGAAGAAAAGAGCAGCGCAGGCCACCTGTATGGTATTAGTAGGAGATGAGGGAAAAGATATTGCTGATTTTTATTAATAATTAATTTTCTATAGCCCTCTTATAAAAGTTCCTCAACAAATTTGCAGAATGTATAATATAATGTATCACTGAATTGTAGCTATTTCTGGAGTACTTCATCTGTTCCGCTGTAGGCACAGTGACGGTGTTTAACAGTTTAGGTCAGTAAGTCATTATGAAAGCCTCCACTGAAATAATATTCTTGAAATAATAATATTGGGTATGGACTATATTGTTAAAGTTGTTTTTTTTTTTTCGTTTCTTCTTCATTATGATTTCTTCCTTTCTTTCTGTTGTGATATGACATAGGGGTTGTAGCGATAGCCATTGGACCTACAGGGAAAATTGAGTGTGTATCTAACTTTCTCTAGAGGGGATTTAGCATGAGAAAATAATAAATGAGATATAGCAGTGGCCTGCTAAAAAGCGCTCCAGTCCATGTGTCCTTACTAAATAAAAATATCCAGGTAGATCATTATGGGGGATTTTTATTTCTCATCACAGACACGTAAGCACTGGCAATGTTCTGCAAATAAATGTCATAAAAATTGTAGTTATTTATGTGCTGTTCATTGACCTTGATTGTATGTTTTATCTGAAATATCCGACTTAGAACACAAGCCTCCTTACCACCGCCCTGGTTCACGTTCGAGCTTGTTAATGCCCAGCTTGGAAAGCCTGTGTCTGAACCCAGCCATTGAGTGTGGCTTAATCGGGCCCTGCTCAGCCAAGCCCCAAGCTGCCACCCAGGCCCATCCCTACCCTTAGGCTTGTGTCTAATTGCTTTGCTAATTCAGGACCTGAATTATCATCATGTCCTGTAGATACTTGTTTATTTTTTTAGCTTTTACTCACTAAACCTCCAGCCTGGTTCATCCCAGGGGGTCTGGCAAAAGTCTCCGCCGGTGGTGTGGCTGGCAGAAAGGTCCAGGCAGCAGGACACGGTTGAGAAATAAAGCCTAATAGGCGAGAGCAGCAGCCCAGGGTGATGGGAGTGTGGCTAGGCAACAGCATGGGGAGCGGAGGAATGATCTCTCTTTGTCAGACAGCCGAGCTGTTAGAGGTTATGAGATTCTTTTATTGCACTAATTTGCAGTGCGATGTGCTGACATTCTCTCCCTGTTGCACAGAGAATATATAAATTATGCCTGCAGGACGATTAACTGTTTGTCCAGGCTAATTGTCAGTATTAAATCTTGCTCAGTCACAGTTTTAAAGCTTAATTTAAACTCTCTATCTTTAAGGAATCTGCACTCCCACTCCCCCTCCCACCACGGGGGAAAAAATAATAAAGATTTAATGGTTTAAGTCAGTTCCTTTTGTAAGAGCTAAAGTTATAATTGGGTGTGTGGATAGTGGAAGCATCTGCACACGATGAGCCTGTGGAGTTTTCCTTTTGCTTTGGCCGATAATGTTCATTTCAAATCCCATTGTCTTTGCTACCCGGTATTAATTTCTGAATTATGTATTATTGTTCTGAGACCCCGGAGCCACAGCTATTCCCCACATCTATTACTGCATAAATCTTTGCTGTGTGCTTAAAACAGCAATGATTCATCCTGAAAGATGGAGAGGAACACAAGCGCTAATGGAAAATCCCCTTCCCCATGAAACGGGCAAAAATCAGATGTGCAGACCTTGTAGTGTGGCTGGGGAGCGGAGGGCGTGCGGACCCAGCTGCAGAGAGCTGCAGCAACAGGCAGGAGACGGATGGAGCCCACCATGGGTTTGCACGCTGCATCCTCGCGCGCCGCGGGTCATGAGATGCTGCTGCAGCAGAGGTGATCCTGGCTGTGCGGGCACTGCTCTGGGCAGGCGAAACTGCTGCTCTTGTGGCTGAGCCTGTGCCGAGGGACAGCCCTCTGCGTGGAGACCGTCCTCGTGGTGTCACGGGAGATGAAGATCATTGATCACACTGTCATAGACTTTCCATTTCAATTACTTGTGTTTTCTTCTATAATTATTCTTAATTTATTCCCCTGTAAGGAGAGACAGATGCATGCAGTTGGCCCATCTCCTCCTAAAATTTGTAGCAGCAGTGCTGTGAAGTGTCTGTTTCTCATCTCTGCTTGTCCCTAGACTCGGTTTTCTGAAGCTCTTTGTCAGCAGCATGGGTTTAGTTGATGGTTGCCCTGTCCTTGTTGGGGCCAAAAGTTAGCTGTCAGTATGCTGTCGCTGCACTCAAGTGCCTGGGTACCCTAATTAGCTGCTTGTGGTGCAGTTCCAGTAAACAAAAGGGTGGCATCACACCTTGGCTTTAAAATGTACCTAATTGCATTTTTCCTTGCCTTGGCTCGGCTTGCTGTTGCCATCATCTGCCAAGAGCGTGGTAATGACCCCGTGGCGCGGGGACACCATCTCCCACTGGGAGAGGTGGCTCAGGGTGACCCATCGGGACACATGCCACCTCGGTACCGTGTGTGCTCCTGGCTCGCTGAGCAGCACTGAGGATGCGCTGGCCTGCCCTGGCTTGTGCTGACGAACGATGCACCAGGAGGATGGCAGAGAGATATTTATTTCTTGCTGTGGTCATAAGACACAGGGTGCTCTTGGAGGACTGGGGAGTTTAAGGCTTGAGCCCTTCTGGGATTTACTTGATCTCTTGCAAGACTTTAACAGGACTTTGCTTGCTGGAGAAGTACAGGAGTGAAAGCGCTCCCCGTGCTGTTAGTCTGTGCTGAAGGATATGTTAATCTGCCACAGGCCAAAGCCGAGCGTGTTCTTGCTGGGTGAAAGGAGTCAAGCATTTTCTGACCTTGGGCAGGCAGTAATTGAAAAGAAGGCGGCTGTGGGTAGAAATGAGCCCAGCGACGTAACCAGCCTGGTCCCTCTGTTCATTGAAAATTACAGCAGTGACAGCCAGGAGAGAGAGGTTCTTGCACCAGACAGCCCCTCTCAGCCCATATATCACAGCCTGCTTTTTATTTAGGGAGAATATTAGTAGCAGAGGATGAGGGCTGATCCAGCAGCTGGTTTGGAGGCCGATGCCTTGCACAGCACATCACCCCAGTGTTGCGTGGCGTGATGGGGATGAGAGGTGGGAGCACCGAGCACTACATCTGCACGCCTCTCCTCTCCTCCCAGTGCTGGGCTGATGGAGCAGGTTTGGGACATCCCCACAGTCCTGGTCCAGGGGCCCTCAGGGGCTTTCGCTGGAGAGCAGGAAAGATGAGCGGGTCGATACCTGCAGGAGAAAGCAGCCACCTGGGAGTGGAGGAGAAAATGCTTCTCGCTAATCCTGCTCCTTTTGACATCTCGTGGAGAAACAAAAGGGCTCGTGCTGTTCTCTTGCTCTATTAGAGCTCCCTTTAATAGTGACAGCTTTTCTCACTTCTTTTCTGAAATCGGCAGAATTAGGGTGAGCGAAAGGTGGGGGGAGGAGGGGAGAGCAAGTTAGTCTGGAAGAGAAATGCCTGAGAAACACAGAAGCCTACAGGTAGGAGAGGAGAATGAGCATATGAGAAAGCATGAGGGATGATAATTAGCCAGCTTGGCTGCATGATGGCAAAGTATTGCTGATGTGAGAAGAGGACGTGGAACCTTGGCCTAGTTTGCCGAGAGAGAGAAGTAAAGGAGGTTTTGCAGAGATGTGCAGGGTGCAGTGCAGCTGGTGTCTCCTCTCTGCCGCTGCTCCGCGACCCAGGAGAGCTCTGAACACACAAGAGCTTGCGCTCTGTCCCTGGGGACTGGCAGGACATGAATTGGAGGATTTGTGGGTTTGGAGGGTTGGGATGATATTATTAATACAATAGTATTAGTATATTATATTATTAATATTATTATAACTTATTATATATAATATTATAATATTAATAATGGTGTTAATAATAATTTGCTTTACTACATCTGTAACATTAGAGCAGCTATCTCAGGCCCCATTTGCTTCCGTGGTGCGTGCACATTTCCTGCTTCCAGCTCCGACGCCCCTGTGTACGAGTATTTAGATGCCCAAGGGATTCTTTTGGGCAAACCACCTCTGTTACTCCGAACGGGAGGCGGGCACATGTTTTGCATGTGCATTTTAGCATTTCTATTAAACCAGCAAAATGGGAAGCCCCACACTGGGAGAGGCTCTGGGGTCTCTATGTAGCACAAATCCGAGGCTGCCAAGAGCAAGACCAAGGCTCCTTGTAAGGAGCAGATCTTGGCAATAAGAGGTTTCTGCCTAACCCCAGCACCTAGCAGCTGGCTTATGCCCCCAAACAGATTATTCTTATTTCTGCCTTTTATCCCAGTGATCATCAAAGCGAATATTCCCACTCTCCATCAGAAATATCTCATTCTCTTTTTTGTGACTCAGATCTTATGTCAGCCAGGTTTGACCATTCAGGTGTAAAAATACGAGATGGGTAATGGTAGGGCTTCAGGTTCGTCTGAAATCCCTGATTGCCTCTGCAGGTTTCTGTAATGAGAGAGGGTAAATATGGGGAAGGCAATCCCACGCTCCTGCCAGCTCATTATTTTGGGTACCGTTCCCATAGTCTCTCTTGTTTGTCTCCCCTCTGATGGGGGAAAGAAGTTCGGGTACAGCTCTAGCTATAATACATTTGTGAGCAGGCAGTAGCATGAAGTCCTTAAAACCGTGAAAGCAACATGGGGGGGGAGCGAAAAAAAATACCTCTGCTAGGAGAAGAACAAAAGACAGGGGCTGAAATACCTGGGATCGGCAGCCCATGCTGGGGGAGAGCGCGCAGGGGGAGGGCTGCTCCGGTTCGGCAGGGAAGATGCTGTCTTTAGCATATGCTCTGCATATTTTACTGCCAGAGAAGATGTGGTGATGATTTAATATGCAAAGGTAGATATGGCATTGATATGCATCCACACTGCATAACATGTGCATACATATTTCAAAGGTGGTACAAGAAAGTGCATCGCTGAAGGCAAGCATTTATCAGGCTTGCGGTCAGACGTTTGAGACCTTCACAGCCTTAGGAGATCTGCAGGAGGAGAAACAATAACACGTCTTGATTATTATTAGTAGTGTTTTAAATACAAAATTGTCAAGATGCTGGGGAGCAGGGAGAACAGCGAGCGCTTAAGACGCGTTGAGTGATGTGATGGAGGAGCAGCCGCGCGGGTAAACAAAGGCTGCAGAAGACGAGATCGAGTGAGGAACCCGAAAGAGGAAATTATTCACCTGCGGCCTGTGCTCTCCTCTCCTTAGCGAATTTGTGCTCGAGCCACAGTAAATGAGACGAGCCTGCCTGACAGCTCCGCTGCCGGGGTGGGTTTTTGTTTTGTTTTATTCTGGGAACAGAGCTCAGCTGCACAGGAAGAGGGAGGTTTGACACACACAGATGTGACAAGCGGAGGGGGACACTGCCCTGCGACCCACCCCACTCACCTGGGGCTGCCTGCCTGCCTTTGTTAGCCAGTTCCTTATGTTTCTTCACTCTTAGGGCACAAGCAGGCAGCAGGGACTGCGCCCACCCAGGGCAGCAACCCACAAAACGCCGCACCGAGCTAAAACTAGGCCAGCGTCTTCCTGCTAAAAGATCAAACCGAGAAACACCTGGTTGTTAGGCGTGCATTGAACGTTGCACTGCGTGCTGCTGTTGTCCCCCCTCCGCCTGGCGCAGGTCCCGGGGCAGCAGCGGGCGCAGGCAGGGAGCCCTCGGGGGCGGCAGGAGCGCGTTGGTGGGGCACGTTGCAGGATGCTGTGCAGATGAAAGCACAGACAGTTTGTGTTTGTTTTGCTTAGTGACAGCTCTAGATTTTAATGTTTGATCACAGCAGGCAGGGAGGTCCTGCAGGGATTTCAAAAGATACTCTGTGCCCATGCACCGACATGTGTTTTCTTTACATTCAGTGAGCGCATCGTGCCTACCTTGCTGGAAAAAACTAGTTTGGGCTTAATGCTAATCTGGCTCTGTGCAAGCATGAGAGACGTATTGCTGATGGGAATCTGTCTTGTTCTGCTGGATCTCTAATGCCTGCAGACGCACTTGCACTCCTCTTCTGTGCTGGTGTGGGTGCCCTGGGTCCTGTGGTCCCCACCGTGGGACGCAGCTGACACCCGCCCTCTGCCAGACCAGGGCCCCCTCCAAACTGCTCTGCCAGTGCACAGTGGTCCTGCCCTGCAGCCCTGCCTGCTAGTCTCTTTTTGGGAGCTCGCACGCCATTTTAGCATGATACCAATCCTTCCTGCTCTGCCAGGCTCCTGTAGCCAGCGCAGGTTTGCACTTGTCGTTCCTGACGCCTTTAGGTCCCTCTGGAGTAGAAGTGGTATGAGATGAAGTCGCTGGGCTGTTTGCTGGGCCCATCTGAGGTTTTCAAGCAATGACGAGGTGGCCCAGCGTGTCTGCCACAGCTGGCTGCCCTCGGTCCGAGCCCCACGCGCCCGGCCGTGCGGAGCAGCCCAGACCCCATGAGGACGGGCTCATCTGCTGAAGCAAAACCAGCTCGGTTTTTTTTGGAGCGTGTTTTGCAGTTTGGCTTTTGTGAGTCAGTGTCCCGACTCCTCTCAGCATCTTCAAATTGCAGGAGGGAGACAGGGCGGGATTTGGTGGCAGTGGCCTGGGATAGCGGGTGCCATGGCCACAGTGTTGCATGGCCCCTGGGGAGGAGAGCGCAGCCGGCAGCGAGGTGTGAAGAATGGAGAGGGCTTCGCCGGCGCTAATGACAGCGGGCAGCACTCCCACCGCAGTGGAAGCTACTGTAACTCGATCGCTCTTTAATTATCTGGAATTATAGCGCTGCTCTCACCCTTTTTATGTTACGGTGGAAGAAATCAGGACATACATTAATTATCTAATCCGTATGTAAAGTGTCACATATAATTTTCCCAGAGCAAAAGGTTCTAGCTTTAAGACCTGCATCGTCTCTTAATAACCATGTGTGAGGGAAGAAAATAATATCCAGATATATGATTATTACAGTCGTCGTTGGCCACTGTTGCTCCTTTCCACGCTTTTGGGGCAGCGTCTCTGTTAAAGAGCCTTACATGGGGACCCTCGCAGGGTGACATTTAAACATCCCCAGACTACAGCCTGTGACCTGGCTGGGTTGCAGGGAACTGAGAGTGCAAAGCCCGTGTTTCTTGTTGCAGAAGTACAGTCTGAATCAGAAATACCTTTGGGCGTCTTAGGTGGTTTTTTTGTTTTGTGAGGGGTTTTTCTGTCTGCGTTTGGAAAAGAGGGAAGACCCCCCAGCTTCCCTTTGACTAAGACACATGGCAGCTGAAGAAGTCGATTAAGAAAATCAGTATTGCATTTATTAGCCTCCATCTATGATGCATGGTGTTATGCTAATATGCACGAATTAATTACTGTTATTAATTCAATTGAATTAATTTGATATTACTGATGTGTGCAGTGAAGATTTGTTGAGAGTGAGCGAGAGCTGCTTTTAAAAGGCGGTGCAGACGCGGGCTGGATTGACGCGAGTGGGAAGGGGGAGGACGGGCTCCGCAGCAGCCCCAGCACATCTGTTTGCAGCACCTCATGCAGCGCATGAGCTCAGAGACCTGTTTATCTCCCATCTCCTTCCCCTCCCTCTGTGGTCTGATCATGACTTCATCCCGTTCTGCAATTAGCGGTTCAAAACAGGAAACAATTCCCTTTGCCTGTCTTTGGGCCCCTTTGGGGTTTTGCTGATCATTCTCCCCACCAACTTTGTGCAAGGAGGTAGCAAATGTCCTCAGCTCCTCCGGAAGGTCTGCGGGGAGCGAGGGATAAAGTCTGATCACAAATATCGGCACAAGAAACCAGCTCCCAAGTGTCACGCAGGGAAACATCGCAGGGCCCCTGCGTGCACTCAGAACGGTGCAACAAATAGTTTGTAAACCAGTGCCAGGCTGTGCAATATTTGCATAAACTATTAGGGGAAAAATTTAGCTCAGCTTGAGAAAGCTGCAGCTTGCAGGCTGCTCGTGAGCGGAAGTGAAACTCGCTGTGCAAATTACTTGCTAGAGATTTGCTCTCAGATTGTGGCACAGAAGCTGCCTGCGTTGCTGAAGACAAGGGCCCTCAACATAGATCAGAAAGTAAAGCCCCGGATTCTGTTTCGGTTGTAAAGCCCAGACGGTGCCAGCAGCAGTGGGACCTGGAATGACGGGGGATGCCCCCAGAGGTCAGGGACGTGCTGGGGGCAGGAGGACCTAAGGCCAGCACGGGCGATGGGTTAGAGCTGTGCAAAAAACCTCCGGCAATGCCTGCTCTCTGAAGTGGTGCTGTAAACCATGAGACTAATTAAAGAAAGGTAATTTAAAAAGTCTAGTGCCAGTCCTGCGAGCACCCGGGTGCCCAGCGTGGACCCATCGGGGAGAGGCGGCAGGCAGAGCCCGTGCATCCTTGAGCTGGCGGGGCTGTGTCATGCTTCTAAAATGACTGTAATTGGTATTCCACCAGACAAACTACAGGACCCACAAAGGCCATCACTCCACCAGATCGTTCAATCGTGTTGAAGACCAAACTTGCAATTGCTCTTAATGGAAATGCAGAGCCCGGGAGTTTTTCCGTTAGGAAGGGAGAACCTGTAGTTTTCCGTGACCTCTTTTGAGTAGCAGAGTAGCAGCTAATTGCAGCTCATAGAGTTGACAGATGTCCCTGCTTCATGCAGCAAATTGGTCACATCTCTTGATAAATATGAGACCTTCTGCTGTTATATATGAGTCCCATGCTTTAACCATCCTCCTAATTCATTGCATTTCAGTTTTCCAATAGGTTGGTGATATTTTACTGAAATTCCCCCCCCAATGTGGAAATGTTTTGCCTCCATTATTTACTGTATCTTGTTCCCTATTTTAGTCACTCATTAGGTCCTTTACCCATGGCTCAGGAAGGAGAGCAGAGCAATTTCATCCTGCGGGTGACTCCCTAAAGCAGAGAGCCACTGCCTCTCACTTCTCTCTGCCCTTCCCGGGGCTGTGGGGCCACCTTGGACCAGGACAGCCTTTTCCTCCACTCCCAGCCCATGCCTTGTCCCGCTCCTGTCACGAAACATCCTCCACTTGGGGTTTGGTGGCTGCTGGTGACCCCTTCCCCATTCCCGCCTCCATCACCAGGCCCCTGCCCCGTGGCTGGGTTTGGTCCAGCCTTGGAGGGATGTAACCATGCGTCCCTTCGGCGTGCTTCATTTTCCTCCTCCTCAACCTGCAGAAAAGTCTGGGCCAGCCTAGGGAAGGGAATATCTCTGGTGCTGCTCCATAACAGTAGATGGAAAACTATGTCAGTGCTATGATCTCTGATTTATCATGATCTGCTTGAGCTCGCCCTTGGTCACTGTTTCTTTACTCATTAGATCTGAGGTGAGTGCTTGCCCTGTCCACCATATGCAGCTTTTCCCTGCCCAGGACAACCCTGCCAGCCTGGCAGACAGGCAAAACTGTCTTGCAGTTGGTACTTGTCACTGCTACCCTTTGCTGAGGGCTTTTCTTTTTTGTTTGTTTTAAATAAAAATTTTTAAAATTAAAAAAAAAATCTGAAATAAATAGTAGGCAGCAGCAGGACCACAGTCTGGGATGGGGCTGAGCTCTGCGGTCCGTGTAAGCAGGAACCTCATCCTCCAGAGATGCTCCTCAGCCCTCAGGAAGGGCACTGCCAAGATGCCCTGCTCCGACCGGCTCTTAAAAACCTTCAAAGAAGGAAGTCCCACAGCTCCCCCACGCAGCTGGTTCTGGGACTTAACCGAAACCACCAGAGAAAGCGGGGTTTTCTTTCTATGTACGTGTGTGTGCACGTGAAGATGCATTAATTATACATTTATTAAATGTATTTATTATTCATACAGAGATATTAAAGTACTTTATGTTTATTAATTTTACAGTTACTATATACAGGTGAAATGACACTAAGCATATATATATTTAATATATAGGTGAAAATCTGTACTGCCTATATATTTTTATTCCTTTAAGTCATTCCTGCAAATTAAGCTGATGGCTTTGCGATGCCCCTAAGGACATGGCAAACAATTGCCTGCTAGCTTCATTACAGCAGCCTGCATTATCCCACCCCTCTCAGCCTTTTGCAGACCAAAACCCAGCTTGTTCAGCCTCTCTTTGCGGGTGGGTCATGTTTGCTACAGCTCTTGCGTGCCCACCCTAGGGAGGTTCCTGTCCCTGTGGGGCACTGGTGGCACCGGGTGTCCCCAGACAGCTGCTCTCTGTCGGTGGCTCCTCACCAAGCAGCTCCAGGAGGACGCTGCCTGCTTCGCTGGGGGCTAGCGGGGATGTTACTGCCCGACGCCAGACCTCGCTGTGATGAGGGCCCAAGCCAGCCCCCACACTGCCCTGGGCACGGAGGATGCTCGTGAGCAGCAAGCAGCTCTCAGACCTGCCGCGGTGGCTTCTGCATGGGTCGGGAGCTCTGACCTAAACCTAACACAGCCTGTAACAGAGGCAGGGCGCATGAGAACAAACACGGTTTTTCCTTTTCGGGTTTTTTTGGGGGGTGTTTTTGGTTTTGTTTTGCTGGTTTGGGGGATTTTTTAGACTGACTAATATAGCTGGAAAAAGCAAAGGGTTGAGGCACATAAGCTGCTTCTCCAGTCTGAAGTATTTTACTCTAGGGGGCCAGTTTCTCTCTAATAGCTCCCTTCTGGGGGGCTTCAGGAACAGCTTTTACCCCTAAAGGCTGGCTTCACATCTGCGGTCCTCCACAGCGACCGCAGCACTGCCGCGCACCTGAGCTAGGGAGATCGGCTCCACTTACGCCAAGTCCCTCAGCAGGTCCAAGCGGCTCCGTAGGGGAATTGTAGCTGTGCCTTGTCCAAAATAACCTCAGAGCAGCTCAGTTCCCAAAAGCACGTTGCAGGGAGCCATACTGTGCACTGACTCCTGGACGTATTCCTGCCCCTGCCTTCCTTGCAGAGCTGCAGGCCAGGGTATAAACGAGGCCCCAGTACCTCATGGTAATTAATAGAGCATTTCACTGTTTTTTCTCATATTTTTTTTCCCTTTTTCTTTGTTCTTATGCCGTGTGACACATAGGAGACTTGTAAGACTCCACACTCTTTCACCTGGATTTGCTCTGCCCTTTCTGGTGGATAGGAGGGATTTGAGTGTATTAACTTAATTGGCAAATGCATTGTTCAGACAGCTGTGACGGAGATGGCTGCCTGCAGTAGCCGTCGGGTTAAGCAGCTCCTAGAAGCTTTTCAGGACCTCTCGTGATGGCTGGGCACCTCCCCACCAGGTCAGGATCACCCAGCTTTGAAGTGGTCTTGAGGGGTATTGCACATTAGGCTTGAAGAAAATGTGCTTTGGGAAAAATGGGAATAAATGGAAAAACAAGGAGGTGAGGGCGCTGCAACGCTCGTGTGCATGTTTGAGATGCCTGGGAAAACGCGGTGTGCAGCACAGGGGATTTGGATGGGGCATTGAAGAGCTGGTCACCGCATTTCTGTTGGTGTTATCAGCCATCCGAATCCAATAAATAGGTTCTTAAATCTCAGCTTATTGCCATTTTGTGCTTAGAAACCCTGAGCTGAAATGACCTTTTGTAGCCCAGGTCCCTTCAGTTCACTTGCTGCTCTGTGTACACCATAGTGAGCTTGGATTATAGGGCTGGTTGGTCCCAAAGATGACAACAAAGATGAAGGATCCAGTGTTTGGGCATGAACCTGGCAACTCGAGACGTTATCCTCAGGTGATTATTTTGACAGCAGTGATCTAGCAAAGTGGTAGCTTTATCCACTGAAGGCTCTTGCTGGACCTGCAGCAGCCCTGGGGTCGCTGGGGCTGGGCATGGGAAATGAGGCGTTGCAGGAGTTCCCACTGGATGCAGAAGTAGAGGTTGGTGTGAATTTTTCAGCTACGATGGAGGCAGAAATGCCTCTTCTCTGATATGTTGGCCATGTAAGAGGCTTGAGCGCATGGAGCAGTATTGGCATTTCTTGGTGAGGAAGCAGATTTCCAGCAGACAGCAAGCTGTGACAAGAAAAATAGCTAAATCTCTCCGACTGTATTGATGGCCTCCCAGAGAAACACTGTCAATCCAAAAATGAACCGTCCCCTTCAGTCAAATGTGTCTTTAATGAAAAATATATATCCACAGACTTTCCTTCAGCCTGTATTATTAATGTGACCTTTACCTAACTGCTTCCCTCTCCTTTTGATTTCTGTGAATAAACGTAATTAGGAAGGTGTGCATTTCACACGCTGCCGCCGCATTTCAGCAAGGGGCTCCGATGCTGGGGAGGCGAAGGAGATGGTTCCTAATTAACTCCTTCAGTAATGCAAAGGCAATGGCAAGCAGAAGCTTAGCCTGGGTTTAAAAATGCCCTTGAGGAGGTGGAAAGGGTCTTGGGGTGGGTGGTGCAAGGAGACATACGCTGCTGTATACGGACCCGGGACGTGGCAGAGTTTCATGGCACTGGGATGCTTCAAGGTAGAGGAAAGCATGACTAAGGTTAAAATCTTTTGCCCAGAAATAGTTTGTTTTCAACACTGCAAAGACAAGTTAGCTGGCTCGTGTAAGGAGGAGGAATGCGATTTTCGCATTAGAAACATGCAGTTCTGAATTGCTCGGTTTAAGTGCTCTCAGCCAAAAACGTGCTGCTTGAAACAAAACCATGCCTTGTCTTAAAAGCTTTAGCAGCCTGAAAATGAATGGCCCAAAATCAGGATGGAGGGAGAGTTTGAAACAGACTGAGCCTGAATCCTGCTAGGGGTGCGTCTGGCTTTAAATAAAAACAGTATTTAAAAAACAAACAAACAAAAAAACCCAAACCCCAAACAAAAACCCACCAGCCTTCAAGGCAGCATCTTTTCCATGCTTTACTTGTCCCCGGACAGTTTCCACAGCCCAGAGGAGCGCCTGGGCAGCCCGGGCACAGCTCTCCCTGCGCAGACGAAAGCTCCAGGATCGCAGCCGGCAGGACGCAGCATCGGCCCAGCCCGGCTCCTCCCGCTGCTCTCGCTGTGCCCTTAACACCCTTTTTTCCTGCCGCGGCGCCAAGAATACGCGTTTCCTCAATGCGCGGAGAAATGCTCACTTGCTCTTTCTAGCTCTGCTGAAGCCACCTAAAATCTGTTTTCGGAGCCTCTCATTTTGTTCCTCGCTGTACAGTGCTCGACTCTGGGGTGCCTTTGGTGGCAATAACTCAGTATTCCTGCAGCACTTTCTGTTTGAGGGCCTTGAAATAGGTTCAAAATAAGGGCTCAGTGAAGATCCCCCCACAGTGCAGCTTCAGTGCAGCAATAGTGTGTGCTTATAGCACCGAGCTAAGGGATAGAGGAGTGGTGTGTATCGAGAGCAGATGGCTTTGATAAAGAGCTTGCTGAAAACAAAGCAGGAATTTATGGCACTTTGGAAAGTTCAGAGAACTCACAAGAAATGGGTGTTTACGTGCCCTTTGGACGACAAGCGCCCGTGGCCATTTGTAGGCAGAAATTCTCACTTAGATGTGAGTAAATCAATGGGGAGGTTGCTCTGAGCTAAGGGCACCTCCTCTCATTTCAGTTTCAGCTTCTGTTCTCAGGACTAATTTGTCCACAGCCCTTCCCTCTCCTTTGCACCATTTTCTTCCAGAGAAAAATCTTGCAGCTGAGTAGGAGGAATCGGCCCTTCCCTTGCAAGCTGCTTCGCTGGAGCTCAGTCACGTCCAGCAGTCTCTGAGGTCCTTGTGCATAAACATACCCAAAATATTTTGGAAAAAGTTCCTGGAATTTGGCAGGAGCTGGCTTTTGTGGAAGAGCACTGGCTTTTGCCAGTCTAAGTTTGAAGCCTTTGGAAAATCACAATTCGCGTGACTCGCTTGAAGTCTCTTGGCCAAACTTTTCGCTGGTGGGTGCTCGTTATGTGTTGCCCTTTTTTTGGCTTGAGTTGCTGGGCTCTGATTTGGGGATGAAGCTGGCAGGACACGTCCCTTGAGCACATGCGCTGTTGTCTAATGCTACTGCATATCTGGAAAAAAACAAGTATCCTCATCCCAAATCCCTGGTGCTTTTCTCTCCTAAGTCTTTGTTCACTTCTGTAAAAATAAGGGCTACAGTATTAATACTGCCTGTTGTGGCGTACAATAAATTCATTCATATTTCTGAAGCACTAAGTAGTGTAGTTGTAATGCTGTGGGCAGGCCTGTGAGAAATGAGTAATTCTGCCTTTAAAGCAGGGTTGATTTGTGTGAAGGCCTGAGTTTGCCCGTTAACAATGAGGGGAAAACAAAATACTGAAGAGTTACTCATTAAGCAACCGTTCTCGCTCTGCACAGCAGCAGGGCTGGGCCCTGCGTGTCCCTGGAGTAAAACATAACCTGTACCACAAGGCAGGCAGCTGCAGAGTACCCCAAAATCTCATTTCTGAACACTTGCCTTCGCACCCCTACATTTGTCTTATTGCTCCTAACGCCTAAGGGTAAAAGTTGCAAATAAAACAGGCAGTTGGTGCTAGTTTTTAACATCTGGGTGCACTTGCTTGGGCTGCATGGAGCCGGTTTTCCACAGGCTCCTGAGCGGTGGGAAATTGCTGGCAGAAGTGAATTTTTCAGCTCGGCAGAAATTAACTTGCACAGGCAGCTGCTCGGAGCAGCGGTGCTGCCTGCGCTCCAGCCAGAGCGCGGCCGCGAGCCGCCGGCCACCCGGTGCTCAGCAGTGCAGCTTGAAATGGCAGCGTGCATCACCCGTCCCCGGGGAGGAGAAGGGGGAAAGGAGAGTTGGGCAGAGATTCGGTTACAACGTGGCGCTACCGCAGATGCTGATAAATACCGGGAACCTGGCAGATGTGTATGGATAGTCTGCAAACAGAAAAAAGGGGGGTTGGCAGGGGAAATCATTGCATAAATTTATTGTTGTAAAGTATTTGCTCCACTTTAATATGTGTATGAACGTGGGCATGTGTGTGCGGGGGGGGGGGGCAGGTTACACTGAAACCATCACACAGGCCACAACGGAGTTGTATTTTCAAGTCCTTTGGTGTAACCCATTAGGGGTTTTTTCCTGCCTTCTAGATCTAATCACAGCCAGCAATGCAGGTTGAAGCATTTCAAGTGGTGGGTTGTTTTTTTTTTTGTCGTCTTATCCGGCTGCCCTTTTACCGTTGTTATTGAACGCTGGGGCTCGTGTTGATTTGCATGCCATTTTGCTTTTGATCTCCATGGCAACTGCTACCAAATGGCCTGAGAATAATAGAGGTGCTTTTTGGAGCTGTAAGCAGGCTCTGTGCAGAGCGCTGATGCCAGAGGTTTGCACCAAAATAAATAAATAAATAAAATGAAAATGAAGATGGCTGTTGTGGCAAGGAGCCTCGCGAGCAGGGCAGTTCGGTCCCCTCTCCCCATCTCTCTCCAGTTGGTACATATGACAGATGTTTCTGACAGCCACTTAAAAGAAATAAATACATGGGGAGAGGGATGTAGGGAGGGATGAACCAGCCCAGCGGTGGCTCCTGGCACCGGGCGGCAGATGAGGCTGGTTTCATGTTGACGGCAGTGCCGTGCAGCTCCCGCACCCACCGGCCTTTCTGGGGGGCTCCTCCGCAGCCCCCAGGCAGGGGGGTGCTCACTCCTCGCCTGGCTCCGTCCCGGTGGCTGCTGCACGGGGGCCCCTTTCCTCTGCAGGCTGCGGGCGAAGTTTGGGATCGCTCTGGTGCTCTCCTCTTCTCAGATATTTTCTCCTTCTTTAACACATTTTAACAAGTTGCAGAGTTTGTCAGCGAGATCGTGATCTCACTGAGCTGGGCAGCCCTGAGCAAACCCCTTATTTTCTGTCCTCCATTAAAGCCTGAGCTCGCCGTGCACGTGGGAAGGTTGGGGATGGCTCATGGGAGAGAGCAGCCGCTGGCTCGGTCACCGTGCTCCCCAACGCCACAGCACCCCAGCCCGCGCTGTCTCCAGGCCCCGTAATGTCAGCAATGATAATATCCTCCTCCGCAGACCTGAGCTAGCGCTCGGCAGCCAGGCACTACTGCTGGGTGTTGGTGTGTGAGGTCCTGTCCTGCTCTCGGTTTCACCCACGTTTTAAGGATGCTAATCGGAGCGCTCTCCCCTGTCATGCCTCCTTTCCAACCCTGTTAGTGCTCAGAGGTCGCGTTGCATTGTGGCACAGGAGGATTTGTACTGATTTCTTCAGGTTCTTGGACATGAGCCAGCATCAACAAACCTCAGGGCAGAAACTCTGCGAGGAGCAGGAAATGAGGGAGCTGTTGGGCTTAGTGGCTGCTTTGGAACACTCCAAAGCATGGCTTAAATTCAGGTTTGCAATTTCCTCCCTTCCACCTCCTCTGCCATAAGCCCCGTTGCCTGCCTCAGCCTCTTCATCCAAACCAGAGCTGGGCTCATTTTACGAGTGCTGGGCTGGCCGCAGCGTCCAGGGTGTTAGAGGAAAGAGCGAGGGGAGAGCTGGTGGACATAAGGAGAGGTAAGCACGGCTGCAAGGATTGACATGACCAGAGTTGGAGACTTTTTGTTCAAAACCTGCTCCGGCCTCCTTTTTTTTTTTGCTGCTTTCAAACAGCTTGCTTGAACAGCAAAGCCCTGGTTGCTGTTGACAGAGGAGCCGCGATAAGCCTGGTTGCAGGAAGGGGTGGAGGATGCTGGAGGAGAAGCAGCCCCTGGAAGCTGCTGCGAGCAGACTTCCAGCTTCTCCAGCGTGCTGCTTGGATTCAGCACAGCAGAAGATGGGAGAGGTCCCTTTCCTTCAAAGGCAGAGAACTGCACCGCTGGGTGCCAGCCAAGGAGCATGGGTGCTGTGGGGTGGCCCAGGAGCTGCTGTGCCAGCAAGTCCCCCCTGCTCCTCCCTCCTCAATTAACACAGCAACCACAACTTTGTTATCCTGGGCATGAAATAAGGCTAATGAATCATGTCGCACTTTGAAGCCACGTTAGATCTGGAATTGACACAAGCTTTTATATCTATGTCACTCCGCCCCTCCACTCCCCCCAAACTCAGGCAGGCCATCTCACTGTTTACCTGTCAGTCAGCAGAGGAATTTGCATGTTAGTTAAGCTGTTAGCATGAGTAATTACTGAGTGGGTCAGTGACTCCTCCCAGCAAGCCGGTCTGAAATGCTTTGCCTAGCAAGCGACGTCTCTATCGCTGGCGGACTGGCAGCTTGCAGTTGGGGAAATGAATGCAAACGATGACTCAGGGCTAATTGCACGCTTTCACTATCGCTCGGGTGTACGCTGCGGGCTTAATTAGAAAACAGATTGGTCCCTCAAAGCGTGAATGAAAAGCTGCAAAATCAGTGTGTTTGGGACAGGGGTGGAGGGAGAGGGTGAAGGGGAGCCTTCCCGCTCTGCAGCTGGGCGACCCGCCGCAGTGAGCAGCGGCTTCTGCAGAGATCGAGGTGGTAGATCTGGAAAGAGAGGCAACACTCTGCCTCTGAGATTTTGTTTTCCACCAGCAATGAGCAGGAGAAATCAAGTGGCTCTTTGCCACCTTCTCCAGTAGGAAGGGCCATCCCTGCCCGGCCAGGAACCTGCAGGTGGTCCGGTATCTGTAGAGCTTGCCTGCAATGCCTTATTTCCTGAATCTTTCTTAGGATTTACCCTCCCCCAAACTATCTTGCCACCTTTAGTGCGTTCCTCTTCTCTGTATCTCTGTAAGAAAGGGGGGTGCTACTTGCAGAAAGAGTGGGTGACTTGCAGCATCACAGAAGAGATGGACATCACAGGAGAGGAGTGGGTGGGTGACCCTGTCTCAGCCATGATGCAACTGCTGGAGGATTTTTTTCCCAGACACCTGTGCGTCACTGCGCTGGTGAAACCCCAGAAGAATCTGAGACCTGTTCTCGAGCATCTCGGTCCATGCCAAGGTGCATCTGACTGTCAACTGATTGAAATTGCAGATTTGCCAGGACCGCTCCTGCAGAACAACAACCCCCATCTCCCCGGGAGTTCATATTAGCAGAGCGGGCGGGGAAATTTTGGTTCCCGACACCGTCTCATGCTGCCGATTTGTAGAGGAGGCATCTCAGCAGCAGAATAAATTCTCAGGTCATCCTGGGATCAAAAAGAATGATAAAAACTGACTGGGGAGGAAACTGCCCTGGGGACTGGCGGTGGGAGAACAGCAGGCAGGACTCCAGAAGTGGAAAACTTGTGTGGAAGTTTCCCATTGCGGGAGATTTTCTGTAAGTTCAGGCTGTGGCTGGGCTGGAGCGGGACCGCGGGTAGCAGCGCTGTAAGAGCCGCGTCCCTCAGCTGCGCACAGAGCTCGGCGCAGGCTGGAGGGGCTTTGCACAAACACCGGCAATGAGACACGGGGAAATTTTTGTTTACTTCGTTTTCAAGTTTGTGTTGTTTTGGCATAGTCGAAAATTAGAGTTAAAACAAGGGTTTTGTTCAGAAATATCACTTTCAGTTTTCAGTGAAAATAGTGTGCAAAAATAGTATGAAACAAAACATTATTTTAGAAAATTGTGACATTTTGTGATTGTGAACGTCACACAGAGCCACTGAATATTTTTTAATATATTTATATCAGGATAGTGCACTGAACAACCTCCGAGTTATCACAATATGGCCTAAAACTTAAGTATTTTATTAATGTTCCTGCTTAGTCATTTATGGGATACTGGTATTTAGTACTACTCAAAATCTCTGCTTCTTGAGGTCAGGTTTTCTCCGCTGTGTTACAGCAAGCTTGGTGTGTGCTTTCATTCTCCTGAATTTTCACATTATTTTCTTTCACTTACAAGTTTTCATTATATCATAAATGGGAATTGCTATGAATTAGGTATTATGGTTCAATCAGGGCTGAGTAACAGATGATGTGACCGATTTAAAAATAAAAATACTACAGGGTTTCAAGTCTTATGTTGTGATACATCATTAAAACATATCACTTGCTGCCACTACTTAAATGCTAAGCAATAATGTAAAATTACAATAGAAGAAGGATAAAATATATTTTTTAAAAATCTCACCTCAAAACTTAAATGTTTTGAAATGGGTTCCGATTCCAATTTTTTTTTCAAACACCAGCACTTGGTATAAAACGCAAATCCTGTGTTTTGACTGGCTTTGGTGTTGACTGCGCTTACCAGAAACCCATGCAGCAAAGTCCATTCCTTTTACACTTCACGAAGGCTACAGAATAAATCTTTTTAAGGTAATATTTGTTCTGAGAATAAATCGCTGTTGTTTGGAATGCTTAAACTTTCAAAAGGACCTGCTCTAAAAGCCCAATTTTTAAACAATTGGATCGTGAGTGTAATATGAATGTAGTTAAGATGATAAATGCAGCTAATTTTCTCCCTCTATTAGCCCCTTTCACATGCTACTTACAAATGCCAGTCAAACTCGGCAATCCTTTCATTTTATTATGCAGTGACGAGGTGGTTGGATTAAAAATACATGATGGCATTTTCTAACTTGGATTTATAAGTACCACTACCGTATCTAATTTTGGGCTGACATTTGCTAGGCGCAGGGGGAAGCGTGGTTTGTTGGTGCACGCCGGGGAGAGCCGCCTTCTCCCCCTGGGCCACCGCAGAGTCTCCCTGCGGGACCCTGGCCAAGTCGCTTCATCTCCCTGGTCCCCGGCATGCCTGCGGGGACGGGACGAGGCCTCTCTAATCGCTGCCCGTGGAGCAATTAAAGCTGCTTCTGCAGGAGGTGCAGCACGTTGTTGTTGTGGGGCTCGTCCCGCCGTTCCCTGGTTGGATGCTTGTGGTGAATCCTGCTCAGATATTACCCTGATATTGCAAGAAGCTTAATTTCTTGGGCTTCTTCTCTAATAAGTATTCTCAACCGTATCTTAGGACAGTAGTTCCCATCTGCTCATTTAATCTCTAAGGACATCTCTCTTGGCCAGTCCTTCCAGCTGGAGAATTTTGAAGTGGTACAGATATGTACGTATGTATGAGGCTGTATCCAGCCTCGCTGGTGGTCATGGCAGCTCTTGCCCTACCCAAAAGCTCCATCCTTCACCCATCTTTTCATCATCATCCTGAAGCCGTATTTCTCCAAGGTCCGTCTTGGTGTAGCATCATCCAGATGCCAAATGCTAACAAAGCATCCCCCCAGCTGTGGGGGGATCTCTGGTGTGTTGGTCTGCTTTTACTACTACTGCTACTTATTATTATTTAATTTTTATTCTTTATTATTATTTCCCTGCAAGTGAGACACTTGCTATTCTGGGTTCATCCAATTATAGTTAGGTCTGTGACTCAGGTCCCAGAGGTGAAATGCCCTGTGTCCAAGCCATCAGCTCTCCAGATCAGCTATTGTTTCTTTAAATGAAAGGGACACTAAAGTCCAATTATTGCAATAGAATGGGTTGCTTCTTTAAACTGAAGAATTTGACTCAGCTCAAGGGATATTTGTGATTGCCTCTGGCTTCCCTGGAGCTAAAAAATTATATGCTTTCCCTCTTCACTAAATTAAAACATAGTTGGATTGGTAGTGGGACTGAAGGAAGTCCCTGCCTGAAACCCCAAGTGTCAGCCTGCTTTGCAAACTGTAAGCTAGTAATTGGTTTGGAAATATTGAGTGAATAGGTAAAAAGGCTTCTGAGCGATTTGTGCTGGATAATACAGACTGCCTGGAACGGCAGGGTTTGGCTTTCTTGCAAGATTTTGCAGCGTTGAGTTGTTAATTTCAGGTTTTGATATGTAAACACAATTAACATTTGTACTCCGTAAACACTAGATATAATTCTGTTTCAATTGCACCTTATTCTCATTTAAGTTCTCATTAAGCGATTCCTTTGTTTCCCAAATATCAAACTCAAGGCAGACCCACGGCTGCCGTTCTCTCCGCTCACAGTGGCCACAATGCCTCTGACATCTAGGCTGGGACAGGGCAAGACTTGAAGGGAGAGTAAATATCATAGCTGAGAGGAGCCGAAATGGGCATCGTAGCGTGACCACACCATGGGCTAGGAAACCCATCCTGCGTCTGCAGGGAGCTGCGGTGGTAGGATCCCAGCTGGCCTCTGGCCCAGCTGATGGTGAGCACCCATGGTCCTACAAATCTGCTGTACCATTTCCACGTGCAGGATGATTAGGATACGGTTCTTTGAGCAACATCTACTACTTAAACAAAACCACCTTTATAAAAATGTTTGATTCCTGGCTTGCTGGTAGAGCCTGCGCACCAGGCTCCTGCCGTCACCTGCCTGCTTGCAGCCAGGGGCAGGGGCATTTAGAAAAGGGACAAGTTATCTGCGTGACCTCCTCCGGTCAGACGTGTGTGAAGCCACAGCCAAAATGAAAGCTGCGTTCCTGCAAGTGGTGTTGAAGGAGCCTTGTCTTTCTGGGAGCGCTTGTCTGATGTGTGGCCACTGAAGTATATAGTGAAAAATCATAAACCTCTGGTTGAACCAAAGTCATGGGGCCTATGTTTTGAGAATATGGTAAGGGACTGTAGGAAATGTGTTATCAGAAATGCTTTGGGAGGCACCTTTCAGAAAGATGCAGCTGAGCCATGGCAGTCGATCTGAACAAAAAGATGCCCGTCCTCCAGAAAGCTCCAGGGTACCTTTCCTTCTGCTCGGGGCTGTCGCCTGGCTTAAGACATGGGCACATTTCATCCATGTCAAACCGAGGGGTGGAGGTTGGATCCCAGAGCCGTACGATGAAATTGAAGTCTCGGAAGCTGTTTTAGATGCCTTCAGAAACATGAAGGAAAGCTCTAAATCCTGATCTGCGAGACCTTGCACAGGAATGTTTCCACATGGAGTCTGAAACTTTTGTTCAGAGGGTTGAATGTCACCATCCCCAGTGCCGATGGTGTCTGCCTCATCCCCCAGCTGGGACAGTCCCCCAAGGGGCAGAGGAAGATGCTCCAGGCAGACCCAACACACAATGAGCTGGTTTGCAAATCCGCCAGAGAGCAGGCATGGAGGCAGGGAGCACAGGTCTGCTCGAGCACACCCAGCGCTGCACCGAGCCTCTGGCTCATTGTACCATTTACTGAGCTTATAACATAATAGCTATGCAAAATAGTGTCTCCTTTTCTTTTTTTTTTTCTTTAGTAAGTGAAAGTAAGTCTTCTAAGCCAAGGTTAACAATATATATTTATGAGTTGTAGCCAGCTGCTTCTATGTTTGCACATGTGTTTGTTAATGAAGAGTAACCTAAGGGTCAGGTTATTATGTAAATAACCATTGTCAAGGGTAAAGGTGAAGAACCCAGTAATGAGTTGTGTCTTTCTGTCTCTCTCATAAGCCACTAATGAATATTGGATATTGCCATTTGCAGGGCTTTTTACCCTCATTTTGTCAGAGGGTGAGGGGCAGGGGTGGAAAGAGAGGAAAGAGAAAGAAGTAAATTTGTAATTAAGCTGAGACAAGTTCTTTTTTCCCCTCTCCCCAAACCAGCTAAAGCAAGTTATTTCTTCTGTATGAATTGCATATATATATATATACATGTATATATATATATATAACTAGCCTGGCCTGCGCTTGGGCAAAAATCACCTTCCATCACCGGCTCAAGGCTGCATCATTTCTTTTGAGCCTCTGAGGCTCTCACTTTAGAAGATGTCCACAAATCAACAGTCTGCATCTTTGCAGATAATACTTAACTGAGGCAAAGCCAGCAAGCCATCGAACAGACTTTCCATTAGGAAGGTTAACAGCAAACCTGCCTGCACAGGATTACTGACAGTGTGTGAACAGAAGGTGCAGTCTCATTGCATATGCTTTTAATATCATGCCACAGACAGGGGAGCCTTTAGCTCGCAGACACCTGACACCCTGCGCTGTTGTTAGGGTAAGAGTGCAAATAGGAGCGGAAAGTCTTTCTCACTTCCGTGTGAAAGCACAGATGCCAAGGTAGCATTACACTGATTTTATTATCTGCTGTGCAGGGTACGGCCAAACGGACTCACTCCGGGAAGTTAATGAGCCTTGCCCAAAAGCAATGAAACCCTGCAAGCCTTCATTTCCCAGTTTTTAAATTATAGATGGTAACTGGCCACCTCTAACACATTGAGTCAGAGGATCTGATCTGTGCGTCTGGGACAGGGACCATCTTTGCTCTGCACTTTGTGCATAACCTGAGAAGGGACCCCCCTGCCCATGGCCACACGCAGCGTGATTGCTGCTGTGCCCCGAGCGCATCGCCGGCCTGGGAGAGGGACCCGGCGCATCGCCGGCCTGGGAGAGGGACCCGGCGCATCGCTGGCCTTGCAGAGGGACTGGGGTGCTCAAAGCCAGAGTCACCCAACGGATTTGCACAGTAGGTGCCCGGCTCCCACCCACTCCGCTGGGATCTGGGAGCCAGCCTGCTTAGCTGGCAAATCGCAGGGGGTTCCTCCTTTTCCTCCACACATTCTTTGACTCCCGACTACTTGCATAAACCTGGTCCTTCGAAACCCCTGGGCCAGGGACGGATGAGTGGCGTGTCCGTAATTCAGGCATGGGTACATTCCACAGTGCCTTATAGTGCTGTTTGTGATGAATGTCAGCAAGGCAGAACCCCAAGGGGCATCTGTCAAAAAATAAATAGTAAATATAATAATAATAAGATGCAATGGTCAATAATTACCTGCTAGACAATGACAGCATTTGTTTTTAAATGAAGCTTTGCTCACCCTCCCTAAATGTCAAAGCCAGAAGTCAGCGGTAATGGGGGAGGCTGGGGTGGTGGGGGGAACAGAAGAGCCCCAAGTTGCAGGGTGAGATCCATAAACTGCTGGAGGTGCCGGAGGAGAGGCTGTGTTGTCTGCACGAGCCTCATTTGGTGGTTTGAGTAATGTCATGTTGCCACTAGGGTGTCTCTGCAAACAAGATATTGCATCTCCAAAGAGTTCCTCGCACAAATAAAAAGCTAAATAGAAATGATGGGCTGACTAGCTGAGCCTGTGCTTTTTACTTTTATGATTGAGAAATAGTTGTTGAAATTGTCAATAAAAATAAATAAAATTAAGTTTCTCTAGTTAGGTGAGGAAAGGCGAGCCTACCTTTCTTTGCTGACAGGCCTTTTTGTTCTGTGTTGGCTTTTATAGATGTGAAAAAAACACCATTGAGAGCTTCCAGGGAGCTGCACTGGGGCGGTTATAGCCATTTTTACATCCTTTATATGGGCTTAAATCCATTTACAGATGTGCTGTAGACAGAGAGACATTTTTTACAAGTAATTGTCATGTATACAAGGGTCCTTATGTGTCACAAAAAGATCTCACTTAAGAGAAATAAATGTGCTTTTCATCTTTTGTTGGCAGGAGCAGTGGTGGTTGGGAAGAGGGTAATTGGTGATCTTTTCCAGTCTGATAACCAGGACAAATAGGGAGGAGCAGAGAGTGGCTGTGGCATTGCTCTCCTCCCCGCTTCCCTCCTGGTGGAGCACCGTTCGGAGGCACTTTTCTGGCTTTGCTTTTAGTCTAAGCAATAGATATGATAAATACCATCAGCCGAACCCCAGGGGTAGGTTAGAGGAGAGCCGTGCTGCCCGGGGTGACCTTGGCGATGCTCAGCGGCTCTTCTCCAGCATAACCACAGTCCTCACCTGCGGTGGGGATTGCTGACATCGCCTTTACCCCTTCGGCAGCTAATCAGTACGTCTCTGCTTGTTCTGAGGCCATGTTAGATGCAATTGGGATGCAGAGGTCTGCCTCTTTATTGCCTTTATTTGTAGGTCAGAATTTCCCTTTTGTAATAACTCCCATGTGGGGTTTTTTTTTTTTTTTTTTTGGAAGGTTATTGCTCTTCTCAGGGGCTGAGATTTAAAAGACTCCCTGGAGGCAGATGGAGCTTTGATAATATTATGCATCACCTGTACCCTAATGTGCAGATACCTCCTGTGGGGGCAGGACTGATGGAAGGGGTGCTCGTGTTGGGAAGGTGCTGGTGCTCCCGAGCAGAGGTGTTATGAGCATCCCTGATTTCACACAAGGCATTTCACAATATCTGTGCATTTCCCGTGGGGATGCTATTCCGCGATATTGCTCCAGAGGAAAATGTCAATAATGCAATGGGGCTGTATGCAGGAAGCCCTGGTGAGCGCTCAGCAACCAGTTAGGCTAAGGAAATAACAGATGTAGGCAGCCTTTGCTGATGGAGGGATAAAGCAGGCCATAACTCAGGCCAAACAGCAGAAGGCAGGTCTTTCATTGCATAGATTTACTTACAAATAGTTTTTCAGTCAATAGAAGGCAAAGCAGGAGTGGAACCAGGGGCCTGAGGTGGAGAAATGCTGGATGTTTAAAATGATACCAAATCCCTGTCTGCGACACCAGCTTCAGTTTTTACAATTCATGATTTCTGTTCAATAAATGCTTTATGCCAGTAGGTGTTTCACGCCACCAGTGTGGGCTTGAAGGTGCGCGTAGGTTTGAGATGTAGGATGGAGCATGGCCTTGAAATCAGGGACAGGTGAGCAGTAAACCCAGCTTGATAAATAATGGATGAATTGCGCTTGGTTTTGCTGATGATGTAGTGACCTTTTGGGAGGCAAGAAACAAAGAAACAGCAAATGACCAGCAATACTGATGAACAGGCTAAGTGAACTAGACGCATCATTAACACCAGCATACCAAAATAATTACATGCAACTGGGAGTCACGTGGTCGGCAAAAACAGAAACGAGGAAAGGGTTCTGTGTAAATTTGAGCTTTCCATCTTTCAGCAAGGAGGAGGGTTTCGGGGCATATGGCTTTGGGGTGGTTGGTGCAAGCAGGCTTTGGTGTGGCTTGCTGTTGGGCATTTGATGTTTGCACCAGAGCAGAGATGTGGCACATGGGCTTGCAGAAGTCCCATAGACCAGACTGATTTGACAAGATGAGGTATTATAGAAAAGCCTCCATGAGAGCAGGAGTTATCCTGTACTGTAGGGAGAAATTGTCAATGCCCAGGAGAGACCAAAAAACCCAAAGCAATATGTGGCTGGTTAACACACGTTGTAAAAACAAGGACATTCATTTTTTAATTGTCTCATCTTTGTAAAGACAACAGGTCAGCCCCAGCGTGGCCATCTCCATATTTCAGGCAGGCATGTAGGTAGTTCTAGTAAGACAGTAAAACTGGAGTTTGTGAATGGCCAAATATTTGGCTGAATCAAGAGTCTGCTTGCTTTTCTTTATTGGAGAACATTATTGTGAATGGGGATCTGTTGGCAAGAAAGTGGCGAGAGACGCTGCTTTTCACATGCTCATCTGTTTTCACACGAAAACAAGAGTATTCATTATTGGTTATTCATTATTCTCCCATCTAATAAACTTTCTGCCATTCAGACAGTGAGCGGAAACAGCAACATGCTGCCTTGTGTAGCCCATCACACATCCGGAGTAACAGATAATGAATAGGCGAATCAAACATGTTTCCCAAAAACTCCGTCTGAAAATTATTCAAACCAGCAAATGCTCCTGAATAGCAAATACATCTGCAAAAATTAAGCTTGGTTACAGTGGACTTATAAACAGCAGAAAGACCTGAATTTGCAATGAATGATTGAAGTAGCATTGCTTGGCAGTTTCACTTAAGCAGAAATAATGATAATTTTCACTTTGTTTAGCACCTTCCATCTGAAGGTCTCCAAACGCTTTACAAACTCAATTAATTAGTTGTGGTAAGACCCCTCTCCTGCTCATTTTGGCAGTGCATGCACCCATTTAATGCTGAAGCTGAGAGTGAATTTCATATATTTGCTCACAGCAAAGCATGGCCAGAGCTGCGTGAACAACCCAGCTCTCCTTCCTTCCCGGCCCTCCCAGACCCTGTTTCTTCTCTGTTGTTTGAACTGACCTAAAACTTCCTGCTAATGTTAGAATGATATCCAATACGCATCTATTAGCACCACATTAAGCCTACTGAAAAAGAATGCAAAATAATCTTTATTATTTCTGCTAAATGGGCAAAACTGGAGGGGAAAATGTAGCAGCTTTTAAAAAGCAATCTTTTGCATGAAAGCAGCAACAATTTCAGTTTTTTTTCTTTTTGAGGTTTCCAAATTAAATAGATGTCAAACAATTAATACTATTGGTTGAAAAAGAGCAGGAATATTCTGTGGAAATTCCACTTAGATTTCTTCTGAGCTTTCTGCATATTTAACAACTGTGCTTGAAAGCGAAACACAACACCAGAATTAGCATGTATTGCTCAGCTGCTCTCTCAGGCCTGAACAAAACCTCTGGTTTGCACTATGTCTGATCCCCGTCGTACCTAACGCCACTCCTGTACAGAAGCAAAGAGCATTTGCTGGCTGGCTGACAGGGACAGGGTTGTTGCGAGGCTGCCTGCATTTGAGTTGGGATGAACGCGGTTGAACAACCAGCACTGGCTGCATTGCAAGAAGAGTTAATCCACTGCCATCTGTCTTTATTATGCTTCTATTGTTGGACACCACAGCCTGGAAATCTAGCAATGAAACCCAGTTGTTCGTTGCCATTCATCATAGTTATTGCTGGAGTTGTGTAATGAAGAGGGGAAGTGCTGTTTATTGCTCTCCCCTCTTTAGAAACTATCCTTAGGGGTAGTTATGGATGGTTATTGGATTCAAGCGCAGGACTCTGGGAGGTCCTCCCTTCGCTCTGTTTATGTGTTGAACCATGAGGTTTAATGGGTTTTTATGTCTACTTTTGCTTTGAGGCTGGTCTCCTGCCTCCTTTTGTTCTCACTGGCGTGAAGTTTGGCTAGCTCGTTTCTGGCATGAAGGTGAACTGAAACAGGCCAGGACTATTAATATGGCAAAAAGGCAGTAGGTGTGTGCCCTCCGGGGCAGGCACGGCTCTGCCACACAAAAAAGCAGCAAGCGTGGACCACAGTCAGAGCTTAGGTCAGGAATGGAGTTCATGGTCATCGGCATGGTCAAGAATGGAGTTCTCTGAGCCTTTGAAAATAGCTAATCAGAAATATAGGTGCTTTAGGTTACAGCTCTTACCCCCAGTGATTTCTGGAGGCTGAAAAGTCAGGCTGGACCCCAGCTGTGTGGATGAGGGATAGAGGGGGACTAGGGAACGGTGCAGGAGGTGGAAGACCCAAACATAGTTCTAACTGGGCAGTGCAACGTCTCACTGGGGGTTACAAGGATAAAAATTTGGAGGCATTCAAATAAACTTGTAATGAGGTTCTTCAATAAGTTGGACTGTCAGCATGCTTGCAGTGCAGCAGACTATGATTTCAGAGGATTTGGGGTGAAATATTCTCCCTCTGGGTTTTATGAGGCAGTTCCTAGACTGGTGAATGGTTGACCCAGTTGAGGTAATATATTAAAGGATCTGAATTTCCATCCAATACTCAAAATGACCCTTATGCAAAGTTTAAACAATGACTAGCTCTTCTTTTTTAATAATTTAAACCAATTCTTGCAATTACTCTTAAAAACACAGAAGAGGTGTTGGTGCGCTGAACCTCAGAAAGGCACCGCTACCCCCAGCTGCTCTAGTTTTTATGCACCTGCGCAGTGTCACTGGATGCCTGCAGCAGACCTTTGACGGTGCGAGGAGTGATACCACCCGCGCAGGTGACTGCTTGCTCTAGATAACAAAAGCAGTGGACTGCAGGGAAGTTTGCAGAGCCCCAAAGTTGATGGACCAAAACTGAATGAAAATAGGATTCTGTGCAACAAGTAACACATTTGGGAGATGCCTGGTATGCCGATAGCTAGCCAGCATGACTGAATCATCAGCAATTTATTTGTGCCAGCAACAAGGGAAGGGTGTAAGGATCCTCTGGGATGATAAGCTATGGAGGGAAAGAGCTGACTATCCAGGTATCAGAGCCCATACTCTGGCAGTGCTTCTGGGCATGATGTCTAATAGGTATGAGACAAGCTTCAAGGGCTAAAGACATGGAAGGAGTTAGAGATCTCGGTTGTGTTTCCAGATAATGTATAACCTGTGCCTGTCAAAGCTACTGCTGATAAGGGGATTCTGCAGAAAGTAATTAAAACTCAAGCCCCTGGTATTTATTTAAAGGGGAAACTCTTGGGACTTGATAGGATTTTGTTGAAATGGACCAGGAAGCTGATTCTTAACGTGCTACAGAAAAGCTCGGAGAATTAAACATAAAAAGAGAGGCCAGGCAAGTTTCACACTGCCCTCACACGATCAGTAACGCTGCAGAAGCTGTTAAGGTCTCTGTTACATGCTGAAAATGTGGGATAAGTCAAGCAAAAAAACCCTCTTGGTGACACAGGAAAAATTCATTTCTAGAGAAAAGTGTAGATCTGTGGATGTTGACTTGGAAAGAAACCTGTGACGTTATTTTGGACTACAGTTCTCTTTTCCCTGAGGTAGATTTACTGGAAGACAGATAGATCTAAACAGACAGCTTTGCATATTAAGTACATTTTTGCTAGACACTAGTTGTCTGAGAAACTAATTTGTGACAAGAGACGATAGTTTAGTAGACATCATCTTAAACAGTTTGCAGTGAAGTGTGGGTTCAGCAGTATAACCCTATTGCCTGTTAAGTCTCATCCAGGGGGTGGTGGAAAATTATGCCCAAG
This sequence comes from Theristicus caerulescens, assembly GCA_020745775.1. Classification (NCBI taxonomy): domain Eukaryota; kingdom Metazoa; phylum Chordata; class Aves; order Pelecaniformes; family Threskiornithidae; genus Theristicus; species Theristicus caerulescens. The sequence goes on from CM036571.1 coordinate 522,428, forward strand.
AAATAGAGTACTTATTGATGGGGTTTGCAGACTCCAAGCCTGATATATTGCTGGCTCTTTCAATTATGGAACGGCACCAATGAAGCATGGATTGTTATCTGCTGACATCTTGTACAGCAGAAAAATGAAAAGCAGGAATTCCTATGTCAGAGTCACTTGGGACATGGAGAAGTATAAAGAAACAGATGAGGCAAAACAAAAAAAAAACCAGCATGGCTTAGGTCCCAAGAGCTGCCGCCACTTTATAGTTTTCCATAGAGTCCCTGCACTGGGAAACAACGGTTTTAAAGAGAAGTGGTGTCACATGAAGTTTCCTACAGTCGTGTGGTTTTGTCCCCTCTGGCAGACTTAGGAAGAGCGTTAGGTGATGCTGTTGCCAGATCCCAGGTGGGAAGAGAAGTCACCGGTATGAACTGCCAGAACAAGTGGCCTCTCTGCTGCTCCCAGACAGTTCTAACGCTTGTGTTAGGAGCTCAGGCACAAAGCCAAGCAACAGCTCTGCAGACGTCGAAAGCTAGTCAACAAGTGTTACATGAGTTATTTCTTCTTGAGGGCTTCTGCCATTGAATTTTGGAACAGAAGATGATGTTGGAACTTGTGCCTCTAAGACTGAGCTTCCTAAGCAATGGGTGGCCACGATGATTAGGATATAGCAGCATAATCTCATTTGGATACAGGCAGAGAAGAAAAAAGCCCTTTGCAAGAGCTCTTTAAGCATTGAGAACATGCTGAACTTCCTTGGAAAGGCTATTTTGAAAGAGAGTGCTTGTAGGAAGGTGAGACATCACAGATCCAGCTCAACTCCAAGCTGGGAAATTTTCCATTTTATTCCTGTTGCACCCTAATGCTTCATTCTAATGAAGTACACCCTAATATTTCATTCTAAACATCAGCTTCCAGGAAAAAGACCCAGGTAAATGGTCTAGCTAAGTAAGGGCCCAGGCATGGAGGGATTTAGGTGCACGTTCATTTTCAAGTCCATAATAACCCTTTTCAACCTATGAGACAAGTCACTCTTCAGGTTGTAGCAAGATTCAGGCTTTTCTTTTGAATCATTCTTCCAGCTTACTTTGAAATTAAAGAAATTAAAGAAATCTCATGAAAGATTGTTTTTAGGAGATATCCAGACAATCTGAGAATGATTTTAATATAATCTATACAATTACTATAATTCCAGAGAGTTTATTTGAAAGAAACCACTGGACTACAGCTTCCCCTCACCTTAATAATAGTAAAATACATTGCTGCGTATACATCCACAACTATTCTTGATACTCACAAGAAACATCCCTGTGTGGCAGTGCTAGAGATAGCAGCTCTACCTTGATGCCTTCTTGACAAAAGCAGCTGCTTTTTCTTGTTAAGACAATGGTCCAAACTATCCTTTCCAGGAGAAACTCATGGCATAATCAACTACAGATATGGGAAGGGAAAGGCAGTGATTTTCTAAGACATCAGGGACGGGGGTCTCTGGGCCCTGCAACCTACTTTGCCACCGGGTAACTGTTCCTCCATCATTCTGCTGTTTGATCTCACCTCTCCTCAGCTTATTCATCTGGAAGATTCACTTAATTATATTAGTCAACTTCACGGAGGGTCTTGAAGCTTAATTAAGGTCTGGAAAGCCCGTCAAGAGCCGCTGGCAGATTGCTCTGAAGAAGTGGTTGATATCAGACATGGACATGGGGAAGGGAAATCTATCGTGATGGGTTTGGACATACAGCATAGAATAGCATAGAATAGTTTAGAACAGAACGGAGCTATCGATTCACTGTGGCTGTCACGGACTGTGTTTTCAGGGTACTGCCATGAATGCTTGGGAAATCCCAGGCGTGCTGATAACTTCCCAACATAAACATTCATTTTCCTGTTTTATGGTATGTAAGCGTGTGTTACCCTTATTCATGTTTCCATATAGCTAATTTTGAGAGGGAACGTATACACCAGCGCTGTGCATGGAAATGCAACAAACACAGCTTCATTTTTTCCTGACTCTTAGCAAAATCAGCCGCTGTGTGAAAGTTGGTCTGGGCACCTGTGGCCAGTTGCTGTCAGCTCTCGTTTCACCCTCGGGAGGATTTTCGCCTGACGCACCCCAAGGGGTGAATTGACATTCATCGCTCCTCCAGGGGAAGAAACATATGGAGGCTCCACCGGGACAAACTCCGTGATCTGAATTGCCAATAAGTGCGTGTCTGAGCCTCAGCTGGGAAAACCTTGCCACTAACAAGCCTTCATGCTCCCCCAGTTCTTGTTGCAATCTGTCAGCTGCTAAGTACGATTTCAGCAGTGCTCGAGCCGGTGAGCAACCTACGGCACCAGCTTATTACGGAAAGGTGGTAGCCTCTGCATATTTCAGGTGCAGGCAGTTTCTATTATCAAGACCTATTAGGTCTTCCCTATAACTTGGTAAAATTTGATGGCCTTAAAAATGAAATATTTAGTTGGAAAGCAAAAGAGAATGTTTTCTGCTTAGTTTGAGGAAAATTTCTCAGATTGTTGCATTTGGGGTATTTAAATATACCACTCTCTTTTGAAGCTCTGAATTTTGTGTATTTGTTTATGCTCCTTTTGCTGGGAAATGGCATGCTGTTGTTTCCTTAGAGTTTCCACAGAGCTTGAAATTGCTGGCTATGCAGGAGGAAATTAGTTTGTAATTAAAGCCAAGTTAATAATGATTCCCATGGAGTCTGCTTGGTCCTATTGCTTGGAGTGAGATGCTTTGCTTTTGTCGTTTCTGTGAGCGTGGTCAGGCACTGCTGCCCAGCCGGCAGGCGTACGGGCAGGGAGATGTCGGAGGGATGGTTATCACACTGCGGTAACCGCTCCAGCACACATGCAGGCAGGACTTAATGTCTTTCAAGGCTTTATGCCCCACCAATTAGAGATGATGGCATTATATCAAAACAAGATGACAAGTAATAGAGTAACCTGCAGCCAGCAGATTATTTTTGAGAGGTTCAGAAAAGGTAACTGAGGAAAAAAAGCTTTGGGCTTAAACTTGTCACATGTGAGTCTGCCTTTACCAGAGATATTTTTTTTTTTAGGGGACATTAAAATTGAATGCTTGGAAATTCTTTCATTGCAGTGTCCTGCCCTGGTGGTGTGGACAGAGGTCGTGTGCCACTGATGTCCGCCACCGCGGCGAGGACCAAGGGGCTGCGGTCCCCACGGTGCAGGTGTTGCATGTGCTGAAAGCGTGAGGTGCATCGCCTCTTGCGTTGCTCTGTCTCTGGGACTCTGTATGGCCCCACATGCGATAGATCCATGTGCACTACAGTACCTGCAGGAGCTCATACACGGGGTACACCGTACCCTGCATCCCTGCAGCAGTTCCATCGTGTGTCCCACCAGATCAGAACGAGCTGAGCTGCCTCAACTGCAGCAGCAGGGAGTTAGCCAGCTTCTGCCTCTGAGATTTTGGGCTTCATAGTCCAAAAGGGAAGATGGTGAGAAAGTGATGGGAGAAGGTGCTTGCCTGAGACCATACGCTGCATTGCCTGAGTCAGAAATTAGATTCAAGACTCTCTGCTCCTCCCGTAGTGTCCAAGGCACAGGGCTGTCTGTGTGCAGTCAAACTCCTTGGCTAGTTGACTGCTGACTGAAGGAATACGAGTGGGATGGTTTGGGAGTGTGTAGTGGAGATACCCTGAGCACTTGCTAAAGGGAGTCCCTTGAATTTCCAGTGTGACCTGATCATATTTTTGAGGCTGATTTTAATTCTTCTTTTACACTTAAAGATTTCTGTGCTGTCAGATGTTGAGCATGAAGTCATGAGGGCAGCTGGAAAGGTTTCTGAATGTTTTGACTGAGCACCTTGTTTCTCAAGAAAACAAGCCTTGTAGAGCCATGTTTCTCGTGCCTGCCTGCCTGTTTCTCTTACAAACTTCAAAATCTGTTGGTCATTTTCTAGGCAACTTGGCACTGAGGGGGTGGACATTGAATATATGAATTCGCTGTGTAGAGATGACCAGCAAAATGCCTTCCCGCTGTGCAGATCCCATGGGCATGGTTTAAGTACCCGAGTCTAATGGGAGGGAGGAAGGGGTGCATATGTCTGGTCTAAGCTCTAGACTGCAATAAAAAAAAAGTTTAAAATCTCAACAGAAATCCCACTTTCACAAGTGACCTCAGCACTTGGCCAGAATTGCACGGGGCTTGGTTCCAGCTCTGATGTAAGTATTTAATCTCGTCCCAGAATTGGTGTAGTATTAGGCACATGAAGTAGCATTACACGCTTGCATGCTTTTGCATATTGGGGCCTGAAAGCCCATGTCTAAGTGGTGTTTAGTTTCCCAAGTGTCTAAGTCGCTCTTTTTGAGAATAGGATGTGGGCCAGATTCAAGTGGGCTTAGAAGTCTGAATATAGATTACAGTACTGAAGGCTTTTGCCCAGCTCCTGCCATACCCTAAAGGCACCCAGCTCCATAGGCGCTGTTCTTTTTTTTTGTCTTGAAGCTTCCCAGAGCTCCCTGCCCAGCACTGCTGAAGGGCTGGGTGTTACCAGGAGCAAAGTATGCCCCTGCTAGCACCCTGAGCATGGGTATGTCCCCGCTAGCACCCTTCACTCCATACCAGGTGTGAAGATATTGCCCTGGAGAGCTTTTTGTTTTTCATAGAACCATGAAATGACTGAGGTTGGAAGGGACCTCTGAAGGTCATCTTGTCATCTCTGGTCTTGTCCTTTTGACCTGGCATAGCCTGTGTTCTTTGTTTGGAGGAAGGGAGTGTTTGCCCACCCCAGAAGAGCTTGAAGCCAGCCTATGGAGATGGGTTTGACCCACCCTTGATTTGGATCTCTGCCTAGGTGAGCCCTCGGAGCATCAAAAGAGGCTCTGGGCTGGGTTGCAAAAAATAAAACCATGAGCCCTGCTCTGTTCTGTGGAAGAAAAGGCACAGGGCTCTCTCACCACCGTCTCTTTCCTTTAACAGTCTGGTTGCCATACCTGAAGGAGTGTCTGCCAAAATGGGGAGAAAGACCAAAAGAGACTGGACAGAAAAGAAATCTTGGGAAATGCCTCAAATGGTTAAAATAAACTCCCGGGGCGGGGAAAAAAAGTGTATCTCCTTTTGAAAGGTTGCAATTAGGCTGGATAGGATCCATCTCACCTGACTTGTGAGACGGTGTCTGGGTCTCGGCATGCGCGCTAAGCAATCAGACCTCATTTACCGTCAATGGAGAGAAATGGGCACCTCCAGCAGGCAATTGCTCTCGTCTCGAGATGGTTGCCTAAAATAGGTCAGACAAATCACTCCAATTCTCTCCACTTATGCAGTTAAGAGACTAACTCAAGTATAGACACTTGCCTTGTGGACCTCTGACACCAGGTGAGATGAATCCCTCCTGAAGTGACAACAAATCCCGTCCTCTCAAAGCAAGGAAGGGAATGACTGGGGACATCCCAAATCCTATGCTGACGGCGTGATGAGTCAATATGTACGAAAAAGTGAATATTTCACCAGAACACCTCAGCCTTAGCTCTGACTACTTGGAGGATTTGGGAACATTTGAAGGGGTGATTAGGATTAATCCATTTACCTGAGTAAGTCACTTTGAGAGCCTTAGCTGTAAAACAATATTAGTTATCAGCATCCCCCTGCGATGATGTCGTGTTCTGCGAGTTCTGAAAAAGGAGATTTTCCTCTGAAACAGCCTCTTCACACTTTCCCTGAGTGAAGTATTTTGCTACTCAGATTTGTGATTTAATAATCATAAATAATAGAGCCCTTAGTGCTATATTTTTAAATGACTGAATGGTGAGAATCTACTTTAAGAAATTGTATGAATGCCTATCACTTGTGTGCATATAAATGTATTCAATTAGCACTCAAATCTTGAGTTATCTCCTGATGGAAGGCAAAACCTTTTGAATTCAGTCCCATGCAAGAAATACTGTGTCATTTAACTCACAAAAGGATGCCATGCACTTAACAGATAATGACTGAAGAGGATTTTGCTGTATTGCCTGCTCAGCTGCTTGTGAGGACAAAGAAAATAATTCCCCTTTTAGGATCCTATGGGGTAATGAGGAAACCCTCTCTGCACTGATCTCAAATAACACTGAGTAGGGGAAAGGAAATAGCCCGATAGGCTAAACTGGCTGCAATTTCATTGTCATGGTCTTCCATGTGCTTTCCATGTTTTGTCTGTGATGCTAAGCCAGTGGCTAACCTGTCCCTGAACCTGCCACCAGCACGCAGAGATTACTCACCCTGGATACTGCACTTCAGCAAATGCAGAATTAGCCCTGGCTAAGTAATCTTGTTAGCGTGATTCAGTGTTAAATGGATCTCGATTAAATGGGCCTTTATATTGTCCCAGCTGGAGATGATAAGCCTCCACAAGGAAATGGCAGGAGACCGAAGGAAATTGCTTTACTTCAGACTGGGACGTTTAACCCCATAAAACACTTTCTGCTCCCCCTCGGCCTTTACTTCTGCTCCCTTGCGTGGCACTGTTTACTTTTGCCCTTGGTGGCCGTGCGGGACAGAAGGGACCCAGGGCAAGGGCTGGAGCATCTCTCCGTGCCACCAGTTTGCCAGGACGAGAGCTGGCTGATGGAGATGCATGTGAAAGAGCAGGATGGCTCCAACAGGCGATGTGCTGATGGTGGTCTCCCTCTGTGGTTCTTTTACGAGACTAATAATTCCTTTGTTAGCACGGTGGTTTTTTCCAAACTCTCACTCCACATGTTGGTGCTGGGGTGCCTGAGCATCTCAGGGTTGGTGCAACTAGTGCCACCAATAGTTTATGAAGCACCAAACACCACCAGGGGAGAATCTTCAGCCTCATCTTAGAAACAGATTGCTTAAATGTGCCACTGAGACTTCTTGGGAATGGCTTGGGGTTTATCTGTGCGAGATAGAAATCAGCACGATGCGTTGGTGTGTCAGAACCTGACACTTCATTTCTCCTCGCTGTTAGATTTGGCAGAGTGTGCACAGTCTGGGTAAGAGGGAAATGGCATTAAAATCCCTGAGGGGCTTCAAATGCGGAGGCAAACCCTGGGGCACTGGTGTGACGGGGATGGAGAGCTGGGACTCTGCAGTACCAAAGCTTCCTCCCCTGCAGTGGGAACTGACTTTGCCATCCATGGGGTCATGTCAGTCTGAAGCAAGGACTGGGCAAGACTCTGTGTTGCAGGTGAAAGTAGGCAAGATTAGAGAGAAAAAAAAAAATCAGATAAAGCACCTCATCTGTGGCCCCTGCTAATGGTCATTGATAGTAAAAGGCTTCCTAGGACAGGTAACAAGGTAGACATCAAGCTGCCTGTCTTAACCCCGCATCCGCATATGCTCTCCACCTGCCTCTGCTCTCGTCCTGCTCTGTATTATCTAATAAATTTTCTCTATCCGTGTCTGATGTGACTTCAAAATATGGATTATCTCCATGGAGTCAGAGACCCTAACAGGACACATGGAAAATCTCTGCTCTATAGCAAGTCGGATGGTCTGATATCTTTTTTTCCAGATCTTTGACAGAAAGAGGGTAAACATGCAATTACTTGAATTTTTCCATAAATTTTGCATTTGAGGTGGATTTACATGCTTGTGATATTTTCCAGACATGAATTCCAGGCCTGCAAAAGCAGCCGGTTTGAGAATGGCTTCAGATGGGCAAGAAATGATATAATCTATTAGAGATTTCCTTCATTATCCCTCTAATCAAGGCTTCTATCAGTTTCCTTTGATGCGCTGCTGGAAGAAAAGATCTTCAAGTAAACTGATGCTGGAGATAATTAATTAACTTGCCATCCTCCTGCCTTACAGACAGAGACAGTATAAGAAAGAAGAAGTGTCCTTTGCAATTACTGATCTGCGGTTTTCCGTCCTAGTGCTGACAGCTTGTAGGACATGAAGTGGAAAAGCATTTTACCAAACTTTCAGGCTTTGACCATCAATTCCTTCACTTGAGAATATTTCCTCCTTCTTGTATTTCTCATGCTGTTGGATAACACTCTTGATGGTGAAAAATGGATTTAATACTTGAACAGTTATAGTTGTATGTAGTCTAGCCTGGTAATATTTTCTTTATGCTTTCCTTACAGCAAATACCCTCACCTCTGCCACCTTCAGATTATTGTACACAAAATCCACCTTTATTAGGATAGAATAGAAAATGAGAGTAAGAACTGGGTCAGTGGAGTAATGTTGATGATGCACGTTGCTATAGGCATTCCCCAAAATTTTTCCTAGGGGCTTGGCAGTAGGAGTGGGGAACGATTTCCGTCCTGGGAACCCAGCTTTTTCATGCAAACTTCTCTTTCCAAATATCTGCGCAATGTCAAATCCTATAAAGACATGGTTTCCCTTTCTAATGATTTAAAGGATAAGATTTAAACTTCTCTGTCATCTCAGACCAAACCTGGGATAGCAGGAGGAGGTTTGCAGTCCAGTTTATCTACCTCAGACATCTTCTCCTTTTACAACGTGTGTCCTTTTTGCTTAGGATTTCCTCTGTTTCTGGGTCTTTGAGTCCTTGAAATAACATTTCTAATTCTAAACTAGTCTCTCTCTCCTTAAATTTCCCATTTTTGGTACTGCTTGAGCAGCTAGATAGGAGAGAGCGTGGCTGAGCGGGCAGACTGGCAGAGCTTTAAACGAGGTGCTACTCAAGACTGCTCAGAGCTGATCCAAAACACCATCAGCAAAACACTGACAGCAGCCCCTTTCCAAAGGGAATTCCCCCAGAAATATCAAGAGTGGGGAAGCTGAGGGGAAAAGCGCATAATATAGGCAAGACTGAGTTTAGAATGTTTTCTAGCAAAATCAGGGATTTGTCTCATTGTCGGTAGCCAGCAGCGTGTACATGCAGGGTGCATTTATGACACAGCAAAACTTCTTTAATTTGGTTAAGGTTTGGTCACCAGAGGCTTGTCTGTAAATCAGTTAATACTTGTAGGAGTTACTAAAGACTAAAGAAGCCAGGGATAGTATTACTAACACAGCAGAAACTTGTACTTTTCTTTCTGGAAAAACGGTGTTGTCATTGCAATGCAGCAGCCGGGCAGCGCTAGCCTTCTCCTGTAAACTCTTGCAAAAAAGGAAGACTGAGAAGTGCCAACATGCACTGCACTGTGTTGCTCATTCACGGTTTTTAATGCATCTCCTCCTCTTCCATGTGCTGGTGGGTTCTGTAAGCTGGGCAGGCAGCACAGCGCTGCAGATGGTAAATAACATTGAACAGTATCATAGTGCTTCGCTCCCAACAGCTGAGGGGTCTTCTCTTGTCCTCCAGAGCAGACGAAAAACTATAACTTGCGAATGTGTCCTCCCAGTTATCTGCATTTTTCAAAGTTATTACTAAATTAATGCTTTTGTGAATCGTTTGTGGCTCTAGTTGGCTCCTGACGAGGTTAGAGCGAGGGTGAACACCCTGAAAGGTGAGCTGTGCTGGCAGGCTTTCAAGGGCCTGCGGACACCTCACATGGGGTTATTTCTGGGTGGAAAAAGTGCAGTTCCTGGAAACCACACTGCCAGGGAAGGCAACCGCACGTCCCTGTTCAAACCCCAGCTCCCACCAAGGCCTCACCAACATTTACTCTTTTTGAAAACAACTCTGCCAAGGTCAAAGAATTAATCAATATGGGAACAAATGTTCGAAGAATATTTTTGAGTTGTTTGCTTAACTAGACAGTTTTCTTACCATCTACCTGTGTTTTTAGAGCAGTTACGGTGGGTGCTGTTGCAGAACAAACTCAGTAGTTGTCTACGGTCAGAAGCAAAGGAGTCAGCTCTCAGCAGCTGAAGATTGCGGTGGTTTGCTCGTTGGAAGGTCCTCTTCCATGGCATACCGTATGTCAGCCCTTGTCACCTATATCTGCCTTCCCAGTGCTTCTGGGTGACAGCTCTCTGGAAACAGGGACCAAAGGGGACAAATGCCTTTTGGAGAAAGTGGTCACCCTTAGAAAATCAGGGGCCTCCTCCTTCTTGACTGGCTTGCTGGGAAAATGGGGAATGTTTTTGTCTTCAAGGCATCTGCTTGTAACCTTTAGCAGTTTGAAATTGCCCACTATAAAAGCAACTCTCTTGCAAACTCTCAATCCTCGTCTTGGCCTATAAGTACTGAAAAGCTCCTAATGAATGTCCTTTCTCACACACTCCTTGTACACAGAACTCTTTAAAAAAAAAAAAAATCTGCTAATTAATTTTAAGCCTCTTTGTGGCAAAGCCTAAGAACTGGATTTACCAAGAGACCAGGGGGTCCATCTGGTGCAAAACGCTCACTCCCATGCCACGGTATTTGTTTCATGGAGGGTTTTAGGCCTAGAAATTTCCAATTGGCAGCAATATCAGTTGTACTAACCACTGGCATATTTCTTAACCTGTTGAGGGAACGGTGAAAAAGGTCCTCAGCCAGAAGCCGGAGTGGCTTTTCCTGGATTGCTCCCATGTGTGGAACACATGCACGATGGCTTCTTCCCACAGGATTGCTCCCAAATACTGGGGTCAAATCTGATGGTAGTGCTAGGTTTTAGAAGTGGGGCAAATAAAGCATAGTGGGAACCCAATGAAGCTTTGCAAGTTTTATTGTCCAGGTTCCCTAGAAACTCCTTTAAAAAAAGACAGTTAGATACAGCATCATTTTATATCACCATAAACTCTACTAAGCATGTCTGCATTGCACAGACATTCGCTAGAAGTCTCTGTAGCTGGGAGGACGTACAAGCAGGCTCCCATCGTCTCTGCCCTTCCCCAGCCAAACCAGGTTTGGCCAGTTACCTGGCCAGAGGCTTAGTAACAAAACTCACAGTTTTTACACTGCAACAAATTCAGACAGGGGAACGTGGTGGTGACAGAGGACATGGATGCAGGTCACTCGGCTCCTAAAGCAAAGGCACTTATTTTACAAACTAAAGGAAATTCAGCCAAGTGAAACAGCATCTACAGCACACAACTGCAGGGCTTGTCCGTGGCAGAGTGCAGAGGTACACACATGTGCTTTTTGCATCTCCCCTTTTGCAAAAGCTGTCCTGTGTCTTTCTTCATCTTGGTCATCCTTTCTCATGCAGTTTCTAGTTCTAATACATCTTTTTTGAGGAGTGCATTATACCCATGTTAATGCAAATTTGCTTGAATTCCCCAAAAGATTTGGATTGACTTTGGGTTGGAGAGAGGCAGGGAAAGCAACAGCGTCAACAAGGAGACCTACTCATTTTAACTTAATCTGTTCCTCTGTCCTAATTAGCAATACACTTGCTCACGGAGAGAGAAGAGTTTGATGAATGGAAAAATAACATTAACTGGGTGGAGAGAATTATGCAAGTTTTTAAGTGTGTATCGCATGCAATGGAGAATAATGAAAGTAAACACGAAATGCATCTTTCCTCCCCATGTCAGAGTGTCCCATCCTTTCTAACCGAACTGCTGTTTGACAAGCATTTGTTCTTTGTTTTTTTCTGTCTTTCAGCAAAGGATAAACCATCAGATAAACCCTTACCAGAAAACAGCCTCTGAAGGAGTCAAGAGCAGGTAGGGATTTTGCTTCAGACAATACCCATGAAAAATATTTGTTTGTATGTTTGATGATGAGCTGTGCAACCATGCAGGACTCAATCAGGAGGAGACGGACTGGCCTGGCATGGTCGTTGCTCAGCCAAAGCCAAGCTCAGAGCAGACCTCTCAGCCTACCCCATTGCTGGCATGAGGGCTCACGCACGGGGCTGGCTGAGGGCTGGCAGAGCAGCTTGCGTGCCCGTGTGTGTGGGTCATACCCGAGTGACCACCCGTGACCAGCTCAGCTCCGTGCTGCCCACCTGGCACACAAGGTGGTGGTGAGATCGGGGCAGTGTGTGACTTCCAGCGCTGGTCATGAGACTGACAGGAGAGCTGGAGATATAAATAGAGTCAAAGTGAGCTACTGTGTTTTTCTTTTCTTCCCCTTTTTGCATCCTTTTAATGAACACACTGAACAGGGAAATATGCTTCATCCCACATTTGTGTGTATAAAAAATAATGGAGCTGTGAACGATGTAGTATTATCCGCTTCCATGTGGTCACCTTGAAGGGTTAAGCTTGAACACCTGGATTAGGAGAAATTGGATGTTGTGCCATGTGTCACTCAAATGGTTATTTCAAATGTTTGCAATCTTGACAAAGCTTTCTCGCAAAGACGGTATGAAATAATTTTCATTACGTGCCCAAAACAGTCTGTAGAAGCATTGAAATCGTTAAAAATCTGGACATGCTGCTAAAATTCAACTGATTATGCTATATTTTGTTTGAATTTTTAATTTCTCTCCTGCTATCTTTGCTTGGTTAGTGGTCAAGTCTAACTTTACCTCAAAGTTCAGCCCTGTGAGACACAGCTTGTGGCTGATTGCATCTGATGGGGGGAGAGAGGGGCTTGTACTGGAATCTTGTTTTTAATCTTCGTGGATAAATTAGGATAAATTAGGGCTGTGTGGGCCATGCAGCTGGTCACGGCTTGACCATGACGTGACACCGACTGAGCCCCACACCAAGTAGTGCTGAGTGGGGAGAAAGGGCCTGATGGCTCTGCTGGCAAACCGTACCCATGTGAACTGAGGACAGCTCTTGGGAGAAGCTAGGGAAGTTCACAGTTGACATGGAAATGGGCTAAAAATACCAGAGTCATCGGTCACCTGGATTTCAGAGCTGGTTAAAACTTCACCGCCTGAGCTTTTCTTTTGGGAACAGAGTTATGAGAACAAAAATCTGTTGTGTACTGTGCTTGCTTAATGCAGATGCTAACTTGCTCTACCCATACTCCAAGTCATCTAGAAATGATGCAAATTGCTTTGGGCAATACTGAGCTAATCAGCTGGTTGAAAGACAGAGTATTTTACCTTCAGTTAGGTGCCAGGTTATCATATCCTCCTTTCTTCACGATGTGGGGAAAGCAAGCACTCATCTGCCTGCAGAGTGCTGTGCAAGCAGTCCTGGGGCAGTGGGCAGGGGATTGGTAGCTCTGCAGAGCAAAGGAGGCTGCAGGTCCATCTTGGGGAGCACAGCTGGAGAGCAACAACTTGCCCCTTCCCCTCAGCACCGTGAGCCGTATTCCTCTGGGTTCTGAGTCAGAAATCTTGCTGTGCTGGATCGGATTGCTGTGTTGGATTTTCATGTCCGTGCGTTACTGAAGACACGATCCTGTGTTTCATTAGCTGGAGGCTTGCTCAATAACGTGCCATCAGCAAGGGCTGAAGTTGTGCTCTTGTTAACGAGACGTACGTACGGGTGCCAGTCGCTGGCTGAAGAGCAGACCAGTGGCCAATGTGTTTGCATTTACATGTGTGTGCCACTGCCTCGCAGATTTAGTGGTAGGTACAGTTGTCACTTGATATAACTGAAAGGAAATGCAGGTTCCTTTTTCTTAATATAACCCCAGGGGCTTTGTGCTTCTGGGCACCCTGTTGGTTACAGGAGCCGATATTGTGGCTGCCAAACACAGGCCAGAGCAGGCCTTTCTGAAGGGCTGGGCAGCACAAGGGGCACTTGCACAGACAGTGGCATTTTGGGGCATGTTTTAGAGTATACATATATGTATTGTTACCGGGGGAGGCTTGGCAACAGGTCATTTGAGGGCAGCCGTCTGTGGGGACAGCCAGATTGCCTTGGCTGTCTTTAAAGGGTTTATCCCAAGAGGCAGCTGTCCCGTTTGAAATTCAGCCAACAGGCAGGTAGGATCCAATATTCCCCTGCTGTACCCAGGTGCTCACTGGCCCTGACCCGCAGCCTGCTGAAGTGTTTGCAGCAGCTGTCGGGGACCTGGCTGGGTTTCGGACAGGCTGGTGCTCAGCTCTGCTCGAGTCCCCAGCCTCCTCCCCAGCCAGGCAGGAGCCAGGAGCAGGCTGTGAATCTCCAGATCTCCTTCCAGGAGGGCAGCGCTGAGCTCTCGCGAGCTGTTCCTCCTGTAACAGATTAGAATATGCTGAGCTATGAGGACTTGTCTTAATTAATGCTTTAAATAAGGTTACAGCCAGAGCTGGAGAAATAATCAATAGTGAATCATCTACTCGGCAAATTCAGCTCTTTTCTGTGGGTGAGTTATCTGTAAACAGCTTGCAGTTTTCTCCATTCATTCATTATTTAGAATTATTTCCCAAATAATTCCTTCGAATTGCTTTTGGTTTGCAGCTTGTTTGCAAGCAGCGTGTTGAGAGCATCTGATATTTGCTAGTCAAGCTGTGATCATTAGTTTTCGGTGGGACGAGCAGGTTAGGTGGCTTCATGCTGGGTCCCCGAGTGGAGCAGCCCAGCTCTTACCATCCTCTTTAATGAATTCAGTATAGCTTTGGGCAAATGTTCCCCGCTCCTCATGCAACATCCCCACTCACCGCCAACAGCCTCGTTAGTTAAGTCCTTCACTAGGAGACTCACCAGGGTAAGGGCTGCAGCACAGATTCGGACTCCATCTCTTCTGGGTTTTTCCTGAACCAGTCCCCATTTGCTCTATTGGCTTTATCAGTAGCAGGAGCTTCAAAATAAGCAAGTCTTAGTGGCCACTGGTGTTTCATGATAATGAGTCTGCTTGGGCCACCAGTGAGACAGCAGTGAAGATGCCAGAGGCCACCTGGTGCCCTGTTCAGCAGCCCAGCTTTGCCCTTACAGTCCCAGTTAAACCTTGCTGGTGTCCTGGTCCGCAGTGGACTGGTCTCCACAGCCGAAGACCAACCCTCATTTACACGTGTTGCTGTGTCCAAAGTGGCTGTGACCCTGGAAGAAGATCACCAGCAATTCCAGGGCTCTTGCCATGTCCCTGGCTTGCAATATGCCTTCCCCTGTTACAATCACCACACTATCGCAGCTCCAGCAAGGCTGTGGCAGTTTTGATGATTAAAAGGATTTCTGCTTGATAAGAACTGGAGTGAAACTCATTTCAGGTAGCAGCCAAACAGCTGCTGGATGGTACACAGTTCCATTTACTGCTGACACGAACTGGATTGTTTTAAGCAGAGGACGTAAATAGACTCTGACATAAATCAAAGAAAACACCAGCTGCGGGTCAGCCGCAGTCTGGGGATTCGCTCCTGGGTATCTGCTAAGAAACCAGACAAGAGGAGCCTGCTGCTTTCCCAGATTGCTCAGGCAGGCTTTCTCTGGGCTGCAGTAGGTACGATTGCTCCGCGCTGGGGGATTTTGACAGGTCCCTTCCCCTTCCAGCACAGTTATAGCCCCCGTAAGACAGATCTTGGGATGTGGCTGCAAAACACGAGTGCTGGCAATTGGGCCAAAGTATCTTCTGGCAGCATCGTGCCACGAAGCGGCCGGTGCTGGCACGGGAGCCCAGCCCATTCTCTGGGCATGAATGAGAGCCTTGATCATCCGATAACTGAGCTGAGGGGAAATTGTCATCTGTTGCCCCGTGGGACATACCTGTCACTGTCCCCGGGGTTGCTGCTAGGAAGGGTCCTTCACCCCTCCGTGGTGAAGCCACCACTCACCCCCTCCCACTGCCAGCAGCTTGCAGGGGCTGGGCATCGCCTCTGCCGCAGATGGTGATGTGGAGAATTTGGGGAGCGAACAGAGAGGTTTTCACTGTATAGTGACATAGTCCAGAGGTAGATAGAGATCACTCCAGCTGTCTTTTCTTTGGAAGACAAACAGAAGAAGGAGAAAGGAGTGCTGCCTAAAAATTAACAAATGCTGACCTCAGGGGAAAGATGAGCCCTGTGCAAAAAGCCACCGACGGTGTCCCGGGGCTGCAAACCCAGCCTGCTGGGCGCAGCAAACGCTCCCGGCTTGCTGTCTTGGTCCCTCCACAGCTGAGAGGCAGACAAAATAGAAGCAGCCCCCTTGGCCTGTCTCTTCCCTCCTCCGAGTCCCCACAGCATCTGTGCATCACCACCTTGGTGCTATACAAGCAGGGGGAGAGGGTTGGGGTGGGTTTTTTTTTCTCTCCTTAAGTCAAAATCAATGATGATGACAGAGTTATAAGGTGAGCGATGGGAAACGAGAAGAAAGCACCCGGTGTCAAATTTGATGCAGGAGGCAGTTAGAGGAACCTATTACTAGTTCTGTTGCCTTAGGGTATGTTGGTGGGTACATAGAAGAGTGTAATGTCAGCGAAACGGGAGAGCAGTCTCTTTCCCCTTGAACCCTTATCATTAATGTGGAAGGCAGACATTGTCAGCTATTAGTCTGGAGGGGAGGGAGAATAGCACAAGAGATGTCTTAGTTTGGAAATGGAGTCTGACTCATCGTCGTCTGGTGTGTGAAGGATGGAGGGTTATTGTAACTGTTGTTGTTGTTGCTGTGATTATTATGAGTATTATAGCATTTGGGAGAAGATGAGGCTCTGAGGGCTCTGCTGCCTCTCACTGCAGCTTTTGATGAGTAAAGACTGAAACGCACGGTGCGGTGAATGCTCTGGGTGATTTGAGCCTGATTTCAAAGCATGCTGGTGGAGTCAATGGCAGGGATGCTCTGTGTGACCACGGAGGGAGCAGGTCCGTGTCCCCACCCAGCAGTCGCACGGGGTGCTGCCAAGGGGACACGGGTTGTTGTGGGAGACACTTTGCAAGAGAAATTAAATAAAAATGTAAGAAACTGGTCTTAATTATTCCTACTGCTGCTGTAATCATTGGTGGAGAATGAGGATTTGCACCCTGTGATGCAGGGAAGATCTGCAGGCACAGATTTGGGATCTGAAGTTTGCATGATTCCCTCCCTGGAAATGAGCCCGAGGATGGCGTCAGTCCATCTGCTTTGCACCTCAGCAGCAGCTTTTGTCCAAAGACACCAAATATTTTGTGCAACCTTGGATGAACCCATTTTCAAGAAGGCCAATGACAGTGGTTGCTGCGGACGCAGGTAGCGAGTCACCCTCCCGCACCTCAGCTCCCTGTCTCTGACTTACCCACTTGATAGAGTTTCCCTCATTTAGGAAATGTAAATAATTCCTTGGGCTCCGTTAATCCCAAGATTACATGGGTAATTCCTGTTTGCATTAATGGGAGGATCTCTCTCAAATTCTCTGCATGTGAATGAGCATCGCACGGGCTCGCACACCGAGCCCAAGCGAGTTGCTGGCGCAGACACTTCCCCTCCTCCAGCGCCGGCTGCGTTCAGCGGAGGATCTGAAAGGAAACACAAAATTAGATCTTTTGCCTCGGGTCGTTCATTTTTTTGGAGGCACATTGCAAATGATGTCTATTATTAGCTCCGGCCGTTAGTCCCTTCCTTCTCTATCTGGCTTTGCCATTGTGGCTTTCAGAGACATCTCACAGGTGCCGCTGCAGCAGCGCGGGGGGATGGAGAATGTGGTCCCGCTCCATGAGGTGTTACAAAAATGGGTTACGAGCAAGTAAGGCAAATCCGTCCCCTCTGTGCCTTCGCATGCTGAAATGGCACGTACAGACTCCCACAAATCCCAGATTTTGGGTTCCTGGGATGCCCATCCAGGGATGCTGCATTACCCCAAGCCTTTTGTTCCCACACCCTGTCTGGATGGGAGAAGACAAGCGTAAAGGTGGCTGCGGGTCTGTTGACCCCATCTGCAGCTCCCCTAGGGCCCAGATCTGAGGAGGCCAGGGAAATGCTGAAAGCTGCCCACAACGCTGGGGTTGCCTGGCAGTGACGAGGGCAGAGCGGCGGACTCAGCTGGCTGCATCGCGCCTCCTTGCTGTTCTTCGTGACTGAATCTCCCGCTGCTGCTCACAGGGGAAAATAATTAATTAAGCCAATTAATGAAGATAAATTGGAGTAGCAGCTTTGGAAAAATACCATCGGTCAACAGCAAGCCGTTCCCCGGGGCGGGCTGCAGAGGCAGCCGTCTCCTGGCGGTGCTGTGACAGGACTGGGCGTCCTCCTCCTGCTGGCAGTGGCTGCGCGGCACCGCGCGCCTTTCCTCGCCACGGGCTTGCAGAGGTGCCACAGGCTGGGAAAGTCAGCCCAGCCGTTGGCTTTCACCTGCTGTTGGGGCCAGGAGCCCTAGGTAGGGATGCTGTTGTCTTAGGAGCTGGGTGTGTTTAAGGTAATAACAAAATAAAAGCGGGGGGGGGAAATCCCTAAAATACCCAAAAAAACTGTCACACATCAGTTGGTGCTCCCAGTACAGCCCCTTCAGCTCAGCAGGGAGTCAGGCCAGGGGATGCTGCCAAGGTGGCATCAGACCTCCAGCCTCGGGGGCTGTCACTCAGCTCCTTCATTAGGGGGGGAAAAGTGCTTGGGAGCCTTCGCTTCCCACAGTGATTTTATTTCAAAGCTCTTGCAAATCAGGGCAAAGAGGGTATGAGGTTCACTTTTGAATGTGGGTTGCTGATTGAAAAAAAAAAAATTCTTAATTTTGTGAATGATTTGATAGTTGTAAAGAGTAGGAATCCAGGTGGGCAGGGGGGGATTTGGGGATGTTGTTGGGGTTGGGGTGAGAGGAAGCTGGAAAAGCCAGAAAACCCTTTATGCCGCTGTGAAATCTGTGTGCCATCAGTATCCGCTGAAAAAAAAAAGCTGTTAGCTGAGCAGCAAGATTGGTTTTCTTGTATTATTCCAAAAACATAGGGCTGATATTTATTTCATTAGAGTAAACCTTTCTGTAGCTGGTAAATGAATTCCAAGAAGTGAGAGGAACCCCAGGATCAGGGACTTTACTTCATTTGGGATTGTGTGCAGCTAATATTCTGGTTAAATAAATACATTTTACTAATTGGATTACTCAGACAGTGTAATATACTGCTGGATTTCCAACACGATGCTAATAAATTGTGTGAAGAACTTAATCATGTTAGCTTCCAAAAAGCTTGTAAGAGATGAAATTAAAAAATAAGTAGAAGTTGACATCTATTGCATTTCACAGTGTCTTCATTTTCCTCATCCTTCTTAGAGTTCTCCTTACCATAGCATGGCTGATGTGGATTTTTTTTTTAATCTGCCTGTGATTAGGGAGGACACAGCATTAGAATAGGTCCTGTGGGATGGCGGCACCCGGCTTGTGTTTGTGTTGTCTTCTTACGCTGATTCGTATCGGGGTAGAGGGAGTGAGACCTTAACATCATTTTCTGGAGGCAGAGGTGCTGTGGTTTATTTTCTTGGATGCATGCAGAAGGAAATGAGGTGGAGAGAAGGCGGAGCACCCGATGATCCCAAAGGGTGGAAGGGCTGATGCTGAGGATACACAGTGAGCCCGCCACGGGGTCTGGCACTGGGGGAGCGGGGTGTAGCCCTGGGCTGGGTGCTTCACCCAGCACATCCCACAGACCGGTGTGGTTGGTATGAGTGCCCGCCTGGCACAGGGGAGGTGTTTAATGGCAGCGTGGGACAGGGTGTGCCGTGCATCCGAGTTCCTCCGCATCAGCAAAATGATGGAGCACACAGTGCTGCCACCATAATTCATCATTACTGAAACACTGCTTCCTTCACACTGCTACTCAATTCACCTGCATGTTTCCACCAGAAAGAGAAAATGGAAGAAATCCTTTTCTTTCTTTTTTTTTCCTTCTTTGATAGAAACATATAGTGAGAGAGCGAATGGCTCTCCCTCTCCAGGAATCGGTGACAAATGGTCTGTTAAAAACAGATAACTTGTAGCCCTATCAATAGAAGAACACCATAGAGAGCTCAAGATGTATTATTTAAGCCGCAGCCAGCTGTCAATAGGGTCTGCTCTTTACTGAGAAATAAATGCCAGGCAAAGGGAGTTTTGTGGCTTGAGCCACGGGGCCAGGAAACCTGCTATTTGATGAGGTCTGCTCTGAGCATCTGGCCAGAAGGACAGCCCGCTTGCCTGTTACACAGGTCAAATGCAGTGCTCCGACACCCATGGCGTTATCTTGGGGTAAGGATGCTTGCTCCTAACCCAAATGATAGCCCAGCTCCTTCCCCGATGGGTTCCCTCTGCTGCGTACGGACCTGTCACAGCCTCCCTGTCCGGTACAAGGTTTGCTGTGATATCAGTTCATGTGGACTCGAGACCAGCACCTCCGTATGATGGAAATAATGATCTGTGTGTGCTTGCCTTTGCAAATAGCTCACCGAAATGATACTCCAGCACTAGGAGCTAAGGGGTTAAAGTACCCCTTCCCTTGCTCACAAGCCGCCTGTTTGGACTTCTCTAAATTTTTTGGATGTATTTGAAGCATCAAATGGTGATAATTGTTGTATCAAAGGGGCACATGGGGGAATAATTTGCCTTTCTGAAGTGCTGCGAGATCTCCAGATGAAACGCGCGGCTGCTGTGATTGGCACTAAAAAGAAGGAATTGCCAATTCTTGTTACAGAGTTGGTTCTCCATGAAGGTTTAGACATGTGTCTTGGTGCATGTGTTTTGGTGACCAGAAATCCTGCCCCCCATCCCTCCAGTGAGACCTCCTGGTTTTTAGGATGATGCACAAGATGTAATGAAGGCAGACTCTGAACGGGTGATTTCCACGGAGACAGCAATTCTCACGTGAAGGCAGGAGCCAGCGTACAAGTCGGCTCCTGTTCCCAGCTTCATTTTGGAGCATCGAGCCCAAAATGTCCAGATCAAGCAAAGTACCTGGGAGCCACAGGGACTCAGAAAGCCAAAAAGCAAAGTCCAGCCTGGCATCCGCAGTCGATGCTTACAGACTCTGAGCCCTTAGATGAGCAGCACTGTATACAGAGCAACAAAATCTCTGCACTGCTGTGCTCCCCCTCCCATTTATATCTCCTCCTGATCAAAGTTTCCTCATTTTTTTAATTCCCCATTTAAAAGAAGTATTGTCTGCATGAGGCCTCACCCTGCATTTATTTATATTTTCACTCACAGCAGGATTTAAAAACAACAAACCAACCCCTGAAATGGCAGCAGCTTCCCCATAACCTGAACCTCATTGAAACACTAATAACTAGGTTTTGATGCAGCTTTGTGGGTATTAATGCAAATGTTTTTCTGACTCTCCAGGTTTAATAGCAACAGCTTATACAACTCTAATTAGCATAACAAAATTCAGTGATGAGGAGTAAAATGCTTGTCTTGTTTGATGTTTCCTGGTAATTAGCAAGAATAATGATTTATGCAGCGTTCCTGGTTCTCAGCTCACAAAAGATGGCGGAGAGCACTCTCAGCAGTTAACTGTGGTCTTGTGGGGAGGACGTAGCTGAGGGAAAATACACGTTCCTCCGCCTGCCCGGAGACCCAGATACACTCATGCAGTGCGTGTGTTACCGTACACCCGGGCACAGATGCAATCCAAGGGCTCGGGGAGGTTTCCCTGCACACGGTCGGGGGTGTTGGTCCATGCAGAGTTGTATGGTTAGGTGTTGTGTGGACGTGCATGCTCTCATCGAGTCCTAAATGGCTGCCCTGCCTTTTGGATAGGGACGGGCAGCAATCGTGCGGAGCCAGGGCATGGCTTTTAGCTGAGAGACTGGATCTGTTTGTGTTTGAGATGCTAAGTTTTCCCTTCTGCATGCAACTGGGAAGGTTTTCTTCTCTTATTGCAAATATTGGCGACAGGGACCCCCTGAAGCAGATCTGCTACCGAGGGGGGAGGTTTCCGCCCTGCTGTGCCCTCTCAGTGTCAGCATTCGCCTGGCGAGAAGGCAAAGCTGCTGTTGCACAGCCTTTGTTTGCTCATCCTGGCAGCAGCGTGCAGCATTCATCCCCAAAGAAACCTCTTCTCCGTGCCTTTGGCTAGATGTTTGACCCGAGGCTTTGTAAAACACAGCGACGTGACTTGTGCACTCTGTTTTGGGCCAGAAGGAGTTAAAGGTCAAAAGAAAAGAGGCTGTAACTGGCGTGGCAGACACTGGCATTTCCCAGGTGGCAGCCCTGTCTGCTTAGCCTCTGTTTGCTGACCCAGGGCTCTGTATGGCCTTTAATATTTCTATCTGGCTATGAACCCTTCTCCTTGGGTCCATGGGGAACTGCAGGCTCTGCCCGGCCGAGAAGTCCCCTTTATCCCCCCTTTGCATAAGAGAGGGAGGATTAAAAGCCGCTGCTGCCTTCACCGCATCAGTGCAGCCCCAGTGGTACCTGCAGAGCTCCATCACCCGCTGCGGGAGCGCTGGTGGGGATGGTCTGTGCCGCGAACCTCTGGGGACCGCTGTCGGCTGTCCCTCTCCTTGCCTGTGCCATTAAATGTGTTATGAGTTATGGTCTTCCCATCGGGCTGGGCACACGCCGCCCTTGCATTAGCCACAGACTGTTATCTTTGTCTTCTGCTAGCTCCTGCCCGATCCCCCAGCACCATCCTCTCCTTACAAAAGCTTTCATTGTATTAACAACCATAAAGTAAACCATCCAGGGCAGTAAATTTTGAATGAGTAAAAAGAAACCCTCCTTTTATGTGGTATGTAGTTGGTTTTATGGAGGGCAGTGCTGAAGGCACTTATTGAGATAAACGTTCCGGTTGAGTGTTTAAAAGGACTAAATAATGTTGGCCATTTGTGGGTAGGTAAGATGACAAAATTAGGAGAGAAGTTAAACTACCTGCTACTGAGCATCGGATGAATTTCTGTGGCAATCTGGAAGCAATCTCTGACTGTGCACACAGCTCCCCGGGCAGGGACTTGGCCAGCACAGCAGAAAGGAGAGCTGCTGTGTTTCTTAAGTACCAGAGCTTGGATGCTGCAGCAGACATGTCAGTAGCCTGATCCAATACAGCAAATCCTTTGTTTCCTTGCTAAGAAAGCTAATTCTGCAAAGCAAAAGGCTGAATGATGTATAACCTGTGAGTGCCTCTAGTCTGTGGTGCTCCTGGGAGAGAGAAATTGTCATCTGAGGAATAGGACCGATGCAACCAGGGCTGCTCAATTGTATTTCCTCCTTCCCTCCACCCTCCCAGTGTTTCTGAAATGGCTCCTACCATGAGACACCCCGAGACAAGATGCATTCATTCATATTAATAACATTTGAGTATTTGCATGGGTAAGGTGGCTCAGAGAGAGGCATTCATGATGAGAAGAATAATTTGGTCCAGCCAGTCTTTGCAAACCACTCTGGGGAAAAGCTTTCCCACCCTGAGTGCAGTGGGAAGCTTTCGCTATGCTGTTCACATAAGAAAGCACAAGCCGATCTGACAAGCTGCAAATGCCAGCGTGGAAATGTCCCCTCCATCCCCTGTGCAGGCAGCTCCTCCCTGCCCAGCACCACCTTGCTGCTTCCCCGGGCTGCTCACACGGGCGGCAGCGGAGGGGCTGCCCCCCCGCCGGCAGCTGGGGACGTGTGGGACTCTCAGGGAGATCTGGGGTCACACTCTTCCAAGCACTGCAAAAATCACGGGGTGGCAATCGTTCCCACTGAGGTGGTTACCCCCTGAACCCAGGGCCATGCTGCCCGGCACTGGGGTGCTCGGGTCCCCATCTTGCAGCCGGCTAGGGGTAAGGCTCCCTGCTCCGGGAGGTGTTCGCAATGCACTGAGCTCCCATCTCCTCCCATAGCCTTTTCCAGTGTCTCCCACAGAGGAAATTCCTCCGGAGTGAGATCATGCCCTCCTTTCCAAGGGAGGTCAGATCTGGGGAGCCAGGAGCTAGTGGTGGGGGAGAGATCCTGCCTGCAGCCTCTGAGCTCCCACTCACCCAACTCCTGAAAGGTGTAAGAGCATCTCTGCACTTTTTATAGTCAGACTTATTTGTTAGCAAATATTCAGCATGCAGAGGTGGTTTATCCTGTCTTAGTGGCTGGTTGCAGCAGACAAGCATTGCTAGATGCTTTGGCGGTTTTTTGTGTTTGTGCCCTGCTGAAGGATAACAGCATCCTTTGGCGAGCACAGCCCCTGTCCTTGTACACAACCCCTGCTCAAGGTGAGGCATCGCAGAGATGCCTAAAGTAGCGTTCTAACCTGATGCAATGAGCCTTATGCTGGTCTCACTACACAAATGTTTGTTTCACGCAGGGGTTTTATTTGCTGCAGAAATAATTAAATTTTGGTACAATGCCTTTAAGATCTTGTGCTTGGCTTGTTAGTGCAGAGTGTAACCCTGGATTGCAGCTAGACCTGTCGTTAATCAGGAGAGCTCAGTACTGGCAGGAGAAGGACCCTGAGAGGCAGATGGACAGAGCAGGCTGTGGCCAGACTGAATACTCATGCAAACATGGGTAGATACGTGACTGCATATTGAAAAAATTCCACTTGCCCTTGTGTGCCAGCCAGCAGACGATGGCACATATACAGTTTCGTGCCACTTTCTGTGGGGTTTCCAGAGGGTCACATAATCTGCTACAAAATATATTGTGAACCTCATTGCTCCTCCAAATTTCAGCCAAGACAGCAGCTGCAAGGCAGGGTTGCAATCTGGCTCATAGCATCGGTGTTCGTGGGTTTCAGCAAGTCTGGAGGACTATGCAAGTTGTGGATGCAACTATGAAAGGTTATGGCAAGCCATGTGGGCTTCAGAAGGGGTATGGGGTCTGAGTTGGTGGCAAAGGTTGGACTGGGTTTTAATCTGAAATGCCTCACCCAGTGCCCAGAGCGCTCTCTTTCATGGCCTTTGGAAAGGATTCATGTGCCTTAAATACAGGTCTCAAAAAAAAAAAATATCTAGTCTATGGACTCATCTAAGCTTTTCTGCAGGTCATCTCCAAGGCAGTCATCCTCGAATGGGATGAGATTTCCCTGCAGATGGCAGCTGGTCAACCAGCTACCGACTTCCTAGTGGTAAACACTACCAGGTAGCGGAGATGAGCCCCACTGGTGTGCAGAGACCCACTGGTGGGACCTGCGTGTGGCCAGAGCGTGCCAAAGGGGCTCCTCAAGGAGACTTTAGAGAGGGGATTTGCAGGTACCTGGGTTTCCGGCATGGCTGCAGCAAGGAGCCCAGCATCAGCTCCAGCACGAGGTGACAGCCGGAGACAAGGTGGAGGGAGGAGAGCCCAGAGCAGGTGCTGCTGTAAAACATTTCCATCCCTTTCTGCTTCGAAAGGCGTGCAGGCTTCCCAACGCCTGCGTGAGCATGGATGCGAATGATATAAATGTAAAATTGGCCTTCTCAGGTTCTGAAGAGCGCAGTTTGCAGCTGGAGATGGATCACCAATCTTCCAGGGAATTGTGCTCTACAAGGTTAAGCATGTTTGCAGAAGAAATATGGATAATGCTCTTATCATGTATGACCTTTACTATATGTGTAACATTGTCAGTGACAAAAATGCCATTTTTTAAATGGTTTTCACACTATGGTATCCAGCCATTAATCATGATGTATGTGAGTGACTCTATATTGTTTCTCTGAAATTGCAGCATTAGATTACTTTCCATCCTGGCTGCTCACATGAATTGTACCCCCTGTTACCATGAGCAAGGTTCCTATTTTCCATGCCTAATGTCATTCTGGCCCTACGTTTACCCAGAGGACTAGAAAGAAACTTCCAAGGCACAAAGACTGCAGCTCTCGTCTCCTTCCTCAGCAGACAATTTGTGCATATGTGCGTATAAATGGTGCACTTACTTTAAGATGTCTCTCTAATCCAGGAGCTGATAAATGACTCTTTCAGATGCCTCTGCTGATGTTGCATTTTTAATGTAGACAAACTGTAGCTTTGGCTCTAGTCTGTGTATCCCTGCTACTGCCATCTCCACTCTTCGTGGGTTAATGTTTCATCTTGCCTGGTATAATTTGGGAGTTTTTACTTCCAAAGTGTATTTTGATTTACAGAAGGTAAAAAGCAGTTGGCAGTTTGGTGTTTACTCTTTTGTGGGCTTTTTTTTTTTTTAATGCAGTGAGCTTTCAGGTGTGAGTGCTGTTTCCCGCTATACATAACTAATTTTTATCTTCCCTGCCTGAAGAAAGATGCCACCCAAAAGGGATGTAAAACAAAATGCCTTACATCCCGCTTGAGCTATGGTTTTGGGGTCACCGTGCGAGCTGAGGTCTGACTGCTCGCTACGGTGCATGGTGGCATGTAACACCTGCCAGTACAGGACTTGTGCAGAGTTCAAAGGGAAAACAGAGCTCACAGGTAGTGACTAACTATGTAGTCATTATTTGTAGCCCTAACAAATAAGCCCGGACTCTTTTTGCCTTTTCCCCCTTTGTTGTTGGCGTTAAAGCACCCACTCAAGAGCTGGGCTGGTTTTAGCAAGGTCACAGCTGTGGGTATCCCCCTCCCAGCCCTGTGCCCAGCCTCAGTGTGCACGCATGCAATGGAGTTGGTGTGCACGGCCAGTGCACGCTCTGCACGCACGCACAGTGCAGGGCATTGCCAGCAGCTCCAGAGCTGCTGCACAAGGCCAGTGGTTCTGCTGGCGGCTGGCATTACAGGCCACGTAAACATGGCTTTGGAGGTATCCTTTGTCTCTCAGCCGGAAAGGAGTTAGCATTATCCGTGGTGTCACTGTGGGCTTGCTGGCAGCTGATCTGCCTTTGATGCTGAAGCAGGAGTGAATTCAATGAGTTGAAGGGAAGTGAAGACTTTCTGATGGAAATAATGTGGATGTGCTCCATCCATGCAGAGCTGTGCGTATCCATGGGGGAAGAGGGATTCCCAGTGTTTGATGTCTCCAAACATAACTCATTAAGGTCTAGTCTTGCTCATTCTCATCAGCTGGAGTGGGGGAGCGGAGAATTTGTCTGTTGGGATGAAAATTATTTTAGAGTAACAAAAAAGTCTGTGTTTTTCTAGCCCATTGCTGATTTTGAGGAAGACCTCACTAGGCCTTTGACAACCTGAGTGACTGGGGAACGAGAGGCTGGAGAGCAGCCCCACAGAGAGGGATCTGGGGGTTCTGGTCGACGGCAAGTTGACCATGAGCCAACAGTGTGCCCTGGCAGCCAAGAGGGCCAACCGTGCCCGGGGGTGCATCAAGCACTGTATTGCCAGCCAGTCAAGGGAGGGGATTGTCCCGCTCTGCTCCGCACTGGTGTGGCCTCATCTTGAGCACTGTGTGCAGTTTTGGGTGCCACAGGACTAAAATGATACGAAGCTACTAGAGAGCGTCCAGAGAAGAGCCACGAAGATGGTGAAGGGTTTAGAGGGGAAGCCATACAAGGAGTGGCTGAAGTCACTTGGTCTGTTCTCTTCTCCCTGGTGACCAATGATAGGACCTGAGGGAATGGCAGGAAGATCTGCCAGGGGAGTCTTAGGTTGGATATTAGGAAAAGGTTCTTCACCCAGAGGGTGGTGGAGCACTGGAACAGGCTCCCCAGGGATGGAGTCACAGCGCCAAGCCTGGCAATATTCAAGAAGCATTTGAACACCCTCAGACATATGGTGTGAATTTTGGGGTTGTCCTATGCAGGGACGGGAGTTGGACTCGATGATCCTTGTGGGTCCCTTCCAACTCAGGACATTCTATGATTCTATGAGCACTCGTGGCCATAGTAGCCCTTGCTCAACTGGATTTATGCACTGCAAGCTCTTACCTGTGTCTCAGGACGTGCATGGCACAGTTTTGGGCACGGCTGAGTGCTGCACCCCCAGGGGTGAAATTGGGAAAGGTGGCAGCCAGGCTCGGTCTGCAATGCCTGGAGACAGCCCCATCCTCTGGAGCCCCACAGCTCTGCCCTCCCTGTGCCTGAGCCCTTCTCACCAGCCTCCCCCTGCAACTGCACGAGAGCATCTTGAGATGAATAAATTAT
Source organism: Theristicus caerulescens (assembly GCA_020745775.1). Lineage (NCBI taxonomy): Eukaryota > Metazoa > Chordata > Aves > Pelecaniformes > Threskiornithidae > Theristicus > Theristicus caerulescens. The sequence continues at coordinate 549,863 of CM036571.1, forward strand.
GTGTGTGTGGGAGCAAATGCAAAACAAATTGCATATGCACATGAGATCAGGCGTGTCTCCTGTCTCTTTGTCTCTATATCCCTGTATGGTTTTGTTTCAAACTCTTGGTTTCCTAATGAATTTCTCCATGCCATGTGCACCGCACTTTGAGACCAATAATGCTGCAAGAGCTTCCCATTTGTTGGTACTGTCAAAAGAAGTAATGTGCCTTTCTGTCTGCCTGTCTCAAACCTGTCTTAGACGAATCCCAGACCTTATTTTCTCAGTTTACTGTGACTTGCTGTTTCTCTTCCCTCATTGTTTTACCTTAATAATAAGCTCTGGAGAACAGTTTGGGATCTTGACACACATACCCAGTCTGGCTGCATAGGGGTGCAAAGGGCGTTTTGGGGGGATGGACCTCCTCCCTGCCTCCCCTCTGTGGACGTGTTGATGTTGGAGACATTACTCCATGTTCCATGCCATGCGATGAGTCAAACTCTGCTAAGTAACTAAATAAAGATGTAATTTTAATGATGATTAAATTGAAGCACCTCATTAATTTCATGTGAGAGGTGGGGAAGTACACGGCAGCTCTTTCCCTAAATTCATTGTTTGTCTGGCCACGAGACATCCCCTCTCAACGTCTGGTTGAGTCTAATTTAAGTATGTAAATTTAATGGTTCAGTAAGTAAAATTGCCTTTATTGTTTGGAATGGTTTGCACAGTAATTTACGAGCTAGCAAGGCTCATTTGATAGGAGTGTATGATGGAGTAGGTGACTACAGTGAAGGACATGTTTATCTTAAGGATACAGGGGAAGAACGCAGATACGTAGCATCTGTAATCAGGGACCTTGGGATAACAGTGCTGCTGGGAGACTCAGGCATGAGCCGGGTCCCCGGGACAAAGGAGCCCTGAGGGCTCGGTCCTCGGGCACACCAAGGCATGGCATGGGTGCTGTCACTGGAGATCACACCAGAAGTGAGAGGTGCCAGTGCACCGGCTCATCTGGGGCAGCCGCTCTGTGTGGGAGCAATGTCACCCCGATGCTCCAGAGAGAGATTATTATCATCCAAGCAAAGGACAAGAGAGCTCGCAGACCACAGGAGAGGCAAGGAAATGTTTTCAGCTGCGGCCAAGTCTTTTTTCCCCCACGATGCTGCTTGGGAAGCCTTTGGCTGGGATGCATGGTGGGCTCGGGCAGTCCCTGTTAGGAAATGAGAGGGTCACTCTGCGTTTGGGGATGGTTTTCCCCAGCAGCACGAAGAACTCGGGTCTCACCTGAGGCTGGATCCGTGGTGAAGCCAGGCTGAGATGTGGGTGGTCCCAGTGACCTCTCTTGGCCATCCTGCCACTGCTGTGCACCGCTGTCCCTCTTTAAGGCTCCTTCATGCTGTAACCAGCTTGTTATTATAGCATTTCTTATTTAAAACAGCTTGCGCTGAGAAGCTTGAAGTGCTTTTCAATGTTAATTAAGCCTCACTACACACTTGTGTTCTGGGAAGTGATTATCACTCTTACCTTGTAGACTGGTATGGGAGGTCGCAGGGCTCTGCCCAGGGTCACCCAGCTGGGCAGTGGCGGCATTGGGAAGAGGTCCAGGACACCCACCCCTCCGGCCCTCCTGACAGCATCCTTGCTATCAAACACCGCTTCCCAAAGCTGTCGTTCGAACAGAGTAATTAAGGCAGCAAACTCTAGTTTGCTTGACTATAGTCTGGCTTCCAGAAGATCTATATAAGGCATGTTGCAGTCATAGAAAAATAAAAAGGAAATGGAAGTGTTACAACACGGAACTGCTCTTTATAAGGAAATGTGGTGGTACAGGGATAGGTAGGAAGGCCTAATCCTTAGAAAGGACAGGGACTTAGCATTTAATTGAGGAGAGCCCCTTGTCGTCATTATAGACATAACCCAGAAAAACTCTCCGCAAATATTTTGTTTTCATTTTGCCCATCTTCCCAGCTTTTATAGCCTCCCTCGGTCAGGCTGGACAGATGTGTGCATTCCAGGTGCTGCCGAGGGTTTCCTTCTCCTCCAGTCTGGGTGCAGAGCAGGAGCGGGCACTGGGAGCAGAGCTTGCTGGGCACTGAAGCCCCAGGGCAGACGTGGGAGTTTGCTCTGCATCCCCCTGGCTCGTGGCTGTGTCCGACTGACAGCTGCTGCACACGGGGGAAACTCTCTGCGCTTTGTCCTGGCTTCACAGCCCACAGAGGTGTCCCTTCCCCATCGCAGGTAGCTGGAGAGATATGGCAGCTATGGCAGCATTTGCTGCAGCTTCTGGTTGCCCCAGCTGGTGGGAGCAGGGCCATGGTTTCAAGAGCTGTTCAACTTAGTATTTGAAGCAGTGGTAAGAAATTTAAGATTTAAGTATTTATGGTCCTGCTTTTATTCCAAGGGTGAAAAGCAGGAAGGCAAACACCACCTTGATGTGCTTTGGCCCTTCGAGTACCTTGTGGGTAGCCAAGACTACAAAAAGATCACTACCACGAAAGCTTTCCAGGTTGGAGACATCCTTGCTGCTCTGCCCGTACCCTATCTATCTGTGCTTGGGCACAGCTTCTGGAGCTGCCAAGATGTATTTAACCCTGTGGCTGCTGCATTGCAACAAGAGACCATTAGCAAGCCGAGCAGCCGTTACATCCCTCTGTGCTGACAGTGTAGCCATTTATTTTGCTAAGTAGACAGTGTGTAGTGAAGAGTGTGATGAGAAAGGAGGGAGGGCTGGGTGATGTGGAAAAAAGGATAATTACAAAAATGAAAGGAAATCTACCCAATTGCATGGACTGTTTTCAGGGGTTGTATTCCTCAGGCTATGTTCAAGACCTCAGCGTCTTCTCTGCAGCGTGTCCTGCTGCTGGGTTGGGCGAGGGAGGAATGGGGCAGCTTCAGCCAAAGAGACAGGAAACTCCTTTTGTCCTGCTCTCCCGTCCCATGTTTGGTTGGTGAGCAGGACCCGCTGACTGCGGGTGGTGATCGAAAAGGAAACAATGGACCTTTTTTCATGGTGGTCTTCCATTGAAGTCAGCTGGTGCTTTGCCCTCAGAGACTTTAAAAAATGAGTTTTGGGGGTTAGTGCTTCCCATTCTCCTTCACGTAATGACCATCCACCAAAAACCCTGGAGCCAGTCAGTTTGAGCTGTGCCGCTGCGAGGATTTTCCTCTGCTGAAATGAGTATCAGACTAAACCGCAATACTTGTTTATTGTTGTGGTTTCCTCTCATTTTATTTGCTTCTGAGCCTCAAGTGTGAGAAGGCACACACCTGGGTTTTAAATAGCTGTTCGTTCTTTGCTGTTGTTTCTTGGGTTGCTTTCTGAGGTCTCGCAGACCCCAGCTGGGAGAGGCTGCTTCAGGCAGAGACACTGCCTGCTCATGCCTTCGGGGAAAGGGCTTTTAATGCAGTGGAAATACGGGAAAAAGGGTAATACTGGTGTGGGGAAAGTAACATGAACACTTTGCAGCATTAGGGACAGAAATGTGCAACTAACATAGAAATCAGCCAAGTTTATTCCTAACTGACTTAAAAACTGTTCCTGCACTCAGCAATGAGCAAAGAGAGACCGTGTGCTCTGCTGCCTGGGGCAGGCACTGGGGAAACCCCAGCTGGGGCCACCGGCACCCGCTGCCGGGGTGTCCCGAGGGTGGTGGAAGGGTGTTCCTGCTCAGATTGGGATTTTTTGCATGAGCATTGCATTTCTGCGTACAGCAGGGCTCCCCACTAGGCAGTCATGCGGATGTGCAGCATTTTGTCTCCAGCACGGGCTGCAATGATGGGCAACTGCCCGTTCCTCTGCCTGCAGCCGACCCAAATGCAGGCAACGTGTGGCAGCGTGAGCGGGATCCTCAGAAGGACGGCAAAAAAGTGCAGGCACCGTGGATTGCATACAGAGCCGCTATCGAGGGCCTTGAGTCCAATTAGACTATATTAATTACCTTTTGAGCTAGCCTGCAGCTTTTTGAAATTCCAGCATCATCTCCACCGTGAACACCTTTTAGATCCTTCAAAGGGCCAGGGCTGCCGGGTACCCCGGGCAGGCTGAAATCTCTTGAGTTGCCCAGGCTCAATTATGTCTTTCAACACAGCTTGTCACCTCTAATCCTAAGGCCCAGATAGGAGGGCACTGACCTTTTCAAGTCTTGGAAAGGTTGCTCAAATGAGGATGACAACCCAACAGGAAAAAAAAAGGAAAAGAAAAAAGGGGAACAGGAAACTCCACCTGACATGGAAATAATTTCGTGTGTCCGTGTGAAAGGTTTTACTCTGCCTTCACTTACATAATTTATCAATTTAGAGATTAGTAAAATTGTACAGTCTGCGAGGAGAGGCAAATTGGTGCATTACAAAGCTTTACAAAAGATCTGTCCTAACCGAGATAGGAGAGAGAATGAACTGCCACCTCTGGACAAAGCAGTTTAGTGCTAAAAAATTATAATGTCGGTTTTGGCTTTGCCTAGAATTTATATTTTATACAATGAAATGAAGGAGATCTCTGCCAAAGTCTTGAAATGGCAGTCAATATTTTCAGGTTCTTTGTTTTAAACTCATGGGAAGGGGGGGTTATGGATGTAGTGCGGGTTAATCTTTTGTGGGGGGAGGTTGTTGTTATTTATATTACGGTATTAGGGTGCTGAGAGGGCTGGTAGTATGGTTGGTTTTGATGGAGAAGATATAAAAATTTAATGATGGAAAACAGATATGCAAAGCAACAACAAATTATCTGCCTGAGTTGCGCTGCTTTTTCCTGGGCAAAACACAAATAAAGAAAGTGCATAAATGATAATGAACGAAAATGTCAATAATTGAAGATCTGAGGCACATGGGTAGGGAAACTTTTGTACTAATTATCTAAGTTTCAATCTTGCAGTGTCTCTTTCAGGAACAGAGCAGCTTTAGCTATTTGAATCATTTCTTGATCATGCAAACATCCATTGAAATAAATTCATTTTTCTTCCGTGCTTTTCAGCTCTTTTCCATAGCCCTGGGATGTGACTGTCTTTATATTAATAGGAACTGCTGCCTGACAACCATTAAATGTGCATTTAAGCCTTTTGCATACCCTGAACATGCTATAGCTGTTCCATGTCATGACTGCTGACGAGCGGGGTCAGGCCCTTTCCTCAGTAGATATTGCTGAGCCTATTAGACTCTAACGGGGTTAGAACAATTGATATTTACAGCCCTGCCATGGCCAGCCAGATTTTTGCAGCCAGCACAAGGGCTGGCAGCACAAGGGGTCCAATATTGGGCTGAGCCGCTGGCTGAGGAAGGTAGAAAGGGTGTTTATCTCAGTTCCCAAAGGCAGGTGAAATTAGGGAGAGAAGCTTCCTGGCTGGATGGGATGAGTGTTTCCGCTTTAAGATTTATTGACAACACCAACTTATTAGACAAAGTCTTTTGGAAATGCTATGGCTTGGCAGGTTGGAGTTGCAAAGGCAGGGCTGTGCTCACCGTTTCTCCCTGGGGTGCAAACCCACCCTTTGCCTGGTCTCTATGCTCTGCTCTGGTCCCATCCGAAACGCGCAGCGGTGGCACCCACTTGTGCATCGTGCACTGGGGTCCGTGGGCGACGGGCCGGGTAAATGCATGGCAGGGATCACCGCTTGCTGAACACAACCTCCGCCTAATCGAGGGGTTTGATGGTGTGTGATTATAACACAACCGGTGAGTTTTGGTTGATGAATGCTTTCGGGTAAGGCACGGAAAAAGGTCAGAAACTCAGTGTACACAGAAATGGCGCAACTAGAGACTGGCTAAAGCCAGTGGTTTGGAGTTGTCGTGCTGCACTGCTCATGCCATGCAGATCATTCCCCAGGGGTGGAATCCCCAGGGCTCCCCAGAAGCAGGAGCTTTGCACGTCCAGGTGCCATGGCAAAGACCTGGCGTGACGCTTGGGAAGGGGATTAGTTGGAAGTCCATTACTTGAATTCATGGGGTTTTTTTTTGCTTTGGCTTCAGACAGAAGTGGAAACCAGAGCAAAGCCTGACCTGGTTACATAAGAGAAAATGTAAAAATAACCCGCGAGCGTGAGAAGGGAAAGCGCAGGAGAAGTGGACCCGTGTGACAGTTCCCGGAGCTGTCCTGGCTCCAGCAGAGATGCTCCTGCTCCTCAGTTGGACCACTCTTATGGGGTGATTATTTCAGCCTACAGAAGCCTGTTGTTGCAATTAAACACTCAGAAAGAGCAGAAAACAGAAGGGAACAGAGTGAATAGAGAGGTGAAAGAGCCTCACTGCGGCGAGTATTAAGAAATTATCTCCTGCTCTGAAATGGTTTTGGGCCCAGAAGACAAGACAGCAAAGGGAGATGATAGACCTTGCTTGGAGCTGGGACTTTGGAGGACAAGAGGGACAGCTCTGCCAAACAGGGTCCGACAGGTTTTTGGATTTCGGTGTTAGGATGAGACTCGCCGGAGCGCCGGCTTGGGGCACTTCTGGTCCATGCCTCACATCTGCTGCTTTTCCAGTTTGTAGAGATGACTTAGGGCAAAGGATGAGGAAAATAAAGAAAGGCGTGGTATTTCTTTTCACCTAGGGATGTCACAGGGCTTTGCAGAGACCAGCAAGTCCTGTCTGATAAAGGGAGAGCTTGTGAACAGAGCGGGTTAAGTGACCAGCAAGGTGAGGTGTTTGTGTGCGCAGGAAAGAGAAAGCAGAGCTCCTGAGCCCCAGGCTTCCTGATCCATGCAACTAAACAACAAAAAATATATAAGAAAACTGAATAATTCTTTCAGCTAACTGCAGGTGAGCACTTTCCCAAGGTAGCTGTTCTCCTCTTTATTCCGCTCGCTTTAGCATTCGCGATGCACAAGCAGCCAGCTAGCTCCCTCCTGGCAGGTTATAAATGTCAGTCAAGACAAGGAAAGTCCGAATCCCCCATGTCATGGCGTGACAAGGAGGCCTGGATGGTGGTTAAGCGAAGAGAGTAAAGGCTGATTTAGCACTCTCCATGTTAAAAAGACTTTGAACGGGCAAGTAGGTGTCAGCGCAAGGTGACAGAACAACAACCCCGGGCGTCCTTAGGGTGCACTTGCTGCTACAGCAAGAGCTGTTTGTGTGCAAATCGCCTGCTGGAAGTGCCAGGCATCCGACGGAGTGGCTGGTGTTGCTGCTACTTTTTCTTTTTTCCTTTTTATTTTTAAAAACAGATGTGTTTTGGAGTTGTGGGCAAGGTAGAGATGGGAAGTTGCATTAAGAAAAAGCACCCAAACCGTGCAAGAAGCTGCCCAAGGCACACGGATGTGCTGCAGCTCGTGGCCCAAATGCTGCTGGCGATGCTGCAGGGATGGGGCTGGGCTGGGTTTGTGCCACCCCAGGGTTCCCTGCAGAAGGGAGCCCGGGTTTCAGCCTCACCCTCCTTCCAGCAGCCCGTTGCCGTTTTGGCTGGCAGTGCAGCACTGTGCCGCAGCACCGTGCCGCAGCCCCGTGCCTGGTGCCAGCTGGGCTGGTGGCTCTGGCCGAGGCGAACCCCCGGCAGCAGGGTTGGATGTATGGCCCCGGGGCACCCACGACCCACTTGCAGCCCCTTCCCCACCCAGGGCCCCCACCACCGGGCAGCGCTGCCTGCCCCAGGCTGCCGCCGCCTGCTTTTGTCTCGCTGGCAGCGCGCGGGGGCGACTCGCTTTGATTAATATTAACACTGCGTCAGCGGCTCCTTCCCCACTGTTTTAGTAGAGGACTTCTCCTTCGGCATTGATCCGCCCTGAGTCCACCAAGGGGGTGAGGATCAATAGGCGAAATGCGGGCACAGCTCTCCTGCCGCCTTTTATTTATTCCTCCCTCTTATTTATTTATTAGTTAATCTGATTTATATTTTTTCAGCTGCTTTCATCTACTGCAGGGCAGTCTGGTCTGTCTGGGGGAGGATCAGTCAGCCAGTTGGCCATGAGGATGGGCTCTGTCTGGCAAAATTGCCTGTGAAAGAGTGCAATCCTCCATCCGGCAGGCCATGTCTGCCACTGAATATTGTCATCCCGATGCTGTTTGCTGGGATGGCGCTGCCGGGCAACCCCCCACCCTGCCCGCCATTGCGCAGCCCTCCGCCGCGGCACTCCCCCCCGCCGCACGCCTCCTCTGCTCGCAGCATCTCTCCCCTCCGCATCCGCTATAATTGACATTTTCCATCTGACAGGTTCTGTTTTCCCTTCCCGCAGTTGCTAAGGAAACCAGAGAGAGGGCCCGGGAGCCATTAGCTGCCGTCATCGCCTGCCCGTCCGCAGAAATGTCACTTCTGCTAACGAACACGGGAGGAAAAAAAAAAGAAGTTAAAACCCCAACAAAACACAGCGCCAAGCTGCTGTCGTGTTAAAGAAAAGGGGGATGGTGTAAGGGCCCCCTGCCTCACCTCCCCGTGCAAGGGTGGTACATCCCCACCCTGATGCAGTGGCAGGGCTCAGCATCCTTTGCCTGGTCCACCTTTGCCTGGTCAGCCCCTGCAAAGCGCGGGGGCGAGGGGTTGTCCTGGCCGGGCACTGGTGCCCATGGCTGTCCCCAGCCCTGGGAAAGGGCAGAGAGGTGCCTGTGGGGGTTTCTGGACCCCCAAATGGAGGCGTTGAAGCCCCAGCTGCCCTCCTGCAGTGCATAACCCCCCTGGGGCCAGGGCTGCAGGTACACGAGCAGCCTCCCCCGGGCTGCTTGCTGCCTCCCTTGTGCCGCCCTGTTGTGATTTTAAATTCTTTTGAAGCGCTTTGTTATTAAAAAGTAGACGGTCGCCCTTCGCCGCTCCCCCACGCGATGGTGGGGAGATGGGCTGTGGCAGCCCTTACAACTCCCTGTTGAATTAAGTTTACACAAAGTAAACATCTGTTGACCAAACCACTGTGGTTCTGCATCATGCTATGCACAGGTTGCTGTGTGGTGTGGAAGTTAAGACTTTGCTGCCGTCTTCGTAAATTCCTGTGGCATTCCTTCTGCTTCTGTTCGGAAACTTTTATTCCCCATCATGGTTTCCTCATTCCCTTCCCCTCTTATTTAGAGAAATGCCAATATTCTACTAATTGGAAAATCAGATACAATGCGAACCAGTGGCTCGTTGGAAATCCCACATGCAATCTGTGGTGGAGCTGGGGAGAAAGCTAAAATTTCCTGCATCCTATTTTGGAACATTTTCCACGCTACTGTGATTCTTTACTCCTTCCTCCAGATATCAAACCAAAGGAGACCCGGGCTCCTCAGAGACACTGCCAGCTCCACACACGCCCCAGGCTGTCCTCTACAACCTGCTCCAAATGAAGACAGAAATCCTTCTCTGTTCTATCAAGTCTGTGTGACCAATGTGATTACGGTAGATTCGATGAAAATTTATTCCTTTTGCTCATGGAAGTGCTCACATGCAGCAAAACCTTCTGGGACTTTTGCTTTATTATTTGACAGAACTCAGTGCACACTCATCAAATAACTTTTTCAAATATTTGTCACGATCAGGTCTGGTTTTGGTGAAACTGTGCCACACTACATCTAGGACCATGAACTTTGCCAAATCTCAAGTTTTAAGAAAATCTTGAACTACTTGGACGTTCAAATGACCTCTGAGAAGTTTGAATTTCTGGTCTCTGGCAAGTTAGCGTTTGACTTTTGTGCTGGGTTTTCTGCTTTCCTACTTGTGGTCCTTGGTCAGTGGTGGGCAGAGAAAAGCAACCTCAGAGAGCAGAAGGCACCAGACCCCTCCTTCCCTTCTGAAGACGTGTCACCATTGCCAGCTGAAGGGTTTCAGCCCTGCGTTTCCCTCCACAGATCTGTGGAACACAAAACTATGAGCCAGAGCTTTTCACAGGGTTTCTTGTGCTGTAGCTTTGCCCACTTCTAGCAGCCAGCTGAGAATTAATTCGGCAGGCTGCTGGCTGAAGGCAGCGGGTGATTCAGTACGAAGGGTTGGTGTGAGTGCCGTGCCCTCCGGATCCTGAGAAGCAGCCGGAGACGGTGCCACAAGCATCGTGCAGTTTCTTGTCTCTGTTACCCAAACCAGGTTTCCAGCCTCTCCCATGCGTCTGGATGCTACTTGTCGCAGATGCAAGAGAAGCAAAAGACTTGCTCAGCCCCTTAGGACAGGTACAGGAGGCCAGCAAGGCTGCGTGGTGTTGGAGGGGACGGGAAGGTGCGTCGGGGGGGTTCTCTCTGTGTTTTGCCACCATGAAACACCTCCTTCCCCCCCGGCACCAGCTGTGTTAGCAGGGGTGATGCACCCCGCCGTCCAGCCCCGTGCTGGTCTTGGGACCATGGAGCCCCCATCGCTACTCGTACGCTGTCACTGCCTGGCCCGCAGTTACCTCCGGGGAGCGTTTCCTTTGCTGTAGAGCAAGAAATGGCCACATAAAGTGAAACAAAACACTTCCCTGAGCGAGCGAGGCAGGTCCCGGCAGCTGCAGGGCCGGCGGGGCGATGTGCAGGAGGAAGAGGAGGGATGGAGTGTGCGAGCTCGGTCTGCCTGGCTGGCCAACGGGGAGGGGGACCCTGGAGACTTGCTGACCAGTGTTTTGGCTGTTTGGTCTTCTGATTTTATTTATTTTTTTCTTTGCGGAGAGTGAGCAAGCCCCAAGGAGAGACCTGATGTATAGAGCTTTATTTCCGTCTGCTGCCTGCTTTATGGTATTCTTCCTTACCTCTGTGGGTAAATGTTGGCTCTTTAGTGGCAATGACTGCATCTATTATGCAAGGCTGAGGAAGTGGTGAAATAACAGCATGAGAAATGTGCTCGAATGAGTATTCAAATGCGAACATAAGGAGTGCAGTCAGTGTAGCACTGAGTCCTGAGGGACGTAGGAGCTTTGGTTCGACTTTTATTTCTTTAAAAAGAAAGCCTTAACCCTCCCACCCCCTGGGTATTATTTTCAAATTAATTACTCTCATTACATTAATTGTGTGAGTGCCTGTTCTATTTCCCCCCCTTTCAGTGGGTTAGGCTAGAACAGGGCTGCTAAAAATATAAAACCTAGGAATCACACAGCAACAATTAATCCAGAAAAAGGAATGCTATTGCTGCACACACTGTCCTTGTTTAACAGATAATAAATAACAATTAATAAATGATCCTGTGTTGGAGCACTCCCTCCCCCCAGATGTAATGCTGATAAATTTCTCCCTCGCTTGGGGGTTAGGGAATGCCGGCTGTTTAAAGGCAAACTACAAATCTAAAATGAAAATTGAGTTCTGCCTTGTCATATGGCTCAAATGCCCTCCTGTCTAGGCTGGGGTGGGCATTCATCGCAGCTGTGATGTATGTTTTAATTTACCTAGTCTATGTTATTAGATTATAAGCCCCTTAGGGCAGGGATCTCATGTTTTATACCTCTAAAGCACTGCACACACCTATTGAACTATATAAATACCTTTTACAAAATGAATTTGTCCTCCTGCTGTGAAATCCTGCCATGCCTCCTGGTTTGCATAAATATCCTAGGACATATCAGTCTGCGGCGATTTTGACACTGGGGCTCCTGTGGAAATTCCAGTGGTGCCGATATCCCAAACGCTGTGACAAATCTGACTGTGCCGGGGAGGGGAGAAAGGTCCAATAGATTTTGAACTGGTTTGCGTTTTTTTTTTTTTTTTTTAAAAAAAAAAACTGTAGTCTCTTCTAGTATGTTTTATGGGGTAGATGCTGGAAGCCTGGTCAGCTGGGACATTCAGTGAGTGTTTCATGGCTTGGCTCCATTTCTACATCCGTGCTGCGTTTCCCAGGGCTGCCCGGGGGCAGGGTGGCTTCTCCCACCGGTGTTGTCTCCTGGTTTTACCCTTGCTCTGAAATGTCGCCAGTAATGAGCAACCTAACCCACTGGATTTTCCCTTCTCTTGTGTTTTCATGTTTTTAATCTTATCCTGCTAAATTTCTGGTTTGTTACCAAAGCATCCCTCTCCCCGCTCTTTGGTGCTGTAGCGCAGCATCTTTTCACTGAGGATCTTCAAAGCACTGTCGGGAGTGATGTGCCAGGGCTCGGTGAAACACGGCGGCGATGAGCCCACCTGCAGTTATTTCTGCCTGAATCCTGGGAGCAGTAAATGAGTGTTCAGGCTGCTGCCTATCCATATAGGTTGTTGTGTGGTCTGCACTCACCTACCCTGACTCAATCCTTAGCCCCAAGTACTCTATCAATAAACTCCTCTGCCAGACTCACAGCTTCTGCTGAAGCTACCGAATATCTTAATGAAAAATATCCAGACTGCAAACACTTGAGAATCTACTGTATCTTGTAAGTTGATTTTACTTAAGCTTTTGGGTTTTTATATTAATATGCATCTCTCTTCTGGTCTAAGCTCTTGGACTTTCGTTTTCTATCCATTTATATTGAATTATTAAGAGGAACAGGCAGATAGATTCATGTCTCTCAACTTTCTTCTCTGGTCACTGCCAAATACAGGCTTAGTGTCCCTAGTGTAGAAGTGCTAATTCAAAAAAGTTCATTAGTTTGTTCTCATTAAGTCAAAATACATATTATTAAAGCAGAGGAATCTGGAGTTAATCCCTGACTTGAGTAGATGTGCTTGCTATTTACACCGTTTTAAATGTCATAAAACTTACCAAGTGCTCATATCCCTGTGCTCCCAGTAAAACAGCATTACAAGAAATGACCGATTGCCTGAACTATTCAAAGAATACGTAGAATTTCCTACCGCGTGAGAAAGGCAGAACAAAAGGTGAGCTAAGAGCTAAATGGGATTAGGTGGTAAAATATTTTTGCTTGCCCTGCTTCTGCAAATATGGCTCCCATGGCTATGATATTCTGAGAGGACTGACCTTCCCAGCACAAAATTCGAGCCTGCTTTCCATGGGCAGATCTCAGAGGAAGATAACTTCAGGGTTCCCAGTAGCACAGGAGTTGAGCACAACTCTACTCGTCTCCAGGTCTCAGAAGAAAGCTTCTCTGCTGTCCCAGCAATGCTTCTCCAGGTGCATCCTCAAATCTTGGGCAGCCTCTGTGTTAGAGGGGAGACCTCCAGTCAGTAAGCTCCTGCAGTGCAATTGCATAATTAAATAATTCTTGGGATATCTTGAGAAGATTTTCACAGTAGTGTTTATTATCTGAACCGTAGGCTGCTCTTAATGTCCTGGCTGCTGTCTGAAAGGGAGCAAGGGAGGAAGCAGCACCTTGTTCTTTGCATCAGCCCAGACTTTAATAAGCAGTTGAGTTGCTTAGAGCTCACAGCAGAGCGGGTGAGATGAAAATCTGGCAGGTGACACCACCATCCTGCAGGAAATCAGTCACAGGGCCCGTTCTCTACTTTCTTACCACTTCTGCACCGGGAGGACATGGACCGGTGTGCATGCGAGGCCAATGTACAATGTCATGAGAGCAAATCAGTGTGTCCTGCTTCCCCCATGGCTTTGTGCAGGTTTATATGGCCCACCCGTGATATTACTGCACTCATGAATCTTCTGGTGTGAGATCAGCATCCCTGTTGCTACTATTGAAGAAAAAGTATTTCCTTCGGTCTCATGAAAGACACAGCTGAGCACAGCCCTGCATGATATCCCACAGCTGCTTCTTTCAGTTCGGTCCCACGTAAATCACCGTGCTCCAGCTGGCCATGGTGCCTCTGGACAACACAGCACACGTGCCATGGGATGTCACCGGAGCTGTCTCACCAAGGGCAGACTCCTGGTGGGGATGCTGGGTGGGGGACAGCAAGCTGGGCCCTCTCCACACGGTGGCCCCAGCCATGTCACTGCTTGGCCCTTTGCGTTGCATGAACTGGGCAGAAAATGACTGATTAGTTTTCACTTGGCTTAAGCTCATTGCTCAATCTGTGTGTGCCTTGGAAAGCTGTGGACAGACCTGGCCTGAAACCATGGAGCCTGGAGACAAACTGGGAAGATGGAGAAACACAAAACAAAACGTGATCCAGTAAAACAAAGGAACAACATTTCCCAACTTCAGATTCTTAGAAAGGTTCATTTGGGATTTGGTTTGGCTGAGAGCAATGGTGAACCAGCCCCTCTCCAGCTTCAGGCCATGGTTAGATGTCCTCTCCTGGGTCCAGCTGTCCCCACTGGGGCTGTAGCACAGCAGCTGTTGGGGGTTCCCATGCATGCGGCTCTGATGGTGGGAAAAGTCTTTGGAGGGTGTGTTTCTGGCTCAGCGATTCCCTGAAAGCCACCCCCCCACCTGTGGCAGGGCCAGCAACGCTGCCACAGGCGTGACCGTTTCCAAATGATTTGCACGTGTTGGCAGTTGCCTGGAGAGAGCTTTTTCTCCTGTTTTCTGTGCTTGTGTTTTGCTTCATTCATGTGCATCTTGGCTGCTTCCCCCAGGAAGGAAACATCAGGTGGGTTTTGTGCCTCAGACAAGTTGGGGCATGAGCCAGGGCTGGGGCAGAGACCCCTTTGGCAGCAGGGTGGTCCCCTGAGTCATCGATGGGCTACCATGTAGGGCAGACGTTTTGCACAGTGCTAGTGCCTAGGCTTCACCAAGGGTCTGCTGAGACCTCCACGGTGTCCAAGGCGAGGAAGGTGCGAGTCCCTGTGCCACTGGGCTGAGGCCAGAGGTAGCTGTGGTTGCTGATCACCCCTAGTCCTTGTGCAGACCCCAGGCCACCTCCAAGCCTGCCACTGCTCACTGTCCAGGTCCTTGGGGCCCTTCCTGGTCCTCTCCAATGCCACACCATCTCCTGGGTCTTTCTGGAGTTTGCTCTGGGAGAAGGGGAGACGTTCACCCAGTTTCCTCAGGAGAGCAGCTTCCCATTAGCAGGTTGGCCCTTTGCTATCAAACGTCTTTTTGGGGCAGCATTTGGAGCTGGTAGCATCAGCAGCATGTACGTGGCAGCCATTAACTTCATCTAGACTATGTCTAATCTGCTTCCTACCTGCAAAGCAGGGTCAAGTGCTACAGGGATGGACAACATAATCCCAAGTGCCCTGAGCTACCTTCATTCTCCATGGACTGGACATGAGACTGCGGCTTTCCTCCATCCCCTTGAAGGGCTCCTCTAGTTGCCTCTCACCTCCTCTGCAGGCATGTTGGAGGTCAGAACTTCATTTTATGGAGCAGGAAAGCACTGAAATTCAGCTATTTCACAGAGTGAGGAAGTCATGGAAAGGGGAGTTTGTGTTCCTGTCCTCCAAGCACCGTCCAGTCCCTCTGGGTCTGCAGAGAGGTGGTGCATGGCAAAGATTCCTGCTGCCTGCAGGGCTGGCACGTGAGGGCTGGAGCCACCTCAGTCCCTGCACAGCACAGATTTGGGGTCAAGCTGGTGGCCGGGGTCCGTAGGGGCAGACTGTTGGTATAACTGCACCCACATGGCAATTGCAAACCAGGGTGCTGGTTTTCTGGCTGCATGGACACGCACAGCCACTGCAGCGGGAGCTGTTCCCGGGGATGTCCGGGCTGGCTGCAGTGCTTCAGACATGCCAGTGCACTGTGACTCCTCGTCCCGGGAAGGGACACAGGCCGGTGGCTGGTTTCATGTCTGGCCATTGACAGGCCCTGGCGATGCCTCTGTGAGTTGCTCTCTATTCTTTGCACCACTTTGACGCCACGCTGAAGCTGGTCTTAAGGGAGATGTCTTAGCTCGCAGGGCGAGCCGGGATGGAGGCTGCAGGATTTGTGTGCTGCTTCCTTGTTTTGCAAGAGGGGAAGCTGGGAAAGGGCAAGAACCTAAGCCTCTGTGAAGCTCTTGCACCCTTTGTGCTTGCCTGCAAAGATTTGTGGAGGTTCCCCAAAGGCAGGAAGGTCTTTTTTTTGGGGAGTTGCTGTTTACTTCGGTGGCACGGGTGTTGAGCGTGGGATTTTAACGTCTCTGAGCATGAGCGTCCACGGTGGCATTGTTCCCGCAGCCCCGACTGTGCGCTCACAAGCCTGCTGCAGGCTGTACTAAAAATAGGATGCAAACATCATCCCTCCGCCACCATCCAATCAGCGGCGCGGGGACGCGCGCCCCGCTCGCCGTCAGCTGCCTCTCCCCTCCGGCTCCCAGGCTGTTGACAACTCCGGACAGACTGGAGAGGGGGATGGTTCTCCTTCTAGGAGAAAACAAGAGCTTCTCCTTAGGAGTCAGAGGAGAGCTGGGTGTTTGAGCGTACGGGGCCGCACACAGAGCGACTCGCACCAAGCCTCCTGCCCTTTGCTGCCCGAAAAGTCTGCTCTGGCTGCTCATGCTGGAAAAGCAGTTGGGAAAAGTTGGAAGCTAAGGTGAAGAGTGAGATCATTTCCAGTGGTGTAGCCAGAGGTCTTATCTGTAGTGTCAGCGTGCAGATTTGGTTATGAACAAGTAGGGTGAGGTTTGCT
Organism: Theristicus caerulescens; assembly: GCA_020745775.1. Classification (NCBI taxonomy): domain Eukaryota; kingdom Metazoa; phylum Chordata; class Aves; order Pelecaniformes; family Threskiornithidae; genus Theristicus; species Theristicus caerulescens. Next base: position 566,062 of record CM036571.1, read on the forward strand.
GCTCTCATCTGCAGGACACCCAATTTTTCCAACATATTGCTGTGACCCAGAGTCTCCAAGACCCCATCCCCTTTCCCAGGAGCATAACTGGGAGGCAAGGTTTTGGAAAAACTAGCCAGGGGGTTTAATTCGACAGTATTCTTCTAACATGTGCTGTTAAGCATCACCGAGTTGCAGATCATTTGCAGTAGCAAAGGGCAAAATCTATTTTTTCTTCCAAGAGGAGTTGATTCAAAACTGTTATTCCATTTCCTCTACCATAATTGTTCTGTCGATAGTGCTTTACAGAATATTTACAAGATATAGTAAATGCCATAAAGTACCTATAATCTTAGACAAATAGAATATACAAGTTATTGCTTCAGATGCAAGAACCTTCGCTAGAAATGTAAATCAAACCTTTGCTGAGCCTCAGAACATGGAAGATAATATTTAGGTTTTATTAGGTTTCATTTCTATACCTCCTGTACTTTCCAAGGTTGGGTTAGGAGTAGACATGCCAAAATCCTAAGGGGGAACCTGTAATTACAAGATTCACAGCCTGTTTATACAGGCTGATGAAACCTGAATAGGTCTGACAGCTACTGCCTTCACTTCCAAACTTACGGCTGCATCTCCCATCCTCGGAGCACAGGGAGTGTTATCTGTTGTTCATAGCAGGGTGATGTTGTAGTGGTTTGCTTTGCAAGACAGACCCTGAAGGCTTTTCTTCCTGTTGGTGAAGTTAGGGAAGGGCCACCTACCTTTGCTGTTCCAGCGGCTGGGGGGTACCGCTTGCTCTGGTTTGTATGTGTTGGCTGGAAAGCTGTGCACGACTGGGAGCTCTGGTCTCTCCCTGATCATGTGTGTTATGTCCATAAACCCCAATGGGAGTCTGGGAATCAGCACCCCAGGTCAAAACCATCCAACGCCGAGAGATGTCAAAGGATCCCAGAAGACTTGATGGAGGTACCCAGAAAAGTGTCTTTCCATGGGCCTCTTGGTTTTCTAAGCCTTAAATCTATGCTAAGATTTCTCAGGAAACAAAGTGGGAAGGAGAAACCCATGGGACTTTCCCTGACCCCCCTCCAGGCAGGAATTACAGTATGATTTAAAAGTGACTAAAAGCAAAGCTGCTCATTTCTGCTAACCCCATCCTCTGTGTCCCATGTCATGCTGCAGCTGCAAGGGCTGTCTGCCTAGATTTTGACTAGATTTGGTATTTGAAGCCTTCCAGATGTCAAGATGCAGCTGAGAGCTGGAGCCCTATCCCTGCAGCCCCCAGTGGAAGGACCATGCTCCTGGCCCAGCGGCAAAACGGCCACAGTATCCCAACCCAGACAGACCTGTTTGGGGATAAAGGGACAGAATACATTGGGAAAAGCTCCTGGGCTGATGCTGCCAGATTTGGATATTTTGCAGCTCCAATGAGGGGCAGAGCAGAGACATTTAGGCTCACGGTTAGTGCTTTGAGCAGCGATGCAGCTCCTCCACCCATCTTCCCAGAAAATCAGTTCCTGCAAAGCCACATCCACGTTCAGCTGGGCTCTGACCCATCCAGATGCCCCGTTGCTCCTCCGCTGGTTCTCCCAGAAGTTTTTCCTGGAGCCAGGGAGATCCTGTCTGACTCCATTAGCAGCTCTTTTTGAAAAGAATCAGTGCAGGAAATCCAGTCACCCCAACTCCACCCTAAACCCTACTATTCACCAACAAATCCCTTTTACTAAACCTCACTCACCAAGAAGAGCCTCTCCTCTTTCAAATACAGGAAAGGATTTTTTTTTACCCATTCCCAGGACTTTTTCCTGCCATGCTCCAATCTTGCCCTGGGGGCCTTCCTCCCAGCAGCCTGCATTGCCACCGTCAGTGCCCTCCCATCCACAGCCAGCAAACCTAGCTCCATCTCCTCCTCCTCCTCGCCCTGCTGCTGTATCAGTGTCCTGGGACGGCTCCCTGGGAGCAACAGGCTCTGCCGAGCCCCAACCGCATGTTTTATTTCCCCCCGAGATATAAGTAAAACAACATTATCTCATTGCATTACATCTCTCCATGCCAGGGGCTCTGCAGCTTTTTGTAATATCAGAGCAAAAGGCAGGGAAGGGCTCAGTGCTGAGGGGAACAATAGGCCTTTAAAAAAATCACCATTTCTTTTGTATTAGGTGCATACGTTAAAAGGATTGTTCTTACTCTTTTAAAACACTAAGTTTCTTGCTGGGCAATTAACATTCCCCAAATGACAGTAGCTGCGAGTTGTATCTGTGGAAATGGGTGCTGGTGGAAAGACATATTATACTAAAAGGTTGGTTTGGTGGTTGTTTTTTAAAGGAAGGATGTTTTCTATTAATTATCTTTTATATACTCAAACACTGTCTCCCATTACTCTTCCAAGTCAGGGACAGTGAGAGATGTGTCAGGGCTGGGGAACAACACACAAGCAGTAAGATTAATTGACACTTAGAAATCAGATTGTGATGAATAGATCTCAGCCTCCCAAGGAGATCCATCTTCTTTAGGGTGCATTTAGGGCTGAGGCTGCCTTTAATATATGCAATGAAGCATCTTTACCTTGCATATGATACTGCTGCTAACCCCGTGGCATGACATCCTCGCCGCGTATGGCTGACTGGTGATAGGATATTTTTCAGTCCACCGGTTAGTGGTTTCTTGCTTTTTTAGGCACTTTTGAAAGTGCTAAAGCGCAGTGTACATGAATCCGATGGCCAACAGCCTGAGGGCTTCTGAACCTTCGGAGGGGCCAAAGTTTTTCTCTTTTCTTTCCCACTCTTCAACACAGATGCGTTTCATTTCAAGTGTAAGAGACATTGTCACCCTCAGGCAAGCTGCCCCCTCCCCAAACTCCTTTTTAATCAGGCTATTTTCTGATGGTCTACCTCTCCGTTCAGCGTTCAAAGCACCACAGATGCTACTGTGGAAGTGATTACAATTTCATTAGTTGTACGAGCCAGGCAGGAGGAAAAGCGATACAGGAGGGGTTTGATTCAGCATCGGGAAGAAGGACGCAGGGTATGCCTATCAAGAAGATAGAAAAACAGATGCCCTAAACGCGTAAAGCCACGTTCAAAAGAGCAGTGCAAATCGGCGAGCCTGCAGGAATAACACCACGGTGGGAGCGGGGCAGCTGGTGGGGTGCACGCCCACGGGACCTGCCCTGGCTTCTGCAGCACTGGCAAAGGCAGGGGCTGTGTGCTATCTTTGGGGTTACCCCAGCCGTTCCTGACGGGAAGCTGGGGAGAAAGCGGGAGAGAAATCTTACTGGTGGCATCTGCCTTTCTCCATAGTGTCGCTGCTGCGACACAGCAGCTTCTCCCATCCTCTACCTGCCTAACTTCAGCTCTGCTCCACGTACCAATTACTTATTCCACTGTGTACGTACTACCCCTTTGAAAAACAAATAAGCAGTTGAAAACAAACACATTTAGCTAGCCGTTTACATGGCACTTGACAAACACAGATTACAGCATGTTCCTGCCCCCAAAGACTTTACAGTCTCAGGAAGGCAACACAAACACAAAGCAACAGATCCTGGGAGGAAGAGCTGAGGCAGGTGCTGATGATGTTCCTGAAGGAGGGAGGATGGGAGAGGAGAGGTGAGGTTCCTCCTGACCTTTGGGAAGCGCTGGGAGGGAGACCACGTGTGGCTCTGCCAGCCCAGCCTTTGCAGGGCGAACCAGCCTGGCTCCCTCAGCACCCCCGGTTTGCCCGGGCTGTAGGGAGGCAGCATGTGCCTCAGTAGCTTTAAAGCACTTTGGTTTTGAGCAATTTTTAATTGCTTGTTTGGATATTTTCAAGTGCGTGAAGATTACTTGATTTTGCTTGGTCCTCGCTGCGGCATCTTCCCTCCCCTCCGAGGGACGCGCTCGCATCCCCTCCTGCTCGCAGAGGGGACAAGGGTGGCGGGGACAGCAGAAACCTGACGGCTTTGAGAACAGGAGGGCGGGAAATGTCGAGGAGCAAGGACAGCAGAGGTGGGAAGCAGCAACCCCTCGGCACTCGCTGTGCAAAACCGAGGGGTCTCCTCCTCATGCAGGGCTTGCTGCTGAAAGGGAATGCTGCATTCCCAGCATATATTTTCTTTTTTAATAATGCTGTGCTTTAAAATCCGGCAGTGACAAGGAGGGAGGAGAAGGGGATAGAGCATTTCAGCATTAACGCTGCTCTTCTGTTCATAATAACATGCTGGTACTTTTAGGAGTGTCTCGGAGCTTAAGGGGTGAAAGGTGAAGTTATCTTTCAAGAACAGCACTAACACTACAGAGCTACTTAATGCGAGCTGGGAATAATACAGGGCTGTGAGTTTAACCGGACAATGTTGTACTGGGCTGGTTTCATCCTGTCTGCGATGGATTGTAGTGTTCTCCCATTGAGTCAGGGATTTCGTCTTTCCCCCCCTTCCTTTCTTCCCTTCTCTCCCTCCCCCTTTGCTTAGACCCAATTAGCGTATCTGCTGCTTTGCTGATGCAGCGAAGGTTCCTTCTGCTGCCAGGATAAGCGCCGGGCTGCTCCTGCAGCGGTGGCCGGCGTTGCAGTGCTCTTCTGTCGGCCCCGGAGTGCCAGTGCGAAGGCATGGAGCGCAGTGCTTGCTCCGTCTGCGTGTGCATTCACGTGCACACCCGCATGCTAAATCTCCTCTCCCAGCAAGCTGTGCTGTGCACAGGAGAGCACAGGCGATTGCTTCTGCAAGGGCTTTTGTACATCGGGAAACTGCGAATCCTTCTGTATTTATCACTTTTCCCTTGTTTTGTATGGCACGATGCAAGGAATACTGTTAACCCTGCGCTGTGTGGGTCTCCTCCCCTCTCCCCCACCCCAGGCGAGGCTGGTGGCAGTGAGCAGACTCTCCCAAAGGTGCCTGGGAGTGCTGCTCTGGGCAGGTTGCTGGGATTTTGCTCTTCTCCCAAGCTCTGGAGGATCCATCTGCATCATCCATTGCTGCCTTGGCAGACTGGGCAGATGCTTTTGTAACCAACCTCATGTTTCTCAGGGCTGGGGCAAGTCAAAATCTTGGGAATGTTTCCATCTCCCTGCCTAGGATGTGGGAACAAGCGAAGAAGAGCAACGGTGCTGCCTCCCTCTTGCAATACTCCTCATTTTATTTACCTGGGCAGTGCAGGGCAGGTCGTAGGAAGTACCATGCTGTGATGCAACCTGGATGGAGTGGATGTTTGTTAAGACGGATGGGGCTTTCCATGAAAAACAAGGGCCCTGTTTTCAAACTTGGGCCATATTTAAACCTATGGGCCCAGTGCCGTGGAAAACAAGGTGCTCCTTGAGCTATAGCTTGCCACAGGCATTGAAATTTCCTTGGTTGGTGCCAGAGCCTGGCAAAGCAGCCTGGTCACGGCCACCACCATGGGAGAGGCGAGAGCTGGTGCGGAATGTCAACATGTCATGAGAGCGTGAGCAAGGATTCGCATCAGACCTTTACACTTGTTTTATCCTAGAAAATACTAGAGATCCTATTTATACAGCCTTTTCTGTGTTATTTTTAGTTCGGCTCCTAAAGAAGCGTGGCTTAGGTGATTGCACTCCTTGTACTCAGCTGAGACTGGTTGTCAAGCCTAACCTACTAACTTCTCAGCTCAGTGCTCTGCTTCAGTGGCATGTGATTGAAGGAGTAAAATCTCAGTGATTTTAACTACACATTTCATAAAAGTTGGTGGGCAGGTAAAGGAAAGCGACTTTAATAGTAAAAGACCCCACTGAGAAGGGCTGCAGCATGGGTTCTGGCGGTACGAAACATCAGAGGAGCCATCTGGGAAGAGAGATCTTAAACGCAGGCAGAAAATAGTCACATGATGAAATATTAGGCACCAGAGAATCTATGCCTGACGAAGGTTTCTCTAAGTGCAGTGTCTGAGGTCTGTAGTGGGGTGATCTCACAAGCTTTTTCTGTGGTCAGGACATTCACCTTCTGGATTCTTTAGTGTCTGCTAAGGGGTTGAACCCACAATCTGCCTTGGATAAAATGCCAGGCAGTGAGACATGATGCACAGCAAATCAGGCTTCATTAGTCCTCCTGTTGGCAGAATTACTTTCCTATGCCAATGGGATAATACATGTTCAGCAAGTGACCACCACCTTGGTGCCCATCTTGGCTAACCTTCTTCAAGCACAGCCCTCTGCCCTGTGATCCAGATGTGACCTGATACACATGGTGAGGCAGCCCTGGGACTTCTGGAGGGGTTGTAAAGCCAACAGTGCTGAGAGCAAAAGAAGCTGGCACGACTTTTAGTGTCCTGGAGCAGCAAGGGAAGTGTTGGCTGATTTACTGCTCAGCAGTTTGGCTTTGTATGCTTTGAAACCACCTTCCCCCTTGTTCTGTTCGTTTCTTCAAAAGAAAACTAGACCAAACACTGGGAAGGTACCAAGCTGCCGCAATCCCAAGAGTGTCAGCAGCATCACTGGGTTGAGTTTTACTGGAAAGCTGGATTTTTTTTCTTCGGCAGACTTTCTGTGCTAGAAAGCAGGGTAGCCAGACAAATATTTGTTCACTGACTCCATCCTCTTCGCTGTGCAGCAGGGATTGTGTGGTTTCGATTTCAGTGTATTTTGGGAATATGCCTTTCCCATTGGCACCCTGCAAGCAGCATCCCAAAGCTGAGAGGTCGTGAACAGCTGAGCTGCTCTTTTGCATGGAGCTAAATGCGAAGTGCCAGAGGGGGAATCGCCGCAGTTGGCTGGAAAGGTCCCTGGAGCAGCCAGGCTGCAGTGGCAGGATATCGCTCCCAGGTGGAAGAAGTAACAAAGGAAAACGTTGTGCAGTTTTAAAGATTTGAGCCTCCACATTGCCCACTTTCTGCAAGAGGAGCGTTCCTGCTGCTCACAGTCTGGATCTGGTCCCGGGACACAGGGTGAGTTACAGCATTGCTGCTATAACCTGGCCTTTCCACCTGCATGCATGGCAGACATGCAGCAGAACTGCCCATCACCATCATCATCTTCTCTTGCCCAGGTTATATATGTTCCCTTCCTGCCCAATGCCAGGGGCATATTTTTGCAGTGACAGCTAAGGGACTGGGTATGTGGTGTTTGCTGGAATCTGCTTGGGATGAATCTGCCCTGAAGGAAGCACAAAAGCAACACAAAAGCATCAGTGTCCCTCAGGCAAGGATGTTCAGCGTGGCCTCCTGTGGCACCAGTGGTTCCCTGCAAGGCTTCCTTGTCCCCTGGGGTCAGCATGGAAATATCATCCTTGTTCCTCACCTAAATGTCTTTGCCAGCATCAGGGTGATTAGCCAGAGGCTCCTGGTCAGACTAATTTTCTCCTTGTCTGCCTGCGCCTTGGGGTTTTCCAAAGCCCCAGGGCTAAACCTTCCTTTGGGCTGTGGTATCTTCTTGGTGCAATAAATACCATCAAAAGAGAGGAGAAGCGTGTTTGGCAAAAGTCTCTGGCTGCTCCTGCTCTCGGGCGATGCTGCAAACACAGCAGGCTGCCTCGCGTCCTCACGGCGCTCCACGGGATGGGCGGTTTTTGCAAGGGGAGGAAGAGACTCTGGCTCTTGTGCCTGATGATGCCGAGAGATATCAGATCTCCTCGCACAGCTGCGGTTTGTATAATCCCTCTGATGCTTCCTCCTACCTGCAGCTTCTTCCCACTGGCTTTTAATGAGCAAAGGCGACAGTAAACTTACATAATGAAGGGCAAAGTCTAATTAAAGCTTGATCTTTACTTTGCAAGACTCTGTTTTGTGGCTGTGAACCCCATGCCAGGCTACGCCTCGCTCGGCCTCATCTGCTTGTCCTTGCAATGAGATGCTGCCTCAGGAGGGCCTGAGCAGCCTGAGCAGCTTAAGGAAGATTAGGATCTTAATTCTTCAGAGAATGATCTTCTGATCTCCTTCCCTCCCTGCCAGTCAGCAGCGGCCCCGCAGCCCCACATCTCAGCTTTCTGCCTCTGAGTGGAGATGACAGCTGAGATGTGCTGGCAGGGGAGCTGAGAAATCCCTGGTTTGAGATGCACGTGAGGAACGAGAAGAAGTCATCCCAAAATCCGAAGGTGCTCGGGTGCCGCACGGTGTTGCTGACCCACAGCCGCAAGTCGGAGGAGGTGGAGGACAGTGCGACTTTGCCATCCCAGCAGGATGCCAGCCTGGCTGAGTTACCCCCTCCACCAGCCTGGTGATTAACCCATCCTGCTCCTCTTTTTTTTGGAGGTGCCTTACATATTAAGGACAAGCAGAAAGATCAGGCCTTCAGCCAAGAAATGAGCTGCTGGGATTGCGGATGAGGGCTGGAAGTGTCATTCCTCCAACGTGCACCAGCTCTGTCTGGTGGCATCTGAACCCTGCAGAGCTCAAAGGGGCAAAATTGCTGCATATGGAATAGAAAAATAGCTGATATTGTGGAGACAGGGGAGCGCAAATCAATGAAAAGGATTTTGATGGAAAAATGTATCTAGAAGAAGTCGTAGTGAGTAAATGCAGCATGAAGTGCTCTGTAGGAAGACCACAGCGCATGGCTGGGACGCTGCCGTTCATCTCCCTGGACGTGTGCTGGCTGGCTTTGGTCAGTGGCTCTCCCCAGCGCTTTCTGTGTCTTTTCATCTCCTGTCTTGCAGATGTCGAGCCTTGACTGTAAAGGGCCTTATTTTAACATCTTGTATCTGTGCAGGAATGAGGGAAAAATGGCACAGGCAGCCATGCTAAACAGGTAACACTTTTCAAATGATGTTTTCATGCTGAGCTCATCAGAAGTGCAGATGAACCTGGCATGCAAACCCTGCTCTCCCTGGTCTATGAACAGCGATTTGGATGTGGGCAGCAGGAGCCCATCGCCAAGAGATTTTTCCCTCTTGTTTCCGAGCTGCAAACTGGCATACTGGTATCTACATAATCCCGCTGTGGACCCAGAGGGGTTTGGGGTTGAGAGGGCAGAGGGCTGTGATGATATTTAAAACTGCTCCCAGCCGCTCGGAGGACGTGGCCATCATTCTTGTGTCCTGGCAGCTTGCTGGGTCCTCGCCGTGAACCCAAAGCAAAATAAATAGGCTGCTTACCCCATCCTTCTCCTGCTTGGATCACAACTTTTGATTTTGTCATAAAGCTGCTTGACTTGATTGAGAGCGCCATAATAATGATACTTACTGAGGAGGTTTTATCCAGCAATCTGAAATTGAGGTCCAACGATCCCCATTAATGAGCCTTTTATTGCGCCCATCTGGTGAGCAGTGCTGGAGCGCGTTCCCGTTGCTGCCGGCTGAGGCTCGTCCCTTACCTCGGTGGCACATCGCTGCACCTCGTTTACCCCGGCACAGCTCTGCAGGGCCTTAGACACCAAAAACCTCTGAAGCTTGGGTTCTGCATGACCTGGGCACGTGTCTCTGTCTCCCTTTGTGGAGCTCCAGACAGGAGGCAGAGTTACGAGGTGGAAATTACTCCCAGAACTTACCCAGGGAAGGACACTGGGTGTTACTGCCCTTTGCACTAGCTGGATTAATAACGACATTTAAAAAAGAAAAGAAAAAAAAAATCTGGTGGCAGCTGGTAAGTTGCAGATGTCCTCGCTCTCCTTACAAGCTGGCAGAGCCTTTGGCAGCAGCAAGGCTGAGGTTTAATTTGGAGGCTACTTTGCTGGATTTTTGAGACCCGTATAAATCTCCTCTGTTTTGTAAACCATCCAGGGCTTTTATGTGTCACTGCTGCTAGTCCTCTCGACTCCCCAAGGACTGCATGCAAGGAAAGTGTGTCCTGTTCAGCAATTCTGTATTTATTCCTTTAATCCTTCACCACGGTGGGGTGGCACCTCAGTGTGCATCACCTCACTGCGGACATGGGTGCCACCATGGCACGGTCCCCTGCGCCATCGGGGACCGAGTACCCAAAATACGAGTGCGAGGAGTAGCGAGGCGGATGGTGAGCAAAGAGATGGGTGCTGCTGTGAGCTGGCGGGGGGGACAGCTGTCGACAGTCGAGCTAATAGACTTGTGAGTGCTGCTGGGATAAAAGAGCAAACAAAGAGAAAAAAGCGAAGGGAGGCAGGAACGGCTTTTCTTTGCTGCATGTGTTGTTTGACTGGAGGCTGAGGGAGGTGGTGGAGACGGTTTGTGTCCCCCTGCAGCGCCCCGGGTGCAGTGGGATGGGGGCTGCAAGTCCCCTGTTCAGCCACGGCAGCTCCGGCAAACGCTGGACTGAATTTTGCCTTTCCCCCAGCAGCTCCTGGCCCTGGCTGATGCAGCGGCGTGGCATGTCCGTCTGTCTGGGCTATTTTCTGAGCTCATCCCTGTGGCACTGGAGAGTTCCCATGGTATCTGGGCGAGGGAACAGCTTTTACACTTACACTGTCCTTGGAATTTTGTTGATTATGAGTCATTTGCAAAAAAGCCCAAAACATGCTTGTGCTGTGAGTGGTTTTCTGAGAGCAGCCAGCTCCTTGGGCACTGCTGCCCGCTGCCCTCCCAGCTCTCTTCTCTGTTTCTCCTACGGCTGCTGGGCCTAAACCAAAGCTGGGTGAAGTCCATGGAGAGGCTCCTTGTCTGCAAGGTTTGAATCAGCCCCTTTGCAAAGAAAGCTCTGGGCCATACTGAGCCATCACTGTTGCCTGACTGGCAATCGCTGGGCTCTTGCACAGGGTCAGGCAGCCAGAGAAATGCTTTGCTAAATGCCCATTTTCACTCCTCTGGTTGCATTCACGTTTCTTTCCCCGCCCTGTCCCTGGGGGACTGCAGGGTAAACCCCAGCTCACACCCTTTAGGATCAGGGTTCTCCCATAGCCTGGGATGCAGGCGGCAGAGAGGGCACCACGGAGCAGAGGGTAACACAGAGGCTGCCTAGGTACTTCAGCTGCTGATACACATGAAAGCCTGCCAGTTCCCCACCGAACACAGGACGCACCGACTGTAACGTGCAGCATCTCTCAGATGACCGTGCTTCTGGCTGGCGTCTTTGCTCAGACATGCAACGTACCTGCCACCGTGACAGCCTGACGGCCATGTGGCATTATAATAGGATTTGCTCTATGTCTATAAACTGTTATCCTGAATATCATCCCAAATCCTTTGATGCCCAGTGACAACCTGTCTCTTTAAATATCCCCCCCCGAATAAAGTGGCATGCTCTCAAATCATCGGGAATTCCACGTATCCACCATATAATTGGATTATATTTTATATGTCTCCTAAAATAATGATATAGTTGCATCTTATTCTAACAATGAAGTGACTCAGAACAGAGCAGAGACTCACCATGGCTGTATTATAAATAATGCTGCCAAGCTGGTTGGGATTATCAGCAAAAGAACTTGTTAGCCTCTTGGAGAGCAGATGCTTAATTAGAGCTGGGTGACACAGATGGGTGCTTAATAAGGGGAAAACACCCGTTTTGGTTGTCAAAAAGAGCTGGGACCAGTTAGTGTGGCTTTTACCACCTTATACCTAACTATTTGCCCAACTACTTCTCCCGTACCCTCCAGTTAGGAGCCCTAGGTCCAATTCCATCATCATCTTTGATGATGGATATTAGCTAGATATTAGGTAAGACGAATGTCAAGTTGAGGTCATTTTGTGTTTCCGGACGCCTGCTAATGTTTTGGGAATCACCTTCCCAAAGGCTTCGTGCAGGGGCTTACGGTTGGGGCATGACAGAGTTGAAGAAAAGGGATCCCTGTGGGAATGGGAAGTGGACACATTTGCAGACTAAATGAGACGGGCGCTTTCTTTGATCTGGTTTGGCTTTTACTACAGAGAATAGTTACAAGAAGCAAAGCTATAATCTTGACAAAATCTGAGGTGCTTAGTGACAGAACTGGGGTGTTTACATGATGCTGGGAGACAGGACTTGTGACATTTCAGATATGTAATCCATATTTCTGCCTCTTCACGTTCAGCTCAGGACTCTAGTCTCAGGTTACCTGCAGAGGGTGGAAGAAGTTTCTGGTGTTTAATCCTGGGACCACTAATGGTTGCACGTCCCTTGGCGAGGCATCCTCGCTCCACTGTGCCCCCTGTGAGAGCGAGACCGCTCCCCACTTCTGCTTGCTGGGCAGGATCAGCACCCAGCATGGGGGTCCTCTAGCAGGGACATCTGTGGCCTGGTCTGCAGAAGCCCATGATAATCCCATCTTGGGGGGGTGGTTGCTCTGCATCTCCGAAAAACTCCTTTTCTTCTGGGAAGGCTCCAAATGGAGGTAGTAAAAACTCAAGGTTTAGCTATGGAAATGGTGGTCCAACAGCACCTTCCAGGCACATGCTTAGGATCGTGATGTTTCAGCCATCCAGCACGTCAAATGTTTTCCCCTAGCCCTGCTCATGCGGAAGCTCATGGTGGCTTTGTGCGGCTCTTTGCACTGGGGCACCATTGAAGGACCATTGCCCGTGTGCTTTGGGTACTAAATTTGGATTCAGAGGACCCATGCTGGGACCCCAGGTTCCACCTGTATTTCTCAGTGAAAGGCGTGTGTCCCGGGGGAAACTCATGCCTCCTAAATTAGATGTCTGAAATAAATGGCATGAACAAATAACTACAGAGAGAGTGCCTCTTCCATGACATCTACCCTGGTTTATGTCAGGAAGCAGCAGATGGGTGAAGCAAACAAATGAAGACTGATAGGATGAGAGGTGTGATGTGACAACAGGATGACAAAGTGTTTTGCTGGGCCACTGGCCCAGGCGTCCTGGAGGAGAGCAGAGGTAGCTCTGTCCCAGCCCAAATAGCTCAGTTTCACCCCCTTTTGGTTGGGACCTTCTTAGATCAACAGATTGCTCCTTTGTTCCACTCTGCTTTGCTTAGAAATAGAGTAAAACTTACTCTCTTCTTCTGCAGGTGCACACTGTACTAAAATAAATGCTACCTGCAGTGGGTGGGGGTAAATTTGTGCTTAAATCCTTCAAAAAGATCTGCATAATCTAGGGCATATAATGTCAGCATTTTGCAAAATTTTAGCCTAGGCCTTCCTGCCTTTTATGGAATAACTTGGCAAGCCTGATTATCTGTGCAAGTGTCTAAATTTATACTCAGACCTTGATTGAGAGGCAAGGAGTGACTTTTGGCTCTCTAGTGAGCAATCTGGAAATAAAGAAATAAAAACGTCAAAGCACTTTTATCTGTATGTGTCTCAAAACTAGGGCTTTAGGAATACCAAAAAAAAAAAATCAAAACATGTTTTCAGGAGTTTGTAGTACAAATTACCCTATTAAAAAGTACCCTGCTTATAAAAGGAAAAAAAACATAACCGGTTTTCTGAGGGAAGAAGTGAGGAAAGTATTCAGCAGTGAGTGATCTTCAGTGAATACATTTTCTCTGGGCCATTGTAACTGCTGGAACTTATCAAAAGAAATGGTTATTTTGATCATAAATGTAGTGGGTGGCATGATTTTCTTGGCTTTTATTTGGCTTTAAGATGAACAAATTTTTACCGTGGAAAAGAAAAAAAAAAACCAAAACACACAAAACAGAAAGGTAGATAATTAGCGTGCAGTAGTTAATGGGTAATTTCAAAGTAAATGAGCAGAGCTCATACCTTCATTCTGAATGGTATTTATGTTAGCTGAATATATTTTCCCTTTTTGACAATGAATTTTCCTGCCTAATTCTCACTTTGGTGAGGCATTCTTCCCAGTGAATGGGCAGATGATACCTGACTGGCCGCTTTGGCTTTCCGGGTGCTCCTGTGTCGGTTATTTTGCAGAACAAAGCACTTGTTAACTGCTAACCAGACTAAGAGGGGATGTTTATTTTGCCACCCAGGTGCCGATGCTTTGCCAGCTTCATGTGCCTTTTGCTGCTGTAATCCACTGCGTGAGGTGGCTTTCCCTACCAAAATGATAATATAAATGTGTTGCTTAGTAAATCAGGGACATTTTGCAAAGCTAGATTTTGCAGATGAGTTTTGTTTCCTGTGGCTAATGCATGACATGGAGGAAATTCAGTTTTTATCTCCCTGACAAGCCCCATTATCTTTATAGGCTTTAGGTCTGGAAAGACTGGTTTCTTTGATGGCCTTCAGATGAGGGTTGCTTTGCATCTGTATTCAGACCCATCTGTTTCTTTGGCAAGCACCAGAAGATGGGGATTTTACAGTCATTGTCCAACTGAAAACCTGTGCTCTGGAGCCCATAGCTTGGGTCCTTCTCAAATACAACCCCCAACCAGGGACTGACTCCACACATTGTTATGGACTTGCCTGGCATTGGGAACACAATGGCCCAAACGGGCCTCTTCACCCTGCCTGCTGAACTGCCCTTTGGGCTTTTGAAAGGCCTCGTTATCTTCAAACAGCCTGATTTCCTCTGCCCCATCGTTGCTCCCCCCATGGTACCTACAAGGACAAGCAGGCGGAAAACGGTCATCAACTCCAGCACAGCCCAAGGGCTGGTAGCCTTTATGCTGTTGACTTTTCAGTGTATAAATAGCAGAACAATTGAGTTCGAGTTATTTTTATCTATTGCCCTTAACGTTACAAGAGAGTCTGGGAGAACAATAGGGTCTGGTCTCACTGGAGAAGTGGAAATTTCAGTAGCTCTCCCCGGGCTGACCCTGCTCAGATGGGCTCCTCGGCTCCTTGGTCGGTGTTGTGATGGGAAAGGGGGGACTTTGGGGCATCTGTACCAGGCGGTGCTGCGTAATGAAAGCTGTAATTGGCATTAAAGTGCCTCCCAAGGTGGTACTGCTGGGCATTAAAAAGAATATTGTCTTTTGCATGGGAATGCTTAAATCTTTGCTGTTTATGGTCTTGTTCCTGGGTATCTTGGGTGGAGAAAGAATGAAACCTCTGTAGCAAATGCTGAATACTCTGGCATATAAGCCCTACCTATTTCCTATATTTGCTGTCGGTCGCGAGTGCTTAAAATCATAGATTTTCTTATCAGCCAAAGCCCAAATCATGCAAATATTATCACCAAGACACAGGAGACCTGCTTGAGCTCTGTGCACCAGAAATGAATCTGGGCCGCCCGGTTCAGGGAGTCGCCCATGTAGCAGGACTCCCCGGGCACACTGCTGAAATCTGGTTTCTCTGAGTCACATCTCGCTCCACTGGAGGACAATGCCTGCACCAGCTCCAGACCCTCCAGCCAGAAACCTCTCCTGGGCAGGAGGATAGGTAAACTGCCTTTGAAAGGATACAGCCAGGGCCATCCACCCTCTCTATAATCATTTTGTGGGGAGCTTTCTTGCTTGGGATGAGGGAGCCTGAGGTTTGGTTTCCAGCTTGCCTGAAAGGCTGACACCACCTCATGGAAATGCTGTGTATTTTGCTGAGTGGCTATATTAATGGAAAACACGCAGATGACCCTGAGAGCAGAGACCAGCAACCCAAGGCTGTCGCTCCCCGTGTGTGCCCAGCAGGCCTGCAGGTCTCCCTGCTCCACCCATCAGCACAGTAAATCTGGTTGCAATGGTCAGACATGGCTGCAGGAGGGGTTTTGTACCTCATTCGTAGGGTAAAGAGGCAATTGAACTGAGTCTCCGCTTTGGGGTTGAATGCTCTGTGCTAGATGCATTCTTACTCCTCCTCCTTGCTGTTGGGCTCTCGCTTTTTGAGATCCTCTTTGCTGACAACGGTGGGGCTGACTTTCCTCTTCTCTCACTTCTCTCCATGCGAGTCCAGTCCCAGCACCATGTGGGAAGGGGCTGAGCTGCAGCCATGGGGCTGCGTGAAGGAGGAGGATGCAACGCAACGGGCGTGATGCCCTGCAGGGCTGCCGGAGACCAGGCTTTGTCTCCTGCTCTTGCTCCCCAGGCACGGGCTGAGTTCCTCTGCTTGTAATGCAACCAGGAGACTGATCTGTCCCTTCGGCTGAGGGCATGGAGGGAGTGTGATCCTGAACACGAAAATTATGTTTGAGGGCAGGAAGCCAGGAAAAGAAATGAAAAAATAAAAAAAAAAACCCCAAGGTTGTCAAGGTGGGTCTGGGAAAATGTTTCTGCAGTCCTGGCAGCCACGCCAAGTGTGAGCAGAGAAGCTCCTGTCCCAGCTGGCTGCCCTGCGGCCCCAGCGCCCCGGGCTCTGGCCAGGCTCAGGAGCAGCAGCCAGGGCTCCGTGGGCAGCCGGTCCTGCAGAGAGCTCAGCTGTTGGAACCGCTTCCAGGGGAAAAGGTTGTTTCAATTCACCTGAAGTTTTTGTAGAATTGCACTGAGCTCAGCGAAATCTTGTTTCAAAACGGTTGGCAAAACTTTTCTCTGAAGGGAGGAGGAACAACATCTGTTCTGACATTCTTAGCCCACTCCAAATTTTTTTCTTTATAGTAAAATTTGAAATATATTATAGTCATGTTTAGAAAGCTTACAAATAAAAAGGCTTTCATTAGAAATACTTATTGCTCTTTGCTCTCCCCTGCAGTTTTATATTTTGTTTTACACACAAAATTGTAACTTTGGCTTTTGTCTTAATTAGAGCATTTTTGGTGGCACAGAAAAACACCTTCCTGACCAGCTCCAGAGTCTGGTTTGGGCTGACAGCAGGCTGGGTCTCCTCCTCCTTACGCTGAGCCGTGCTCAAGGAGCTCAGCTGGTGCTGCTGGGTTACTCCTGCTTTACTTGGAATAAATAAGAGAAAAATCAGGCCTTTGGTATGCAAAACAAAATGGAAAACCACAGAACCTTCCTGGGCTATTAAAAAAGTCAAGTATCTGTTGACTCCTAGAGTATTTCCTCACTCTCAGAGAATACTGGGGCTACTGAAATGGGATGCTTTAAGCTGTTGAATCCCGTGGGCAGGAATCCTGCAGCCGGGGCTGACATCGCATGCATGCTCTGCAGTGGGTCGGTTGCCAGCATCTTGCCCCCATCCACTTTGTGCCGTGTCCTCTACAAGCTCAAAGATGGGCCCCACTGCTTTCATGGCTTCGGGGGAGCTGCAGAGCAGCACCTGCTTCAGCACAAGTGGAAAGGCAGGGACTTTAGCATTGCCTCTGCCTCAGCCTCCCTAGAGGTTCCTGCAGCCCATGAGCAGCAATCCAAGAGTAACAAGCATGATTTCATATCAGGAGGCTGTAAAACATGAGCTGGGCTTTCTCATGCCGTGAAACTGCACTTTCCCGGAAGATCCCCCTCTTCACAGTTGTCCCGGTGCTGCAACAGCATCTGTGCCAACCAGATTTCTGCTTATGCTTTCAAGGACAGTTTAATTTTTATCATCTCTGGGATCCACTGCCAGAACTTCTGCTAATGTTTTTGATTGCCAGATGAGCATCACCCTGTGCTTTCATTGCTCTCTGAAAATAACATCTTAAACCACATTATGCTGAAGCTGCTCTTCAATGGCTTCTCGAATGCCACCGAGCCAGTCTTCTCTGAAGCAATTTGGTGATGACATACGGCCTGGGCACCTCTGGTGTGCGTGCCGTCGTGCCCAAAGGGCTGCCCTGGCAGGGTGGATCCCAGCTCCCGGGCTGCTGATGGGGGTGAGATCCACCCTGATAGATAAATCTTCCCTGATGTGAAGTGTTTGGCCCCATGAGGTGCTCAGCTCCGTACTTGCAAGGGCAAGAGGCTCAGGCATAAGCAGCTGTGGGCTTCTGCACTGAAACAGGGGTGTTACCAAGTCCCGTGTCTGTGCAATCATAGGTATTTCTAAGCATCATCCTACATGGATTGCTTTGGTGGGGCTGAACTTGGCTCTCGGTGGCCCCCACATTGGCACTCTTACTTAGCTGCTGGTTTCAAACCAAATGGAATAAGGGAGGTGATATGGCTTTCCAAGCTGACATTATTTCGTCAGGTTTTGCAACCACAATCGTTGGGTCCCCATGGACCAGGGTAAATGCTGGGGAGCAGCACTCTTCTGCTGGTGCAGTTGGGAAGCCCAGAGCAGGGGGATCCCTGGCACTAGTGTTGCCCCAGGACACCTTCCCCATGGGGCTGGGTGCCCAGGAGGACCGTTCATACACCCCTTCTGCCTCTCGATCCAGTCTGCGACTTCCCTTTTAACAGACTCCCTCATTCAGAAGCATTATTACAAGCATTTGCAGAGACCTTAGGTTAACTTGCAAGGAGTGTCCTGGCAGAGCAGAGGTCTGGAGAGATGCAAAGTTAACGTATAATCAAACCGACAAGATCAAGTGAACTGCATACGCTTTCCCTTGCATCCTTCTCTGCAGTAGTTCTGAGATTTAATTACTGGCTCTAAAGCACTTCAAGATTTTCAGGTGGAAACTACTACATAGAGGAAGGGGAGAGTACAAAAGCAGCCTACATAATTAAGTGCTGCTTGTTTAATTTAATTTTCTCCTTCATTTGATCCTTTCCTAGAATCTCGAAAGTAACAATCTCTAATATCAGCTGGGTCCTTTTACACTTGCGTTGCGTTCACGTGATGATCACAACAGCAGCAGAGTACAATAGTTTAGGGAGATCTGCCTGATGCTGTCCGTGAGAGACGGGGTCTGTGCTGGGATGCTGGTGGCCGTATGCCATGATGGTGTAACGGTGAAGATGCCCATGCTGGTTTTGAAGGGACATTCACCTTTTGAAGTAAGACTCATGAGGGATGCAGCCTCTTAGCTGCAAAACTGGGCTTTTGGAAGGTATCAAGAATTTCACATACCAGTGCACTAAAAGGGTTTGCCAATAAAATATGATAAATAATTTGCATTTGGTAATCCAGATGAGAGCTGTAAAGAGAAAATACAAATGGGTTAAGCTGTAAATTACTGCTGTTCCTCACTTCCCCCTCTCCCAGTTCCCTTGGAAATTAGCCAGTTGCTCTCTGGAATCACTGATTCTTAGAAGCTGCCCGTGCCAGTCTAGCATCAGGAAAACAAGGAGGTTTATTTAATATTTGTTTCTTTGTTTAACTGTCCTTTCTTTCCAAATATTTTTAAATGAAAAATTTTTATGAAAATTTCAAGAGACAGCAGGGTTCCTTGCATGGCATCTCTTTTACAACCCCAAACCCACCTGTATAAAAAAAATGAGAGTGTTATAGAATGGACTATCATGATTATTTGTCAGCAACTGTCATGGTACAAGACAAGGGAGCTGGGGCGATGCTTGGGTTCTTACAAACCTGCTCGTGATAGTGTTTCTGAAACAGCGCATTAGGACACCAAATAATCTGGCTGGTACCTGGGCCCTCTCTGGTCCTCTCCAGAGAGGCACTGTGGACTCTGGCAGTGGTAGGGAGTTTCATTTTGGTTTGGTGGAGATTTATATGGCTTGGGTTTTGTGTTTTTAATCTTATATCCTGAAGAAGAGGTGTAATTTTGAAATAAATGTGCATGCTGCTGCATTGAGTAGACATACCTGCAAGTCGGGTTTTGCAATACCAACCTAAAGTCAGCAGGATGGCCAGGAACAGGGGCGGTGCATGAGAGACAGTGGAAATGTTCTGAATATTTGTCAGTCCCATTTTTGCACCTCTCTGGGTATGGTGATTTTTGATGGGAAGAGAACTGGAAGTAACCAAGTACCAAGACAGCATCTCTTCCCTTCCCCTTTCCCACTGGAATTAAAAATGCCAGAACTCAGACGAGAGAGGCAGTTCTGGAGGGATCTCCCTGGGTGTGAATCCTTCGAGGCTTCCTCTCTCATCCCTCTTCGGGGTAGAGAGATTTGAATACATGAAAGTTATCATATATTGGTTTCTCAGGGGTATGAGACCATTAGAGTTGAATGCAGAGAATTAGTATTAATTAAGAGTAATAAGAGAGAAGAACAGGCTGAAGAAAGGCAGGGAACAGGTTAGGTTTTCTGCTGACTCCATATGTAACAACACAATTTTTACAGCTCCAAAGTAGGTCTTGCACCTGAACTGCATCTCCAGCTGTGGCTCATCCGACAAACATCAGGGTCATCGTATCTGCCCTGGGTCAGGCATGTGGAAGGGGAAGCCAGCTAGGCTCCCTCCATCCATTTTGTGTGTTCTGGTTAAATATTGCTTCCCAAGTATAATAACAGATGCATCGGTGTGAAATAAGATTAACCAACACCTTCTTTCATACACCGTGGTTATTTCAGGCCTTGACATTGGTTCAGATTCAAGGATACTGGAAGTCACTGGGATGCTTTGGATTCAGGTTTTGGGCTGCTTGAGAGGAGACCGTGCACGTGGGGATGGGCTTCAAAACGTCCTTCATCCTCACCCATCTCAGTGTGTCCAAGGCAGGTTTCAAGCTCCCCGAATGCTGCGGGGAGGGGGAGACGCGGGCTCAGGGCTTCCCCAACGCTGCTTTGGGGGCTGGAGAAACGCTGCCTGGCGGAGACAGGAAAGCTTGTTCTTTCAGGCTGTGCACCCTGAAGCTTAATGTCACATTTTGCCAATCACAAAAGCCTCAGAGGAGAGGCTTGTGCGGCTGCAAACATTCCCTGTCGGCTGGCTCAGCATTGCATAGGGCCAAACTTATTAGCGCAGCTACAGCGAGGCGCGTCGTGTCCCTGTGATCCTTCTGAGAGGACGTAAAGTGATTCTGACGGTGGGTTTTTCCTCCTTTCCGCCTCTCTTTCTTTTTTTTTTTTTTCCCCTTTTGCAGCGAAATGCAGAGATCTGGGAACGCGTCCATATGGAACTGAAATGTGCTGGGGGTTGGGGGGGAGCGGGTCCTGCTCGCAGCCCAAACCCGCGCTGGCAGCTCCGGGCTGGCGCAGAGCAGCGCCCGCTCCCCGGCTGGCAAAGCCCCCCTCTGCCATGCCCATCCTGCCAGGAGCGGAGGAGGAGCATGCTTCCCCCCATTTCACTGTATTTATTTGTGCAGTTTTTTAAAGCTGAGATCCACAGGATGAGAAAATGGCTCTTCTCTCCTTTTTTCCTCCTTCTCCTTTTCTCGACTCACTGAGCCAGCTGGGGCAATGCCACAATTCAAGGCGTCTCGAGACAGAATCCAGCTCGCTGCCTTGTGATCTGCATGTCAAGGTGAAACTGCAATAAGATAATAATGTCAGTATCCCCAGAAGGCAGGCGGTAAAAGATACTAATTGCATTTCACTGAAGGCTTCAGAAACACTCAGCAGCTGGAAAGCTGAGGAGAATTTTGATGCTATTCTTATAAGGGAAGATTTTTTTTTTCTGCCTTACACTGTTTGTAAATCTATTACAGAACATGGGGAGTAGAAGCGGGGGAAGGGAATGTATAAAACCAGTTAAAGGCTTAATGTTTCCCATTATATTTTGTGAGCTGTAGGTGGTCTAGAGCTTATAAAAATGTAGCACATTCCCTTGTAATCAACCATAATAATTTATTATTATTATTTATTATGATTTGCTGTTATTTTGCACATATAAAGGCCCCTGCCAAGGCACTGAGAGCTCTGCACAAATAGTTAACATTTATTATAGCAGTAGTAATATTTAAAAATATTAACTAAATAAAATAAAAATACCAGCTCTAAAGAGCTGAGGACAGGTTTGTTATTGGAAAATA
Source organism: Theristicus caerulescens (assembly GCA_020745775.1). NCBI lineage: Eukaryota > Metazoa > Chordata > Aves > Pelecaniformes > Threskiornithidae > Theristicus > Theristicus caerulescens. Next base: position 587,351 of record CM036571.1, read on the forward strand.
AATGCAGGAAGGCAAATATCTTGCAGAATGGCTGATACTGATTTGAACAGAAACATGCCTGGTGAGGGGGGAAACATATTTTCAGTTCTTGGAAAAACACAGAGGGCTTGGCTTGGAGATGTGTCTCCAGCGGCCAGTTCTGCCCCCAGTGCTTCACCCAGCAGAAGCAGGGACCCCTGTCCTGGCCAGGATAACACCCAGCAGTGCGGGCACGGATCTGCGGCCCACGCTTGGGCTCAGAGATGCGTCAGCTGGTTGCACTGGAGGACTCTCCCTGGAGAGTGGATTTATTTAGCCCCAGATGGTTGCGATCTTTTCCTGGCTGTTTGCACCACTGTGCTTTATTGCTGTGGTGCTCTTCTCCAGGGAAGCTGGGGCCCAGGTCCAGGGTCCCTGGTTAGTGTTTCCCAACCTCTTTCCCATCCCTTGCCTTTGTTCTGTCTCAAATCTTTTATCCCAGGGAGGAAGGGAAAGTCTTCAGCCTCCACTTCATGGACTGTAAGATGGGTGGTCCCTCACCAGGTTACGGGAACGCTGGGTGAAGGGCAGGATGCTGCTGTGGGTGAGGAACCATCTGAAAGGCAACAGGAGAACAAATTATGCTGAAGTTTTAACGGCGGGGTGCAATAGCGACCTGGTACTGCATAGTATATTTGTTCATGAGCTGAGGAAAAAAAATAGGAAAAAATAAGTGCACAGCAAAATTTGCAAGTGCCTGAGATATCTTTGGGTTAGTCAAGAAAAGAGGTGGAAGACCTCACAAGGGTTTTCCCCTGATAAAGCTGGAGGGCTGGGCAGGGCGCTGGCAGGCAGAGTGGCTAAAATGCAAAGTGTGCTGCACTTGGGAAGGAGCACTGGGAGCATGATGAGGTCTAAATTAGCTGTAACCATTTGGGAAGAGGAGAGCAGCATCAACAGAGATGTGCAAATCTTTACTCTCTGTGTACAGCCGCCGCCAGATAAGCAAAGGAAATTTGAGGAAGAATGGGATTAAAAATATTGCTGAGACTATTATAATACCAGCACATAAATCAGTGCTGTGGTCTTGCCTGGAATAGTGTGTTCATTTCTAGTCAATCCGTCTCAAAAAGATACAGCAGGAATAGAAGGGGTCAAGAGATAGGCAACAAAAAATATTGGAGACACTGAAAGACTTCCAGATGAGGAGCGACTGAAGGATGAGGGGGGAACATTTATTTTGAAGATGAGATAAATATGAGGGGATATGATCCATGCACATAAAAAAGGAGGTAGTAAATGGCACAGAGAAGGTAAATCAGGCGCTGGTAGTCACCCTCTGTTCTGAGACAGAAACCAGGGAGCACCTGATGGGCCTGAACAGCAGCAAGCTGAACACTGTGCACAGGATGTATTTTTTCCACCCTATTAACTGGGACTGGCCTGCAGCACTGGGGCAAGCAGGGGGTTAACGGGACTCAGAAAGGCCTGAAAGGGGACCTGGGAGTCCAGTCCAGAGCATCCGCAGCTGCAGGGGAGGAGACAAGAGCGAGGGGGATACGAACACCTGGACCCATCTCCCCCAGAGGGGTTTTGTGGCATTTCCCTCATTAGTCTGGCACCCCAAAGCTGTAGCTGCTTAAGGGGAGGCACAAAGGCATCCCCCCTCCCCAGGGCGTCTCTGTCTTGCTGGGGCGGGGGGCCCCTGCGTGGTGGTGCTGGTGTTATTTTGGGTGCACTGATGCTGCAGAAGTGCTTGGTGGGGCTGGAGGAGGTGCTCGTGCTGGCAGCGGTGGGGTCACAGCGGGACAGGGTCACACACATCCTGCGGCGCTGGATCTCCATCGCACGTGGGGCCGCCTGGCACCGGGGTGCCCGCCACACCGGCTGGTGAATGGCGTGGCTGCGGCACCCACCGGGCCAGTCTCTGCTTGAGGATGAGGAGGGATGGAGGCTCAGTGTCGGTGCGATGGCCGGCAGCTGCACGCTCCCAATCACGGATGCAAAGCAGGAGGCAGTCGATGGGGCTGGTGGAGCGCGTTACTGTGGTTATCTGATCTCCGCTTTGCCGGCACAAGGAGGCTCTCCCCGGGTCGGGTCCCTTTCGGGGCTGCCCTGGAGACACGCTGCTGTGACTCAGCCACACGCTCACCCTCCCACCCCACCTCACTGCTGTGGGAGGTTCAAAGGCTGGGTGTAAACTGTTCTGAATCAAAATGCTTGGCTGTGACCTTTTCTTGCTTGGGATTATGACATTCGGTCTAATTGTGCACTGTCAGATAAGGGCCGGCTCCTGCCCAGGCGTGCATGTGGAGCCCAAAGGGATCAGCGGGATGCTGAGTGAGCGTAACCTCCTGCGTACCCTGTCCCTCTGTGGGGTTAGATCCAACTGGTGCAACCAGAGTGGCTGAACTAGGGCACAATGATGCGCTAGAAATAGGCTGCACTACGGATGTACGTGTAGGCATGTGTGTATATACGCACACATACACGCACGGTAAAAATCCTGATGTGTTGGCTCAATGCAGGAGCTGTGGGATCGTTCATCACGGGGCGTCAGCCCCTTCCTGCAACAGCCTGCGCAATGTGACTAGCAGCTCTCGCATGGGGATTTTTTGTCCTTTCATCCTCTCCCCAGGGGCAAAAGTGTGTGCAGTGGAGTGTCTTGTTTTGGTAGCAGTTAGTTTTTTTTAAAACAGCAGCATGTTTCAAATATGCTGGTTGCTACGTGTTGCTTTCTGCCAGAGAAAGCCAGGTCAGGGATGTGTGCTGAGCAGTTGAAGCAGAAGTGGTGGGTTTTGCAGCGAGTCTCAGTTTCTGGTTTGCTCTAGGTTTGGCCTCCCCCAAGTTGTTTCCCATGCAGATGAGCTCTGTTTTCAGTGCGAAGAGTTCTGTTCCAGAGGAAAAAAATTGTCAAAGCCAGTGGCCTGGGTAGTCTTTGAGTTTTCTTCCTAGGAGGCCTCTGTCAATAAGGGCCACAACTGGGTCAATCTCATAGCTGTACACAACGGCAGCGTGGGAAGCAGAGATGTAGAGAGGACAGGACTGAGGGAGGTAGATGGAGGTGCAGGACCATGCTCTCTAAAGCTTGTGTGCACACCTCTATCACAGTGCTGTACAGCAAAGGAGATGTGGCAAAGTCTTGGTAACTACGACGACGTCAGGGTCTGAACCAGGGGGGAGAATGCCCAGACCTGGGGCCAACAGCAGAAGCTGCCAAATGGCGATGCTCCTTGAAAACAAGTTTCAGCAAAGATCCTAGAGCAGTCCAGTGCCTTGAATTGGGTGGGATCTTCAGTCCTTGGGAATGCTGTGATGCTCAGAACTGAAAATGCTTTCCTCTGTCTTGCTGGAGGTCAGTTCACCCGTTCTTCATCCCCAGCTCATGCAAACACAGAGGCGTTTGGGTGGCAAAAGTGCGATCCCATGGGAAGGCTGCCTGTCTCTGCATTTCGTGCATGACCTGACGCCCTCTGATAAGCTCCTCGAGCGCTGTGTGTAGCCATGGAAGGGATGAGGCAAGGATCTGGCTGACCAGCAAGGTGTCTGACCATGGAGGTTGTGTTCCCACAGCTGCATACTCAGGTGTCTGAAAAATGATAGTGAAAACCTGCTAAACCTCTGGGGCTCAGGTTTTCGAGGTAGAATAGCTCAGTAGAGCTCCTTTGGTCCACCCAAAGAACAAAAAATATAGGGTCCTGAGAGGATTCCCATACAGGCTCCTTGTCCAGAAGGAGCACTAAAAACACACTTTGTAGACTCATTCCAGGCTAATGCCCCCTTTTGATTCCTTAGTCTGCGTCCATCTGCCCTAACTTAGCAACCTGGCCATTAAGGGTGAGCTAGTTATTGTAGGCTGCCTTTTAGTCAACAGGAGGAACAGGGCAATTCATCCCAATGTGAGATAATCCACAATGATTACTCTGGAGGGATTCTTATTTCTCTTTACTTTAAAGGGAGCTTTCAAGTCTAGGTTGAAATTAAGCATCTAACTTTTAAAGCTCATGACATGAATCTTGCCCTGAAGGTAAATACCATTTAGGTGCTTATCCAGCGTGCAGTTCACTGTAAAATCCCTGCAGGAAAATGGCCATTAGAGAATCAGGCATTACATTCATTTCAGTAGGGGAAATTATGGAGATCGTAAGCTGCTAGCAAGGCTACAAAGGATGTTTCTTGTTGAAGCATTCAGTGTCTCATTGGCTGTGTCTTATTTGACCAAGCATGACCAGAGAGTGCTTGGCACCCATACTATCCTTGACCAAGGAGCAGCATCAGACCAGGCTGTCCATGTAACCTATCTGCATCTGAGAGTCAGCCCTGGAGATGCGTCCAGGAAGACCCCACGCCTTGGACTTCAGTTACAGCTGATGACATGCGTGGTCAGATTTTCAAAGGTATTTATTTGACTAACGTCTCGAAAGGCCATTCATTGTCTAAGATTTGGAGGAATTTGCAGAAGCACCTCATCTGTCTGACTTTGGAGCCTAAATTACCTAGGGACATCGTAACCTTGTGTAGGAACCCACTTACAGCTTTAGGTACTTTTGAGAATTTTCTGCTGAACATCAAGTTGTTGTCCTAGTAAAAGCATTAGAATTTGGTTTAACAGTAGAGGGTCTTCTGTTGTCTGAATTACAGAAAATTTACTTCCAGTTTTCATTATTGGAAAGTTCAGGAGAAGGAATTATCCCACCAGGGAGTGCTGTTTAATTTCTGAGGAACCATTTTCTTGTCTTGATATAAATTTGATTGTAATGACAGGTAATTGTGGCAATAGTATAACAATGATAAACCGTTGTGGAAATAGCAGTATTTTCAGTGCAACTTTGTGAAAATCCTTCAGAATGCAAACTAAATTAAACCAGAAAACCAGCTAATATGGGCTTAGTTTTTTATGCCGTGTTTGGTTCACTTTTTACTCAGTAAAGACTAAGGTAAAAGAGGAGAGGCACCGATTCTGGATTGGGGCAGATCTTGGTATTTGGCCTCATCCTTCTGTTTCATTAAGGTCATTATAATCCACTTTAAGATTGTATAGAGGTCTTAAAATGCCAGAAATTGCCTCTTTCTATGTACAGCAGATCCAGAACTGGGCAAGAAAGAGTTGATGAGGGTTGGGTACATTGAGACTTCATAAATGTGAGCCTTGCGTGTGGCCTGTTCTCTACGGAAGTGGTAGTACTGTCATGTTAGTCCCCAAAAACCACATATTTTTTGAATCTAGAGCCCTTGGAGCCCTGTTTTTCATCCTCCTTTACCTCTAGAAGGGCCCAGGTTCTTTCTATCTGGTTCGGATCTCATGCATCCCAAGACTTGGGCCACAGATATCAGCACATTTTATTTAGACTGAGTGAATACTTCACCGATCCCCTTCTTTTACCTAGGGCTTTGCAGCATCATTTCTACCAACTGATCCCCTTGCTGTGCTCTGAGAATGTTGCTGTCGTCTTTATTTAAATTTCACACTGGTCTAAATGTCAAAGGCTAAGTCCTGGCATGCAGAATCGAACAGATATTCACATTTTTAAATTAGCAGACAGCGGAAATGAATGAATAGCTCTTCCCTAGGGAAATATTCTGGATCTGCTCAGTACAACAGCCCTGAAAACTGGGCTGCTGCTGGTGATAACATAACCTTAGCTGGGGCCTCTGCAGCACGCGAAGGCTGGAGGTTGCATCAGCAGCGCAGCGGTGTTTACCAGGGCAGGAGGAATAAGCTCAGCGTCTAATTCCCCCAGGAGCACGACGCGCTGATGTTTGCAGTCAGTCCAAATCTTGTCTCCGAAGGAAACAATGCAAAAAGCCAAACCTCTCTCCGACTCTCACCCCTTGATTTCTCTTTTGCAGTGGGCTATTCCCATTTCCTAGCTCGGAAAATACAGCATTTAAAGAGTGTGTTGAACAGCACGGTCCCAGCTCCCCTTCTGAGACCCAGTCCTGTGCTGGTGTGGGCACAGGCACACACGTACCAAACACAGCACTCTGATGACTACTTGAGTACAGATTTTTTTTTTTCCTAGCTCTGCTTAACATGGCCTCTTCAGTGGCAGCTCACCAAGCTGGAAAAGCAGACCAGCAAAAGGGGGCACATAGATTGTATGGGCTTTGTCAGCCCAGGCAGGTAGTTGGCCAGGTCCCTTCTGTGAAGGTTGTGCTCCGTTGTGTTGATGTCATTGTTCTTGTGTCACGGCTCTTGGTAGGACGCTGTGCCTTAGGGATGCAGCCCTGTTGCCTCTCAAGTGTGCCTTGTCTTCTACTGTGCATCCTCCAAGGCAGCCCGGTAAAACGAGAAGTTCAAGGAGAGACAGTGCAGATCACACAAGCAGGAAATCTCTGTTAGAGATTTTTGGGGCTCTGGCTTAGAAAGTAAAACTGGGAAAACATGAATTTTTGGAGAGGGGATGGGATATCCAAGGCATGAAAAATTGTCAGGGAATTATCTGATGAACCCATTTGATGGGATTAAATAAAAAGTGAAAAATAAATGCTTTTCTGTATGTTTCTTTGTCACTATTCCTAAAATATTGAAGTTTAAACAAGGAGGCTTTTAATGGAGGGTTGTCTCACAGGGTGTATTGTATTCACTGGAGTTTGCTCTCTCCTTGGCTAATTATATATATTTATCCATCTTATTGAAAGCTTCTCCAGGGCAAAGAGATGCTGGTTTATTTCTTTATTTAATAACGGAAACGCATAGTGGAGAGAGATCTGTTAAATATCAAGGCAGTTCAGTCTCTGAAACTCTGGCTTCTGGTAGGGGGCTGGAAGGGGATGTTGCAGAGGGGTCGATAGGAGCAAAGAGCTCCCACCTCCACGCAGCATGGCTGCAGGCAGGAGGTGGGGAAACCCGGGGCAGGAGATCTGGTCAGTGGCTTGGGCTGAGGCTGTCTTGAGGATCTTGTGGGGAGTCTCCGTTTCCTTAGGATCCATTGAAGAGTCAAGTCCAGCCCTGTTCCCACTCATTGTCTGTGCTAGGTGATCACTCTGTAGCTGTTATGTGCCCTCTCCTTGGTCCACCCAACTCCTCTTTGTGTGTTCAGGTTTCATTAAACATTCCATCTCCCCCTAAAACTGCGTAAGGTCTCAGCATCTGCAGCATCTTCGGGCAAAGAGCTCCACAGTGTAACTACCTGGTGCATGCAGAACCAGCTCCTTCTGCTGCTTCTGCACACACCATCTGCAAGCTTCATTTGAAATCCCTTGGTAGAGGAAGAGACCATGAATGCTCCCTCTCCAGGCAAAGTCTCTACTGACTTGTAGGCTCTCTGCCCTCCCCAGTTGGTGCCTGTCCAGGCTTGCAGGGGTTATCCTGGTACTTGAGTGATGTGGCTGTCCATACCCTACCAAGGATGGAAAGGTGGACCCGTGGCTTGATGAGGAGATCCCACCATTCAGCAAACATTGGTCCAGAGAGCACACAGCTGCCTTGTGTGCCGGGCTGTGTTCACCCAGATGGCTTGAGGAGCTGAGGCATGGGATCTTCTGTACGTGAGCAGATGTGCCTCCGTGGTGCTAACAGCCCTGCCCCGGGCTCCCAGAGATCTCACCCACAGATCTCGCCCAGCAGCAGCCTCAGCTCCTTTCTGTTCCATAAAGGTGTTTCAGACAATAACCTGCTGTACTAAATGTGCGGTCTTCTAATTAGTGCCTGTTTTAATCATGGAAAAGTTGTAACACTGGGAGAAAAATCCTGCCCCTGCATAGCCAAGGATTGGCCTGGGCAGGAAAGCATCTGCGTGACACGGTCACAGCAAAAGCGTCGTTATGGCCTGCCGGGAGCAGTGCTCATTTTCCTGCCAGCAAGGGTTGTTTCTCTGCTTGCAACCGTCAGGCTCCTGAATCGCTGGAAATAGTACAAATATAGGGGGTTATTTTCTATCGTATCAATTTTGTTTTGGAGCTTGGTGACAAATGCGAGATCTTCATTTGAAGCTGCTGCTAGACAGCTATGTGCTGGCTCCTTTGACTTATTTATATCCTAATGATGCTGCTTTATTTGTTTCTTTTTGTGCTTAGCTACCCAGTCGAGTGCCGTCTGTTTCCTTCTGCAGGAAGATGAGCTCTCAGGAGTATCTTCTGCTTTATGGCTTTGTGCAGGTTCTGTAGCGTTGGCTTGTCACTTACTGTCACTTATGCATTTGCTTTTTGAATCAAAGGGGATATGGTCCTCATACCTGGAGCATTTATTTGGGAATAGCTGCCTTCGATCAGCTAAAGGGTTGCACTGCTCTTTGGATTCACGTTCTGGATTTGCACACCCACCTGTGATGTCACAGCTGGTGTTATGAGCACACACAGATGACATCATTACCTGATTGCAGCTGATTACCGCTGCAGCTCCAGTCTTGCACACCATCACCTATTCCCCCTCTCAGCTCTCTCTTTTTTGTCTCAGCCAGCCACCCTTAAGGGCTGCTTTGTCTTTAAGCGTCACCATCTCGTTAGAAGCAGGCGAGTGAAGTGTCGCAAGGTGAGAGACCAGGATTTTGGTGGAAGAGCATAAAGAAGTAAATAAAATTGTGGCAGTTGCTTCTGTGTAGAAGCTGACATAGACTCCCGGGTTATGGTACCTGGAGCTGGGCTCGTCTGTCCAAATTTAGACGGCTTCAGCTGAGCCATTCATCCAGATTCCCCGTATCGCTGATAGGCAGTGCTAGTGCACGGTTCCTCTCATCCTGAGGTGCATGTCAGAAAATAGGTCAGATGGATTGTGCTGTAAAAGTGCTCATTTTCCTAAAGGCGGTTGTGCTGACGAGCACAGATGTAGATACTTCTGTATGTCTGGAGTAGGGGGAGGCAGAATCCGCAGAAACCAGCAGCGTTGTCACGTGGAAAAGGATGCTGGTATAATTCCTGCTGTTTCCCCAAGGTAGCGTGTCTCCCACGCCCATACCCCCAGTCTCGTTGGGGCTCGGTGCCAGTAACAAGCCCCATCCAGGGGCCACTCCTCTCTGCATGCGGGGTGAAGAAAATCAGCAACAGGGCATCATCAGCATACTGAGCTGCCGGGGTGGAGTACCTGCCACGCTGACCTGCGTCCCCGGCTCTCCCTGAGTTTGGGGCCTGGTGGCAAACTGCAGGGAAACCGTTAATAGCAAATTCCTGCAAAGGCGAGCGTGGTGGGAGCAGCCCGGTCCCGGTGCCCGAGCATCGAGCCTGAGCTCAGGTTATGGCTCCTGCTGCCCCTCTTGCCTCTGGGATGAGCAAACTATTTTTTCAATGACTTTCAGAGGAATGTGACCAGGAGCTGGAAATGTCACCTTGTACCCTGCTCTCCCCCTGCCAGGCAGTGGGCTTGCTGCAGGGCCGGTGCTGGGGAACTCCCCGAAGAGAGAAGGGGTGGGAGAATCTCTCTTAGGGGAGATTTCAGCATTAAAAGGCAGCGCTGCGTGGTCCCTTCCCAGCAGTTGGAGATGGAAGGTGAAAAGGCAGTGTGTGCGGTGCACTCTGCTCAGGGAATGTACTTATTTTTAATGATAATATTTAGAAATTAGATTGCCATCTGATTAGGGCAGGACCTAGCCCTCTCTGTGCAGCACTTATCATATCGTTGGCCATAAGGGGTAATAAATTACACTGGGAGACGATGATAATGCCGGAGATTGAGTGTGGGATGTAAGAGGAAGTACGCAGCATTTTCAATAGGAGTCCTTCCTGCCGGTGACCACATTGAGGAGGTGTTTGCGTGCACTGGGCAGATGTCCAGAAGCTGCTGCGTGATGTACTGGTCATCGGTGGGTCCAGTAGGACCCAGTGGCAGCCACCACATCCCTGAGCTACCGGCGCTCTGCAGGGGGAAGTTCACACACAGGAAACACAATAAAAGTTACAAAAAACAATGTTCCACTCTGCTGTCCAAAAAACCGGTGTCAAGCTGGCTGTGGTTTGTGGCTGTGGGGGTAAATGAAGCTGCTGCCCCAGGTCAGAAGCAGAAGTCCTCACTCCTGAGCACGAGAGAGCCGGAGAAGCGCTGACCCCCCAGCTGAGCAGAGCCTGCAAACCATCTGCAGCTGTTTCCGTACTGCGGCCAAACTTTGGATGCGCTCCCTTCCTTCTGCCAGGTGCGTGCCCCGAGACGGGCGCAAATAAGCTTGCGAATAAATACATCCACCTCCGCTGGCACGCGCGTACCGCAACGCCCCGCCGCACGCATGCTGCAGCCTGTGCACGCACACGCACCTGTAACACACGCCTTGGTAGCCAGAGTCCTTGCCTGCTGGAAATGTTTGCAAAAATCTAAAGAGCTAAAAATACTGGAATTTGGGGAGACAGGGAGAAGAGGGAGAGCGCTGCGGCCTGACGGAACCCCCGGCAGCACCTTAAGCCCATCAGCGCAGGCCGGCAGCACCCTAACGATCCACTTCATGGATGGGAGGTGGCAAGCAAAGCCGATGCTTTTAACAGCGCTGGATTATGGAAGGGGCAGGCAGCTGAAGGCGACAGGCTATTGTCTGAAAGATGAAATTTATGACAGGGCACCATACAAAGCCTAAATTAGGCTACCCAGGAAAAGAAAAAAACCCTTGGTGTGTGTTATATGTATGCAGAGCTTGTCATATCGAGTAATGTAGTGCAATAAGGCTGAACCAGGCAGTAATGGGCTGCGTGGCTGCTTTTTTGCCTCTCTCTCTGTGTTTTGTTGTTGTTGTTGTTGCAGTGGGACCTTAATGGGGTTCTTTAAACAGATGCTTGAGGAGTCGCACTCCAGCAACCAGCGATTAAAAAAAAAGAAGAGAAAGGAAAAAAAAAAGGAGAAAAAAAAAAACGTTAAAAGCACAAGATTGGCAGAAATCATTTTTCAAAAGAAAAGAGCTTGGGGGTGGGGACGAGCTGGGAGAAGACTGTCAGGCTGTGGAAAAGTTTAATAAATTCCATGTCACTCTAAAGACCGTCGTGTGCAGAGTTGCCCAAGGCCAATAAAACCCGATAAACCTCTGATAGGCTGGCTCCGCTGCACTGGCACACATTATTGCTTTGATACCTTACACAAAAATAGGGTGCTTTTTTGTTGTTTTTGATATGGTAAGAGGCCTTGCAGTGTGCTGTTCTTTATAAGATATATATATAAAATCCACGACAAAAACACCAAAGGATTTAAGTGTGTAGCTGTCATCAGTTACTATTTAACTGAGCGAAACATGTTAAAAGCAGCAACAATACAATATAGCAGTGAACGCATGAAAGCTCAGGCAATCTTCCTCCCACATTTAGGAGAAAGTGCTTTTTAAAACTGTAATCTTGGTAGGATTTGTGGGGAGGGGGGAGAGGGGAAGAAGGAGAAAGCAGGGAGAAACATCTTTTATTTTTGTTTAACTTCAGCGAGTCATTTGCCTGCTGTGGCAAACCTTGGAGTATTTGCTTAATTTTTCTCCCAGGAATGGGAGAAACCATTTCTGGCTCGGCAGAACCAGTGTGTTAAGGGCTGTGACCGGCCTGCTTCTCCCTGCAGGATGGGGGCTCAGGTGCCAGTGGCGAGTGTAGCACGTCCCAGCTCGGGGGCCGCAGCAATCTCTGTGCTCATACCCTTGGATGATTCAGCTGAGCTCTCTCAGCCTTTATTTCCCTCCGTGGTCCTTGTCGTGGAAGCACAGCTATGGTTTTCAGGGCACGTTGCACAGTGCACCCTTCCCAGTGCAAGCGTGTGGTTCATGTGTTTAAAAGGACTCTGGCTGTTGGAGTGCTGGGAAACTTGGTGGTTTCTCCTGGTTAGGAATCGTGCCACTGTTTTCATCAGCTTTGGTGCGGTTTTAAGTCCCTGCCCATGATCCCTGAGCACCAGCTTTGAAATGACCTGGGAATTGCCACTAAAAAGGGGGTGAAGCTGCTGCTGCTCCTGGCAGGCAGCGCGGACACCCAGCTCCTGCCTAAGGCTGGAAATCGGCCCCGGGCTGGCTTGGAGCGGAGCCCGGTCTGCCTTGGCGTGCCTCCGAACTCTGGCAAAACGCAAGGGGGTGGGCAGGGAAAATAACCCGGACGGGCAGCGTGGGGTTGTGGCCATGGGCAAGACCTGGCCCCAGGGAGTGGTGTCCGTGCCAGTTTTCCAAGACCTTTTTCTTGCCCTGGAGAAGAGGTGGACGGCTGGAGCTGGGGACCTGCCGGGTCCCCGCAGTCCCGCTGCGTGCTGCCGGGCAGCGCAGGCAGCCCTGAGCTCTGCGGGGACTCCGTTCCTCTATTTATCACCCAGTTTCTCCATTTGCTACTATTTGTTGTGCTGGCACCTACAGGTCACGATTCAAGCATGCTCAGTGCTGACCAGATTTATAGTGGGTTTTTATAGTTGTCTCTCTAAAGAGCTGAAAGTCAAAATCACCAGCTGGAAAAAGTCCATGAGGCTGCAGAGAGCTGGGACTGGCCCGACGGGGGACCGGGCTCCCCTCTAGCCCCGTGTTTGCATTTCCGCATAACTTTTCCATACCTTCATCTCTTGGGCAAGCTGCAGTTTTCCAGGTTTGGGTGTCTACAAAGCTGAATATTTGGAATATTTGGGCAAGATCAGTTTGGCTGGCTGCAACAGCCTGGCCTTACCAAAGGCAGTATAAGAAACGCTTTTTAGTTGTTATGTGAGAAGAACTTGCAGGTTGTTATTTCCAAAAGATGAAATTTGGCCTGGGAAGAGCCATCGTTGAGAAGTGCTGCTTGTTGTTCTGAAAGAAAGTAGGTTTGATTCGGCTGAGGTAGGAAACTTTGATAATCATATGCTTCGCATAGTCAATACCTTTTTCTTCTAAACTGCCAGCTGTTTTCTACAGTTCTCTCCCTCATCCAGACACGCATTTCATAGGGATAAACACGACTTCAGAAAAATCCTCCTCTTCCCTCAGTGCCGGTTGTAGTCGGCAGGAAGATGCTTACTTCCACGGTTTGCAAAATACACAAAAATACAGGCTCACTAAATGGGGGGGTGCCTATTTTTCCCCTCTGAAAAGTATCGATTCTCTTTCTGAAGTGTCTTTGGAGCAAAAGTTACACAGCTTGAAATTTAATTCCACCAGCTTGGAAGATTCAGGTTGGATCCCTTTTTCTGCTGGGTAACTTTGGGCAAGTTGCCCAGCCTCTTGGTTTCTCCCTGGCCGCATAGACCCGGGATTTTTTTTTTTCTTCCACCACTCCCTGCTTTCGCCTATTAAAGTACAAACCCCTGTGGGTCTGGAAGATGCAGTCCTGGATGGTTCCTCTCTCTTATGTGCCTTTGCAGTGTTTGTCTGTGGAAGGACAAGCCAGGAGCATCCTGGCAGCATTTTACAGCAGGGAAAAAAAAAGTGGCTTTATCCAACATGTTGCTTCTGGTCAGATAAATAGTGATTGCCTGGCAGAATTCCTGCATAAAGCTTTGCCTCACCTCTCCTCTGGCTTCGCTTTGGGAGGCCACAGCTCAGCTCAATGCAAGGAGGATGCGCTTATACAGATACCTGCAGAAAGGAAAGGTAAAGAAAAGAAGCTGCAAATGTTTAATGTTGTCCACATATCAGCGGTGTTCACTCTGTTCATCATAATCCCATTTTCTGCCTCAGACGTGTCATTACTGCCCACTGGATTTGGGGAGATAACAGCAGAAAATGAGCTGGAAAAACATCAGACAGTTTGGGTTTTTTTTAAAAGTCATTAACACCTTTAAGATATTTAATGAACTGCAGGCAGCTCTCAGAGTGGAGAAGGATAAATTTGCTGCGGGTATGACAGTGAAGCGAGGCTCTGCAGAAAGGCAAAAGGGAAGTGTTGGGTTTCATTTGGACGGGGCTGGAGGGCAAGGAGAGCCGGGGGCAAACCCTGTCCAGATGCCAAAGAGAAGGAGGGAAATGGAAAAGGCAGAATTGTGGGGTTCCCTCTCCCCAGGGCCCTCCATGGGCAGACGGATAGGCAGGGCTGCTCCCACGTGTGCTCCCTACCCCAGCAACGTTGCAGGGCTTGCAAAGATGTCGTCTCGATGGAGGTACACCAGCACCTGCCCGCCGTGCAGGCCCAGCTGAGCCCATCCGCATTTGCCATTTGCAGGCTTCTGAAGCAGACTGGAAACGAGAGGTGAAGGCACGGTGTTATCCCCAGTTGAGCCAAATTCCTAACTGCCCACACTGCTCCAAAGTGGCAACTATAAAACTCAACACATCTTAGCCGTCGTTAGGTTGGGGCAACACATCCCAGAACAGCCCCTGCTGCAGGTTGCTGCCATCCAGAGCTCAGGTGCTTCGGTTTGCACGTGCAGAGCAGCCACCAGCTACGACCTGCGCACCAGCGCGTACCCCTGGGAGCTGCGCACAGGCTTCTGCCATTGCACTCTCCTGTGTTGCTGCAACCTTATCTGATTTTGATAAAGTGTTTGAGGTATTGTTCTTTTTATGTACTTGCTGTACTGTCTGCACGCTTACGAGCGTATCTAATTTGCAGCGCATCTCTCAGGTGAGAAGAGGTATTTATCCTTCTGACAGGCAGAGAGGGGCCAAGCAACTTGTCCAAAGCATGGAGCGAGTCTGCAAATTAACAGGGACTCAACCCAGCCCTAAACTGGTGCCCCAGCTTCTGGCACACGCATCCTGCCTGCTGGCAGCTGCTGGAAACAGGAGGTGGAAAGGAGAGCACTTGGTTTTGCAGGTTGCTTATTTGTAAGGACAGGCTCTTTTTTTTTTTTTTTTTTGCAGTGCTTTATAATTTAAAATTGTCTGGGCTATCATGTCTCACGTTCTTAGGGTTCCCATGGGTGGCAGTGGTGAGAAGCTGGGATGAAGAGGTGGCACCTGGGGCGGCGCAGGCTCACAGAGCAGCACTGGGGGCTGTCGAGGGCTTGACCGCACAGCTTTGCTGGCAGCTGAGTGCTGGCTCCCCTTGGAAACCCTGGGCTCCCTTCCAGGCCGAGGAGGGCTTATAGGGTTTAGTAGGCATAAGCTACAGTGCCACTTCCCTGCTTTCTTGACCCTTTCCACCTCGACCCCATCAGCCTGGTACGAACTTGTCACCTCCCCAGCTTGTCCCATTCGCTGTATCTCCTGTCCTGTCCCAGTCGCTGCCCCTTGGGCATCTCAGCTGGGTTCCTCCCTTCCCTGACCTGCCTCCCTTTCCCCCATCCACCCGGCCAGGCTCAGCCCTCCCCTCCCTGGCTCTTTCCTCTGACCCCAGCTCTGTATCAAGGCAGTCGCTGGAGCCCGGGGGAGGCAGCCCTGCCTCCTGCCTCGGCTTTGTGTGGCTTCTCATCGGGACAGTGAAAAGCACGTGTCTAATGTAAGGCCTTGGCCACCACTCCCTGAATTTCAAGATCCTCCTCCAAAGCATGAAAAATTGTCCAAAAATTTCCTACTAACTTATTTCTTACCATTCTCCCCCCCAAATGGCTGGACAGCAGAGGCTGAAGATGGTGGTGGGACAGTTCAGAGAGGCACACACTTGTTGCAGAAAGTTTCAACCTAAACAATTAAATCCCCGAAGGAATTTCCGAAAGCGCCTAAGCAGGTTACATGCCTAATTCTCAGAGCCCAATGGGACTTGGACATCTAATCTTCTTAGCTTCTTTTGAAAATCTTTGCCAGGTGCCTGTTTGCATGTTTAGGTGCTCTAAAACCTTTGCAAGTCTGAGCTGTAGAGCGTGGTCAGTTTGGGTCAAAGCAGAATTGCAGCAAATCCCATCTGGAGACAGTTATTTGGTCTTAAATCTGAGCTGGGCAACCAGTGCGGTCCCCAGCCCTGCCAAGGGACACCATGTCTCATTTGTCATTGGACCATTTTGCTTTATTCTACTTCATGCAGACGTATTATGGGGAAGTCAGAAAGGCAAGGCATTCCTGTACCTCCCCCTGCCCAGAAGAGCATCAGCTCTGTTAGATACCACAAGAAGTGACTTGACGGTCAAAAGCACTGGCTGTGCTGTGCTTTGGTGGCAAATGTGGCCCATAACGACCGTTGCTGTATGGGACCACAGCTCCAAGTCAGGAAGAGCAAAGGCAAA
Organism: Theristicus caerulescens; assembly: GCA_020745775.1. Taxonomy (NCBI): domain Eukaryota; kingdom Metazoa; phylum Chordata; class Aves; order Pelecaniformes; family Threskiornithidae; genus Theristicus; species Theristicus caerulescens. The sequence goes on from CM036571.1 coordinate 603,243, forward strand.
GCCTCCAAGCAAGAGCATTGCGTTGTTGAAACATGAACAGAGCAGCTCTCCGTGTAACAGCAACACTTCTGTCCTCGCAGTGCCGTGGAAAATCAGAAACTGCCCGTGTAGTTGTTGTGCAAAGCACTGGGCTCCTGGCCAACGCCACCGATGGAAGGAGAAACGTGGACTTTTTGGTGCTTTGGAAAATCAGGCCACAGGTTTTGAGGCTGAAAGAGAGACCTATGTGAAAGTCTTGGCTGTAGGGACACTGAGGACAGTCCTGAATAGTCATCGCCACCGAGCAGAGGCAGATGCTCCGGGTGAGGGCGTGAAGAGCCAGCACACTCAGCAGCGCCATGTCCCAGCTCCTAAGTCACCTGAAACCAGCCCGTTTCCAGGAGGGCGGTGGCAGCACATTGCAGCCCCAGAGATGCCCGTGCAGCCGCATCTACCAGCCCCCAAGCCCGGAGGACCTCCCTCCACTGGGACTCTGACCCCCCCTTATCCAACCCTACCCCACCCCCAGAAAGTGACCCCATTTTCTGGGAAATTATTTCCAGTGCAATAATTGCAGGATGGAAATTAGAACCCAGTCTTCAAAGAGCGAGCTCTGAAGTGCACATTAGCTATCTGCCAGGATGAGCCATCTTACCAGTCCCTGCTCGTCTCCTGCCTGAAATTATGTTTGACTACAGGGCATGAAATGTTATTCATCCTTCCTCATCTCCCTCCCATCCGTTTCTATTCAGATTCAGCACCGAGTGGTAGCAGCAGCAGGTATATGAAAAAGATTTTCAGGTGTTCATGTGTCTTTTCTTTCTTTTTTTCCCCCGGTTCCCCTTTTATACATGAGAAAGCAGCATGAAAGGCAAAGCAAATGAGAATGGGAAAGAAAGTGTTGGATTTAAAGAAATCTGTTAACACGGGGGAGTTCATTATCCGCTAACACGGGGCCGCGGTGTGTCAGACAGCGCGGGGTGAATGGCAGCGCGGCCCCGAGAGCCGCCTCTCCCGACGGCGATGGTCAGAGCTGGCGTGGAAAGGGTGGTGCCGAGGCAGCTGATGGGCACGGGGTTAATTCTCATTTCACTCCCTGGCAGGAGCAATTTCACGGATCTCGTCATCTGTGGACAGTTGCAGAAAGGGGAGATCAGAAATGACAAATATCTACATTACCTTCAGAGATTAAAATGCCACCAAATGCTCTTTTAATATGAAACCGCCAGTGGTTCTGGGATTTGGTTTGTACAAGGGACTGGTTTTGGTCTGGGGTATGTTTGTTTGGGTTTTTTTAAGAACAAAGCACACAGAGAAAAACATAAAAAAATGCAGAGGTAGCTGGAATTTGGAGGCTGCCATGAAAAGCAGACCAGATATCTACTCTGGATATCTCCCATTTGCATGGATAATTGATAATCATGTATTTTTCCCACCAGTCAAAAACAGAATAAGTTTTAAATAGATAGGACCGGCTCTTGCCATTTTCTTGTCAGCGTTATCTCATTAGGATCAATACTTTTCTTTGCTTTTCTATAAGCCTGGGAAAATCAGGGGGATGGATTTCTTCTAACAGGATAAAACCCTTGCGAAGGACTTTGGAGAGGTGAGATAAGAAATTAACATTAAGAGACGCGATCGCTATCGTATGCAGAGGTTTTGCTTCTGAAACCCATCTGAAACTTGTTTTCTAGCACATTTACATTTTGAACAAGCTACGGCTCTTGTTGATTTGAAGCCGCAGGGTGTAAAAACACCCCAGGGTTTTGCTTTGCTGAGAATTGCTCATCCCTGCACGTGGGAAATTTGGTGTGACAGGGACCTTGCAGCTCAAACGGGACCAGCTGGAACCACGGGAAGGGGAGCAGGAGGGCGCAGAGGACGTGCAGATGTTGCATGTTTGCATTCCTGCTCAGGTCAAATTAAAACTGAGCTGTATGCAGCTTTTATTTCATTTTCCCTGCTGAGGAGCACAGCAGCATCTGTGCACATCGGTGGAGTTCCACCGTGGAAGAGCCGTCCCCCCTCCCGCGTGACCCAAGGGCAGTTTGGGTTATTTTTGCTTGCATCATTTCCTTGCTCCCCGCATCCTTGCTCCTCCATAGCTGCCACCCAGGCCTGTTCTTGTGCCGTGGGAGGAGAGGAAAGAGGAGCAAGGGAACCAGCGCGGGGTCCGGACGGGGCCGTGGGGTGCAGGGCATCAGCAGAGGCGGAAGGTGAGGAAGAGGTGCCCGGCACGGCGAGCGTCCCCTCGCTGCCCTCCCCGGCGCTGGCTGTCCAGGTTCTCTCGTAGCTCCCTGGCGTGCGCCGGCGTCTGCTGCTGGAGGCTGGGGCACGCCATAAATCAAAAGCTTCATGTGCCCTTTGATTAATGCCCGGGGAGCTGTAAGGTGGCAGCGCCGGTGTCCTCAGCCTGGGAAGGGGTGGCAGAGATGAATCCAGAGCGGCTGGCGCAATTAGCATTTGCGGAGCAGCGCAGGTATGGGCCAGGGCAGCATTTAGCCAGACGCAGGAGAAACGGGGGTCGTCCCTTCCCCAGCCCCGGGGCGGCAGAGCAGCTCCCTGGCTCTGCGGGCACAGCATCCTGCGGCTTGGGAGGGCGTGGGAAGCAACCGGGACCGCGTTGGCACATCTTTGGAGGCGTCCTGACCAAGGAACGCTTAAGGCATTTAAAGAGGAGAGATGGGGTGACTCTCCAGGTGTTTAAAGGGAATCCTTCTGCTTCGGCTGGAGAGAAACCAGGAGATTGAAAATTTAACAGGAGGGTGATGGAAGCTGGCTGATGAGGGGTGGGAGCTGACAGCTCCACAGCAAATGAGACATGACAGGAAGGGGGGAGATAATTTAACAGGCTTGGCCTGATATTGTCCTTCATAGTCATGTCTTGATTTTCTCTTGCTTTAGATTTGTCAGATCTGATTTTACACAGAAGATGAGGGTGGGGGGGAATGGTCTGCACTGCACCTACTGAGCAGAGGTGCCTGTGCAGCCTCCTGTTGCTCTTCCAAGCCACAAGCATGCAAGAAATATTTTGTTTTAAATGGCTGGAAGTATTTTAGTGTTGTTAAAATGACCTCCTCTTCATCAGTTGCCTTCTTGAGAGCTGCTGTGCTGTTTTTGCTCAGGATTTCAAAACAACCCCCCCCCCCCCAAGGTAGAAACCAAGAGCAGGAACCGTTGGGAACAGTCAGCTTCACTGAAGTAATCAAAACTGAGATTTGTAAGAAAAGCCTTTGACTTCTGGTGTTCGCCTCTAAGCAAGAGGCTACAGCCCCCCCCGCGGCTGGGCAGCTCCCATGGCTGCAGGAGATGTCTGTGGTGAAGCAAGGCGGAGGTCTGGGGGTTTTTACGTTTTGCTCGAGTCTCGCGCAGGTTCCTGGGCACCCACATCTCCGTGGCTTGGTCCTGCACCCCAGGCTGGTGCACCAGGTGTCAAGGGGGTCGAGATACAAATCCATGCCCTGAAAGCTGCTAGGGACCAACTTTTCCAGCGGGAGGGGATGTCATGAGCTCCCCTTCATCAGAGCAAAGCTCCCATTGTCCCTCGTGGCTCCTGGGCTCACCCTCACTGTATTTTCCCCTCCGCGATTGTTTGGGGGGACGGGACCCAACAGATGTCTTTGATGACAGGTCTTGCGCCCCGATGTGCTGCAGCAGCCTGCTTTCCCCCCGGGGCAGCCGCAGCCCCCGCAGCAGCCCCGCGCTGCGGTCGGGCCCCCGAGGGCCGTGAGCACCGGCTCAGCTCCCGGCGCCTGCACGGATCCTGCGCTCAGCCCCGGCCCATTGCAGGTGGGTCCTGAGCCACAGCTGTGCTTGGCCACGAGGACCCCCCGGACCTTGCTGGGTGAAGGATGGTCCCTAAAGGCAGGTGCAGCCCCGCAGCCCCTGGGTCACCGCAGGTTGGGTGCCCCTCTTCCAGCTCCACATAAAAATAAAAAAAATCAAAAATTTAAAAAATAAAATAAAAGCTGAGCTACTTTTATTTTTTAACCAAAGTGGTTGCATAAAATAATTTCTTAAATCATTTGCCTATGGCAAATGGCTTAGAAGGACATAAAAGACAAGCTCTAATTTTCCCTCTCTGACTACCCCAGCCTTTTTTATGGCTATTGCCTGGCACAGCTCCTAAGTCACAGGTTCTTGCAGCTTTTGAGGCTGAAGTTTCCCCAGAGGGCGGGCAGAGGATGTGTACAGCCCCCGTAAAGCCAAAAGGCAGGGCGCTGCAGGCAGCCAGGGCCTCTCAGGAGAGGGCTGCTGCTGCTGCTGGAGAGGCTATAATCGCGATTTCCCTGCACGTATTTGCTTTAGTCTCTTCAGGCCTCTCCTGAGCCCCAGCTGAGAAATGAAGCTGCTGCCCAGGGCACGGCACGGGAAGGGTCAGCGCTGCAGGTGGGGCACAGACCTGCAGGAGCTCTATGGGGTGCACGCAGCTCCGCAGCAATTTAAAAATCATTCCTCAAATCCCAACCTGCTGGACTGAGCCAGATGGCTTGGCCCCTTGTCCAAGAGCCACCAGAGCCACAGTCCGAGTGAAGCAGCAGCCGGTAAAAGCAGTAGTTGGGAGAAACGTGAGCTGATGGGTGCTGGCTGCGAGCTGCATCCTTGGCTAAAGCCGTGTGATGAGGTTCTTCACGTAAAGCTTCAAGCAAACATGGTGCTTGGACACGTGGGGACAGGGTTAACTAGACCCAGAGCACTTGAGGCATTACCCCAAAATTTTGAACCCCAGGGAGTGATGGACAAACTTTCCAAAGGAAGGAGGAGCAGTACTGGGTTCACTTAGTGATAAGGAAATGTCAGTGAGATACCGGGGACGGTGATTTGCTGATTCGGTGGAGATTTCGTGGGAGGTCAGAGGATAGGATGGGCACCAGCTCCTCCTTATCCTAAAACCTCTGGGGTTTGGTGCTCGGGTGCCTGGCATGCAGTGTCCCCTCCACCCTCCCTGCTGTGTGTGGCATCCCAGTCTCCAAGTGCAGGGGGAACTGGGTGTGACACTGCGCCGCCGACGAGCGTCCTGGGAGCTGGCGCTGGGGGGACCGGCTCAGCGGCTGTGTCCGGGTCCGTCTCTGCTGAGCTTTGGGAGCATCATGGGTCCGTGGGGGAGGCTGGCTTTCTGGCCCTCCCTGGCAGCTCCTGCAGAAAGTATGGAAAACTGTCTGTCCTTCCTGGTGTAAATCCCACCCTGTCTTTCCCAAGCTATGGATGGGGCTGACCCTCCACCCCCAGGCTCTACAGCAGGAGCTGCCCTGCCAGCGGCACAGCGTGTGTATGTTTAGCGCTGCGGAGGCGTAACCACTGCAGGTTTGGTGAAAGTGCACGCACTGATTAACATTTCTGCTCCCATGGAGCAGGCAGAGCTGGCGGGAGGGCAGGCAGGACGGCCCAAGCCATACCCATCCAGAAACAAAACCCATGGTGGAAAACCCCGATTGCCATCTCTCGCTTTGCATTCAGCCTCGCTCACCTAACGCAGGGAGGAGATGCGGAGGCTCAGACTCTTTTTCCCAGGCGCTGCTTGCTGGGGCAATCTGCTGGGAGAAGGGAGCTCTGCGGGAGCAGTGCAGCGGGGCTGGACGTCTCCGGCCAGCCCTGGCAGTGCCGCCTCCTTGCTGTGGCAGCCCCGGCACCCCTCGGTTTATTAGCAGCCTGGTCCAAGTTAAATTTTAATTGTGCATTTCTCTCTGATGCCCACTTAAATAGGCTGGGTGGGCTGCCTGAGGATCTAGCGCATGAGAAAGGTGAGATCTTAGCTTAAAAGGACATTGCCCAGTGATTTTTCACAACCCTTTGAACAGTTTTGCTGATTCTTTTATTTTTAATTGGTTCCCCTTGGAAAACTCGTGCTGAAATCTGTGTCCTTTCATCATTTTGTGCCGCCATTGATGCCAGCCCTGTGCTCGGCACTGTACAGGGCATGCGAGGAGCTGGGGTCACCGCAGCTATCCTGCCCATAAACTAGGTCAGCATTTGACAACGCGATTTTAGCTGGCGGTGGGTCTGGTGCTGACATTCTGTTGCGATGCTGATGGTCATGGGGAGGTTTGATTTGTTCCCTTAAGAGCACCAGGGAAAGCTTTTCCTTAGCCTGAGCAGCATCCCTGGCCTCCGGGGGAGGTGGTGCGGGGTCATGGGGAGTCTGCAGCCGTTTCCCTGGACCAAAGCCGGACTTGAAATGCCCATGCAGGTCTGCTGCGTGGTGGGGACCAAGTAAAGCAAAAAACTGCCAGCTTTTGGGTGCTGGGGTTAGATAAGGATGGAGCTGCCCTGACGTAGGTCCATCTTGGCGTCGCTTTGGTCATCGCCTTCCCCTCGTTGCTTCCCCTTTGCTCGACACATGCTCCTTCTCTCATTTAACCTCCAACACTTTGCAATTGCAGCCCTTCCTATTTCTTGGGCCGGACGGGTTCACTGTAGTCTTATCTCGGGTAGCACAGCTGTAAGGGCTTAGAAGGGAAGGGTGGCGTTAGGGTTTCGGAAGAAACTTAAAAAACCCATGGTGGGGGTCAGGAGTGGTGCAGAGGAGGGTAACAGGCAGCGCTGCCCATGCACGGTGCAGGCAGAGGCACAGCGAAGCTGCTGTCCCGCATCCTGCTCGGCTGCAGAGCAAACTGCTGATGCACCCGGGGCAAGCGCGAGCGGCCGACGCCAGGCTGTGCAGAGGCAGCGGCGGTTTGTCTCCTTCCAGCAGCGCAGCGCTGCCTGCGCCTGCACCACGAGCGTGCAGCAGCTGCCCGTGATGGCGGCGAGGCTGGGGGGATGCGGACCTTCACTGCCACGGATGGGCTGAGCCCACCCTCACCCGTGCTTGGGCACTAGTGTTGTCGCCACCTTTGGAAACTGTTTTATACTCCTCATTTCTCAAAATAATTTATTCTGTGGCTTTTCGGAGTCGAGTCAGGGTGCAGGGAAGTTGCAAATGCTGCTCATCACAGGGCATGTTTTGATGGGTTGCAGTGGTGCCGGCTCCATCGGTGTGCCCAGGCTGAGCCATGCAACGCTGCTCGGCAGCTGGGGAATTAAACCGGGGTCAAGCCCAGGGGCTCGGCACCTGCTGCTGCAGCCAGGGCTGGTTCTGGAGCGGTGCTGGGGCAAAGAGCACCTCCAGCCCCTCACTGCGGCGCCGGGCAGCAGGTCCCCACCGAGGGAGGGTGCTGGCCCCACGGGCATCGCCCCGGCCGTGCAGCACTGGAGCAGCCGAAAAAGGCAGCAAACAAACAGAAATCCTTTGCATGGTTAACTGCCTCTGCTTCCTCCCTCGCTCTCCGGGTCGTGCTGCTCCGCTTCTCTCCCCAGCCCCCCTTTTTAGTTAAAGGCAAAGGGGACGATGAGACTTGTTGCTTTTTCAGCTGCCGTGCCTGTAAAGCCCCCGCGTTGCTCCGGGCAGGAGAGGTGGTGGGTGCCCCAGCGTCAGCTCTGTCGCTGGCTGGGGATGGAGCCTGGGGCCAGAAATGTCTCTGGCCCCTTCCACCTCCCCCAGGTAGGCTGCCTGCCCGCCTGCCTGCCTGCCTCCATTTTGCCTGCTGTCGTAGACATGCTTTTAACTAGTCTTTAAAGATAATAAAAGGATTTACAAAGCTTAATATGAGTCAAAGTGTTTTCAAGAAATGTCAGCTGCCACATGTCTCTGTTTAAAAGGGAAAGGGGTTATTTTTTTCCATCTGTAAAGCACAAAACCACACTGCTGTGCTAATTCATGAAAATGCCATGGAAAGTGGCGGTGAGAAGTAAAAAGGGAAAAATGACCAGGTCAGCTCCACTGCCAAGGATGAGTGAAGTGCTGAAAGGCTGCACAGAAAATGTGGTGTTTGAAGAGATTTGGTGCCTGATTTAACGCCGTCCTTCGCTCTGTAGTTCCCATGCTATTGTATTGCACACGATGCACACTTGAACAGAGGCACGGCCTCTGCGTTCCAGCCGTGCAGTTTTGTACCTTGCATGGGAAAAGAAATATGCAAAAAAAATTTTTTTTTTTTTTGTGAGTGGCGTTTTGCTTTAATAGCCTTTATCTCCCGTCCCTGTGCAACCGATCTCCTTGTGTCAAGTTCTGACCTGCCCTCAGGACCCTGCAGCCCCGGGGTGTTTCCCACTGGAGAGCCCAGACTGTAGTGCTCCCTCCAGCATGAGCCACGGGTTTTTCTTTGCATGTGAAAAACGGCCTTGCCTCTCCGTCCAGGGACGTTCCTCCAAGCAAGAAAACCCTCTCTCTGCGGCAGGAGAGGACCCCCGGGTCCCCGCCGGCCGAGTGCTCCTGCGTTACTGCACGTGCGCCGCGCCGGGAGCCCGCGGCCCCGGCGGCTGTTTGCACAGTGCGAATCTATTAGCTGAGTTACTGCCGTAATTTCCTAATGGGATGGGGAACGCTCAGGAAATGATAGAACTGTATAATTAAACCAAGTCTATCTGAGGATCTTCCGTTACGGCATGGTAATTTCTGGATCTTGACATCCTTCTTTCCCTTTTTTAGAAGTCGGAGAGAAGGGAGGTGTGGGCATGGTACTTTTCTCTTGAAGCCTTAGGTAGCGCACCTTCATGGTCATAAATCCCTGCATATTTATGATCCAGGGCAGTTAACCTTGCAAATCAGATTACACAGATGATTATATGCCTTGCCTTTACCTGGCTGGCAGGAAGGAGAGCTGCTAGGGAAGAGGCGCGTATTCCAGCAGTGGAGTATGTTGTGTATAGGAATTCAGCAACATCTTTCTGAATAAATGGAGAGCTCTCCTTTGGGACTCACTGGTTTTTATTGCAGAAGCTATTAAACTCTACGAGAGCAGCAGGGTTCAGGGCAGCAGGTTTTGTCTGTTGCAGAGGGTAGTTAACCCGGTTATTTAGAGTCCAGCTGTAGATGCTCCTCCATATTCTTGAACTGCAGAGACAAAGCACCGCAGTTTGCAAATTCTCCTTCCATGCTCCACTTCCAGGATTTGCTGTTCTCTGGCCATTGCTCAGGGACCTGTTCATGAAACCTGCTGTAGGCCTGCCAGTACCTGGTGTGATCAAATGCTGCGAGACCCAGCAAAACGTAGAAGCAGATATGCAATATTTCCACTTAAGCAGGCAGAGGCCAACATTTTAAAGACAAAGCCAGGCAGCCCGGGTTTTGCTCAAGAAAAGGCCACGCTGGAAGATGCCAGGAGACCGACACTAGCTGAAGTGCACAAAACAGAGATGTCTCCTTTCGGGTTGTTCTGGGCACATGCCCTTTGGTGACTGATGCCTGACACTGTCAATGCAAAGCTCCTCTTCACTGAGTCTTGTTTTCTATAATGTGGTCTTTCACTCTCAGCAAGGCATGCTCGGGGTGTGCGCTGACTTCGCCCATCCAGGGAACTTAGAATAAAGCAATGGTCACAAAGCACTGAAGAAAATGCATCTGCATTGAAAAAAAACCCTGTGCCTGCTCTTTAGAGTTAGCCTCGTCTCTAAACTCCTGCATTCAGTCTTGTCTTCACTGGGAATATCAGCTTTTCTTAGATCCTTTTCTGACTTACAATGTTATTGTTGGGACAAGGCAAACAGTTACTTAATGCAAACAGGTATTTTATGACAAGCAGGGATGTGAGCTGCAAAACTTGGGCTCATAAGAAAGCAAAACATCTCTAGAGTTGCACTGAATTTGGTTCAAGGCTCCCAGGGTTATAATGAGACAAGAAGAATGGTAGATTTGCATGCCCCTTCTTTTCTTTCAATCAAGTCTTTCATCATTTTGATGCAAATAAGTGACCCGTGACAGTGCGGCCACTGGAGTGTGGCTTGCTGAGATCCGTGCAAGTGCTCTGCGCATCTCACTGGCAGCTGGCAGAGTCTTTTATTATCGCATAACTCTTCCACCAACATTCCAGATCCTTTTCTTCTGTTTCTTTGAAAACTTTGGCTCTCCTTACAAATTAAATGGCACTGCTCTAGCATCAGCATCACTTAGTGGTACCAGACTCACAGCATTCACATGAAAGGTGAAAGCTGCAGTGTCCTTTTTGAGACGTTGGGCACACTGGCAATTTGGAGCGACTTTCCCCCTCTCCACTCTGTGTTAAGACATGGTTTCACACAGGCTGAAACACAAGTGGAAATGCAGTACCTGGTCTCTACCTTAAGAGACAGACTTACAGAGCAACTGCCCAGTGGTTAAGACATGCAAAAGTGAATCTGGGCTTCACTAGAGCCCAATAACATTGGCTAAGGGTGGTAGATAGGGGCTTTCCTTGTACAGCCTCTATGAGTCAGTTCTGGAAAAGAATAGATATCGATGCCTGGGATTTCCTGGGCAGAGGCTGCAACCTGCCAGATTTTACGATGGAGACAATCCAATCCCCTGGAACTGGTTTAAGTCCAACAAACAAGTTCCTCTAGTGACTTAAGACTCATTGGGCTGTGGTTCTCCAAAGATAACATAAGGAAGAGAAATCTTGAAACGAAGACTTCTGGTGTCCAGCCAGCTCAGGGTTTCCGTGCAGCTTGTGCAAAGGGCCTGAGCTGGAGGTTTGGCCGTGGTAGGACACTTGCAAAAGGGCACCTCCTCCACTGCTCAGGTGCCTACGGTTCAGGCTGCACTGATTCATCTGCTGCTGGTTTCTTAGAGATGTGCTGTGGACTCTGTAAGAAAAAAATCTGGATTTCTGTGCCTATCCATGGTTACTATGAAAAGATACTGCAAGTCTTATGGTCTTTGAGCAAAATCCTCTCCTCCCCATATATCTTAAAATTTTCCTCGCGCTAAGGAAGTAGTGAGTGAAATCCGTGTTGCAGCCTGCCCCCTCCCCCAGGAGTATCTATTGCAGGGACTTTATTACGCTGCCCGACAGAAACGAGGTTAGGGAGAGTGGTCAAGAGGTGAGGCACTACTTCATTTATAAATGCCCACAGAAGGGTGTCCTGGGAAGCGCAGAGCTGATCTGCAATTGCTCAGAGGACATAAGAGTGGTAGAAATGAACAAATCAGCTATGAAAATTATACCCTTGTCTTTCCACTTAGGAAAACATTATCTGTTCACCCTAGTAGAGGTCCAGATAATGATAAATGGGTACTAATGGAAAAGAGTAAGTAGATCTGCCAGTCATCGTTAGGTATTACCCATCTCTTACCCAGCCTGCATCATGAGCGTTGGGTTATGGGTTGAATCTTCATGCTCGTCATCGCCTGTAGGAAAAAAATTAGGGAGGTATATCTGGGCATGCATGAGTCCCTCTGAAGAGCCATTTGAGCAAAGGCCACCTCTCCTCCCCAGGGAGCTCCTGACACCATGGCGTGAGGCTGCTTTGTGGATACAGCTCACCTAACTGCAATTAAACCTTTTAATAAGTAAAAGCTTATAACCAGCAGTGCAGAAACAGTGTCTTTGGCGTTTGCTCTCACCGTGGTGTGTCTCTGCTTTGCAACACAACCTTGTTTGAGTTTTGCTTCCCTTTCTTAGCATGACTACAGCAGTTAGGTTTACCCCAGTATGACAGTGCACAAGGCTTTTTTTCCCCCCTTTTTGCAAATTATTCTATTTTAGTGCTTTATTTTTTCCTGGAGAAATTCTCGACATCAAAACAAACCTAGTGGGTGGGTAAGGGAGTCATGAAGAGTGAGTTCTCTCATGCTGATCCTCACTGTGAGCAGAAGTAGGGCTGGAGCGGAAAATGCCTGAATTTGGGTGCAGTTTTGACCCAAATCTGCATCTCATTCGGGATGGGATTAGCCAAACCAGTCCCTCCAATCTTCAGGGTGGGTTGTAACTCATTGAAAAAAACAGAGCAGTTTCCTTTTTCCTTTCTCCTTCACTAAACGTGCAAAACCCATTCTTTTAACAATTAGTCTTGAACATATTCACTCTCTTCCTATCTATTATTGCTTACCTTAGTAATCTCATTCTATTGTATGGCTCTTCTTATATCAGACATTAATATATTTCTCAAAGGTTTTAACTGCCCAGGCTGGTTTTGGAAAGGGGAAGATATTGTTGGTCTTTTCAAAATCATTTGTTTTGAGGGAGTATTGGAAGAAGGGTTATATGTATTTATTATGAAAATGCAATAGCATTTTAATGAGAAAATACTGCATTAAATATATATCTCATGTATTTATTTCTGAGAAAATTCATATTGTTCAATCTTTGGGTGAAAGCCAAGCACTTGTAATAGTTACCTGACATGATGTGGCCCCGTGACAGAAAGTCTAATGAAGACTTTCTTGATAGGAATGTAATTGTAAAGAAAAAGAATGATTAAAAAATTGGTTCCAGTGCTCTGCGATCCAAGAGTTCATTTGTTTCCTCATTCATGCACTAAACAAGTCCCTAATTAATCTTGAACCTTGGAGAAAGGAGAGTAGATTGGCATCTTCTGAATACGAACGTACTTCTCATTTTGGAAAGTTTGAAGAGGCTCTTAAGCATTCTCTTTTAATGGTATTTTTGCAAGGGTTTAAAGTGGCTTCATTAGCCTGCCAAAGCCGCTAATTGCATTACCATATTTTTAAACTTCGGAGGTTCAGTTTTTTTCAGAAAAAAAAAAATTAGATTAATTTGCTGGTTGAAAGCGACTGAAGTGTTCAGTGACGGTCACAGTCCTCTCGGGAGCCAGCGCGGCACCGAGCAGCGCGTGTGCTCCCGGGGCCGCAGCCGGCGGTGCCCCCGCCGCGCCCTGCTGCGTCCTGCGTACCCAAAGCAGCGCGGTCGCTCTGCCCTCGCCGTGGCCGTGCCGATTGAAACCTGCCTGAAGCCGATTCCTGCCAACCTCAGCGCCCGAGCCGGACAGAAGCAAATACTCGTGCGGAGGCAAACCGGCCCTGGGCTAGATCTGCTGCTTTGACTCTTTGGGCTAAAAAAGCAGGAACAACGGATCTCTCCCAACATCAGCTTTAGTTAGGAAATAAAGTGCTGATTGCATTTTGAGAAGCTCTTCTCCACCAACGGGGGATCTTCAGCAAAAGCATCCCAGGCTCGGGGGGGTACAGACCATGGCCGGGGGTCGCTGGGCTGTGCACCCCCGGCCATCACCCTGCAGCCGCGGCTTGCAAAAATACTCAGCGTCCGGCGGGCAAAACCCCTTTTGTAATCCCAGGCCTTTTGGAGGAAAAGTCGCAGTGCTGATTTACTCCGGCTCCTCCGTTCCTCTGCGCTGTGAAGTGTGAAAGGGATCAAGTCAAAGCCTCAGATGGAAAGTGCCAGCCAAGTTCAAAGTGTGGCTGTGTTAGTCCAGCTGTTCTTATTACAGTAAATAGGCGTCTGAACTTTAATGAGGTCACTTCCTTGAATCTTGCTTGTGTGCGGCCCCAGGTGGCTTATCTAAGGTAATATGAATAATACGAACGAGATAAGATAAGGCTGTTAGCCCCAAACAATATTATCAGCCTGTGATTTTAGCTGCCTACCTACTCCATCCTGACAGCGAGGGATAAAAGAAAACCTAAAACTCCAGCCTTGGAGACTTATAAAAGCCGTGTTAAAACCCGTACGAGAGCTCCAAGAAGAAATATTATCCTGGCTGGGGGAAGGGGGTGGAGGAGAATCAAGGGCACCAAGAAGAAAATACAGCTCACGGTTGAGGGAGTTGGTTTTTTCCCTCCTTTGCAAATGTGTTCCTGCTCATTTCATTGTGAGCGCCGCGATATATTATCAGCTTTCACGGAAGTGAAGAGTCGTCGGGGTTTCATTAGTTATGTTTATGCCAATAGAAATAAATCTGCACAGCCATCAGGACAGGTTTGTTCATACTCCCAGCCCTGTCTAGGGAATTTCACTGGCCACATCCCTGTTGTGCTGGTGGAGCAGATACAGTTTGAGATATACTTTGGCCTTATTGATTTGAAGGCTTCTTCATTACTTCTCCAGCGCTGCAGATCAATAGCTGTGCCTAGAGCAGCATAATAGATTTTTTTTAAAAAATCAATTAAACAGAATATTTTTAACAGAGCCTAGTGTGAAATTCTATTGCATTTTGATACGTGTGGCTTAAGCTTTGCTGCATTTACCTGCCAGCCTGTGTGCTGTACTAAGGGATGGGAGTCTTTGTTTCGGCATTCGAGTACTGTGATGTTCACGCGTAACCTCCAAAGGAGGAGGAACGCCTCAAGATTAGAAACAAGAACCACCCAGCTTTTCTCCTTTGAAACCGATATTCATCACTGCAGCCTCGCTAGAAAGTGAAATAATGTTTGTGGTCTTAGCTCAATCCCCAGTGGACAATAATTCAGTTAAAATATACCAAAATCTGTCACGCTTTTTCCTTGCTCCGTGTCTCTGAACACAAGAAGATGAGCTCCTTTTAAATTAGCTTTCATGCTCGAAAGGTTTCCTTGTGCGTGCAGAGCCCGATCCTGTCCCCACTGAGGCTGGTGACAAATTCCCTATTGATTTTGGTGGCCGGGCCCGGGGCCAGGCAGCCGCGTGGCTGGAGGGCAGCCCCGGGGCTCGCTGCCATCCCGGGGCTGGGAAAAGCCACCCGCAGCCGCTCCTGTGCCGAGGCCCTGTCGGACCACGCAGGCGGTGTCCTGGCCCTGCAGCTGGCAGCGCAGCTTTGGCGGCTGTGAAGCTTCTGCGTCGGATTTTTGCAGCAGTGCAAGTGGTTAACATGGCATGGCAGAGGCAGGTAGATCCTTATGGCAAGGAAAACACTTATTTTTCAAAAGCTTTTCCCCAGTGGAAGGACGTAATGAAGGATCCTAGCGACGTTCTGAATGGTGACGCTCGGTGAGACTGTTCTCCAGTCACCAGGTCGCCCAGATGGGGCCACTTCAGATGATCTTACAGGAAGCTAAAACCAAATTTCCCCACCTTTATTCTTCCTTCTCCTTCCTTCCAACCTTCTCCGGCTCAACACCAGCTGCTCTGGGCTGCCTCTCAGCCACCGGCCACCTGCCCGCCATTTCTTCGTAAGACATGGGTTGAATTATTTCTTTGAAATATTTGCATGTCAAACGACACAGGTGGGTATCTTCAGAACCTGCACTGTCAGGTCCCAGCACAGCAGCTGCAGCCACCTTGGGTTTGTTTGGTTGGAGCCCTTTTGCTTTGCAAAGTGCAAATATTTGTGGACATGATTACCAATGCACTTAGACCTGATTCTGGAGGCTGCCAAGTTGTGGGGGTTTCTCATCGATTCGAACTAGGTCTGCACGGTGTGGAGCCAACACACCAAAGCCTTATGGCAGAGGTGCAGATACAGCTCCCCATGTCGGGGTGGCCTTAGTGCATCACCAAGCCAGGCTGCTTCAGCCCCATTCCCAGAGGGATGCTCTCCCAGAGGATGGAGGAGCTAGACTTCTCTGCATCGCTGCTACAGGAGCAGCTAGCTGGCCAGGGAGGAAGCCAAGAGAGGCTAATCTGATGTAGCCAATTCCTAATATGTCTGCAGCTGGGAGGTGTGGAAACCTCCTGGTTTTCTTCTTTCTGTGATCCGTGCGTGTTGGGGATGTGAGAACTGCTTCCAGAAAGCCATGACTTCCCTCTGCTCCCCTGTTTTTGTGCTTTAACATCTCAGGTAACCCAAAGAGTTGGCCTTTTGTTAAAAAAAAGTTATTTAAAAATGGAATGGGAAAAGGAGCGAGGCAGAGCCTGGTGTTGCTGAGCACATGGATCCCACCCAGCCCATGATACCCCCAGCAGCTCAAGTTTAAAGCCAAGAGAGGGTGTTTTCTGTGCGGAGGCAAACTGGGTAAGAGGAAAATTATCAGAGAGCCGGCAGGCCTGTCTCCAGCGGCGGCGGTGAGCTCGGTGCCACAGGCAGGGTTCGGCGTGGGCTGCCAGCCGCGGGTGGGCTGTGTCAGCAGAGCAGGTCGGGGCGGCGGCACTCGCACCCGCGCTCTGTTCATTCATTTTTCATGCCTCATTTTCAGGCCTGCCTGATTTATGAACCTCATTCTTCCTTCCCCTTGGTTTAAATTTATCTTCTGAAAACAAAGCCAGCGTTTAGAGTAGACCCTCCCTTCCCTTGAGACAGAGGAGCCCGAGTTGGTTTAAGGCCACCGGCTTTAGCAAGGGCACAGGCGGTGTCCTGGGCACCCGGGAGCCTCTTGGGTGAGCAGCTGCCACCAAAAGTTACATCCTCGCTGCCCCAGCTCCCATGTTTGCCCCAACGCCCACCCAGGCCCTGGCAAGAGCTCAGCCAGCAGCAAGCCGCCCCGTTTGCCAGCAGCCAGGTTTCCCCGGGAAGCACCAGAGCTGAAATCTGGAGTGGGCTGGGAAAGCACGGGAGGAAAGGCAGTGAGATGGGGGAACACAGAGACAAGGGGGGCAGATCGACGTTGGAGGGATGGGAGGCATCCTGCCCCGGCTCCGACGCTGGTCCCGCTGTCCCCCGAGCGACAGCCGCGGGGAGCCCAGCCAGCCCCGCCGCGCTCGCCGCCCCGGGGGACGCCGCAGGGGCTGCACCAGCTCTTCCCTCCCGCAGCCACTGGGGCCGCTGCCATTCCGAGGCGACGGCAGCAGCACGCCTTGATGTCCTGCACCAACACAGCTCCTCTGGAATCGCCCCTTCTCCCTGCAGATCGGGGATAGGCACAACTTACCCACCTTTAGCTCTCGTATGTTCCCCACAGACAACTGGGGAGCCGAGTCATGAGCTGAAGTGCTCTGATTTAGAGGGCAAAACCAGCCTGTTGACCTGGGATGGGGCTTGCAGTCTGCTAGGAAGCTGGTGGGTCACGCCGAGTTGTCCCCCAGCGGTCAGGCACGTGGCCTTCGCCCAGGGCCGTTCTGATGGCTCGAGGCTAGCTGCGTTTTGCCTTTTTCATGCTGCAGGACTGAGGCAAGTCTCTGGCCCTTCCGAGGGCCATCGTGATCCCGCAGCAACCTTCACTGCAAGCCCCAAAGGTGTAACTGTTGGGGATGGCATTTCCCACTGGTGGCTCTGCCCCGGCACGGTCCCGGTGTGCCCATGCATCTTCTGCCGGGCAGCGCTGACCTGCTGATGGTGTTGGCAGTGCCAGCGCTATGGATAATTACTCAGAGTGCTAAGAAGAGACTTTGTTATTAGGAAGCTTTTCTTCCCAGTTATTTTTCAGCTAATTTTTCCCCCGTTCTTAATTTGCGCCTCGCTCCTCGGAGTCGTTTCAGATCTGTCAAGCGCTCTCTGTGAAATGCTTGTTTTTGTTTGACTAACACGTTCTGGGGGAGGGGGACGCGTGGTGCTTTGGAAGAGCGGGTCTGTTTGCTTTGGTGATAGCAGTGATATTTGGGAGAGACAGATGGAAGGCACTTTTTATTTTCTGCAGACACTTCATGATCCAAGCTGCTCATATTGTATAAGAGAGGCCAGATGCCTTGTTAATTCATAGACATGTTTACAGCATGGAGCTTCTAATAGGTGAATATGAATACTAAATAGTGATTAGTGCGTGTCTGACAGACGTCTCCCTCCTGACTGAAATTGGATCTAAGTTTGACCTTTGGTGAGGGAGGAAGGTATTCTGGTATATAATAAGCTGCCTTTTTTTTTTTCCTGTCTTCTCTGCATGTAGAAAGACAAATCCTTTTCCTTCCCGTTGAAGGATGTATTTGCCCTAAAGACACACCAGCCTGCCAAGCCAGGCTGTGCCTCCCCATTGCTGTGCCGCTGCGGGAACGGAGGGGAAAACACCGCCTGGGTACTGGGAAACTGCACGTTAAGTGCTGAGTGTGCACCGGATGGTGGTTTAAATCCATGGGAAGGATGGCATTCGGGCTTTCTGGAGGGGCAGCGAGGAGCACTGCGGCTTTTCCCTTGCACCGATGGGCTTTTCTGGGATGCTCTGGGTTGGGTGAGAGCTGATGCAACCCACGGCTGTCTGAGCATCCTGGGCAGGGGGCGAGGGCCGGTGCCTTGGGGTCCTGACACCAAACAAAACACGCAGGATGAAAGGATTATAGACAGAAGAAGGGAGAGGCAACAGCGAGAGAGAAAAAATTAGCAAAGAGACTTAATTTAAGAATAATCCCCAGCACTGCTGGTGAAAGGGGCCACGAGCTCTTTAAATGGACCACGGTGTCAGGACCCTGTTCGTCCCATCCACAGGGCTTTGTATCACCTCCCTGCAGGACCCGAAACTATCATGTACATGAAATACCCACCTAGCAGCAGCATCCAATGTACGTTTAATTGTCCTTGATGTGATACAGCACCCGAAAACTAGAGGGTAGTCGGCACCGCAGGAGGGGAGCGCTGCTCAGGCAGGTGGCTGGGCTGATCGGAGGCGGCAGAGGTGGGAGGATGGTTTGGGGAAGTGAAAGTGAGGAAAACAGAAGCAGGTCGCAAAAGTAGATTATTTTTTTTTTTGTAAACTGCTCTTTAAAGATAAGCAAGCACAGACTTCTTATCTTTTCTTAAGGAATCATTCCCATTTTGGGAATGGCAGAGTGCCTTTGGGAGGTTTGCAAAGTGAAGGGAGAGCTGCAAGGGGACGGCTGGCTGCCAGCAATGTCCCCGCACGCTGGGGCTGTGCCACTTCTCCCCGGGGACTTTCTCGGTGGCCCTGCACCTGCAAGACCTGGGAAACAGAGCAGGGCTCCCGCACAACCCCGGGGAACGCCACGGGTGACCTGTCCAGCCGCAGCACGTCCGAGGCACCCCAGGAGCACCGATCACACCTTGATCACACCATCTCTCTTTACGGCACTAGGCATTTCCCAGTCTGCTCCGGTCGAGAGAGTTTTGTGATGCTCAGAGACCCAGCGGGGTTTCGGGAAGAAGTGAAGATGCTGAGGGAAACCTGGGCGTGCAATAGTCCCGCTTCCAGCCTTTTCGGCTGCGCTAAGTGGCCACGGCGAGGGGCACTCCTGCGTCAGGGGCTGGGCACATCCAGACGGAGAGATGGCCCTAAGCCAGCAGGCAAGCGGAGGCAGCGGGGCAGGCAGCCAAAGCGCAGACAGAGAGAAGGGGGGGGTCAGGCCGTAAATCCCCAGCCAGGCTCTCCACTCCCTGCCTGGCTCCCACAGCTCACGGTGCAAGGCAGTGGCGCTTATAATGTCTGTGCATTACTGGAGCATCCTTTTATACATGCAAAACCATTTGATGGCCATCCAAGGCACTTTTAAGGCTACTTTGGGGCCGAGTGACACTGCATGCAGTTATCAACCAGGAATCATCCCATTAAGCTGAGTGGAGCTGCACCCGAGATAAGGGAGACAGAGCCCAGCCCAGTGCCCGCCATCCTCCGACCCCTTCCCGGCACACGGCCGTTCCCAGTCGAGGCTGCTCATCGTTTTCCAAGCGCCTGGCTTCGGAGGTTCCTCGTGGTGGCAGGCACCCAGTTCCCACCAGCTGTGTAGGAGAGCGACGGGCCTGACTCCTGCCGCAGCCACGCCGACTCGGAGCCCAGCAAACAGAGCTACCGGTTCCTCCGGAGATGCAAACCCAGCCTGCTGCTTGTGATCACGGCGGGGTGCAGCGCTTGGCTTGACTTGCTTTTATCCCTTTCCTTTTCACTTCATCCTTAAAATTAGTTGTTAAGTTTATTCCCCAATTAGACCAGGATAGGATAAAATGTTTGCTTTGGGGGATTTTAATTATTTTTTTTCTTTTAAAGACTTGCTCTTGCTGTGAATTTATTGGGTATTGCTGACTGCAGAGGAAATCTTGTGGTTTTTTCTTTCCCTGCTTGCTGTTCAGATGTGAAGGTACAGAGGACGTCTCAACCCTTGAGTGAGCTCAGCTCTCACACAAGGCAAAGAGAGCACAACTGGTTGAGCAAAATCAGCCCATGACTCGTTTCTGATCTCAGCCTCCCCTCCGCTCGGACTGGAAGCTGAAGCAGGAATGCGGTTTTGGCAAACAACCTCAAAAAGTAAATTGCTTGCTCTGCGGACTGAAAAACACACTCTCTCTCCTCTAACCGCTGCCTCTCTGCAGGGAAACAAGCCGATAAATGAGCAAGAGAGGAGACCTGGCCTGGAGAGCTTAGCAAAGCAAAAAGGCGGCGGCTCGTGGGGGGCGTCCCTGCAGGGTAGCAGGGCTGGTGCTGCAGCCGTGCTCCCACCCCGGGACCGGCCTCTGCCGCTGGAGAGGGGGAGAAAAGGGATTTGCTGCGTAAAACGCTATTAAGGGCTTTGCTTTACTATCAGCTGAGTGCACTTCTGTGGCCGTAAATCAAATGATGTGTATATATTATGAATGCATGTTTGTATGTATATATATAACATATATAAGCTTGTTGCAGGTTCTTCAGAGGCAGACTCTGCCTCCTTCCCGCTGGAAGGGAACGAGCCCGCGTTCGCTGCACTGGTGTTGGGCTGGTGCAGGCAGCGCAGGCAGGGTAATGCCTGCCTGCTCCCGCTGCCGGAGGCTGCGTTTGCTCCAGCCTGCATCGCTTTCCAAAATGACGGTCTGGCAAATTCTGGCACCAGGTCCCCGTGTGCACGGGGCTGGATGGGCCAAGGGGGCTGTGGCTCCCGCGGCAGAGGGGGCTGCGGGTCTCCCAGCGATGGCCTGGCAGAGCAGAAGGGCAGAGCTGGTTTCGGGGCAGAGGCTGGCTCTCGCTAAGGCTGTTTCTAACCTCCAGGACAGCTTTTGTGCGAGCTCTTTGCTGATCGTGTGGCCACAGTGCTGTGGCTTGCAGCCGTGCCCTGCTTGCATGTATTTAAAACTTTCTGGGTCAGCAGGCAGGCGAAACGTCCTCTTTTTTAGCAAAGCACAAAATGACTCCTCCGTTCTGCATCTGTAACATTTACACGGGGGCCCCGGCGGCTGCGCTGGGCTCCGGCTCTGAACCTTGCCAAAAAAAATGATGGTGTTTGGAGCTGGGATTTTGGCTCGGACCCATCTTGAGTAATATTGTTTCTCTTGCTTTTGAAACCATAATGCATTGCACTTGGTGGTGATGTCAGGTACTTGGGGATTATAATTACTGTGTAACCCGGCAGCCTGGAGAGGGATGTCTCAGGAGGGGCAGCCTGAGGGGAAGGAAAGTTAGTTCTTTATGAAATGCAGATGTTTTTAAATAGCTGTAATTAACTGGACTGGATGCAGAGCATTGGAGATATAAAAGCTAAATAGGCTTTTGTTTTTAAATGCCTGCCGTGTACTTCAAGGGGCCACTCAAATTCTGTAGTGCACGATTTCAGTCCGTCCGCTCTGCCCCCAGCATCGCCCTCTTGCTTCGGGTTCAGATCTTGTCGTGGTGCTTTTTCTTCCCCACTCCAAAAGCTGAGGACCACCTAAATGCCACATGCAAGGCTGTGTCCCTCGGCTCCATCCCTCGGCAGAGCACAGCCTGGAAACCGGCTTCGGGAGGATGCGAGAACCAGGCAAGATGGGCAGCATGGAAAAGAAAAACAAAACCCCCCAGCGCTTATAGCTGAATAGGAGCGAGCTCTCCAACCCCAAGTTATGAATTTTGTCAATGAAATTAGGCAACAGTGTTTGGGAAAGAATAAAAATAAAGCAGCGAGGGCTCAGAGAAAAACTAGCAGAGCCCTGGAGTGAATGGGGGCTTTGTTCGGGCTCCGGGCCCTTCAATAGGCAGCCTGAAACCCTGTGAGTCACGGCGCGCTGCTGGCCAGGCGCGGGGCCTCCCTTAATGGGCCAGTGGAAAAATCTGCCTTGCTCTCATTTGCCAGGCTAACTAGCAAAAGAATAAAGTTAATTTACTGTTACAGTTAATTTGTCGGGTAAGAGAAGGAAACGAGAAGCATGTTATAATAAATGCAGCAGCAGAGAGGCTGGCCTGCAGGAAGGGGTGTCCGAGGCAAGGGCCGTCCCTCTCCCCGCTAATAACGGGGTTTGTTATACCGGCAGGTTCATTACACCGCCCAGCACGCCTGGGCAGCATCAGGCGCAGCCCGCGGACCCCTGTAATGCTCTCTGCAGGGGGAAACTGCCTTTACACAGGAAATTCCTGGCCGGGCAGCGGTGTGATGGCGGCGCTGGGGATGCAGGGATGCGTGTGAGCCCAGCCACATCCGCGGCTGCGCCCTCCCGGGGCCAGCACCAAGCCGGGCACTGGAGTTATCGACACACGTTAGCGTGAGCTGGCTCTGCAGCCTGGCTCGGGTGTCAGCAGCTGAAATGCAGGCAGGCAGCCTGCCTTCGGTTGGAATGGGTATTTTTTGTGGGCTCTGCCGGGGCCGCGCAAAGCTGCACATTCCCGGGCTGCGATTTCATCCTCGGCTGCACGTTCGAACCTGCGGAGAATTGGCAAGCGCTGCCCGCGCCCTGCCAGCGCGCGCTGTCCACGCCCGTTAGGGTACCGCCGGGGGAACAGGTGCCATTTTGTGCAAAATCGCTTTTGTGCGTAACGCGGGCTTTTGCACGCGCAGACGCCCTGTGCGTGTTTTTGTGTAGCTGGTGTTTCCAAACAAAGGGCTCCTTTCTTCCCAGCAAACAGAGGTAGCTGGTGTGAGCTGAATACAACCTGCCTCCAGCCTTTGTTCTGCGGTACCTAACACACCCCGTTACTTGGTGCTTGGCATCGTACAAATTTACAGCAGAAAAACGATGGTCCGTCCCCCGCGGGGCTCGGCGGAGCTGCCTCGCTTTGTCCCACTGTGGTCCTTCCCGCAGCCAGGGGTGCCCCAGCTGAGGGTGATGGCTGTGCAGGGTGAAGGATTCCCCGCCTGGCACCGACCCGGCATGCCAGGAGCCGTGCAAGCGCCTGCCCCCGGCCCGGCCCCTGGGCACGCTGCCAGGCCGCCGAGCTTTCAGACAGGCACGGCTCGTCTTCGGAGGCTGCCGCCGAGCAGGGGAAATGGGGGCATTTCTGAGCCTGTCCGGCTCGCTGCAGGGTGCTGAGCGGGGGAGCACGGCAGCGGAGCCGCTCAGCCCCTCGAGGGTGGACCTGAGCCGGTCCCGTGAGCCGGTGCAGGAGTCCAGCTTCCGCGGGGGCTCCCCTGCGGTCCAGCGAGCGGACGTTGGGTCGTATCGCCTTCCTTGCCGCCTAAGCCGGCATCTAATGAAGCAGAGAGGCACCAAGATTGTTTCTGGATCACATGTCGTTTGGGAGGAAATTTTAATAAATTGTTACAATATTTTAAAATCTGGGTTAAGCCCAGAAACGGCACAGCAGAGGTAAGCGTTGGGCAGCCAACAAAAGTGTAACATCTCCCCTTCCTAGCTTCGAGAGGCCACGTTGTGACCAAAGTAATCCTCCTTTCTGCTCACATCACCTTTCTGGATTTATCATTTTAATGTTCTCTGGGCCACCAAGCCCCACAGCTGTAAATTAATTTTTAAAGTAATACAGGTTTTAAAACTTCCATCTGCTTTAATGAGCTTGGGGGAATCCTGTTGTATTAAAAAACATGCATGCAATTATTTTTCCATCTTGGGTTTCGCCAGTTCCCAGCACCGCTCTGCGATGACATCTTCTTCCCCTCTCGAAAGTGTTTTCTTGTGATAATGTGGCATTGTATCCTGATGGTGTGTGTTTTGCCACATGTGGGCAAGGCTAGAGAGGACTTCTCTAAGGACGAAGCAGTATCATTAGCAGGTCCCTCGGTGGCTTCCCAGTCACCTTTCCATTAATCCAGTTCTGCATCACAGAATTACGAAGCGGCTAATGAACAGCTCCAGCACCGGGAGCCTGGAGGTACCATATTAACTGGACGTCTCTTTGAACTGCGTGATTTCTGGTGGGAAAACTTCATGGAAAAACGAGATTGTGTTTGTTTTCACAGCCTTCTGCATCTGTTTTTAAATATTTGCTCACAGTAGTTCTGGGTTTTTTTCTTTTTTTTTTTATTAGCAATTAGCCTAATAAGCCACCTTTTCATTGCTCCGCATGTAGATTAACCACTTCAGAGAGTACAAAATAAACATTTTGCAATGCATGCATGTATCTTCTGGAAAAGATGAGTAACCTGCTTCCACAGAGACGAAGTCCTCCTAACATCAGGGGTTTGCTCTAATCATTAGTGCACGAGATTTTTTTTTTCCCTTTTATTTCCCTTAAGACAACTTCTTACAGCATTCATAACCTGAAATTTTAACACAGTTGATTCTTATTTAGCCAGCGCATTCAAAATTATGTTCTTTATAAGGAACAAATAAATAGCCTGGGAATGCGCAACTTCCTTCTGGTACCTGAGCATTCAGAAGATTCATCTCTGCTGAGATCAGGCAGAGCTGAGCAACTCGGACAGATTTCAGCTGTTGCATTAAAAAAGAGTCTAAAAGAGACAGTCCTTCCTTGCAGGCCATGGCTGAGCTGGGTCCTTTGGAGGGACGGGAGCTGTAGCATCCAAAAAGAGCACACGTACCCACAAATCGGTATGCTGTGTTGCCTGCCCTCACCGCCTGATGGAAAACACGTTTAATAGCAAAATCACAGTGACTAAAATATTCCTGACCCTGCTGATGTCCTGAGCTGTAAAGGCAAAGCACCAAGCAGTGCTGCCACCTCTTCGGTCCCTCCGTACTTGTTGCTGCCAGCCGGGACTCAGGCAGAAAGCGCTCAAAGGCGGCGAAGCTGGAAAGCAGGAGCAGGCGCCAGGGACCCAGAGGCCCTCGGAAGAAGCAACTCTTCCAGTCTGGGGCTGAAACCCACGGCTGGGCTGGATGGGGCAGACTTGTGGGCGATGCTGCTTGTGCCAGCTCTTGACTGGAGAACGGAAGGACACCATCCACATGGGTGACGTCTGCTTGATTCTTCTGAGCTTTCAGGTAACTTCTGAGGAAGTTGTGCCAGAACCAGCGGGATAGATTAAGCCTTTCCTCCAAATCTGAGCTAAGCCCCTATCTCTTGCCTGCTGGAAGAGCTCCAGCACCCACATCTCTTCTTGCCATCCTCTGGGCAAGCAGTGGCACGGCCAGGACGGGGCCATGCCGAGCAGCCCGGTGCCACCTGGCCGGCTGCAGTCAAAGCAGGAGCACAGCCGAGTCACTCTGCATCTCGGTGGGGACCCTTCTCCAGTCTTTTTTTTCCCCTACATGTGAAATTTGTAGGATCTTAACATCTTCCTGACTTCTCTGTCAAGCACAGTAAATGTTGTTTTCCAAAATGAGTGGGGGACAGTGGGAAGAAACCAGCAGCATGACTGCACGAGCTCGATTTCTTTGGCAAATCAGGTTAAAAGCAACTGAGTTGTTCACGCTTATTCCTTGCCGTTGCAGTATTGCCAGTCCTGCTAGAGCACCTCCCCGCTCCTAAAGCAGAGATCCTGGATGCAGCGCTCCACATTTTCACGTTGAATTTTGCTGTTCAACTTGAACTACCCAGCACTCGATTCGAAGACAGCGAACACAAGCGAAGCCCTGAAACTGCTGCCAAAAATCAGGCCCTGGGCGAGTGACGCCAAGCGCCTGAAGCGACCCAAGGCGGTCGGGAAGGCGGGCTGCCTCCCTCCGCGCCGAGCCCCCCGAGGATGTGCCTCCCGGCTGGCCCGGGCACGGCCCCAGCTCGAATAAGCTCAGTCCTGCAGCGTTTCCTGCGCCGCAGGAACAATGAGCCTCTGTCCCATGCCGCCGCAGCGAGAACAAGAACCAGACCAAAAAAAAAAGAGAGGGGGGAAAAAAAAAAAGAGGGGGGGAGGAGAAAGATCTTCATCTTTCAGCAAAGCTGCACTCGTATTCACCTCCTGCCGTAGCAGAGCTGAAACGCTCAGTGCCTACGCCCGCAGACAGACAATAAGTTATCAGTGCTGGTGAAGGACAACGTGGTTTTTTTCCAGCACAAAGCTTTAACCCGCCCTCCAGGGACCCCTTGGCTGCGTCTCATGCCCACACGGCCCATTTCCAGAGCCGGTGACAAATTCCACATCACCGCAAAGGAATTTCCTTTCCCTTCCAGAGATAAGGGACCACGCCGGGCGCAGCAGGGCGGTCCCCCCTTCCCAGGCTGGCACCTCTGGCCATCCCGCACCGCTCCAGCCCCTCGGCTCTTCCCTCCTGCCAGGGCATTTGCCACGCTGCCCCAGGGGCAGGCAGCACCCTCCTCCCGTCAGCAAACGAGGTCGGTGGTCCAAACCTGGAGGATAACTAACTGGTGAAATGGAGGTCAATAAATGGCTGGACACCAGACTGTCTTAAAATCCCATTTTGCTGTTGTTTAAGGCTTTTGCCTCAATGACAGCTGCAGGTCCTTGGGGAATTCGATCTTTCTGCCACCCTCGTGGCCAGGGCGAGCCAAGGGTTCCCCGCAGAGCCCCCCGGCCCCTGGCTCCCCAGAAGCGCTCCTCGCGCGCCGGGACCCTGCCCGCAGCAGAGCCATGGGGCTTCAGTGAAGCAGGGACGACCTTGGGCCAGCCGGGCTGCACGGGCCCCACTGCTTGTGGGTTTGTCTTTGGAGAGGTTCTTAGGAGAGAAGCTCTCCTAAAAAGTCCTTCAGTTGTGGCACAAACTGTGCTCTTCCCCTGCTGCTTTTTTGCCTAAAGCTTTCCCCTGGGCCAAGCGATTAGTTTGTGTGACTCAGTAGCTTTGATGGAGCAAGGCTGATTTACACCAGTTGATGAGCTGCTCTGATTTTCTCATAGAAAATCACTGTTAGGCTGTTACACTTAACCTGTACTAAACTGTGCATGAATGATTTATTGTGTACTTCTCATGCAAATGACATTAATAGACTCTGTCATACATAGGAGAAGATGCTAGAAGATTACTAAAAGCTGCTGCACTTAAAAATGTTTCAGGAGAAAATAATCTCTTATATTGTATTACCTGAGAAATACATCTGGCTCTCCCCTTGAAGACACGTACATGAGAGAACAGTGTAAAGGTTGCGTTGCATTGCATTGTGTGTGAAGCACCTTGAGGCTTTAACAGAAAAGCTACAAGAAGTATTTTAAAGGAATATATATCGATAACCAGAGCTGCATTACGGAGAAGGAGAGAACTGCTTTCCTCACGTATCTCATTCAACCCGACTCATGATTCAGGAGTGTTTGATGACTTCGGGATCAGACTGCAGAGAAGAAACAAACCAAAAGCAGTCCTGTCTAATTAACTGAACATATTTACATGTGTAAAACTCTCCTGTAGTCCTCGTAATGACTAATGCATAATTATGCACAGACAAATCCCCACAGTAAACACAAATATTTTTGTTTGTGATTATTTATCTCAGGAGAGCTTAGCAATTTGTCAGGGCTTTGCTGAGCTTCTCAGCTGAGCCGAGTGAGGGGTGGGCAGCGGGTGGCTGCCCATGGTCACCCCAGCAGCCATTTCAGCCATGCAGCAATACCGGAGGGCAGCTTTTTGCTCACAAAACGTTTTTGCATTGAGAAATGTAGATTTGGATCAAAACAAAGTATTTTGCAAGTTTACTCCCATTTCGGCTTCCGCTAAGTTTAGAAAACATTCCAAACCTTTTCATGCTACAACCCTCTTTCTTAGGCGCTGCCTCCCCCAGACTGCCGGGATGGGAACGGGCTCATGTGCACTCATCGTGTCTAGATGTGACGTTAGGAGGTGATGTCTGTCCGCCAAGAGAAGCCATTTCCCAGTGGCTCCTTCCTCTGCCCGTGTTCAGCTGCCTGAACCGCGCTGCTGCTGCAGGAGGCAAGCAGGACAGGCACCCTCGAGGGTGCAGCATCCTCCGGCGTGTTGTGGAGGGGATGTCTGTAGAGGAAAGGGACGTCCTCCAGTGGCCAGATCACTTGGTCCCTTCACCATGAGAGGACCAGCATGGACACAGCAGCTTCCTGTAGGGAAATACTGTATTCTCCCAGTGCCTGCAGGAGAAACGATGAAAAAACACATGGAGAAAAATTAATCCTTGTAGCCAATTTGGAATGAAGATTTTAGCTGGGATGGAGGGAGTCTATTGGCACGTTGATCCACGTGTGCTGGGGAGCCAAGGGAGTGCTGAACAGAGCCGAAAGCCAGAGCACTTTCAGGGTATAAAAATGCTGTTTTAAAGCCTTTCCACTGGTCTCTGGATGCCAGATTCTTGTACTTTGACTTCAGCTTTTGTTGTCCGTTGGTTCGCCCTAGGGCGTTTCACAGCTCAGCTGCAGGGATGGACAAGTCTCCCCTATGCACGTGCAGACCGGTGCGTGTTTTACATCAGCTCTGATGTCCCCTGGTTTCAGTGGAGCATCTGCATCAGAAAATCCGCAGTGCTTTCCTCTTGCACAGCACGTTATGGTGGTCTGGAAAGATGCGGGGGAAGGAAGGCATGAGGTAGCATTCCCAAGCCGGCACCGCGGCTCTTCGCAGGCAGGTACCGGCAGCTGGGGGCCCCAAGCTGGCTGGACACGTGGGGGCTCTGACCCACCCCGCTGGTGTCACGGCTCCTCCCTGGCCGGGCCGTCACCCTGCCTGGGAGCAGTGTGGGCATCTCACCCCGCCCCAACGCCTGCGCGGTGCAAAGAGCCTTCCCAAGCCTCTCAGGTCTGCTCTTCGACTCCTCTGTGCCATGTCATCTTAATCCATGGAGCCATGCAACCCCTAGTGATGAATTCATCACTTAGTCAATGGCTTTCCTCCTAAAATCCTCTTCAGGGAACAATTCTCCTATGTCTGATACAGTGACTAATTGATAACTTTCTTTAAGGGCACTGCATGATAACTTTCTTTAAAGCAGTATATTATGATCAGTGGGTTTTCCAAGGAGCGTGCTGCTCTCTTAATTCTCACCTTCGTTATTTTAATACCTCTATAAAATGGATTTCTAATGGATCTACATTGCCATAAAACTTTAGGGATGGTGGGTGGGTGTCAATAAATTCTTTGCAATCTGAGCAACTGTGCCAGCCGGGTAGGGAGCAGAGTGACAGGCTCTGAGGAGAAGCCAGGGCTTGACTCAGGACTGCAGCTTCCAGCGGCGTGACCTTCCCTGATTTGACCCCATCCTGCTGTCTCTGAGCACCTTGCAAAACTTCATTAAGCAACATGACTAGTATCTGTCACAAGCAATTCTTTCTCTCCCACCTCCTCACCCCAGGGATAAATCATATCAGCTCTGTCAGGAATACAGAAGCTGCCCTAGGTACAATCCAACCCGAAGTGTTGATACCTGGCAAGTGTGCAGAATAATAGTCATCACATCAGAGCATTTTCACCCAAAGATCCCAAGGCAGGCAATAAATGTACATTAGATTGGCATCAACCCCCTTCAAAACGTTCTCTGCTACCAGCGGGATGGAAGGCAGCAGCCATTATCCCAGCTTAATCAAGGGAAGAAAGAAGTGGATGTTATGGCCCCCGAAAATATGGGGAGATTTGAGAGAGGTCAAATTATTCCTATGATGATTAGCCAGGACATTGGGAAAAACCCTTTTACCATCGGATCCATCACCTGGTCTCATGAAAACTGCTCAAGAATCTTATTTTTGTCTCATCCAGGTTCTTGCACTATAACAACTCATTTTTACCTTGGATGTTGAAGTAGAGGGCCCAGCCGCTGCTTAGAAACAAGCTGCAGCCGTAAGCATTTGCCGTTCTGCCATCCTTTGCCCTGAAGCGCTCCCAGGAACGGGAGGTGTCGGAGCGAGGGCGATGCCTGCGCTTCCTAGCACGTGCGCGGCACAAAGGAGTCCCCCGCCAGAAGCGTAGGAGACCCGAGTCAGATGCGTTGGCTTGTTTCGTTGCTAGCATTTGAGCTCAGATGCGTCATTGATAGAGTCCTGCTGCAAAACCCCACCGAAGGCTGTTGTTTGTGCTATCGGAAGGGTGTTCAGCTGCCACTGGCGTTGCAGAGGCAGTGAGGGGACAGTGCCTGGCCACAGGACTTGGGTTTCTTTTTTTCCTTAAGTATTTGCGAGTCCTTTAACCACTGTTTTGATAGCTGGTGGGCGGCTAGAAGATATTTTCCTCCCTACCACTTGTTTCGGAAGAGTTTTCGTCCTTGGGGTTTTTCGTTCTGGTGCAGCTGTTTGAGCTATCCATGTCAAAAAAGGTTAGACTGGTATATACAGCAAATTAACCTTTTTGTGGACTGCCTCCAACTCTGCTTTATTTCTATCAGGGTAAAAGGCTTGCAATAGGTAGGAAAACCAAAAGCATCTTGAGTTTTGAGCACATCAGAAAAACAGCTCCAGGGCTCTCCACACATGCATGAGGCTCTGTGTGGGACGAAGATAAAAATCAACAATCGAAGGAGACTCTGAAAAACCTTTTTCTGAAAGGCCTTTTCAGCAAAGAAGCGCTGGCACCTTCCTCCCAGTTCATTGAAAGGTTGGGTAGTTGGGTTTATTTTCCCTTTCTGCTGCAGGTTTTCTATTACAGACACTTGGCTTGGCGTCCCCCCATCAGCCTGCCAGTGCCAGATGTAACAACTTCAGCATTTCACTGGGGTTTTGCACATGCGGTGGTGGGTTTTCTGTAATATCTGCAGCCATGCCTGGATGGCGAGCACTCTCTGTGCCACCAGAACAGTCTGTGTCGTCCCTCTGCTTGTTCCAGCCCCCTCGTACCAATAAATGATGTCCATGAAGGTAAAAACCAGAGCAAGAGAAACCTCTTTTTGGAAACACTTTTGCTAGCAGGAGCATGATGCATCTCTGCACATTTTTCCAGCCTCTAGACTTAACTCAGGGTGCGGCGTTCACATGTTACAACCTCTAACACGTTGCTTCCTCTCCCCCGGAGTAAGCTATAGGGTAAGCTATAGGGTCAAGTCCTGGGCTCTGCCCCCTCTGTTCAGGGCACATTATGTATTTAATGTTAAACAGCTATTGATAATAAGCAGAACGTGTTATCGCAGCTGCTGTGTGCCGTGGCAAGTAGGGTAAAGAGTCATGCGCTTCTTGCTTGCTTTTTGGCCTCAGGACACTTGTGTTCTTGTTTATACAATAGCTCTGCTTGGAGAGCAAGAATAAAAAATACCTTGTTTTTCCCCCTTACCAGATTGCTGTTTAGCATCATGCTACATCTCTCTCATGGGAAATACAGGTTAGAGTCTCTCAGGTTGGGGAGGGAATTGAATCCAGATGTTACCTTTTCTGGGCAAGTGTTTGAATTAATGGGTTATTATACAAAAAAGGGGACCCAGCTCACCCAACCCAGGGGTAATAGATGGGCTTTCAGACCCCTGTGACGATGCTCGCTGCAGTGGGTTTGCTGATGTTAAATGTCTGTGCCAGAGATCGGGAGGAACCCGGGGTACCACGTTTTCAGGAGTCCTTTCTGCTTTGGGCCAGCGCCATGGAGAGGACATTTCACAGCTGGATACAACCACCCCGCTGTGGTTGTCTCTCACTGGGACGTGGTCCTGCCAAGTGGGCAAAGGACAGTTATTGTTTTTTGCATGAAAATGTGGGGAGAGAAACATGAGTTATTAAAATGAGTTTTTCCATAAAAAGAACGACCTGTAAGTTTATTTAAACGTTCACCCCAAAGATGCAGTTTGTTGGTAGGGTGGCCAGGAGGGATGTGTTTGCATCCTTCAGAGGGAACGGACTCAATGCAAGTGTCTTGCACATCCACAACTCCCTTGGAAACTTGGGGAAGAGCCTGTTGTGTCCTGGATCCTGCCCTCCCGGTGCGGCCATATATAAAACCCCACCTCTGAGCATCAGCTCAGACAAGGGAGGGCTTTTGAGGTGTAGATGCACCTTGTGTGGGCTCTAGGAAATCTTGTGCAGCATCAGACACCAGACTCTCCTTAAGACGTGAGGCTGCATTTGTCATTAAAGCGTGACTAGTGCTGGTGTCAGGCTTTGAGATGAATTTTGTGTGTGCTCGTTATTGCTTGGTAAGAAGGGCTTGGAGGCTATTCTGACCCACTTTTGTACTCGGTTGGATCATAGAAAAATAAGCAAGAGGTGTAAAGTCTACAGCGGAGGAATACTTTGCGTGAAGACCTCTGCTTAGCTTAGCTTTGCCACTCTTAGCAAAGATAACACCAAATCTGTGTGGTTCCTCGCACTCATGTCCATCCATTCAACGTGTCCAGCCCCCTGTGAACATTTTGGTCACAGTCCTGAGACACGGGCTTAGTGAGAAATTTGAGGTGTACAAGGCAGCGGTGCAAGCGCAGGAATTCCTCCTCCTCTGCGAGCAATGAACCGCTGGCATCATATGTCCCTTTTCCTTCCCTTCACACTAGATCACATCTGTTCTTACTCATGTGTGACAAAAAAAGGACTACCTGAGCGCTGGGGGGAAGGAGAGAGTTCAAAGGCAGCAGCGGATGCCCAAAGCGTTGGCTCCCATCCCGGAGCAGCTTGGGAAAAGCAAGCTCAAGGAGAAGCCTGCACCCCGCCGGGGTCCCGCGACGGTGGCTCAGCTCAGGACAAGGGGGCTATTAGGGGACAGATGCACCGTGCGCGGTGCCAGCAGTCACCAGCCGCTGCAGAGCTTCAGCCCACGGCACTGGGGCTGCAAACGCGCCCGGGATCTCTGCGAGCTCCCAGAGCACAGCCACGGCAGCGGGGAGGGCAAAGCCCTGGTGGGAGACCAAAGCAGGGGAAAAAAAGCAAATTTGCGTTGGATAAACCCCTCTATTTAACGGTAAAAGAGCTCAGGTAGGAAATGAATGATATACCAGAATGCATTTTCACCTGTTACAGATAGTATTTTCGAGCATGGGTGTCAAACACAATGGGCTCTCTGTGTCTGTGCAGCTGAGGTCACATCATGCTTTTCATGGTAATTTTGCCAGGGCCAAGAAAACATATTAGTACACAAATCACTCTCAGTTTTATTCCATTTTGACATTTCAGGGTCTCCAGTAACTTGGCATCACTCTGCGGAGCCAGCCATTCTTGGAAACATTTGTGTGTTACAAGTGTGTTTTGAATTACAAATATTTGCACATGCACAACACATAATTTAGTGCCACATTTAACCAGGAACATTCCTCTGTGCAATTGCCAAGCAGTTTTTGGTGGAGGGCAGCCTCCTGTAGGTACCTTATGAGGATCCTTGTCCCATACGCAGGCGAAAAGAGCATGTGGCTTCATCTGTTCTGCTTATTTGGGCTTATCAGAGGAGCAAAACCTCTGTCGAAAGCAGCAGTGTGGCAATCTCCTGCTGCTCTGGGGCGGTCTTTGTGGGAAGGAGTCTATAGGTGCTGACCTACATTTAAGTAAGAAGAGCAAGCAGGGAGCTGCTCCTGCAGCGGCACCAGCCCTGCTCTCCAGCTGGCCCACGCCGAGGAGCACTGGGGCATCTTCACGCGCGTCCGGGTCTGCCACCATCGCCGCATACGAATTCGCTCCTGGCGAAAGGTGCCAGACGGGCCTTCAAAACGGGGAAAAAAAGCATTGCTCTTAATTTTTTTTTCCTTTCTTTGGCATGATGAAGTACAATGGGACATTTAAACCTGATTTTTATAACATTTTGCATATATATAGCTCATGGACTGACCTGGATACTTTGTTCTGACTACAATGATCTGCTATTTCATATTTTATTATTTTTGTCTCTCGCGGCGTATTTCTGGTGCATTCTGGCACAATATGGGCTCCCTCCAGCGGTCAGGGACTCGGGGCTGCAGCGGGCAGGGCGGCTTTGCTGCGCCCATCGCAAGCCCGCACCGGAACCGTGCCGGCGCCGTGCTTTCCCCCTCTCCCCCGCCTCCTGCTGCCGGTCTCATCCCCCGCAAGAGCGAACGGCCCGCTCTCGGCCCGGGCTCAGCTCTGGCTTCGGCGGGGCGGCGTTGGCGGCCCGGCGGCTGCCAGCTTCGCTGCAGAGGGGGGAGAGGGAGCAGGCGAGCAGAGAACCGTTACGGCCCTGCCGAAAGACCCAGGCACAACAACTGTTAGCAAAACCGACCCATTTTTGCTGTCCCCTCTTGCCGCGGTACTTCGAGAACAGGGCCCCTCTCTCCTCAGACCCGCGTCCGGCGATCCCGCGGGGGGCAGACCCCCGCCGTACACCGCTCCCGGCCCCGCTTTGCTCCGCCGCGAGTTCATCCGAAACACCGCCGTTGTGTCTGCAGGCACCGCGGAGGGGACGGGAGCCCCCGGCGGCCCGGCCCGGGCCTGGCCCCGGCGCACCGAGGGGCCTGCGCGCCGCCCGCACGGCTCTGCAACGGCGGGGCCCCGGTGCAGCAGGGCCCTGCCCCGCACACGGCCCCCCCCGGCCGCTCCCCGTGCTCAGGGGGTGCGGGGGGGGGGGGGGGGGTCCGCACCCGGGGGCACCGGGGCCCCTTCCCCCCCCCCCGCGGGGGCCGGGCTGAGCGCGGCGGCGGGGAGGGCGCGCGCGCCGCCGCGGGAACGGGGGGGGGGGCGTGGCCGGGAGCGCGCGGCCTCGCCGCTCTTTGGCTCCGGCCGCCGCGCTCATTTGCATGTGGCGGGGGCTCCCCTGTCACGTGGCCGCGCGCGGGCCGGAGGGGGGGCCGCACTTCCTGTTTGAGGTCAGCGCGGGGAGGGGAGGGGGAGCGCGCGGCGGAGCCTCCCGCGGTCTCGCGCTGCCTGGCGGGGCTGGTGTCAGTTAGCAACAAAATGGCCGCGGCGGCAGCAGCTCTGCTCCCGAGGGCGGCGGCGGCGGCGTCCCTGGCGGCGGCGGCAGCGGCGGCGCGGAGGAGCGGGGGACCGGCCCGGCAGCACTGAGCCTGGCACCGCCTGCCTGCGAGCGGACGAGGCGAGAGCGAGCGGGAGAGACGGAGAGAGGCGCTGCGGCCCCCCCCCCCGGCGAGCCCGGCTGACTGACCGACTGCCCGAGGCGCTGCTGCAGCCCCCCGGGGAGACGCTGCCGCCTCGGCCCCCGGCCTCCCCCGCTCCCCGCCTCCCTCCGGGGGTACGGGCGCCCGGGTCCCTGCCCCTGCGGCGAGGGGCTCCGCTGCCGCAGCCTCCCGCCGCCCGCCCTCCCCCCGCCCGGAGGCCCTGCACGGATCCCTCCGGAGGAGACTGAGAGAGCCCGCGGGATCGCTCTCCTCCCGCCCCCGGTCCCCTGTGCGAGCGAGGCGGGCAGGCTCCTGGGCTTCCCTGCTCCCCCCGTCGCGCCCCCCCGTGAAGGACCGTGCGGATCCTCCTCCTCGGATCCCTCCCCGCGCTCGCTCCTTCCTGCGAGAGCGGCTGCCGGATCCTCCTCCCGCCGAGAGGCTGCTGGATCGCCCCGCCGGGTCCCTGCCAGAGACGCGGATCCTCCGCCCCTGAGAGGCTGCTGCGGGTCCTCCGCCCTCCGCGGACCTCCCTGGAGCCGGCGACTCGGCGGGATCCTCCTGCCCGGAGCCCCATGTGAGACTCCGGATCCCCCCCCGCGGCTCCGTGGCGGTTTTGGTTTTTTCTTTTTGTCTTTTTTGAAGGGGGGATCCATCTTAAAACTCTTTTCTGGGTCCCAGTTTCTCCTTTTAATTTGCACTTTTAAAAAACCCCTCAGATGCTCCTCCATGTGGACTGAGAATCCGTCAAGACACACACACGAGAACTCATCCCGGTCAACTCCAAATCCTGGCTTTCGTGGGCTTTGCTGCAACACATAAAAGCAAACTTGTATTTAAGACACACTCGTGCAAAAATTTAGCTGGGGACTTTAAGGTGTATTTTGTCTTGGTTTCTTGGTCTTGTTTTGGTTTTTTTTGTTTTTTGGTTTTTTTTTTTTTTTGCTTCACTGGAAATCAAAAGCTTGTTTTGGAATTGGACCTGCCTTTGCTGCACTTCTCCTCTGGGCTGGATAACACTGAAGCTCTTTGCTTTTCTACTTGGATAGTGTTTTCCTGTTGATCTGTTGGTTTTTTTTCTTCTGTGTGGCAGACTTTTTTTTTTGAGGGGGGGTAAACAAACGACAACAAAAAAAACTTAATTTTTTTGGCCGTGTGAGATTTTTTCGTATTCAGATTCGTGAAATTACGGGTACACTTACAAAAAAAAAAGCATTAAAATAAGAAAGGAACACGTCAGAAAGACCCCTACACGGTAGACAAAATACTCACTTGTTTCCTTACAGCAAGACTGAATCGAAAGCTGCCAAAGAGCCCCATAAAGAAAAGACTAAAAGGTAAGAAGCGGTAATAGCCTCTCTTAATCTGGGCACGGTAGAAGTTAGCTAAGCCAGCGCATACCTCCTTTTCGTACAAGTCTAAACCAGATTTGTTTGGTTTTTTACTGCTGACTAGTCGGTGAAGCGAGTACCACCACAAAACACCTCAAAATCCATTTATTTTTATCGGATATCTCTTTTAGCCTTAAACAACTTGCCGAAGTATTTTTTTCCACGCTGGAATGAAGTCGGTCTTTTCCGGTGTCCCTTTTCCCGGTTCAGACGGCGGCTGTGCGCAGAGCGGCCAGGAGAAGGGCCGTGGCGAGCGCCTTGCGGCTGTCGGGAGCCCAGACCCCCGCCGGGGCGGCCCCGCGGCGCGGCTGCGAGCTCCTGGGAGCTGCGGTCTCCGCCTCCCGCCTGCGCTTTCTTCTCCCCCCGTAATGAGGTGGTGGGAGCTGCTGTAGTTTTCTCCTGAGCATTCAGAGAGGGATCTTCGTCTAAACCTGAAATGTCGCCCGGTGGGGGAGAGGATATAAACAGAGTTCGTGCTTTTAGCTGGACGCTGAAGGGGAAGAAAATGGGGAGGGTTCAGTGGTTAACCTGAGAAATCTTGAAACGCTGGAAGTTTGTTAATTGTTTGAGTCGTCTTTGTTTGTATCACAAGTTTGTGTCAAAGGTTAATCTTCTTAATATGTAATTAGTTGAAGGCCCAATTATGGGATTTATTGAACTCAATTGGGGGTTTTTCCCCCCCTTTTTTCCATTAAATATAATACCGCTAGTGTTACTTCGTGGCGACTTTATTTCTGCTACAACTCGAGTGTATCTGTGGGGAGATATTTATGCCATTATTATAAGAGCCAGTTTAAATTTAGAAATAATCTTTAGTACGTCATGCCCGCGCCTGTCGCATATCGTTCCTCCCCTGTGCAGATGCATGCAGCTGACGAACTGACGCGGATTTCTGTACTGAAGTTGGCTCCGGACGCGGGGGCTCCGAGGCGATGGAGCGGCGGTGGCCGGTGGCCGCGGCCGCTGGCTGCCCGCGGTGCCTCGGCAGAGGGCCGGGGGCAACCCCGCCCCCCTGCGCCCGGGGGTTCGCCTGCGGCTCAGGTTTAAATGCAGTTTCCTGGCGGATTTTACTTTTTTACCGTTTCGAGAAAGTCGTGGAAAGGGACGCGCCGGTTCTCACCGCTTCCCCCCTCTGTTTTCCGAGGAAGTAGTAGGTGACTTGCAGCGGGTGCGACCTGCTCTTAGCAAATTGCATAGTTTTCCATAATTGCTGTTCCTCAGATTGAGAAAGCCCTCGGGTATCTGTCCGGCTACTTCGGTGTGGTGCTTGTGAGCTCAAAATGGTGTGCTGGGGAACCTGCCCCGGCTTTGGAGTCGCTTCCAGAAGGTTAAAGCATCCATGCCGGACTGGTATACAGCTGGTGGGAAAAACGGCTGTGGCCTGTGGGGGGCTCGTTCCTTCATTTGTAGGGCTGATGATGGTTTTTGGGGGTGAGATTAAAGAGGCTGCGCTATGCACTGGTATTGGGTAACCTCGTTGCTTCTGAATCTGTGACTGCTGAGTCTATGAAGAACGCTACAGTAAATCAGATTAATTTGAACTTTTTTTAGTGGACGTGGCTGTTCCACGGGACTAGCAGTAGTGTAATAAGGCCTGGCGTCGCTTTATCCTTATCTTCAAAGGAGAACGTATCTTTTCTGACTTGAAGTTACCTGCTGGCCCGTAGC
Organism: Theristicus caerulescens; assembly: GCA_020745775.1. Classification (NCBI taxonomy): domain Eukaryota; kingdom Metazoa; phylum Chordata; class Aves; order Pelecaniformes; family Threskiornithidae; genus Theristicus; species Theristicus caerulescens. The sequence continues at coordinate 640,662 of CM036571.1, forward strand.
TTGTGCAATGGAAGGGGTCTCGGCTCAGCCCTGGGCGAGCAGGTGCTGCCAGCGGGAGAACTGCTGGAGCCCGGGAGCAGGGCAGGAGCGATGCCTGTTATTAACATGGGCTGCGTTTTAGGCAATATTCTGTACTTTTGACTAAACTTTTTGTTTCTAGCACTGAAAAAAACAGGGCAGACTGACCTCTTTATTTAGAGCTCTTCTGAATTGCAGTATAAAATACTTGGGATTTATTAATGTTTCTGTTCTCTGTACGCGTGGATTCTCGTATTGACAAATTTAAGTATCGGTATGCATTGACTAAAAGCTGACTTGAACTGAGTAGTCTATTATATATGGTTGGCTTATGTATGCTGTTACACCTATTACAGTACATGGATTATTTTGTAATTAGGCTGTCATTGATGCAGGGCCTTAGTCCCACTTACTGGGAATGTACTTGCGAGGAGCCTCGATCTGTGCCACTTCTGTGCTAGTACAAAGCCTCGTGGAATTTACTCTGAGATACTGCCCTTGGGTCTTCGTGCGGAGATTAGATTTGTGCTAAGAATTAGATTTGACTCGGTGCTAAGAAACATTTGATACCTTAAAGGTTCACCCTCTTGACCTGGCAGGGTTGTGTTTTCATCTTTCAAAATCTGCCTCCGTTCACCTGTGAACGGGATGAGGTTTATCTCAGCTGCTATTGCAAAGCTTGCTGGGATGAAGGAAAAATCCACCTCTCTGGCTTAATTTCTTTTTTTCCGGGGTTTGTCTTTCCTATTAACATAACAAACTATGCTTTTGATGACTTCTGTGATCTTTTGCTGATGTTTAAGGGAAGGAAGGTAATTCTGTCAGGTTTTGTTTGGAGGAGCTTTTTAAGACTTGGAAAAATAATAGGATGAATTTTCCTTAATATGAGAAATAACATAATTGGGCATAGGAGGACTTTTAACCTGAAGATTCTTTGTTGAAGTTCTCAAAGCTCCCAAGTTCCATACCTTGCCAAACTGGAGTAGCAATGAAGCAGGGTAAAGTTAAAGGTTTTGTCAAGCAGGGGCTGTAATCTCTTTGTGTCTTGAAGCAAACTGTTGCTGAATGGCAACCTTATGGAAAGTATAGCTTTAAATTAGTCTAGAAATAAAACCTCTTATTTTTCTGTTTTTCATTCACTTCATTCAGAAAGGCCAGGAAATTTTATTCATGTAAGGGATTTACTGCCTGCTGTTAACTCAGTGACCTACGGTTTTACAGTCCGTTCAGATGCTATATGCGATGTAGACACCTTTTCTCTTCCGTGTAAAGTTTGTTATTAAAAGCCCAATAGCAGCGTTTACTTTCAGTTTTGGCTGTTAAGACTTAACCAGGCCTGGTGTATGTGGGAACGGGTAATATGTTAACTTAGCAGCTGGCCTTGCCGAGATAAACATGCGCTTTTCCAAATGCTGTCATCTGGCCCCTTTCCAAAACAAGCTGAAGGAGGAGGTCAGGGGTGGAGCCATCCTTTGCTTTAGTAAAAAGAGGCTTTCATTTGGAAAGAATTGCTAGATAGTATTGACTATGAGAACTGCAGATTTAAAAATAAAATGGCCAAACCTTTCCTAAGTAAACAAAATAGTCGCTGTCGATTACTCGTATCTCAATGCCTGTTACTGTGCTGCTTCTCTTTGAAGCTATAGCAACTTAAATGTGGAATGCATATTCCTTCTTTTTAAAAAATCAGTGCTTTATATGAGACTTTGAACATGAGAACTGATTAAAAATTTATCATCTTTGGTTGCAGTAGAGATGTGCAACACAAAAGTGCTATTGTTTTAATTGTTTAAAATTCAGATTACAAGATAATGGTAATACCATTAGAAGGTTTCCCTTTGGCCTAGTAGCTGCAGGTAGGAGCCTGTCGATCCCTTAGTATTAAAGATGAATGATAAGGAAACCTCTTAAATGCCTGTGACGCTGCAGTCTAGCCAATTTAGGATCAGCTGATGCCTTCTAGTGATAATGGCTTGAGGTTTTCAGCTGTATTATGAAGATATCAACCAGGGCAAATAGTATTTAGAAGAGAAGTATACTTTATTGAATGGGGAGATGATCTAGAAGTGACAGTAAATTGCATTACTAAATGATCTATGCGCTCTGCACAGTCTCTTCACTGGTAAATGCTAGTGGTAAAATGAAAGATGGTTATTCTTAATGTATGAAAGCAGAGGAATCAAAGTGCTATTTGATCTTCCTGTAGGAATCTGAGCTATTTATGAAAATTGTCTACCGAAAGCACGGCTTAGTTTTACATCTTAATTACCAGATGTAGACGTCCTTATGCTTATTTTATCATTACTTAGTCATGATTAACTTCACTGTGGATTCCCGTGCACAGTTATAACTGTGTTTTCTGAAACTTTATTTGCGCAGCTTCCTACCTTGTCACTAACATGTTTTAAAATCTCCCGCACAAGATAAAAATGTCTGAATTTGATCATAATAAGAAACCGTCCGTTCTTGCACAGATTGTGTCAAAGATTGTATCACTTTCAGAAAAGGCAGCAGTACTTTAAAATACGCATCTGATTCTTTTGTCTTTTTTTAAACGTAACAGATCTCTCTCTTCATCCCAATAAAAAGGCTTCTTTCACTGAAGACATCCGTAAAATAACTGGCTGTTCTTAAGTCTCATGGTTCAGGGTACCAAGCATCACAAATCTGAGTTAGTTTTGGTCTTAGCCCTGGATGTGATTCAGCACTGTAATTTTTCAGTGTTGAGGTCTCGAATGTAGTTGTAATTCAAGCTCATAAAATATTAGAAGCTTTGACGGTAGTGAGGTCTGCTTTCTGGAGCTCTTCCCTGTGGGTTTACAGCCAAGGATGGCTTGAGAGTGAGAACAGTTATCTGTGCTGCAGCAGTGATGTTTTATGGCTGGATGCCCAGATTGTCTAGCTTTGCACACAGCTTTATAGTTTGCCTTTGAGGGCTATGGAGGTGGAAGTCATTTGTAATAAACGGCTATCTGCAGCTTGCTTTTTCTGTGTTTTGAAATGTACATCCATTTAAAAAAATTGCAAAGTAGATGCACATTTACTTAGATTTCAATCAGGAAATTCTGTGGTTTAGAATCTCGCTTACAAGGAAAGTTAACAATTGCTTATTGCTTTGTATTAAAAATATCTAATATTTATCCCTTGTCTGTTTGGGCTTTTTTAGCAGTAAGCTCTGAATTGCTAGAGAATGAGGTTTTTTTTTTTTTTTTTAAATTATTATTTGAGAGAAAAATTGACTTGTTGAATCAATTGGCATTCTTTGTGGTAATTAAGCCCCAGAGAAAAATATGGTTTTAGGTCTCAAAATAGTTAGCATGCAACTACCAGCTATAGGCTGATTTAGGAAAAGATAACACCCACCCCCTTCCACTGCAAGTTAAAAAACCACCCTGAGCTATGAAGTGGTTAGCGTCTGCCTATGGGCCTTTTCCTGAGGCAGATCAATTTTTTTTTTCCCCCTAGCTTCTTGTTAATGGGGTCTGTGCCTGTTTTCCCGTGAAGACTTTCTGAAGGGATAGTGGATAAGTGCCTTTGTTATGGTCTTGGTCAAGAACAGTCTCCTCGAATGGCATATCTGTGTTTTCTTAGATGTGCTGTTTTCCTTCCTATCCCTTTTTCCCTTCCTGTGTTCTCTCTGTACGCTCTCTGCTTGAAGTTTACAGTTTTCTCTCTCATACTGCATTTGCCAGACTTCCCGATGAGAAGGGGAAGAGCTTTTTGTTTTGTTTAGGGATACAGAGTACTCTCAGTGGCTTGGATACCGTTCTGGGTGGTCAGTAAGTACACGTATTGATTGTTGGTTCAAACTGACTTCTGCCAGGTCTATTTTAAGCTCAGCCAGATATCTGTGTTGTGTCAGTCTGCTTTTCAGTCGTACTCTAGTCTTAGGCTCTCAGGTCTTTTGGATCTTCAGAATTCCAAAATGTTCTCATGGCTGATGCTAACGTCATTGGTGCTGACAATGGAGATGCTTGTTTTTAAACAGTAGCTGGTTAGTGGTAAACAAAAGAGCATCAGCCCAGGGCTTTAACACAAACCATTCTAGAAAAAGCAGCAGTTCAGTGAGAATGCAAAAAAACCCACCCTCAACTGTACAGATGCATAATGTGCTGTCATTTTACTATATCTTCTTACAAGGTCATTAATAGAAGACCACAGAAGGTGGTCTTTGGCATGGCTTGTAATGTTTCTGCTTGAACTCACTGCATGTTCATAATAGCCTTGAAGATGATATTTGATATGAAATGTGAAGTTAAAAACTAGACTAGCGCTGCAAACATAGCCTAATGGCATGTCTGTAAATCAAGACTCTTCACACAGTGCGTTACCAAAGCCAGTCTGGAGCAGGGTTCCTCATCATCCCTCTGCTAACAGCGTTCTTTCTACCTGTAGGTCTCAACTTTTCTCTCAATGTTTTTAATCAATTACACAAGCTTACTTAACAGGAGAATTGCTTCCAGTGTTTGTGTTGTCTGAATTGTTTTCCACATTTTTGGCTTTGAAATGGATGCTCCACTTGAAACTTTGTCTCTTGCTCCCAGGCTAGGTAAGAGAAGATGTTACATCTCTGCAAATCTAATCGTTTTCATCTCTTTATGGTGCCATGGCTGTAATGCTGCAAGCACACAGTATCGTACCTCATTCTTGGTTTGTGATGCTGCAAAAAATTGCTGTTAGTTAAAAATAACCAATTGGCATAAGAGTGCTGATCACATCTGTTCATAACATACATCTTCATTTTCCTGCTTATGAAACTGTTTGGTTTCTTTTTGCATAACATGAGCTGATGTAGACTATAAAGAGGTACATGTTTATCTTTTTAAGCCTTTATAAAATAAATTAATATAGAAAATGCAGCATCTTCTGATAAGGAAGAAGAGCCTGGTGGTAGCAATCTAGATGCTATTTAGTATTTTCTAGTATGAGCATCATAAAATATAGCTGTCTGATCCAGGTGTGGAACTAAACTTGGTCTGTCGCAGTAATAGAATTGCTGCTATTGAGGAGGAGAGTCTCTGTATAAATAGCACTGTTTCAGGTGAAAGATGATATTATATGGGACTTGCTGGAGCTTGGTGAATGTGTAATTTTTACTGTTTCTATTCTTCTAATCAAACTTTTGGAAGTCCTTCACTTTTGAAAAGAATGATCCAAGTTAAGTCTCATTGGGCACCAACAGTACCTTATCTAGTGATGTCAGTCTCTATGCTGTGCTACCACACTTATGTGTAGTAATTGAATAAAGCAGTGGTTATGTTATTGCATGGATGCTTACATAATGATTTGCTTAAGAAAGACCCTCAACTTTAATTTTTTCTTGCATTTGTGAAGACGAAATGTTCTTTACAAATTTCTAGGTGAAATATTGCAGTGACAACAAAAGCCCATGCTTTTGAAGCAAATAACCCAGACTGATAGATATCATCTATTTTATCTGGGTGATATTGCAACGCTCTGATAGTCCAACTGCATTGAAATTGTGATTGCCCCCCTACCCCTGTCCGTCTCCCGTCCCTCTGTCAGCATCCAGACAAGCAAGAGCTGACCTTTCTGGAATTCTGTCTGCATCTACTGGTCAGATAACATGCTTGGAGACATTTTGGATATATTTCTGAGAATATTTGCTCCCCTGGGCATTTCATGGACTAACTGAAGGCATAAAATAGTTATTACCAGGATCATAATTGACCATAAATTGATTTCCAAAGTGGTATTTACTGCAACTGGTTTTCCTGTCCTGGAAGATCTTTTATGGCTATTTCCTTTCCCCATCTCTCCTCCTCCCATGGAGACGCTATTCATTTGCTAAGTTGAAAAATGGATGATGGCCCATTCTGATGGTGGCTCTGATATTCTAGTTTATTATTGGCAGGAATTGGCATCCAGATGCTTTTACTGTGGAAAGTGAAGTGGAGGAACAGAGAACTTTGAACCTTGATGAACTTAATGGAAGTAAGGATTACCTTTTCAGCAATGCAGAGTTAATCTTTTAAACTCTGGTAGATATGTGGAGGGAAAGGTGCTAGCTTGGACCTTTCTGTTTCCTTAATTTTGGATGATAGAATAAGTCTTTTTCTGAATTTTGTGGATTCAGTTTCCAGCCTAAAGATAGGTATAGAGTAATGTAAGGGTTTCTTATCCCATTTGAGTTTGTTGCTATATCAATTTTCAAAACAGCATTGCAGCTGAAGATGCAGTGGAACAAAAGCTAAATTGCTTCAAAATATATTATCTTTAGGTTGAATGAAATGATTGTGGTGGGCAGGGTTTTGATTTTTGTAGTTAAACACTTAATTGTTCTGTGCACTTTTTATACATTAAGTAAATTTCCTTCATTTGTGTTTAAACTTTCACATATTTGCAGTGCACAACTTTTAGTACAGTTTATTAGTCTATAGTATGTTTTGTCTTCCCTGACTCGGATCAAATTTGGTGTTAACCTCCTGCAGAGAATTCCAGGACCCCTGACATTTTATTGTGACTCTTGATTAGCTCACCAGGGTTCCTGCTAAGAATTCTTCTTTCATTCATTTGATAAATTGAATCCCCTATTCACAGTGCCTTTAAATAGAATGGTATTTGGAAAACTTGAAGACAACAACTTGAATGTTCAATGAGCTCACCCAGCAAATTTAAAAATGCAGAAGGAGGAAATTACGGGTTTGTGTATTCTGAGATCTTTTAAAAGAATAAACATTTTACAAAAACATAAGTTTCCATCTTATTCCCTGTAAATTTATTTCCCTTCTGGTTTCTACAACAAGGAGTTCTGTTGACATCTGTTTTCCCTTTTTCATCTTATCTTGCCTTGTTATGCCAGGAGCTGTGCGTTCACCTGATTTACATCTGTATCTGGGAGCAAGCGTAGTAAGGTGGTATATGCCCATAGAGTGGAGCTTCAGCTTTCCAAGGCAGCATGCGTGCATGTAGAGAGCATCTTGTTCTTTACGCCCAGCATACCCTCGCCTAGCTTATGTGCACCTCAGAGATCCCTTATGCCGTTCACCCACTCTTACTGTGTGTCCCCTTACTGTCCCTGGTGATGCCGGCAGGGCTCGTACTGTGGAGTACTGTTCTGAGCTCTGCAGCGTGAGGAGTAGCGTCATTATTCTTTTTCCAATTCTAGATCTTGAGACACATCCTCCCTGCGAGGCCCGTCCCGGTCTCTCCGTGAGCCTCCCGGAGCTGGGGCTGCAGCAGTGTCCCGCGCCTCCCCGCCGCTTGTGCGTTCCGAGGTGACCCCTGGAGATCTCGGCAGTGAGGTGGCAGAGGCCCGTTCCCTGTATGGGATGCCGTGTTCCTAGAGGCTGCTTTCTGCAGGCTTCTGCCACATATCTGTGAAACGATTTTAGTAGCATAGGAAAACTCAGGCTGGAAGGGACCTCAGGAGGTCATCTCAGCTAGGCAGGTCTGTATTTGGCACATGCACGTCTGGTAGCGTGTCTGCTGCTACTCACGGTGTTGCTGGTATGTGTCGGTGTTATTCTTAGACTTGTCTGGTACAGTTTCCCTGCCTGTAGGAGCGAGGGAAGCGCGTATGCGTTTTTCTACGGTGCCTGTGGCAGGAACTCTACCTACAGGAGAGAGATTTCTTCCAGACCTCACCTTCCCAGGCCTTTTTAATCACACTGGAGCCGCTCGTGAATGTGGCAATGGACGCATGTGGCTCTGGCTGCTGTGAGCTGGGCGTCTTTTGTTGAAGATGTGATGGCATCACCTCTTCCCCAGAATAAGCACAAGAGCAGCATCATAAACATTTTTGTCTTAAGCATAAATTCTGCTGCCTGCTTTTTGATCCTGTCAGTTGTGTTGTCTAGCTTGACCTGTGTGAGAGCACCTGGTCTTCAGCTCCTGCAATTAGTGAGTTAAATATGCTTTCACCTGCTGGTAACAAAGTGATGGGGCTCAGAAACAGTTGAGTGCTGGCATGTGACTGTGATGGAAGGGAGGAGAGGAGGACTAGGGGTGTTGGGAATCTCTGCAGGCAAAATGGTTCATCATTTTAGTTATACAAACTTCCTTTTCATTTTTTTTAACAAAGAAGCATAAAGGTTTAGCTGTGCTTGCTTGGAGGGTGTGAAGGTATGCTCCACAGAAGCAGTGTTCCTGGCTGTCTGTCCTGCAGCACGCGGTGTCCCTCCTGACCCTGTTACTGTCGGACAGGTGGTGGCTGAACGGCGCCTCCGGCCCTGTCCCCGGGGGTGCTCGGCCCTGTCCCCGGGGGTGCTCGGCTCTCGCAGAGCCCCGGGGCCGTGGTGCCTGGCAGAACACCCCGTGGGGCTGCTGCTCCCGTTCCTGTCTCCTGGCCCCTGCTCTGCAGTATCCCCCTGCAGCTGCCCCAGGAAGCACCGCTCCTCGGACGCGTTCAACTCCAGCTAAATAATTTGAGCCAGAAACTTGTCCATGGGTTGCTTCTGCTTCTAGGTCAGTTAATCGGTGACATTTAGTTGAATAATTTGTCAGCGTGGGGCTTTGCCTCTTTTGGCCCAGGGCCCCTGTCTTCTAAAGTATTTGCAGAAACTGAAATAGCAAACATAGTATCTGGAGAGAGACAAACATGCTGTGCTCTTGCTGAGCCACTGGATTCCAAAGCTATTTCCCTTGGTGTATTATGTCCCAGGAAGACTGGGGAAGAGCTCTGGACCAGATGCTATGTCAACTGCTGGTAAATATCATCAGGCCTGGGAGGGAGGCGGTGCTGTGAAAGTAAATCTAGTTATCTCCACTGTTCACAGTCTGCAGCTTAATTTTCCAAGAGCGGAGTCGGTCCACGTCTGATGGGGGAGGAGAGATGTTCATAGCATGTTTCTTGCTGTTTGTAGCCTGCTTTGAGTGGTGAATGTAATGCAAGCTTGCTTTTGGGGGGGGTGAGGCTTTTTTTTCTTGGTCCTCGCATAGCCTGAGTAGTGCACATGATGGGATACTTGAGGTCTGCTGGGGTGTTGTCAGCAGACTGAGAGAGCAAATTCTGATGTGGTTCCTGCCTGAAATGTATACAAGGCTGAGGTTTTGTGTACGGTGTTCTAGCCCATGCCCAGATTTCCCTACTAACTACTTAAGTTGCCCCAGAGTGGAGCTTGTGTATACATTAATAGGCCTGCACTGTGGAGAGCAACACCTTCACAGAAAAGGTGGCGTACGTGTGTGACAGCAGCTTCACACCCTGTGGGATCATCTACACTGGCGTGTTAATTTGGATTGGGAGTTTCTGACTGTCCTCACGTGCTGTGCTTTGAGTGACATCGTGGAGTGGTCTTGGAGTACAACAGTTGGATTCCTTTTAAATAAAACTTCACTGGATGATGTGCTCCAAGGGAGCAGTTAATGCTTTCCTGCTCAAGTGAGCACTCGGTACATGGGAGCGGACTGGAGCTAATCTCAAGCAATAAAGTCACCTCCAGTGGGGATAGTGTGGCTATCAAGTCTGCTGGACCTACAGTTTTGCTCTGCAAATCCACCCCTATTGGTCTGCACTACTTAGTAATGAAGAGGTAACATACATCTCCTGAAACATTCTCATTAGTATGCCATCTGTCTCTGGTAACAATCCAGGAGAAAGTGAACAAAAGGAAGTCTGTAGATGAAAAACAAAAACCTAAAAACCCTACAAACATGCATTGGACTTGGGCAGTGCTCAAATATGGACTCATCAGACTTCTGATGTCTGACCTACCACTTACAGTTAATATGTGTCCTTAATTTATAAAGGCTTTTTCTCTGGGATTTTTTCCCCACTTCTAGTGACTGGTGATCAACTAGTAGAGGCCAAGACAAGGCCAGGTCACTGTGCTTTTTTAAAAAATCTTGAACTGAACGATAGTAACTATCTAGTCTTGCTTTATTTTCTTTCTCATCTAAGTTACTTCAGTGGTTGTTTACCCACCGTGTACATAAAGTAGGGTGACAATAAGTTAACACTGGGTGGATTGGAAACCTCTAGCAAGAGCCTAGGTCCTGCAGGGAATAGCAGCTGGCACACTCCTCAAGATTCTGCCAGTATTTTGTTGCTCTTTAACCCATAATCCAAAATGGCGTGTTAGGAACACCGGGTAGTACTGCTGGAGATGCGGCCTCGAGACAAGGTGTGTAACACGGGTGCTCCTTTTTTTCTGATCGCAGAATTTATCTTTTACAGATTGTAAGAGCAGGATTATTAATTTAGTCTCTTGGGCAACCTAAAATCTTCCTGTAGTTTTAGTAAGATATTTTAATTGAATGTGGTGCTTTTCACATCCCATTCTCAACTAATGCTGTGGTGTTCTTGGGTGTCTTTAAATGGCAGCTACATTCTGCTCCTGGACAAAGTTCAGTAGTGAATGAAGTTGTCTGTGCACCTCTTGCACCTTCGCCAAGCGTGCTGTGGTTTAAAGAAAGCCTGGAGGAGGGAGTACATAGCGATCAAGTCTAATCCCTCACAGTTACAGGCAGCAGTGGAGAAGACTCCACAGAGCAGCATAGACCTGAAGATACCCACCAGAACCCTGTAATGAATCAAATAAATAAAAACACACAAGGAAGATTTAAAGCCAAAACTATATTGTACAGTAGAAGGAAAGATCAAGGGCAGTATTAGTATTCGTGGTCTGTTTCTGTGCAGCAGCATTGCTGGGATTTCTAGGTGACTTCGGAAACCAGACTGCTGCTCCTGTTAGGCGATCAGTTTTGTCTTGCATGCTTCAACATGAGTTGACCAGATACTGGGAGCATCAAAGTACCAGGCCCACGGTTGTTGGCAGTGGGCGATATTTTGATGTTTCAGAGGAAGGCAGGAATCCCCTTGTCAAGGCAAATAATGTATTAAGGAGTGACAAGTGCAGGACAGGGGCATAATTTGACAGCTAGAAACCCCAGAGCATGGGATTAATAAATTATAAACTGAGGTCAAACAAAACCACTCATCAAGCTTCATTTATGACTCCCTGTAGGAACAAATTTTGCACCCAAACTTTTGAATTACAGGGTTTAGTTTCAAGCTGCCTGATCATTCCTATACATGTAACCCGTCCATAAACTTATCTTGCCCACGGTGGTGTAGCTGAGGGCTTTTCCCCCATCAATTCCCTTGAAAGGATATTGTAGGATTTTACTTTGCAAATGGGTAGAGGCCTCCTGTTTCCAGTCTAATTGTCTTTGTGTCCAGGAGTCGGTGGGGCCTTGTGTCAGTGTTACTTTTTAATAAAAACAAGTCTTCCTTTCTTTAGGTATTTTTCCTCATCTCTCCCCCAAATTTTATATTTCTATATTTATAAAGACTTGGTAAGTCTTTTACTGTTGGGGTTTTTTTTTAAATGCTACAGCATGGAAGATTTTTCTTTATGCCTAATCAAAATCTCCTTTGTTGCAATTTAAATTCAGTGCTACTTACCACAGCTGAAGTAGAAAGATTTTACTCCATTCTTCTCTACCTCTGTCTTTAACACCTATTTGAATAAAGGGGTTGCTGTCTCTTTAGATTAAGTGAATCCAAATCTCAAGTTTTTTCCACGGGCCCATGCCTTTTTCATCTCTGATCCTTCTGGTTGCTGTTTCCTGGACTCTCTTCAGCTGATCTGTATCTCTGGTGCGGTAGATACTCCCAAACTGGACACAGCACAGCAGCTGATGAATTTCTGACCACTTGTGACGTCGTTGCTTTGCCTTTGGATTGAGATCCACTGTAACAGCTCCTCTTTTCGTCCCCCAAACTGGTGTTCAGCCAGCTGTTCCCTGTGCTGTGTTGATACGTATGATTATTCCTGCCAAACATGGTGCCCTGCACTCTTTCTCACTGAATTGTACTCTGTTGCACTCTCTACTTTTTTTTGTACCTCTCGAGTTTATCAGGTTGTTCTGAATACTGTCCGTCCTTAATTGTTTTGCAGCCCCATGACTGAACGTATTCTGGAAACTTAGTAAGTGCACACATTTTTCCAGCAGCAAAGTGGTTAATAAAAATTTTGCTGCTGGACGTGTGGCATACTGCAACAAAAATGCATTGGTTCTCTGCCTTTTGGAAGGGGAAGTGCTGAGGTTACATGTTTTATGGGTACTTTATTGTAATTTCATTTAACTTATGTTCCCTACCTTGTTCTTAGGAAAAAAAAAACCTAAAGTAACCATGTTCTTATTAACAAAACTTTGCATGTTGCTTGAAAAGTCAATAAATTACTTCAGTTTGCCTCCCTTTTGTCCTTTTCAAAAATACCTGCAACTATGTCATAGGAAAAAAATCAGACCTTTTTTCCCCCCACAAATCGTTGTTAGCTGTTAGTGATGTTTGTGCATATAATTTAAAAGGGGAAGGGATACAGTCTTTGCCATTTGGTAGTGTTCTGGAGTGCCATCCATCTTCTGCTGATTCTTTAAGGTAATCTGTAATGACTTAGACACAGTTGTTCTTATCGTAAATCACATCAGGCCCAGCCAGTGGAAAAACATCCGATTTCTCTAGGGACTTTTTAAGCTGTTGTTACTTTTGCTGGCCTGATTTCCTATTTGGAGTGGTAGCAAAATGTTTAGTTCAATTCCCCCCCCCCCCTTTCCTTCCCCCTGCCGGTTCATGGAAGTTTTCCTCAGAAGTTGGGTCATTCCTTCTTCCCAGATTTGGGGAAAAGCCACTTAAGAAACACATCTTGAGATTCTTGCATGGAGCTGTGTTCAGCAGCCCTTTCAGGCGAGGAAGCCAGAATGAAGCGTTGCAGTGGTGGTGGCCGAGCCCCTGCGGCAGGAGCAGCTTGGTTGCTGGCTTTTTGCTGCCCCTGCCACCAGCTCGGAGCAAAGCCTCCCTATCTAGGGAAGAGCACTATGAAATCCCTCTGCGAAGCTGTCGTCATCTGCGGGCTCAGCACCGGTTCGGTTGGCTGTCAGCCATCTGTTCCCAGCTGACCTCTTTAGCAGAGGCTGCAGCAGAAAGAAGTGCTATCACTTCAGCCCTCCTGGGGTCAGCTCTCAATAGTCCCCCTTGCCCACCGAGTATCAAAACTAATGTTTCCTCTTGCTTATTAATGAAGCTCTTATAGGTTGATTTATTGTTACTTTTTATATACACAATGCTAATACATTGTTGGCCTTCTTCATTTTTGTCCCCGTGTGCTGTTTTTTTCATATTCCTTCTTATTTATTTGACCTAGTTTTGTGTGCTTTCTTTTCTGAGGTGATTGGAGAGCTTGTAATTAGGGACCAGCTTGACTCTTCTTGATAAATGACTGAGCCCTAGATATCAAGGGAAAAAAGCTGGCACTTTTGAAGTCACACCAGCTCCTTGCCTTCACCGGTATTTACTCTAGAAAGGTCACAGAGAGCTGGGCTGGTTAAAGATGGAGCAGGAAGCAAAATTAGCAATAGGCAGATGTGGAGTTTTAGTTTATCCGTTCTAGTAGTCATGAAAACAAGGACTGCCGATGATATGGTGACCTCTTGCTTTATGTAGTATTCCTCCTATACATTAGGGTATCCGCATTGTCGTTTAGATTCTTGGGGATTTCCAAGAAACGACACCTGCCTCTTCCTATGTGACGGTATTTTTCAGTTGTCCTGAATTAATTGAAGCCTGCCTTTCCAGTATTCAGTGCTATTTATTTGTTAATTTTTTCATTCAGTTTCATTGCCACCCTCCAAGCTGCTTTCTGCCTTCATGATCTCAGCCACTTCTTTCTTACCATTTAGAATCGGATCTTGAAGAACTTTCTAAACAGTAATTTCCTTCATTTCTGTTTGAAACTGTATAATGCTAGGTTTTGAGAACGTGGTAGATGGTTACTGTGTGCTTGATGCCTATGCTGTCCAGGCCCTCTGTTATCACATATAACGATGCATGGCTCTGTTCGTTCTTTCCAAAAAGCCTGCTCGGCACGCTTTGGTAGCCTGCCTTTGGGCGATTATTTGTCGGTTCCTTACAATTCCAGTGTAAAGATTCCCGCCCCCCCCATCATCATTGTGCAGGAAAACGTGTGTGCTCAGAAATGCATGATGCCCTGTTGCATGGTGGGGGAAGTCTAAGCCAGAGCAATACTCCAGCAATTGTATGCAATTTGTAGGGTTTCTGTCAGTAACAGCAACTTTCACAGCTATCAAGGGAGGTTCTTCCAGCATAAAGTAGGATGTGAATTTAAGGTACAAGAGGTATTCCAGAATTAAGGTATGGGAGCTGTTCTCTCATTGGGCTAAACCAGGCAAAGACATTTGTAGACCAAGGTTAAGAATGCTATTCTGAAGAGGTGTTCCAGGCAGTTTTCCTGTGTAAATAAATAAACCTTCAGCATCTCAAATATATACAAAAATGTTTATTAGGCTGCTAGGTTTGGAGCTGTGTCACATGGAGGGACAAGAGAGACAGGTCTCTGTTTAGTCCTCAGCCATTGCAGGAACTCCTGAACTATAAAACACTGTATGGGTAATAACGTTGCATGTGATAACACAAATAGACTCTACTTGAAGTTTGTTTAAGAATATGATATTCCCGAAAGGTGTATTGCAAAATCCTGTTGGAGTGCCACATCAGTGCTAATTCAAAATACCAGCTGTGGCTTCAGATGTGAAAGCAATCGATGTCTGATACCAACTAGAAAACTGAAGTTCTCACTTAGCTTAAAAAATAAAATTTGCCTAGATGTGTTAATCTTTTAAAGGGATTAATAAGCCTTTCTGCAATAGGCATTGCCAGAACATAGCCATAGTTCTCAAGTTGTTCTGACCACAACCTGGATCTCGTCTTGTTTTCCTGTTCTGAGCGAGCTCCTAAGCATGTGTACTTTAAAGATAACCTTGGTTCGGGTTTGGATTCAATAAGCTAATTGCAATCTTTATAAACAACACTTGATGCTATAGTAAAACTCTTTGCCCCCTGCTCATAAAAATCCCCCATCATTTTGCTACATCAGATCCACGCGTATAAAAAGGCAAACTCCTACAAGTACATTCTAAGACACTTCTGGTTTAAATGATAGGAGCTTTGTATTCATGAATTTTTTAGCATTTTTCCTGTAATAAAGATTAAATTGTTGCTCAGGAAGTAAAACTGCAACATGTGCCTTTGACAATGTAATCAAACTTTATATAGCAATGTTTTTATTGTTTTCGTTTTGTTTTGCTCTTAGATGACTAATTTCTGCCTAGAAGTGACAGCAAGAGTTGCCATCTGAGAGGCCGCTTGGAGCTTTATTTCTATTTTAAGCATATTTAAAGCACATGTATTCAGAAGTGTCATTATGTAAATCAGTTTTGAAAATTGAACTCCATTAAAAATTCTAGTATAATTTTCTGAGTTAATCTGAGGCTATTTTAATCTCAGAAATGGGGGGGGGGGCACCAAACAGGTTTCCGCTAGGAGTGGCACTTCTACCTCTTCTGTTGTAATTGATATGATAATATGGTAATAAAATACATTGTATTTTTCATAGAGCAAAATGTTTGCTCTTCTTTGATTCAGAAAATCCTCTGACATGGTGTATTACCTGCATAAGGGAGGGAATAACGTACAACAGTGCTTGGGAAATGTCAAAACAGAGCCACCTTTAGAGGACAGAAAGGCTGGAAATGGAGAAGTTCATAGCAGAGTCCATTCTGAGTATCGAGACTTCGGCAGTGATGAAAGGAACTTGATATATCTATATTAAAAAAAAAAAAAAAGCCTAACAAGAAGGTTGGGAAGTATGTACTTTCATAGTTTATTTAAACTCTGCAAATTAAGTCAAGTGGTGGTGGTGGTGTGGTGGGGTTTTTGGGGGTTTTTTGGTTTTGGTTTTGTTTTTTTTTTAATACTGCACTGACTATTAAAAGAGATTTAAATGTAATTGTGGTGTTCTGGAATCGCTGTCATGTCGTAGGTTTTCTTAAGTACTAGCAAGAGGAAACCAAAAAGTTTCTCATTTTGCACGGACTTGTTTCATTCACCTGCTTTACAAAAGGAAAAAGGCTAGAACTTCCCTTGGCAGTAGTCTGACAGTTTGGGAGAGTTCACTTGAAGACATGGGCTTTGTGGAGTCTGATGTGACTCGAGCAGGGAGCACTAAAAATGAAGGGACTGGATGTTGTTTCTTTGTAGTTACTGAAATCCTGCGGACTTCTGTTCTCCAGAGCTGACGGGAGTAAAGTCAAATCTATGATGGTTTCAACTCAGTTTCTTTTGGTAATGTAAGTCACCACTTTTTGCAAAAAGTACTAGAACAATCCATGTAAAACTACAATTTTAAGTACCCTTTTCTTAAATGCAATGTTAAATGTGATGCAAATACCCACCTGCAACCCTTAAGAGCAAATATTTCTCAAACATGGATTTACAGTACCATATTGGAAAGGTGGCCCTTTGAAATTGGCATAAAGTTGAGCTGTCATGCAGGTGATGAGGTTTTGGCTATGACAGAAAGTGATTCAAGTATTTAAAATACAGATGTGCAATGCCGCTTTAGGTGTCCTGACCTCCAGCTGGGCACCAAGCCCTTCCAGATGTGCCTGACCTCCAGCTGCTGCTCCAGACTCTGGGTCTTGCCATATCTGTCACTTCTGTAAATAGCTTGAGTGCTGTAAGGTGTCCCAAAGGCCATTAACACCTAGGTTTAGACCTCTGAATTGCTTACTGTAATGTTTATTGTTTTGGGTAACAGAAGGAAAGGGAAACTGCCTTTGGTTTAGTCTGGAGCACTGTGCAGGACCTCCGTAAGCATTAAAGCATCTACAGTGGCCAAAATCAGTACTTTCAGGCAAGTGAAAAAGCCAAAAACCTGAACACCCCTCAACAGCTAAAATCTCAAAAAATTGACTACAATATTCCTTTCTTATAAAAAGGGAAACTATGTAAGAATGTGCAAACTTGTTAAAAGGAAAAGAAAAGAAACCGTTAAAAGGCAAAATGTTTGATGGGGGGGTGTTTGAAGACACGATGTGCAAAGTCTGAAGAGTATCTGTTTCTCCTTTAGGTAAAGGGCAGGCCCCCCCCCCCCAACCTGTTGTGATAAAAGAATTGAGCAAAGAATATTATAGCTAGAGAGACTTTTTTTTTTCCAACAACAACAAAAAATCCAAACGAAAAAAAAGGGGGGGGCTGTAGGGCTTTGGCAAGTTAAACGTAAAGCAATAATAACTTAGGCTAAAAGTGATCGTAATGAATAATTGGAAGACATCTGATCTCATAATAATAATAATAATAGTAATGGTTTCAGCCCATCAGAAACAGAGTATTTTCAGAAGATCTGTAAGGCTGATAAATGAACAGGACCTAAAGAGCTGTTAAGGAAGATAAAATAGTTATAGAGAAGTAAATTATTTGCATTGGTATTTATTTGGAAGGGTGTTCGGGGGGTTCATTGTTATAACCATTTATTACGGTGATGGACAAAGAAAGCATAGATGGTGAGGTTTCAGATAGATTTTCTTTTTGATTGGACAACTCAGGTTAAATTTAACCAAGAGGCTCCTGGACCAGTCTTGGTTTGTGTTCATGCAGATTCTTCAGCTGGAATTTATAGGATGAACAAAAAATACGATGATTTGAATTCATGTGGGCCTTATTTACAACTCCTTGAGAAGAAAATTGATGCATATGATAAATTAGTATGGTATATGTTTGATCAAAAAAAGAAAAATAGTTGCAAAATAATGTACTCACTCATGATCTTCAAGGTATATTGTGAGTCATAACTGTGGAAAGCCAACAGAACTTTCATTAATTACCTGGGTTTTGTTCTTTTTTTTCCTCAGTTTTAAACTTCCTTTCCATAGAATGTGCTAATATTAAGTAGTATTTTTGAGTGATTGTGGAAAGAGGTTCCAAATAAAATCTATTCTTTCTGAATTTTCATTGTCTACAATTTTGTTTGTCATTGGTTTCAATTTTAGAACAGCTTTTTAAAATGCTTTTATTACAGCATTAGAAGCAGCCTTTTTGAAACATGAGATGTAGAAAGTTAGCAGTATAAGTATGGATTATTTACCTTCCTAGATAAATTTCATCTTACTGAAAAGCTCTTCCCAACCTTTTTTCTTATCAGGGAGAAAGAACAAGAAACACAAGAAGAGGAACATTTGATGGAAGAAAAGAAAAAGAAAAAGCAGGAAGAAAAGAAAAAGAAGGAAGGTGCTCAGAAAAAGGTGTGTTCATGTTCCTGTTTTATGTTATATATGCACTTTTACATCTAACATACCGGTTCTGCAGCTTTACTTCTGTGAATAATTCTGATGGAAGTGAGCAGTCCTGTCGACTTTGCGTGAGGTCAGAAAATCTCTGCAAAAGCAGTTGTGACAGTTCATTAGCACTCCCCAAGCTGCTTCCCGTCCCCTGATGCCGAGTTACTGCTCCCACAGCCCTGTCACGTGAATGTTCCTCGGCAGCGTCAATGCAGAGACGGCTGGAGTGGTCTCAACTCATACTGAAGTGACTGTGGATTCCAAGGCCATTGCGCGTTTTCTGTGGTGTGCGTTCTCCTGCCTCGTTTTCTGGATTACATAGGATCATAGAATGGTTTTACATAGTTAGTTTTAATCTTAAACGGCCCTTAGGATGTAGATAGGAATTGATCACTGTCTTTTCCAGTATAAAAAATGAGGCATAGTAAAAAAAAAAAAGTAGACTCCAAACAGGTTAAAAAAAAGATGGGTCTTCACAAAATGTGCAGTTAATTTGTGTAAGCTAATAGTATGTCTGGATTCCAAGGGATACTGGACAAATTCACGGAGGTGAGTTCTGTTGGATGTTGAGAAGTTCATAAACGTACTGCTTGGTTCAGGAAGCCTCTGAACCTCAGGTGGCGGGAGGCTGGGTGGGTAGGCAGCGGCACTCTTGTGCTGCTTGCCACGTGTTACGCTCTCTCTTTGGCATCTGCTTTTGGCTTTAGTCAGACAAGGGCAGCTATTCTTACATTCCTAACACATGGAGTTAAACTAACATTCTCCAGTCCTTAATTGGAACTAATGCCTGATCTATGTAAGCAGTTGCTGCAAAAAATTAGGTATTATTTGGTATCATTTTGAATAATGACAAGTAGTTGATTTGTTTTGTTCTTTTCTTCTTTCAGGCTGCTGAACAAAAAACCAAAGGTAAATTCATGTTTATTCTTTGTGAGCCATTTGATATTTTTGTAAGTTTGTTTAAAAAATGTGCTCATATGTTTTATTCTTTGTGTCTTTTTAATGGGAGAGTACTGTCTTACTAGGATAGTTCTGTTTTGTTGGAGGAGCTGACTGTACGTTGGGATTCTTAGCATAAGCTTTTTCTTTGCTTATCTTGCTGGCTATCATATGGCACCTTTTTGACATGAATATATGGATTAAATTTTTGTGAAACGTAACACAACATGTGCCATCTTTTTTGTCTAATGTCAAGACTGGTGTAGTTTTCCAGTTAGTAGTTAGTTAGTAGTTATTTATCTATTTCAAAGACCACTAATTGCCACCAAAAAAGGTAAGTCTCTCCCCCTGCATGCATGATTCAACTCAATTTAGTGAGTAAACTCAATTCATTGAACTTACAAGAAAGCTATTCCCGCCCCACCTTTTTTTTCTTTCTGTGTGGGTTTTCTGCTTGATCAGTGAATTGCATTGGTTTGCAGCAGGGGCCAGGAAGCAGCAGAGATAAGCCAGGCTTTCTCCTTCTTGGGGCAGTGAACGCCTAGGTGCCCTAGGAGAAATGTTAATGAAGCTTATGGCCTGAACAAAGGTGAGGAGGAGAGTCGAGGTAATGCCTCTCTTGTGCAACTGTTGGCCTACCGTTTATCTAGTCTGTCCTTTGATTTACATGGCACCACACAGAACTCAGGGCTGCGGAACAGTTCTGAACGAGTTCATATGCGCTGTTATTTATTGCTGGGTAATTAGGTGACAGACAGGCAAGTAGAGCTTCCCAGATTCCCAAAGACTGGGAATGAGAGAAGAGCCAAGCCTAACATATGGGGTTGACAAAACAACTTATGTTTCAAACACTTTATATGTATTTATACAGCAGAAATTAAGTATTGCTTCAGTAATACTGAATTCAGAAAAATAAAGTCTAACTACATGATGAAGAAACTGTAACAAGTAATTTATTGAAACTCCGTCCTTTTCTTTCCAAATTTTTCTTATGTAGAAAGTGTGAAATGAGCAAATTGTAGTCTGAAATATCTGTTGCATCTGCTCTGTAAGATCTCATGTAATTTTACAACAGTGGATTTTGCTTTCAGGAGAAGAAGGTAGCAAAAGTAGCCAAGCCCCTTGAAATCTTAAATACATAAAAAAATTTGGAATTAAGACACACAGAGAGGTTTCTATCTAAGTGGAATATTTCTGTTTCCACGGTATTACACATTTTGTTCTCTGTATCAGCTTGTTTCTGTGTGAAAAGGTTTCACTCTTCTATAATGTATTATAATGACTTTTTAATACCATAATTCAGTCGCAGATGTTTTTGCTGTCAAAGTAACTAAGTTCATTTTCACGTGTTAATACAATGGCTCTTCATTTCTGTTCATATTGAAACACAGTGCCTTCTGCTTTCCTCTGTGGGATATTATTATTTCTGTCTTTGTTGTGACAGCTTTGTTTTTAATTGCTTGAAAATGTCAGGTTTAAGTTTTTAAAAGTAGCATGATGATAACTCCAGTTTTTCAGGTATGTTTGTGAGTTCGTTTCTTTCAAATTTAGGGATTGCCTTTCTCCATCTGTTTGATTTTTTTTTTTTTTTTTGTCCATTATCTTTGTATTTAAGCATCCTATGCTAGTGCTATAAAATACGAATTGGGAAGAAGACAACAGTAAATAAAGGTAGTTATGTTAAAGATGAGGCAGTTCTGGCTTTTATTGTTGCACCTATCAGAAGCAGTAATGCACCTTGTAGTAGTTAGGCTTCATTGGAAAGAGTTGACCTGGCCTGTAGAGAACGCAGACCTCTCCTGTTCCTGTTCAGTGCACGGGATAGTGGGTATTTACAGTCATATGTTAATTCCCTTCGGCAGGCAACTACTAGTTGCTTTGAAGGTTGGTCTGTGGGAATGTTTTATTTGCACTTCACCATACTGTTCTCTTACATTTATCTTTAGGAGGGATGTACACAAGCTTATGATAGGTAGCAGGAATTTCTTAAAATATAGAAAATATTAATTCTAAATTACTGAGAGGAAAAAATTGGCCAAACATTTTTCATAGAATATTCAAAGTTGACTGTAAACTTTAATGAAGTACTGCACCAGCTACGTTATTTTGATACCTTTTCAAGGTTGAGTGACAAATGCTACTAGAACTAAAAGGCAACACAAGGATTATCACTGAATTTAGTTAATTTATTTCATATCTGGGGCATAGCAAGTAAATTCATTGTAAAGACAGGATGACACAGTAAAACTGGGCGAATTGACTGCAGCAGGTACTGCATGCCAACGTACGGGATGTATTAAATGAAAGATTAAAATGAGGCTGGAACCGAACCTTTTGCAGAACGTTACTATATCCAGATTGGTGGGTAAGATCTTTATAAATGTGACTTAGTGTGGTTGCTTGTGGTAACTTAGAAAAAAATTTCCTCATTTTATATATGTGTCATTCGGTTCTGCAGCTGGGTTGCTATAGCAATGAGAGATGCTTACACTGTTTGGGTCGTATTGGAGAAGAATAAATTATACAACGGGGGATGGGATGTGGAAGGATTTTTCAGTTTCTGTTTCTACAGCTGATTGGAGACAATACGTTTATACTGTTTCTTGTTTGCTCTCAGCTATATTTTTGAAGGAGAAGGCGCTTTCTTGAAGTAGCTAGGATGGGACAAACGGTGGGACTTGATAAGCAGTAGGAAAGGCTAGCCCTTTCGGTTGGCTTATTCTGTATGAGACACCTATGCGGTGATCAAGGTGCTTTTTAATTTTTTTTAATTAAGATTTTCATTTATTTCTCTAGCACAGCGGAAAATTTGGAGATACTGTCCTGTATGGTGATTAACTCGTACGCTTTGTACGCGTAGTTATAGCTTGCTGTACGATGATACTGGCTGCTGCACGTTCGGTCGCTGGTGAGGCCTCAGGAAAGAGAAACGAGTGAGGAGGAAAGAGGTTTCCTGTGGGTGTGTGCGTGTGGTGTCCTCAGCTGCATGCTGCTCCGAGGCCTCGGAGGGAGCTGGCTGTTTCCAGTCGTGATGTGGAGCGCAAACCCCTGCCAAAGCAAACACGCGTTTCCCCCAGGGGAGGGAAGGTATGCGGCTGCTCTGGCGTGCTGCTCGGGGGCCAGAGGTGCTCCCTCACACAGCGCTTGCCTCTGTTTAAACAACCTAAATTATTTTGTTCTGCTTAAACAAGGATCCAGCTCTTTAAAGTCTCCTCTACGTAAGGGCTTCTTAATTTTCTAATTTTTTTTCTGCAACAGTGTTTGCCAGAGTATCTTTGTTAGGCTGAGTCTTTTATGAATACCCTGTTGGCAACAGTTCTAGGGAACGTGTGAAAGGAAAAAAGATTGAAGAGCTGATAAGTAGCTGAAATGTTTCTCAATTACTTGAAACCAAATAAAAGTAGTCTTCCTGTTCAGCTGGAGAGGAGGGCTGCAGAATTAGATGAGGTGGGAAATGAACGTGTTTTTATTGCACGCTGTGCGTTGTACTTCCACGTTACTGTTCTTTTATGGTAATTTTTTTTGAGAACAGGACTATTGAGCACAGCCTATTAGTGTTTATTTTAAATGTGTAAACTCTTGCCAGTTTATATGCACTTGATAAGGAAAGTTTGTGTGTAAAGGCTTTTGTAATGAAAACATTCAGCTGTAACTACCAGTAAGAGTTTTGTACTGTATGGTAAATAGTCGCTAGTATGGTAAATGGCTGTTACTTAACAACCCCAGGGGACTTCTAAGAGAGCTATGCTTGTGGTAAATAGTGAGGTCAAGGCGTTTTGCCGCCTGCTTTTCTTCTAGCCACCTTGCTGCAGGTTTAGTCAGCATGCAGGTGATCAGTTCCTTGATTCCCATCCCAGCTGAATTCTGTGCACTTTGTCTAAAACGAAGTTAAAGTGCTGGTATGAAACAGCTTAAGTGGTTTGTTACTCAAACATCCGCCGTGGTAATTGAAAGGCAAAGTACCTGTCCAGTTCTCCAGCATTATCTACAATGAAGGTAAGTGTTAAATCTGCAAACATGGAAGTAAAAAGAGTTAAGCATATACCATTTTTAGTCTACCATAGAAAATATTTTGATAAATATTTGATTAGAAATGTTAGTCTGGAAAATATTTTTTTTCCCTGTAGCCTAAAGCAGAGATGTCCAGTCTCTGCCTCTTTGAACTTCATGGTCCTTGTAGGTCTGTCTTTAGCGTGTTCATGGCGTGGGACCAGGAGGAGAGATGTGGCCTTTCCAAAGGGAAAGTGGGAGCTCACTGCTTATGGGATGAAGCAGGACTGCAGAAGCTGGAATAGCTGCAGTAATCCCGGGATTCAGCAGCCTGTCCAGCACTGCCCATCCTCTGTTAAAGTGGTGCGATGGATCCTGAGCTGAGCATCATTCCCGTCCACTTGTGGTCTGTTTCTGGAGCTTTCCCCTCCCCTGGGCTGGCTGTGCCGTGTGTCTTGGGACTCTTCGCTGTACGATGATTTTAATATGCAACTTGCAGAGTCAGGAAGGTTGTCTGCAGACTGAGAGATGATTCTACCAAGGTAGACACTTTAATACGTTTTATTTTGGGGGACTTAAAAGAGCAGAAAGCATTTAACAGTATGTGGTTGCTTGATAAACCATTTGTGGTGTCGCAAATGTTGGCATACTTTCTTCAGATTCTTTTTAATTTTGCATAGCATTTTTTATACTACAAGCAGTACTGTATATTTTATCTTGAGGAACATGGTCAACTGTGTAATAAATGGGAGTTAAAAGGAAAAAAGAGTGGAACAAAAGATCTCAGATCCTGTCCCCTGCTCTGGCATTTCTATTTGGATGACAGAAGTAGTGGCGTACCTTTCTTCAAAGCCAGGTATTTTCATTTCCAAATCAGACATGCAGATTGTTGCATAGTTTTAAATTGATTCTTTGCTTACCCTGCCCAAATGGGCTGTTATAATGTTCCCTGCTTGTAGTCATTTGGATGTGAATTACCTTCCTGTAACCTACACTCGCTTCTGCTCATACAGAAATGTAGTTTTATGTACATCGATAATGTGCTCCTTCTGGCTGTGGTAGATGTTACTGATGTTCAATGGTAGCTCCATGGAAATAAGGAAGACTAAATTTTTTATAGAATCTCATCAGTATTTTAGGTAGAATTATGACAGTGTGTAACAGAGTCTTTTAAAAAAAAAAACAACAAAGTTTTGAGTTTTTTCTAGTTTGTGTCATATTCTTGTAGGAACCAGCAGAGTTTTTTACGTAAGATTAGGAAATGTGTTTCAGCCTACAATCAGGTATGATTTACAACAGACTTACAACCTCTGACTCATTTGAGTATTTATAGCTTATGCATGAATATCTGCCTCTGCCATCTTGTTAGTTAAGTGCTGTGTTTGTACTGAACTGCTGAACATTGTGGTGACAAAATGTGCCATAAATCATCATTGCAGAAGGAGGGAGAGCACTGTAATAAGTTCTCCAATTAGATCTTAATATGCAGTCATTTGATAACCTAATGATAACCTATTGCCATACGTTAAAGCTTTACAATACAGAAATGTTTTCTTTTTGATAAAGGCTATCATGGTGGTGTTTTGCTATTATAAGTATCTTTCAACAAACATGAATTTGTTCTTCTTCTAACTGAGATACTGCTTCTCTGCTAGAGAAGGAATTACGATTTTAGAATCTGCAAAGAATAGAGTATGAAGATAATTTGTAGAGTCCCTGTCATAATACTGGGTGAAAAGGAGCAGAAAATACAGAAAGATTAGAGCAGGCAGGAGGAGAAATTTACATATTCTAGGAGACAAAGCAAGAGGCATGAGCTGGGAGGCTTGGAGTTAACTAGTACAGAAAAACTCTTTGGTTTCCTGTTTATTGTTTCAGGTGGGATGGCTGTGACAAGCCATCTTGAGTTTCGGGTGGTGGTAGTTTAGTGCTGTTTAATATGCTTTTTGCTCTCACAAGTGTAAGCAACATTGAGTATCTTCAAATCAACATTGCCATTACAAAGTGAAGGAGAAGAATTTAAGGTAACAAGTAAGTGTATGGATAATCTTTACTAAACTACATTTGGCTTTGTGAGCACTTTCTGTGTTGGTCTTGCTGGTTTGCTAGTCAAAGGTGTCCAGCTAGAGATTAGTCATGGAATTGAGAATTGGTGTCTTTTTGCAGGAGAGCGGGTTCGTCAAGGCTTGACACCCTGAGTCCTGCAACCGTGGACTGACAGTTCTGAAGGTTTAAGTCTTCTGTAGCTCTTGTGAAGCTGTAGAGACTATAGCTTTCAAACAAACACTCTTTTCAGACAATGAGGCACCAACGCAATTAGTACAGGTTTTTGGCAAAACATTTATCTCTTAAAGAAAAACAAACAAACACAAAACTCCAGGGTTATTGGAAAATAAAATGGAAACCATGAGATATATTCTTCCTAATGTGCTTCTGTCCTGAGCTGGATTTACAGGACAGCTGCCCCCTGAAGAGATGCAGAACGCATTGACATCTTTGCCTAGAGTTGCTGCTTCTTACGGCTCAAGTAAGCACCTCCAATCCTGTTCAGGGGTTGCCTTGTCAGCTTTGCAGATTCCTCGGCTGGGAATAGAAAAGTAGGTAAGAGCTCAAGTCAGAGATTCTTGATATTCTTAGTACTCCTCAGAGGTAGTTTTTATTCTCCTAAGAGATAGCCTGTTGTAGTTTGCCATCATGCAAATCTAGGCATGTGCTTATAATATAAATACAGACAGAATATTGCTCTCGTCTTCCACGTGGTTTGCCTTTTCTCAGTTTCCTCAATTAGGAAATGATCTGCGCATATCAGATTGAGGATGGCAACAGCCTGACCTGTATATATTTCGTTTTAAAACTGGGAGCTTTCAAACACTAGACACAGTTGATTGAAAGCATTTTTCAAATGTTCTACATGTTGTAAGGGTCAGTACCCTGCTTGAAGGCAGTAGGACTACATGCTTTCATCAGATTTCTCTTTACACTGTCTGTTATCAAATAAATGTCAAGCCTGGGACATTATCTCTACAAGAGTACTCTGTGAGGAGAGAATAAGCACAAATTAGGTAACGCCAGTTTGGCTTTTCTCATCTAGACCTAATTGTCAGGGTGCCCCTTGGTGGTAATGCCTCTCAGATAAATCCCTGGCTTGCTTTCTGAAAAACAAAACAACTGTCAATACAGTTGTTGACAACTGTATATTCTAGAATATAAATTTTAGCACAGCTACACAATGATAATAGTGGTAGTTATGATCAAACTGCATGCTGTTTTATGGTTATTTATCTGCCCACAGTGTGTGCTTTCATAGTCAGCGATAGACTGCTTTTTCAGTAATGGGCACTGCCTAATGCAGTATATTTAAGCATGTAGACTGTGAAACGGCCAAACTGGTACACTTTCTGGCATCACAGCAGTTCAGACAACAGCGTATGTTCTGTTCTTCTATCAGTCTGCTTATCGAATGACTATTTTCCAGTTATAAGTAGAATGTTGTCTGATACTTGTCCATCAGAGCATATATGCCCCAGTACTACAGACCAGATGCATTTTTCCATTTTAATGTGCCACCCCTGTGTTCTGTATCTACTAATGGTAACAGACAGGGAACACCCACCCTGCATCGCTTCGCTTTTTTACCCACTCAGCAGAGTCTGAGATTTGTTTTCTTGCACGTGGCTTTGTAGCACAGCTCACCTATTTTATCAGTGTGGTCCTCCTTTACTTTCTGAACTAAAGTCTGTCATTCGCTTTTACCCGTCCTTTAAAGAAACATGTACATGAAGGCAGTTTCTTGTCTGCCTTGAGGACTGTCTCACTTAGATCATTCTTTCATGGGAAACTGTTGGCTGCTGTGATGCCTTCTCCATGAAAACCTATCAGCTTTGATGTACCTGCAGTGTGCTGATCACTTTCCATTATTAGATTGTCACCTTACTACCTGGAGGAGGCTCGTATCGCGTATAAATATAACATCTATAGGATCTGCAAATGTAAGCTTGAAGAGAGGTTCGTCAGGAAATGTATTAGCTCAGTTTGACACTGATTGTTTTGAGAGATATGCTGGTTTTCTAATGTTTCTTGATCCCTTCCTTGTGAAGGATGAAACCAGCTTTGAACTGTAACACCAGTACATGCTCTTGGGGCGGTTACTGTACAAAGGCTGAAGAGGGTTGTCTTGGGAAAGTGAGGGAAATGAAAATGTGTTTTGATTCTTTTACACTGTGTGTGAAGGCTTTGGTCTGAGGGACCTTGTGTTCTCCTGTTGACCATCTGGTGTTGACATTCCTCTACTCTGAGAACCTAGGCTGCCTCCTGACTTCCCTCTGTTTTGCTCGATTATTTTAATGCTTTTCCTGAGTTGTTAAAGGTGGTAGCCCATACTTTATAAATCCTACAGGACTACTTAAAATGTCTGTTTAACCAGCTCACACTCTGGTAAATGCTCTGAAGCATTCTGGTGAGGTTTGCATCGTGCATCTGATCGTTCAGGTAATTCCTGAACTGGTTTAGGCAGCGTAGTGTGCATTAGCATCCTAAGAAGTGGTTACTCATGAGGTTGATTGTAGGTCCAAGATCACCATGAGAGGAGGTGATTTTCTTTTTAAGCATCCTGCCCTAGCTTTGTGGCATGGCAGCAGTGGCTCATACTAAGCAGGCTTGTGGGACCTGTGTTTAATAGCCCCACTAAATGCTTTGGACACTCCTCAGCTGCCCTGAGCACCTCAGCAGCTGTTATTACTGTTTGCCTAAGGGGAACAGCTGAACTTGAGGCATGACTCAAGCCCTTGATTGCCTCTTCCCATGTTAACAGAAGTAATTCTCCTCTGTCGTATCATAGACCTTCCTGAAGATCCGTCCTCCTGTTTTCGGGATGCCCTTAACATTTCTGACATAACTTCCCATTTGGCTGCTTCTGCTGTCTTTTTTTTTTTTTTCCCAGCAGTCTTTATGGAGCCAGACCTTTCACCTTTCCAAGGCCAGACAGGCTCTCTTGAACTTTTGTTTTGAAGCACATGAGTTACTAAGTTCCAGAACTGAAGAGTCCTCAACTCCATTAAAAACTGAAGTCTTAGAATCGTAGGACTAGGGATAGCCCTTTAGATGAGCAACAAGGGATTGTCTTATCCATCTCTCCGCTGTCAGACAGGCCCAGCAGATGTTCTTGAAAGACGTTTTGTTTATTGTTGGAAAGTTGTCTTCGTATTCAGCCTGAACAGTCTTTCCTGTAACTTAAGCCCACTCTTGGCTGATTTGCCCAGTATGTGGAGAGCAGATCTTTCCCCTCCTCTGCAGGGGCCTTTTTGTGTATCCTCTTTTTTACTTAACAGCCCATTCAATTTTTCCTTGTGCTAGTGTTTTCAAGCTGTTTTTCAAACCATAATCATTTATGTTTCTCTTCTTTGGAAGTTCTTCCAGTTAGTCCAGAATTATTTTTAAATGCAGTATCTGTAATTGGAAGATTATTGAGTAACCTTTGAGTTAACCTGTGTAACTATAACCTTACTACTGCTGCTTGTAAGTAAAATCTAAGGCTTATTTTTTATGCTTTTCAGGCTTACTCCATTGTACAGCTCTGTCATCCAAGCTGTTTCATAGCAGTGCTGCTGCCGATTCTTCCCATTCAGTTATCTGGCCCTGAACTCAGCTTGCTTTAAGAAGCTCCTAGATTTCAGGTGCCCTCTTCTCTAATTTTGTAAGGATCTTGAATTGATAACGTGGCGTTTCTTCTTCTAACTCTCCTTTCCCCCTTTCACCTTTTTGATCGCTAACCATTTTCTCTCCACAGGTAGTCCTCTGAAGTATGCATTTAAATGTATTATTTACTTTAATTCCTCAACAGTTTCCACTGCAGTTATTTAGGCCTGATTGACAAAGGATGAGAAAACTTCCTGGCTCTGCTGGAGGTGGCAGGCTGTCCTGCTGCATTTTCAGTTCTTTTCTGATGTATGTATGAGGGAGGCCCTCCCTTCCATTCTGTCTGGCACTTCAGTAGTGGCTCCTCAGCAAGAGAGAGTCTTCAGAGTGAAAGAGGAAGAAAATAATGTATTCAATGCTATGTTTCTGACATAGGCTCCATCATAATTCATATCTTGCTATCTGCTATCTTCCAAGAGTAATGATTTAATTTTTTTTCTTTGTCGTATAGTTATTTCTAATCTTGTCCAACAGTCACCGCGGGAAATCAAATGGGAGGTCTTCTCCAGCTGCCTCAGTTGTTTAGCTCTTCCTTCCCGGAAAGGATTAACCAGACTGTGGGTGCATGTTCTTTACCTTTTTTGTCCCGTGCCAACTAGCAAACTCCAGAGCCCCCATCTCTGCCTCACTTTTCCTTCACTGTACTTCTCAGAAACTTGTTTTGCCCTGTTGTTATGACGTACTATTTAGTGTACAGAGCCTGTCTGTAGCTCTGTCCAATACTTCCCTTTGTGAAATTTCCCCTATATTGTACAATAAAGATAAACCCCACTAAATTTGCTAAGGTGACCCTTTCGTGCCTGACCACGGCTTGCTGCTGTAGCCTCTAGTTTTCCAGTCCAAAAGACAGCTGATCTTTCAGCCAGGTCAGATTTCTGTTCTCTTACTGTAGGTGAGTGAGGCTTGCATCGGAAAACATCATTCTCAGTGTGGTCATTTGGGATCACTTTCTGGCTTATTCAGAATAGATTTTTCAAAAAGCTTGCTTTTTGGCTTCTAATGTTACAACTTCAGGTGGCTTTTCTTGGCATCTGGGAAAAGATCCTTCCTGAACTCCATTGCAGAGTTTGTGATCATTATCCTTTTTCTGTTTGAGTAGTTGGAAGGACTGTGTTGATAACTGCTTAGATCTCACTAGAAAGTTCTCTAAGTCATTCCCACTTCAAGAAAGAGACTTGTGCCATGAAAGTGCCTCCAGCTTGAAGAAGAGCTGCTGTCACGGTTGGCTATGGGGGGGGGGGGCACGAGCATCAAACAAAAAGTGAAATCATGTCAGAATTTCGCCTGTAGACGTATGGCTTGGTTATGTTCTTCCAAAAAGAAAAACAATCAAGAGAAGGTGAGTAGAGAGTAAAGATGCTTTTGGACACAGAACTAAAACTCTTGAGAGTTTTGACAGTATAGTAGCGATACCTTTATCAAGTTGAAAGTTCAATTTGAAAATGTTTTAAAGATTCTAAAATACTAAATTACTTTCTTATATATTAGATCAGGTATTCTCACTATTTCTTGATGGCTTACAGTGTCCTGTCCGTTCAGATATACTTTTTTGCAGTGTTAGGATAACTAAGTCAATTCCATGGGCTTGTCCAGTGTTTCTCCAGTTTGGTCCTTGAATACTAAAATACATTTTTGAATATGAAGACTTCGTAATTTGGCACCTTATTATGGCTACTAAGACTTCAAAAAAGAATCTAACTTAAAATTTCTGCATAATGACTTAGATACATTAGTAACAATGAACACTTAAATCTATAACCCCGTTTTACTGATACTGGAATGTAGGCGGGACGCTGTAACGCTTACCTTGTTCCGCTCCATTGGATTGTCGCTCCATTAGTGCACCTTTGCTTTTCACATTTGCTTTTATGTCTGTTTTGCAGCTGAGATTCAGAAAATGTTTTAAAATACTTAGTTACTGTATTCTTTTAATGGAAGTATTGACCTTCCTATGGGTGTTTAACAGCACTTGAGCGGAACCTTGTGCTTGGGCTGACGTCACGGTCATCAGCGCGGCCAGTGGCAGATGTGAAAATACCGTGTGCTCCCCCTGCTGTTAATAGCCGCCGTCTCACACATGAACGGAGTTTCTTTTTGAAAAGCAGAGTAATAATGTGGTTTGTAATTCTGAAAGAGGATTAATGTTAGATAGGGCCCATTTTTGCCTAAGTGTTTTGGTGAGTCTTTAATGTAAGTTAAAGTCAGGGTCATTGGGACAGCATTAATACCGTCAGTTGGCAACTATAACTTGCCCTTTATTTCCAGTGGGAACTGGGGGCATCTTAGATTTGCCTCCCACCTGACAGTCCTACTCTTAACATGCAAGAAACTGCTTTAAAAAGCAAAGTCAGTAATATATTGTTAGGTAGATCTGTAAAGCCATTAAAGAGCTCTTATTTTTGTAGCCTGCCTAGACAGGCGTGGTATTTTCCTCTTTCTTCGCACTTGGACTTACTGCAAAAAGTTTTCTTTCTTTCTGCAAAAAGCAGAAATAAAACTCTTTGGAAACTGGACA
Source organism: Theristicus caerulescens (assembly GCA_020745775.1). Lineage (NCBI taxonomy): Eukaryota > Metazoa > Chordata > Aves > Pelecaniformes > Threskiornithidae > Theristicus > Theristicus caerulescens. Next base: position 671,920 of record CM036571.1, read on the forward strand.
CAATCATTGGAGGTGTGGGAATTTACCAAAAGCTTACGTGTGTGTGGGGAATAAAAATCTTAGGGTGTCGGATGTTAAGCCAAGCTGTATTTCACAGGTGAACAGGCCTTAAAATGCTGGTGTTATTTCTTTTGGATAAGTCTAAGCACATCTATATGAAATAACCGTGTGTAACGTATGTGGAGTAATTAGATATTCCTTCCTAGTAAGAGGAAGACATGTGTCTGAAATAAACTGAGCAGAATTTTTGAATTAAAATGAAGTAATAATATTAAGTTATTATTAGTAATCTTTATTAAAACATCTTTAATTTCTTTTAACATTCATGTAATAGAATCTGATTTACTGGGAGTGGCATTTAATTAATTTAATTCAATTTAGAGAGTTAACTCTATTACATATTAGTGCAGAAAATTACCTCTGAACAGTCATTTCTCACTGGTGACATGCAATAAGTTAATTTAGCTCGGAGTCCGTTTGGGTGCCTTGTGAGTTCCTAGTGCAAGTTGCTATGGTGACGGCCGATCAACCAGGGCTGTCATCTGCAACAACAAACACAGCGGCCGCTTGGCACAGCGGCCCCGCCGCGGCCGGGCTGTCGGCACCCGCAGCTGCGGCCGCTCCCTCCCGGGCTCTGCTCCGGGTCTCTTGCTGGACTTGGTTGCTCAAGTCGCAGCGGTGCCAAGGTCGCATTGCAAGGAGCTGCGAAAAGCTTCCTGAGGAATGCTCGGTCATTGACAGACCTGCTGCGGCCGTACCCTTCTCACAGAAGGGGTTTTCTGTCAGGCTGTGTTCAACAAATTGAACTGAGGCTGGGTGGTTTTTGGGGGGGCTTCATTTTAGCTGCAGTGAAATGACTGCAGAATCCCAGTCAGATTTTAGTTTGCTTTTATTTAGGAAATTTTCCTGAAGAATCGGAGAAGGAGGACTCTGAAAACTGCTGGGACTGCTTTCTTCATGTTTCTGAATAATTTAAATCCTGTTTTTCATACGTGGCATTAATGCACGATGGCAGTGGAGACATAAAAAATCTGTTCAGCTTAAACTGAATTAATGAAGAGTTTGCTTCAGATTCTGTGTTGAATCTGAAATGAAGAGTTTGCTTCAGATTCGCCAGGCTTCGCTGTCAGGTAGATGAACTCTTAGTTCAAAACAAAAAGCTTCCAGTGAAGAGGCTGTCTTTGGGCAACTCATTCAGAAAAACACTGTCTGCATGTTAAATGTCATGTTTAGATGTAAGAGGAAGTATCAAAAGAACTGAAATAGAAATTTTAAGTTCAGTGTATTTTTTTTTCCCTTCTAGATCAGTATGCAGACTTAAGCAGTAGTTTGTTTGTTTTTTTCTCTAGAGCATGACTTTAATTTAATTGGCCTTATCTGAGTAAGGGATCATTCTTACTTTTGGGCTTCAAATTTTTCTCAGCTGCTCATTTCTGCAGGCAAAAGAGTGACATTTCCACAGGACTGCTTGTCTTGCCAACACTAGGAACTGCATCCAGAATAGGATGTAGAACCCCAAACGTTTGTCTAGATATAAAATCTGTGAGGTTTTGTAGGTACAGTCTCCTAAAGTGGTAATGATTTCCCCATGGTTTTTGCATGTTTTTAAGAACCTACTTGCTCAAAGCATTGATTCTCAAAATAATTTTGTTAAATATAAGTGAACACATCTTCAGTTAGCCCGGTAAGGATTCAGACTTTGAAATCTAAGGCCAAAATATTTCAGGTTTAGCTTTCATTGAGCTGGCTACATGCAGAGTTTCTCTGGGTGATGCTACCTGAGGGCTGGAATATAGCCACGCTGCTGGGCAGGAGGGAAGCTGGCCCATGCTGAACTCTGGTGGCACTACTTCTGTCACTTGTGCTGATCTAAAATGATAGCGCAGATACCTCTACGCTATCTTTAGGACTGTAGTATAAACATACTCTTAAGCCTTCTTGTGAGATAGAATGTGAACTGGAAGGGTTATGCCAAAATTACAGAGGCCTTTTACTGTTTGCCCACAAAACTGTTACTATTTTAGTATTGCACATAAAATATTCATTTGGTACCATAAATGTATGTGACAGCAGAGCCAAGGCTTTGTGTTTACACAGGACTCTAGTCAATTTGACATGTATGTGTAGTCCCATGATTTCAGCAGCAAAGCCACTGTCAGTAAAAATTATACTTAATATCTCACCGGCAGACTTGTAATCTGCAAGCAGTCGACACCATGCTTTCATAGAAATCTCTAAAAGGGGTTAAATAACAATGCAGCCTGCTCCCCCTGCATCTACACCCCAAACATGAATAAAATAATTGGAGAAGCTGTGTTTCTGGTTTGCAGAACAAAAATGTGTGCATGTGTATAGTGAATCTGATGTGTCCAGGCTACGTTAGACCCAGCGTGGGTTTGATACACACGGTCGTGGCTGCATGCTTCATAGGCCTGGGGCATCCCTAGGGCATTGATCTTAAGCACTCGCGCAGGCTGCCTCCATGCCCAGTAGGTCTGATGTGTCTGGACACATTGGTCTCGCTATCCACATGTTAAGATATTGATCCATAAATACAGACTGGCAATTTCCAGACATTCTAGAAAAATAGCCAGAGTCCTTACCTTCTTTCCAGCTCAAATTTCAAAGTGGAAAAAGAGATTGTACTTGACGCAGCATGAACGCTTAGTATCTGCCGTTGCCCTGGGTGGGACGCTAGCACTGACTGTGCTCTGGGACACCCTGAAACCCCCGAGTATCTGCCCTGCCTGACCCCGGGAGCAGCACGTACCTTCTAGGCGGACATCGTCTGTGCGCTACGTACCGCCGCTGAGTCGATTTCTGTAGAAGCGATCCAAGATAGGAATGATGGGAATACGAGGTATCTCTCTACGGTACTCAAGCCCTTATGTATTTGAAACTGGAAGCGTTTACGCTATGATTCACTCTTCTCTTCAAGCCCCAGCTGAAGAGCTGCCTTCAGCATCTCCTCAGACCTCAGCAGCCGCACGGGGGGAGCTGGGTCCTCCGGACTCTGAGCAGATTCTGCTGTAAAAGGCCCGATTCTAACAGCAGTTGTTTGACACAGTATAGGCATTAATCGCTTCCTAAGGCACAGGTTTTTTGCCTCTGCTTTCTTAAATGAAAAACCACGCGTTAATCTGTAAGATGGTGATCCATCGGATTGCCCTGCTTTCTGTATTGTTTTAAACAAGCCTCAAGGCTTGTTCATGTGAACTGTAACCTGTAGATGCGTCACTGTTCAAGGTGCAAATGAAATTTCAAGCTCTTGTGTAAACTGATTGACGCTGAGATTATCCTAACTGTCAATTATTTATGGACATACTAATTACTGTGAATTTTCGTATTTATCTGTTTGTGTGAGTGGTTTAACAATGAGTGGATTTTTACTGTAAAGAATATTTACTGTTCAGTCTTTGCCTGGCAGTGGCCCGTTGAATTAAGAAAAAAGAATGTTGCCAGTGTGATGACTTAGAACCATTTGTAAATTTGTTTTTTAAAAAAATCCTTTAAATATGAAAACTGTGTGTAAAACATTATCTAATGAGATTAAATGCACGCAGTCAGCTTAAAATTAAAGGATTCAGTTCCTGGTTCTGCCCAGACTGCTTACGTGACCCTGTGTGAAGTTGAGTCTGTTACTGTGTGCTTGGGTTTTGCCACCGCAGCGTTGCGGTGACGGTGACGGCAGCGTTAGCGCTGTGTCACTGAGCTGTTGCCTGTCTTCCCTGCCTCCTTCATCCTGCAGTTACTGATGGGGCTGCATTGCCCGGAGCGGCGCTTGGGGAGGGTTTGGCGGGTGAGAGCAGAGGTGAAGGAGCGAGCCTTCTAACAAGTCATGCCTGCGACCCGTTCCCGATACGTAAAATGGTGTAATTCTTCACTGTGTTACCCAGTTGTTGAGTTTGTGAGACTCTCGTATCCTGTTGGTGGGCTACAACTTCATGTGTGTTTGCCTAGTGCGTCTTTTTAAAATTAGCTGGTGGAGTTTAGATGTTTCTAAATACTCTGGGAAGGAATACAGGATGTGAATTCTGTAGCTGTGATCAGGGCTGAACTCGTTTATAGGAAAGTCATATCAGAAACCTGACGAAACTCTGCAAGTGTTCCTGAACGCTAGCTGAGCAATCCCTCTCTTCATTCAGAGCTGCCTTCTCACTTCCTTGCAGAGTAGCAGGTTCTTGCACAAGCTCGTGCAGCTCAGCAATGGCTCTTGGCTCCCTTCTGTCCTTTTTAGACAGTTCCTAATGCTGTTGTTTCTTAATGTTATTAACAAGAGTGATTAAACTTTTAACAGCTTCATTATTTTCCTTTTTTAATAGGCAAGTTGGCTTTCTAATGTCAGTGCATTGTCCTGCTCTGGAGGTGGGAACTGAGTTTACAGGAGCCTGAGTTCAAAGTTAAATGTATGATATGTTAAACGAAATATGCCTGTGCTGAAATGTCAGAGGCTTCGGGGCAAATGTAGTCTAGATACCAGCTTCTAGCAAGATGTATTTATTTATTTATTTGTTGTTGCTTTACAATGGGAGCATATTTGGACAAGTCTGTGTGTAGGGTGATTTACGTGATTAATACTGGTATTTGAGTTACATGAATTCATAAATGCAGCTTCACATTGCCTGTAAATTGGAGAAGTACCGCTTGAAAGAAAACAGACGAATTGTTCAGTCTTGAAAGTTACCATCTGTTATCAGTTCACATCCTGAAGGAATGTAGCTATGATAATTTAACTGTTCCATTACCCAGAATCTTGATTTGCAGCTTGGACTTCTAAGTTTCAGGCCTGATGTATATGGCCCAATTTCTGTTCCTCAATGAGGCCATGGTAAACTTGGGTGTGTGCACTCAGAGCCTTCAATAAACACGAGAGAGTTCGACTTGCAGTGAAAGAGCATCATATTTGCTTTGGATTATCAATCTATTGTTGATGACAACCTATCAACCTAATTAGCTGTACCATTTTTAATGGCACAGCTAATTAATTGTGAATTTAAAATTAAAATTCTAATCAGTGCTAACATGGAGGAAAGCAGTGAGGAAAATATTAGAAGCTGTTAAAAGTATAAGTATTCTTCACAAGACTGCTGCATGTGAAACCAACCTGATAGTGTAGAATGGGATTGAAGAAAACTTTTAAAAAGACATGTTGAATCACACAAAGCAGGTTTTGTATCTTTCTCTCAAAAGAAGTATTTGGCACCCTCTCTGACAGATTTGAAAGAAAAAAATGTAGATGCTGTTCAAGAAAGGGAAACAAAATCTAGTATCTGAGCTCTGAAGTATGCAAGGATCTATGTTTTTATTAGGAGCTTCTCCAATTCTTAAGAGTTAAACTTGTGAACAGAGGGTTGTGTCAGTGGAGTTGGGCTAGGACCGTTCGCTGCATGGTTGTTGTGCAGCAGGGTGGGCTGCGATGGGCTTACAAAGAGAATGCAAACCCATTTGTGGTGGAGGGATAAAATGCCATTCGGTATTGATACAATTTCAAGTTAACGTTAATCAAGAACAAAATGGAGAGGATCCAGGCAAGTGGGGCTGATGAAGAAAGACCGTGTCTTAAACTCATTTAAAAAACAGCAGCAGCTGGAGAGAGTGCTGTGACTGTCAACCTGAGAGAAAAATTATTTCTTTGTCATGGCTGAGAGAAGTGGGAGAACTGAGTAAGATGGATTTGGAGCTCCATTTTGCATGTAGGATTGTAGAAAATAATGCCACAAAGGTTCCTGGGAGGTCATCTATTCTATCCTCTTGCCCCGAGACAAGATCACCAAACCTGTATCATGTCTGCAGATAATCCTTAATCATCCTTATTGTTAGAAATTTAAATCTTAATCTCTCTGGCTGCTATTTAAACCCAGCAAGTCTTGTCTTATTCACTGTGGGATGGAGAAAATTATTTCCTCCTCTTCCTTTGTATATTTTTCTTTTTTTTGCTTTGTGTACCCAGTGTCTTCTAGACTGAACTACTTCTCTGCCTTCTGCTGCTGCTGCTGTGGTAGTTCATGTTTCCAGATTTCCATTTCCTTTGTACTCTCTCCAGGTGGTCCAGCTCTTTCGTGAAGAGAGATGGTCAACCGTGGGTTAACATCAAGCAGTGCTTTAGTGAAGGCTCTAAGATGCCAGGCTGAAGTAGAAGGGTTACTTTGAGCCTCATAGCTGGTTATTTATTCCATTACAACACTTGTCGTCTCACAATAGCCTGATCTTTTTACTTTTCTTTGGTTTGTGATCTGCTAAAACATTGCATCTTTTTCTGCAGAACTGCCATGGGGTGAGTTGTTTGCTGTTCTGCATTTAATTCTTCCTGCCTAATAACGTGACTCTCCTTACTGAATTGCAGTCACTTTTTTCACACCACTTCTCCAGTTTATCATCGCCGAGTTCTGATCCTATCACACAGCAATCTGATCACCCCCATCTTCTTTCTCCCTAGCTTGGTGTCATTTGCAGATTTAATAAGGATATTCTCTAGTCCATCATCCAGCTGTTAACGAAAATATCGAACAGCGTAGGCTCGGATCAAGTCCCTGTGGAACCTATTCTGAAACATACTTCTGTTTTGACAGCAAACCATTGATTCTCCCAGAGAGTATTTCAACCAATTTTACATTTAGCTCACATTTCCCCAATTTGCTTATGACAATATCAAATAAGATTTTCATGTCAGAAACCATTACGATGTTAAGATGTATAGAGAGAGCTTTGGATGGTGGGACACGGATGGAATATATGAGAAAACAGGTAGAATTTGTTTGAACTGAAGCAGATAACTGGGTGTGAGTGGAGGGAGGAACAAATGAGTGTCAGGGTAGGAGTCAGGGGTCAGCTGGATTTGTGGATATGCTGCTCTAGAGTCGAAATAGAGAGGTAGGTGGTGGATGAAGTCCTGAATGCGTCTCTATTTCAGACCTTTGCGTAAAGCCAACAGTTAAGAAGGTAACACGAGTAATTAAATGAATTAGGAAGAAAAACAGAAGACGATGAGGAAAAGATTGTAAGAGCTAACAAGGGACAGATTCAAGGAAGGCATGACTATCTCAAACGTTTCTGATAAAGCAGGTGTATTAAGACACCAAGTTCTAGCCAAGGAAGTACCATGAGAAACCTCAGAAGCTCTTGCAGCTCAGTTAGGGAGCCAGAGGTTACTTAGCTTGGGAGGTGCTGTGGAGAGGGGCAGGGCTATGAAGACAAGTGGGGGCAACGGACGGTTTATTAAGACAAGCTTGAAGCATGCAGATGCTGCAGGACCCTAGGAGGCAGAGGTAAGAGAAGGGTAAGAGAGTGAACAGTGTGAGTGTGGCTAGGGAAGCACGTGGAGAGAATGTGGAATTATCTGAGAAGGCACAAGGACTAATAGGAGGCAGGCCACAAACTTTTGTGCTAGTAATTTGGAGAAGTTTTGTTTGCATGGCCTCCTAATGCATGCAGAAAGATAGGATGCCCTTACATTGTACAGGTATTGTATGGTTTTCCATCAGTAACTGAGGCGGTATCTGTTTAAAATGTATTAATTCAAATACTGAAATTCCTCCATTATTCCATGATTTATGAAGCTGTAATTTGTTTAATTTTTCCTGTTAATTTTCCCCAAAAGATTTCTACTCTTTTCTTCATTGATACAGAATTTGCCAATATTAACTTCTGCAAAAATAGCGCGGACTTGTAGTTTTAGAAACACTTTACATAAAATTATGGAAAAATGCTCTAATAAATACATTTTCTGGGTATGTTTTTGGCCTATTTTCCTAAGGAAATGAGGCTTATGAGATTGTGTTGTGTTTCTGTCTCGGTCTCCCCATTCGGCTTTAGAAGTTCCTGGCCGATCCTGACCAGGTTTGGTAGGAAGCCCGCAGAGGTTCCTTGAGATGTGCAGCTGGGTGTACGACAGTGCCTCGGTTAGTGCCGTACTTCCCTTTCCACCTATATCTGCTGAGGTCTTGAGGAAAGTCTTCAATGTGAATTTAATGGTTACCTATTCTGGTTAGTCTGCCAGCTGGCCAGTCAACCAGCGGGGAGCTTTAAACAAGCCGTGGTACTGCTAACACCAGTGTCTGTTTAGGAAAAGAATATTCAGTACTTCAAAAACTGTGAAATGCAACCAAATGGAATACGCTTTCCAGCTTATTTTAATATTTGTATGGTTCTAGCGGATCCAGGAATGAAGATGAAAATAAACCCTTTAATTTCTAAGAGGTAATATGGAAGTCTCACTCTTGGGAAGAGGATTTGTGACTGGCTTGTCACTGTGGGCCCTATAAGTTGTTACGATTTCCTCATAAAGTACTGGTTTCCAACAGATGGCTGTAAAATCTTTCTGGATGACATATTTTCAAAGGAGGTTTCCCAGCATCAAGATTAGGAATTGTTTTTTTGACTGAATTGCAGTCCACTGAATAGATAACAAATAAATTTCAGCGTTTAATATATATCAATTTATGGTGGATAGTTATCTGCTAACTTCATGGAATGATCAGGTATCTGAGTATAGTTTTAGAATAAATTATGCTCATATCTTGATGAAGCCTGTGAATTGTGTTCAGATGAGCGGATCAGACTGGGAGCTGGTTTGAATTCATCCTAGCACAGACACGTTCTCACATGGAACCAGAACTATTTATTTATGGTTGGAGAGCTCCATCAGCCAGTGAACATACTGGTAAACATGACGTTAAAACTACGCCAAAACAAGCGGGAAAGCCCTCAGCTGTAGGTATTTTCTGAATAAAATGTGTCTCACACAGAATCAATTTTTAAAAGCTATTCTTTCTCCCGTTGTTGTAAGAAGACTTTTCAAACGTGATTTGGGTGGGTGTGTATTCAGAGCTTTGATTTCTTTTCTGGAGTTGTAAGCTCTGGCTGTTCTCATTAATTATGCAGTGTAGAACAGTGCATCAAAATACTAGTTTTAATCAGTTGCCGTTTAGGTAATATATAAGCAATAGCAATTATTAAGAACTAAAGCTGGTTTCTGGAGGCGTGAGGCTGAGACTGGCTGTATGACCACGCCATGTACTGTCGCTCCTCCTAAAGCAGAGCAGACTGGAGCAGGGATGAGGGATCAGATACATCGTACATCTTTTCGAGGAGCTTCCTTGGTTATCTCCTACCACGAAATTACACAAAACTGAGTTACTGGAGATGGTAGAGAAATCCCAACAATTGATTTAGAGGTTTTCCATGAACTTTGCAGCTTCCTGTTAGTTCCTAGTCTGACTTCAAATTCCTGGCAAAAAATTCGAGGGTAGAAGTGAGAGGAGTCTGTAGAGACTGTCGGGAAAGGTGGGGTATGGTGAGAGGTTTTAGAAGTGGGATGTTGAAAGACTTAAGGAAAGAGGCAGGAAACCTGGCAGAAGTCCAGGGAAGAAAGTGGAGAGGAAACGTCTGGAGGAGGAAGCAGGGGGAGAAGCGCTGTGGTCGGCCGGGAGGTCGAAGGGAGCGGGGAATAAAGTTAAACCAGGAAAAGACTTTATTTGTTCTTAGTCTTAAATAAATTATATGTTCAGGAATTAGTGCGAAATCAAAGCATTTCTTTAAATAAATGGTGTTAAAATTTTAAGGCCATAATAATGCATATATTTTTACTTTTAACCCTGAACGTGGGCTTTCACGTCAAACTGCAGCTTCTGGTTACATTTTTAAAGCCGTTATGAGTACTACTGAAAACTGATTTGGGGATTTCTCTTGGCTTTAGACTGCAACTTCCTGCAGTTTTTTTTCAGGAGAAGTTTGTGTGCTTTGGGGAAGGGAGGATCCAGACAGAAAATTACCTCCTTCTGTATAGAAACATTGGGAAGTGGGGTTTTGTGCGATAGTTTACTGAAATACCTTCACTTTTGCCAGTAGATGTCACTGTGGCTAAAAAATACCAGTGCTTAGTAGACAAAGGAGGTAATTTGCTAAATGAAAATTCATCCTTTGAAAGTACATTGGGGGAGCAACAATTTTTTCCTAAAGAAAGCCTTTTCCCAGCATATAAAAATGGATTTCTTACTAATCAGGACATCTATTTTTGCCCACTACCATCCTGTATTTTTTGCTACCCTTCACCTGAGTCGGGTAAGTTCATGGCTTTCTGCCTGCCTTCGGAGGGGGTGTCTGTGCCTGAGCGTGCTCCTCGGCAGCTTTATTCTGAAAGCGTTTGGTGTTTGGAGGTGGCTTTAATAAGCGCCGGTTGTGGCTGCGGCGTGCGCGGGGAGCTGGGCACGGAGGAAGTGGCTTCATTAGGGTTGATTTGGAGGGGGGAGCAAGACGAGGAAAAAACGTGCCCCTACGATTGGCTGGGAGAATAGCTCTGAATTATGGGATCCATCTGTTTCCTGTAATGAATTCATAAACCCATCAAACAATGACCTGAACGAATTGCTGAAGGAAAAAAATAATACACTGGCATGATATGTTTAACGCAGTGAGGCATTGGCATTGTATAATCAAAAATTCTTCTCACATCCAGCACTTTGTAATGGAGTCGCTGTGTTTAATAGAAGCTGTAAATAAATCCTGTCACAGTAGCAGCCAAGAATGCGTTTCTGGGTTTAACTGTTTCTCTTCTGGAATGTCTGGTCCTTGAAGGCTTTAGAAATGCAAGTTTTATAGAGCTGGAGTGGGGGGTTCTGAAATATAGAGAAATGTTAATGAGGTGAATGAAAGGAAAAAGCTGCCATAAATCAGTATTATGTGGCTTAACCAGTTTCTTTCATTTATGCATGTTCTTTCCTTATGTCATAGAAATGTACTTAAAAGCTATTGTTGTAATTGAAATCTGTTAGACTGATCCTATTCATTATATTAATAAAATCCACCTACAATTGCTCCTAACATTTTTTAATGCAGTTGGGATTCCTGAGATTGTAATCATCAAGAAGCATATGGAGTAATTATTGGATTTGTTTGGGTGAAATTGGATTAAGAAGTTTAGATACCATTAAGTACTGATAATTATTACAAGCGAGCTCATTGTTTAGTATATGTACAGCTCTCAGAATGTAGAATAAGCAGATACCCATCACAAACATCTTAAGAGCAAGCAATCTCGAGGCTTTTATTTTATGCCTTTAATTGTATTTTTGCAAGAGGCTTTCTACTTAAATGTTTTCGCTTTAGCCCTTTAATCGTGTGCCAGTTATGAAAATCACTTTGTATTAAATCCTTTCCCCCATACATTTTAAGTAATATTTTTAGCATTAAAGCAAATTTAGCCATAAAGGCTACATTTTAATTCCTGGATTTCAGACAGCTGCCCGTGTAACATTAGCCGTGACAGCGTATTGCGTTCAGGTGAAAGGGTAGACGGGCTGCTCCTTCAGGGACCGGCAAGGGCTCTCTATAGATTGGCAGGTCGGCCCTCGGGGCTGATTAAACGTATAGCGCACAGAGCGCCAGTGTTCTTGGCAGCCCCCGCTGACCACCGGCGCTGCCGCGCTGTATGCAGAAGTTGCTGTCTGGTTTGCTTTTAGCCTGCAGCTTGCTCAAATGTTGTGTCTTTGTACGTTGTACGTTCTGCAAGGGATAGCCGTCACCTCGAAATACATCCGTTCTAGGAAGGAGAATGTCGAAATGGTTTATAAAGACGCTCTCAGAACGAATATCGCATGACAATTAATAATTAGGAAATCTAATGTAGACACTTTGAATGGTAGGTGTTTCTCACAGTGCATATCAAATGAAAATTGCTCTTTAAACATTGCTGAAAATGACTTTAATAAATAGGTGTTGAGGTTTTTTGAAGAATAGTCGTATTGTCTTTGGAACATATATTCTCCAAATATTAGTCCTGTATTTGAAATCTAAATTTCTAAATTTGAAGGCTAAATTCTAGCCTGATACAAAGCTGGAATTTGGGAATCAAGCCCATTCCTATGATGTTGTTCACTTTTTGCTTTATTTCCTGTCAATGGTCTAATTAAATGGTTGTTTTCCAGCTGCCACGACTGTATGCACAGTATTCTTGCAAGAGCTTCCATTTAACTCGTCTTAAAGAGATGTACATATACAAAAAACCCCACGTTGCGATGTTGATTAGAGAAAAAACAATATTATTAATATGCAGAAATATTTTTATTCTCAGGCACAGTGTGTTTGATGGTTTCATTTTCTTTGTTCTTTTTTTCTCATCTATGATTCAGATATCTAGAGGGAAACATTGTTTCTAACAGTGAAATTGGGTTTCTCTGGCCACACCTTTGTGATGAAGCTGCTTTCTTAATTTACATTAAAGTGAAAATTGTTGTGTACTCTATGAATTAGGTTAGTGATTTTTTTATATGTGTGTATATATATGTGCATGCCTATTTGGAAGTATCAGATGCAACTCATATTTTTATATATATATTTAAAGTACTGAGAATATAATGCTTTTTAAAAAGCAGCCTGCCTTGCTCTCTCAAATACGTTTCCAATTAATTAGTATTCCTTAAGAAAATCGTAGGGCCAGATAAATATTGACTCTGTTGGCCTTGTGCCAGTTAGTGGTTTTAATTCTCTTGTATACTTATTTAATTCCATGGAAAAAATCATTTCTTAGTTTAAAAAACCAAGCAAATCAAAGCAGGCTCCAGTTCCTCACTTGGCTGTGCGGTTGTCCCTTCCAGCCTTTTATCCCCGCTGGTCGGGGCCTTGGAGTACTTCAGTGTCTGATGGCCAGAGCTGAGCTGGCTGGGTGAGACCCACCCGGAGTCGATATTTACCTGGCCCTGAGATTTTCTTAAGGAATACTGATGAATTGGAAACATATTTGGGTGGCAAAGTGGGGGAGCAGCCCTCACCCCCCCGTCTGCCTCCTCCTGCCCGTCCCCTATTTTCCCTCTTCCCTGCGGTTCCCCGGATCTGCTGGCGCGCGGGTTTACGTGGCTAGGCCGTGTCCCAGTTGGAGAAGCTTTCTGGCTGAAATGGTTTAGTATTTTTGGTAGATCAGACTGTGTCTGCAGTGCTCTTTCTGAATCTTGCGGCCACAGGCAGATCACATACAGCTCCATCCTTCGCGGAAGTACTGAGTACTTGAAATGCCAGCGTTGGTAAACGCTTACATCTCTGTAACAATAATAGCAGGAGTAGTAGGTAAATGCTTACATCTCTGTTGGTAAACGCTTACATCTCTGTAACAATAATAGCAGGAGTGGTAGGTAAATGCTGACATCTCTGTAACAGTAGTAGCAGGAGTAATAATAAATACCCCAAGATCGCTAATTTTCCAATTTCTGCTCTCCATCTCCCAAATGAAATGGAAATATACACTTCATTCATAAACATGAAAAGTGATACGATTTTAATTCTCCTTTCAGTTTGTCAAAGCAAGCAGAACTAAGCAGGAGTTGGCTGTTGGTACAGTCTCGAGTTTGGACAGCGGGCGCTTAGATACGCGCGTACACAAGTCCAAGGTGGCGCAGCCTTCCCTACCCCCAGGTGACGGGTGGGGAAAGCCGGGGCCGCGGTGCCGCACAGCCCGTTTGGTACCGGCCCGGCGGCAGGCTGCCCGGAGGGACTGCTGCTCAGCGAGAGGATCAGCTTAACTCATTGCTTGTACTACAATGGGTTTAAAGGCTGGGTGGAATGGTGAAGTCAACAGGACTTAAAAAAAGACCCATTAAACTAAGTAATATTTTGTATCGTGGGTGACAGATTTATGTGTATTGTGGACACAAAACAGTTTTCACATACGTGTTGAATATGCAAATTTGATATTTGAAATTAATTATTCTGCATTTTGTGACATTTTTCATCTACTTTTTTAATTGTCAGAGTTAGGATAAACTGTTTGTTTCCAAAGCTGTGGTATATCTTGAAAAGGCAAAGATGGTTTGATTCTCTGCTCTTCAGATGTTACTGGTACTTTTTGATTTTTTTATTTTCAAAGTTCCTTTCTTGTTATAGAAATAAGCATAGGTGAAATTGTTTAGGCTTCCAAAATAAAAGTCTTGGGGAAGCAAAGTGCTGATGGCTGCTGTCAAACTTGGCGTATTTTGGCTTGCCCAAGTCCCTGCTCGCTTTGAAACCGCCCTCAGCGCTGCCTTGACACGCAGGCACTGCTGCTGCTGTGGAAGTCGATCCGTTTCCAGGTCTGGCGAAGCCTGGAGAGAGGCCGGGCACTGGTTTTATAGTGTCTGTACAGCGACATGAGGTGCAATTTTGCACTCGTAGGACGTGCTCGTGATGAGCTGCAGGGATACTCGGTTCTGTGTGTCTGGGAAGCCCAAAGGGCCGCTTCTGGGCAGCTGAGCAGCGCTGATAAACGCTGCCAAGGGAGCTGAATGAATCCCCTGCCATGCGCTGCCATCCCCGGCCAGCGCCGGGCCGCTCTGCTCCCGGTGCCCTGCCCCGACTCCCTCACGGCCGTCCCCGAAGAGACACGGCACTGCTGGCCACGCCGGGCCGGCGAATTCCGCGACAGACCGGGGGCCTGGCCTGCTCCTTTGGGGCAAGGTTAGCATGGGGCGTATCAAACGCGTGCCTGGGTGCAAACATAGAAGGCTAGGCTGTCCCGAAAGGCTTGATACGAAGGCTTGGTAAAGACTGCAAGAAAGCAAAAGCTTTGTGTGAGTGCTGAATACGCTGGCGGATCAGGTCTTTTGACTTGTTTTAGGGGAGATCATGAGAAGCCTGAAAATGTATGCTTTCTTGGCTATAGGCAGTGCAATTTGATGTTAGTATTAGCAATCTCACAGCCACGACTGAACAACTGCTGAACTAAAAAGGCGGAGGGTGCGCTGGATGGGTGCAGTAGCTTCCCGCGCAGTTTAAACGAGCATTCTGTTCAATGCTAAATGTCACATCTCCTCGCTCCTCCCCTTCCTCCTCTTTTAAACCATGCAGAAGATTGGTTACAGTAAGGAATAAAAGGTTCAAATACTGTAACAGGCAATGCATTCCGCCTAAGCAGAGAATAACCAGAATTTATCGTTATTTTTAAAACTTAGTGCTGTTTTAATTCCAGTAGTGTTTATAGGACATTGTATTTTGTCCTGGTAGTAAAGAGGAGGCTGAAACTATGGAAAAGGAAGAGCTGAGACACTATTTAAGGTGTTTAAAGGGTTTAGACTGGAAAGACTCTAGAAAAGCTCATGTTACTCTTGTGCAGAAATACTGATGTACAAATAGCCGTATAAATTTATTCTCTGCAATGTAAACTTCAGCCACAGATTTGTGCCTTCAGCCTGTCCTATAGGCTGGTCAATACATTCACTAAATCAGAGAAAGGTTTGTTGCGGGATTCCTTCTGTCCTCGTGTGAGCTGGTGGGCTGGTTTGGTACCTGTACGGGACGTCCTCTGCGTGTGCTGGGGAATTAGTGCTTTTCTTTGAGAGAGACAAGCTTTTCTATCATTAAAAGTAGTGCTAACATTGATTAAAATAACGTTCATGCTTTACACTTTGGAATCCCTTTTGCAGCTGAAGTCTGGTGCTTCTCACTGCAGATGAGGAAGGTTTCCTTCAGTCACTTGTGTAGTAATAACGGTGTAGGCTTGTTTGTCCTCCGTTCGCTTGTGTTCCTGCCAACGTGCAGCTGAGTATAAAACTGAAAGGTGGTTTACTTTTCTCAGTTACTACTTTTCAGGGTCAGCTTAAAAATGAGAAGTGCTTTGCAGAGAATCACTTGGTTTGTAACTCTGCAAAGCGCAGCAGGGGTTCTTGTGCTCTTCGCCGGGATACCAAAACTTGGTGGGTTTGTACTAAAAAAAAATATCTCCCCAAAATAGACTTGTTATGGCGAAAGAGTTGTCTTAAGTCATCCACTCCTTCCAATGAAAGGAACTGATTACGATCAGAGTTTTAATCATATATTTTGAAAACATAAGCCCCATATGTTTGAAGTCCTTAAAAATTATTTATTGAATAAATTGCCCGTGAGCATGATTTTCTTTTTAAATCCCAATACATAGAAGATATTTGTGCATCAGCGTAGGTACAAAGTATTTGCACGTGTGTCTATGGATTGGTTAAAGCAGGAGTTACACAAATTAACCTTTACTTGAAAACTTTTATTACAGCTTTTCATTATCTGGAAACCGTTCCCCCCTCTAATATATGCTCCTTTTCAATTGAATTAATTTTCTGAAATTCAAATTTCACAGCATGATACTTGCTGTGTCCTAATAACTCTTCCAGTTAAAAAAAAAGTTACTCTGTGCCATTATTTCTTATTTAATAATTAATTTTTCCTGCGCATTATTTGAGCATAACAACAACTATTTCTAGCCATCCTTTTATTTATTGGGCTTTTATTTACTGTTTTAGGGTAAGCGTTTTGACAGCAATCCAAGATGTCTTAGAAACACTGCAAGTGAAAACATCTAAGAAGTTTTTTCACTTGCTCCATTG
Organism: Theristicus caerulescens; assembly: GCA_020745775.1. NCBI lineage: Eukaryota > Metazoa > Chordata > Aves > Pelecaniformes > Threskiornithidae > Theristicus > Theristicus caerulescens. Next base: position 688,233 of record CM036571.1, read on the forward strand.
TAGTTAATAGGAAATCAGTGTTTTTCTTCTTAGTGTTGTACTTTCCTAAATCCCGTTTAGGATAAACGCCCAGACACAGATAGGTTTGTGCACACGGGAGCCATGTGGCATTGACACCAGCGTGGCTGTGTGTGTGTGGCTCCAGCCTCAGCCTGCCCGCTCGCGGGCAGCGGTGCCGCGGATTTCGGGCCGGCAGCGTCTCGGCTGGGTGCTGCTGACTCCAGCAGCCGGGAAGCGGGTGAGAGAAGGCCTGGGGTTTGCACGGCTAAAGGCGGGTAGGCTCTTACAGAGTCGGGTGTGAAGCCTTTATCAGCTGTATTCTGGTACGTAAATTCTACAGCTGTACAAAATCAGGTTTTTTAGACATAGATTTCAAAATTGTTATATAAAATGCTTCAGGAGGCTACATGCATAGTAAACTAGCTGAGGTCTGGTTGTAACTCTTTTCTATTTAGAATATATTTTATGTATTTTATAGTCCATGTTTTGCCAGCTGTTGTTTGGAAGACTGAAAAACATTATCCATTTGCTCAGTTACAGAAAAAACAAACCCACAACTTCTCTAATATTAAAGCAATTTTTTTTTTTTTTTAATGCAGTGCCAGAACCTATTAAGACCAGTTTAAGCCAGCCCCAACCTGCCGGTACCGGTACCAGTACTTCCACCAGCACTATTACCAACAGCAGCAATGGCAAGCGTGCGTCTGCTAATGGGCAGCAGCCAGCTGCGTCCCGTTACCTGCCTCGCGAGGTGCCTCCACGCTTCCGCCAGCAAGAACAGAAGCAGCTCCTAAAGCGGGGTCAGCCACTGCCTACTGGGACTCTGACCGGCACCAGCCCAGCACAAGGGACTGGGCAAGCAGGGGCAAGTCCTCCTCCGCAGCAAGGAGCAGGTGGACAGCATCATCCCAGTAAGACCCAAACAGGTAAGAACCTAAACCCAGCGGGGTAGCAGCTCGGTCTGTGCGTAGTTATGCCCTCCACTGTTAGCACGGGTGTTGCAAAAACTTAAGGAATGTTAAGAACTGCCTTCAAATAACAGGATTTAAAGTGACGTGTATGCTGTTGCTCTTTTTGCTACAGAATATATTATGTCGTTTCTAGGATCCAGTTCTAAAAGGTTTTCTTATTTATTTAGATGCTCAGACCTGTGGGTTCTTATTCCAGGTTTTTTCTGCTTCTTTGGTAGTTATAATGCATGTGATCTTCAGGACATTTACGTATTTCCTAAGTGATCATTCTTACAGAAGCATTGTTAATTTGGGTATTTCCAAGTTTTTCACTATAATTTTGGCAATTTTGATGTTCTTTAAAGAGAGCTTTACATATAACTATATGTAAATCAAAACCAGGAACTCTGCTTATGTTGTATTGTGACACTTGTATGCCTTTACTTGCTTGTGCTCTCAAGTGTTATTTTTACATTAGGAAAATAACATTTTGGGAAAAGTAGTGTGGTATCTTAGGCCTTTCTACCACTTCATTCCATCCTTTGCGGATAGACACACCAGCCTTCTTTTGGCTTTTGGAAATAGCATATTGAGGAATAAGTCTCTTAGCTATCTTTTTTTCCCTGAAGCTGCTGATGAGAAAATAAGAAGCAGCTCTCCTCTTATTTGCCTTTCTGTGCTAGAGATCGTGTAACTTTTACAGTGCAGATGAGCTTAGTCAGTAATTGGTATAAATCACCTTTTTCATCACTGCTGTGTATCTATGTCATGTTAGGCAAAGCAGGGAGTGTTATCTATGGCTTAGAAAAAGTTATCTGGACTAAGTCACAAGGGGGTTTTTGATATCTTCAGTATTCGTAATTTCTGTATGATCTCAAGTGTTGCTTATTATCACTCATTAATGCTGTCAGACATCACAAAACTTGGATCTGAACTGTCTGCAGTTTTTCCCTTTGGGCATTAGTGAATCTTTCACTATTTTTGCTGTACTTGCTGCTGTGATACTGAACTCCAGCAGAGAAAATTATTTGGTGTTGTCCTTAGAAGTTTTAGTTAGATAAGAAAATCATCTCTCTCAGAAATGGCAGCTTTTATGGCTATCGAGATGCACTTGAAAATATTACTCAACTTCTCCCCAGAAACACAAATCTGAAAAGGCAAAATGAAACAATTGTTTATTTACTTAAAATGTTGGTATTTTAGGGAGGGGGAGAGATTCTGCCTCTGTGTTCTCGAGTATTTGGCTTTAGTGAGATGGAAAGTAATGAGTTCCCACCAGTTAGAGCAGCATTCTCATCTTTGCAAATCACAGTTCAGCAGAGATAGTGGCTGACATTTATGGCTGCTTTTTGATTTGGAGATGTTTGTTAACCATCAGATTAATGCTCTGTGTTAGGTATATGGTTTTATATATATATATATATATATATATATATATATATGTATATATATGTATATATATATATTTAGGTGTTTATTATTTTATTTTCAGAAATCTATTAATTATTTATATGGTAGAGACAGATTGGCCAACTCAAGCGGCTCAGGCTGGCTGAGGGTCAGTATTAGACTTCTTCCAAGCATCGTTATAGATGTATCTGAGACATCTTTGATCTTTAAGAAGCATACTGTAAATCGTGAAACAAAGTCCACCGTAAATCATAACATAGTCCATAAAAGAACTTCGCTTGTAAGAGTATAGTACTAGCTGTCTGACTTTGATCTTGCCAGATGCATTTGTACCTGGAGGTTTTAGAGTTCTTTTCCTGATTCCGATTTTAACTTGCTGTATAAAATAAGCACTTGTTTCTGTAGTTTGTCAGCCTGGCAACTATCAGCAGATGTTTTACGCTGTTGAATTGGTTTGCTTTTTTACTCTTTTGCTACTTTTCTGTCACCGCTGGAAAAATAAAAGGTAGTACAAATGGGAGGGGGAGGAGTGCAGCAGCTTTTCCACTTCATATGATATTCCATATTGCACAAAACAGTTAACCCATATCAAATTCTTAGCAGAAGTATTACTTGAAAGCAATTAGTGCACAGAGTCAAAATTGTCAGGTGGTTGTTTATTACGTAAAGTCCAAAGAAAAGCTTTCCAAGGCACCTGAAAATCTGTGCACGGTTCTTGGAGCAGGGAAGAGAATCCTAGAGAAGCCAAATGCTTGGCTGCTTTTTTGTCTACTGACAGCAGGAGGTTGTGTTTTGAGACTTAAATGGTTGCATCTTCCTTATAGAAAGAACTTGCTGAATACTAGATCTCATTTATTTCTCTTTCCAGCAGGTGGAGCATCAGTTCGTTTACTAACTACAAACAGTTACAGGAGAAAACAAATAAATCTATCTAGCTCTGTTTATAACCAGGACAGCTGTGCGCCTGGCTGCTTCGTGAGGCCGAGAGGGGAGTACAGCATATCTCAGGAGTGAGAGACCTTCGTAGCCATGAAACACGTATATTGACAGTCTTATTTGGTCTCTCATACTGGCTTCATCTTCACCTCGACGAGCATAAAGAGCAAAGAAGTAAGAAGAGTATCTAGGGAAGGCCAAAACCTTTTCACTTCAGCTGTTAGGATTTGAATAACTATTTTCCTTAGAAAAAATTCTGGGATTCCGTTTCCTGAAAACCTCCAGGACTTAAGTTACGAATTTTCCATGAAATTTAATTCAAATTGGGTCATATTTTTGTGACTATGAAAATAAAGAACTTTAAACATGAGGATTCTGACTGAGCAATACGTTGTCAGAAGGAAACTTTTTGCCTTCCTCCTCTTTATCGTCAGTAGGAACTGTATTCCTTTAAACGCCTGTCTCTGATTCCCTGAGTATTTCATTTACTAAAGTCTTTGCAAGTAAAAGTTCTCTGGGGAAGTGAAGGGAAGGAACAAAATAATCGAAGCTGTCCAGAGGAATCAGTGTAGGTACCTGATCCACATATAAACAGGAATTTTGTCTGTCTGAACAGCATCTGCATTGTAGAAGTGATCACTTCATGAACATTATTGGACGTCTTCAGAGTCTAGAGGCAGTCAATAATACGTCGTGCTTAGGGCTCTCGCGCTGTCTGGTAACCTGGTTGCCTAACCAGAGCTTGTTAGACCTGTGCTGGATTCTGCCCAAGTCAGTCTCCATCTGTGGCTTCTTTATACTCACGATGAACAACAGTAACTTTCTTCTGATGGATGACTGGTATTAATCAAGGAGCCAGGATCGTTGTACGCTAGCATCTTGTATCCAGAAGATGCTTAACGTAAATTCTTATCTGTAGCTTTTCTTTTTATAGGGTCATATTCCTTCATAGTTAACTTAAATTATGCAGGCATGTTCCTGCCAGGCCCTGTTTATAACTACCTGGATACAAGGAAGGCTGTTAGAGAGGCATTGCCAGCCTCTTCACTGTAAAAATCACACTATTTTCTCTCTTTAGTCTCTTATCAGCAGTCTGGGTTATCTACTGCCTTGGCCTGTGCAAAGCACTTATCAGAACTCTAAGTGCAATGCCGTGAATTAAAAAGGAGGTTCTGCCAATGTAAGGAAAGAGGGAATTAATGAGCACTAATATATTCTTTGTCAGGTTTATCATCTGGAAATATCAGTGGAGTGGATGAGAGTAGTGACTTTTTGTTTCTCTTTTAAGGTAATCTATGAAACATTGACTAGACAAACTGTTAATAGAAGAAATTAAAACATTTTGAATCGCATAGAATATTTTAGAAATATTATCCCTTGAAAACAGTCTTTTATTCATTGTTAACTATTATGGAACTATTTTCTGTAGTACTTAGCGCATTTTCTGTAGAATAGTTATTTGTCTGAAACTTTTATCTTGAGCTACAAAGCTTGCTCTTGCTATGCCCCCTCTGTAATCCTTTTCAGGATTACACTGAAGAAAGCTGTATCTGTAGTTTATGAGCAGAATTCTAATATCCAGTCCAGTTTGGTTTTTTTACTTAAAGATAGAGCTTTTTATATCTTCCCTCCCCACTTTGTCAGCTAAATCCAATAAATGTGGTGAATAGTTAACGAACTTCATTAAGGTGTGAGACATCAATGGAAGCATCCTTTTGCCATGTGATCTAATAGAATTAAGGTAATTTCTGGAAACTACCATGGGAGATTAAAAATAGCAAGTAATATATTCTTCTTTGTTTCTTTACAAATTACGAAGTTTGTATAGGAGTCTCCGGGCAACCGCTGTGTGTTTGATGATTGTAAGAACAAAGATCAAAAGAAGTAATCGGTTTTTCTTGAAGATGCCTTTCACTTTTCTGCAATTCAGCAAAATGAAACCAACATCCATCAACTCAAAAGAAACGTACTATGTCCTGCAGGAGTCATGAGGAAACTTCTGCACTTCTTTTGTCTTGGCCAGTAGAGTATTTTGTGGAAGGGATCCATAACATATGTTTCTGAAGTCTAAAATGAAATGAAAGCAAGTAATTCATGCAGTAGTCAAAATGAGAAAACACGCAAGCATTGTGCAAACTGAAGAGTTATGCTTTTAATTTGTTGTATCTGTTGCTTTCTGTGAAGTGAGAATTTGACGGCAGTTATGGAGATTTATTTTCCCACTGTGGGCTGATGCCAGATTCTGTGCTGAACTTTTCTCCTCTTTTCTATGAAGCTGGAAGTTCTACTTCATGTTTCAAGATTTCTTTAGCTGCAGTTTGCATATTCGTGCTTGTGGCATGGAATGTGCATGTTGAAGTAAGCGTTGTGGGCAGTTGGAAGTTGCTGAGTGCCGTTGTGTGGCTGGTTAACTCTTATAAATCTGTTTGTATTAACTTTGTTTTTTATACTTTTTTTAGGAAGCAAGATTAAAAAAAACCTGCTTACTGTTAAAATCACGTCTGACAATACTCGTTTCAAACATTCAATCCTTTAACTGTAGGTTACTTTAGAGTTCCTTCTAGTAGAGCAATTTTATACGGTTGTAAAGTCAAATTTGGAGAAAAGTTTTAGGGAGAGATAATGTCTCTTCGAAAACCGGTCAATGTAATTGGAAAACACAGATAAGCTTTGACATACAGTTGTTTCATTAGATCTAGCAAAGTAGTAGTAACCTTCGAGGTAAACGCATGTTTGAACACTTGCCCAGTTTAGCTTACTGCACTTAGCGATGACTGTAGGTGAGGCATGTACATGCAAAAGTAGGTCTGTAGCATATGAATAAAGTCTCATTTCAAAAGTTTGAAATAAGGTTTAATTTGACTGCCTGGAGGCGTGGCAAACAGGCTGATTTTTAACGAATAAAGCGCATGTGAAAACTGCCTCTGTGGAAGTGATTTGCTGAACTTTATCTCTTTGGGCCCATGTTCTGTAACTCCACTAGCAGCATATCTTTGTTGGCAAGACATTACTGTGGTTTTGCTTTTAGTTGGAAAGTTAAGGAACAGAAACTTTAGAAATTTATTTATTCTGGATCCTCCATAAACTGTTTTCCATCTATAATAGTTAAAACACTAAGCGGTATAAAGTAGAAATCAAGGATTAGATAGTATATTTATTCACTTTGTTTGCACACTTTCTATGTATATAATTTCACACTTTCTATAGCAAATACACTTTTTTTAACGTGTACTACACAGTACCTGGAAGATGATCACGTTGTGTCATGGCTGTTGATCTTGAATGAAGGCACTAGCATGGTGATGTTTCTTTGTAAACACAAGAACTGGCTATTTCTACTACTGCTGTGGAAGCAAGCACATGCTGCTTAATCTGCAGTAAAACTCCTAACAGCTTTCAACTTTTAGGTCACTTGACTAGGTGTTGGCCATAATTTGCGGAGTAGTTCGCTGTACAGCTCATCACTATACACAAGGTTTCCGCAATGTGGCTATGTAAAAGTTTTCCTACCAGTGGGATCGAATTTGATGTTACGGCATTTGTTAAAAAATATGGACATTATCAGTATTTTGTTTTGATTAAATCTTTTGCCAATAGTCTCATCGAATTAGTGTTGTAAAGGGATGTTCAGGTACCACCAGAGGTTGCATGAGCGGTGATCGTGTGTGTTTCTTGTTTTATTCCTCGGGGCTTTGTTTAGCATTGGGTAGTGCTTGCTGTCTGGTACATGTCCCTGGAAATCGGGCGGTGTTACCAAGGGTCACAAGTGACAGGTATATGTTTGGACAAAAGGAAGCTAAAAAAACAACGTACAAGGACAAAAAGGTAGCGGTGAACATGGAGATGGGATCTAGGCTGGAGGTACTCTGAGTGATGAACAGTTTCTGAAATGCAGGAGTGGGAAAGTCTGCGAGAAGTGAGTCTCAGCTAGTAAAGGCTTTTGTCTCCTATGTAAATTTTAAAGAATTCCATATCATGCTTTGACTATAGATAGAGAAGTAGCAACTGCCGTGTAGCACAAATACGGGCATTATGAATGAAAAATGACGGTAAAAACTCATCAGTAAACTAATCTTTGGAATGAATTTTTCTGTATTGTGTATGTTATCTGACATCAGGCAGCAGAGTGTGAAAAATAAATCTGCTGCTTCAAATCTATTTGACAGTGATTAGAATTTTTCACTGGGAGAAGGAAAAATAGAAATCTGTAAAAGGATAAATAAGTGAGATGCCTTTAGAGCTTTGCTGTTCTCACTTTCAAGGAGTGGGGCTGTACAAAAACAGTGTGGCTCACAGGCTGCTGCTTTTGCTTTGCAATCAGTAGACCTACACCACCTCTAGCTTCACTGGAGCTGGCTGTGCTCTGGTGATAGCCAGGTACGTGAACTGCCCAGGCGTCGGGGGAAAACAGGTCAGGAGACGGAGTCTGGCAAGTTGTTAAAATGTGCAGATGGCAGCTTTCTGACAAAGCATGTGAAGAGACCGAGTGGCAGGACCTGTCTCTGAAGGTGGAGAAGTAAAAGGTAGAAAGCCGCTAAGGTCAAAGTGACCGGGAAATAAGAGTTGGGTCCTTGGGAGGGGCAGAAAGGGCGTGACGTCGTGTGAACATGATCAGAAACCTGAATTGATGCAGCTCAGGAAACAGGTATGATACTACAAGAAACAAATATAAAACAAAGACATTCGTAGCAGTTAGGAAAAAACCCAAAGAACAAAAAAGCAACATGTTCATAAGTCCATTAGTGAAAGGAAGGCCAAGGGAACTGGTCTGGTGTTCAACAGGGAGAACCACTGATAGGTGGCACCAGGAATACTTGAAATGCTTTTCCCATCATCTGTAAACTAATGATTAGCTTAGAATTCAGGCTGCAGTGAGTTAGAGTACTTGAGGAAATAAAATATTTCAAATTGTCTAGAAGAGATGAAATTTGTAGGAGACTACATCGAGGCTGGTTTGGAGTAATCTGGCCTGCTGGCATTCTTTCAGAGTGTCAGAACTGGAAAACAGAAAATAAAACAACTGATGTTAAAAGGTGAGAAAGGAGAAACCGGGGAATTACAGATCAGTGATTGTAATCCATTAGAATGATACTGGAAAAAATAGCCAAAGCAGCTATTTCTGGGCATTTGGAACTGTGCAAGAGAGGAGTACATAGCTAATGCCGGTTGTGGAGAGCAGGGCATGCCGAAGGGGGGTAGCTCCAGGGCGGCAGGCACTGCCGAATGCGAGGGAGAAGCACATCGTAGAAGTCGACTTTGTGCAGCCTTCGGCAGTGCCTCAGAAGGGCTTCTCGTGATGGATGTGTGGTGGTGTGAATAAGTGGGAAGTATAAGATGAACCTATTGCAAGAGGTGCCAGAGCTGCTCAGGAAGCCGTAGACAGGGAGCAGCTATCAGTCCTTATCAGCAAAAGGAGAACGTTTTGAGTGAGAGTGCAAATTCCTACTCTTTGATATTTGCATGAGTCTTTCAGCTATAAACAGCCTTCATTAAATCTTTTTAATGATACCAAACTGGAGAAGAGTGCAAGGCAACTGTAAGACAAAATTACAATATGGAATAGTGGTGACAAAATTGTGTAGCTGAATAAGAAATAAAGGGAAAGGTTCTTGACCTTGGCCAGAACAGCGCGGTACACAGATATGGTTATGTGAATACGATGCTGCAAAAGTGGATCTGGAGTTGGTCACAGGCTAAACCAGACTGATGGTGTCACACTGTTGAAAAGAAGACAAGCATGCCGAGGGAAATAAACAATCCTGCTTTCCAGGAGGCACTTCTGGTACGGCCGCTGCATGCGGAGTCCCGTTGGGGTGCAGTGCCTCCAGAAGGGAGTGCAGCGGCTGGAAGAGGAGCAGAGGAATGCAACAGGGATGAGCAGAGATCTTGAAAGCAAGCCTTGCAAAGAGTGAAGGAATTGGAGCTGCTAAGTCAAAGACAGACTGGAATTAGAAATGCAGAAATACCTAAATGACTGCTGCAAGGAGGAAAGTATGGTCTGTATGCCTGCGATGGATCAGATAAGAAATAATGGGCTTAAATTTCAACAAGGAAGATTAAGGTTAGACATTAGGAAAAATGTGCCAGTAGGAAAGCTATCTTAAGAAGTGAGATAGAGCACTTGGGAATGTGCAGTCTGTTGCTGGAGGGCTTCCTCCTTGGGCTGGGCAAATGTCACTTGGTGTGTATCAGGAACAGGTCCTTTGAGCAGGTGAGTGGTCTGCCTGACCTCTCAAATCCCCTTCTGCAGCCTTCAGGTCTCTGTAAGGGTTTCAAACGCATCAGCCTCGTGCCCTGCCGGGGCTGCTGCAGGACGGGGCACGCGGAGGCGAGCAGCTGCTCATCGGCCTGCACGGGCGGGAGTGGGAGCTGGGCTTTGTCCCCGGACTTTGGCGTGGGCTCCGACTCCTCCCTGGGGTGCGGCCTGGCCTTCCCGCGCGCCCCTGTCCGCTAAACGCAGTCCCTTGAACTGGGTGCCCTTTGTAAGTACCGGCCTCCGTAAATTGAAGTAGATTTCAGGAAGTTTACAATATTAACAAGAAAAACAGAAGCAGCGTGAGAATGTGTCTTATGTTCTCTTCCAGTTTTGACATATCATTTTAACTAATAGAAATTTCAGTCATGTATAGCTGATATAAAGGAATATAATAATCCACAACAATATTTTGACTTTACAGTTATTGCAAAATTGACTCTCCAGCTTAGTTTCTAGTTGCATTTGAAATAGTTTTCTGAAAGGACGCAAAAGCAAACGGGTTTGATTTTCATTCATCTGTTTTTTTAAAATGAGGTTAAACCCATCCAGTGTTCGGAGCGTATTGCAAAGAAACAGGGAATAAATGTCTTCAGAAGGAAACCGACTATTTTCAGGAGTACTTCAGTGGAAGAGTTCTTGAGCCGAGAATAGCAGCAGCGATTGTGCTTTGGTAGTGAAGTGGCAGCAATTCTGAGAATGCAGCCAAGCCTTTAAAGAGACATCGGTCGTGTGCAGAAGGGTGAAACTGCTCAGATGAACACCTGACAAGAATTGCAACAGCAAATTTAAAACGTGCTCCATTTACTGCATAATTAATATGTATTTGGGGCAGATAGGAGGAGGAGGAGGAAGAGCAAGGAAGTGAGAAGGGGAAATAATTGTGAAGGAGTGTATTAGACGTGCTAGAAGTTTGTGTGTAAATTATCTTTTGAGATCTGTATATGTGCATTGATAGAAGTTCTCTACGTGTGTTGTCAGGATTTGTGATGATACTTAGGTCCTGAAAACGTCGAGCTGCCCCCCCTTCCCTTCGCACTCTGTGTGTTCATAGGTCTTAGAGAGAAGCAGCGCTCTCCAGCCGCGGTTGTTAAAGATGGTCCCCCTTCTGCGCCCGGCTCCGCGCCGCGTTGTTTGGGCAGTTCTTCTCTGCGTTTATAAACAACAGCGCCTTTGATTAATGCGCTCTCATGTTTGCCACTTAGGTCTTTTTTAGATCGAGGCAGGGAAGTCATTAAGGGCTTGGCAGCGCGCCAATATACATCTGGGACTTGGTCTGCCGCTCGCCCGCCAAGCGGCGGGAGCTGCCGGTGGGGCGGGCAGGAGGATGCCGGGCAGGAGGGTGCCGGTGGGGTGGGCAGGAGGATGCCAGTGGGGCGGGCAGGAGGATGCTGGGCAGGAGGATGCCGGGCAGGAGGGTGCCGGTGGGGTGGGCAGGAGGATGCCGGGCAGGAGGGTGCCGGTGGGGTGGGCAGGAGGATGCCAGGCAGGAGGACGCCGTGGGGCGGGCAGGAGGATGCCAGGCAGGAGGGTGCCAGTGGGGTGGGCAGGAGGACGCCAGGCAGGAGCTGCCGGTGGGGCGGGCAGGAGGATGCCGGGCAGGAGGGTGCCAGTGGGGTGGGCAGGAGGACGCCAGGCAGGAGCTGCTGGTGGGGTGGGCAGGAGGATGCCAGTGGGGCGGGCAGGAGGATGCCGGGCAGGAGGATGCCGGTGGGGCGGGCAGGAGGATGCCGGGCAGGAGGACGCCGTGGGGCGGGCAGGAGGACGCCGTGGGGCGGGCAGGAGGATGCCAGGCAGGAGGATGCTGTGGGGTGAGCAGGAGGACGCTGGGCAGGAGGACGCCGGGCAGGAGCTGGAGGACGCCGGGCAGCAGGCAGGAGCCGCTGCCCGTGCAGGCAGTCGGCAGCGCCCGCGTCTTCTCTTGGCTGACTTTCAAAAGCGGGAGAAAAGCAGCTAGGGTGCTAATTGTAGCTGGGTCCTGAAGTGAAAATGTTTTGTGACAGTTGAAAGAATTTAAAGAGGAAGGAAGATCGGTTTAGTGTCAGCTGCAATTAGATAATCAAAGCTTAAAAATCCTACTCTGTTGATACCTTCACCTCGAGTTAAGGAGCGGAGCGAGGGGAAGGGGGAGGAGGGCTGCGTGTGGAAAGGGCATTTCCATAGCCAGTGCAGCCGAGGCCCGACCGAGCTTGCAGGTTGTCTGGGCGCACGCTTGCACAGAGAGATTTTCTTGGCAGCTCTACAGGATGAGGCTCACACTGTACACAGCCGACATATTGAAGCCGAGAGCCCTGGAGAACGTAGATGCAGGAGTAGAAACAGCTCTGCACACAATGTAGCGTCTCCTAGGATGGTTGGGCGGCTCCTTTCTCCAGGTATTTTATTACCCATCAGCCCTTTTTAGAGCCAAAAAAAGAGAAAGTAACCCTAACCCTTAGAAAATAGCATCTGCTTCTGTTAAATCAATTTATTACATAACATTTCAGGGAGAGAGCAGCAGCACAGCGTCCTAAGCTTTTGGCTGCGTTTCAGGTTTGATAAAATGGCGTCTTCGCAGTGAGCTGCTTGCTAAAGATATGTTGCACTGAGCAGAAAAATGCAATTGTTTGGTGTTTTCTACTGCTGCTTTTGTTTGGGAGAGGTAGCGTTTAGTAGAATCTCTACTAATAATGAAAAATGTTGTTTATTTTTGCTTGTTTTCTTAATGCATTTAGAAGCTTTTAGCATCAGAGGAAAGGAACTACATTTTAATGTCGTAGTGCAGAAAATTAAAACGGGATAATAGGCTTTCCCACTTGTGTACTTAACTGTGGTTTAGTTTTAAAATAAATAAAGCTGCTTTATTCAATGCTTCCATCTCTTTTCTGTCTTTCCACATTATGTACGCTATTCAAGATTTCAGCTTCCTAACATCTATGAGACTTGTTGTAAGTTAGCTTCGTAAGTGGCTTCAAATAGGTGACAGTTTTCAAATTTGTCCTCAGCCTCAGACAGTGTATGCATAGAGCTGGATGTAGCAGGTAACCTGAAGTATTAGCACTACAATTCCCAGATTTTCTACTTTATTACGTTTTGTTCTTCAGAACAGATGCTTGTGTCATGTTTTCTTTTTCTTTTGTGAAATTAGCCTACATTTGATCTAGCGCTTAAAATGTTTCTGGCAATTCCTATTTAATTCAGATTTAGAGAAATTCATGTATAGCCTTTTAAAGATCTGCTCATGTTGAATTGAGAACTGTTTCTTTTGGGGGGGAGAAAGTAATTTGCCCTTTTTCCTTGCCTTCCTAGTCAGAATCACTAACCTTTGTGTGACAAGTGAAATCCCCAGCAGGACTGTCACTGGCCTTTGGGATTTTTCTCCCTTCTGCATGTCAGAGCAAAGAACAACATCGTCTGTAATCTGTCCTTTGGGCAGGACAGGACGAGGCAACGAATCTGGTTGTTGCTGTGCTGACTAACGTGAATTGAAAAATAAAACTAGTAATAAGAGAGGGAGTCGCTATTAGATCTGATTTAAAATTGGATGAGCAAAACTTATTAATAGTGTGGTTCTCAATAAAAGTTTATCCCAGGCTTTGCCATTTCGCACCTTCTCCGTATTTCGGTTCCTAAATCAGGTGAATGTTATATTATAGTTCAGGATGCGTAATCTTACCGCACAACACTCCAACTAATTACTGCAATGGAAGTCACAAGAATACAGTTACTTTTAACTCGGCTGAATAAAAATGAAAAGAAATATTATGGTAAATTACATTTTCAGAGGAGGATTGACGTTTTGGGTAAACTGCTGGTCCAGGCAAAGTATTTTGCTTTTCTAAGAAATGCATGCAACAGCTTCTCCCATTTCACTCTACTCATACTTTACATTTGTAATCTATGTAAACATTAAACTGATTTTGCAACTAATTATTCATATTCATTATCAAACACAGCCAAAAATGTTTCTATTTTTAATAAGTACTAAACTGAAGTTGGTGAAGTATGTTGGGTACAGTATGTAATAACACCAGCAATCTCCTCCCATCCCATTAAGGATATTATTTAAAAACAAAACCAAACCCTCACGCTTATTGGTAACACTGAGCAAAGCTGTGCATTTTTCAGGTAGCATGTATGATTGCAATTTGACAGAAGTTATGTTGTTTAAATCAATTTTGAGCTGTTATTCTTGGTATTAGATTAATTTTTCCTTCCTGATTGCTGAAGAAATGTTGTTCAAGGGAATCATATTTTATAAAAGATGCATAATTAAGGTTTTCAAATACAAAGTATTAATTTAAAAATCAACTTCACTTTGCAGTGTACCAGCACTGGGATTTGCTAACATAAAATACCTGGGGTTCCTGTTCCTGATGCTTTGTTTAAAATCTTTGCTCAGTTCAGAGGAAGGATAGAAATGCTTCTGGTGGACTGCACTGCCTTTATTCCTGATCTTTGCATAAATAAAGAGGAACTGATTCTTAAGAATTTTTAAATGGGTTTCCCATTTCAGTCTTAACAGCTTTGAAAATAAAATATTCGCAATTTCTATGAAAAGTTGGTTTCCTAGAAAGTTGGAGGAAATCGATGTGTTCAAAAATCACCTCAAACAAACAAACAGTTCTCTAGTTTTAATCATAGAAAATATGTTGCTTTCATTATTTTTCCCAAATGTTTAAAGTCGTTATGGATTAAGTAGGACTGTGTTACTAGTTATTTAATTTATAGGAATGAACTCCTTTTAGTCTAGAGAAAATGGAAAAATGTCTTTTGGTTATTTGCTTCTAGAGACAAGAATATAAAAAGTCCTCTTTTCAGCATCAGTTCTGTACTCAGACTCTGTTATGTTTGTCCAGCAGCGAAGTAAGAGGTTTTGCAACTTTCTTTTTATATTGAGAAATTATTTTTCATTCTCTTTATCTATCCTGTTTCTTACAAGTTTTATAGCAGCAGCTTTTGGTGTTCGAACCAATTGTTCCAGTAAATATTTGGACACTATGAAGTTACAGCACGTCTCTGGTTTTGCTCCTTTTTTTTTTGAACCTATGACTTGTGAAAGGGACGGGCGTCTACCCCAGGTACTCTGCTGCTCAAGAGGGGCCTTGCTTATGTTATGTCACCTAAAAAAATGCTTGTAATCCTATCAAAGTAACCACTTTCTGATTAGTCAGTGGTTACTGCTGAGGTCGTCATCAGTAAAAGGAACTATGGTACACGAAAGGGAGTAACTATGGAGTTGCGAACCCTTGAAAAGCAAAGGGGTTTGAGCTGCACGTGTGCTGCTTCCAAGCCGAACACACTTGCTGTGATACGGTCTGGAGCAGATGTGCTTATCCAAGCTGAGGCACTGGCCATCTTCTGCTTTTAACATGGTCATCTCTTGGTCTTCATAGTTCTCCCCCCTCGTAATTTTTTTTTTCCCTTCTTGTTTCTCCGACTGCTGTTCAAAATCCTGGTATCTTATTTAATGAACCATTTTGCTCCCTACTCTCAGGAATCTTTCTAAGCTGTTTTGTCATCTTCTCTTCCATTCCCACCCCTTCCCTTTACTTTCGGTCTCCTCAGTGCTCTCAAATTTGAGCAGTGCTTTAACCACCATCTTTGGGGGAGAAGAGAAGGAAAAAGAAATGATTAAACAAGCAGCTCCCTTTCATCTCATCTCGTTGGTCTTTGTGCCGTTTTTGTGAGTATTGAGAGGTCTTGCACTGCGCTCTTGATCCCTCTTCACAAACCTGCCCCGCGCAGGCACTCTTGCTTGCCTTGGGCAGCACCGTTGTTCTCCCAGGCACTTGCACATGCAGCTTAGGTTTCAGCTTTGACAAGACCCTTTTATTGCAACAATTATTTCAAGCTACTTTTAAATCTTTCTGTCATGTCTGAAATGTAGTGCCAAATCTCACCACCCACAGTGTTGAAAAAAAAACTCTGGCATAACTCCTCTGATTCCTTGGTTGCCTCAATTTCTTATCGTCTGGCCTGGGCTGCTGCTGCTTTTCCCCTTTGTTCATTCCTGCTCTGCTATGAATGCCGCTTGGCTCATTTTCCTGACCCTGTTGACCCTTTTAAAGTCATTTCACAGGCTTCCTTTCCCTTCCATGCCTTATCTGGAGTTCTGGTCTCTATTTAACACCTGTGTAGCAAACCTAGATTATCAGGTAAATATTCAACCTTCTTCCTTAGCGCTGTAATGTAACCAGGTGGCTTTGTCCAGGAATAACATGATGCTTTCTTCCTTTCTAGCCATTGCATGTAGGGGGGAGAATCCAGGTAAATCCAAGTGGCTCCTTTCGTCTTCTCTTTTGGATTTGTCATATACATGTCAATTATTTAGCTCTTTCTGTGAAAGGCTAGGCTTTTCTGGGCATCATGAGAAGACAGGTGATGAGCTAAGACTGTTTTCCCTTCCTTTCTCTAACATTTGTACTTTTGCTTCAATTGATTTAAATTAAAAAAACAAAACAAACAAAAAAAAACCAACAAAAAGCCCAACCAAAACCAAACCAAGATGGAGTCTGTCCTCGTTTAGTGTGTTGTTTCTTCATCTTGATAAATCTTCATGAGGCAACCAAGTAATCACCCCCCGTTCTTGAAAAGCTATAGGTGAAATGTGGGAATAAGACGACCTTGTCAAAGAGAGCTTTTTTTTATTCTCGGAACAATTTTTTTTTCAGTATTAGAACACCTCTAATTGGAGACAGTTAGAGGAGCTAATCACACCAAAATACTTGTGATTTAAATTAATGCATATTAGGCATCCACTGTTAACAGCTTATTTGGGAGATGTGTTGCATGCATCTTCCCCACAAAATATTATTCTTATTCAAATAATAAAAAAGAAAAGTCATGTTTCTGCAGATTTACAGCAAGTAAAAATAATTGACTTCCAAAACTTTTAAATTACGTATATGCAGTTTTCTTCCTTATTTAGACAACCAGTTAAGAGGAGCTGTTCTGGAGATCGTCTCTAGCACATATCCCTAGGATCAGACTGAATTACTTGCTATAAAATTCCCATCAAAAGAAACTGAAAGGAGTAATCTCTACTAAAAATCGTATAGAGAGCAATCAGGATGGGAAGTAAATGCAAAGACTTGAACTACGCTTGAGTTCTTAGCATGAGAAGCGTTGTGTTTTCCAGTTTAACTTTGTACCCTGGCAAGCAATTAGATGCTCAAGACCTGTTGTTTAGTTTTTTGGATTAGCATCTATGTTTAAGGACGTGGGCGGTGCTCTGAAAAGACTGTCTTCTGAGTATCTGCACAGCATAGCGCTGATTTTCATTGGTTCGGGGGAGAAAAGGGACTGTATGTGCAAGCGCAAAAGAATGTTTAAACCACATGTAAATCCTTTAAGAGCTAAGTTTCTTGACAAAACTTCCTGTTACTTAGAAATACTTGAGTTCTCTGCTGAAATGTAAGTTACAGCAGTGGTGTTTAAATGTATAATTGACACTGAATAGTAAAGGTGGCTGCGCGTACTTGTTCCTTTATTTACAAGAAGGGCTGAAAACCTAAATGCAGTATGAATTCAGTGTGTTGAGTGTGATGTGGGTGTGTATGTAGTATCTAATGGCAGGCAGACATTCTACATTTTTTTTTTATTGGATGCTCTTTCTTTATGTTTCTCTGAAGAATGAGAATTGAGTCAAAATAAATGGTAAGTCTGCTAGATAGTCTTTTGTGTTTTTTCCAAATTTGCTTAGTGTATTTGCTATCCTTATTGTCTGCTTATTATTTTTACTAGTATACTAAGGGATACAAAACACTTTTGTTGCTCTGTTCTAACACTGAATTGTGCCATTATTTTAATTGAGAGTTTGGCCAGATTTAAAAAACCTGAATATGAGCATTGTGCTTTATTGTAGTGAGGAAAATTACTGTTATGTCAGAGAATGTACTCTAAATTTTAGCGGAACGCACTGTTGTAACTATCAACGTAAAATAGTAGTTAATAGAGGGCTTTTGCAGTGCTTGAACAGCGGACTCATTTTTAACCTTATTGGATCCTTTCAGATCTCAGCCACAGTGGATTGGGAGACCATTATGAGAATTCCCACTGGGGACAGCAGCCCGCTTTCAGGAGTGAAGGCAACTGCAGCTGGGATAAAGTGATAATAGACAGGACTGACAAGGAAGCGTGGCCTTCCATTACCGGAGCCGAGACTGAGTCTGCCTCAGAATGTACTACAGACACTGACTCTGCCTCCAACTGTGGCTCGGAGAACAGTAGCATGGCTACAGGGAGTGCCCAAGGCAACTTCACTGGACATACAAAGAAAACTAATGGCAATAATGGCGCCAACGGAGCACTCGTCCAAAGCACTTCTAACCAGAGTGCCCTTGGAGCTGGCGGAGCAAACGGTAACGGCGGCTCGGCCAGAGTGTGGGGCGTGGCTGCGGGCTCCAGCTCTGGCCTAGCTCACTGCTCTGCCAGCGGTGGGGATGGAAAGATGGACAACATGATGGGAGATGGTAGAAGTCAGAACTGCTGGGGTGCTTCCAACTCAAATGCTGGCATTAATCTTAACCTTAACCCTAATGCCAATCCAGCTGCCTGGCCTGTACTTGGACATGAAGGAACTGTGGGAGCAGGCAACCCTTCCAGTATTTGCAGTCCAGTCAGTGCCATAGGTCAGAACATGGGCAACCAGAATGGGAACCCAACAGGCACCTTAGGTGCTTGGGGAAACTTGCTGCCTCAAGAGAGCACAGAACCACAAACGTCCACTTCTCAGAATGTGTCTTTCAGCGTACAACCTCAGAACCTTAACACTGATGGACCAAATAACACTAACCCCATGAACTCTTCACCAAACCCTATCAATGCAATGCAGACAAATGGACTGCCGAACTGGGGAATGGCTGTTGGTATGGGGGCCATCATCCCGCCCCACCTGCAAGGCCTTCCTGGTGCTAACGGAACATCAGTTTCTCAAGTCAGCGGGGGCAGTGGTGAAGGAATGGGCAGTTCAGTGTGGGGGATGTCCCCAGGTAATCCTGCCACAGGAAACAGCAATTCTGGGTTCAGTCAGGGGAATGGAGACACTGTGAACTCAGCATTAAGTGCTAAACAAAATGGATCCAGCAGTGCTGTGCAAAAGGAAGGAAACGGAGCGAGCGCGTGGGATTCGGGGCCTCCTTCTGGCCCTGGGGTACTAGCGTGGGGCAGGGGCGGTGGCAACAGCGGTGTTGGTAGTGTGCATTCTGGAGCTTGGGGCCACCCCAACCGTAACACCAGTAACGGTGTGAACGGTGAATGGGGCAAGCCCCCAAACCAGCATTCCAATAGCGACATCAATGGGAAAGGATCAACAGGGTGGGATAGCTCTAGCGTTACCAGTCCGAATCCTGCCATGCAGCAGGGCAATGAACAAATAAACTCTTGGGCCAAAGCTGCAGCATCTGGCACCACAGCTAGCGAAGGAAGCAACGACAGCGGTGGCAGTCAAAACGAAGGCAGTACTGGGAGGGAGGGAGCTGGAGAGGGCAGGAGGAGAGACAAAGGGATGATAGACCAAGGGCAAGTTCAGTTGCCAAGAAATGACCTTGACCCCAGGGTCCTGTCCAATACGGGGTGGGGACAGACCCCTGTAAAGCAAAACACTGCCTGGGAATTTGAAGAGTCCCCAAGGTCTGAACGAAAGAATGACAATGGAACAGAGGCCTGGGGCTGTGCAGCTACTCAATCTTCAAACTCAGGGGGGAAGAACGATGGGTCCATCATGAACAGTACAAATACCTCTTCAGTATCTGGGTGGGTCAACTCTCCACCGGCAGCTGTTCCAACAAATACAGGTTGGGGAGACAATAACAACAAAGCACCAAATGGCCCAGGGGGATGGGGAGAGTCAGCAAGCTCTACTACTGTTAATAATGCTGCTGCTGCCAAAAGCGGCCACGCTTGGAGTGGGACCGCAAATCAGGAGGACAAATCACCTACCTGGGGTGAACCTCAGAAACCCAAATCTCAAAACTGGGGAGATGGACAGAAATCAAATCCAAGCTGGACTTCAGGAGGTGGAGACTGGACAGATTCATCGTCTGTTCCTGGACACTTGGGTGATGGGAAGAAGAATGGATCTGGATGGGATTCTGACAATAGATCAGGGTCCAGTTGGAATGATTCCACAAGGTCTGGGACCAGTGGTTGGGGAAATGGCACAAACAGCAAGGCTAATACAGGTACAAGTTGGGGGGAATCTTTAAAGCCAGGCCCCCAGCAAAATTGGGCTAATAAACCCCAGGACAACAATGTGAGTAACTGGGGAGGAGCTGCTTCTGTAAAACAGACGGGGTCAGGGTGGGTTGGTGGGCCAGTGCCAGCCAAACAAAAAGAGAACTGTGAGGCAACTGGCTGGGAAGAGCCATCTCCACCGTCCATTCGTCGCAAGATGGAAATCGATGATGGTACCTCAGCTTGGGGCGACCCAAATTACAACAACAACAAGACTGTAAACATGTGGGATAGAAATAATCCTATAATTCAGAGCAGTACCACAACCAACACCACCACCACTAGCACCATTATCAACACGAATATGGTTGAACCTCAGCCATCGCACCAGTCAAGTGCCCAGCCGAACCGGTCCCCGCTGCTTGGTCCAGGTATGAAAATAGTTTTATAAAATACTTTATAGCAGTACCGATTACTGAATGCTGTCTGGCCTGATCAGTGTGTAGTTACACATTAAAGATAGAAATCCTGTATTTATGTCATAGAATAAGTTTATTCATTTACTCCGAAGCAGTGTTAACTTCTTGTCGTGAGGACAGAACCCACGGAAGCTGACGCGCAAGCTTCCGAAGTCCAAGTGGAAGTAAGAAAGGCTTGAAACAGCATGGGGTCAATAACGCGCTGGGTCCTGCGGCTGGTTGTCCGTATTGATTTTG
Organism: Theristicus caerulescens; assembly: GCA_020745775.1. NCBI lineage: Eukaryota > Metazoa > Chordata > Aves > Pelecaniformes > Threskiornithidae > Theristicus > Theristicus caerulescens. The sequence goes on from CM036571.1 coordinate 708,653, forward strand.
TCAGCTCTTCCACAGTTCCATAGCACCTTCTTTTAATTCCGCCATTGGAGAGTTTGGGGCCCTTTTGCTAACCTTTTTTCTCTCACTTGTCTTCCGTTACCATTGCTCAGTCTTTGTTCTTGTTTAGACACGATGCATCTGTTTCTTTTCTGCAAACCGTATCTCTTGGCAACAGATGTTTTTTAACGGTTGCATGAATCTAGGCTGTTGCTGTTTCTCTGTCTTCTGTTTGTTGTCTTTCATGAAGAAACGGTTCTCGTCCATACTTCAGGTCTCCAGCATGGGTAGTATCCTGGACTTTTATGTGATTCTCGTAAAGCTGGATTGGTTAAAGATGTTAATATTCAAGGTGGCTGGGAAACGTTATTTTAACCTCAGCTGTGTTCCAAAGACAAGTTTTTAGGCATCTAGGAATTTTTCTAATCAAAGACAAGGTACTGTTGCAGACAAGCAGCAAGGAATAAAAATGGGGAAAATATTAGAAAAATGCTTAGGGGAGAGGTATTTAAATGAAAGTTACTAGCAGCCCTGCTCCATATCATGACCACAGACTTTGCAAAATGAATCTGATCTTGCAGTGCCCTTTGAAATTCTTCATCTGATTTTTGTTTCCAAGTTTTTGTTTCGTCTTCGTAATGCCTAAATATTGACTTTTTCTCCAAGTGGGATTTGTTCTACTTCTCTTATTTCCATCATTTTTCTCTTTGATGTTTTGAAATAATTCAAACTTACTGTAATGTCTGTGTAAAAATAGTCTCATGTTTCCTACTCTAGTCAAATATTTTAACAGTTGAGAGTCTCTATTTTAATAAAATAACGTGTGTTCCAGAAGGAGAAATCTTTAAATAGGTTTTGCTTGGTCAGTCCAACATACGTGATCTATAATTCGTTTACTTTAAACTTTTCATCCATATTTAAAACTTTACCCACGAAACTGACAATTCAAATTCCTGAATTGTAGTGGAGATATCACGAGAGTGGGTTTTTGGTTGGTTTGGGGGCGGGGGTTTGGGAGTTTGGTTTTTTGTTGTTTTTGTTTGTTTTTTTTTTCCATTAAGCTGATTTTTGGGTGATTAAATCTGTGCTTGTAAAACTGTTCATACACAGCAATGTATTGTTAATGCTATTCAAATAATCTAACGGCTTGCAGAGGAAAACGTACTGTTCTGGGTCCTTCAGACTTTGAAAATGGAATTTAAAAACTGGTGTTAATCTGCAGTGATTCCCCTGGAGAATAGATGGTGGCAAAGGAAGCGTTTCTTTGGAGTAGTATGTTTATGCAGGCAGTAACTGCTGGTGAACTTGTAACCGTCCGCTCACGCTACCACATGGCGGGGTTAACACCACGGTGGTGTGCCTCTTGCAGAAATGTGCATTAGAATGGTTGTAAGATAGTAAAGCAAAAGCAGCTCTCAGAATATACTTAAGACAGCACGCCAGAAAGATGATAAACTGAGGGATAGTGAAGGCAATTTAAAATACAGTTCTGAATTAAAATTTAGATCAAGTATTGAGGGCGTAAGTTAGGCCTTTTGTTGTGCATTTTTGCTTGCATACGCTTACAGTCGTGTACATAGGTACAGATATAAAGACCAACATGGAAATATTTTGAAAGATTGTTGTCTAATCTGCCAGTGGAAGCTGTGAGCAGGCCCCTGGGCCTTTGTGTGTTATGCCCGTCTTTACTTTTGACGGTGCCCGAGAGGGGATAGTCTTGTGCTTGTCTTACACAGAGGGAGCAAAAAATGTAATTTAAAATGATCCTATTAGTTTCCCCATTCAGAGTGCAGAAGACCTGTTCTTAACACGGCGTGTAGCACGTACAGCTGTAAAGCAATATCCTGATGGTCTTTGTGGAAATCTACACAGACTGAAACCATCTACGGATCCTGTCCCACCTGGGACAGCTAAAGGAGGAGAAGCAAGTAGTGAGCAGCTTTCCTGTGGCACAGATGTGGGCTTGCAGTTTGTTGTCGTGCTGTTAAACCTTATTTTTTCCTACTCCAATTCCCTGTCCCGTCGGTTATGCGTTTCCAGCCCCTACAGTAAGGGAGACAAGAATCCTGTAGCCAGGAGACTTCTGTAATCCACAGCCAGCTTTCATCCAACAACAGTTTTCCATGTACAGTATTTCCATACAAAACATGATTGAGTAATTAAAGGTTGTGCCACAGGGCACAGGTTAAGTGCTCATGTAAAACCTTACAACACTTGAACTAAGTCGTTATCACTGGCGTGTTGTCTTCTGCATGGGTCATGATGTGCTTTGCCAATCATTTTTATGATTCCCTCTTATTCAGGGAATATCATGAATAAGGAATCGTGGATTCTGTTCCTGTATAAGCAGGGAAGCGTGGCGTAGCTGTAAGATGGCACAGTCACGTATCCTGAAAGCAAAGAAGTGGATTTTAGTTTTACTGTACAGCACTAGTTAACGGTTCACAAAGGAGCAGCAGTCCCTTTTGGGTTTTAAGTTTATGCTGTATTAGTTTAGAAATGGAGGCCAAGTTACAGTCTTGTTATTCAAGTTGTCACCCATCCCCAGAAGTTCTCAAAATTCTTTGAATACAGAACTTAAAAGCTGTTGATGGGAAGCAGATGTTGGTACACACTTGGTGAAAATGCGTAATGCTCTAAGCAGTTTCTTTTTCTATTGGGGGGAAAAAAAAGGATAGATACTGTGATAACCGTAGTCCTTTCTGGTTATAGGAGCTTGCTTCCAAACCACTGGTGAGTTATTTCGAAAGACGAGCAGAAAGCTAGTGGGTTTGATTTTGATTCAAACTTGGGCATAATTCTTACCAGCACTTTTAACTCTCGCAACTTTGATAAAAGGGGAATAAGAAGTGAGAAAAGGTTTTGCAAACAGGGATGATTAAAAGAGAGATTTCTGGATCCCGAACAGCACCAGATCCTTCCTCCCAGTGCTGAGGAGTGGGCTCGGTGCTTTCCTGTTCCCGATAGCAAGGCAGAGGCCTCCAGCTGAGAAAAGAAACAACAAAAGATAACATAGGCTTCCCTATGGAGATTTTAGGTTGAAAATTAGGGTCTTTGTGGTTCCTAGAGAGTAATGAGCTTAAATTTTAAAAATCTGAACCCGGTCTAAATTCTGAAAGCTCTGAACCCCTCTCTGTTCCTTTTATAATCCAGTGCCTTGTCTCAGTGGCGACTTATGTCATGCACAGCATGTAGTTTATGTGCAACAGAGAACGCAAGCGATGCGTTTTCCTTACTTTGAACTTTCATCGGAGTAGATTTGAAACCAGATCAGTTTTGAGCTCCTTTAGGATGCTCATGTGTAAAAACCTAAAGTCCTGTTACGGGTGCTCAGCCCTCTACCAGCCGGGTTCTGGGGGACAGCCAGGGGATACCGAGAAACCTGCCCTCTATTTTCACACAAGGTTGAAAGCCAAATTAGAGCTTCCCTAATGCTGAGCAATGTGAGAAGGCATGGAGCTCCACCACGTGAACTGGAAAATACTGAAAATGTGAATACCTGAAAGGTTAAGGGTTACAGGTGACTTAAAAATGTCTATAAAACCCCCCCCCCTTTACACACACACTCCCCAATAGCTTATTTCTTTTCTATTGTTAGCAGATTAACTAGTGATTATTTAGTAAATCTCATTTTTCTACCTAATTTCTTCCTTTTTCATCTACATAAGGTTCTAATATGTTGGTTTGCCTGTATTGTAGTCATACGCTCTGGTATTTATCACGGACCAAACAACTTCAAGGAAAACAGTTTCTGCCATCCAAATGGCTATAGGGTTATTTTGAGGGAAAACAACTGCATCCTGCCACAGCTTAGTTAACATTTCACTTTCCCTTGAGGATTTCCTGTTGGCTGTGGCCCAATGTTAATTATGTTTTTATTTCTATAAAACAAAGCTCTGCCAATGTGTCCATGTTTATTACTCACTGTGATCTTTTTGTTTCTTGCAATTCTAACAGTGTTTAAAAACTTCAGTATTAAAACCTCACTTTCTTGCCAAAGAAGCCTTTCACGGAGCTCATTCTGTTGCAAAACAGCATTCGTGCAGATCTGGGCGGTTTTTAAGGCGTGGAGCTTTTTCTCAGCAAAGCCTACATGCATATTATTTTCATAGAGCAGATAGTTTTCTCTGAGCAGAAGTTTTGAAAACATGAGGCAGGTTCAGATTTTGAGACCACTGTGAAGGTGTTTCCCTTCCAAACAGCTGTGCGAAGGAACGTGAAAGTAGCTTCTTGCGCTCGTTCGGCCCCGCGCAACGCCGTTTGTGAGCCGCCGTCAGCGCCAGGTACGGACAGCACTGGCGGGCGGCGCTGCCGGGGGCGGGCTCCTGGGGCTGCGGGCTCCTGGAACCAATACCCACCCGCGTCTGTCGCAAATACAAGAATACTGGGTTATTTTAAAAATTGAGGAACGACCTTGTTTAAGAAAGAGTCCTTTGGAGGATACAAAGTAAATTCCTCCTTTCACCTGTGGAATTCTGCATCATTCATTCAAAAATGTAACTTTATTCACCTTTTTAAGTTTCTAAAATAGAGTCATACGAAGTCATAAAAAGGTAGCAGAGAGACAGTAAGACAGCGGGTATTTAACACAGAGGGGGAAACAGGTTCATAATTGAGAAGTACTCAGGTTAATTTCTGCAGTGCACAAGTTATTTCTCCAGCAGCCTTCAGGTTTTATTTACTAATTTCCTGCACTTAATTTGATATGTTAAGATAGTTTTGAAAACTCCTAGTTGATGCATTTTGTTTGCTTTTAGGTACTTGCAAGTATTCTCTGTTAGTAAAGGCTGGCTCCCTCATTACTTGTAATCCCGTGTTATTTACTGCTCAGCGCATTTAGAGCACTTAACTCAAAATAACTTGGACGTTACACATCTGTGGTCTTTTATCGATGCTGTTTAATTTATAGTAAAGAGCAACAGAAGGACCAGGTCTTTTGAATTTTTATTCTACAACCCAGCACACTCTGCCTTTTCAATATATGAATTGTGGTTTAAGGTTGATTTCGTAAATGGAATTAGTTTCCATTAGTTCCATGAACTCAGGGAAGGATTAGTATTCTGCACTCTCTGTATTTGTCTTCTGGTTGGTGCTTTAGAGATGTTTTGTTTTCTGTTTCATTTGCCTGCAGTTAATCTTTTTCACATGCCAGTATGATTAAGTACATGCAGTTGTCTGACAAGGTTGCCTCCTGAGTAGTGAGGCAGAAATTCAGATGAAGCGTTCCGTAAATAAAGTTGGCTTAAAGACACAAGCAGAAAGCTTGAATGAGTATTTTAGGTGCAACACCAAGGAAGTTGTTGTGTTAAGTAGAGGTTCATTTGTATACATACATGTGTGTGTCTGCGAGTCTGTCTTCTGTGCACACTTTAAACCAACCAGAAATTTAAGATACGTCGACAGAGCTTACAACACAGCATTGTTGTTTCAGATGGAAATCAGTTTAATGAAACTGTGAAATTTTGGGTTGTTTCAGGAGTATGTTTTAAAACACAATGAATCTTGCTGGTAGTGAAGGAGCTTTATTAAGCTGCGTGTTCCTGAACATGTAGGCTTAGTTTGGATATGTTTTATGTCATATGCACTTTTATCAGTGTCCAAGAGAACTGCAGTTGCTCTAAGAAATAGAGCCTAAAATCAATCTGTAGTACAGTAACAGTGGAGCGGCGGACGGGCAGGTATGAGCCCATCTATTTGACAGGAGCTGTTTTCTCCGCCAGCCGGTGTCTGAGTTGTTCTTGGCGATGTCTGTTGCCTGCAAGTTCTAGTAAGAGAAGTTCTGTTGAAATCAGTAAGTTCTGCAAAGATGTGTTGCTCACTGAAACACCATTGCTTAGGTAGTTTAATGTATTTCAATGTTCTCTTAAGTAAAGTTCTTTTGTGGCAACTTCCTTGCCGTTGTCTACCTACTCCAGGTGTCAGTTTGTGTAGAAAATGTTATATTTCTGCTCTTTGAAACCTTTCCAGAGTATTTTTACAGATAGCATTGGGAAGCAAAAAAGGAATAGTGCTGCAGCGAAGTAGGCATTTAGTCCCTAAATTATAAAAATCGGCTGAAACCAGAAATTACACTCTTTTTTGGGTAGGAGCAAAACCAAGTTTCTTTCTTACCAGATCTGGTTCCATGTGAGCTGCCAGAAGTTACAGATTTAGCAGGGCAATAGTTGATGGAAATAAAGTACCCGGACTTAATAATATTCATCTCCAGTGAAAAGAGAACAATTTCCTGAATTAGCAGTCTAATTAACAGTGGAAGTTTTAAGCAGACTGAATTCTGCAATACTTGTTAAGATCTCGGTTGTCATGTAATGGAATGCTTTTTGTTATAATTGTAGAAAAATAGGTTAATACCAGGTGTATGTAAAAACTTTGGTTTCTTGCCTGTTGTATATTTTTAAAAAGTACCTTGAACTCCATCTATGATCCAGATCGGTCTCTTCAGAAAAAAACTTTTTTTAAGAGGTAATGGTCATTTTAAATTCAATTTACACTTTTGCTGTATTGGTCAGCGTTGCTCTTTAGGACTCAGAAGCTATATGGCTGTTCCTGGCACGTTCAACTTCACTGCTAAAATTGGTGTCCTGTGGATTTAAGCGCATTACATTCAAGCCAAGCCAGACTAAGACTGTTTCTTTATAATAGCTTACGTCTCTCAGTGAGTTAAAATAATACTCTGTAGGAAAACAGTGACTTCTACCTGCCACTCCTCATGATTTGACTATAGATTCTAATTGCAGTCTTGTCTAGTTCTCCTTAAAAATCGTATTTATTATAATGTAGAGGCTCAGTGATGAAGGGGTACGTAGGGAACACAGTCAACCACGAGCTGCAATAAAAGCTTTAAGGAATGCATACACCATATATACGTTAAAAAGTGGTAACAAACCAGTACCATCTTACTTGTATGGCATGAGAAAAGAGATTTGATAATTTGTAAATAGTTACAAGGGAATTAAAATAGCTTAAAATCCTTCAGCGAAGCAAAGCCCAGCTGGGTTTGGTCCTGGTCTCCCGGCGCTCGCACGCTGCGCACTGCCCGAGCCCTGCTGGCTCTGCCCTGGGAGGTCGCGCTGGAAGCCCCGGCTCCCGGGCCCAGGGCTGTGCTGCGCGGCAGCCTGGCTGCTCCTGGCTGCGCTGGGCAGTGCTCCTGTCCTGACAGCTTGGCGTTAGTGTTCAATTAGAAAAAGACTTTTGAGACCAAATCAAACGAATTTTTTTTTATATGCTCAATTAGAATCACTGTGTCTACTTACTGGTTCATGCTCTTTCCAGACAATCACTTTAATAAAATGTCCATCCTTGAAATTATTGACAAAAGAAACCTTTCCTCTCGTCACTGTTCTTTTCTCCTTCCCCTTGCTTCAGCAGGCTGGGGAGAAATGCCTACTGTCCACACAAAGACCGAAGCTTCTTGGGGAGAGCCGTCATCCCCTTCTGCTGCAGTTGATAATGGCACTTCGGCATGGGGGAAGCCCCCCAGCAGTGGTACAGGGTGGGGAGATAATCCTGCCGAGTCGGCAGGGACCTACGGAAGAACAAACGCTCCAGCTGCTGCCCCAGCACTGTGCAAACCAGGTACGTGCGTAGGCGCCGCTGTCCTAAGAGGCTGGCGGAAAAAGACAAAGGGTGTTTGCTTCTGGCAGTATTTTTAAACAGCACTAGTGGTTTTCTGTGCATTTAAATCTTAATGTTATTCTTAAAACTCCATTAGCTGTCTCAAAACGTTGATATTCCAGATAACAAAATTCATATGAAAATATGAATATAGTGCATTGATACAGTAAATTCAAAGGTATTCCTTAGAGTATTTTTGCGTACTTTGACAGTAGTATAAATTGTAGAGATGCAGGAAACCATAAAGCTGCAGAAGAATGTGAAACAGTTCTTATCCCTCGCTGCCTAAAAGAACCCTGTACTGGGATGAGAAGCAGCTGAGCTCAGTCAAGGTAGGATTGATTTTGGTAGGAAAAGAAACACTTGAGAATGACTAGTCATAACTTCTCCATTCGGTTAAACTGAGGGAGTGGGTGTCTTCTTCAGCTGTTAAAACTGTTCACAGGTTCAGGAACATCCTGAACTCTTTACTGCTTCACGATTCCTAACTAATGTAGTTTGATAAAAGTTCTCCATCTCTAAATGCCCTGGTGGCTACAATGCTTGTTTTAGACTTCTCTTTTGGCTGTGGTAGTCTTTAAGCTTCACTCCTGCAAAATACTATACTGAGAGAGAGATAGAAGGCCCAGAAAACCTGAACAGAGGAGTGAGAGATCTTAATATGAGTAATCTCAGCTTTAAACAGAGTAAACAGAATAAAACGGAACGAGGTGACGCCACCTCATCACTTAATATAAAGTGTTCCCTGCGGCCCTCGTGCTCCTTTCGGATCCCGTTCTTCTGAGATGGGAATGAGTTTCTGACCGTTAGTGACCTCGAAATTCGGTTTTGTTCATCGGCAGAATGTGGCAGCTAAAATGGTGAGATTCATTGAAAGCAAAATAGCACTTAACAAGTGTGTGGTCATACTTTTGGTTCCTTGCTCCTAGGAGACCAAAATGACCATGACCACAGATCTTGTTCAGGAAAAAGCAAGACTTGCTGTTGCTGGATTTTTTTCTTCTATGAAGTATTTGGAGAACTTTTTTTTTTTTTTTTTTTTTTTGCTAGGTTCAAAGAAGGAGTCCTTATCACTTAATGCCAATTAAGCCACTTGATGAACCTCTGTATCTCTTGAAAATACTCAAATGTTAGCATACTGGATATGGCATAAAAGGAAGTTGAATCTGATTTTTCTTCTCCCTCTTTCCTTTCCCTCCAGCTTCAAAATCTATGCAAGAAGGCTGGGGCAGTGGTGGGGATGAAGTGAATCTCAGTACTAGTCAGTGGGAAGATGAAGAAGGAGATATGTGGAATAATACTGCTTCGCAAGAGAGCAGCTCCTCCTGTAATTCCTGGGGGAACGCCCCGAAGAAAGGACTTCAAAAGGTAAGACAAAAATAAAGATACTCTCTGGAAAAGAGTGGAATTAGTATAACGTTTCTAGAATAAGTTGTCACAAATTTTCTGTTGCATTACAACTGAACTCTGAAATTAGACCTCTGACACCTGAACACAAACACAGCTTGCCACTACAGTGGTTCAAGTACAGCCTACCTTGTATCCAGGGGAAAATGGGAGATGGCAGGTGCTTTGGGAGTTTTGTTGTTGTTGCTTTTGTTCTCTCTAAGTTCTATAAGCTTCCATGTATACTGCAGAAATGATAATGTATTAACGGAAACAGAAAAAGTGTTAAGGGGGCTTTCATACACTTTCTGTCGTGGTAGAGAACAAACAGTTTGTGATGAAGTGGTTCAGCCAAAAATACCTATTTCCTATTTGTGAGGAACAAACAGATCATTTCAAGGTCTGTACTGGTATGAGAACAAAGCAAATTTGTGTTAATGCCAGACTCAACCAAGAATATAGACAATTATGTTAGTCCAAGTTTTCCATTGCACAGTCTTTATTTCAGGACAAGGCCAGGCTGTAACTTAAAGGAATTGGGAATGCGTTTAGCCAGTTTGTTTGTTATTCCATTAGCCAACAGTTAGGCCAGTGATTTGATCAAGTATGGTTGTTTCTTGTACTGTCCGCAGCCCAAAACAAATCCACGCTTGTCCCTTGGTACTTTCTGGAGAACTGAAAGGAAGAGACTTCTTAAGGATTTTGTGATAGAAAAGCTGCACAGAGATCTTTTAAAGGTGTTTATCTAGATGCTCTTGTTTGTTTTTAAGAAAATACACTGAGTAACATTCTTAACTTCAAGGTTGCAAACTCGGTTTTGGGAATGTTTTTCAGGAAGTGTTGTACTATTTCAGAATCTTTGATTTCATTATGTTTTTCTGCCAAGGATTAAAATGAAATACGTAAATTCAAAGGTGGCTTTAATTCAGTGGTCGGCAAATCAAATACTAAATAGTTACACTGAACACCTATTCAGCTGAGATAAAATTTGTACGCTTTGTGGGGGAAGAGAATGGTAGTTACATTGTTCGGAGGGTTCTTCAATACTTTCTAAATTAATGTACTAATATATCTTTCAGTAGCATGTGTTATTAATAAGAAAAACTTACCATGTATTTTATGTACATCTCACTGGTATGAATATGGGAACCAGACCATTAACGGAATCTCCCATTTATTTACTAAGGGCATGAAGACATCTAGCAAGCAAGATGAGGCCTGGATCATGAACCGTCTGATAAAACAGCTCACAGACATGGGCTTCCCTGTGAGTAGTGTTCTTAGCTAGCACACCTGTGGCTTAGCTTTTGTAGCTTGTAGTTCTGACTTTCGATGTTGCAGACTGTAGCTACAAAAAGATCTTCAGTCTCTCCCTCAGGTCGGGAAGTAGTGCTGTTACCTGCATTTAGACATTTACTCTAATTTCAGGAATCTACTGTAAGCTAGCAGAGTGCTCTCTGAGGTTACTTGATGATATACATTGCGTGATGACATTTATAGATCTTTTGAAGTTCAGAGTTTTATAACAATAGGTGTTACTTTGGACTTCAGTAATAATTCCACTCCTGTTCCCTTTTCTTACTAAACAGGTGAAATTAGAGTATAGCTGGGTTTTTTAGAGAAAGGCATATCAGAATGATATTTAAGTTGTCCATAGAAAACAGGAAGAAATTGAAATAGAACAGTATGATTTGACCTTGTAGAACTGGTACTTGACAAACTGACTGAAACTAACTGAATTGTTGTGGGAATGAGTAAAATCAGGAAAAAAACGTGTGAAGACATTATTTGTGCTGCTGAGTAAATATTAGATCCAGTATTTGAGACATACCTGTTTTCTCAGTTTGCTTTGAAATCATATAAGCATAATTACTTTTTCTCTTAACGTAATCTGTACTTTTGACAGAGAGAGCCAGCAGAAGAGGCCTTGAAGAGCAACAATATGAATCTCGATCAGGCCATGAGTAAGTATCTGTGTAACTAAATTTTTTTTTTCTTTAAAGCAACACGGGAACCATTCATGATTCTGAGAGTGTGATCTTATCCAGATGTATTTGATAATATTTATTTTCTTGCTTTTGTTTTTATAAGCAAGACCTACTTCTCTGAACTACTGTTGGCAAATTCACTGTCTTTGCATCACTTTCAATACATTTCCCCTTTCTTTGAAGGTGCTCTGCTGGAAAAGAAGGTGGAAATGGACAAGCGTGGAATGGGAGTGACCGACTATAATGGAATGGTCACCAAACCCCTTGGCTGCCGCCCACCACCAATCTCCAAAGAGTCTTCCATGGACCGCCCCACCTTCCTTGACAAGGTAAGTTCAGAATATGAATGTGATTTACAAGTCAAAACTGTACACAGTATAGAACTACTGATGATTTCTGCTGCCTGTTTAGAAAGCTGTAGAGAGAAATGTGACAGATAATTACATATTGCTTTATTATTTTTCTTCTCTTTTTTAATCTTGTGGGGAATTTAGTCCTTGTGGAAAGGACCAATGATTTGATTCCCACATAGAAATAAACAATGGTCATCCTCAGTGTTACACCTGAAATGAAAACCTACTAAGGAATCAGTAATGCAATGGAACTAGAAATGGGAAAAACAAAGAAATGGAGCGCAGAAAGCCTTTCACTCTGTCAGAGTCCGGAGAGTCGGTGACCCTTGCCCAAAGTAACGATCAGGCAGGACCAAGGCCAAAATCTTCAAGAATTAGACTCCTAATTCCTGTTTTAGTTTTGAGCCCCCTATAGATTTCAGTGAAAGCTCAGTACTTAAATAGGAATGAGGAGCTGAGGTATTTTTGTTAAGTCAAAGAGCAGACACACACAGTCATAAATAGCTTCTCCGATGAGCTTCCTTTTCTGTGATCACGTATGACACGTTTTCCAGCACCATTTAATGACTGAGAAGGCTCCAGAAGTTCCTGGTGTCCAAGATTCAAAGTGCCTAAAAAAAAGGATGTAGGGAAAAGCACAGCCAGATCTTCAGTAGGAAATGAGATTTACAACCTGACACAAAGTCCTACAAAGAGACCCACCAAATCACCTCAGAATCTCCCTGAAAATTATTAATAAGGAAAGAACAGTCTCTGGTGGCATTCTTTATTCCACAGGTTATTTGCAATGTTCACAAAGATGGGTGGGGTGGGGTGGGGGGTGTTCGGAATGCAGAAATCAATAGTTTTCACAAACTGTGCTGAAACCAATTCATTTTACATAAGCTGTTTACAGGATGAGAGTAATGATATCTAATCTTGTTAACACAGACTGTATTAAAAACTCTACTGACCCCGAATAACCATTATCTTTCCAGTCTTCCACTCTGTGTTTTCTTATAGTCTTAACTATAGCGTTATCCTTAAAGTTATGGTTTGTGTTGTGACAGATTCCCAGGTGTTGCGTTAAGAAAATTAGCGTGGTGCTACAGAATCATAGAATCGTTTAGGTTGGAAAAGACCTTTAAGATCAAGTCCAAGCGTTAACTCAGCACTGCCAAGGCCACCACTAACCCATGTCCCTAAGCACCACATCTCCCCGGCTTTTAAATCCCCCCAGGGATGGGGACTCAGCCCCTGCCCTGGGCAGCCTGGGCCAGGCCCTGACAGCCCTTTGGGGAAGGAGTTTTTCCCAATCCCCAACCTAACCCTGCCCTGGCGCAGCTTGAGGCCGTTCCCTCTCGTCCCATCGCTTGTTCCTGGGGAGAAGAGACCGACCCCCCCCGGCTCCAGCCTCCTTTCAGGCAGTTGCAGAGAGCGATGAGGGCTCCCCTCAGCCTCCTCTTCTCCAGGCTGAGCACCCCCAGCTCCCCCAGCCGCCCCTCCCCACCCTTGTGCTCCAGCCCCTTCCCCAGCCTCGCTGCCCTGCTCTGCCCACGCTCCAGCCCCTCCATCTCCTTCTGGGGGTGAGGGGCCCAGCGCTGAGCACAGGATTCGAGGGGCGGCCTCACCAGTGCCCAGCACGGGGGGACGATCCCTGCCCTGCTCCTGCTGGCCACACCATTCCTGATACAAGCCAGGATGCCATTGGCCCTCTTGGCCACCTGGGCACACTGCTGGCTCATGTTCAGCCGGCTGTTGACCAACACCCCCAGGTCCTTCTCTGCCAGGCAGCTCCCAGCCGCTCCTCCCCACGCCTGCAGCGTTGTCTGGGGTTGTTGTGCTCCAAGGGCAGGACCCAGCACTGAGCCTTGTTGCCCCTCACACAGTGGCCTGTGCCCATCGACCCGGCCTGGCCAGGTCCCTCTGCAGAGCCTCCCTGCCCTCCAGCAGATCGACGCTCCCGCCCAACTTGGTGTCATCTGCAAACTGACTGAGGGTGCCCTCGATCCCCTCATCCAGATCATTGATAAAGACATTAAACAGAACTGGCCCCGGTACTGAGCCCTGGGGAGCACCACTTGTGACCGGCCACCAACTGGATTTAACTCCATTCACCACGACTCTTTGGGTCCTATGCTAAGACATCTGATAAATACTGACCTTTAAATGACAGCTACTACGATTTCCGCTGTCATCACAGTGAACAGTTTGCTGAGTTTTAGTGCTGGTATGATGCAAACTGTAAACAACTTAATTTGATTAAACACAAATGCATCTTATGCAATTATGGGTTATTTATATTAACAGGGAAAATTAGCATCTATATAAAGTTTGCTTTAGAGGGTCCTTACATACCAAAAGTTTTTGTGATAGTTCAAATGCTGCCACAGTGCTGTGTAATCTAGTGTCATGGCAGTTTCCTCCGAAGATTATATATTAGAAAACTGCTTATCTGCTTTGGGGGGAATAATAACATTTTGTTCTTTCTGAGCTCCCTACTTAGATGAGAATGATGTGGTGTCCATTATGTTGTTGTTCCCTAACCAGACTAAACTGTTTGTGTATTTCCTCCAATGTAAGGCTCAGCCTGGCTCCTCTTCCTTCTTTTTCTCTTCCTGCCATGTAAAGTTTATCCTTAACTATGGCAAATCTATTCGTTTATGGCAAACTTTACGGAATATGTTAATTGCAAGATCTCTCTCCTGATGAAGGTCACAAAATTAATGCATGCATGCCAGTTAACCTTTTCTTTTCTACGGTAACAATAAAATTGAGCAGTAAAATTATTGCCAGAGAGGGAGGTGCATTATGTGCAGCATGATGCATAATTATGGAAACATATGTTAAACGCAGCTATTGAGAAGGGAGTACTAAAATCATTAATATTCATACAGCAAGTAAAATCTGTCAGTCTAGGCATAATCTGTCACAGTGACTTTACTATAACAACGGAAATAATCCCAAACTATATTTGTTAGCTATCAGAGTGTTGAGCAACTTCCTAAGTGAATTAAACAAACGTAGTGTCTACTCTAAGAATAGATATTTTTTCCCAAGAGATTCTTTCCAGATTTACAGCTCATGCTACGAGAGCAACTCCTCTTCTCCAACACCTTTTTGCCCTTTGAGGTACTATTTCAGAGCAGGAGCCCGGAGCTGTCTTGATTCCTGCTCAGGTCGTCCTTGGTCAGTGAACAAGCTCTCCATGCAGCTGCCCAAAGCACTCCAGCCAATGTTCCTTATTTCACCTACTGTCTTACCAAGCCATTATCCTTTTGCTTGACTTTGCTGAATCTTCAATAAATTACGCGAGGTTCCTCGTCATGAACTTGTAAGCTGGGTTAGTGTGCTCACTGCTACCACGCTTTCTCAGCTGATTCTCAGCAGCCTCTCAGCTCGCCTGAGTTGAGTCTCCGTGATTTTTCTCCTGCATTTTCTCTGGCAGGTAAAGCCGGCACTTACTCTTTTTTTTTAACCTTATGCATTTGAGGAGAGAGAATTTCCAGCCCTGACATTTGCTTCTGGACCCATTGAACTCCCTGTTCTCTCTGAATTAGTAATGGTCTGTGCAACTAAGCATACCTTTGAATGTTTGCTTTCACTTTTTCCTTAACGCTTGCTGCAGATACTCTTTCTTCTGTGTCACACTGAGTCAACCTTTGGCACTCAGTGCTTTGTTGATTGTATTGTTTTTCAGGATGTTATCTTGCCCTGTAGGACCATAAAAGGAGAAGGGAGAAAATCCAATGGCTTTGAGGAAATAAAGATCCAGCCTAGCAGTACCATGATACGTGGTCTCAACCACGTTATCTTATACTTGGTGGCGAGCATGCTGTACTTAGGTATCAAGTTTGCTTGAAGATGTTACCTGATGTCTTCTGGAGCCATCAAATTTGTAAGAAAACATTTTCTTGGAAGCATCCAGAAAGCTATCAGAAATAAGCCCAAAGTGCTTCAAAGGATCTTTTCTTAAAGTGTAGGGATTTGGCTTGGGTACCACTCCTGAGTACTGGGACTCAGGTTTGGTGTGTATTCTCACTGCACCTATCGAGTGTTCTTCTAAGCTCAGAAGAAAAACGTGGTGGTTTGCTGATCTGTGCTGACCACCCTGTAACTGAAAATCTTGAACCATACAGAGACATCAATTTTTTTAGCACAATCAGATGGCAAGCGTTGAACTCTGGACCATTGTATTAGATGTATGTGATCAAAAGTCAGGTCAGCTCTCTGAAGAGAAGTAACGTCAGCCTGCTTTGGCATTAGATCAAGCTTGCCTTCTGCGAGGCTTCTGGTAGCTCCATTGTAGGCTCTTTTCCCTCCTGCTCTCCTCTGCTTTGGTTTTTTTTATACTTTCTCCCATACTGCCAGCAGAGAGTCCTGTCTTCCTTTTCCCTAATGCTGCTTCCAGACTTTCTCCCAAATTCTTGAGTATAGAGGAGACTCTGAAATTCTGGCCTTACAAATTAAGTCTCCTTTTCACTACTGTCTTATTCATTGATCAGCTCCTCTTCTCTGCTGTTGAGAAATCCAGATCTACAGGTCTTGATGCCTGTTGGCTGCAATCATGTTCATCCAAAAATATTCTGACTAGACCTTTTCCTTGTTTCTAATTCGAATGTAGTGTTTGTTGGGTTTTTTTCAACCTCGTCCTTCACATTCTGATCCCAGTTGTCTCTGGTGAGCGTGATTGCTTTTTGTCTTTGGGATAATGAATGGGATATTTTATCATTATGCAGAAACGCTTTTGTAGGTCTTGCAATCAGATGATGATCGCTAGAATTCTAAGGTTGACTTTTAAATAATTCTTCTTTCCTCCATCTTGGCTTCCTATGATCCAGTGATCGGTTTTTGTATGGTGTTTTTTTTTTTTTATTGACCTTCCAAATTTTGAAACTTCTTTCATATTCCGATGTTTTCGAAATTAAAAATATCAATGATGAGTATTTTCTGCAGTATTGCATTTCCTGCAAGTTTCTTTTGCCTGTACCTAACTCCTGTCAGATTTGAAGAGAACTTATTTTGAGGTGAGATTCTATTACTTTAACTTCCTCTTTCGGAAAAGTTTTTTTCTATTTTAAGAAGTTATTAATGTGTATTTTCTACTAACTACTTCAGTAGCTGACTTTGTATAAAGACCTTTGGCACGTTCGTCAGTCTCGCATCTGTCTGTTGGGACATTTTGATTCATGAAGTGGCAGTTGTTGGCAGGTGACTGCCAAAATGTTCAGGACTCCTCTGCTAAATTGTCCATATCTCACAGGGCTAAAAAATCTTTGAGTAATGCCGCTTGCATTCTGTCATATTTGGTACATGAGACTGTTGGAGGAGACTTTCCAAAGTTCTAGAAGTAATGTATTGTTGGGCACCAGTGTGGTGCTGGGTGTTGGGTAACTGTAGAAGGAAATACTGCTACTGGTGGGATTTTACAGTTGTGTCAAGTCCCTTCAGAAAAGTTCAATGCAGTGCTGGACTGAGCATGGTTTCGGTGATTCAGATACAGGGGATTTGTTTAATCTTCTTCCCTCTCTGAGGGAGAAATGTAACATAAATTCCTAAGAAAATCACTGAAGAGGAAAGATTAGGTAGGAAAGATTATTCTTCAGGAAACAATTATTACATAAAGGAGCCTGAAAAATAACGGGCCACAAACCATGATCAGCAGTAAAGGTATCACCTAGTTTAGGTTGAGAATGACTGAGGAGTATTTCATGTTGACCGACGTAATTGCTTTATGTTGAATGAATTGCTTTCAGTTCCACTTACAGAGCACAGATTTGTGCAGCACAGTTGGCACCTTACAATAAGTTCAAATTAAAAAAAATAGAACAAAGTGAATGTGAACAATGTATTATAAACTTGCTACAAAAGACATTTGCTGCAGTTCAGCCAAGACACACACTTGTGAAGGTGGCCTTGCAGCCTGTTCTGGAAATTAGATGCCGGAGCCTCCACCGTCCCTGGCACTGCCTATTTCCAAAATGAGAAAAAATAACGTCCATGAGACAAGACTGGAATAAATTTTGGGGGCAGGGAGGGATCGCATGGGAGGGATCTTTCATGGTCAATAGGTCTGTTCAGATAGGAAACAATGGCATCTGAAGGAGAGAGCACGCACGAAGCTTGAAATTATTTTCACTTTAAAGGGGGAAGGGTAGAATTGTAAACATATGTCTGTGATCTAAGGAGAAATCCTTGAACCTGTTACTGTCATGCAAGCTGCAGTTGTTTGTGGAGTGTGACTGATGTCCAGTAGAATGTAAAATATCTTGAGCTGAAAGGCCTTGGGGATATCATTAGAAAATGTCAGTGTCCCCCTCAGGACAGTCAGATAGCATGTCAAGTGTCACTTTGCCTGATAGTAAAGAAACTTTTTCTTTGCATCAAAGGAGAGCTGTTGAAAATGCATTTTTCAGGATTAACTTAGAACATAAAATTTACTGAGCATGCTTGCTGCATTAGGTCATTTGTTTGGGTATCTTGTTAGCGGACTGGGCTGCTTGTTTAACAAAGGAGGTTTATCTGTATCTTACGATCTTCTGGGGCATTGAATTTATCGGTTGAAATAACCTAGCTCCTCACCTATTTAAAAGCCTTTCTTTGCGATGAATATATTGCCTGAAAAACACCAGTCCGGCACATTGCAAATTAAGGATTTTTCACTCTGCCTGTTTTTGGAGCCCTGCTTTGTACACAGTGTTATTTGATCGTGCTTGCCGCAGGCTTCCCAGACATCAAAGCACAGTTTGAGATAGAACTCGGTACCCCACTGTAATACTAGCTAGATATCTACCTGTTTGATTGGGGATTATATGATTTATTTTATTTTCTGACTCGCTGTTTGCCCCCCCACGGCGGCTGCCTTCTGTGCATCGCATCCATGTTCAGCTGCGGTTCCTTGCAGCCCGGTTATCAGAGGGAGCTCCTTACGTCTTGCTAAAATCTGCCTCCTCCTGGGGGACGTTCAGGCAGCGTCTTAACCGATTTCTTAGGAAGGCTACACAGACAACGTTATTGTTATTGTTCTTAAGTATTTTTGTGTTCATTGGGTGCGCAAGAGTGTAATGTTTCATAGTGGATAAGAATAACTCAGTGCTGTGTGAATATTAAAAGAAGCTCATGTGTCTCAGTTAGGAAAGGCGATTAATGCAAAAATGCTTTTTTAGGAGCAGAGCTATGATGTGGAACCAAATACAGACTGGTGTCAAATAAGCTGATCTGGCCTTTCCCAAGTTCTGGGTTAGCAAAAGTGGCGTGTCGTGTGGCTGTGCTCCGCTGCCGAGAGTTTGCCAAAGAACAAAAGACTTCCCTGCGATGCGCTGGGTCTCTTCCCTTCCCACCTTTCAATCTGGTGGAGAAGAGAGGAGAAAAATCTAAGGGGGGAGGAGGAGATGGCCGCATGATATCCCGGCGATGGGTTGCTAGAATCCTTCCTTTCCTTCTGGAGATGTGGGTGAGGGTGATTGTGCATTTGTGATTTAAGTGCAACAAAGTAAAGAAAAACAGTACCTTAATCCTATTTCTCTCTTTCTTCTCCCTTCACTCCATACTTTTCATTCCCTGTTATTCATACCTTTTTTTTAAAAATATTTTTATTCATCCATGCCCTTTTATATTTCCATGGGACACTGTTTTGTGCGCTGTCTGCTCCTGGGCACCGCACACAGCTCACCCTTTCTTTCTCCAATCAGGATGGCGGCCTAGTGGAAGAGCCCACTACTTCACCATTTTTGCCTTCACCAAGCCTGAAGCTCCCCCTTTCAAACAGTGCACTCCCTAATCAGACCCTGGGCGGGATTGCCTCAGGGCTGGGCATGCAAAACTTGAATTCTTCTAGACAGGTAAGGCTGTTGGGGGAGATCCCAAGTTGAATTTCAGCTCTCGGACTCGCTGCTAGCGCCTGTCACTTCCCCGGGGAAAACAGTGGTTTAAACTGAAAGTGCGTGCAACGTCTTCTTTTGTGTGAAATACCAGTGGAGAAACTACCTGCTGTGTAAATGTTTCACATTATAGGACATAAAACAACTGCTTAGTTGTAATTAGCCTGCTAATTACATGCATCCATTGAGAAGAGACTGTAGTATTATGGATTTATACCACTGAACCCTGGTATAGCTCTGCCTTGATTGATGTGAGGTTTCTTTTTTTGAGGCATTGGTAATTGTCAGACTCTCGGGCAGAGACATTGCTCTAATTCGTCTTTCCTGGCTGGCATAATTATTCAGTGATGAGATGGGTGAGAAGTGATGGGGGCTTTTTTATTCCTGCTGTAAGTGTCAAGAGAGCTCATAGCTTTGACAGGTGGTAAGAAAGAAACTGTGCTTCTGGCACCTCTGGTCAAATAGAGCATCGTGGCAAAAGGGGTGTTTTGGCCCTTGGGTAGAACATGCTGAAAGGGAAGAAGAGAAAGGCAAAGGAGACGGAGGGCAAGATTCATAAACACCACAAGACTGAGAGGTCATAAACTACTGTTGATTATGAAAAGGTTATTTTTGCCATAAGAACACAGAAAACCTCTATGTATGATTCTATGGCGGCTTTTATTACATATATTCTTTTCAAGTTACTTTTCTAAAGGCAACACTTGTCCAGCACTTACAGCCCATTAAGCATATCTTTCAGAAGTGGAGACTGCACTAATAGCATGTGCATTATCAGTAGCTTTCTAAAATGACGAAGTATAAAACTGCCTAGGTAATTTAAGGATTGGGATGCTGTGAGTTTAATGACCCCATTCTCCTGTCCCTTGCTACACAAATACAAACATTTTTGGCAAGTACTTTTCAGTGTTCGTTTTGTGACCCTCTGGGGTTATGCATCCTTATAAAAGCAATCTTCAACTTCAGCTGCCTTATGTCCAGATATCTGTACAAGGTTTTCAAGGTTCAGGATGTTGTTGGGTACACGGCGATCTTTGCCGTGCCTGATTCTAAACCTGATGTCAGTACAGTCGGTATGTATGAGGTTTTTTATCTGTGCCTGTCATAACCACTGAGGATAAAGACTGCACAGATAAGTAACTTCTGGGTTATATGTTGAGTGACGTCTTTAAATGCCAATGTCTGTCTTGTCCTGCTGTAGATACCGAGTGGCAATCTGGGTATGTTTGGCAATAGCGGAGCAGCACAAGCCAGGACCATGCAACAGCCGCAGCAACCGCCAGTGCAACCTCTTAATTCATCCCAGCCTAGTCTTCGTGCTCAAGTGCCTCAGTTTCTATCCCCTCAGGTTAGACAACGCTTCCACTCATGAGCGTTCCCTTTCCCTGGAACTCTTCCATGTGCACTCTCCTCTCCATATGCATTCTGTCATGCTCCTGAGGCTTTGCAGCTACGGTTGCCGGGCTGCGTCTGTGTTGATTTATTTACTAGCCAGTAAGCACATTACATGGGTGAGGTGGTCTCGCTTGTGTATTCTGTATGTTATCTGTGTGGGCACGTTTTGTGTTCCTTTTTGCAAAAAGTAGTGCTTCTAGAGAGCTGAGGAGTTTGTTCTCAGCTCTTTTTTTATAAATGGACATTTGAGTATGGTTACTAAGATTTGTATTAGAGCCTCTTGTTAATTTTTTGATAGTTTGTGGTACTACTTCTAGGAATAGTAATATTTTCCAGCTAATGTCTTGTGACTCTTAGTAATGGCTTACACAGCTGCCAGTGTTAAAAGTAAATGTACAACGTTTGATACGCTGCTCTTTCTTAGGTTCAAGCACAGCTTTTGCAGTTTGCAGCAAAAAACATTGGTCTCAGCCCTGCACAGTTAACCTCGCCAATTAATAATCCTCAGCATATGACGATGTTGAACCAGCTCTATCAGCTGCAGCTGGTAAGTTAAAAGACATGGCAAGTAAGTGCTAAATCAGAACTGAAGCCATAAGAGAATGGCTAACTAAATTTTTAAATGGACACGACAGATGTTTAAAACAATCAGATGCTGATTTCTTTGGTAGAGTTTATTTTTAAAGAAACAAAGTCATGGTTTTTGCCTCAGGCTTTATAAATAGTCATTTGTGGAATAATTATCCTTTACAGCTGATCAATGGAACTAAAAGTCAGTTGTCTTCGTACTGGTCTGAGTAACATGGTGTATTCTCAAACAGCACTAAGCTGTGTATTACATACCAACATATGCAACTGATGGACAAACTGGGAGGTTTGTGTCACAGCATAACGAGAGAAATCTCAGCAGTGCTGGTCACCTGAGTTACCTGGAGAGCTTCCTTCAGTTGCCTCACTAAATAATAAAACACAGGGTAAATTTCCTGTAATTAATGGGATGTATATTAAACACACCATGTGATAAGAACTACTTGTTTTTGAAAAGTTGTGTACTTTTGCTATATTTGCAAATTTTACATATATATGTGTGCGTGTATGAAAATAGCTAATTGGATTTTAAGAGTATTTTAAAAAGAGATACTGCTAACAGTAAGTCAGTATTTGCTAGAGTTAAACGTAAAATTGAGGATGACAAGCTAGATTAGTTGCTGATCTCAATGTGCTAATCAAACTCTCTTCTTAGTAACAGTGTTTGATACTATTATTCATTTCTGGTTATGTTTCCTAGTTTTGGGGAGCACAGCACTGATCTAATGCCATGGTAATAATTGAACAGTACCCAGCTACTTGAAAAATATCTGCACAGAACTCCTTTGGATTTTAAATTCATGTGTTTCAGAGAAACACCTTGGGGGAAAAAAAATTACTGCCCAGTTAACCACATTAAAATTGTGGAATTTTTCTGAAATAAAGCAGCGCAACTGATTAAATACAAACTGTTGTCAGAACTCAAAATGGCCAAAACAAAAATAACTATTGGTATTTATCCTGTTTGTATAATACTATAAACATCTATTTGAATTTTTGCTTTGTGTTACAATTTTTTCAGAAAAAAAAATAGGTTCCTATCTTTAATGACCACTTATTGCTCACAAACTTACTCATCAGGTTTTTTTATTGACATGTTTGGTTTAGGAAAAAACCAGCGAACACTGGGCTTAAACAAATGTATTATAAAATACATTTGTAACAAGATTGTTACTTTTGCTTCATTGACTCTTTTCAGAAAACTCGGATGCTTCTGTCTTTTCTATTTTATAATGTAGCAGAGCAGTTCAAGCAAGCTTGTTCGGCTTACTGTGCGTGTTAAGATCTCTGACCTCCCCTTTCTGTCTGGTAGGCGTACCAACGTTTACAAATCCAGCAGCAGATGTTACAGGCTCAGCGTAATGTTTCCGGACCCATGAGACAACAGGAGCAGCAAGTAGGTTTGCCTGCCAGTTCAATCTCACCGTTACAGTTCGGTTTCAATAGCTTAAAGAGCTTGTACTACATTATACCAAAGCAGCTAAAGCATCCTCAGAAACAATAATGTAGTGCATGGCTTGAGTATTGAAAAGGAAAGAGTGCTAGAGAAACAAAGCTGTTTCACAGCATTCAGTTATCGGAGGAAAGCTCTTCAACCCTTAATACAGTCAATTTTCATTCGTAAAGAGATCTATTGTGTTATTTCACTGTAGAGAAAGGCACAAGAAATCTAGTGTCTTTTTGTTCCATTGAGCATTTATTGATTCTTTTCCTTGCCAGGTTGCACGTACAATCAATAACATGCAGCAGCAGATCCAGCAGCACCAGCGCCAGCTGGCCCAGGCCCTGCTTATGAAGCAGCAGCCTCCCCCTCCGCATCTATCTTTGCACCCCTCTGCAGGCAAATCAGCCATGGATAGCTTTTCACCCCATCCCCAGGCTCCCGGCCTACCTGACCTGCAGACCAAAGAGCAACAGTCTTCACCGAACACCTTTGCTCCTTACCCTCTTGGTGAGTGCCCTTCACTAAAGCAGTTCCACGTGAAAAAGACAGAGCGAGTACATTTCGTTATTTCACCATCTAAATATTTTGCAATCTACAATATAATAAATGCAGAAATACAGAAGATGTGTTTATTAAATAATGTTGAAATGCCTAAACAAACCCATGGTACTACATGCCTGTCTGGTAGCTGTTGGAGTGGGCTGTATTTGCTCACCTGTGCTCTGCCTACAAATATCGGAACAGAAGATTTGCTTAATTATCTATGTATGTTGCTATTTATGAACTAAATATATATAACAGCACCATGTTGTAAAATACACAAATGTCATATTGATAAACAAATATCTGGAAGTCTTGCAAAGTCATCCCTCCACTCTGATCAGCACTGGTAAGGCATCAATTTCAAGAAAGATACAGATCAGTTTGAAGGAATGCAGAAAGAGTGTTGTGCAGCTGATTAGATGCTTCAAAAACATGACTGCTAAGGAAAAAGTGAAATAATCTGCTCCCTTTAGTCTAAAGAGAAGACTTGAGACATGCAGGAATCTTCAGAAATGTCAAAGATAGCTTTAAAGACGTTTTCCTGCACGTGGCTAATGGAAGAGGTAATAAACGTTTGTTGCATAAAAGGAGGTCGAGTTAAACAGTAAGGATCACTTATTTGCTTTAAGCAAAGTAGGGTGCTGGAATAAATTATCTGGGAAGTTTCTGAAATCTTCTTAACTGGTCATTCTGCGGTAGGTTAGACATAGATCTGTCAGATATGATTAATGTCAAAATAATCGATTCGGCCTTGAGACAGGGTGAACAGAACAACCTTTCAGACCTGTTTTCTGTGATTGTTTGATGTATGCTACAGACTTCATTTATGACATAAAGGAATTAATTTAATCTCTTTGTGACTCTCTTTATGCTGTGTACAATAGAATTGCCAAGCTTTATCTACCATGCAGCAGTTAAGAAGGTAATTTTGACTGCTATGGTGAGCTGTTATAGCAGGGAGCACCAGAAAGGAAAAGAATTTCTGAATTAAAGGCCTAAGAGGTTCTTATCATATCTCAGCTTCCTGTGATCTGCTAACATTCAGGATTATATATCAAAAGGGACCCAGATTCATGTCACAGAAGCATGTCAAAATTCTTGCTTAAATACAGTCTGAGTGATTTTGTTCTGTGTATACAAACTGTGTGCCCAAACAGTACAATACCTGCTCTGATGAATAGCAGCTGTTTGTACGACCTTTTAATTAGTTGCTTTGCTTGGGATTTTTAAAATGTTGTTAGCAAAATAAAATGGCAGGCATCATGGGGGTGTGCTGGTGAGACATTAGGAATATTTCGGCTTAGCAGGGGAATGCTGCAAATTCTTCGCTGGTTCAAATGTAGCATTCCAGTGCATTCTTCCAGATTGCCTTTTCTGAGACAAGTGAAGAGGCGGCAAGTAGAAATACTGACAGCTTTAAAATATTACCCTACATCTTTTTTCTTTTTTCCTTTTAGCGAAGTTTTAACATTTTCTGAATTCATGGGAGTTATATTGGTGTTCCCATAAAAGCAAAAGTTCTTGGCAGCAGGTTGATAATGTGTGTAGTAAATTACTACACATACATACAGATGTCTGAAAATCAATGTTTAATCATTTCTTTAGCTGGATTTTTAAACACATCTTTTAATCCTCCAGTATATTATGGATATTTAATGACCTGTTTCCCCTTAGCTGGACTGAACCCGAACATGAATGTAAATAACATGGACATTACTGGTGGTTTGTCAGTGAAGGACACTTCTCAGTCCCAGTCTCGCCTTCCTCAGTGGACTCACCCCAACTCAATGGATAATCTGTCTAGTGCTGCTTCTTCGCTTGACCAGAACTCCAGCAAGCACGGTATGTCACATTTGGTCTCTGTGTCAGTCTGGCTTTTTGAGACTGGAGTCATATTGCAATTGTCATTTTTTTCTCACGTTACTGTTTTCGGTAAGTGCTCATAAGTGGTTGGTAGAGAGCGCCCTTTGAGACTGTGACATTTGTAAGATGACTTCTGCAGTCACATTCAGCAATGTATTGAAATTCTTGCAGCTATCACTTCCTACATGCCATGTAGGAATGTTTTTTTTCATTTACTAAATTTTGTTGCTCAGAACATGGTGTTCAAGTAAAACAAGCCATTAGTGTTGGCAAAACAAGTCCCACAAGCTTCCCCTTATGGGGCATACCTTCAATCCAAAAAAGCTGTACATTGGCTTTCTCCCACACTTTTTCCAGTATCATCAACCTTTCACAGCCAGTCCTGTACAAAAGCACGATGGATTGCATAATTACCCACCCTGGGAGTTAGGAGCACAAACTTCATATTTTTCCAGAAGTGACTACTAATCTGTTCGAACACCTTTATCCCTAACGCCTCCAGTATCCCGAGTCGTTTATTCCTCTGTTTCCTGCACCAAGTTTATTCTGTTAGAGCACGGTGCTCTGTTGAATTTATTTTACCCTGGATTTTATTATGAGCAGCATGAATTATTTCTTTTACAATAGTTTTTTATTCTGCAAGTAGCTGTACTGCTTATGCCAAACTGTTGTTTGGTAGTTTGTAGGAACATGAGAACGGCCGTTTCAAATCATCCATCCTGTCAGCAAGGAATACCTAGGGAAGGATGAGAAGAGGGCTTGCTGACAGTGATACTCCTTAGTATGCTGTCTCAGCAAATTCCTGTTTACCATCAGGGTAATGATTTGAATTACTTAGTCTCTTTTTGGCAGTAATGTAATGTGCATTTCTTTAACTTGAATGTCTAGATTGTACCAGCGGTGTATCTCACAGCTATAATTCCTAGTAAGGCTTCAGAGGATGTTAAGCCTTGCTTACTGTGTTCATATTTTAATTTTCTTTTTTATCTTTGTATACAGAAAGAAAAAAAGAAAATAATAACAAAATATAGGGACTGATGAAATCCTATACCCCAAATTAGTCCCACTCCTAAACAAAGCCTTTCCATTTCATTCTTTACAGGTGCTATACCTGGAGGTTTAAGTATTGGCCCTCCAGGAAAGTCCTCCATTGATGACTCCTATGGCCGGTATGATCTGATTCAAAACAGTGAGTCGCCCGCCAGCCCACCCGTAGCTGTTCCTCACAGCTGGTCACGTGCCAAAACCGATAGTGATAAAATTTCCAATGGCTCCAGCATAAACTGGCCACCAGGTAACAAAATACAAAGCACTGGTGTTAAACTGAAGTCCTGAAAACGTACTGTTGGTTTTATTTATTGAATCTTCATGCCTTCTGATACGCAGGAACTTTGGATAATTACGACTTTATATACTCTTCTTTTTATTATATTTGAAACAGAGTTTCATCCAGGAGTGCCATGGAAAGGCCTGCAGAATATTGATCCTGAAAATGACCCCGATGTTACTCCTGGAAGTGTTCCGACTGGGCCCACCATAAACACCACGATACAGGATGTTAATCGCTATCTTCTCAAGAGTGGAGGTAAACACACAAATCGCTTTCACATCTGTGTACTCTTTCTTTGTCTTTCCAAAAAAGTTAACTTCATATATTATGGGTGTATTATAATTTAGCATGTCATCCTAATCTAATAATGCTTCTGCTCTGAACTTTCGCTGAAAATCCAGAAGTACTTGATTTAAATATGGGACTAAGTTGTTGCTGGTTTTCCATGGGAATGTAAATGTTTTTGTGTTGGAGAAGGCTGTGAGATGTAATATAAACTTCTGTGGTCACTGGAAGTTTTTGTAACCTGTAACACTTTGTTTTGAACAATATCTCACTCTCCATACTGACCAGCCTCTTACATACACTTCGCAAAATACTCAGAAGACACAGCACAGAGGTTGCACAGTTGTTGCTGAGGTAGTTGGCTTCTGCCACACTAAGTAATTGTCGCTTTGTTAGAAGATCAGTCAGCAAAATAAATTAGAGCCGTTTTATCCCCAAAGCCATCAAAGAAAATAAAAAATAGGGAATTGACTAGTAAACTAGTATTTCCCAGTGCCTTTTCCATTCCTTTTGTCTTGGCGGTGCTTGTTAACTAGATGTACTGGAAGTGGATCAAGGGAAGGGTGGCTTGGTTTAATTGTGATCAGCGTGCCGAAATAGGCAAGTTATCTGCACTCTGTTAGAGCACTCCAGTACGCACAGGAATAGTATAATCAGGTTGTCCAGAAGGACCTGTCAGGGTTAAAAATGTAGATTTTTGTTCTAGCAGTTACATCTGTGATATCTGCGTAGATTGTAAATCAAAACTATCCTTGAAACGGGTTTCCAGCTCTGGGCTTGTTAACTCAGGCGAAGGGATGTGAAACATGAGGGAAAGGAGGCAGGGGTTTTCATTGCCTTGAATGATTTTAGTTGTCTCTTACCAGAAAGCAATCTTTATTTAAGCTGAATCATGAAGTATTTGTGTGCATGAGTAATGTCGAATTAACTTTTAATGACACAGATGTACTTCAAGGGGCAGGCAACCCGGGTGGTTTGAAGTTATAAAAGGAAAAGTAGAAAGGCATCATTCTGTCACAGTTCAGATACGGTGCACCCAAGAAATACTCCCTTTAGGCCAAAAGCCTAGCCCTACAGAGCTGTACCGGTACGTTAGATGATACCTACCTACCTTCCTTCTTTATAGAAGGAAAGTGTACGTTAGCTCTGCTGGCGTATAATCTGCCTGTGGAATGAAGAAATAATTATGCTACTTAGAGAGGGTCGGTATAGATGATCTTTGCAGAAGTAAACAGGCCCTCAAGAGCCAAAACCTTCTGACAAGCAGTGATTGTTGGTGTCGATGTATGCTTCCTTTGCTCATCAGCTTTTTAGCTTGTTAAGAACATATTTTTAATAAAAAACGTAGTTGCTGTATCTGTTTCTTTATGCTCATATAACCTAGGTGTTTGCTCCTAGGTAAAATGATCTGGTTTTGTCAGTACCCCTCCATATGAGACTGGGGCTGCCATGACATGCTGCCAGGAAGAGGCTGTCTTTGAATACTGCAGCTTGAAGCACTCGGGTTGCATTAACAGAGCTGGTCTCCATTTAGAGGGCTAGACTGTGGTGTATACCGTCCTCGCTCTGTATGCTTAGAAACAGACAAAACCTAAGCTTTTGGGCTGATTTTTGGTTTACCCTGTTTGCTAATGAAGCTTTGCAGGGTCAGCTACTATGAGCTGAAAGTCTTAGCCGCATGGAATCAGGAACGGTTTCAGCTCTGGGCATATGGGCCTTTGAATCTGATCCAATTCCCTCGCTCCTGCCTGGGGAATGATTATTTCCAGAGAAGTCCTTGATATAGAGTTATTTTGCTTGAGACCCATGTCTGTATTGGTGTCATTTGGAGCGCAGCAAGTCTGGACGAGGTGAAGTTTGGTTGGTTGCTGTTCCAGTTGAAAATACAGCCTGTGTTTTTTCTTGAGCTGTGAGAGATGGGATTGTCCTTTTACTTCCTCCCTTCTACCTCAGTACAGTGCTCTTTTCTAAAGAACTCACCTATTTTTATTAGTCAGTTAAAGATGTTCCACTATCACAGTCCATCTGTGTATGTCAGGAATGATAAGTCACCAAAGATACACACTTAATTTTGTTGGTGGCTAGAGAGAATACTTTCAGCTCTTCTGGTCTTTATAATGAAGATATTTTATTTTATGTTCAGTTTCTTTCATTTGCTGCCAGTAAGGAAATTGTATGTATGCTTAGATAGCTCCTCAGATTGTAAGTGATTTACCAAGATGGTTTCAGGCTATTTAATTTAATGTTATCAGTTTGAGAAGAGATTGCTAAAATATATCCTTGCTTTACTGAAAGTCTGCAAAAAATCTAAAGATGTTTGTGGGCATTAGGATGTAGGAGAAGTGCTTACCTCGAGTAATTTAGGACAAATCACCCATGGTAAGAGGTTAGTTTATCATATACTTCTATGCTCATCTACAGTTGCCATTGCTTAAGTCAGCTGTCAGAGCACCTTTATAAATGAAGCCTGTTCCTCGAGACTAAACAATTTACCACTGATTTTTTGAGAGAGTCACACATCTTAAAGGAAATGCAGAATTTATCTTCTGCACAGGCGCTAGTGCATTTGCTACTGTGCCAGCTTTCTTTTCTTTTCTACTAAAGACTTCTGCTTCACTTTGTCATGCTTTCTATAACATTTCACTCCTAGACTTCAGAGACCAGGCTGATTAAGGAAAATGCCTTGCATGGTTTGTATTTGCACATAATAGATTTGCTTATGTCACACCAAACATCATTATGCCCATCTTTCTTAGTTGCTTCTCTGCTGGTTCTGCAGGGTCATCCCCAACATCATCTCAGAATGCCACGCTGCCTTCATCGAGTGCCTGGCCGCTTAGTGCCTCCGGCTACAGTAGCTCTTTCAGCAGCATTGCATCCGCACCTAGCATTGCAGGTACGAAAAATGGCCTTTCTACTTTCGCATCCTTCTGCATTCTAAGAAAAGGCCCTAGGAAGTGCTTTCCTAGTTATTACAATAGTGCTACTATAGACAGAAGCATATTTCTTAGTACTCTGCTAGGTAGGCAGCTCTCTTGGCAGCTCTTGAGTGGTGAGCGTTGGATGGTATGCCTGGAAATTGTGCTAAGGAAAAATGTATTTAGTCCACTTGGTGCCATGTGCTGTCACTCTGTATTGGCATCGAGATCTCTTAATGACTATTTCCATTGCAACTTGGAGGAGGAATATTGTCTAGGACCTCAGGAGAAACACCCCTACTAGACCCTTCCAGTAAGAGCTGATATGAAATTTTTGTTAATAAACTCACTGTTAAAAGTGAACCGTCTTCAGCTCAGGAAAAAGTTTAGTAGCACCTCAAGGAGGCACTCTGCACGGCTCTGGAGGGGTTGGGTTTGGGGCTCTTAAATGTCTTTTAACAGTCAGTCCAAAGCCTGATGCTCCCCTATATGGCTGAGCTTGTACATGGTCTGAATAATTATCCCATTCTTTTTAATGAGCTATAAATTCTGGAGCATCTCTCTCTGCAAATCATGGAAACTTTGCTTGCGAACTTGCTACCTAAATATCCAGTTTGTCCCATTATAACAATGTATTGGGGCTGTTGTATGGATTGTATTAGCATTTTCATATCTAATCAATGAAAAGCCTCCACTTCTTTGAATAAAGGAAGGTGCAACCTCCAGGTCATATGGCAGAATGCAAACCAAAAAGCGTTCGTTTGAAATATTTTACTCCAGTGAAAGGAAAAGAAAGGAATGGCTTGCTTTTCTCTGATCTGCCATGCATTTCTGCTTTATTTGCTTTTTATTTTTTTGCAGTGTCATCTAATCTTTGTGTTAACCCCATGAGAAGTAGTGACATAGCAACATCTAATCTGCGGTAATGTGCATGTATCGTGCTGCATCGCAGACTGAACTGCTCCAAGTTCTAAAACTCAGGCTTTTTCCCTTTCCCCCCACCTTTTTATCCTTGTTAGTGTCTTCATCATCATTGCCAAATTATTTTTGTTGCTACAGTTTGTAAGAAGACGAGGGAGTGGTTGCCCTTTCACTTAAATTGTTATGATTCAGTATAAAATCATTGAGTTAAATGATGTAGATAAATAGAGGCAATTTGGGGAGAGTGTGTGTGTATAACTGAGGCTGTGATTTGGTGACTGGTAAATTTGGCTTTAGGACTAATAAAAAAACCTCAGTCGCTGCCTGATGCAAAGCACTGGTTCAGTATAAGCTTAATCTGCCAGTTCAAATCTGGTTTTAAAAAAATGCACAAGATTTTTGCATCTTGGACTTTGTCAGACCAACTATTTTCTTACTGTCTGCAATCAGCATTAAAGCATTAAGGCAGCATAATCACAGCATCATTTGCTCTGGCAGAAGATGCAGTGATGTGACCGTTCCAGTCAAACACGTGCTGCTAACGTGAGTAACGGCGGGACTGCGCTGTGGCGAGGAAATGGGACTCTAATTCCCAGCATCTGTTAGTACAAGGAAGAAAGGCAGGGATGTGGAAGTCTAAAGGTGAATAGGGGGGTTTGGTTTGATATCCGCAATTTGAATCAATTTTGTCTGCCACTGAATGCTAAACTGTATTTGTTATTCTTGGGTTTTGTATTCTTTTATGAAACTCTGGTTTGGCAGGAACAGTATAAGATAGTTTAAAAACTGATTAGGGAAATAAAAAACTGAGTACAAAGAGTGACAGGTTGTGATATGGCCTAGTCTTCTGAAGACTTCATTTTTCTCAAAGACACTTGGAAAAAAGAGTATCTGTTACTTTGAAAATTCAGAAATACAGTTTTTGTTGGTCTTTCATCTTTGGAATTTTAATAATATATCAAAAGAACATATGGATATACTGGTTACTTTATATTAGATAAAATGATTTGTGTAAGAAAAAGTGGTTAAGTTTTATTAAACCTTTGAGAGAGACAATCTTGAAGTGTTTCATTATAATTTTGGTTAAATTAGATTTCAAATACTTAAGTCCATTTTCTGGTCTTTTTTTCATGTATCATCTTTTACGAGAAAGCGAAATAGTAGATTTTAAAAAGGGAACATGTAGCAGGTTACACGTAGCAGGTGTTGTGAGAATCATTACATACAAAATTCTTTGAAAACATAAATACTAGTGTAGGTAGGTTCAAAGGACATAGGATTTATATCACTGGATGGTACAGAATGCTATTCTTTTCTCTCCTGAAAAGTCTGAAGAATATAGTCAACGCAGAAGCTCGATGATTACCCATCCTACTTGGTTTAACAGTTGTTGCTAACTAAAAATACACAAATGTATTTTTTTCTATTGCAGGTAAACTGTCAGACATCAAGTCTACGTGGTCCTCTGGCCCAATCTCTCACACACAAGCCTCTCTGTCCCACGAACTATGGAAGGTACCCAGAAACACTACTGCTCCGACGAGACCACCTCCAGGCTTAACGAACACCAAGCCATCATCCACGTGGGGTGCCAGTCCCCTGGGCTGGACCAGCTCTTACTCCTCTGGTACTCTCCACTTCTGTGTTTTATAACGCCACAGTGACTTTTTTAGAACTGTTTGCTTTTATCCTGTGTTACCA
This sequence comes from Theristicus caerulescens, assembly GCA_020745775.1. NCBI lineage: Eukaryota > Metazoa > Chordata > Aves > Pelecaniformes > Threskiornithidae > Theristicus > Theristicus caerulescens. The sequence continues at coordinate 740,838 of CM036571.1, forward strand.
CAGTGAGGCACCCCATAGCTGTGTATCAGGCTCTAGAAGCTTGAGGTTTAATGCAAGTAGAGTGTGTCTGTCTGGAGGATGAAGCTCATGTCTGTTTATTTTAGTTAGGATAAGTTGTAAATGAAGCTGTCATCTTTCAGGTGGTTATATTAATAATTTTACGTAGGAATTACCAAATTATTTAACTCCAACTAGGATTTTTTTTCCATTTCCTTAATTTCTAAAAATATCTTTTAAACGTGCTTCTTGTTTTGTGGTATGATCTGTGACTGCCTACAAGGCTTCAAGATGAGTGAACCAGCCCATGGAATTTAACATGGAACACACTGTTGGAGCATGGATGTGAAGCGTTTAGGACCTGATAGCATTGAAGGGCCCACAGGGAATGTCTTAATTTTTTCATGCAGACTCTTTTTTTTTTTTAGATGTTGTTGTTCTGCTTAAATACAAATATGAGAAACCATGGATGTGGCTATATAAATATATATATATATCATATATATTTAGATCTCACGTTTGTTTGTGAAGTATTGTCAGCTTCAAAAGTATTACACCTACTTTATAAAGCTGACTATTTTATTAAACTCCTTTCACTAAGTTGGGAATTAAATGTTCTTCCCCCTTCTTGCCATTTATTTTGTATCAGTTTTCTTCACCAAAACCCCACCTGGTGGGCAGATAGTGCTGGTGCCAGGATTCTCTCTGGAGCCTGACTCTGCTCACGCATGTGACTACAGAAGTACTGTGGTTTCTCAAATGCCACTCATAAATATCAAGCTTGTACAGTTTCTCATTGTAAAACACCAGGCTGAAGTTGGAAAGGCAGGTTTTGTTGGTTATGTCCTTGTATCTTTAATCAGAACATTGTCAGTGCAGAAATATCTGTTTTGAATAAGTCATATACATTAATCTATCATTGGCAAGATAGCAGAATGCTGCAGTGCTATAAAAATCTTTAATAGCAAGCAGCAATCTGAGCTTGGACATCTGAATTGCTTTTAAAATGTGTCTTCCAGATTAATTCTAATGTAACCTGAAGATGCAGTTTGTTGCCGTGTCATAGCTGCATCTACTAATAGTTATTCTAATAGTTATTGTGGGAATGTGAGGAATGCCACAGATCTGTTAAAGGTAACAAAAGCAGGTTTTCATTCAGCAGCCTTTCATTCTGAAGAAGACAATAAACCAAGATGTGAGGAAACTGCCGTAGGATTTGCTTTCAGTAGCACTGACACTTGCTAGTATGTTGTGCTTCCAGATAAGTTTTCTTCTTGTAATATGCTCTCCACGTCACGATGAAGTGTTTTGTTGTGGAATTTGTATTGTAGGTTCTGCATGGAGTACTGACAGCTCAGGGAGAACAAGCAGCTGGCTGGTTCTTCGAAACCTCACACCCCAGGTAAAGAGAATTGTACACAACTAGTTAGGAAAAGAGAATTGTCACACTTAAGAGGTGATAAGAAGAATGTTTATCAACCTTGGTCATCTGCTTCATGTGAAGGGAAAATAATTATTCTACATTTATTACAAGTGTCTGTCTTCTACAGGGAATTTGTTAAGTTTTCAAAGTGCTGCCAAATCAAGTATGAGCTTTTAAGACTGTAATTAGTCATTCAGTGTGCACCATTTATGTACGTGTAGTTTGGAGGTGAATGATGTTTTAAAGCAGATACAGAGAGGGGTAAAATCTGCTTTTCCTATGGGCTTGGTTTTTTGGTTCTTCTAAGTCTGTCAAATCCTCTAGTCCTCCACGTAGTGTCATTCACAAGGAAGAACATAAGTCACAAAGCCTTGAATGTAGACATCCAAATTAATCTTGGGGAAAATGTAGTATTAATTAATTAATTCGTATCACCTAAATTGGGAAATTTTGTGCGCTGGACTGTAGGGAAATCTTAAAAAGACAGGATGTCTCACTCAGTTAAGACTGTGATAAGTCCGTAATTAAATTCTTCTCATGGAAGAAAAACTTTTTTTTCTTTCACCTGTACTTATTCTTCAGCTTTTGAAACTTGCTTAATTAACAAGCATTTAAAGTAAAATCACAAAAATACAAATAACCTTTCCCCCTTCTCTTACCAGATTGATGGTTCCACACTGCGGACACTGTGTTTGCAACATGGCCCTCTAATAACATTCCACTTGAACCTGACGCAAGGGAATGCTGTGGTCCGATACAGTTCCAAGGAAGAAGCAGCCAAGGCCCAAAAGTCTCTGCATATGTACGTTTCTGCGCTCTCTTTCCTTTGTTATGAAGCCAGTTTCATCTCAGAAACTTTTTTCTTAAGCATTTATTTGCTAGGACTTGGAACTGATCACTAGTGAGTTCAATCCGATTTTGGAAATTACCTAATGAGAGAGAGAGAGAAAATAATTGGGGGCTAGATACTCATATACCACTGAATAAGAGGCCATTACAAAACTTGATAATAGATGTTCACCACTGATAATGTGCTCAGTAAGGATTTGTCACCTGTAAGACTGCAAAGAATTTGTAAGATGTGATAAGAATTCCAAAGGAAGGTCGGAGAGAAGAGAGCATGAGACAGGGTTTTAGCTTAGAGAGCAACAGAAAGGACAAAACGATGATAAAGAATGTGTTCGTGGTGGTCACCTTTTTAAAAGGAGTTGTGAAAGAAATTTAAAGACATGTATGACAACAAAATGTGCTTTTTAGGTGTTCTAAAATCCATGGGACTAATTGCCATACTACGCAAGAGCCGGAGGATTTGAGTGATAAAAATCAGTGACATTAGGAAGGATCAAGAATGTGCAGACTGATGTTTCAAAAGAATACTTAGGTGCTTAGAGCTGGAAAGCAATTTTCTTTATCACAGGTTGTACCATGAGTATAACGAAAAATACTGATCATGGCAGAAATAGTGTTGAACTGGCTGTACTACTGGCCTGATTACCTTCCCTATACTTCGAGATGTAGGAGCGACGGTTACTACATATGTAAAGTTGCAACTACTTTCCCATTATGAACCTGATTAACAGAAATTGTAGCAATAATAATTATGGTAATGACCGTCTTGCTTTTTTAACTGTTGACCATTCCTTAATTAATTACTACGAAGCAGCATTCAGAACAATTGCAGATGAAAAATTGACCCATCTTAGTTACATCCCTTTAGATGTGGGCATCAGGTAAAAGAAATAATGCCAAAGATAAAATTAATGTGCAAGTTTAAAGATAAGTGCTTATTTTAAATATGTACAGGGCAATGTCCTTACATTATCGGTGATCTGGAAGGCCTCCGTTTAAATTGATTTTTTAGTAGGTTGTGGCATAACTATAGTTACACTGCTGGCAAGGACAGGACAGACCTTTCTGAATGAAACGGTTGAGCTACATATGTGTTTGGTTTGCTGGCAGGGTGACAACGGTAAAATACAATGGTATTTGTGGAAGCCAACAGGGCAGTATTAGCGTTCCAAGAGAGATCAGCCACTATCTGTTTCACAGATAAATGTTTACATGGAGTTGATCACTGGAAAATACACGGCAGAGCCAACAGTCTCAGATCCCATCTGATTTGATATGAGAGTAGCTTGCTCACACTCTCCATCTCTGGTTGTGTGTGTGTGGGGGGTTGCTATATAAATTAGGAGCAGCAGTGATGAAGACTTTTTGAAAATTAATTTAAAATTTTATGAAGAATGCATAGTTTTCAAAGACTGCATTTGCATCTCTTCGCTTACGTATTTAGGAAAGGTAGAAACTGGGACGATGGGATTTGCATTTGCACAGAGCCTGCTCGTTGATGGCTTGCAAACCAGAGGCTGTGCTCAGGCGGCGAGGGGGAATAGCCATTTCGAACACGTTTGTATTCCAGCGAAAGCGTAGTTGTTAATGTACGTGTTCGGAGTTACCGTCGCCGTGCAATGGTGAGGCTGAACTAATACAGAGAACCTGGAGGTTTAGGCAGACAGTGCCAGCTAGATTTATCTTCCATTCCTCTTTAAAAGATCTTAGTTTGCAAAATAAGTTGTGGAAGAAAAGAAAAGCTAGGTTCTTGGAAGAATTCTGCATCCGTTGCATTAGTCATGCAGTTATCCTTGTCAAGCATACCAAAGAAAATTAATTTTAAACATACTATTAAAGAAAAGTGAGGTTTCGGGAAACAGGGTGGAGGGGAAAGGCAAAACCTTCAACTTTGCAGGATGAGTGGTGAGTTGTGTTGAAGCACAGATCAATTTCCAGAGTACAGATGATGGAAATGTGTTCCCAACACAGCCACTGGGTTTCAAGTATATCTTTAAATAAAAGCAGGAATAAGCATTAGACACAGAAGAGTTGAACTGTATAGTGAAGAGTTAACGTTAAACATTGTGACGGGATAAGACCTTTAAAGGTAAGAAAGCATACTTGTTCGCTACATGTGAAAAAAGGAGTCTCTAATCTTTGAGTCTGTAAGTCTTCTGGGAATATTTTAAAAAGGAAGAGTAATTACACACCTCATAGTCCAGAGTTTGCTTTGCTCAGATCTGTATTTTGTATCTTATTTTTTTAGTAAAGCAAAGTGCTGTAATTACTACAGATCCCACTGCCCAGCGGTCAGAAATAATAAAAGCTACAACATTCATGCAAAAGTAGAAGTGGGGAAAGGAGGCAGTGTTATCAGGTGCTTGAGCACGGACTTAGACACAGCGTTTCAGCCTTTGCCATAACTAAAAAGCTACCGTCGCGTGTTATGGCTGTAGGCATCCCAAGGTGCAAAGTGTCTGAATTTTATTCTGCTCATATATCTGGCAGACTTTAAAAAAGAGAGAGAGAGAGAGAGAGACAGAGACAGACCCTTCTTTTCTTTTCCTGGTTAGTTGATTTTAAAATACACAGCAAATGATTGAATCTGTTGCAGGATTTAAATACTAGAATATATTCTTTGATGACAAATTAGTGTGAAGAGAATTGGTTTTGAAAATGTATTATAATAAATGTGTCATTAGTGGCGTCATTTGTTACTGATAATGCTGGCATGCTTGTATCTTCATGCCTAAATAGAGTGCGGCCTCCCGTGATGCATGTTAGTTAAAGGAGGTGGTCTCCACACCTGTGGCTTTGTGTGTTTGCCTATGGATGCGGAAAGGTAAATAGAAAATAGGACAGAGGAGTCTTTGTTCGAGAGACTGGGATTGCTGGAAGTTGAGCAGATGTGGCGTAAATCTTCATCTCAAATTCAACTTGGAAAATGGATTTATATCCGTCTCGCGTGTCCGCGAGCGCCCTTTGTCCCCCTTGCTTCATGTCGCTGCACCTTTTGTTTCTGTCCCCAGGTGTGTCCTGGGAAACACTACCATCCTGGCCGAGTTTGCTGGTGAAGAAGAAGTCAACCGCTTCTTAGCACAAGGCCAGCCACTGCCGCCCACCTCCAGCTGGCAGTCCAACACTGGAAGCAACCAGCCCCGCCTGGGCTCCGCCAGCGGCTCGCACGGCTTGGTGCGCAGCGACGCCGGCCACTGGAACGCGCCCTGCCTGGGCGGCAAGGGGAGCAGCGACCTGCTGTGGGGCGGGGTGCCTCAGTACTCCAGCAGCCTCTGGGGACCCCCGAGCACCGACGACGGCAGAGTTATCGGGAGCCCGACACCTCTCAACACTCTTCTTCCCGGTGATCTTCTCAGTGGGGAGTCCATCTAGGAAAGAAGAGAAACAAAATGGAAATAACAATCATCAGCACTAAAGGAAAAACAAAAATCGTAACCCTTTCCAGTCCCGGGCTTGATGAAGAATCCAGCTTTAACAGATCAGACTGGCAGCCCTTTTTAGTACCTCTGTCCGATCTCGAATATGAAACTGCAGAAGTCCTTGTGAACTGTTCATGAAACAGTATGGGCTACTTTTGGTCAGTGTCACATGCTAATGACAGGTTTATTTTTTTCATGGCTTTTTGTTTTATGTTGTCTTTTTATGTTTGTATGGTGATTTTAAAAACAAAGTATAAAAGCTGCTTAGAATAGGTCTATCATGAAGGGCACTTTTCAGAATTTGGGCTGGAAAGGGTTATTTTATCAGCTGGGGGGGAAGGGGGAAATGAAAGCCTATTTAAAATGAGCCTGTGACTATTATGCACATTACCAGAGGCGGACCCAATAATCAGAAAGGGTGAAGTGTGATATTTACCATTGGTACCGACAAGTAATGAATCTGAATGGTAACTATTGACTGTACAGGTTGAGCGGGGGGGAGGGAGGGCAGGGTGGGGTATCTCTGTGTCCACTACTCCCATGGATCTGCCTATGCACATTACCCTTGTTCATTACTTTTTCATGTCATTTTTTAAATCCCAAAAATATAAAAAAAAAAAAAACACAAAAAAACCCCAAACAAAAAAAAAACAACAAAAAAAAAACATATCAACATGCAAATACTTGAATCCAGCAGGCCAATAACAAAATGTGAACACTTTTAAGTCTAATTATTACACTTCCAGGTCGGCATCAGTACACAAAAAAACAGGCTCTAAGAATTTTTTTAAAGTTCAGACTATATGTTTTTGTTGGAACAGATGTATGTATGAGTGTGCTTGTGTGTATGTGTGTGTGCGTGTATGTGTGTGCCCATGTGTGGTTTAACTAAAAGTGTGAATTTTTTCCTTTTATTCAGTATATGCTTTTTATTTGCTCATTGGTCAAATGTTTAATTGTTATTAGCTTCTAACTTTGCACTGAGTGTCCGCAGCCCTTCTTGTAGCTAATCCTGTAATGTTAAAAAGGAAAAAAAGAAGAAAAAAAAAAAAAAAAAGAAAGAAACTGATAGAAGGGGCCGGCGACAATTCACGTGTAAATGTTTACTCAAGGACTCTTACCGCATTTTAAAAATTACAGTGTGTATCTCTGGAGAATAATATGTATATCTACCTTTAGCGGCTTTTTATTGTGGACTAATGCAAGAAAATTATTACCGGAGTATTGCACCATTTTTTCCATTCGGAATATAAAGTTTAAAAAAATACTCTTGTTGAACTGTGGCCATAGATAATTGTAAAGAGCGGATAGTTCCCTTGCAAGCAGGAACAGAAACAAGCACTTGGACATAGGTTTTGACTGCTTTTGGAGGAGCCAGGAGTTTTGGCTCCCACCTGTTTACAGACCTTTTTTTCTCCTTCAAACTTTAAAATAAAAAAGGAATTAAAAAAAAAAAAAAGAAAAAAAAAAGACTTCCATCGTAAAGAAAACTATTTTCAGAATGAAGATATGCTACTTCAGAGCTCTGGGATTGAACAGTGTTGTTGTATTATTCTTTTCTTTGGCCATTGCTGTGTACTATTTTTGTTGTTGTTTTCCTCCTCTTCGTCAAAGTGGCGAAAACTTTGTGATCACTATCTTGCACATGGTGGAAGATGTCTCAGGAAAGCCGGGTTTCCCGAGGAGCAACTCCACACCATTTCATGTATTTTTAAAACCCAACTCCTAGCACTGAAGATATTATTAAAAAACAAAATAAAATAAAAAAAGACAGTAAGAAAGAAGAAAATACCTAATCTAATGTGTAGCAGTTACATATTTACCAAATAATGGACTCAAAAGAAATAGATGTTTGAAGAGTGCTTTATATATTAAAAAATCGCTTTATGTTTAAAAAAAGATCAATGTTTTTGATTGTTTTGAAAGGAAGAAAGACAATGGAATAACATACACTTCAAGTATGTTTTAAAAATTATATGAACATTGTGCTCCCTGCCTGCTTGGATCAGGAAACTTGTGCATTACTTTTTTTTTTTTTTTTTTTGGAAGATTAGCTTTTTAATGGTTTTATCAGATTTAAAGGGTCCTGCAAGATTGCAAATTAACAAAAGCTGGTTTTATAGAGGATCATGAACTATGCACAAACTGGGTTCAAGACTTGTTTTTTTTCTCAAGTTTTAGTAGTGTATTTAGCTGAATAACCTTTCCTCAGAGTAATTGCATCTCATTGCCATTACACGCCTCCTACATATATATATTTTATATATATATACACACACTTATATAAAATATGTATGTGTGTATGTGCGTGTTTACGTACAATTTTCCATGCTGAAGTTTAGCATTGAGTTGTAGAAAAACTCCTGACATTTTCAAATTGGGAATGAAAATTTCTGTTTCAGGGTTTGGGGGGTGGGGGTTTGTTTGGGGGCTTTTTTTTTTTTTTTTGCCTTTCCTTTTGGATTAAAGATGTCTGTAACTCTGAGATTAAAGAAAAACCAACAATTGTGGCTTTTCATGTTTATTCTCCTCATAGAATGTGATTGTTAAAGAACATGCACCGAAAGTTGCTTTCAAGAGTACGAAGATTCTTTGAAACTTAATAAATTGCAGTTTTTTCTTGGCTGTTCAAATAATGTGTATTTTTCTTTTATGCAGGGGATACTAAAAAAAAAGATGTTAAATCCGCTAAGGTATTTCATGGAAGAAGTTTAACTCTTTCAATACTAGTGAGAATTAAGTGTACAGCCAGGCAAATCGCTCCTGTAAGCGTAGCCGCACCCTTCGAATCTGTGCTCGTTGGTGATGGCTTTCTCATAAGCTTGTGCCATGAACGCTTTGCATATCGCATTCAGGAGAGCTGCATAAGAAGCAGTCATCTTTTTTTGTTAGAATTACGTTTTTTCTCATTTATTCGTGTCTTTAGGAATAGAGTAGATGAATTGTTAACGATTTGAATATTGGGAGGCTGAAGGCCCCTCTCTAGCTCTGCCATTCGGTCACCCCGCCGCCTCCCGTTCTCTGGACCTGGCCGTCTCCAGCTCTAACTTGCCAGTTCCACTGAATTTGATCAGGTGGGCAAATAGCCCCGAAATAAAATAGGGCAGAAACACCGCAGTATTTTCATGCTTGGCCTTTCAGCTTTTGAACTCAAGGGCGATGCTTACAGGGGTTAGCATCAGGCGGAGGAGGCGAACCGCAGGAGGCTCGCGGAGGGACCCAAACCCGCTCCGTCTCCCTTGTCGAAAGCTGAGCTCACGCTCTCCTCCCACCGCGGTGGAAGCGGTTCCTTGCCTCTTAGCGCCGCTGAGGTGGTGCGTACCCAAAGCGCCATTTACAGCAGGTCCGGCCCCGCGTCTCGAGCAGTTACGAGTTTGTAGAGTAAAACTCATTCCGCTAAGTCACTGGAGAAGGAAAAAACTAATGTGAAGAGCTGGATTACTGAGAAAGCAGTTCACAGCCCTGAAGGCCCCCTGCGCGGCCGCAGCCCACCCGTCCTGCGCCCGGGGTCCCGGCGGCTCTGCCCGGCGCTGGACGGGCGGCAGGACCGGGCCCTGCGGCCGGGGAGCCGGGCGGCTCCCGAGGGCTCGCCGTTTGCTGGCAGATACGATGCAGTTAAAAACCAACAAATCTGGATTGGGGGTAACGTTCGTTCTCTAATGAGCTAAAATTCCCAGTCTGACGCCTGTTCTGCCAGTTGTGTCGGCGCTGCCCCGGAGCTGCCCAGCTGTTGCCGCGGTTGGTTTTCACTGTGAACTGCTTCCCTCCCGGCTCCTGTTTGTTTTTTCTCTTCCCGGTGTTCGTAATGGAACTCTGAGAAGAGAGTTGCCTTCTCTTTTCTTTTCCTTCCTTGGTTTTTTGTTTGGTTTGTATTTTATCTGGGTTTTTCCCTTAGCAAGGAGGGCTTTCGGCTCCAGCGTCCTGGGCTTTGTCTGCCTAGACATCGAAGTCCCTTACGGAGTCGGGTGTTGTGGCTGACGGGAGCTTTTGTCTTCCATGAGGTTGGCAGAGACGGCTCTTTGTAAATCAGATGCACTGTTAAAATTTAGTATCCACCCTGGTATATTAAAAGAAATACAGCTTTTGGCCAAAAGCAATCTTTTAGTGTTTGTGTAGCTCTTTTTTATTTTCAGTGTCATACTCTTTTCTGCTTTAATGCTATCCGGTATTCCTGAAATTGTAAAGATAGCTCCTGATGGTAAGGATTCTCCTTACGGCTCCAGAATCTTTACGTAAACCATTTTTAACGATTTGTGTTTTTCTGTATGCTGCATTTGCTGTATCCTCCACGGCACTTTCACTGCATGGCTCCCCTCTCTTTAGGCCAAGAGAATTTCTCTCTCCCGAGCGGTCTGAAACTGTCAAACTTCTTCTTAGTTACTTGTCTCGTTTGTGGGTGGCACTGGCAGAGCAGATCGTTTTGCTATTCTGCTCCAAAAATATATTATTGTTCTTGATAATTCAATATATGATTGTGTATGTGAAGGAGCATTTTAATTAAAAAAATGTATATGGATATCTGTATATGTTAAGAATTATCGGAGTTGGAAGAGTCTAGAAATGGAATTGAAAAACCCTTTAGGATTTGGGTTATGGGCAGCTATAGTGTGGAGCGTACCTATGATACCAGATCAAAGATTGCCGTGGTGACCCGTAGGCTCATCTCCGGACGTCGTATACGAACTGCTGCTAACTGTCTGTTAGAGTTCACGCGTTGTACAAACGACGGGGTACTAACTGTGTCGCTGTGTCGATGCTGAATGTACAATCTCTGCTCCAGGCCTGCATAGCCAGTTTCAGGGAAGGGGAGTTCTGCAAAATCGGATACCGAGCTCAGTCGAACTCTGTATGTAAACTGTATGGATGCCGGCGTAGCCCACGGTCCCCGCAAAGCCCCGAGGTAAACGACAGCTCCGTAAACGTGTGGAAATGTCTGTGATTCGCGATGTTCTCTTTAGCGGGAAGCCGAAGGAGACCGCGGGCCCGTCCACGGAGCGCACAGGACGATTTTAGCTCCCTGCAGGTCTCCTGGACTGCTTTCACCCAGGTCCTTGCGTCGCTTCAAAGGCAGTATCGTACCCGTGAAACCTTAACGCCTACGGGAGCAGCCCAGCTTCTGTCCTCTCGCACTCCCCTCGTCCCCAGGGGGTCTCTTCCAGCGATGCACGTGTGCGCTCGGGATCTGGGAGAGGCGCCTCCGGCCCCCATCCACCTTGTAGCTTTCCTGAGGGAGGACGGACTGCTGCCGTCCCATGTTCTAGTGGGGCCTCGGGGTCTTCCTCCAGCGGATGCACCCAATCTCTCAGGTTAACTGTTGTTCCTGCAAGTTGCCAGACTCCATCCTCTCACGGCCAGCCCAGCCTCTGCAAAGACAGTCAGCTCGACCGTTTTAAATCCCTCGCGCTCCACCGTTTTCTCCTCTCTAATGCAAATGTTTCATTAGAAATGAATATGACACTTTGTCCTGTGTGTGCCCCCGCTGTTTGTTTTTTACTGTCAGATGCATTGGAAACGAGTTGCTTGTAAATTTTCTCTGATGAAAACGTGGTCCCAGTGCAGTCATGATTTCAGGGTTATTAAAATGTTATCAAACACAATAAGCTGGAAGGTTGCTTTGCTTTCAATAAATCGTAGCAGTAGTAAAGGTGGCTTGCCTTGAACTAGCTGTGAGGCCGCTGACTCGATGAGAAATCTCGCCTCCCGTCTGCCCTGAGTTCATTCAATAGTTCATTGCTTTACATGTTCGTTTTGTTCAGGGGAGTGGACTTGATAATATCCAAAACTGGCAGATTCCTCTATAGTTTCTCTGTAGTTTTATCTCCTGGATCCTTTGCCCACTTAAGTTATCTTAATTGATTCTTAATTTATACCAAAAAACCTACTCGAGCAGACTAAAGACCTGCTTACAGTGTTGGAAAGGAGCAGACTCTTCTAACATTTTTGCAGTAGGTCTCCTTGTTTTGGCTACAGCACTCATGGTTTACAATTAGGTGTTACTGGCTGTACCCCACAGGAGCAGGAAAAATCAGACTTTTCATTATTTTATCTGATTTCAAGCGGGATCCACTTTTTCCGCCTTTTCTTGGCACGTGTCTGTGCGCTTCCCAACGCCGGTCCCTCCGGATGCCAGGAAAGCTCGGGTACAGGCAGAGGAGACGACGATTCGGCAGGCAGCGAACTGCAGGTGCTGCCAGTGTGAAGTGTAGAGGCTGCCGACTGACACATGCGATCCCCGTGCTCGGTGGGAGATTCAGCACAAGCGTAAAATCCCTGGCGTGCGTAAGGGGGACAGGCGTTGGTCCCCATGGCTACGCAGCCCTCGCCTCTCTTTCCTGGGCTGGTCACAAGGAACAGCTTGTGGGAAGAGCGGTAACTGGCAAATAGCTCTGATCGCCTTGCGACGCCTTTATTGCTGAATGGTTTCCCAAAACCTGCCAGGATGGGAGAGCTGCACTTGCCCAGGCGTCCGCGGGTGCAGCATCCAAGGCAGGATGCAGCAGAAAAGGCAAGGTGGTGAGGAGGGCGGAGAGCCCAGGGGCAGGGCAAGGTGCAGCCTTTGTAGGCAAGTTTCATTTCTGAAATAGCTTGAAATTGCTCAAATTAAAAAAAAAAAAACCCAAACCACAAAAAAAACCCCCAACCAACCAAGATATTGGTTTTCCCTGCTAGCTCTGGCTCAGGGATGGGTTTCTTGATAGCAGCAATATGTAAACATGAGCATGTAGTAAGGTGGTTCTAAAGCTGTGTCCAACTTACTCTATTAGTCTAATATCCTTTATTTCTTACTCGCCAGCACGGTTACTACATGTTTTGGTGCTGTCTCCCTGAACTGCTTTTTAAGCTTTTGCAGTCTCTCAGTTTGTGAATTGCAGCTCGCAGAGTAACCTGGATGGGAGCATAGTTGGAAGCAGTTTCAAAATCGTGTCCCCGGGGGCTTCAGCATCTTTGAAAAACACCTTTTCTTGGGGCTTCTCTGAAACGCAGCTGCAAGACGTGAAGTTGAGCACTCGGGACCAGTGACTGCGGCCCAGCACGGGCCCTCGGACACCCCTTGGTGCTGGCTTTCGAGCACAGGGCATTAGAGACTAAAACGGGCTGATGCAGAATGAAGCTTGGTGCTTTGTCCGCAGCAGAACACTATTCGTTCATCATTTAGTGAAGATTAAGCATGAAGCACTAAACCCTCATAATATGACATTTAAGACACACTGTCAGTAAATAAGCTTTTTGTTTGTCCCTAGATGGGGGCAGGAGGAAGAGGGAAGTATCCAAAAACAACGGGATCCAGCACGTAGGTGAGGCATCCTGTCTTCTGGTAGAGACACCTCCAGGTAAAGACAGTGATCTTTATCACCTTATAGTTCAAACACTGATGTTTTTACCGGTTTTATAGAATCTACGTATTCTAAGACACTGGAGATTTACCACTGTGGGCACCATCTCTAGCTGAGAAGAAAGGGAAGCTTCTGAAGCGAGCCTAGAGGGGGATGGTTGAAGAAGCCTCCTTTTCCGCTTGGACCTTCACCAAGGCGAGGAGGCCAAATACCACATTTCCCAAATGGGGCTGTTCTTAGTGATCTTGTCAACACAGGGCGTTTAAATTGCAGTATTCCACCTGGCGTAACGAGTGACTGAGGCATCCTTAAAAATGCTTTGCTGTTTTCATAATCAGTGGTGGGACCACAGAGGCATCAGCTGGGTGTCTGACTTCTGTCCTGTGGGGGACCTGAGGGAGAAGAAATGCCAAGTCAGAGGACTGATCCCGGCTTTCACTGTGCGTCATGGCAGAGGCCAGAACAGGCTGCAAAACGAGGAAATGGCTTATCGGCATCTCAGCTTCTCCCCACCGGTTGCAAGGTTGAAACGCAAGAGACATCGGGGCAGCACAGGCAACACTGGATCTTGCTGCCCTGGGATGAAGGGCCAGAGCCTTAATGGGGACGAACAGAGCTGTGATGAAAAGCTCCGCGGGGCAGAGCGGAGATTCCTGCGGCTTTGGAGGCTCTGCCCCGCTCCCCTGGCACCCGGCGGCAGGCAGCCCCCCCTGCGCTGCCAATTCACCGCACATGGCACGGCTTGGTGCCCGGAGAACCAGCCCCGCTGTCCTGTCTGGACAAGCAGCCCTGTTCTATTACAGTGTGAGCATTCAGGAGCTTCCGTGGGCTTTCCTGAAGGCTGCCTGGATACTCAGCACTGGAGAGAAGCAGGGCACAAACTCAGGTGTTTATGGGCTAGTTTAGGCTCCTAAATGGAGGCTTTTGATTTTGAAAAGCCTTTGTAGCAAGCAAAGTTCTGCACGCTTGTCCCCTGTTGGTTGAGCTGTCATTAAAAGGCAAAGTACAGTAAATCCTCTTTGCAAATGCTTCAGGTCCTGCAGCGTGCAGATCCCTGAGCTCTTGCAATTTGTTCTATCTGGGAAAGAAAGTGGTGTTGGACCTGCGCGTTCTGCAGGGTGGGCTGGTGGTCATCTGCATGCAAGCGAGCACCGGTGCCCCGAAGAGCTCGTAGGAGGATTTACGCTGTGTGCTTTCCGAGTGTTGCAGACTAACATTTTTCTCTCGTGTGCACAGTGCCATAGACTGAAATGTCTTCTCAGAAGAGGCTGGACACGCTGCCCACAAGCCAGGCAAGTCCTCTTTCCAGAACCGTTTGTGTGAGCAAGTCTCGGCCCCGGGGACGGCGACGGAAGCCAGGACCGGCTGCTGGTGCCCAGGTTCCGTGCGATGGTCGAGCACCCGGGTCAGGACAAAGCGCGGTACTTGGGCAGCCTGAGGCGCGCAGCGATGCCGTCCCGCCCGGCCCTTCACAGAACCACAGAATCGTTTGGGTTGGAAAAGACCCTTGGGATCATCGAGTCCAACCGTTAACCCAGCGCTGCCAAGGCCACCACTAACCCATGTCCCCAAGCACCACATCTCCCCGGCTTTTAAATCCCCCCAGGGATGGGGACTCGGCCCCTGCCCGGGCAGCCTGGGCCAGGGCCTGAGAAGCTTGGGGCCGCCTCAAGTCGCTCTTTGGCCGTTACGGCCTCCCCCGCCGCGGGCAGCGGGAGCGGGAGCGGGGCCGGGCCTGTGCGCGTCCTCGGCTGCGATTCCCAGCTTCCCCACGGGATGGCGGCAGGGAGCCGCCGCGGGAGCGGGGCCCCGGGGCGGGAGCGGGGCCCCGGGGCGGGAGCGGGGCCCCGGGGCGGGAGCGGGGCCCCGGGGCGGGAGCGGGGCCCCGGGGCGGGAGCGGGGCCCCGGGGCGGGAGCGGGGCCCCGGCTCGCACCGGGCCGCGCTGGGAGGCGGCCGCAGGTCCGGCCTGCGCTGCCCGCCGGGGGGCGGCTTTCTGCAGCGCTGGCAGCCCCCGGGGCGAGGCGCAGAGCACGCAGCGCTTGCGGGGGTCCGCGCTGCACCGGCGGGGGCAGCGGGGAGGCACCGTGTCCTGCACGGGCGTTTCCCAGACTGGAACCCACGGAAGGGTGCTCCTGCGCAGGGTGCAGTGCTGAGGGTGCTCCCGCGCAGGGTGCAATGCTGAGGGTGCTCCGGCGCAGGGTGCAATGCTGAGGGAGCTCCCGCGCAGGGTGCAGTGCTGAGGGTGCTGCTCGCACAGGGTGCAATGCTGAGGGTGCTCCCGCGCAGGGTGCAGTGCTGAGGGTGCTCCCGCGCAGGGTGCAATGCTGAGGGTGCTCCGGCGCAGGGTGCAGTGCTGAGGGTGCTCCGGTGCAGGGTGCAATGCTGAGGGTGCCCCGGCGCAGGGTGCAATGCTGAGGGTGCTCCGGCGCAGGGTGCAGTGCTGAGGGTGCCCCCGCAGCCAGCGCCCAGCCCTGCTGCAGCACCGGCTGGCAGAGCCCCGGGGGGTTCGCGGGTTCAGCTGCGGGGTGGGCAGCAGGTTTGCTCTTCCAGAGCACTTAGCACATCGCCTTGTTTTCCCCGGTGCTGAGCCTCGCCTAGCGCAAGGCCCTAAAGACAAATACAGCTAATTATATCCTCCACGAGTAAGTGCCGCTTTCCGTTTTAACATGTTTTGCTTTCTCATTCGATGCCCTTGGTTTAAGTGTTTGTGCCACATCTTTACATCAATCACGACCTGAGCAAACTGCAGCAGCCAGCACCACTCGGGGCCAGGGCGGCCTGGCAGGGCCCCGCGGGCCGGCGCGGCTGTCGCTGGCGTCGCAGGCAGCGCCGTGATTCTCCCTGATTGTTTGTGTACACAAATTAAGCGGGAGCATCTCGGGGCAGTTTGATGGGACGTGCTACATGGCGTGGAACAGAACAGAAGGGATCACACGGTGCTCTCCTCCGCAGGTGACGTGGGCGAGCGCGGGGACAGGGCTGGTGTCTGCTCTGGAGGAGAGTCTGGAGTAAAATGGTCCGACTGGGGAAGGGGGAGGCAGAGGGCAGGGAAAGAAAAGCTGTGATGGAAGAACATTCAGGATCTGTCTGGTGTTTTGGGGGTGGAAAGAACAGCCCCTGGTTCTGCACGTGGATGGGTCAAGTTCACTGCAATGTTTTTTGCAGAAAAGCAGCACCAGAGACCTGGGCACCAGCTGGGGCGGCGCTGAGCAGCGCTGTGTGTCCTGGCACAGCCCCTGCTGCTTCCGAGGGGCCGGGATTTACCGAGCAGCCCTGCGAAGGGAGGGCGGCTCATCCATGGTCACCCCACGGGGCAGGGACCCCCCGTCCTCATCCCGCTGTCCCCCCATGCTGTAGCACCCAGCGAACGGCTCCCTTCCCCGGCAGCAGGGACCCTCTGCACAGGGACATAAAAATCCCACTATGAAAAACCAACTCAAACGACAGCTGATTGATTAAGAGGACCTGCGCGATGAACCCCTCCCGTCCCGGAGATGGGATCGGGAGGCGAGCGCTGCTGCTGCCTGGGATGCCATCCCGGGGACTGCAGGGTCGTGCTGTCGTACCGCTGTGTGGCTCGCTGGGCACCGAGGCTTTTCCCCAGATCCCGTGCCCCGGGGCGTTACAGCAGCCTCCGGCGCACGGCTAACGGAGACGACAGCCCTTCGGCCCCGGCAGGCCCTGATTGCCCCCGGGGCACCGTCACGGGCACCCTCCCCACTACCTGCTGGATCTCCTGTGCCCTGGAGGGCTTCCAGCAGCTGCTCTGGAGGCCAAGCCTCTTCATCAGCCACTGCCCTGACCCGCAGAGACGTGCCCCAGGCTGCCAAGGCCCGGGGTTGCAGTTAACTCCTCTGTCCCCACAGGGACAACCAAGCGCTTCAGGGCAGAGCGGAGCCGGGGGCTCTGATGGATGCTGCTCTCCCCAGGCTCTCCCCGAAGGCCCGGCACGAAGCATCTGCCCTGGCCGCCCTCTCCTCCTGGGAGGGGCAGCAGAAGGAAGGGCAGATTTCGCTCCTCTCATGAAGCTTGTGCCTGCGGGACGTTTGCAGGACAGCGCCAGCCAGCCTGCGTGCAGGGCTCCGTCGGTCACAGGCTCTGCCTGCACGCGCCTGCTGGCCCCGGGCTCGGCTGCAGATACGCGGTGTTCAGTCGCTGTGAGCGGTGTCTGGGAGAGAAAAGCCATTTCGCTTGCTGCCACTTGTTGAAAGAAAATGAGCTGCAGGTGTGCAGTTCTTCACCGCATCCCGTTGTACAGAGCCACACGCGGGTACCGAGCCGGCTCCAGCCCTCAGGAGGGCTTTACCACCCCTGCATGACCCGGGAGTGCCCTTAGCTGCATTTTTCTGCTAAAACAGAGGCTGAACACAGGTTGCACACCCACACCTCAAGCCATGAGACACAGGACCTGCTTATTTTTAACCTCACTCAGCACATTTGCAGTCGGGTCGGTTCTTGCCCTGCTCTGTCGCAGAAGCACTGCTCGAGCAGCACGCGGATGCGTGCAGGCAGAAACCGGGGTAGGGCTCACACCGCCTTGGGGGACAACGCTGTGTCCAGTGCCTCTGGGACAGGCACCAGGGCCTCTTACCACACTGCTTTATTTGCATTTCGATATTACAGCTATTTACAACCTTCCTGCAGCAAAAAGCGGTGCCTTGCAGGTTGGCAGGGGCTGAGGCTCCTGCCCGCTCTCCCTTGCCCTGCGTCCTGCACAGAGCCACGGGGAGACCATGTCTAAAATGCTCTCGCACTGCTGGAGTCCCTGCATGGCAAATGCTTGCGAACTTCAACTTCCATGCCATGTCCCTGCATGGCCAAAGCTTGCTAACCCCAACATCCAGCTCCAGCATCTTGGTCTGCACCTCCAGCATCTCAGTTTCTGCATCTGCTGCAGCTCCAGCACCCAGGTCAGCATCTCTACACCAGCGGCTGCTGTACCTCACCTGGGCCGGAGCTGGCTGGGAGCGGGGCGGTCCTGAAGCACCTGGGGGTCATTGCTTTGTCCGGGGAAGCCAGCGGTGGGCACTGGGGAGCCTCTGCCCACGGTGGCTCTGGGGGGGCTCTGCCAGCCTGAGCCTGGGAAGGCTGTTGGGACCCCAGATGGAAGGAGCTGTTTCCAGTCCATGTCATGGATCAAAACACACAGGGTGCATTGAGCAATGGGGGGCTGGCAGGCAGCCTTGCTCATCCCAGCTTCCCAATTTTACAATGCAAAGAGTTTTTCATTCTGCTTTTAGCATAATACTGTAAACCAAAAAGCTCAGTGCTCCTGATTCTAGCATAACCCTGCTATAAAACAGAAAAAAACCCTCTCTGCAAGCTGTGACTCTCCTGCAGGGCCGGCTAATTTGCGAGAGGTCGAGTCACCAAGATAGGGATCACTGCACTGGCCGGGAGAGGCCTCACCACGGCCAGGTCACCCCTGGCCAGGGCCGAGTGTGGGCAGCACTGGCAGGGACAGCCCTGTCCCCGTCTGGCCATGGCGGGGCGGCTCGGGAGATGGGCACAGCCAGGGTGCAGCACCGCCTGTGGCTGCGTCCGTCATGCCCATCCCCGCAGCGGGCAGGGTGCCACCACCTTGGGGCAGCTGCCGAAAGCGAAGAAAAGCAAACTTTCGTCATATTTTGTTCCCTCCAGGCAGGAGCCTGGTTTTCCCCAGGGAATGGCTCTCCCCTGAGCTGCCCAGCGTGTCCCCGAGGTGCTGGGCGAGGACCAGCCGCACGCCTTCGCAGAGCATGGCGGTGGCAGCACCAGGTCCGTGGCTTTGAGCCGGAGAGCAGCGAGGGCTCCCCGGCCCACAACAGCCCCGGCCGGCAGCAGCAGGTCCTGCGGAGCCTGCCTGCCCTGCCCGCTGCCTGTGCTGCCCGCTGCCTGTGCTGCCCGCTGCCTGCGCTGCCCGCTGCCTGCTCTGCCTGCCCTGCCCGCTGCCTGCTCTGCCCGCTGCCTGCTCTGCCTGCCCTGCCCGCTGCCTGCCCCCGGCCTCAGCCGGCACCAGGCTCCGGGAAGAGGACTGTGCCTGCCCGGAGGTCGCTGTCGCGTCCCGCGGGGACGTGGCCATGGGGTGCCCCAGCGAGGGGTGCCCTCGGGGAGGCTGAGCCCTCCCTGCCAGCACCTTCTCCTCCTCCGTCTGGGTCGGGAAGGGGCTGGGATCGCTGGGTGCGATCCTGTGTCAGCCTGCCCGGCTGGGCAGGGGCACCCCGTGCTGAAGGGCTGGGCTTCTGAAAGCTGGGCGCCCCAAAATGCCCAGCTCCCTTGGGTCTGGACCAGGGTGGATGACTTTCTAATCCACCAAGCTTTAATATCTTTATTTATTGTGTTTGTGCGGCTGCTGAGCAGGTTAAATGCTCATTACAGCACGGATGGGCTGTGCGAGGGGAGAGTAAACCAGCGCCGTGCATGCTAAAGCACGGTAAATACTGCCCTTCTGTGCTCTTCTGCCACTGCTTTTATTACCGCCTTTTAATGTGTTTATGGTTTTTATTTCAGTGGATCAGCTGTCTTTTAATGGCTGTTGTTCTTTTCTGTACTTGCAAGTGAGAAGAGCTGTTTTATTTTTAGTTACTCATGCTTGCTAAAAACGTTAGTGGTTAAATTGTCAGGAAAATCATAACACCAAATGTTCTGACACTGCCAGGGGAGGCCGGAGAGCTGGGGAGGCTCCACCAGTGCCGGGACGCTCCAGATAAGGACAGAGCATGGAGGAGGGAAAGCAAATGCAGTGATAAGGGGTCCAGGCATAAAACACTGGTACCAGGCAGTGCAGCATTTGAAGTACAAGAGAAAGAAACCCAGACGTTTTCCAGCGCTACTTTGCAACAACATGTTTATTGGGTATGCTTAAAAAACCACAAAAATAGAAAAGAGAAAACAGAAGAGATGCATAGACTGCCCTATTGCATGCTCTACGCCAAGGTACAAAATCAAAACTACTTTGGACACTGGATCTGTCGTTGTAACCGTAGCTGCGCCAGGAGGTCGTACGTGCAAGTGCTTGGGGCGAGGTGGACACAGGACCCGACCGAGACCGGGGAGAGCGGCACTGGCGGTGCGATGCAGCTGCACAGATGCCTGCATCTGCCTTCTGATGCATGCAGCCAAAGACGCATTGCTTCTCCCCCTTTGCTAGCACACAAGGAGCTGCCTGCCTGCCAGCTCGCCATGGCACAGATGCAGCGTGCTGGCTGACCGACGGCGGTTTCCCCGGTACACCTCTTGCCTTTTTGGGAACCTGCCCTCTCCCCGCGCCCTTCCAGCAACCAGCATCCCTTCCGAGTCCCTGCTCCTTGTCATCTCCAACTCTCACCGGTCCCAGCGGGCTGGGTGGGGAAGAGGAGGGAAGGGGTGGGAGGCAGCAGGGTTGGTTTTGGCCGAGGCAGCGCCTCTCCCCACCCAGCCCACCTGAGTTTCCAGCCGGTGCCGCTGCTGCCGGCGCCTTGCTCCCGGCCCCGGGCGGCCGGCTCAGCACACCGAGCAGCTGTTGGTCTTGTTCATGGGAGGCCTCAGTGCCTGCTCCTTGGGCAGCGTCTCCCTCCTCTTGCAGAGCGCCGGGCTGAGCCGGCTGGGCAGGTTGGCTTGCTGCAGCAGCTCCCTGAAGACCTCCAGGACGTTCTCGTTGTCCTTGGCTGATGTCTCCACGAAGCGGCTGTTCCAGTCCAGCTCCACCAGCGACAGGGCGTCCTCCGCCGGCACCTGCCGCTCGCCGCCGCTCTCTGCCTTGTTGCCGACCACCACGATGGGAGGGAACTTGTCTTCCTTCACCTCCAGGATCTCCTCCCGCAGGCTCTTGACACTCTCAAAGGACTCGGCATCATCTACGGCATAGACCAGGGCAAAGGCATCGCTGTTCTGAATCGAGAGCTTCCTCATGGCCGGGAAGGAGTAGCTGCCACTGGTGTCCAGGATTTCCACCTTGACTGTGGCCCCGCTCACCTCGTACTCCTTGCTGTGCAGCTCCTCCACCGTGCGCCGGTGCTTGGGCTCGAAGGTGTCCATCAGGAAGCGGTGGATGAGGGCTGTCTTGCCCACGCCGGCAGCGCCCAAGAACACCAACCGCACGTGGTTCTTCTCCTTCACCACCAGGGACATGGCTGGGCGCACAGGGGACGGGACGCTCGGCAGCTGGCGCTCACCCCACGGGTGTCCCTGGGTGGCCGCAGCCCCGGTGTCTGTCCGTCCTCCCCTGCACTGGCTTGTTGCAGCCGGCAAAGTTTGGTGCCACCTCCCTGCAAACTTCTCCCGGCTGTTCTGCCACGGACGCTACAGTCCCCCAGTCCAGCTCATCTTTTATCCTGGTTCCCCTCTGCCATGTGGCACCAGGCTGTCCAATCTCCGTGGGTTGAGGGTGCTGAAGGAGGGAGGGCAGGGAGGGAGGAGAGCGGGGTGCTCCGGGCCAATCCGCGGAGCTCAGTCCTGGAAAGCCACTCCAGCCCTGGAGAGCACCGCGCTACGTTGCACATTGCGCTTGCATCAGCCGCCGCTGCCGGTCGCACCGGGGAGCCGGCAGCATCGCAGCCGTCGCGCTGCACGAGCCGTCCTGCCCTTTTGTCCTCCCTGGAGATTAATGTGTGTTTCTTGGCGTGGGCTTGCTGGCAGCAGGGGAGCTGGGTGGGGGTTCCCTGCCCGTTGGGTGGCTCATGGGCGGACATGGCAGGGGCTGGCTGGTCACCCACAGCGCTTCTTGCACTTACCAGGGGCTGGGGACTTGTTTGCAGATGGGGTTGCTGCAAACTCTTCTGTAAGCCTATGAAATATTTGACCTGAGGGGAAAAATGAGATCTCCCTGAAAGCCATGCGTCATAACCTCCACATTCAGCTGTCAGTTATTCTGTGATTTTATGAAATATTTAGCCTGATGGGAAAATAAAATCTCCCTGAAAACGATGCATCGCTGTCTCCACCGCACCACTGCAGATGCCGAGCAGTCGTGGGTAGGAACGGCTGCGACCCGGCTTCAGCAAAACTGTGACCCAGAACGGTTGGTTTGTGGGGCGGAGAGGCGGGATGCGTGTCGGTCCCCGTCTCCGCGTGGGTTTGCTCCCCGAGGTGCGGGTTGCTCCGGCTGGGTGTGTTTCCTCAGCGGTCACCTTCCCTATTTCATGCCAGAGTTGTTTCAGAAGCTGATTTATGCAAGGTGCAAATACAAAGGGAACTTGCTCAAAAGTTAAAATATGTTTTTATCCTAAATTTGTGTGTGTGTGGTTTTTTCTAGCTTCGCACTAGTTTTTGTAGTTTTAATGCAGTTGGTTTTCTTTCCATAGCTAAGTGCCAGTTTCAGCGTTTAGTTCTGGCTGAGTTTATTCTGTCGATTTCAAAAGCCCTTTTCACAAGAATTATTCCTGCCTCTTAATTCCCCAATTACCATTACATTTTAGCTGTGTTAAGAGCTTTCTCTGTCTGATCTTATTATCAGGAGAGCCAAGAGATTGCATCGGGGTGAGCAGAGTCCTGTCCTCGGCTCAGCCTGCCCTGGGAGAAGGGGGAGGCTGGGTCCCTAACAGGACTGGCAATGGGACTGGTGTCCAAAAACACCCAGTACACCGTGGCACCCTGTGGGGTTTTGCACCTTTACTCACCACCATGAAGCTCTTTCTGGAGGGACTTACTGTGCCACGAGGAGAGCCCAGAGGCAATGCCAAGGACCGAGCCACAGGCGTTAGAAGGAGCTGAGGATGCAGAAGATGTGATGGCATGGCCATAGGACCTCGGCGGGCCAAAAGCCAGGAGAAGGGGTGGATGAGCAGGGGGAGCCGGGTTTAGGCACGTGAACGAAGCAGTGATCGCGTTCTGGTGCCTGGCGTGCCATCGACATCAGTGGAAATAAAGAACCGAAGATGGCGAGGAAGCAGGGCATGACAAGTAATCTCACCCCAGTTTTGGAAGCGGTTTAAAGCCAGAAAACATTTTTTTTTAATTAGAAAAGAATTTGGTTAATGCTTCTTTGTGCTTAGATAGACATAGTGACAGGGGTTTTCGGGAGAGGAGATGAAAGGGGTTTCTCCCAGCTGGCTATGGCGAAGCTCCGCAGGGCTCAGCCCTCTTGGGAGGTGCCAGGGGCCTGTGAGATGCCCTCACCACTGCTCACTTTCCCAATATTTCATTCAAAAGCCTTTCAAAAGGCCTCAAAACATGGATCTGTTCTACCTCACAACACCTCGCATCTCTCTTACAGATGCAGAAATGGTGCCCAAGGTGAGGGAGGAGCCCGTGGCAGGAGGGAACGGGGACCCCGGTCTCCAAACCCCCTGCCCTGGCTCTGAACCATCCCCGTTCTCGCCGGCACCCTGCAGGGAAGGAGCCACGAGCTGACGGACACGCTGGGAAATGCCAAGTAGCAACGCCAGCCATGGAGGGTTTCCCAAATTGTGGCCGGGGAGGTGACCCCGGTGCCATGGGAGCCAGCACCGGGTCACATCACTACCACTGGAGTCATTTCTGCAAAGGTAGATGTGTCCCGCGTGGCCTGGCCAGGGTGAAGAGCCAGCCCTGGCTGTGTCAGACAAAGAAATGTGTTGCAGATAGAAGCTCCCCGCCTCGGCGCTGCAGTCGCGCACAGCCTGTCTGTGCATCCCCAATGATTTTTCACATCAGTTGTCTCCCCTTCGTTTTCACATCTGTGCTGCTATGGTTACCGAGAGCCTGAAAGGTTTTAAATCTCCCTCAGAGCAATGGAGGATTTCAGGGGTAATCTTGTTAAGAGATGAGCAATGAATATTTCCAAAGGCCTTTTGCATGAATATCTCGTTCCGTATTAGCTTATGTCCACTGACAGCAGGGAAAGCAAAGCGCGGGGTGACTGTCTGCGAGGAAGGGAAGAAACCAAAGAAGGGTGAATGCAGCGACTTGTTTTCCACTGCAGCCTTTTGTGCCCAGAATGATGTGCCTAAATACTGTGTTTTTCAAGGAGGGCTTGGCCAGCCAGCTTGGGCCAGGTATTCTAAAAAAAATAATTATTTCAGCTTGTGTTTCCCCCGGGGAAAGACTCACAGGACCTTTATGGGCACTTGGAGATGGGGACACTCATGTGTCTTACAGAAAAGCCCTGCATCCCGTGGGGACCCGCCGAGAGGGCGAGCGGAGCCGAGATGGCTCTTGGCTTCAGCAGGGCTGCAGGGGCGGCAGGACCCGGCCCCTGTGGATTTCGTAGCTCGGGTGGAGCGTTGGATCCGGCACCGAGGGCAGGCGCCGCGCCCGTGGGGACGGGAGCGCGGAAGCCTCTGCCTGTGCTGAGCCGGGGCGTGCGCCCGCGGGAGAGGGGACCACGACACCCTGAGGAGGGAGGGAGGGAGCGGGGGAGGCAGAGACCTGCCTGCGAGGGAGCAGGGGGGGAAAGAGCCCTAAGCTGCTGGCAGGGAGGAGGGCAGGCAGCGGGAGGAAGGACAAAGGGACGACAGCAGCGATGGGCAGGAGCTGGGATGGGGCACGAACGAGCTGGGGGTGGGTTAGGGGCAGGTGGAGCCCCGCACCCAGTGTTCGCAGGCAGGTCTGGAGCAAAGGGCTCTTGGAGACGTGCAGCGAGGGTTCGTGGCTATCCTTACCCCAAAGCCAACCCTCTGCAGGGCCAACAGCCACGGAGCGGTGGGGTACCCCAGGGAGAGGCGAGGGACGGTCCCCAAGGGCCCAGACAGTGCTGGGCACAGGCAGAGCAGGGAGCTGAGCTTGCAACAGCAGCCGGCCCCTGCCCGAGCGCAGCCCCGCGGGCTGGGCAGCCTTCAGCCGCTCGGGGAGCGCGGTTTGGGGCAGAACGCTGGCAAATGGCTCGTACGCTGCCGCTTCCACCTGCGCTGGCGGGGCGCAGCGGAGGCAGGGCCGAGGGGAGGCGCGGGGAGGAGGGCAGAGGAGGGAGCTGGACCCCTGCCCCTGGAAAAAGCCAGCAGCACTTAGCACGGGAGAAACTCTGGGCTCCGAACAAGTAACACGCTCCCCTCCCGTTGCTGTTCGCAGTCCAGGACGTGGGACACGGGTGCCTCTTCTCCTCCTGAACCAGCCCATGCACAGGAGGGACGGAGATCCTCTGCTGCAGGGGTTTGAGCTGGGCTCTCCCAAAAAAAAAGGCCCTAGCATTCTGCCAAGTTTTGCAGCATCTTCTACAAATATTCATTTTTATTTCACTAGCAAGCTTTATGTTTGATGCCTTAAAGTGACTGTGCGAGGGGGAACCCAAAAAAGCCCGCGAACCTTTCCCACTGGCCGAGTGCTCCCGAGCTCCGCTGCCGGACACAGCTCCGCTGCAGTGCTGAGATGCCTTTCAGTGAGACCATTTGCAAACTGCAGGAACAGCCCGTGCTGCATCCGAATGTACTTTCAGGGACCTCATATCTCAGTGCTCAGCTGTCACGGTTCAGAGGGGACGGTGGACACCGGGGAAGCCAAGAGCAACGTTCTCCAGCGCCGCGCTGGAACAGGCGGTGCTGGGCATTGCTCCAGTCCTGGATGCGGTGCCCCAGTAACCTGCGCTGCCCAGTGAGCAGCTCAGCGCCGTGCGGCCACAGGCGGGGTGAAGCGCTTTCCTAGCTGACGGGAGCGGTGTGCTTGTCTGAAGCATCGTTACAACTGTGCTGGCAAATAGTTTGCAGCACAGTGACACATTTCCACGAGTCTGGGCCAGCTGATGGAGCTGATACATCGCTGACTCCTGCGATGGGGTGCCCGGTGCCCCAGCACCCCATGGCTTTGCACCTCGTAACAGGACACAGAGGCAGTGAAGGCAGCAAAGGCAGCCTGTGCCCTCGGGATGCTTCCACCCCCTGCCACCCGCTTGTGCCTCTGCCTCCTGTTTCTGCCCACCATTAAATTCATGGTGTACGTGGGAGCAGCTGTGTTTTCAGCAGGGCTGTTGGTGTTTCAGCTGAGAAGGTGAGAAGGAAGCAGTCAGTAGTGAGAAACGCCAGCGAGAGCATCCCTGCTGAGCCGTGTGTCCCCATCACTGCAGGCAGTGGCCGGGCAATGGCCTCACGGGGTGAAGCATCGCTTCTCCCATCCGGAATGAGCCCTGGGTGGGAGACCCGGCCAAAATGGGAGAGGGGAGGAGAGCGCTGGCAGCGAGCTGCCTGGCTGCCCCTGCTGCCTGTATCAGAGGTCGGTGAGGCAGGGCCTTACCCCGGTGTGGGGACACCCAGCTGCGCAGGAGAGGGTTAAACCTGCCTCTCCCGGAGATTAAATCCAAATGGCCTTTGATTTAGCGACAGGTGAGAGGAGAAATCTGAACCGCTACAGCTTCCGCCCCCACTTTGCAGGGGAGCCGCAGCCCTCCCTGATGCATAGATGGATCAGCCATACGTGGTGCTCCTGCCCCTGTCTGGAACAGCGTGTCGCTGGACGGATCCTGTTCCCAGCGCCGGCGGGGCCGCCGTGGGGTACGTGCCACCCTGAGCGGGGAAAGCCTGCGGCTCGGCCCCGTTTCGGGGCACATGGGGGTGACTGGCCCCGGAGAGGGTCACGCCAACCCCAGCTCCTGCCTCACTGCCTGCCTGCTGCCTGGTGACCCCCGGTGCCAGATGGGGTTAATGGCTTAATTAGAGGCTGTAATTGCAAGGCTGCAGGGGGCAGCTGGGGGCTGAGGTCTGCCCATAGCCCCGGGCTGGGCGTCAGTGGGGAGAGGGGAGGAGAGCAGGGCTGGATCTGGGGTCCTCCAGTGCCGGTGGAGGAGGGATGGGAGGAGATCCCTGCTGGCATCACCAACCGCTTTGGGGGACCGAGGGCATCCTCGTGGCTTGCCCTGCCCGAGGGGACAGGACCCTCCCTGGGGACGGGGCTGAGCCAGCCTGCAGCCGGGCTCATGGAAACCACTGTCCCACATGCAGCCATCGGAGAGGGGGCTCAGCCCTGGTGGCACGGCCGCGGCGGCTGGCCCTGGGCACAGGGGCAAGGGGAAGCTGACCCTCGCACAGGCGCTCCCCAGATCATCCCTCCTCCAGGTGACTGACCTCTTCCAAAAGAGGCCATGTCGGGTTTGAAGGCCCCCCTTGACCCAAGCCCCTGTCTCCTGCCGCAGCCCCCGTTCCCCCGCCGAGGCGGCCGAGGGACCCGTGCCAGCGCCGGGGCTGCGGGGGGGCAGGCGGGGAGCCCGTGAACAGCCTGTACTGGACAACCCCGGGTAATAAAATCTAGTCTCCCTGTAAACAAATGTCTTGCTGAGGACTAAAGGGATTTAGCGCAGCTGTTCTCCAGCTTGGAGGAGTTTCTATAGCATCGCTTATCTTGCCCTGGCCAGCATTATTAGCTGGAGCAAAAAGCTTGCCTCTCTTAGGGCCACCGACACAGCTTTTCCTTGGGTGACATGAGGTGACACGCTCTGCGGCAATGCTCTCGGGTCATCAGGAGATGAAATGTGTGCTGCCGGGGTCTCAGATGTGTGTCTCTGCAGCCCCGAGGTGCCGTGCGGGAGCAGGGGTCCAGCCTGGCCCCTTCCCAGCAGGCTGCAATGGTCCCGGTCGTCCCAGTGCCCGGCTCTGCCCAGCTTTGCCCGCTGCGGTAGCACCGAGGAGGGAAGCCCGGCCTCGGCACGTGTCCTAACCTCTCTAGACACAAGCATATGGCTTCATATTAGCACTGATCCACTTTGAGGGCCAACAAAGCCGGCAGCCAGTCAGCCGATGGGGTGTTACACGGCACATTGAGCTGCTGGTTTTCCCCCGCTGCTCGGAGCAGGGCTGAGCCTCCTCCACGCGGGGCTGCAGCCACAGAGGCAACGGGTGGGTGGGCTGGGGACGGCGAGGATGCCGCGACTGTCCCCGTCCACGCTCCCTCTCGGCTGTATGGCCGATGTTACTGTAGGCATGAAAGCCCCAAATCAAGACCGGCCTTGCTGTCCTGGGTTCAGGGTGCAGGTGGGGAAGGGCAGGGAGAGGGGCCAGGAGCAGGCGGGGGCACGGGGATGCTGACAGACCAGTGGGGCTGAACTGAAAGAGGGATGAAAAGAAATGGTACAAAGTGTAGCAGCATTCCCCAAGGCGGGACTCGCAGCAGCATACCTGGCAGTGCCTCTCTGGATGACTGATGCATGTCCTAGCATGCACGGATAAGGTATTTCCAGGACAAAAATGGCAGAATTAGGTAAGAACACCCCTGAAATACAGTGTAGGGCTCTGCCATTGTCCAAGAAACTTAAATGTGAAGTGAAGAGAGGAGCTACTCTGAAGCTCTGAGAAAGCCTGGCACCTCCGAGGGATGACTGCAGGGCTTCGGGCAGCCGGGAGTGGGTACGTGGCTTCTTGTGGCAGAGTCAGAAGGGAGATGGGGTCATCAGCGGGTCCACAGCATTAGCACAAGGTCAGGTGCAGCAGGGTCTGACGCTGGCAGGAGACGCCCGAGACCCCACACTCGGGAGATGGGAGCACAGAGGGGGGTTTCACGGGCACCCCGCCAGCTTGCCGTGGAGCCAGACCAAACCCCGCTGCCTGTCTTCACCCACCCAGGGTGCTCCTGCAGCTCGGGCTGGGGCCGCAGCCCCTCTCTCCCCGGCTGTCACCGAGGCTGCTGCTGCAGCCAGCATCACGTCGCGCCTCGGATCCCGAGCAGCCGGGCTGCCGCTCCTGTCCCCGAGCGGCGTTTGCAGCGGTGCCTCCCCTGACCCGTGCATTAATGAGAGCGGCGCTCTGCGTCGTGCCCCGGTGCAAAGGCAGGCAGACGTGAGGCTCTTGCCCTGAAAACCAACTGCTTTTTTTTTTTCAGAGTGCATGAAAATGTCATGTTGTAAACATCCCCCAGTGATGCTGCCTGCCTGCGGGAGGCTGCCTGTCACTGCCTACGAAGGCCGGTTCCCACTGACTATGTGGCCTTGACTCCTTGGGCTTTCATGCCATGGTCCTCTACCCTTTCCCCAGTGACCCCTTGTCCTTAAATAACAAAATAAATCTTTACATCATGGGACAAAAGTGACCTCAGCGTTGTCCCAGATCTGAGCTGATTTTTCCCACAGCCATGTTTATAGTCAAACTGCTCCTTCCTTTTCAGGGCATGAGCAAAGGATGGATCTGTCAGAAAGCAACGTTGGAAAAAAAAAGGGGGGTTCATTTATTTTACAAGGGAGCTTGATGTTCCCTCTGAATGCGCCCGGCCCCACAGTGTGGGCTGCGTGGCCCCTGCGCCAGGTCCTGCAAGCCGGGGGACCGGCGACCCAGGGCGGCAGCTCCCTGGCTGCAGCCTTCAGCTGTTGAGTCTCAGCATTTTGGTCTGGCTTCCCCCAAAACCTCTCCTCCTGCCCCGTTTGGGTTTGGGGAAGGAAACCTCTGCCTGCTCCCCGCGCCGGCCCCGCTCCCCGGCTGCCCTCTCGCCAAAGCCGGCGTCACCGTAAGAGCTCCTGACAGCGCTGCTTGAGCAGCCGCTGTCTCCGCTCTCCAGACTGCGCCGGGGGCTCCAGCGCAACCGCAGCCTGTCAGGACATTTCATTTTTAAAACATGCTTTCTGTCGGTGAGTATCAGTAGCAGCCGTCCCTGTTCAGCCCAGGGGCACCATCCCACTGAGCTCCTGCGCGCCCGGCTCGGCGTTGCTCTCCGAACTCCTGGCGTCCACCCAGCCCTTGAGCTCTCTTGGTTTCCCCAAGCTGTTCTCGTTTCAAAGGAAGCAACCTGGTGTCGGTGAGCCGTGAAATGGCACCTACCCCTCGCTGCCTGCGGTCGGAGTCTGCTGTCGCGGGACTCTGCCCTGCCCCAAAGGACGAGTCTTGCCGTGTGCTGGTTTGCAGAACACCCTGGCCACCTGCAAACTCAGCTGCGAACAAGAAAAGGCCCCTCCAT
The DNA here is from genome assembly GCA_020745775.1 of Theristicus caerulescens. NCBI lineage: Eukaryota > Metazoa > Chordata > Aves > Pelecaniformes > Threskiornithidae > Theristicus > Theristicus caerulescens. Next base: position 770,598 of record CM036571.1, read on the forward strand.
GGTGGCTCTTGGGGTGTCTGCGTCCCTGTGTCAGCAGCGTTACTGGGGACTGTCCCCAGAGGGACAGAGACTGCCAGCTAAGCCAGGAGGAGTGATGCTCTGGGAATAAAAGATGAAGAACCCAAAAGCACGTTTGCGAGAGGGGCGCGGAGGGCAGGGGACACTGCACGACCTGACCTGGTGGGGAAAGGGGGGCTCGGGGCTCCCCTTCCCCGCAGGGCCGGAGGGCACGGCTGGGAGCTGTGGTGTCTCCTGGCATCAGAGCTGCTCCCGAGTGCCTGAGCAGAGCTCTGTGGCTCTTCGGTAGCTTTGAAGATGGGGACCGACGTGCACTTCACTTCCATCAGCCTCCTCCGGCATCAGCGTGAAGCAGAGAAGAGCTGGCAGCAGTAAGATACCCTGTGCAGCTGCTTTATGCTCAAAATCAGGTCTCATTTTTATCAAGGCTCCAGTGGCACCTGGAGGGGAGGGGATGCTGATAAAACACCAGGATTTAAAGACCTTTTCGCATCTCCCAAACGGGGCCACGCTCGCCCCGTGGGTCAGGCGGGACCTCCTCCAGCAACCACCTGGCTTTATTTTCCTTGTGCAATGACCTGTGTGCGTTCTCATGTGTTTCTCTCCTCTCCCTTCCAGTAACATTTGAAACAATTGTCCATATTTAACCAGAGCTGATGGATGTGGCTTGTTGCGCTGATGCTGGCCAAGTTCCTTCTCATTTCACAGCAGGGACATGGGAACGAAAAAAGTCCCAGCCTTCAATCCACAGCTCCAATTCCCTCTGGCTGAGTGCTGCAGGCCACAGGGTGCTGCTAAAAACCTCTGCAGGAGCAGCTGCAAGGGGAGAGAAGTGAGATTTTTTTTTTTTTTTTACAAGGTAAACTGAGTCAAGGAAGGCAAAGCACTGCTGTGTTCCCTGCTCGCAGAGCAGCTTCTCTAAAGGCAAAAATAAAAGTGCAAAGCTGCAAATTGCCAACTGTCCACCTGGGCTGCAGCAGAGACACGTCCATGGGAGCCGGGGCTGGACCCCAGGCAGGGCTGCAGCCGGCTCCCTTGCACGGTGCTGCTCACCCTGCATGGGGTCTTCTCCAGCCCGAGGTCCCGCAGGGCTGTGGACACCAAGAGGAAAGCGCCCAAACGCTGCTGAGGTGCTCCCAAATGCCATGCACTGCTGTGCGTGGGTGCGCAGCGGTGTCCTGCAAATGCACTTTGTCCTCCGGGGAGCTGCTCACTGACACCTCGGCGCCTGGACCCATCTTACTTGCACCGCGGCCGCTGACAGGTACAAGTTAATCTGTGCAACTAATTATCCACCAAACTCGCATCCCTCCCCTGCCCTCTAGCAAGCTCCCGAGGGGGCACGAGGGCTGCCGAGCTGAAGCGCTGCAGCAAGGCAGGAACAGGGGCACCTTGCGAGCAGTAGCGTTGCTGGGCTCCACAGCATCGCTCCCTTGGTGCTTGACAGAAGCAGGAGCCTTTGCAGTTATCAGAGGACCGAATATCCAGAAGGGAGCAATCCTCTTGACCTACACTTTAAAACTTTCTTTAAAAGTGGCGAGACTGGGACCAATCCTGCCTGAGCCCAGGGAGAGGGGATTTGGGGCCGCTGCAAGCTCAGGGGTAAGAGACAAACATGTTTATTTAAGCAGCCCTTGCTCCACGTCCTGCGCCGGGACACGGCAGGAGAGCACACGTGGCATTGCTTCGACCCGCGGGGGAGCGGGGGATCTGCTGGAGCAGCGCTGCACTGGTGCCCCGGGCCCGATCCGCACCCAGCGCCAGCACCGCGGGGAAGCCTGCCCCGCTCTGCGAAGCAGGGGCTGCGGTGCGGGCTGCCGGTCTCTGCGGGCAGGCTCACAGCGGTGAAGCCTTTTCCCGGGATGGATGGGGAGAAGGAGCCCCATGAGCACGCTAACCTGCAGCTGCCCCAGGCAGAAACACCCCACGATTTCACTTCCAAAAGCCCTGCCAACTCTGCCATTCCTGCCGGCCCGTTGCAAGGGGAGCAGCAACCCAGTTAACTCCCGCAACCTCCAGTTTCCCAGGGCGATGCGCCATGACTCACTAGACACCAGGAGGTGGGCAGGCAGCAGCCCACTGCGCTCGCCGGGTCTGACGCAGAGCTGTAACAGCCTTTGGACTTGGGGGCACCTCCCCGTGACTGAGGCTGTTGCAGGACAGCTCACGGCACGTCCCCACCGCGGACATCCCAGAGTCAGCCCGAGCGACCGGCTCAGCCCATCCAGCGCGCACTTGTTTGTTTGTTAGAGAAGAACCATCTGGATTGAGCCCTTCCTTCAAGGATGCTGTTTCTTGTCACTGTCACATCCACGAAACGCTAAGGCAGCGCCATGAAGCATAAATGACACGTTCTGGCAGCTGACATCTCCAGGAAGAGTTTAGCATGAAGACAAAATAACCCTACGGTGAGTTAATGTCCCCGAGCTGCCGTCCTACAAAGCCCAGGACGCTCGTGATGCCCAAACAGGAGAAAACAAAGGCGAGGGTTTGTCCTAGATCCGTATGACGAGCGCCAGCAGAGCGGGGCGACCTGACACGGCCAGATGTGTTTGGCATTTCTCTGGCCCTGCTGCCTCATAAATTGGACTTGCTGCCGCCGCGTCACACTCCAGATGGCACAGTACATGTGCCCCGGTGTCGGGGGGCACGGCTGCATGGTGAGCCCCGGACAAGTGCTGGCATCTGCTCCTACCCTCAGGTGGACTCAGATAAAAGGGTCTTCCAGGGCTGTGTTCACCTGTGAATGAGGGGAATCGTGTTTGCACACACAGCTGTGTTTGTGCATAGTGTTTGCAAAGAGAAAATAGTGTTTGCAAAGCCACGGCACCAGAGCTGAGCAAAGCAGGGTAAAGCACGCTGCTGAGAAGGGGCTGCAGGGATGTGCTCCTGCAAGCTTCTAGCTGCTGCCTGCTCCACCCTGGCTTGTTTAAAGCCCACTCCCTCTCTTTTTTCCCCCATATATTTATTTTTATATGTGGGGCATGATACAGGTGCTTTGTAAAGCTCAACTGAAGACGTGGCTTCTGTCCTCTCCCATCCGGCACAGCTAAGGCAGCCCGGGATGAAGGACTGCTCTGCCCAGGAGGGGTGCTGCTCGAGGCTGACGGTGCTTTGCTGCGTGAGCCCCTGGAGCCTGCAGTTTAGAAGGCATGAGGAAACCTCCTTGCAAAGCTCCTTGCAAAAAGGGGCTGCAGGAGGCTGGGAAAAGCACTCGCATTGTCGGGGGGTTAAATTTGCCACCGAGCACCCCTGCTGCAGCCTGGGCCTTGTTCAGCTTTCGTATCCCTCTGCCCTCAGCCAGGCACTTGTTCCAGGGCTGAAAACACTTTTTTTTGGCAGCACTTTCCAAGGAGCTGCAAACCGCCAAAATTTATGACTTTGCCATCCTTGAACCAGGAGACCAAAACTTGTGGGATGAAGGCAGCAGCTCTGCTCTTTGCTCTGCCTTCACCTGCTGGGTTTGGGCTCTTCAGGTCCCTGCTTGCAAGCGTCTCTCCCCCAACCTCTTCCAGTCGGCACTGACCCCAGCAGCATCTCCCGTCCATGGTGGGGGCTCTGGGGGGCCGCCAGCATCGCAGGAGCTGGCAGCTCGTGACGTTGGTGGCCTGACTCAGAGCCCCGAGGCCCTGCCTGCTCCATCCCCATCCGTCCCTGCCTGCCCCGGGATCGCCACGCTCTCCTGGCTCTCCCGGAGGAGGTTGGGGTGTGTGCCAGGCATCACTCCCGGTCCCCGCAGTCTTTCTCTTCGTCCCCGATGAGCTCCTTGAACTGGTTTCTTAACCCGGCGGTTCCTCCGCGGGGGTGGGTTAGGGCTGCTCTTTGGGCTGGGCTGGAGGAGCAGACGACTGCGTCCCCTGGCCCATCTCCAGGGAGAGCCCTGGGGTGGCTGCGGGCACCGCCAGGTCCCCGACATGCCATGAAGCCGCAGCAGCTCTCCAAGAACCCGGTGCTGTGTGCTATCCACTGACCTACTTCTTGCCCACTCTCCCAGCCCCTCGCTAATTAACCCACCTCCTCCTCCTCCTTCTCCTCCTGCAGCTCAGCTCTTTGCGGTTCCTCTCGGCACCATCCAGGGCTCAGGAGAGAGCCAGGGAGGCGGGCGGAGGACGGTTGATTCCTCTCTGCAGCACAGCAGAGCATCAAGTATCTTCAAAGAGAATTGCTCATTGCAACTGCTGCAGGCTGGCCAGCACCAGGGAGCTCCACGCCGCCCAAACCCTTCGCTCCAGGGAGGAGGAGGAGGGTGCAAAGCAGAGCTGGAGCTCCTGGCCTGCCTCCTCGGCTGCTGAGGGTCCCACGGGGCCCGGGGGCTGCAGCAGGGCGGTGGGACGGGGCTGGCGGCTGCCCCACTGCCTGGGTTGCTGTAGGGTTATCTGGGGAGCTGTACTGGTCAGGCTGGAGGGGCCTGGTGACCCTGCCCGTGGGTGCTGGCAGTGGGTGACATCTTCTGCCAGCGCCAGGCAGCCGTCCCCGCTCCAGCCCTCCCCGGGGAGAGCTCACACGATCCTTCCTGCTTCTTTTCTTGTTAAATTCTTGTGAAGGATGAATAAACACTGGCGTCCGTGGCTGCCCAGAGCTGGCTCAGGGCATCAATGTCCTCACGCAAGTGTGTCCTATTTCATCTTTGGCGAGAAGGGCAGAGGCACCCAGCGAGCTCCTTGGCGAGACTGCCGCAGAGGGGCTGATGAAATGGTCTGATGGCGAGACGGGCCCTTCCCTCGCGCAGGAAAACAGGGGTTTGTTAGGAAAAAACAGGCAGAGGAGGCTGCCCTGCGGAGACCCCATCTGCAGCTGGCCCCTCTCTAGGGCCAGAGCTGCCCCAGGAGCTTTCGCCCCCCCAACTGGCCCACGGCTGGTAAGAAAAATATCTGCTGGCTGCTTTGCTTGGTCTGCTCTGGGGGGGCGATGGGTGCTGCTGTCCTGCAGGGCCACGCACCCAGCTGTGTCAGCTCCACGGAGGGTGCTGAGCCCGGGGTGGGCAGCATGGGGTCGGGCTGATGCTGGCGGCCAAGCAGCATCACCACAGCCCGGGCTGGAAACCTTGTCCTCAGGGGTCGCCGGGCGGCCCTTGTCCCCCCGTGGCGGCGAGCTGCTGGCTGGCGGTGGGCAAAGGGCAGCAAGGAGGGGCTGCACCACCCGGCCGGGGTGTGAGCGAGCCCAGCGATGCTCTGCTGACACAAGCTGTGACGGGAGGAGGTTTCTGGGAGCTGTTATGAAACAGATCCATCACCGACCGATGAAAGGTTTCAGGGAAATCCACTGGAGCAAGAGCAATCAATTAACCGGCCGTATTTACAGCAGCGCGTGTCCTCCGCCACCGCGGCAGCAGATGGGCTCTGGGTTGGAGCGGGGCCGCGGTCAGAGAGCCAGCGCCGTTTGCCCCCTCCAGCCGGCCGGGGGCAGGCGGCCGCGCTGACCTGCCCAGCGCTCCCCAGGGCTGGTAGAGCCCCTGGCCAGGACCTGGCAGCACTCGTGCCGGCTGCGGGGAGAGGAGCAAGGCCTGCCCTCCCTGCTCTGGCAAACACATTTTGGGCCTGGGAGCCCTCCAGCCTCTTTTAACACCTCCAGGAAGAGGCAGTATATCATAATAATACAAATAAATAACTATGCAAAGGCAAGAATACTTGAGAAAAATTTTGTTTTGCCATCCCTTCAAGGCTCTTTTTTGGGAGACCTCGCATGCACAAGCTACCGAAGTGCAGCACGGCTGCAGCAGCGTGACTGCACAGGTCGGTCGCATCCTCGCCTTAGGAAGGGCCGGACTAAACCAGACTGAAACCCAGCGTGGTACCGTATGGTGCAGGGGCCCAGCGCCTTGGGGGGGGGACACATTGCGGGTATGAGCGCACACAAGCACAGACAGGCTCAGAAGAGGGGTTTTATGCATTTCCCTTGTTCTTGCCCTTTTCAGCTTGTGACCGCTGCTGGGGACAGAGCGGGTGGCCCTGGAAAGCCGCGGAGGGTCTACGACGTCTCCTGGCAGGGACCCCGTTCCCTGCCCAGCGCCTGCCTGGGTCCCCGGAGCCCCAGGGAGGGACCTGAGGCGATGCTCACGCCTGCAGTCCCACGGGGCAAGAGGGACACGACGTTTTGCTGCAGACACAGTGTGGTGGCCCTGGCCCACGCCCGCCTGGGTCGGTTTATGATACTGTTGGAGGAACAGTGTTGTATTTTCAGTTCCCATCTTTTTCACTGTGCTAATCCTCCTCTTCCCATCTCCCTTTCCCTGGTGGAGTCCTGCACATAATTAAACTTAAATGTTTGGTTACAGCTCATTGCAGCTCGTGGGCTAATTCGTACTGGGGCCATAGCAATAAGCAGAATATTTTTTCACTTCTCCAGGATTTCTCCCACCAGCCCCTCAAGGGTTTTCTCTAATGTCGATTAACTTCTCAGTACTCTTGTGAAACGACGCCTGTTCTGGAACATCCCTAGTAGCAGGAGAGCAAAGCAAACGACAGCCTGGTGCCTGGCGGAGAGTCGAGGCCCTTTGGCACCGGGCGCAGCGCGGAAGGTGAGGGTCCCTTTGCCGGAGGGGGTTACGCGGGGGACGCCTGCCCCGGGGGCGGCCCCCAGCACGGAGCGATGCTCCGGGTGGAGGGCGGCAGAGCCCGGGGGCAGCTCCCAGCACGGAGCGGTGCCCCGGGTGCGGGGGCGGCCCCCAGCACGGAGCGGTGCCCCGGGTGCGGGGGCAGCTCCCAGCACGGACCGGTGCCCCGGGTGCGGGGGCGGCAGAGCCCGGGGGCAGCTCCCAGCACGGACCGGTGCCCCGGGCGCTGGGGCAGCTCCCAGCACGGAGCGGTGCCCCGGGTGCGGGGGCAGCTCCCAGCACGGACCGGTGCCCCGGGCGCTGGGGCAGCTCCCAGCACGGAACGGTGCCCCGGGTGCGGGGGCGGCAGAGCCCGGGGGCGGCCCCCAGCACGGAGCGGTGCCCCGCGGTGCAGCGCCGGGCGCGGCCGGGGCCGGGCCGTGCCTGGGCCGATGTCGCCCCCTCGCGGGGCCGCCGCCAGCGCCGGCCGTGCCGCAGCCGCCCCCGCCCGGGCCCGGGAGAGCGGCACGGCCCCGGCCCCGGCCCCGCCTGGGGGTCTCCCCGCCCGCCGCCCCCCGTGCGTGGGGTTTCTGCGCCGGGCTGGGGCTGGGGCGGGCTGGGTTCGTGCCTCCACCCCGCGGCGGGGGCACGGCGGCTGCCGGCGGGGCTGGGCTCCCGCAGCCGGGGCAGGGCCGGGCCCGGGCTCACCCGGGGCTGGCAGCCGCGGGGAGCCGCCGCCCCGGCGCGGTGCGGGGCCGGAGCGGAGCCCCTGCCCTCGGCCGGGACCCCGCGCTTGCCCCGCCGCAGCCAAACCGCTGCGCAAAAAGCGGTTCGGAACGGGGGGGGGGTGCAAAGCGGGGGCGGCTGGGGCTGCCTGCTCTGGTTCGGTGCGGGGTAGCGGCAGGATGGTGCGTACATAACGCTCCATTTCCCTTTTCTCTTTAAACATTTGAAACCAGAGCCCTCGGGTGCGGGGCAGTGCTGGGTCACAGCAGCATCCCAGGCCCCACCTGCCCGGGGTCTGGGAGCCAGGGCTCCCTCGGGCCGCGCATCCCCGGGGCTGCCCGCTCAGGCCAGGCTCCGGCAGCAGCCTGGGAGTTATTTATTTCTCATAACTCATATTTCTCATTTTTCTCATTTTTCTCATTTCTAGGAGGAGGGCCGGGGGAGGCTCAGCTCTGCCCTCGCCAGCGATGCGTGCTGGCACCACGGCAGTGTCCTTGGGGGCTTCTCCGGTCCGCAGAGGGGCCAGCGCCAGCCCCGGCTCCCGCAGCCCCGCGGGAAAGGGCTGAATGAGACCCGGCCCCGGCCACGAAACCGGGGCCCCGTCCCTGCTCCCCCGGGGCCTGCGGCTGCCGAGCGCCGCCCAAGGGACCGCGGCTCCGAGCACGAAGTGGGACAAGGTCAGCAGTGGTCATAGGGGAGGGAATAAAAGAAACATAACAAGCCAGAAAATCCTGACCTTTTATATTACCCAGTGTCCAGACTCCTTACAAGAGCATGAGTTAGCGAAATAAAGTAAGTTCTCTCCTCCCCTTCCCAAAAAAAGGGAGATGTCAAATTTTTTTTGAGAGCCTGAATTGTGCTGCATGTTAATGGCTTTGGAAAGACAGCCAAACCTTAACACTTCAGGCTTCGGGTTTTTCTCTCCCAGAGGCATTAAGCAGCCCCTGCCCTGGGACGTGGCCTTCCCAGCTGCTGCACCGGCCTCGCACCTTCCTCCAGCGCTGCCGGCCCCGTGCGGCCCCGAGGCGCTCGGAGCAAGGCGGCGGGTGCAGGAGGGTGCCAGGCCGGCCCCGCACAGCCCCGAGGCGCTCGGAGCAAGGCGGCGGGTGCAGGAGGGTGCCAGGCCGGCCCCGCACAGCCCCGAGGCGCTCGGAGCAAGGCGGCGGGTGCAGGAGGGTGCCAGGCCGGCCCCGCACACGCCGGCTACCCACAGCACAGCGCTGGCATGGAGGCGAGGGCTCCGCACGCATCCTGTGCTGGCAGGGATTACAGAAGTCTTTTTTCCATCTTTGTTTTAACTTCTCTGCCCCCACCAAGCACCAGAACTAGCCTACCCTGCCAAGCGATGGGAAGAGCAAAGGGTCCAGGCTGCTCCCGCAGGGAATGCATGTGCTGCTGTTCGGGCAGCAGTGCCGGAGCGTGAGCCAGCCCCAGCCCCTGCTCCGGCAGGAGGGATGCACGGGGAGGCTTTGAGGTGGCACTTCAGGACCCTTCGCCTGCGGCGAGCTACATCTGCAAATGAGCAAGGACAACAGGGCCTCACACCTGGAGAAGAGGGAGCCCTCGGCTTTGCGGGGAGCAGGGAGGGCTGGCAGGGGAGGCAGGCGGAAAAGGGCGGGCGAAATTTCTCCCAGGAATTTTGCTTTGTCTCAAAAAAATCCACCAAAAAACCCCCAAACCAAAATACACGGCTCAACCAGATTAATGCTTTCCCAAGGGGAGCCTGCATGGCAGAGCAGCCCCTGCCCACGCCGTTATCGCCCGCTCAGCTCAAATGAGGGCTGAGGCGCTCGGTTTAATCGCCATTTCAAGAGGGGAGCATCGGCTGGGAAAGGCATCTTTCCCACTGCCTCCCCGGGCACGGCCCAGCGCAATGGCCAAAGCCACCTTCTTGTACGTCTTTTCAAGGGCTTTTTGTATTTAGCAACATCCAGAGCAGCAGTAAGCCGGTCCATTATAATTATGCGCTGGCATAAAAATATTGGCCGCATGTTAAAACTTGAAGTAGGTCAGGCAGCCATCTGGCCTTGCTGACAAACCTCCACAACCGTAGTTAAAGGTTCTCATTTTAAAAACTTTACAGCTTGGATAAAATCTGAAAGACCAACCATAAGTGGATGCTTCAGCCACTGCTCCAACTCTGGGGGTTAGAAAAACCACGGCCTGGCATTTCTTGGCTCCTGTTTTAAAAATAGCTAAAGCTTTGTCTACTGCTACAATAAAAAAACCCCTTAATTCCCGCAATGTGATTGTCTCAGCCTCCCCCCCAAGGCGGTGTTGGCAGCGGAGGCAGCCCAGGAGCCCACCTCCTTCACACCGGACGGCTCACCCCGGGAGCGGGCGGTACCGAACGCCAGTACCGGCAGCTCCGCGGGTCAGCATGCTTATTCTTGAAAAAGAGAAAGCTACTGTACCTTTGTATTATTAAATTTCAGTTAAACTGTGCCCCAGCCCTCACAGCAGCTGCAGCTGCCAAACCACAACACAGAAAAGCGCTGCTGAACGTTCAGCTTTAACGACGAGTCCCTCTCCCCAAGGCCACGGCAAGGCCTGAAGAGCTCAGCGGGAGTGGAAAGACCAGGATTTGGGGGCAGTTGTACTGCTCAGGTAGCTGTGCCTGCGCTAAGACCACTCAGGTTTCCCCTCAGCCTGGGGATGTCGCCTATTCTGCCAGAAAGCCTATGGCAGGGCCACTGAGTAAAAAGAAATAAGCAAGTGGAAAAAGAAAAGTTCTTGCATTTGCTATTTTGGGTGGCCAGACACATTCCAGCCCGCACGGGGACAAGCGAGAGACACCGACCTGCACGCGCGCGGCGCCAAGTTGGGTAACGCACATAGCACCCCGCAGGGGCGGCTGCTGCGCTCAGCTGCACTGCTGAGGCTGAGGCTGCCTTTCAAAGGGTAAGAGAGTAATAAAGTCACCCTGTAATCCATAAAAGCAACCATTTTCTTTTTAGGGCTACCTGAAGACTTTTTCAGCACAGTATTTTGTTCCTTTTGTGTATTCACAGACTAGTAAAAAACTCATGTGCATGTACTGTGGGAAGACAGGATTTTATGTGACAGGGAAGCGGCCCGCAGGGGCCCTGCTCCCTCTCACACCTCGTACCTGCCCAGCCAGGCTGCTTCGCTGAAGCTTCTCCACAGGGGCAGAGCGCCGAAGCACCTCCTGCGTCCCCGTAACAGCTCTGGCAGACGTGAATCAGCACCTAAGATAACCTGGAAGCTTTGCATCGGATGAATGAAATAAAGCAGCTGACCCTTTTTTCCAAACAGTTCACATTTATTGATAACGATAAAAAAATCTTTAAAGACTATCTGTATTTTATTACCAAGAATGAGGTATTATGTATACAAAACATTTACAGAATTTGATATGCAGTTCATGAGTACGGACAGGAAAGTGCAGAAGGACACTGAAACAGGAAAAAAAGCCAACAGAAGAGTCATTGGCTGAGAGAAGGAAGAAGAGCAATAATATTACACAAAGACAGACCAGGGTATGGGAAATTAATTAGTCAGACTGCAGTGATCAAGTCATATTGCCACAGCACTTTGCTTAGAGGAGGATTAACTATTGTTTTTCTGGAATTTTATCTCCCCAGCTGTTTGTGCTGTCATGTGCTTTGAGCTCTAAAAGATTAACAGCAGGAAAAACCCAAAGTGCCACTTTTGAGCCAGCTCAAGTGAAAAACAAAATATAGATCTTCAGACTTGAAAAGTGACTGCAACTCAAAAAGGTCTACAAAGCCAGACACCTCTGGACAGATGTGGAGTGTTGAATGAAGCAGTTTCTTTACAGTTGTCAGCAAAATCGCCATCTGAGAGAGAGAGAGAGAGAGAAAGGAAGGAAGAAAGAAAGAAAGAAAGGGGACCATCTTCAACCCTTACAGCCTGGTAAGTGGGAAGCGGCATTTGCAAAGAGCCATTAAGTTAACCTCACTGTGCCTCCTGCTGCGCTAGCTCCCCTGCGCCTGGGAACACCGGGTCCTGCATGTCAAGAGTCAAACCACCTCTTCAGCAAGCTGGGTTCCCGCTAGGCAGACAGCTACGAGCAGCCCCAGAGCAATCCGCTGTGGGGATGCTGGGTGGGGAGCCGCTTGACACCAGAGCGGCGGCCAGTCTCGCACAACAGCACGCTTTGGCAGCCTAGGTAACAGTCTAACCTCCATCTTCAATTTCTAAGTCCAAAAAAGACAAAATAGAGCAGTTAAGGAGACTGGCCTCTCAGCACCTCTAAATCTATTACTAAAATACTTTGTCAGCTCTGTCTGCCACATTCCACAGCCAGAATTGGTCCGCAGGAGAGGTGCCCCTAGTTAGAGGCTAGTAACCTGCCTCTCGGAAGCTCTGCAGTCATAAAAAAGATTTATACTGAGTTCAGAACCAGCTTTCCTCAGGCTGGGCATCCAGTATCTCAAGTGAGTTCTGCTTTGAAAGCGCAAGACCTCTGCAAGCTCCTCTACCACTTACTCACGACAGGGCTGCCTCCCCAAGACTTAACAGAGCCTATCCAGCTTTCTAGTAGGGACTGCAGCCAGCGCAGTCGCTCCTTTTTGCCTAGATAGATAGTTCAGCTCTAAGAGGGTGAGGAAAGAGCAGGCAGGGTCTAACTATGCAACCTCTGCTGCATTTCACTGCAGTCTTCCCTGCTCCACTGCCAGGTACGGTCTGTAGTTTGCTGACAGCCCTTTGCTCAGCACTTCAGTCTTTTGTGCCTTTTGCTGTGCATAGGAGAGAGGGCTCGAAGTTGAAGAATACCTGAACAGACTTTAACAAAAAGAGTTTAGGTAGGATTGCTTGGGCCTGGGCAGAACAGGGACAAAATCCAAAACGGCAGTTCACCACTGGCAGCAGCAACAGTGAAAACGGTCGAGCAGGCACCGCCTAGAGCGTCGTCCGCTGTTACCGCTTCGAGTGAAGATCCCCGCGCTCCCTGACTACATTAAAGCTTCCGCTGCTCAGACCTAGAGCGCTCTATTTCTGACGTACACAGGGAAGGACAGGAGGCGAGAGGGACTGAAAAGCGCACAGGAAGGATGTAAGCCATACCTCCTTTAGACTGATTTGAGAAGCAAGCTTAAGCTCTGCATAAATTCCTGATAAGAACAGTCTCAATAAAATTAATTCACGTGGAGTGTACTAAGGAAGTGGAGCGAAGCTCCAGCACAGAGCTGGTAACAAATCCTCAGACCCATTCTGGATCAGCCTAGCGTGACACAGTGAGGGAGAGCCTGCTCTCTGCCTCTCTCTCTGCAGTGCTTCAAGCACAAATCCAAAGAAAGAATGAATTGCTTTAACCCATCAAGACCCAGAGCTCAAATTCCCCAAAAATGTGCTTATACAAAAGGTATTAGTGTTTACAGCCTGGCCACAGCTCTGTGGGCACGCTTTGAAAAAAATGGACTCACAAAGTCAAGTATCCAGCAACTGCTCTTCTTTGTCTCGGACATCACTTAGCGGCAATGGGAGAACAGTTTGCAGCACTGGTAGATCACAGGGGATTTCTTAAGATGGCAAGGAATGTCCTGACAGGAGACTTGCAGTTGATCTCTAATGCACTACGGAGCCTTTTTGGTAGGGTTTTTCTCTTTTTTGCTTTTTAACATTTACACAGTTAAAAAAATTATTCTTAACTGATGCACTGGTTATTTTTCCTTTCAGTGAGAGCCCTTGTGTTCAGAGTTAGGATTTGTGCAAGCGCACTTGCAAAAATATTTATGGCTGAGTTAGGAAAAAGGGTTAAAGTTAAGAGACAAGCTGTTGGATCTAACAAGGACCAAAATCACTAAGTTTAAAATTCAAACAGCTACTTTACTATCTATAAAAGGCTTTTGTGGGGTGGGGTTTTTTTGCACAATTGCCAGTTGAATATGCTGTATTGCAGTCAGCTGCCACAGGCGAGGGTCCAGCCATCTCATCCATTTGCTTTTCAGCTGTTGTGGCACTACCTGGAAATCATGGAGCTGGAATGGGACTGGCTAGAAGAGGTGGTGGCAGCACTGAGCTGGGAGAATCCACTGTGGCTTGATTCAAGGCTGGTCATAGATCCCCTGCAATAAGAAACGGAGTAGTTTTAAGCTTCAGAACATACAACGATTCTGATTTTGGCTATGTATCTATATTGTATTCATTTGCACACCAAATAAAAAGCAAGTAACGGTTTTGGTGCAGATGCTCAAAAGCTTTTCTGCCTCACAACGTAAGATAATGGGGAAACCAAACACCTCTAGCAAAACCCATGCTGTTCAAAGAGACTGAGAACTAGTTTCAGTCAAGTGTATCAACTGGCAGGCAACTGAACTGACACAATTCCATTTCGAGTTGCACCCATTTCAACATGACAACCTGCCAAGCCCAACAACTCACACAACACTAAAGTGACCAGTGATGATTACGATGAGATAACCAATTAACTTATTTTGTACATTAGTTGCCCCCAGTGACAGTGCTGGTTGAATTTGTTTGTTTGGGTTTTTTTTTGAGGCCTAAGAAAACACAAGTCCTCACAATTTACTTGTATTTAGGCGAACTTGACACTGGCTTGACCATCAGAAAGGTTTAACATCGGCTGACCTTCATGAACCTTGGCCAGACATACCTGAAATCTTCAGATCCTATTACTTCTGTATAGTACATCACTTTACATTTGTGAGAGGAAACCTGTAGAGATGCTAGTACATCATCCACACGAGGCAGGTTGGTTGTAGCACAGGCAGGCATGCTATGAAATTTCCACTGGAGAATATAGAAGCCAGGCCACCTGGTCACATGCGATCCCTGGAAGCAGCCGCAGCAAAAATTGAGAATTAACTTTGTTAATACAGAGATTTTTTTCTAATGCCAATATTTCAGCTCCTCAGCAGTGCTGGTCAACTGTCCCCACACTTATAAGAGTTATGATAGAAAGCAGTTCCTCCTGCTTTTTGACAGTGTCAAGTGGTTAGGATTTAAATATACCGAAAAGACAAAGTCCTTGTTTAAAACAATGTCTATTTTTTCCATTTATTTTCATTAACGGCTGTCCTTTGAGACTGTGAAAAGAGCAGTCAAGGCTCCTGCCTCACAGAAAGAGAAAGTGCAGTTCAAGAGGTCACTGCCCACATTTCCAGTTTAACATTTCCAGTGAGATGACTTAAGGAGTTCCTTTTTCAAAGGCCGTTCAACTCTTATTTCAAGTCAAAAGGAATAGCAGTGGCAGAGTGTGATTGTAAACATGGCTCATGTAATATCAAACTCGGTAATTAAAGGATAGGTTGCAAATGCCATAAAAAAACCCCTTCAGGAACCTCGGCCATAGGGAGCTCCTTAAGGTGCCTGTTAGAGGGACAAACACACAGAAGCTCAGTCTTAATTTCCAGACTTTTCTCGTTACTGAGGTAAGACACTATGATATTCTTCAAACACAGACCATTTGCTTCAGAAAGTAATGGTTAAAATCACAGCACAAAGCACATCTTGCTACTTTCTGGATGTGCACTGCTTTCTAGGCTGCTCCCCTATATTCCTTGCTGATCAATGTCAGTCGCTATCGGACTGATGCACCCCCCCAGCAGATCCCATGTAAATACTATCCCTGTTCCCTGCAGCATGCAGCTAGGAACAGAAGCTGAAATGCCGGCCAAAAGCAAGCAGACAGTCCGGAGCTGAATCACCACTCAGTCATCAATAACAATTGTGAATTAGAACATCTAGTTTTGGAGCTAGCTTCCATCTGCTCCCGCACGAGGATTTGGCAGTCTTACCTGCACGCTCTCCCCTTCTTTGCAGATAAGAGGAGACTCCACCATACTGTAATCACGCCCCAATTGCCAGACTTTGTCTATCAACTGGACGTTGTTCCCACCAGGAGATGTAATACTGTGCGCTCCCAGAGTGTCCTTTTTAGGAGGCTGTGGGGCTCTTTTGGAATGAAAGATGTTAAAAACGATGTCACCCTTGCACACATCAAAATCCCATGTGATCACAGATGAGGCATCCACAATCTGAATGAGGACCTGAGACGGAAAAGTCATATTAGACATAGCAATTTGCTCAGCAAAGACAAATTCCTACCAGAAAAGGGGACAAAGAACAGAGCTTTTTGTTGCCAGGCTTAACTTCAGACTACTAAAACGGCAGTGTAGATACAAGTTCTCTCCTGATGGAGTATCCTTATTTTAACACATGACTTTCAGAAGCCCTCAAGTAGCTTCTGAGAATATAATTTGTCTTTGCTTAGAAGGATACTGCTTTGAATAGAATGAAAAACAGTGATATTCTCTAAATGGCAACAAGATGATACCAGGAATGGTCACAAACTTCAGCTACTAAAGCATCATTATGCACCAGAACTAGGAAGAACAAGGTGGAAGCATGGCAACTAAATAACCAAGTTCTAAACCATTTTCAGTTCAAGAGAGAGTCCAGAGCAGAGGGTTGAGATTAAAGAAAAGAAGGGTGGGCTGCAACTGTACCTCATGTGGAGCTCCTTTGAAGACACTTGCAGACTGGTAGATTGTTTCAGTCCAAAGTTTTATGTCTTCATTCTCCAACTCCTCTGCTGTCCGGTAGAGGGACTTGGGAACCAGCCCACCCTCTGGTACTTCACACTAAAAGCATAAACAGCCATTAAAAAGCATCCTCTCCCTACATCCACACCCTGTCATGCTCTCTGCCTGCTAGCTTCAGAAACAAAAACTCACATTCAGCAAGTACTCTGAAGAATGAGATACGAACAGAGTTTTTAAGTAATTTTGTAGCTTGTACATCATACATACTTGAATTTATTTTACAACGATCTGGTTTAGGTGGGTTTGCAGAAATAGACACCAGAGGAACAGACCTTGTATATGCACAACAGCCAGCACCACAGAAAATGACTGTGCAAACGCAATAGTTATTACTCATACTGCCCTACACTGAAGAAAGATGTGAGCCACTTAAGAATCCTGAGGAAAGTGGCAATAGCAACTCAGTCTAAAAAAATATAGCCTACAGAGACCTGAAAGAACTGGGGTAGCTAAATTTAAGGACACGGGATGGTGGGGAGATACAGTAAGTTCCCAACAGGTAAAAGGATATTGCAGTCAGGAAGGTAAGAGTTCACAAGCTAGAACTGTCTTGACAGCTCAGTACTGGAACTGATTACGCCACTTCCCTAAGCAATCAGCTTTTTTAAGACGTCTCTAGTAATGAAGTTAGACAACTATCTGATCAGGAACAGGTTCCAAAAAGCGTTTGGGGCAGCAGAAGTGTTTGTTAACTGAACTACAACAGAGAATTGAAAGGATCTTTGAGAAGTCATTCTTGTTCAAATATCCAGAAGTAAAGAGGGGAGAGAGACTCAATTACTGCCTGTGACCAGCAGGAAGTATTGTAGCAATTTGCTTTCTGGTAACATTGGCTTCTGCTTACTTAAGCAGTGGATTTCGCCAGCTTCTCAAGCTCCAAATTAGCACGAACTCTCTCCACCGAAAGCTACCGCTGCAGCAAAAAGCAGCCCACTGAAGATAAACACATGCTCTACTCCACCACATCTAACAGTACTTCGTTATCATTTAAGACTGTATTTGAACAGACCTAGACGAATTTTCAAGAATGGTACAGAAATTAATCTAGAAAGTGTACAGGGCCTTAAAAAGCAAGCCTGAAATTATATTTTAACACAGCTGAGTTCAGGAAAAAAGAAATCATCTAAGTGTTACTGTGATGGAGGCTCCAGAAAATGCCTGAGTTGCACTCCTACACCTCAGTGCTTTTAACCATGCCTGGCTGCTTTGATAAATTATTTGATATTCACCGTAAAGAAGTATTGTACTTCTCTTTTTAAAGTGGATCCAGAAGAAAACACTAAGCCTGGAATCCTACATCATAGCTCCCACCAAACTACATTGTGCTTCTAGGCTTCTTTGTTTAGAAGAGTGGGGGAATAAAAACCCCACAAATAAGTTGCTATATGCACTAGTTTATATTCATACCATGCACTCTCCACCAAGAAAGTCAGGGATAATTTCTTTATCAATGTAATCCAGCAGTCCCCCAGGACCCTGGTAGTCATTTCCAGCATAAATAAGGAATTTCTTTCTAGTGTTGTCATCAATGAATGGACTAACCTACAAACAAAGAAAAACAGAATAGATTAGGCTCCCACATTTTTCTTGAGTCAATTCTGAAGGAATCAGTTTGATCGCATTAAGTGTTACCATCCTTGTTATGTGCAAAGTTCACACTATAAAGAACTATGTAACTATTTAAGCAAGGTCTTGGGTAGTGTTTTTAAATCCATTCCAGGAATCCCATAAAAGAGATGCTTCCAAGCGGTAACATTTCTTGCTTGTAAAGCCTGATTCCTAAAGTGCTTTTACAAACTCCAAGTGTGTAGCAGTGTACTGAAAGAGCTGAGGAATGCCTTGAATTACAAACATACCAGTGTCCAAAGAACTGGGAATACTCGAGGTGCTCTTAGGATCAGAAGACGACCCAAAGTCTCAGGGTAATTAGCTTCCACCACCTCAATGATTCTTAGCAATGCTTTGACACCAGGTCTCCATAAATGCCGCATGTTCAAGCCTTCTAGATCTACTAGACAGGTCCAAGAGCTGAATTTGAGAAAGACAAAAAGAAAAAGCTCAATAGCATCAAAATTCTCCTTTCTTATACAAGTACCCAATGTACTGAAATGTGTGGACCCCATTGCATGTTTTGGTTTCTTCTATTTCACCTCCTTGCTTTGTGCTACCTGTGGACACTGGAGTGTAAGGTCCTTAGAATGGAAATGTCTTGGAGCGTGCCAAGCACAGTTACGGAGTACGTGCAAAGGTCACTCTGCATATCATGCATATCTCCCTACAGATATTGCAGACTCCGGGTGAAGGTTAATATGAAGCCAAAAAAGATCCTGTCAACAGCAGCCCAAACGTTAAACCACTGCTTTTACTGGGAAATCAATTAAGTGGCCACACTCCTATGAAGCAATTTAACGTTCATGGTGCAGATTTCCTACTAACACAGTACAGTAACAGTGCCAGTACATGCCAAAGCTAATTCTGTTATCAGATCTCAGGGAGGGAAGCTTTTTCTATAGGAAGAAATATGTTCTTAATCCTGAATACTGGGCTTCAGCATATGCTTTAGTTACTTTCCAAGTTCAGGTCTCGCCCTGGGCATGAATTCAAGATTTACAGCTGTGCTGCACCAGCTAGCATCCATCAAATTGTGCATAAGGTTTCTATGAAACAGCAAACACTTCTTTGTTTCACTAAGTGTTTAATATGTAGTCCTTTAGGGTTACTTCTACAAATGAAGATCCAGTAGGCACCACAATTTCATAGTTACACACATGAAATCCATCTCTTGGATTTGACCTCCCACTGAGAGCTAGGACAGCAAGTTCTTTAACAGGGAAAAGATAAGCAGACATACCATGCATCACTGACCCTTTACAGATTAAGGGAAGGAGTCAGAAATTGAGAAGAGTCCAAGAAACACTGTTTCCTTTCAGGGCCAGTCCTGCATTCATTCCACACCCTTAAATCCATTTTGCAGTTAACACTTTCATAAGTGACCCCTATAATGACTTAAAGATGGGATAGCAAGCCATTTTTGCCTGAACTTTACCTGAAGTCATGCCAGCACTTAGGAAGCTAGACCCCAGGCTTCACAGGAGTCGCACGACCTTACATCAGACCAAGAGTTGAGTAACCACATATAATAAATGGAAAATGCAAACAAGAACTGAGTGTAATGAGCCTTGGTATGGACTACAGATGAACAAGTGACATGAAAACTGGAAAGGTTACCATAATATTCTCATGGCCTGATTTTTTTGGCAGCCTGTACCAATGTCTGTCTATAAAATCCCTCAGAAACAGAAATGGGAGTTGGACTCCATTGCTTTGCAGACATCCAACAGCAGAAGGGAGCAGAGGCAGAACGCTCCCCATGCAGACCCATTTGAGCATGGCAGCAAGGCTGCTGGAGCAGGTGGGGTGCTTCCCTCAGGCCTGAGCACGCAGATTCACTCCAGCGGTAACTGGAGAGGCTGTAACTGTGCTTGTATCTGCACGCGAGACACACGGCCTACCCTCTGCTTGTTCCATTTAATAGGCTTTGCTCAGCAGCATCACGTTGCCTGATGTTGCCCCCACGCACACCGTGAAAGCAGGTAATTCCCAAAGAGCAGATCCACTACTTGCATTTTACCTTATTGGCCTGCCAAATACTTTCGTATTCTCCTCACATCGCCTCAGTCCTTCTTCATTTATTGAAAGAACCTGTACAAGAAAATATGTTGTTTAGAGAAGACAGTCTTAAACTCAGTAGATGGAATAAAAAATGTTTATATCCGAAGACTAATTAAAACTACAAGCTCAAACCAGTGTAAACTTCTTGTTTTCTCCAAAGAATGAACTAGAAATCACTAAATTTACCCCATTGGTTGATCTTGTTGAAAAATAAGCAGTAAAATGTAAACAAGATCCTCCTGAAAACTGAGGCCCGGGAGCGGTACAGACAAGAAGTCTCCCTACACTTCCGCCCCTTTAAGCACTGATTTCCTATTTACTCAGAAATTAAAGCCCCTTTTTAAGTCATAGAAAGTAACCTTGAAACAGAACCAGGGCAAACAAACAAAATTTAGTATGTGCCTGGAAATGCCACAGGAAGAGAAAAAGTAAAATCCAGCCCCTGCTTCCAGTGGTTACTATGGCCGTGACTGTCATTACTAAGAGTCAAAAAAATGATTGCAAACCTGGAATTCTGCCAGCTCTCTGCCTGGAAACTGAGCAGATCCACAATAACACAGTCTGACCGATGCCTTTAGAGAAGGCAAAATTACAGGCAAGTACTTTTTCTTTAAAACCAAATTATTCTTATCCTTGGAGTACAGGCTTGACAAAACCTGAGCATGGCATTTTCTCTTCTGTACAAATGCAGAGACTGAAGTTTGAAGCACTGCACAAACTGCAGAAGAATCTGTGAAAATGCTAACCAATAACCATAGGAGCTGCCAAGAACTACGCCTTTCCACCATCAGTTTGCAGTTGGAAAGAATGCAGAAGATCAGCTACCAGGAGCTTTCAGATGTATTCAAACCAAAAACAGACGGCCAGAGAGTACATCAAAATATCCAGGGTGATGAATGTTCTGGCAGAGGAGGAAACTTCCAAAGGAAAATATCACATTGTTAGCAACTTGCTGGCTCCAAAAATACTTACGTATCGAAGCAAGGCCTCTTCCCCAAGAGCTCTCACTAAGCCTTTGGTATCCATCTGTCCCAATCTCAGCACATACAGCGGGCGACCATCTGAATAACGAGAACAAATATATCAATATAACCATTATTTTTACAGCAATAGACAATTTAAGTGAGCTGGTTTTATGCTGAAAATCCACATGGAAACATGCCATAGTCAGTTCAAACGTTGTTGTACAGCTGCAAGAGGGAGAATCTGGAGCAGATGGCAATATAAACTTTACCCTGTCCAGCTACACCAAAAGATTGCCTGTAAATGAACTGCGGAAGTTTAACGGAGACATCTTGATGCAAAAATAGCTCCCCTATCTGCAAGGAAAGTCCAAAGGACTTCATCAAGTACACTGGTACGCACAAGACCTTGGTATACACAGTTAAAGACACAGGACTATAATTAGCTTCCAGGACAGCTAACATACAGGGAAAGCTTTAGCCCGTGAGTGTAACTGAAGAGTTGCAATGAAGGCTGTAACCCTTCTATCGCACATGACTAGACAGCTTACAGCAGCCTTTTTGGAAAGGTAGCTATGCTGAGTTCTGGGAACTAATGAAACAAAGCGTTAACCCAGAGACTTGCTTCCTGCAGTATTTGCTGGAGTCACACCTTTCAGCTATGCCATTACATATTATGCGGAACTGGCACACGGCCTCACTTATGCAGGTTAAGCCTGGCGAGAACAGACTCTGCTCCGGAGATCAGCTTCAGATGGACCCTCTGCATTCAGAGCCTTGCCTTTTCATGGTCATCTTGCTGCACACTGGCATCCTGATAGGCATTAAGCTTAACAACTGCATTGGCTGAATTTGAGAATCAAAGCTTGCCATTTCTGGCTCTCCATAATAGGAGCTAGTTGTCTGAAACAGTTTCCATCCTCCTCCCAAAGCTGCGATGCATTTTTTAAGCTTTGCTCCGTCTATTCTAGCACACAAGCTAAATAATCGCCAGCTTATAAAACTGAATATGCTAGGACGCAAAAATCAAAAAAATGAGCTTTCTACATAAAAATCTCCCTGAAGTCCTGTTGTCTGTTTAGCTTCACTTCCCTCCAGGAGCTGCAAAGAGAGGTATCAAATTATCATTAAGTCCTTTGGGACACAAGGAAAGAAATGTCAAGATATGCTATTAAAAAAACCCAAACAATCAAAACTGCAGAGCCAAGGCAAGTTATTTGGCAAAGACGCTACCCCCATGAAAGTTCACAGTCTTTTGTATTTTATCAGGTGGTCTAAAAAAAAAAAAATATGTTGTTGTAACATTAGCACACACTTATCTTGGAATGTACTGTTTAGCTTTAGAAAAACTAAACAAAAAGGGCTATTAAGCTTCATAGCAGGTCTCCCTCCCTCACAGATGCACACGCATCCAAAACCAAACTAAGAGTTTACTAACCCAGGTCCACCCAAATGACAAATGAAGGGAAGTCTCAGCTGACAGCGCTGTATTATCACCGTGTATTTTATATTCCATTAGAGCTTTGTGATTTAAAAACCCATTTGACTGAAGCATTCCTGTCAAAATAAAAGCCACTCAGATGTAGAGAAAACTGTGCTAATTGCAAGCCAAAATAATAACTTTTATTCTTTTGCACTAATAGCTCATTCTAGACAACATGCTTCATAATCACTGCTGCCTTTGCGTTAGCGCTAAAAGCTATACAGAATTCAGCTAGCTTAAGTTTGGCACATTTAGCACATGTAGGAGGAAAGAAGCAATACTAGAAAAGAGGGTTTAAAAAAAGAACGTACCACTGTAAAGTTTTAAATTATAGAGAATTGCTCAGTTTTGAAATCCTGTTTCCATTATTGACAAACCCATGCTTTACTTGTGGGCGTGCTGCAAAAGAGACCAAAGGAACTGGAGGGGAAGGGAAGGGAGCACGAAGTTCACCACAAGACTGAAGAACTCCTCAGAACAACACTGAACAACCCTTTCATGCACTCTGTACCTCTCTGCTCACTGTCAGGACCCAGCTACGTGCTGTTGACAGAGGGAGGACAAGGAACTGACAGAAAGGGAGAACTTATTCGCAGGTCTTTTTCCCGACAACCTTTACAAGCACATTCTCATTTCCCATTTTCTCAGTTCGAGGTCTGTCAAACCTAAACCAGCAGGAGAGAGCTATTCAAGTTCTCCAGCTTTACAGTGATTAAACTGCTGCTGTGTCCTCCCTGTCTCCCGGCCACCACTGCTGACAGCGTCCTGTCCTGCCTCATATGCTGCTTCTAACAGAAAGAGCTAGCAGAAACAATGGTGCCTAGTGGGAAAAAGACTAAATCAGAACACAGAGAGCTCACAGTAAGAGATCATTTCCTTATCTAAAGAGCCAAGCTTGCCTCAAGCAACAAATTCCAAAATGTTTCATTTCTGTGTATGTATTAGCAACAAGATCAGTGCACGATAAAGCAAGCGGAGGGATAGGGGAGCGTGTCAGGCATAGCTGTCTGTGTTTTAAAGATCTGCCCGTGGCTCACCATGCAAAGGGAATTCAGCCAAAGCTTCTTCCCTTCTTAAATAAACCTGCTCTATTTGATGTTTTTGCAACATCCCACTTCTCCTCATTAAGCTGATTGTAATGCCAAATAAATATTCATTTATGCCATCAGCAGACTTATCCAACATCAGAAATAAGTTGATTAGAAAGATACACTTATTTACAAACATCTTTTAATCACTGAAAGAGAATACCTAGCATTTGCATAACACCCTAAGCATCTCAGAGCACTAGAGAAGTGCAATTAATAACATTTTTAAGCTCCTGGCAAAGCAGAGCTCTTTAGAGAGTTAAGCATGTCAGTATTAGTCAGAAAGATTAGGACCTAGGAGTCTGCCTCCACCAACTAAGGAGCTGGCAACATCAACTTAAATGCATTTAGTACATAACAGTTACTGCGAAGGTCTAACCATCTTTCCAGTCACCTCTAGGTAACAGAGGGACAACTATCACCTTTAATGCAGAACATAAAAAGGCTGTTCAATAGCCACCCTATAGAGCATACCTTTGTCATGGTGATGCCAGCCGCCTGCATAGTAATCTTGGAGTACTTGAGGAGGGTTCCAGGTGTCTAGAATATAGTCCACCTGGTGCTGTTTACGCCACGTCAGTGACTGGCAAAGGATTTCTCTTGCTTTATCAATGTTGAAGTCCCGGGCACGCAGGAATCTTAAAATGTGCTCATCCTTTGGGATCTATTAAAAAACAAGCAAACAAACTTAATTTTGTATTCAAGGTTTGAAACAAGAACAAAAAAACCCCAAACAACAGAAGCTGAAAAACGCGTAGCCCTGCACCAATGCAAGAGGATGGTATGCAACACTGGAAGTTACTCAAGCAAATCATCTGTTTGCAACAAAAACATGAGCCCTCTCAGGTACTGCAGTGGCCTTCTTATGAGGGATATGAAAATTTCATGAACTCTAATGTAATCATTTACACCTGTATGACCATACTAAGTCACTCCAATTTAAATGAATCTAGGGACGAAACACAGACTGCATTTCGTGCTAAGTAAAAGGAAGCTGACTCACACATGCAAATCACAAGCCACTGGAAAGCCCCCAGCCTTGCTATCAGTGATTTAACTGGCCACATTGCTTCCCTTTCAGTACTGCACTTAGGGATGTAGATTTGAGAATACGATGTTTGGTCAAAACAAACAAATGTAAAAATAAGGTTATTGTAGAACCAGGCAGACTTATAAAACTGATGTTATTCCCCTGCGCTGGTCTATTGACATTCTGAGAGGCAGTCACGCTAATCATTGAAGCATCTCAGCTGGCAAAGTCAGCTGGACAGTCACAACGAACTACTTTATTGCTACTGTATAGACTTAATTTAGGTACTCTGTTTTGACTATGGAGGGTCACTGAACAGGAACAGTTAGCCACAGGAGGTGTGGCATGATGTTTCATCAGGTCCATCTTGCGTATCCCACATTCTGAGATAGAGCCACAAGAGACCAACAGTAACTTACTTTGCCCTTGTGCGTCTCCTGGAGCCACTGTCTCAGTCGAATGAGGCAGCTTTCCTGCATTGGTGTCAAGTCACCCAAGTAACGCTTGATGTAGTCTGCATCTAGCTTGTCTAAAAGGAGATGTACATGTGATTAGAGCGGTCCTGAACTGACCTAGTCAAAGTAGCAAATGATCTTATATGCTGATATCTGAGGCAGAGAAGTGGCTGCCACGTTCTGTGCAGAGTTGAATAAAGTTTCTTTGCATTAATGAAAAGATGAGCAAGGCAACATAACAATCATCTTAATGTTAAACGAAGAAGATTAATTCTCCTTCTGCAACTAAGAAAGGAGTAAAACAAGGCATTTATAAAAGCATTTTGCCAGTATCTTCAGATTTGTCAATCCACAGCATCATAGAGCTTGCTTCTTCTGGAAATACTTAAGAGAAGCTTTGATCTAAATCTCCTAGTGCAAGAATTTTCCCAAATTCCCCTATTAACAGGGGAAGGAAGACACAACAGAAGACTGTGTCCAGGGAAGCTTCAGCCCTTTCCTCCCCATTATTCCTGTAGTTATACCCATCCCTGAATTTCAGGGCAAGCAGCAGGCCATCCGTTTGCAATCCAATGAACAGCAAAGTGAAGAGTTTTTCCACTCATATCTGATCTTCATTTACTAAAAAGACCAGCTCGTAACAGCTCTCTAAGCTATCCCACGTTACTGCTTTGCAAGCCTGCACTTTAACATTGTACGTTACCAAAGAGCCAATGGGAAGATTTTTGGCTGCACATGAGAAGCAGCACAGTGCTGAGCGCCTCTACAGTACAAAGAATCCCACTAGAACAAGTCAGACCACCGTACCATCAGGCGTTCCTGCTGTGGGCTCCGAGGGGCTGCCGGAGGTGGTGAGGATCTCCTTACTGTTCAAGCCCTCCTTTGTGGCAGAGTCTGGTATACTAATGGCAGGTGAAACCGGTCGTCTCGTGTGGGACGTGCTGCTCTCCAATTTACACGCAACAGGAGGAGTCCAACGAGGAACAAAAGTTATTCCTTCTTCCTCCAGCTGCTTCAGGTAGTATTCTATTATTTCTTTTCCCTTCAAAAAGGAAAATTTACTTCAGCTACTAAAAACACCCATTTAGACACAGAAAGGATTGGGCTGGAAACCCATTAAGTGGCCAGACCTCTCTAAAGATTCCACTTGAAAATACAGACCTACACACACATGCTGCCCCAAGCTGAAGAGCAAACATCCCGGCTTTTTGAGCAGAGCAGCCTGTTACTTAGCAGCAGCTACATTGTCCTTTGGTAACTTAGAGCCAGGCACTTCCTTCATGACTGCAAGCTCACCTTTTTAATATTGCTGGTGTACTGCTTCATGGCAATCTTTTCCACTGTGCTTTCGAAACCAAAAAAAGATTTTATATCCAGACTTGCTGACTGTTCAAAACAGGTCCAGTCTTCATTGTCAGGATGAACCTATTAGTTAAAAGGAGGTCATACAGTTTAGCTACCCATTTAGTATTTTTTTCCCTCACAATATTTGAAACGACTGTTTCTTGTTTTACAGGTTCACATACTCAGAGACATTCAAGTGGAATTTGCAGTCTTTTGCTTCATTTGTAAAACACTGCTTGAAAAAGGTAACGCTAAAGAACAAAAAGCTGAGAAGCCCTCCTGTAGTCTCACGGCGAGCACGGTGCATTTTTTTCTTAACAAGAAAGGAGAGGGTAGAAAAATACCAGTGCACCAGCCAAGAGCCACATCTGTAGAATGAACACTATCTCACTCTAGATCTGGGCTGTAGCGTATCCGTGGAACAGGGGAGAATGCTCCACAGTGAACTTGCTGCTGCGAGTTAGCCGGCCCGACCAAGGCCAAGCTTGCAGACTGCAGCAAGTACAGGGTAAACATTTCCAAGCACTGCAGTCTGGACATGTTTGCAACAGACGTACTGCAATGGATCATTCCCTCAGTGACCTACAAAGTACCTTAGTGTTTTGTAGACTGAAAACTATTTTACTACGATAATGCTACAGAAAGAAGTGTAAACTTCTCATTCGGCTGACAGCTGAATAAGCTATCTTAGAGCACTCCCAACGTTCTTCTTAGCTTGTATCTTAGTTTGCTGAGAGATGATCCTGAAACAGAGATGTTACTCCACTGAAGGAAAGCTGTTTTCTAAACTCTCTTCAGCTAAAAAAGACTTGTCTAAAGAATTTCCAGGGTGGGCTCTGAATTCGTAGTTATACAAACATCACGAAAGGCTGGATTTCTGAGCATGCAATTGTTCTAATGCCTTAAGGTTCCGCTCCCCCTCAAAAGATGCTAAAATTCACTGGGAACAGTATCAACACCTTATAATGAGACAACTAGAGAAAAAAAAGGCCATTTCCCTTCATTTGCTTCTTCTGCGTTAGGGAATGGGGGGTACAAGAATAGCTTGTACAGCCTAAATAAGTACAAACCATAATGACATTTAAGAATCTTCCTGTCCTTTCATAAATTCAATTATAAAATAACTTTAATAAGAATGAACTCTTAGAAACAGTTTATTCTTGAATTAAAAAAAGCCAGGTTTTGTATTTACCTACCAATTTCTTGATCGAGTAGAGCAAGGGCAAGGACAAGTGTTGTTTTGTACATATTTTTCACATGCATTTTTCTGTATAGCATTTCCCCTGTTTAAACAGAGCTTTCACAAAAAAATGCAGGTGGGAAAGTATTTTTAAATGTGCCTTGGAATTCATTGCAGAAATAATAATAAAAAAAATAATCAAATAGTGTCAAGTGGGTTCGACATCCAGTGACCTTTTAACCATGGTTCTGTACACAACAGAAAATGTTATCACCTGCACGTAAAAAGAAAGCTACAATACAAATAAATAATTTGCTAGCTTTGATTTGACCTTTAACATCGATTTGAAGTTTTACTGCTATACGTGTGTGCTGTATAAGCCTATAGGTATTGGCTAAGCCATTCAGAAAAAAGCATGACCAGAGCATAGCAGTAAGCATGCCACCAGACTCCTTTGTATCAGAAAACGCCTGCACTGAAGACCAAGAACAGCCACAATGGAAAGAATTAGATTAAAACATAGCTGACTCGGTGTCTGAGCTGAGCAGAAGGCAAATAAGCTACACTGAACTTTCCTTTAACAGTTCTGTCAGGGTATCATCAGCCTCACCAAGCCCCATGCTGCTATTACAGACCACAGATTTGCCTAAACGGAGCTGTCAAACACAGCCAATTATTTTGTGTTCTGCTCTCTGAGAAGATGCTCAAAGCAAGAGGGTGCCAAACTTGTTTCAGTTCTTCAAGCAAGCGTGTTACATTTAACACTAACAACAATTATCGCTCATGGTGGTGTGTTGGTTATTTTTTCTTGCAAGGCAAAAGCCAACAACCACCCAACTTGAGTCCTGAAATCTAAACACTGACTTCGCTCCATCTGTAGCACCACCAAGGGCCTGGTACTCACGGTGTAACAGCAGTGTTCGTTAATAATGACTCTATTAGAGAAGGTTTCATTGTAGGCTTCTATATGCAAAGTTCTTTCTCGTCTGTTCAAAGAATTCTTCTGGACAAAGTAGACGTAATCCACTCCTGCAATCTGAGGAAGATGACATAGATCCCATTAAGATACAATATTCATGTGAAAGGATATCCAGGAGTATAAAACAGGCACTTCAAACCTCCTCACCTTTTTCAATAGCCGTGGTGCATCTATATCCAGCTTACAGCGCCGTTCAATCACATGGATAGCGTCATCCTCACTCTTGTATTCGTTTACAGTGTCACTGGCTACAAACATAGGGATCAGAGGACACGTAGGGAACCTTCTTTCATATGCCTATAAAGATGGAAAGAGAGGAAAACAAACTATCATCGCAATTAATTCCTGAGGGGGTGTGTGAGGTTCCTTCGTTGACATCGCCAGCACGCGGAGGCACAATGCCCTTCATTCCTTTCGTAGAAGGGATTGAGCCTTCCTGGAGTCCACGTTATAGCTGAAAAAAGTCACAGTGCATTCCAAGCAATCCATTTATCAATATGCCCCTAATATAGCCCTTTTCAGGTAAAACAATTTTTAACACACACAAAATACCCCATTTCTCCCCTCCCTCCAAAAAGGAAACTGTTCATTACGTACAATGACAATCCTCTCGTCAGCAGTAACAGGAAAATAAGACCCTCTAGTTCTAAAATACCCCAAGACAAAACAATTATGTGTTGGATTAAAAAAACCCACATGATAATTATCGGTGTTTCACCAAGCTGTCTGGAAGGTTTTCCATACAGATCCCAAAGGTCTAATAAAAACATTTCAAAGCCTGTTTCTTAAGCTAATAGAACTCTCAAGCTTCCTATGCACAGAGTATTCATAACAATTTCACTGCAGTTTAGCAGCTTACAATATCGTCCAACAACATACAGTAAATCTTTCCAATACAATGAGGCCGTTTCATATTTTTGAAAATTTAAACTTTTTGCAATAATACAGAACTAGCAATAGCTTTGATTCTGGTTAAAGAATATAGTCATGTAAACAAGTTCATCTCTTAAATACTGGACACGCACAGGGAAGATGGTATTCAGACACACTTGGAAAGGATAGTTAAGAATCTGGCATCAGTAAAACAGGTAAGAGGAAAATGGGAATTATCCCCATGAGTAAACTTGTTGAATTTGAGTTTTAGAACCACCGTGGCTAGAGAATACAGCACAACTGGTTTGATTTTTTTTTTCCTTTCCTTTTCTTTTGTAGTCACTAGTGTACCTCCACTTCTCTTTGGCCTTTTTTCCTCATGGAGTGGCAGTAAAGCAACTAATTCTTTAGCCTTCTTTCCAAATTCTGTATTCTTTCATTTTTGCTGTTACCAGAACCTAGTTGGCTTTGGTGAAAAGGCAGGATTTGCAAGGTGTCTCAATGCAGAAGAAAACTTCAGTAGCATAAACAAAGTAAATCTGAGAGCAGAACGTGAAACTGTTCTTTAAAAGAGCTAAAATACCCACTCTGTCCTCTTAAATAGCTTTGCTCTCAATATAGCTGGGTTGCAGCACAGGAACAGCACCAACAGGGAAAGGGTGTGGAAGAAAATAAGCAGCAGCTGCAGAAAGTATGCAATGGTGGCACTGGAAGAGAAAAGGTCTCCTAAGTCTCCCTTTAGAAGAAGAAAAATACTTAGTTTGAACGCCATTTTACTATGGTGACAGTGGTGCAACGCACTAAAACAGTGTCAGCTTTTTTCCCCTCATGCATATTTTTAAACCATTTTTGCAGCACGATTGTCCAGAGCTCACAAGGCTCCTCTGTAACATGCTGGAGGTACAACCAGCCAGCGAGCACGCACGCTCCTTTTTTCAAACTTCATCTGTGCACAGCTGGTTTTGTTTAAATTAAGAAGAGAAAATTTCTGGGTTCAGAGATGTGTGCACAATAGCAGGGACAGAGCATTAGTGTTGTAACACCATAGCAAGCAGTGGGAAAAAGCCTTTCACAGCTCCAAGAGAAGGGAGGATGGCTCCTGTTAGTACGGAATAAGAAGTTTCTTATTTCTTTTATGAGGCTCTTGTTGTTCTGGACAGAAGGCTGTACATTTTACAGTCATTCAAGAATATCTCAGCCCTCTCACTGAGTGTCAGCATTCTTTTAAATTAATCCCTATTTTAACTATATTGACTGTAGTTAAATGTTGTCTTAAGTCAGAAAAAGACTTCCAGAAGAAGCAGAACCGAGAAGTACTTCTGGTCTTCAGATTGCTTCATTTAATATTTTTATTTTATTTGAGGACCTTATGTTACAACAATTATTTTATAGACGGGGGAGAAGGGGAAGTAAATATCTAACATTTTTCTCACTATTTTAAAAGTAGTTTTACTTTTAGATCACAATGAATCTTCCCCATCTCAGTAGCCTCCTCTATGCCAGGCCTTTGCAAGTCTCCTTCATTGCACATATCGATGCATTTCTCATCTCAGTCCTCAAAATGCTTCCCATTTGCCCCGTGAACACTTGCAAATTACAACATTACCTGCTCAGAAGTGTTTATTGAACTGTGAGCAAAAAAAACACCCAAGAAGAATTTGTTGTTCTGAATGGGAAGACTGAACTGAATGTGTACAATTTGGAAGGGAAGAGAACAAAATAATTATCTTGCCAGAAGTTGGCAAGCTCAATGCTTACAGCAACAAAGCACTTGAAGGTTTCAAAGAGATTAACAGCAACACAGGATTCTTTCTTCCCTAAAGAACATGCACACAGAGTATTGAAAACTGTTCACAGTCAATTTTATTGGGCTCTTAAATTAGGCTGGTTTTATTTCTTTATGTACCATTGCCAATGTGCTCTTGTAATGCATCATTTCTAGCACAGCCTTGTTTGAAGAAAAAGCGATTATAGCAAACCATAGCCACATCAAAATATTTGATCTGATTTAAGCCTAGTGCTCTCTTCCACACGTGGCAAACAGTTCTCTTTCACACTGCAGAGTAGGCAGGAAAAAGCTGCTAGAGACTACAGCACACAAAGATCTCGCCTCACCATGGACCAACGCAGCACAGGAAGAAAACCTGTAATTTGCAGTACAACACAATAAGAGACACATGAGTCAAAGCATCACATGCACCGCCAAGACTGAAGCTATTAAAAGAGCATGGGAAGATTAAAGAAAGATCAAACGCTGCTTTTTCTTCTCTAATAATAGAATTGGATGGAGTTTTCTGCATTATTGGGGTGTTTTGAACCAGAAATGTTGTCTCCAGTCCAGCTTTGCCAACAGGAAATAACTGAACTGCATTATCCAATATTCCTTTAGCACTCCGATAAAGCAGAGTATATTATAAAATGCTACACATTTTTCCTGTATGATAGGTCTCTCTTTGCAAATAAAATCATTAGATATCACACACCTTTCTCTCAGGGTTTCAACTGCACTATATAAATACAATCACAAAAGACAATTAGTTCCTCAAAAGCAAAGCAGCTGCAGTAATCCTGATGGACTCAATGCAAGAGTGAAATGCTGTTGTGTAGGACTAATGCATCTAAGAAGGATGCTGCAAGGACGTTACTTAATTTTAGCATTTTCTTCCGTCACATTTAAAAAATACTGTGCGTGGAGATTCTGATATGTAACACAAGTAAAAAGCGTGCTCATCCTCAAAGCCTCTACAATTGGTGCTGGGCTCGACATGAAAAGTCGCAACGCCTCTTTGGCTGAGAGGCATCTATGTACAGACATTTCCAAAAATTGGTTTTGAGCCTGCAATTCTGTTGTTCTGTAATAATGTACTTTTACATTTCCCACCAGCCTCTGGAACATTTGTGTACTCCAATATATTAGAAACCGGCATTGTGCATCAAGAAAAACACAGTATGGTGAAGCAGCTTGAACTTCAAGTTTAATGGGCTCATTATATAAACCCTTAACTTTCTTAATGCATGTTAACTGTAAGAACCCTGACAAGCATAATTCCAACCAAAATAGCACTGTATTAAAGCTTCTTTTCCAACCGCTTCCCTTAGCAACTCATGTTCAGACTAGAGTCAAAATAACGGGATTTATTTTACTTTTATCTTTGCTAGTATTTCAGCTGTGTTTAAAGACATGAAAGCAAATCAAAAGGGAGACTATTTTAAACCCACTGCAGTTGTTTCTCATACCCAAGGGAATTATACTTGCTGCTGCTGCCCTTGGATTTTGGGATTCTAATATCAGCAATAACGGGATCCTTTCAAAATACCGCCTTTAGAACATGATTTAGGTATGGCCCCAAGCCAATTTTCAGGAGGACCAAAGACTCTGTTCTGGCTTTTTGCTTCTCAAACCATGCCTAGGGCTAATGAAATACCCTGGTAATAGGCACGTGCTCAGTCCTCAGTGGAGAAAGTCAGTCATTTATGCAAGTAAGTTACTCAGCTTCTCTGGCCCGGTTAATATATTCCCAGTCTCCTGCCTTAAAGAATAGGGATTGTTCGATATTTCCATTAGGTGACTCAAAACTCATTTCTATGCTTACAAGAAGAAAAAAGAATTGACAAAACCTGCAAGCACTCTTACACTGTGCTGTTATTCTTATAGCAGCTGAATCCTCCAAATAGGACTTCTAACCTGGTGAAATAAGCAGGAATTTTAGTCACCATTCAGAAAGTGAAGCATACCGAGTGCTTTCTTAATAGCTTAATTGCATGAAACAAGCCGTGAAGATGTTTTATTTTTTAGATGGTTTCTGTTCAAAAGTGCTAGAACAGTAACCTGCTAAGAGCAGCGCAACATTCTCCAAGACGCCTCAAGAGAGCACATTAAGAGATTCATCCTGGCAATTGAATCTAGGCCACTGCATTTTGTGTGTGCCACGTACAGACTTCAATTTCTGTCTGCAACACTTGACCATGTTTGGGTGCTAATCCGCGAGCGCATACCAACATTCACCATGCTTTCCTATCCACTTGGAGGAGGTGGAATTTCTGAGTTATTCCTACACACACAAGGAACAAGGGTCGCTCAAGCAGGATGCCGGCCTGCTCGACGGGCTGCATTCCAGCAGCTTGATCGTTCCTGCGCATCACCAGATCCCCTTCCTCCCCCTGCACTGGAGCCCTGCGGATCAATAGCAAAAACATTGACTCATGGGAGGCCAACCAAGAGGGTTCAAATTCTTGGCAGCTGCATTTGGAAAGAAACAATTCCGGATTAACTCTCACAAATCAGCAAATACCTTCTCATCCCCCATCTACTGCTGTTCATAGCTCTTTACCATTCACTTTATAATGCATACATATGTTTAAAAATCATGATGCTTCCACAAAGAAGTGTGTATCTCAGTGCCAGTGTGTCTCATGGATGTTAGTTCACACGTTAGCGATCCGCTCGAGGGCGTGTATGTGGAAGAAAGCAGATGGCTGGAGCGGATATACCTCAAAAAGCTCTAGAAATAGTTTGTTGGTAAGGCAGCGTTCCCAGGCACCAGGAAGGGGGAAGCGAACGGGACTGCAGCCTGCGAAACAAAGACCATCTTTAATACACAGGTAGTCAGCTTTTTGGAAAGGAACATTTCTGAGAAGCCAGTTCTGGAAGGATGAGCAGCCCTCTCAAAGGATACGTTCGCTGCTACAAGCCAAACCCCTGCCACCACGCAAGCAGCACAGTGAAACTTTGCTTTTTTGCAGTTCACTTCCCCCATTAGTATGGCTCTCCACAGCAGCCCTTGTTCAAAGCAGGCTTAAGTGGTTTTTTTTTCCTCCACTGCTTTTTCACTTCATTAAATGTTCTTGTTTACAAAGAGAGAAGTTATTTTCTTACTGCTGGGAAACAAAGGCTCCTTGGCAGTGCCGCAGTACTAAGAACTCTCTGGAAAAGACCGAGAAGGCTTCAGTCACACAAGACTGCAAATGAGCTTAGGGGGACTACGGGCACCCCGCCCGCCGCGGAGGAGGCAGATGCAGACCTGCGAACGAGTGGCTGCGTATCATCTGAAACACACACATCTAAATGCACGTTTCTGGTCCTTGACAAATACGAGGTAGTTTAACCAACCTTATTTTTCACTTGTCTGTAAGTCTTGGCCCAGTCTGTGCCATCAAGATACGACTAGTCAGATTTTCAGAGTAGTGGGACGATGACCCACTGCACAATTGGTATTTGTAAAAGTAGATATTAGATGCAAGAAGAGCTTCCCTACTACTTTGCTTAACAGAGAACACTACACCTTTATTTTAAGAGGGGAAAAAAATGAGAGTTTAAGCTTTCCATTGCAATTTCTACTAAAAAAAGTGTTTAAAAAATTCAAACTAGAACTAGAACACAATATGCTCCTCCAAAGCTTTTCCAGCAAGATTCACCAATGGTTAACTGCTGGCTATCACAGCGAGATCACCAAACAAAATGTTAGCATAACAACTTATCACTGAACTGGATTTAAGCAATGAGAAAGTACATCAGGAAATACCTTGTGTGGAAGCCCTTTGTCTGAATTAAAAATGATAATCCTTCACCTGAATCAGAGCGACTTCAAAGATTTTAAAAATCAAGACAAATTAAGCAGGCAGCAAGCGTCCATTAAAAGGGAAGGGTCTGTGTTCCATCTTGTTTTGCTAAAAAAAGAAACCAAATCCCAATGCCCCATATTTGAATATACCTTCATTTTAATATATTCATTCTGGAAGGGGAAAAACTCCTCCACTCTATGAAGAGCAGAATTTCACTGAAGAGAGGAAAATGCAGCCTCTACAAACTGAGCTATACTTGAGAAGGGTGCGAATAGCAGAGAAGAAGTGGCAGAACAGGCAATCCGACAGCCGTGCAGATGGCTCTGCAGGGACGGCTGCGCCGGGCGGTGGGATGTACGCTGGCAAATCTCCTCCAGCAAGAGCTGACTGACGCTCACCTGGCAAACGTGAGCAGCCCCGTACCCTAAACTACAGGCAAAAAAACTGTGCAACAACTCTCCTTTCTCCCATCACACTTTACACTGGCAACCGCATCCCGATCTTGTTTTACTTTGTCCCTCTTCTATCCTCCCTCCATTACAGTCCAAAAGCATTTCACCCTGTTGTGGCACCAGTCACTCAGGAACAGGATGCGCTGTCTTCACCCTCCGTTCCCTGGTACAAGATGAAATTTGGCTTCTTAAGTATTAATGATGACTATTAAGTATATCCAAGATAAAATAAATAACCCTCTATAAGTTGCACAGAAAAATCAATAGGACAAGTCAATATCAATAAGACAAGCATTCTGCTTCATTGTAGAGGCTAAAAAGTTCTTGTTTACTACACAACTGTACAAAGTGTTATTGACCTAGGGCGTTCTGATTAAATGATCATTAGTAGAGAGTGTAAGCTTACAGCACTGGGAACAAGCAGGGCCTGCACCGCTCACATACAGTCTACCAAAGCACAGCATTCCCGAGTAATCGCCCCAAATGGCCCAACTGCTTTCTACTTTGCAGAAATACACCCCAGCTTTAAAGTTTCAAGATGATGGAGTTAGTCTAAAATTTTCATAAAGGGGGCTGCTCAAGTTCTATATAATTATGCATCAAATCCTTGAACTACAATGGCTTTTTAGTTTTTGAAGTTGTAATTTTTTTGTTTTTTAAATATAGACCACACAAACACACATTATTAAACAAATTATGAGACAAGTACTAACAAGAATCTACTCTGCACAGATTCTGTTCGTGAATTCTAATTGAAGGCTAATTTCTCAAACAGTGAGAGAAGCAAGCTTGAAAAATGATCTCAGATGTTCTCCAGTGTGGTGAACAGAGCTTTCAGGCAGAGTATCTGGGAAGAAAAATTGTCAGTGGTTTAAGAACTTACTGCAGCATGATATTATTATTATGCTGTATTTATGATATTGCACAGAAACGGTGCTCAGATTTATAGCCCAGGTCCACGTCTCTTATATTCAGGAGACAAAAGGCCCAGCTGATTCAAGAGAGGCTACCACACTGAACGAGTCATCACCACGTAGGCATTACTGGATCCCGCACAGGTCTCAAAGCGCTCGCTGTGCTTCAAACACCCACAAGTGTTAAACAACCTGTGCTCCAAGCAGCCCATACAACCCTGCAAACACTGAAGATTGCTACAGAAACCATTTCATTAACATCGCCAAGGCTTCACTTGACCTTGTTAGAGTACGAAGTGCTAAGATGACCTGCTCTTTGCAGTATCCTTGGCTCTAGAAAAGCGTTTGAAGCCAGTCAAGCCAGCAAACTGAGCTTTCTCAGCTCACCTCTCCTTTTGTGGAATGGAAATGAAATTCCTGAGAAATTCTCCAGGAAAGCAGGAGTTGAGGGAAATAAAACCAGCTATAAGCAGAGGTGGACAAGAAAACACTTCTTTCTCTGGAATTCACCAAAGCCATTAAATTCTTGCCACTGACAGCTCCTCTGTCACTCAAGAGTTCTCTGCATGGAAGAAAAGTTTCATTAGGTGTACAGAAGAGCATAATCCCTACTCCCCCTTGTCGTCTTTTGATGCTCATACTTTTTTAAAGGGGTCCTCTTGATTTAATCAAGTTTCATTGAAAAGGATTTCAGACCCTACACTGCTATGAATGACCCACTTACACCCTGCAAACATCCACACAGAAAGAGGGAGGGAGGATGAGAAGAGATACTTATTCCAATACATTTAAATTTACCCCTTAGCTTAACTATATAAAGCCTTAGGTTTCAATACTTTGTACGAAGAAGAGAGTAGGACTGTTCTGTCCTTTTTTACATTTAGCTGTATTAGAAGCCTGTAGCACTTTAAAGCTAAGTAAGTATCCAGTTATGTTTCTTGCACGTATCAAATATACCCTGCTCCTAGATGGTATGAACGGAGGTAATGAAAATCTGTTAAAGTAATCTTGTGGATGTCACCACAGAATAAACAATACGTATTTGTTCTACCAAATAGGTTAACAGGCCTGCCACATGCAAAGCAGACGCAGCAATTTGCTGCTCAAATCCTAGAAACACCGCAAGAAAGCTTCTGGCCTTCACATCCATTCTGCAAATTCCTGAAACAAAGCATCTGAAAGCAATGAGGACATTGCCCACAACCATTACAAAACAACCCAGTGTACAGACTAAACTCAAATTCAACAGCTACTTCTTAATGTTGTATAAAGAGCTTTGATTCAATAAATTAAAAATCTCTATGGAGTCAGGAAACAGCACAGAAGCTATTCTTGCGCTTTGGCTCAAACAAGTTACTCGAGCTGAGACCATGGAAATTTACAGACAGTTTTTTCTTTGCTTCCGGATCACCATCGCTCCAAAGAGCAGTCACCCCCGGCCACCCGAAGCGTGTCCAGGATGTGCACGGGGGAAACAAAACGACCCTTCAGAGCTGAGACCCGGGGGCTTTTGGCACGGAACAAAGCTCCATTACACGTAACAGGCAGCATCAGCACCTATCTCCACGCAGCTCTGCGGACACAGTCCAGGCCACTTCACACTTAGTGAATCTCTTTGAAGTCTTCCGCAGTGTAAAAGGAACAGCTTCATGTGAAATTTCAGGCATAACAACAGTTTATACACACCGCCAACCACAAAAAAATCATGAAACGCCAGTGAAACGGTATTATAAGTAAAACTGTATGCTCAACAGTGCACAGTTAAGAGTGCTGCTTATACCACACATCACACACCACCCCCCTGGGCTTCTGACAACAGGACCTTTCATGTGTTAACACTGCCGCAAAGCACCGTCAAGTGAATGTAATAGCACTCACACACAAATACTGGCATTTCTGTTCACCTCTAGTTCGGGCAGCATTTCCATGGTTACAGTGCTGATCGCTATTGGCTTTAAGTACATTCCAGATATAGGCTAAATGCATAGCTTGGCATTTTGAACAGCCCTAGTAACTACCCTGCAGGCTAGTTCTTGTAAACTAGCTTTGGGTCCCTCCGAGGTGTAATGCACTCAAACATGCTATAGTGCCGCCTGAAAACTTAGCAAGCATACTGTTCATTACGTCATCCCGGTCATTTGTGAAAGCAGTCACTGAAACTGGACAGATCTTCAAGCAATCTCATCACAGCATCTGCACCGTACCCT
Source organism: Theristicus caerulescens (assembly GCA_020745775.1). Taxonomy (NCBI): domain Eukaryota; kingdom Metazoa; phylum Chordata; class Aves; order Pelecaniformes; family Threskiornithidae; genus Theristicus; species Theristicus caerulescens. Next base: position 808,627 of record CM036571.1, read on the forward strand.
AAAACTTTGGTACCCATCTTAAATAGGTTTGTCTTCCTTGTGCTGAAACTTCTTTCCTTTGAGGCCATCATGCAGGGATAGCATCAAGAGTCCTACTGAAATCAAAACGTCCTTACTGCACAAAACATCACCCCAAACCACATGCACTTTGGGATATAACAGGATTTAGAACTAATTATCTTCTACTGCTCTTAAAAGTTATGGAAGACATCAAGCCAACCTCAAGAAGATAGTAACACTTTCAGAAAAAAATCACTTTTCTGTGTAGTAATTTAAGAAGTTTATACACATTTCAAGAGTTTTAGTTTACATTCTCTGTGATGTATATGTGAACCAAGAAGTGCTCATTTTTCTACTAGCACACAAACCAGAAGTCAAAAGGATTTCCCAGGCAGCTTATTGAAAGGGTGCTCCATTTAGATAGCACCTACAACTATCAGTAAAACTCTAAGCTTATCCAAGGCAATACTTGATAATACCTATTCATAAAGCATTCTTGACAAATTTGAGTTGTACTGAAAAAAGCGTAACATATTTGCTTAAGACTGCCCAAAACCAAAAGCAAAGTAGGGGATAGGAGTAAAGGCAAAAAGCAGGAGCAGGGAGTTACTGGGGGACAGGAAGGTCTGAAGCAAACTTCCTCTGTACTGGAGCATAAACGTGTAGGCTACAGAGCCAGTGGAGCTCATCTTCAGCACCCAGTGTTTTCAAGCAGGAATAAAGTTTTTTAATACTTCATTAAAACAATTTAGGCCTTATAAGTAGAGCAGGAGATTCAAAACAGGCTATGAAGCAATCTCCCAGATAAGTGGAATTTTACTGGTAACACTGTTGAGTTACGCAGCCGTGGTAACCAGCTACCAGACCAAGCAAAGAGCCTCTGCTTTCCTGCACCGGAAGAAACAGCCAGACACAGAAGCCTCTGTTCTCACGAGGGATGTGACCGTCAAGCCACCCACGTAGGCTCTTTTATACAGGTCACTACTCTGTCCCCCTTGGCGCACCCCTCCTGCGCGGATACTATTCAATAGCTGGGCATTTTCATTTCAGAGGAGTGGTCACACAGAGAAGCTTTATTACCAAAGTTATAGATTGTTGCACACAGCTGCATGTAATGAAACTGGAAGGGGACTGGATCTTTACCACCTGAGAACCATTTTGCTACATGCAGAGATGCAATCTTCTTCCAGATAAAAAGTAAACTTTTCAATGATTTAATGTGACTTTTTTCAAGCTTTTGGTGGTAAAGGTACACTGATTCAGCAGGCAAAACAGTCTGGGGATAAAGAATCTGACCTGATGACAAGGGCTAACATTCCATCTTTTATCTGTAAAAGATGATCTTTAATAACCACAGGCATGCCTCAACAGTACTTTAATTGGAAGAGTGGTTTCTTTAAAACAGATACAAGTCATTCGTGGTTTGCTTAAATAAATTTGCACAGCTGGAACTGTGCAATACTTGATTCTCTGTGTGGGAGCCTGAATGTCCATCTTCAGAGAACAAACCAGGGTGGGATTTGGGGAGAAAGCGGAGAGCCGGTGGAAGAGTTTCAGAGTTACACCTGCTTGCCTCCCAGACACTCACAGGAGGGTCTCTAATTCTTTTCCTCCCCGCAAGACGTCCAGGGAGCCTGGAAAGCCCAAGGCACAGTGCCGCTCTACTGAAGAGTGAGCGAGGCTTCAACTGCAGCCTCTGCACCATCTTGAGACATGAATCTCTAAAACGAGAAGCTAAAATAGAGAAGTTGGGCAAGTTACCACTCCTTCCTCAAGAAAAAAAGATTAAGGACAGAAAACCCAAACATGCTGAATGTAAATCTTCCTTTCCTTTGGAGTAAGCTGGGAAAGCCCGATCACTCAGGTTAGGCTGGCTTGTGACTGGAAGACCAATATCAAATTGCTGGTTAGAAAAAAAAAACCAGCTGACACTGCTCTGGTCTAGGCTGAAGGTGGAACATCAAGGACAGACTTTATAGCTTTGCTACTGTAAGTTGCTCTTCGGTATACACAGACCTTAACTGACTTAGTGGGGGCAACAGCAATATCAGGTTGACTTGCAATTTCACTTTAACTTGTTTATATAAATGCATGTGCAAAACTATTCTACAGAGAAAATGAGTGTTCGCTCTGCCCGTGTTCCAAGCAAGACAGATGGAAACCAGTCGTGGCCCAGAAGCCACGTAGCTCTGAGCAGAGCACTGTTTGACAGAATGTGCCCTGCAATTAGAGTCAACTTCAGTAGTTTCTAGGATAGGAAACTTGGCTTCTGACCCCAATTGCACAGGACATGACTGTTTTGGCTCAAGGTTAAAGCACTATGGAGAAGAGGCTGACCTCCAAAAGAGCATCACAGGAAAGGCTGGCAACAGGCCAGGGAAAGCTTAAATGCTTGGAGCCCGACATGTGATTACTGGGGAATGTGAGCTATTCTCAAGCACTTCCTATTTCTGTGCAACAATGGCAATATATAAACCTTCACACAACACAGGAACATATCTTTCGTTGACATTTCAAAGATACACGTATCAAAATGACTGTAAACCATTAAGCTTGTAATGGTTATTTACAAGCAATGGTAAGACTTGTCTTACAGCAGCTGAACAATGACAGCCATGTTCTGCGTTGCTAACAGGCATCTCGCAAACGCACAGGGTACTGTCAGACTGAAAGCAGAATCTGGTACTTAGCTTCCCCATTCCTTTCCAGTTAACAAAATTGCATGTCTGGTTCCTCTGCAGTCAGTTTTACTTTAAAATTCAGCTGCAATCCTACTGTGTCCACTGAGGATCTATTTTTGGAACAGTCAAATATTCCTTACTGCTCTACTGCTCCATGCTTAAGTCTCATTTTTACGAGTCCTACAATTGGTATTCATCACTTTTTTGGTCTTAGAGTCACAGACACTTTCAATAAGCAGGTCTGTTAAAACATATTTAACACCTGGAATATGTTAGGGTATTTTAAATAACATCATTACTGTGTAGACAAAATCTAATTTATGAGTGGGGGAGGAAAGGATGACTACAGCATTGCTACAGTATAGGCTCAGAATTCCTCATTAAACCATTGTCTGAAAGGTTAAAGACTTGTACTACCACAGTGTCTCCTGATCTCCCTCCACATCAACCCCCCCACACAGCATGAAGGTTCAGAGAAACAGGTTTGACTTCATTGTCTCAGGCTGCACCCACCAGGTTTTAATTTGGCCCAGAGGCAATTGGCCTCTAAGCTCTGCAAGAGTGATTTCACTCTACCAAGGGTATAATCAGTACAGTAACGAAAGCTTTGCCAAAAGGGCAGAATTCAAGATAAGTAGCATGGCTCAACAGTAAAGGTCTCAGTTTGGCTTTTGGACCAGCAAAATATCAGCTTCCAGGTAGAGCGCAGCTGTACTCCATTAAGTGAACCAATTAACATTTATTAAGTACATCAACTAAATCTTGACCATTCACTAATGTCAATGGCATGTCATCAAAATGCAGCATGATAGGGTCTGGGGCCTGCAGACAATTCACCTCTTGAGCTAGGAAGTTAGATGTAAGATTAAAAAAAAAAAATCTTACCCTTACATACATGTCTGATGGATCAGGAGATGCCTCAAAACGGTTAGAAATCGATGGTGGAAGATCAACAGTACAGAACAACAATGGTTCCTCATATGGAATCATAAACTATTGAACAGACTAAGACTCATCACCATGAAAAAGAATAACTTAAAACCAGAGAGAGATCTTACAGATGTAACAGGGCAAGCAGCACAGAGAAGGCGAGCAGGGCTTTACTGCCTCTTCCAACGCAAGGAGCAGGTGGTGTGAAGCTGAGCGAGCAGGAGCCAGGCTCCTGATAAAGGATACGGCTCTTGACAGAGTGTCATGAAGCACAGACTCCTGCTGGAGGGCGTCACGATAGAGTTCGCTTGGCTCCAGAAGGGAATGGGGCAGGCACGAAGGAAACCACACACGGTGCAATTATAGACAACGGGCACATTCTGGACCAGAAGGGCTGTCAAGACACATCGCCGTAGGATGAGAGAGTATCCCGAGAGAGTGTTACCGTATGCTTGTATCATTCTTATCCTCTTCCCTAGAGGCAGATACTGCCCTTGGCCACTGCCAGATACAGAGCGCACTGGCTAGATAGGCCTTATGGCGCAATTCAGTACTGGGGTTCTCATTTAGAGACAGAATACAATCCTTTTCCCCACATCCAAACACATCATTAAGATATCAATAACCAGGCAGTACCACTGCCAGACGCATCACTGGCATGTTAAGGTGGTACAACTTCTGCACCCCTGAATCTGCTCCCCAATAAGATACAAACAGAAAGATACCACCTAGCCTAAAAGATAAGCCAATTAAAAAAGAACAGTCAAGACTCCTTTGATTCTTTTCCAAAAAGCAATTAAAATCACAGATTATAGACCATCAGTTCTTTGTTCTTTACCCTCCTTTACAGCAAAGAAAGGCAGACAAACAAAAGCAAAAATCAGTTTAGTCAACACAGAACAAACACATTCAAGTGAAATTGCTTTAAATCCTGTTCATTACAACATCACTGGCTGCACCATGCAGACCATGAAACACTTCAATAGAAATAAGTAATTTCATAGAGCCGTGAATTCAGTAATGAAGAATTCATCCACAGGCCAATGAATTGCACAGCAAAGAGAGAGCTTTGCAAATTAAGTAGTCGAATTTACACACTGAATGAAATAGCCAGAAAAACGTCCTCTGCAAAGGATTCCGCTGACTGATGTTCCTGAACTGGACTTCATGTCTACGGCTTTCACATTTTACACTAAATGAAGAGACAGAAGGCACTCGAGAAAGGAAGTGCTCTCATCAGGAAACTAACTGTTCCGCTTCTGTCGTGGCACAAACAAATAGAAATGACACATCGCCGTGCTGACCATCGCCAGAGAAATTCATTTTCACAAAATGAGATCTATTATTATCAAAGCAATATGATATCATGTTACAGCAGCAGCAGGCAAGGCAGAAAGTTATCAGTCACAGAGAGGCTCAAGTGTTGAGAGGTTTGCAATGTAGTTTTCAACTGTGACACAGATTGATCTGCATATATTCCAAAAAACACCTATACTCAAGGTTTGAGAATATAAATAATATCAGAATGAAACCAGTTGTAATTATCCAACAAGTAATCCAATACGTACATAACCCTACAGATTTAGATATTTAACTTCATAAATCTGGCCGTGACAAAGTCTTGAAATGCTAATTTGAGAGAACCCAAATGTATATAATTAAGAGTTAAAACAGTTTAAATAAAAATTCATTTTTAAGACAAAAGGGTAGCTTCTCTTTGCTCCCTCCCACGATCCCTCTGCTGTCACCAGAGTTAAAGCTGCCAGGTTCCAAGACCCCTGTGATATTTTTATTTTCAAATTTACTGATATATAGCCCCCAAACCTTATTATCATAAAGGAAAACCCAAGACAGAAAATGTTCAAATCTGAAGGTTCATACATGAATACAAAGCAAGAAAGCCAGCCAGTCAGTCAGTTCATATGCTACCCCATTAGATCATACAAAATACCTTTTTGGGTTTTTTTAATTTTCATTTTTCTAAGGTAAGGACAGATTCTCTTTTATGCCAAAGCAACTCACAATCCACAACTCCAAGCCATTAAGCACAATTTGCAAATACTTTGCACTGCTAAATAATACCAGGCCCGAAGACTGCTGAATCAAGTTTCTAATGGCACCTTCATTTACTGTTACAACAACGGGCTTCAGCATTTTTCAAACTGTGGATCCCTAATTATTTCCCCATGGAATCGAGGGCTCCCGTGGGGCAACACGTACTGACAAATGCCCTGCTGATTTCCTCCTTCTTTCCTGTGGCCAGCTGCCATCAGCTCGCTAACGGTGCGGGAGGGGACGAGCACCGGCCCCCACGGGGTGCTCAGCAGCTTTAAGTGAGCCTGGTGAGGAAATCAAGCTGACATGCTATTTATTTTCCTTTTTTCCAAGACAGCTTGTGACCAGCCTATCTCCCTAAACTGGCTTGCTGATGAACATGTCTTTGCAAGAAAGCAACAAGAGCAAGCTGGAACACCAACTTAGCTATAATGGGAAACCACACATTCGGTTATGTTTCTCTGAACCTTAGAAGAGACAGCCCATGAACCACGAGCTGAAAACCTCTGTGGACTCGGCGGAAATCTGTATTACTTGAGCAAGAGCAATGCAGAGAAGAGCCAAGACCCTGGGACCTGATCTCGAATTCTGATGGCTCATTGCTTGCTTGTACTCTTTTGGCAACGCCGCCCCACGCTGCAGCGGAGCCCAGACGCTGCCAGACGGCCCTTCCAGCCACGCTGCACCAGCGCTGCCACCAGCGCGAGCTCCTGGCACGACTCCGCCTCAGACATCACTGACTGATTACAACCAAAACAAGCTGCATGCAAATTGACTGTGAGAAAGCCAAATTATTAAATTACCTATAGTGGGCCCTACTTAAGATTTTACCTGAGCTGCTAACCTGACCTGTCTTAACTATACCATAAAAATGAGATAAAAAGAGTTAATAATTCAGCTTAACAGCCTGGTTCTTCATTTAGAATATATCCACAGTAATTTTAAACTACATGAAAAATTTGAAGACAAATTCACTTGGGAGAAAAGAAAATAGACCATTTAAGAATAACCTGTAATTAATTTTAACTTGAGCTAATTAACAGATTTCCTTGCAAATTCTCAGAAGATTCACTCTATATTCAGAACACAACAGTTTTAAGATCACATCGCCGCCCTCCTTCCAGAAACATACTGAATTCAGACTAAGTGCAAAGCAAAACCAGTCTTGGTTACGATGAATACCCCTCAATTCTGTGTTCCACGATCTGGGCTCTGATTGAACGTGCTTTATGGAGAGTTCCCGGGGTTGCTTCCAGTCCCTCAGGCTCTCCTTCCACTGCCCCTTTCATGGCGTGCGGCTCTCCCAAAAGCACGGCGGCTGCAGCTCTCCACCGCAAGGCAGCCGTAAGGGCTCCGCAGGAAGAGGAAGCGCTGACGCTGACGGCGCACGCAACACCATATTCTACCTCTGCAGCCAACCTCTCTGATCTCTAAGCAACCTCTGGCTCCTGATTGGCCATGTTTTTAGAATTAACAAAAAAAAATACACCATATTTCCTTCCCATGAGGTTTTGAAGGCTTCTACACGTACTTCTTAATGACTAACCACACGTTAAATTACGATCATGAAGTTACACCTTTTCCAGATCATAACTGTAGTATCACGGGCGTCTAGGACTTTGCGGAATATGTTAACCACTTCCTTTCTGCTGGGCTCCCACGTGTTTAACTTTGAGATTTTTAACTCAAAGGCAACGTCACTTCGCTGATCAACAGATCCTAGAGCAGCACTTCGCACCAGCCTCAGAGCTAACACACCTGCAAAGGGTGAGAAGCTTGGAGTGCTTTCAGAACAAAGCAACAAGAACTGTTTTGATACACATTCTTCTTCTGTTGACACCTTTCAGAGTTTGACAGTAGTGGTGTTTTAGCTTTTAAAGTGTAAAAGACTTGTTAAAAAACCTGACTAAAAGCATTTGGTGAAGGAGAGAACTGCAGCTGTCAGCTACGGTCCGCTCATGTGTGTGCCCACACAAAGCAGGCAACAGCTAGCCCTGGAAATATCTAAGCGGGCCATGAAACGACACCTAAATTGCACAGTAAGCCGGCTACGAAGGCAATATTTTTCCCTAGTGCTCAACTTAACTCTGACATTTGTTAACCATGGCTCATCCCAAACAAGTGGCCAAAAATTCATTTGTTCTTACAATGTTTGCTAACACAAGAGACCATCAACGATGACACAAAACAGCAGTTACACTGCAGACACTTAATATAAAATAAGAAATCCATACAAGGCACAGTCCCGCCGCAGTTTTACCAATGCGTTTCCAACAGTAAATAAGCCTGAATTTTCAACAAATACCGGAAGCAAAGCGGATGAGAGTCGGAGCCAGGCGACCAAAGGGAAAGGGCTGAGCGGCTCAGGAGCGGGCGCGCGCTCCTCCCCGGGCTCCCGCCGCCCCGGACGAACCCTCCGAAGGGGCACCGCCTCGGAGGATAAATCACTTCTCCCTCCATTTCAGGCCCACTTTGTGCCTTCACAAGCACTTGGAGAACAGCTTCCTTTTTCTCACCGGCCTCTCGGCCCCTCTTCACGTGATGTGTGGAATGCATTTTTTCCAAGAAAAAGAAAATGAGACTAGAAGGAATAAAAATTGTAGGGATTTATGAGCAGGTGTAGCACTTAACTTGATACATAGTTATTTTTTTTTAAATGACATTTTAAAGTAATAACCTTTAAAATGAAAAGATGATATACTGCCTGACCAGGAAACTCATTACAATCTAGATCAAGGGATTATACTTTGATTTGTCAATCTGAAAAAACAGATAAACTTTTTCTAATCTACCCTATCACTGAAGCGTATTTATGCCATCTACAATCTCATTACTTTCCTGTAATTTAAGGATACTTTAAACCACGGAGATTTACCTTAAACACTGGGGTTTTTTTTTCAGATCTATAAAATCAAAGAAAGCCAGTCAGCCTGTTGCCTAAAAGCAGCAAGTCTGAACCATTAAAATTACAATGTAATCAAAACTGCACTACGCATTATACTTATTAAGAAAGATTCATGCTTCAGATACTTGAGATATTCTATCAGAACAAAGGAAAAACATGAGACCAATTTTTTTTTTTTTTTTTAAAGGATTTTGATGAGAATACCTAGTTTGGAAGGAGGTAGTTTTCAGCCTCAAGGCAGCACAAGATTAATTGCTATTTTTATTTTAAAATAAAAATCAAATGCGTTATTTCCACAACTGCAAGCCCCTGACATTGATGACTAGTTTACCTACAGACTTCTCTTCATCGTCTGGCACCAGTGGAAGCTGACAAATGCCAGGAACTTTAACAAAGTGGAAATGTTATTTTAGGTATTCAAAAGACTGCAAAATACCTTTGAAAGTCTGTCTCCTGTCACAGGCAGATTTGAAAATTGTAGTTTTCAAAAAGTGACAAGTTCTTAAAATCTACATTAATTTGACTAAACGTAACACTTGCTGTGTTCAGTCATGTTACTATTCGTAGTTATTTCTGAAACTAAGTAATTTGTGGCTGTAAATAGGACATTTTCTAAAGGGGCTGAAGAGCAATATGTCTTCCACAGAGCTTGCAGAAACTCAAAAAAATCCTCTGGTCAATGGTTCAATTCAATATGTTTTTTTCAAAAATCCTACTTATTTTCCATTTGCATAAATTCCACCCTTGGAATGCCATAGTAGTTGTTTATTCATTATTTAAATTTACTTTGGATATTAAACTCAAGGGGAATTACCTAATGCATGTCAGATTGAAAATGAGCTGTGAATCTCCAAAGTTAATTTTAGCCTCATGTATGTTAAAAAAAGCTTCAAGATTCAAGTTCTTAACTGCCATTTAACATTAAGAACTACTTATTCAGCAAAGTTCCTATATTATTTTAAATACAAACTTCTTTAAAGCTAATATAAAAAAATTGAATCTATAATCTTTAAGTTTTATAAAAGCAAATTCTCAGTTTTTCTCCAATATATTTAACCTTGGTAACTTGACAAGTGAGTCTCAGTAAACAGTCATTTTTCCACATTTCAGCTGCTTCCAGCATTACGTAAACTTCAACATGAACAGGAGGAAAAACGAGGCGAGATTCTATTCAGTCTGATGAACAGCTGTGCATGCTGGTTAGGTTTTTTATATATATGTATATATATATACACACACACACACACACAGAGAGAGAGCTTTCAAGAAGCTGATTATGACAGATATGTCACAGAGCAGCCAAAAGTCATCGTGTCAGCATTGGTAACCATTTGGTGAAATCACATTGCCTGTGTTAGGTGTGTCGGACTAAAATGCGATAATTTCTAGGCCATGAGTCTTGAATCTTTTAATGAAACTCCCTCCCAAACTTGAGAAGATTTGCATCCAGTTCTTACTGTTTTCAAAGCGACCTAGATATTATCTGGAACCACACAATTCGCCAGTAAAAGGAAATCTCTGGGGGAAGTACCTTCTATTAGACTTTGCGTAGCTTGCCTTTAATGATAAAGGAAGGCAAGAAGCATGCAGCAGTGGATTTCCCAGCTCTCTACCCACAACAGCACTTCACCAGTTCTCTTGCAGACTTGAAGAGATAAGGCGTTGCACCTTGAAGTATATTGTCACAGAGATACATTAGGGCTCAACAGATGATTTTTGGATTTCAGTGGAGGAACATAAGAGAGAAACTTTTTTCAACATTAATTCAACTTAGAAAAAGAATTTTCACTGCATCTATTTTAAAAGTCATTATATCATAATTGTCTGCAAAACACTTGCCAATCTTGGTTTAGATCAAAGTGGAATTAAATCCAGTTTTTCGTCTTAATATAGCTGCACTCGCCCTTCACAGAGAGAACAAAGTTCTCTCAAAACACACTAGAGCAGCATGAATGGAACGCTGATTGTACTTTATTCTCCCTCAAGTACCTCTTTGAAACCCAGGAAAGCAAAAGGGGGCAAATAGGAAGTTTGTAGTGTAAATGACCCATTCTGCAAGTGGCATTCACTTGGTCACTTGTAGAAAAGAAGAATTTTATGCTGATTTCTCTTTCTGAAAGCTAAATATTAGTTTGACTTAATGAGTTCCAATTTGTAGTTGGAACACATATCATCCAGGAAATCTTTACAGTCCACATGGGCTTCATTACACTAGTGATCTTCATTACCACTCTGTAGAATGAATTACCTCTTCAGTTCCATGAAACTCTCAGGGAATGGAGGATGATTTTCCAAATAAAATGTTTAAAAGTACTCAGCACCTTAAGACAAAGATGAGATCCCACGCAACAAGACCCAGGCTAGAAACAGTGATTTTTGTGAGACAACTCAGCATAAAGAACACTGCTGCCACACTGACCAAAGGTTTCTTCGAGAGGCTTTTCACTGACAGCTGAGCATCTCTGCTGCGTGGGGTTAAAGCTCTATTTGAGGACACATTCTCTCAAAGTTTGGGTGCATGTGAAAGAGAGGGACAGAGAAAAAAAAAAACAAACATAAACCCCACATTGTTAAAGTTGTTTGCTGGGTGCCTTAAATTCAAGCTTGGTACATACCCGGACGAGTTCCTCATTTCAGAATAGCTGCTGATACAGTTAAAGTAACATTATAGCACTTTTTTTTGTTGTTGAGAATGTGCAACATGGTACTTTCACTTCAGTAAGCACAAAATTTGACAGGAATATTCCGTCCAGAAATACTTCATCGAGTTATGCAATCGCTATTCAACCAAGGGAAAACAGTAAGAAAAAGTGTGAAACTATCATATACAGCTTATATGCTTTAAAGAATTTGGCACATGGAGGCACTCCTCTACGTACTTCAGAAAATGCAGTTTTGATAGCTCACCACCAGGAATTTTACACATTTTAAAAAACAGTAACATAAGAAGCAACATGGCAGGAGAAGGATGTTCATCCAGCGACCACATTCTGAACAAGTTTGAGCGATAACTCGCTGCCCTGACGTAGACGAAATAAATCATACGTATTATCGCTAATCTAAACTTCCAGTCTCAGAAAGCATCCTGTTGGGCTGTTTCTTTTTACAAACATTCTTCTCCTCTAGGTTCACTGTTTTAATTTTTCAACTATTGTTTTATCCTGGTTGCATATACAGTATAGCCTCTTTCTTTCCAAAGGAGAAAAGCTTTCATGTAAGAAAAGACTTAATATTTGGTAAAGATTATTCTTCAAACGTTATCCCCAAGATACAGAACAGTTTGAGAACTCAAAGTTAATATTAATAGTCAGAAGTGTTTCTAATTACACCCAGTAAAGCATTGTGAATAATCCTGATGTCAGCATTTTAACTCAAAATAGCCTTGAAGAAATAACTAAAAGAAGAATTTTTGCCTTCAATTCAACAGCAAAGACTGCTCAGTTCAGCAAACAGCTGAAAAACTCATTTTTGTTGTGATCTGAGAACAAGAACCGGTATACTTCACTGAAGGCCAAAGTTACACACACAATCAAATCTAAATTAGAAACCATCTGAAGCCTAGCTGTCAGAGTGCAGCAAGGTCCTAAAAGACCTTCAACATATCACAGTCAGATTCTTCACCACTCATGAAAATAACCACTCTCTGCCTTGAAGTGTTTGCAAGAACAAGACCTGCATGTGTAATACTGGAGGCAGTTTCAGGAATAAGATAAAACAAAACTGAAGTATTCCCCGTAGAGTGATTTAAACCTTTTTTGCCCTGTAAATATGAAGGATCACTTCTGTAAGGAACTCTGCACTCCAAACCATGTGATCTAAATATTTACACTATGAACACTATTAAAACTCTCCTCTGAAGCCATTAAACATAGCATTTTTAGCAAGTTAAACAAAACAATTACTATTATTATATAGTTTTAACTGATCTTATCAGGTAGAGCTGACCTGGCTGCTCTCCTCAACAGCTCTTTGTAACTCATGAGAGCCACACAGCTGTGGTTTTGGCTGAATATACCTAAAAATGTCAAATACCTAATTCCTTTCTATTTTCTAAAAGAAAAAAGGGAGGGAGAGGGGGAGAGAGAGACAGAAGAGGGAACCTAATTAGGAATTTCTTTTTGTGTTACTATTTGTAACACCAGTGCACAGATTAGCAACCACGCACCTAAAAGGCTTTTTGTTCATCTCTCTGGCCTCCGTAGCTATTGGGTTTTTTTTCCTCTCCCCGCAAAGTATTACCAATGCTCAGAACACTTTTTCCTCTTTCATTCAGGCTTATCCTTGCTTTCATGGCTTTCTCTGTGCTCTCTAGTCCTGCAAACTCTATACTGATGAAGATGCAACACAACAATCTTTTAATCAATGTACTTGACGCTTTCTCCCACGCTAGAATAGATTGCTCCCAGTAATCAACTGGGAAATACTCTTCGAGCCTATTTTTGCTCTAACTTTAAAATAGATCTATGAACTATATCTAAACTTTGGGAGAAAAGGAGACCACATTATGTAAAACACAACTCTGGGTAGAGAAGAAACCGTCAAAACGCATACCTCTCATATTTTGTACACCGTTTCAGATTTGTGTGTTCTACAGTACCTATTAAACAGTAACTACTTAGCAATACAAGGAACTGTCAAGGAATAAAATTACAGGAAAAATTAATACTTACAGCCATAATTAACTCAAAAGGGTGTTTATACACCCGTACGGGGGATTGATACTTCTGCACCATAGCTGCAGTTAGTAAGATCAACTCAAACCTGAAAAAGAAATTTTTAAAACCATCTGTCAAACGTAGGAAGCAATTTTCAACCTTCTCTTACAATTAGTCTGTGCACGATACCGCACTAGCAATCCTATAGGAAATCCGTCACAATTGCTTGATGACTCTTTTTTTTGGAAGACGCAATGGGGCCCTGAAAAGCTATATATATTTGTGTCAGAAATTACTTATCATTTCTTCCAAAGGCGACACAAAATTAGCACATTTTCAGTCCTGTTTTAGTAACAAATCTTCAACGCGCTTTATGACTCTTCATCGGGATGGTGAGACTTCCTCTGCTGCTGCCGAGAACCAAGCACTGACACAGACCAGCTAAAGGCAAAAAGCACTCCCCAGTCCCCCAGCATGGTAAGTGGGCTGCCTCGAATTGGGACTGGGTTAAAAAACAAACAAACAAACAAGGATATTAAAAAATATACCAAGTGTTAAAACACCTTGTTTTCAGAAAGAAAAAAATGGATCACTACAGCACACTGAAGTAAGGCATTCCTTCGTCATTTCCAAATCAAATTAATTAAGACTTTTGAGAGAGAAACTTAAGAGATAGCTGGGGAGAAAAACTTAGGGAAACTACAAACAGTCCAATATACAGCCAGAAAAAAATCACTAGCAAAACAGACAGGAGCTATTCCAATGGCTTCGTGCCTGCTTTCCCCAGCGAAGTGTCTGACCCAAACTCTTGAATGCAATTACGCTTATTGAAAAAATACCGGCAGTAGCACTCGCAGATGAAACCACGGGCTGCTAGCCAGGCTCGTTTTAGCGAGAAGTGGCTTTATTACAATAAGTTGGTATTATCTTTATTCTTTAATGCGTTCTCACGTTATCTACAGCGCTTCTGGAAAGCGTTATCAGCTCCGGAGCACGGAGATGGGCACCGCAGCTTCTCGGAGACGAGAAGCAGCCCACAATAAATCCAAGAGTCACAAGAAGTTCGCCCGACATCCAGTTCAAGAGAGGAATTTACCCATGACTACCCGGCATTTATAAAAAAACACCTGAATCAGCAAAAAAAGCCGCCAGCCCTCTCTGATCCTCGGACAAAAAGAGTTACACAACAAAGAAACTCGGCGCTTCTCCTCCCCGCTCCCCGGGCAGCGCTGCCGCCGCCCCCGGGCCCCCCCGGGCCGGGCCCCCCCGGGCCGGGCCCCCGGACACCTGTGACGGCCCCGCCGCGGGCAGAGCCGGGCGCTGCCCCGAGCGCTGCGGACGGGGCCGCCCGCCCGGGGGGGGCCACAGCGCCCGGCGGCCGCGCCGCCGCCGCGACCCGCCCGAGAGCCGTTACCGCCCGCCCCAGCGCACGGGGCTCACCGCGGGGCCCCGGCCCGCCGCCGCTAACGCTGAGGGCAGCCGGCGGAGAGCGAGCGGGAAACTTGCCGCGGAGGGACGGCGACGGCGGCGGGGCTGAGGGGGGACAGGAGGGGCACGGGCAGCCCCCGCGCGGCGACCCTTACCGCCTCCCGTCGCGACGGCCGGGCGGGCTCTGGCCTCATGCCGGCGCGGGGCCGCGCGCCGGTTCCGGCAGGGCGGGGCGGGCGCCGCCGTTGTTCCTGGTGACGGGGCGGGGCGGGGCTCGGCCGCGGGCCCGGCGCTGCGCATGCGCGGCCGCCCCGCGGAGGGAGGGGGGGGCTGCGGCCCTGCCGCCTTTGCGCCTGCGCACGGGGGGGGGCGCGCATGCGCGGTGCGCGGCGGAGCCTCGCGCTCCCGCTCTTTCTCCTCGCGCTCCCGCTCCCCGGCCCTTGCGGGCGCCTCCGCCGCCCCCAGCGTCACCGCGGCCCTAAGCCCCGCAGCGCTGCCCTGGGCGCGGGGCCTTGGCGGGCACATCCCCCCCGGAGCCGAGGCCGCGGGCCCGCAGCCCCTCAGGGCTGGCGAGCGGGTGCCAAGGCGGAGCAGAGGCAGGGGCCAGGGTGGGGAGCGGCTGGGCAGCCGCGCTGCCTCTGAGGCCGGAGCCCAGAGCGGCGGCTGTGGCGGCATCGCTGGGGGACCCGGGGTGATGGTGCCAGGAACGGGAGAGAAACTGCCCCAAAAACCTGTCTGGGACAGAATCATAGGCTCCTTTAGGCTGGAGAAGACCTTTAAGATCACCAAGTCCAACCGATAACCTAGCGCTGCCAAGAAATGCTACAACAAGATTTTTATGACTATTCTACTCTTTCCACTTCTATGCTCCAGAAGGGATTCAGAACACAAAACTTGAATTCACCCTTCAGTATGTGAACATTGTCTAGCATTATAAACCGTTGTTTAGTCTGTACTTGCCCAGTCACTGCAATTTTTCCCCTGCTGCTTGAGAAATTTAACATCAAACAGCGCTTTTGGGCCACAGGAGGAAAGCAGTGTAAAACTAATTCCCCAGATTGCCATCGTTCGTATGAACAGGATTACACGGTCACAAGCCTAAACATCGGCAACCCTGCCACAATCTCTTCTGAAGTTTTCTTACTTGAAGAAGTTTCTCCCTTCACCGTACCCATTTCTCCATCTCCCAAGACAAGTCATTACACATATTTAAATTTTCAAAGTTTTCTCGTTTCTCACAAGAGGAGGTTTTTTGATGACTCTTACCTCTTTGGAAGAGCTTGCCTTAGAATTAATGAGTTGTAAAGACAGCTGTCTTGTAACACGAACGTTTCTATGTGTGCTGGGGGAGAGAGGCGGGCAAAATCAATAGTTAATCCCTGCCGAAAGGGCGAGGAACCGCGGCCGAGGACCACGGGCGGCATCCCCTCAGGCCGACGTCGGCACCGCTTCGTTAGCAAGCAGCCGCCCCGTTTCGGCGGGTCGCCCGCGGGGCGCAGAGGCCGTCCCAGGGACTGGCGGCTCCGCGGGCGCGCAGCTCTGCCCCGGCCAGCGGGAACCCGCCACCCGCATGGTTTAACCATCATGTACCGAAAGCAAGAAATGCAATTATGTTTTGTACAGTACCAGCGTATCACAAACGGTGTTAAAATAAGGACTTGAAAATTAGGGGCCAATGCCTCTGTTCCCTTCAATGACTCTATTAAGGCAATTATTTTACCCAGAACATGTTTTATTACTGGCTTACTCCCTCAGAAAATAAATCTTTCTGCTAAAATTGAGAGTCATTATCCTGTCCTTCTGGTGCAATTCTTTCTCTAAGGCGGCTGAATTTGTGGTTACTATTAATGAGCGATTCAGCGCCCGTTCTTTCCTACACAAACCACATGTCTTTTAACGTTAGTCAAGAATAGTCTGTTGTCTAATCCGAGACTAGTTGTTACAAGAAGTTGTTTAATGTGTTGAGAAATTCTTTCTCTGAATCTGCTTTCTGTTGTGGCACTTGGCCAGTTGCCTGCATGTAGCTGAAGTTAACTAGTTAATCTAGTAACTCTGTAATTAGATTTAGTTATCTGATTGATATGCCCTGCCATTATGCCTGTAACATCCTTTTCCTGCTCTGGAGGCCTGAGATATAATCCTACCAGCGTAGCAGGGCGAGGAATTTACGCCCACTCAAATTCCTCTTTGTTCCTAACATTTCTCTCCTTAGATTCTAGGAAATGTTTTAATTCTGACTGACTGCCACTATTCAACCAAATGGCCATATAACCAGAAAAGCTTTATTTGGACTTCTACAGGTATTCGGAGTTTATTGATAGAGTGACAGCATTAAAGTCCATAATTTAATGTCTAAATCAATCGTGGTAGGTGTCTCACCTGTTTTCTGCGGAAACAGTAATTTTAACAAGATGGACACAGAAGAGGAAAGTAGTATGGTTTTGAATTTTTCTTTTATTTTTTATATTCCTGTTACATCTTCTCCTATGGAAGCTCCAGCAGTGCATCGTTAGAAGGCATATAAATGAATAAATGGGTGGGTGAAAGGAGTAAGGAATAGTAAGGAGTATTACAACAAGGAATGCTGCGAGGCACGCTGAAGACTGGACCCAGAGAGCAGAGGCTGAAAGGGCAAACCGTTCAATATTTTCAGAAAATTAGGAATGCAGCTCGCTAGATAGGAAGGGAGGTCGGGCCTTCAAGGCCCAAGGTCATGCAAGGTCGGTCCCTCCCCACCATCGGAAGGCTTTTCCTGGACTGCATTCCTTCACGTTGGGAACGGTGGTTACACAACTCGAAGCCCAGTCATTTATCTTGTTTCAGGCAATATTGCCATGGAAATTAATGAGAACTATTAGTAGTCAATCCTTTACTGTTAATAATAAATACCTTAAAGTGCAATTGCCTGGGAGCAGTGCAGGGCTGATGTATACAAGCAAAGATTCAAAATGCCCCGGGCCTTGCTGTAATTCAGTGCAAGCCCCTGGAATTTCAGCAGGCAGGGACTTGCTCTGGTTTCTTTGTTTGCATCCCAGAGAGTGAATAAAAGTGAAGCAGTGCTGGCTGCTTACTGCCCAGCAGGTCTCATCCCCGCAGCTCTGGACTAGGGAGAGGTGATTGTTAGAGTTCTCAGCAAGAAAGAACGTGAGTTCGTTCAAGGTCTTGCTGCTGAGCTCTATGTTTATTAAAAGTATGTGAAAGAGGGGTGAGATTTTGAGTTCAGATATACGGAAGTTCTTCAAGAGCTGTTCCCTAATAAATCCGCCCCACCTGAGTTGGTGGAATTTTTTATCTACACTGACATAAATGCCTGCTTCCTAAACCTTTAAAAGCATGAAAAAGGTCCCAGGTGATAACCTTTCCAGCTAAAATAAGCATGAGGACTACAAACAGCTAATGGGACAGAGTTGTCCCCGTATTCCCAACACTGCCACCTTTTAGCTCTCCGGTAGCTTTCCACCATTGGCAGGACTGGGAACACAGTAAAACATCGCCAGACCGGCCGTCATCAGAGAAGTGACCTTACTCTACAAAACCTAGAAAGCATTAAACTCTTGTGCTGGGATTTTTATTCAGGATTAAACTGGCCGTAGTTTACTGTAGTTTAGTGCAGTGTAAGTGAAGTTGTATTAACTTTATACCATTATTTGATTTATCTGAACTTTCCCATGTGTCACGGTGTAGAAAAGCCTTAAATGACCTTGTAGACCGGAGCCCTTTATGTTTGGATGCCACAAACAGTCAGAAACATGTTTCTTTCTTTCTCTGCAAGTGACTGATAGGAAAATTGAATTGCAGGCTGGGAGCTGGCCAGAGACACCAGCTGCCCGTGCTCAGGCTCCAGCAGCCGACATCAGAGCACGGGCGCCATTGACACAGCAAAGGTTACGCAGACGAGCATTAGCGAATAGGACCAAGTCCCGATTCATAAAATACATGAGTCGGGATGGGCATGTGGAAGGCTGCTCTCGTGCTGTCATCGCAAAGCCCGTAGCCGTACGAGGCCTCCTGCATCCAATTCCGTTCACCGCTCGTAAGCAGTGCAGTGCTAAAGCAGAAGTGAGCCGGTGGTGTGTGCAGGGCGGCTGCTGGTGCAGGGATCTAGCGGAGCGTGTGTCCCGGACGAAGCATCAAATCCAACACTCATTCCGATACCCGTGTTGGGTGTCTGTAACACCCAAAAGGTTGATAGCACAGTCTTCCTGGGGGAGCGTGAGGAGGGGGAGACACCTTTGGGGCTCCCGCGGGGTTGTTTTATCCCTCAGACATCAGGAGGTGCCACGGGGGGGCCAAAATGTCAAAGGGGACTCACCCCCATGACCTTTTTCCAGTATAAAGGGAAAAACACTTGGATGATAACTTATTTGCTGAGGCATTTTATTGTCGCTGAAGATGTTGTGCTCATAATACAGGGAGCTGGAGCAGGGAAGGGTTTAGTGGGCTGTTGGGAATGCCCAGCTTTTCCCACTGCCTTTGGGAACAGCCCTCGTGCCCCTGTGCCACGCCTGGGAGCCGCCTGGTACCTGCCTCGCAGGGAACAGCCTGTCACCAGCCGCCTCTTTAACTGAGTTAAAGGATGCCTGGATCCGATCGGTTCCTTAGTAACGCTTTCAATCCTTAGAAAAACATCAGTCTCAACCAAGAGGCGCAGCAAATGCAAGGATGAGTAAATTTCCTGTAAAAATAAAAACAAAGGCTGTTTACTATCCTCCTTTTAATGAGTCTGACAGTACAAATACTCTCATCTGCTTCAACATGCATTGAATCAAGCTGTTGGGTTGCTCGCCAGGTACAGACTTTGTCCCTATTTGCCTGTAAAATGTTGATGATTTTTTTTTTTATACTAGAAGAGTAATAAGAAACACTTATTATTAAAAGCATTCCACAAACCCAGCTCCTTTTCAAGTAGGCACTGACTCCGCCAGTACTGGGTCTGCAGCCTGTGGGCGAGCACGGCGCCCGCTCACGGAGCTCCTGGGGACACGCTTGCTCTGTGGTGCTGCTCTGCCAGCACAACGCTGCGTGCCTCTGTGCGGCGTGTTCTGTGCCTGAAGGAAAACCAGGCATACCATTATGAGGCACTTGCACGCCAAAATAACTACCAGTATAGCTATTTCGGGGTTTATTTTTTAAATCACACTGTCTGTGGATCAGGCCTGTGCTGGCAGCCTTCATCCAAGGATCTCTTAGAAAACACTTGAGAAAACTAAGTCTCATGACGCTACTTGCAGGCCCTAGAAATGCTGCTTATCTCCTCTGATCAGCAGAAAGCTTTGCATGAATTCCGGTCCCGTATCCAAGGCAATCTCATTATTTGCTATACATGCTCGATCTGCTTGCTAATTTTCCTTGTCACAGGGGAGGAACCTTCCTGTGCTCCACAGGCGTGCCTGTGTTTGGGAGATTAAAGAAAGCAAGCAAGACGCATAAAAAATGTCAGCCGCTTGCAGCGGCGGCAGCCTGAATGGGGAGCGCAATTCAGAGACAGCTGTTCCTTCCGATTGAGTTGTCTGTGTCACTGGTCCCGGCGAGTTCAGCGCTCCCGAGAAGTGCGAGGTGGAGGGCATGGCTGAGCAGAAGGCTGGCTGCATCCAGGGAGCTGGCACGCTGCAAGCGGCAGCTCTGCTGAGTTTGACATGGCTGCAGCATTAATCTGTCTCGGCCTCGTGCACCGCTGGCTGACTCTCTGTCCTGGAATTAATTTGGCTAATGTACCGCATGATGGAAAGCCACGTTTGCAATCTCTTTGCTAGGCAAGACTGAACAAAGATTGATAGCATCCTCTGTCCCTGGCTAAGTGAACTGGCAGCAGAGCTCCGCTGAAGGGATAGCACCGAGAGTTTGGCTCCATCTCTCCAGGGATGAGAGCCGATAGATTTAACACCTCCTCTCTTGTAGCTGTCAGCACGGGGCAGGGGGAGCCTGAGCAGAGAAGGAAGAGGTGGAGCTGCCTTTTGAGTCAAGCACTGGCTCTGCAACCCCTGTGCAAGTGGGATGTGTAGGAGGATTTTCTGAGGGCAGCTTCCAAACAGCAGTCTCAAAATAACTTTAATGAAGGAGATGCTCTCTAGCACAGGAAGCCTATTTGCAGTCGTGGTTTCAAGCTGGTAGCTACAGACTAATGTGTGACCACTAAGTATTTCAAATTAGCTAATGAACAGCTGTTCTGTTTGATTTGCTTTTGGTCATAACCAGCCTGAGTCTGAATTAAACAAGAGCCCAATGACAGAGAGAACCGATACGCCCCAGTAAAACTCCCTGGACAGAGGCTGGAAAGAAGCCCAGTGCTTCCCTAGTGCCCCATCCCCAACAGCCCGTGTGCACCTGGGCCAGGCTGCACCGCTCCTGTGGGGAGCAGCAAAGGAGAGGGGTCTTGAGCACCCCAGAGGCAGCAAGAGGTCAGATGAATGTGGCGGTGATGGGAGCCGAGGCAGCACCAGCCGAGCAGAGGCAGGACCCCCAGGCTCCGGAGAAGCAGAGGACAAATCTGCCCAGCAGGTTCACCCAAAGACGACATCCAGCTCGGGAAGCAGAAAAGGGTGCGAGATAGACAGGGAGAGCAGTGGAAGGTCATTGCATCTCCACCAGAGCTCCAGCTGAAGCCATTTTGTATCTCAATCGGTAGGAAAGGACTTTTTGAGGGGACTTGGGCACCCCTTTACCACCACTCTGTGAGATGTGAGCTCTGCACTGGGTGAGCGACTGCGTGCCTTCCCTCCCCGGCACTGCCGTGGCCACATCCAGCACCGGCACGTTCAGCAGCACACAGAGAACTACAGGTGATTGCAAAAAAGCCATTAGTACATGGATGTAAGCCACATCAACCTGACATTGCTCAAACTAACCCAGAAGGAGGTTTTAGAGGTAGGCAAGCTAACTGCCAAAAATAAAACCCAGCCCACCCTGGCTGCCGTGCTGTGCCATGGGAACAATACTGTGCATATGATCAGATTCAGCAGGACACAAGCAGCCTAAGGGTCTTTTTACATTTGGCTTGAAAAGGCTAAAAATAGCACCCCAAACCGCATTCCTTTTTTGCATTGCCATCTCCTCTGCCTCTTCCTATTCACTGGCACTTTTACATGCAAAGCAGGATTTGGGATCCAAGGCCCGGTAATTAGACTCCAGCCCGGCAGCTGCAAGTGGAACAGCTGGAGGTGTTATTTTTACGGGTTATTAATTGACTCCATGAAAAAACTGAGCCCAGCAAACAGAGAGAGCCAGTGAGCTGCAGTCCACAGCCACATGACAAGGTCTTAGTGACAGAAAAAGATAAAATAAAAGAGAGCCCTGTATCCTAAAGCCGATTAGTTATAGCAATTTCTCCAAAGCTAAATATAGAAAAAAAATCCTCCCCCATCTTCAGCTCTGTTGGCAGAGATGAGAAAGCACAAGGAAGGAGATAGAGAGAAATTTCATTTTTCACTTAACCCCCTCATGGGCTGCAGAGAGAAAGTGCTGCTTTGGTGACGCTCCCAACACTTAAAACCAGATTCCCTGGCAGCTACGCCCTGACCGCCCCTTTCCTCGGCGCTAACCGGCGCAGCTGCGTTTGCTCCAGCCACCAAGCCCAGGCTCCGGGCTGCTGAGCGGCAGCACGGGGCCGGGGAGCAAAGCGGGAAGCTCCCGGTGCCAGCCCAGCGCCCGGTCACGGCTGGGCCAGCGCGGTCCCCGGGCGCCGGCAGCTGAGCTTGCGGAGCCTCCCCTTCCCAGGCACCGTGTGCCTCCCTTCGAAGGGGCTGAGCCGCCCGCGCTGCCCCAACCCAGTGCAGCAGAGCCAGGAGACCTCCTGCCTCCCGTCCCCCTTCTCCCTGCCTTCCCTGCAGCTGGGTGCAGACGGGGCTTGGGGACAGATGAAGCCGCCTGGGGCCAGGAGGGAAACCCGGCGGCAGTGGCCAGAGTGAGGAGAAGCTCAGGGTGCTGGCAGCAGGAGGGAACAGGACCCGGGCCATTGCCTCCGTAAAACCTACTGCGCATCTCCTTTGACCTCAGGCAAATAAATAACAGGCAACTCAGCAGAGATGCTGAGAAGCCGGGAAACCGGCAGAGCATTTCAGATTTATGGGAAATGAATTTAGCCCTTGTCTGGATGCTGACAGCCGGCAAGGCCCTGTCCCCAAGACAGCCCGTACTGCTGGCCCAGGCTACGGCCTCTTTGTTCAGGCCCTGGGTTTGGCTTCCGAAGATGAATCACCATCGCAGAGCCGAGGCGAAGCAGCAGCTCTCCCAGCCGAGAGGACAGCCAGGTTCGCCGCGCCTGGGCATCGTCTGTGCTGGCGGCCAGAGGGGAGGGAGAGGCAGCGGAGAGGCTGCTGCTGCTTTGCACCAGCCTTGACAACAGCTTGCCAAAACTCAGGCCAAGAAAGCCCCCTCCGCAGGACAGCCCTCCGCAGGACAGCCCTGTGCTCCACGGCTCTGACACGGGGGTTTCTTCCCACTTTCATCCCCCATACAGCAAGAGGAGCACCGGAGGCTCCCCAGACGCCTCTTCCCAACGTTCAGCCATAGGCAAGACACACAGACAATGGTTAGACGGGGGGGATATTTCTCTGCAACCTCCACCCTTGACACTACCCACCCCTCCTGTTGGGTCTGGGGTGTTTTCAGTCCCTCCCATGCTCCCAGCTGCACAGGCTCCATTTCTGGTGGTGGCTGAGGAAAACCCACATTTCTAATCACACCCTTTGGAGACCGCTTCTTTGAGGTGCAACCGATTCCCGTAGACATACCTTCAACGTCAGCCTGCACTCTGAATCCACCCCGCCTGCTCACAGGACCGTCTGCTTTCTGTGCCCGCCTGCAGCGCTGGGACTGTCCTCGCGTAGGAAAGCTCCCTTGGAAAGCCAGCTCTGCCACGGGCTGTGAACTGGGGAGAGCCGCCACAGCTCCCGCTGGGTGCCAGCACATCGTTCTGTAGGACAGTGCTGCCCGTTAGTCCCTTGTTTTCCACTGCTTTGCCTCAGCCGCAGTCTGTCTGCTCCGTATGCGGTGCCCAGGGCGCACAACCCTCCCCGAGCCACGGCGAGGCCACGGGGCTTCCAAAAACACGTCAGGTTTTGTGCTGTTACGTGGCCTGTCCCCAGGCTGGAGATCCCCACGAGACCATCAGCTTCACGCAGAGACAAAGGCAGAAGTGGCAGGGGACAGGGATGTCGCGTTCCCCCCAGCCCCAGAGCAGGGTTCCCGTGGGGACGGCGGGGCTGGGTACCCAGCTTCAGGGCTGCAGGGGCACACCACCTTTCCCCTCGCCCATTAATTCAGCTCAGCCGGCAATTGCTCTGTGTCTGACAACACGGGAGCAGCTGTAGTTGTGCCCAGGCCCTGTGTCCCCGTGGTAGCTGCGTGGAGACCCCCTACACTACCTTTAACCTGGGCAGGCGGGCTGCAAACCTGCTGCCACGGGGAGGGAGTTCAGCATCGGCTGCCTGGGGAGATGCATGTTGCTCGTGCATCCACAGGTCTGCCAGTACCACATCTCCCCAGGCTTTTTTCCCTAGCGAGGCTCAGCATATGCCATCTGTGCTACCATCACACCTCTCGCAAGATCCAAAGTCGTGGTTGCACAGGGATAGACAGCGCTTTGGGGACAGCAGAAGGGGAGGAAGCTTCTCTGAGGGGGTGTCAGAACCACAGGTGACCTCGCTGGAGAGCGGAGAGCTGCAGACAGCCCCCGGGGCTGCAAAAGCCTTTGGCCTCCACAGCGTGGGCTGGGGATTTGGGAGCAAAGCACATCAAGCGAGCTGAAGGAGAGTGACGTTTTCCTTCCCAGCTGCTATATCCTTGCCCACACAGCCGGTGGGATGACTCTGTGCGGCTAACGATGCGACGTGATTAGTAAACAAATGCATTTGCACCAGAAAGAGGAAAAAAAGAAGAGAGGAAGGGAGGAGGAAAGCAAGGAAACAAGCCCCATTTTGGGATAGTAGCATGCAGCAGTGAGCTCTCTCAAAATCTGCTGAGGAAGGCACTTGCACAGCACATGGTTTGAGCAGATCAATGGAGCTGCAAAGTGGCCTGCTCCTGGCAGGCACACAAATCCACTTTCTAATGAAATTTACAGCAAGTGGAATTTAGGTCACTACTCGGAAGCATTCAGTTTATTCCAGGCAGCTTTTTAAATATTTAAGAAATAGCTGCCAAATTAAGCCCGCTCACCTCTGGCTGGAAGGTCCAGCTTGGAGCCATGGCAGATTTCTTAGCTAGAGATTAAAAACCATATATTTTTGAGCTTTCTTTGATTGCCCCCTCCCTTCATCATCACGGCACAGTGACTGAAATCAGCTCCTGCCGTGCAGCCCTGGCACAGGCGGGAACTGAGGGCCCCAGGGATGCTCGGGCTGTACCCAGCCCAGCCTCGTCCCTTCCCCAGCGCCAGGGCAGGGAGACACCCAGATGTGACCGGTAAGCGCAGGCCTTTATCTGCTGCTGAAAGGAGAGCAGTGCTACAGCCAGACCTAAGAACGGCTCCCGGGGAGCAGCTGGAAGCAGCCTCTTAGCAGAGGTGAGCCTTCGCGCAAGGCTGAGCGATGCCCAGTGGAAGGATCTGGGCTGGACTGGTGGTTGCTAGCACTGTTCCCAGATGTCACGCTTTAAGAGAGCTGCCGGAGCCTCTTCAACGGGTGGTGGAGAGGGAGGAAAGGTGGAAACCAGGCCGTCCTCTGGCTGTTTACCCAGCAGAAGGGGCCACAGCCGCAAATCTCCATGCACTCAATTCCTGTACAAATCAGAGCGAAAGTACAGACATTTCCTCTCCTGACAATGCAAAGTTCAACGCTTTGCATAACACGCTGAGAGCATGAACAGGTTCCTGTCCTAGCTCAAGGTCCAGCCTGCCAGGCACAGACCTCAACGCTTTCCCAGCCCGAGCACAAACCAGGAGCAGGGCAGGGGAGAGCAGAAGGCAGCCTCGGAGCACGGCCAGGCTGCCGCCGTGTGCTCGCACAGCGCTGGCTCCTGGCCGGCTCCCAAGTACCAAGCCAGCGAGGAGCGAGGTGGCCTCGCGGCTACGGGGGCTGACGGCATAGTACGAGGGGAGAAGCCACCTCCACAGCAAGGCACTTGCTGGGTCATGCTCTGGAGGTGAAAGCACTTCTCCCCACTGCTCACCAACTTGCCCTAGGAGGAGAGAGCACCAGAAACGGCAGCAGGTTGCCCTGTGTCTGCACAAAAGGGACCCACCGGCAGGGCCATGCACACCTTGCTTTTCCCATCCATAAAATGGGAGTAAGCCAGGCTCCCATGGTGGCCAAAGGCTCTTTTGCATTGCATCGAGGAGGAAAAATGCTGAGCATTAGATGTCTCATGAGAGGGATCTGACGTTTTTCCATCCCATGGCCAGGGGAAGGGTGCTTCCATCCATCCCCTGCTCCCGGGCGCCCGCAGGGTTTCGCGCTCCACACCGCTCTCCCTGCTGCTGGCTGCAGGAAGCAGCAGGTCCTTTCCCCCCCATCCCAAGGGGCTGCCCTCTCGCTCGGGGAACAGGGCACATATTTTAAATCCAGATCATGCATGGACCAGTTAAACAACCCAGGTGGGAGCACAAAACAGATTCCAGCAAGGTCAAGGCAGCCGGCCCAGCAAAGCAGGGTGCCTCGCTGCGGGTTTTACTTTCACACATCTTTTATGACCTCTTGGCCAGTCCTGGGTTTTCTACTCCACAGGAAATTCCAGCACCAAAAAACCCAAATCAGGCCGAATTCAGAGCGTTTGGGGTTTTTTGTTTGTTTTTTTTTGTTTGTTTGTTTTTTCAGAAACTTTAAAGAAAAAGGAAGAAGCTGTAATTCTAGAGCACTGGATTCGGGATCAAGGACTGCAAGAAGAAACACTCACAGCATCACGACATCCCAACCTTTCTGCACCCAGGCAGCATTCTTCAGCCTGGGGATACCCTGGAGACAGCCAGACCGGGGCTCTGGGAACGGGATTCATTATTTAGGAGGAGAACCCTCATCCCGTCAATAAAAACAACCCCCTTAAACCCTGCCTGGAAGAGAGAACAGTTATTCAGCCTGGAGGACTGACTAGATATGGAAAATCAGGGGAGGAGGCTGGCTCTGGCTTGTCCACCATGTCTTGTGCTGGCCAGCGAGGAGGGAACGGTTTGCCCTCTAATTCAAGATGGGCCTCCGGTTCTGAAGACGTTTCCACCAGCGGCGTCTGGAAAGCCCAGAGGACCCGCAGTGCCTGCTCCAGCCACGCAAAAGCCATCAGCCTCACGCTCAGCTTTGTCGAGAGAAGCCTGACAGCCCACACCACCTTCTCCGAGATCAATTTTCTTCTTTTTCCATTTAGCAGATCCTGATTAGTCTGAAAAGAAGATGAACGTGGCTGCTCTGGCCCAGCAGGTTATACAGACTTTATCAAGCACAAACCTTATCAGGCCACGTCGGAGGGTGGCAGAGCTGTGTGTGGCACCATCCGTTATCACCGGTGTCTGCAAGCACAGTGCAGAGGGCACTGACTGCTTTTACTGCACCTGCAACCGGAGCTCTCCAGCTGAGAGGGATTTTTTTCCTGTTTGTTTCCGTTGTGGATGAAAAAAGTTATTGCAGAAAATTTGCATCCTGGTCCAAGAGTCCTGACCTGGAGTTTTAATTCTCCCAAAAGAAGTCTGACATCCAATTGGGTTGAAAAGCCAAGTGATTCCCCATGGATGCTACCGTGCCCCGGCCGACCCTCACGTACAGCGATGGTATCGCAGCCCGGCGCGGGCGCGGGCCGGGGCGCTTCCCTGCCAGGGAAAAGGAATCAGCTGCATGTCGGAAAGGGCAGGACCTCCTGAAACCCAAGTGCCCTGGCTCTACCGTCCTGCACTCAGGGCACACATAACCATCTTGGTGATGAAGATCTGGCTGCTGGCGCTGCGGAGCTGCCTGCTCTCCTGGGCAGCTTCAGCAGGGACCAGGTGCTGTTGGCTGGCTGGCAGAGCTCGGGGCTGGCCTCACCTTCGGCAGCGAGAGCTCCAGGGCCTCAAGTCCAGCAGAATTTTCCCCTGCGTAAGAACAACTACAGAGGACTCATTAAAAAACACAGTTCTGTGGGTAGAAGCAGGAGGGAAGATTGTGAGCAGTGTCTGTGCTTGGTGCCCTCGGTTTACACTGCAGGCGAGCTGAGGACGGATCCCAATCTCCTCCACAAAAACACAATGGGCAGAATTTTTTCCAAAAAGCCACGGGAGGCGCAGAGCATGACCTCACCAGTCAGAAATGGAGGAATCGAGAAAGCTGTGCAGGGGCAGCAGGCTGGGACAAGCAGAGCCAGCGAGGCTGTAGCTCCCCGACCCGCAGAGCTGACGTAAGGGCTCGATGCGGCCAAAAGGCAGGGGTCCGGCTCACTCAGCACCACCGGGACCTTCTGCGGGCCAGCCTAGCTCCTTAATCCAGCAACAATAAAACGCTTTTCTGCCAGGTGGGTGAGTTGCGTCCGCTCCCTGTGAGGAGTAGGAAGAGCCAGCCTGGGCTGGGCACGGCGAGCGCTGCAGCTCCCTTCCTGTGGCGCCGGGCTGCTGGAGCAGCTCCCGTCCCCCGCATCCCCAGAGCGGCCGAGGAACCGTGTTAGGGCGCAGGGAAATCCCATGTGCTGGGAAACTGGGACCCAAGAGCATGAGGGAAGAGCGGAGGGAGCTGAGCTGCCTGGGACTGGAAGAACAGGTTGGATGCTGCAGCCAGGCAGCCCACCCACCCGTGCAAAGGATTAGAGCAGCTCCCATCCATGGAGCTGTTTTCAGGGAGGCTGACAGAGCCGGAGATGGATCAGAAGCTGCAGAGACCCAGGGGCCCTGTGGGGAGGGAAGGCACCGCACTGCCCCGGGGCAGGGTAAAGCAGCGCTTGGAGGGCCAGGACTGTGACCTGCCAAAGAGCAACATCCCCTCCAGCAAGCAAAGGCCTTGCTCCAACAAAGCACGCTTCCTCTCGGCTCGCCGTCAGCACGGGGAGCGCGTCCAAGCAGATAACTCATTGCTCTGGAGACTCGTGAGATGAGCTATTCTTACCTGCTCAGGAAGGAACGGCTTGCAAACGGCACAAACAAGTGCATGGCTCGACCTTATCGCAGCGCGCAGGGTGCAAACGGCGGATGAGGCTCCTCCAAACAATTACTCATGCTTCAACGGTAGGGTTGTGTTTGCAAAAACACAGAGCCACAGTGGTGGCCAAAGCACTTTGCACACACAACCTCCTTCACAGCCGGGGAAGATAAATAAATGGTGTGCGCTTGGAGAGCTGGGGGAAGGAGCGCTTCGGGGGCCTGGTACAACACCCGAGGACTGCGTTTGGGTGCAACCCGCCATCCCCCCCAGCACCCTCAGCGCCTCTCCTGGGCCCCTCTGCAAGTCACGCAGGGCTCTCAGCCACCCTGGCATCGCCCAGCGCCCTGCCCAGCACCAACCTGCTGGGACGTGTGAAGTCCTGGGAAAAGACAAGCTGTCATCGCCCACCCTCACACGCAAAGAGAGAGCGGCAAGGGAGAGGGGGACGAGCACCTTGTTGACCACAAGGTTAGAAATAATTTCCCTTGCAGGAGAGCCTGGAGCTAAGCACAGTGGGGATTAATTTTGTCCAATTAGTGGGCAAAACTAGTAAAACAGCACAGCTTCAAAACACCTCCATGCGATATCGGCACTGACTGGCGAGGGGGTTTGCCTGCTCTCTTCGTCTTGGCAATGAATTCTCAGTTGCTATTTAAGAAGGTCACAGCAGCTTCAAGTTGTAGGAAAACCAAACGGGCAAGTGATAACACACCCGGGCGCACCCACCTTCCCGAGGCCATGAGAGGCTCCGGAGCAGGCGAGCAGGGACAGGGGACGCCGCACCCTGCTCCAGACAGGCAGAAGCCACTTTTACAATGCAATTTGAGTCACTTCAGCTGTTAAACAAATCAGATCCTTCAGCATGATTTGCAAGTTACACAGCCCCAATTATCCAACTGACCCACTTTGTGCTTTCCTCAAATGAAGGCTGGTCACAATCTCTAAGCCACTTTGCCTGCTGGTTAAGCAGAGACCTCGGCACGCGGAGCCGGCAGAGGCTGGGTCCTGCCCGTACCTGTCAGCCCGCAGAGGCTCTTACTGTAACGGTGCTCCTAGTGCAACTAATGACTTCGGCCGCGGGACCGCTGCACAGCAAGACCCCGGGAGAGGCGCCGGGACAGGCTGGGGACCACGCTTGGCAGTCACCAGTGCATATGACCGCAGCAAGACACAGCATCCCCCCGGAGAAGCTGGGAAAAAGCCCATTTTTTTTAAAGGCAGATGGTGACCAGCGCCTTGCTGACCCATTCGGAATTAAAACCTTCAAAGAGAAGATTGGCATCATTTTTGCAGAAGCAACAAAGTCAAAAAGATGTAAAATTTCCTTGAAGACAAAGCAAAGGCAGAAAAGCCCTCGCAGGCGCTGCCCCACCTCCCCACCCTCAGCACTCTCGCTCCCCCCAGCCCCCAGCACCACCCCATCTCCGCTGCCTCCCCATCGCTCTCCAGCCAGCCTCTGCCCCCGCACCCAGCCCGCTGTGGTAGGAGCAGCAACGGCAGACACTGTCCTGCAGCCAAGAACCGCTCCCCTCCCGGATGTAACAATCGAGCTCCAAATGTCCACGGACCCCAGCAGCCGGAGAGGAGCGTACGCTCCTCCGCATCTCCAGCCGCAGCAATCGCGTACTTGCGAAGGCACCCATCTCCCCTTTGGGCACTCCTCAAGCACTGCGAGTGCTGCAGCAAAGCCAGCATTGCTGGGCTTCGTTCTGCTCAGGAATTCATCTTAACGTGACACTTAAGAAGCAAAATTTAGCGAGGAAGAAATCCCGTACTTGGCCGAGGAGCCAGCGTGGCCACCGTGAGCAGAGCGGCTTCCGCAGCACTTCCTATAGGCACCAAGCGCAGGGGCCACGCTCGCCCCAGCAGGCAGCATGGGCCCACAGCATTCCACAGCACGCTGGCCTCAGGCCTGGCTTGGGAGCGTGGCGGATCGAATGGAAATTCTCTCTACCCATGAAAGGAAATCCAGGAGCCAGGCTCTTTGCAGTGCAAGTGAAAGGTTTCTACTTGCTGTTCGCAAGGGTCCATTTCACTGCCCAGGCGGAAGGGAACTCAGCACACGCGAGTTAACCCCTCCGAGTACCAGCGCTGGAAGCGGGCACCGTCTCAAACCTCCGGCGGAGCTGCCTGCCCCGGGCACGCAGGCACACTGACACCGAGTAATTCCTGGCCGGGCGCTGGCCAGGGCTGAGCACCGTCACAGGGAGCCCGGCCGATGGCTGTACAACGCACGAGCAACCCAGGCTGCGGCCAGCACGCAGCACCGGGATCTCCAACAGGAACATAATCCTGCCCAGGCCTCGCGGCCCATGCATCCGACTAAAGGAAGAAAGTCTCCCAGTTTCCCAGTTTCAGTGGAATTCAACCATTCCGCGGAGCTTCACACCCTCTAGTGGGGATGGGAGCTTGGCACAGCGAGGAGATGCTCAGATGCTTCAGCAGTGCTGAACTCAAAATCGAATTACCCCTACGGGCCCCAAAGCGCATCCAGAGAGCACTACACAGCTCCAGCGTGACTGCCCCCCCGCACAAGCCGCAGGCGTCAGTGGAGAAGTCATTTTATACGCCTACTGGCCTGTGTGCACACCTGCAGCATGTTAAAAATCTCTCTACTTTGTTCATGCACAACAGCAAGTATTAAGTACGAAGACAGGAAGAAAGTCAACTTTCAGAACCAGATTTTATTCAGGTTTACCATCTAGTTAAGGCAAAACTACTTTCTATAACCTAAAAAGACCACTCAGGTATAGCCAGACTGCAAGGGCAGCACTCTCACCATCCCGCAGAACGATCTCCCGCTCCCGCCACCTGAAAAGAAAGGACCAGGAGGTTGAGCCGCAGCCAGCGGGCGGCAGGGAGAGCTGGGCACAGGCGCCGGAGCTGCTCAGCGGGCGCCAGGCAGCCAGACCCCGCAAGGCCATCACTGACCGCTCGGGATCCGGGGCCCCCCTGCAAATGGTTACGTTGCACATCAATTAAATTGAGAAAATGCTTTCTTGTTTAAAAGTTAGCTGACAGGAAAACCCTCGGTCAGACAAATAACTTTGTTTTTAAAATTAAGATTCTTCAAGCTTAGGAGATACTTTTCTGATTTATATCCAACTTTTCCCTCCTTTATTAGAAACCTGACAAGTTTTAAATATAGCAAACATTTCTCTGCAGCACCGCGGAGCTCCCCCGCAAAATAAAGCCACTGTGGTGGGGAGAAAAGGAGGGCAGAAAAGTTGTTTTTCCCTCCCCCAAACTACGCAGTCCTTCCTCTCCCTCCCAACCTTTGATACTGTTAGCTTTCCCATAACTTCATTAACATGCTAGAAAGCTACTTATTTTTCTCTCCTCAGCTTGTTTTGGCTGCTTTATTGGGTCAAATCTGCTCCCAGATGGGCCCAACAAATCCCAGTGCCAGGTCAAGGTGAGCAAAGGAAGCATTTTGCTAGGAGTGGGGGCAGGGAAGGTCTCCCATTTCAGCAGCAAAGAAATATTAATTCGTTTTATCCCATACTGCACTGAGCGCTCACCAGTCACCAGCAGATCAGCTGCAGCCACGTGTAAAACACGGCCTGAAGGCAAAGCTGGTTTAAGGAGCACCCTCTGCCCCCCACTGTCTGACAGCTCCTCAGTTGTACAGGAGCAACCACCTGGGGCGACCTTGCTGTGAGCCGGATCACCCAACTGACACCAACAACAAACAGGAAAAGTGTTTTTCTAGTTTTTGGCAAAGAATTTTTGTCAGATGCCAGGATCGCTTTGGTGCCAGGCTCACAGCACAGGCCCTTCCTATGCCTGCGAGAGCACGTGCTCGCCTGAGCTGTGACCCCAGCTGAACTCCCCAACTGCAGGAGAAAAACCAAACAGTAAAGAAAAGCACAGATGTAACCAGAGAGCAAAGTACGCAACTTCCAACAAAGCCTTACAATTTGCTCAAGTAAAGAAACGACCTTATCAGTATTCCCTACTACGTGGGGAACAAAGTTTTGGAATTCAGATAGTACCAGTGATAAATCAAGTGAAAAAATATACGAACAATGTATCTAAGTTCTGCTTTCTGTATCAGTAAAACCTGCCTGCAAAGGAAGGGCAATGTCGGTTTAATTTTGCTAGAATATTTTCAAAAGAAGGTTCAGTATAGGTTAGAAGACCTAGCCTCAAAGCGGTTTTCCCCTGGCTCGGGCAGGAGCCCGTTGTATGCAGTATCATACATGACCATCAAAACGCTGCATGAATGCTCACACCTGTTACTGCACGGGATGAACCCCGGCACGGAGCCCGCCGGGGAGTTGATCTCGGGCGCGGGTGAGGCTGGCTGGTACGAGGCTGGGCCCGCTGGCCCCGCCGCCCAGCAGCCCGTCCCCAGCCCCGCGCTCGCTGCAGCGCCCGCAGGCCCGGCCTCCCCCCGGCCCAGGAGGGAGGCGCGGGGCTCGCCCCGCTCGCACGGCTCCCGCTCACCTCGCAAATGGAAGCGAAGGCCAAGGGAACCCCCCGCGGTCGCCGCTCGGGGCTGAGCCCCGCCAGGAAACCCTGCGACACACAAGAGGTCTGGGGAGACTCACCAGGAAAGCGACCGGCCCGGCTCCGGCTGCGCGCCGCTGCACCGCAGCGCGCCCTGCCCTGCCCGCGCAGCCCCCTCCCCGCTGCACGGCCCAGCCGGCCCCCGGCCCCCCCGGCCCACTGCCCCCCAGGCCCGCACCCCAGCGCGGCCTCCAGCGCCTCCCCCGCGGAGGAGCCCTGAGCCGGGTCTGTCCCCTGCGTGGCACCGCAGCTCTCCCGCCGCCGAGCCCCCTGCCCCCCTCCCAGGCCCTCACCGCGCCCCCGGCCCCTCTCTCCCCCACTGCCCCCACATTGCCCCCGCCTCCCACACCGTCCCCCAGCCCCCGCTGCCCCCCAGCCCCCGCCGCGCCCCCCCCCACCCCCGCCGGCATCCCGCCCCCAGCCCCACCGCACCCCAGGCCCCGGCCCGGCCGCCCGCCATGAGGCCCCGCGCGACCGGAAGCCGAAGAGCCGGAAGCCCACCGAGACGAGGCCAGAGCGCCGCGCGGAGCACTTCCGGCCTCGCGCCGGCCTCCCAGCACTGCCTTAAAGGGCCAGCGACGTCCCGAGGCGGCCCGGCCCGCGTCGCTATGGCAACCGGCGGGCCCCGGGGGCGGTGTTGCGGGCCCCGGGGGCCGGTAGCCGGGTGGCGAGCGCCGCGGGCGGCAGGGCGGTGTCGGGCAGTGTCAGCCCGGCGCGCCGGGCTTCGGCCGCGGCCGTTCGCGGCAGCGCCGGGGCCGCACAGGCCGCGCCGGGCCCGGGCCCGCCGAGGGGGGACGGGGCTCGCAGGCACCGCTCGGGCTTCTCCATGGGACCGGCGGGCCGAGAGCCGGGGGCCTCTCGGGGAGGCGGCAGCGGAGCCCGTCCCGGCGGGGAAGGGACCGCGCCGCGGGACCCTGCCGGGCTTGGGCCTGGGTTCCGCGAAGGGCGGGGGCCGGGCGGGGCCCGGAGGCGGCTCGGGGCCGGAGCCGGGACCGCACCGGCGTTAGCACGGCCTCAGTCGGTGTGGCCGTGGGGTGTCCGCCGGTGCCTTCCCAGGCCGCCTGTTTCCCGCGAAGCGTGATGCCCCTTCGGTGGCCGAGGGCTCCGCGCCCGGCCGCGCCAGGGGCGTTTCAGCACGGAGAAAGGGGCCCCACTCCTGCAATCCAGTCGCAAATTTCCCTGCAGGACATTTCGGTATAAATAGCCCAACGGAAGAAACACACAACGCACGTGCAATAGCTTTCACCGTGACGGCTCATTAAAAATGAATAAGCGCTTGGTTTTATTTCTGCAATAACACATTTTAGCAGACCTTCCATAAAATACACATACAGATCTAAATCGTGCACGCAAAACCTGGACGGGAGGAGCAGCTGGTAAAGCCAAGCGCCTCACGCGAGTGAACGCCGGCTTTCGGGTTGCCCCTGAAACCTTGGGGAGGCCTCGGCGCCAGCGAGGAGGGGTCTCGAAGGACAGGGTGACAACTGCTCGCCCACCCGCCCGTCCCCGGGCCAGGGCAGAGCGGCCCCGTGGTTCGGTGCCCTGCCGTCCCGTCAGTCGGTGCACGGCCCGTGCTGCGCCGCCTGTGCGCTGCTCTGAGCTGCTCTGGACACTGAACTGTTCATTTTATTGTGATTTTTCTTCTGGTGCTTGTAACTATACAGGCGGGGTGTTGTACAAATACCGAGGAACGTCTTTCCAGTCCCTGTGAAATCAGAGGTCGCGTTCCCCGTTTTGCACACAGAATTGTGATGCAAAGGGATGAGTGAAAACAGAAATACCCGCAGATCCGAGGAGCTCACTTTGCAAAACCTGCTTCTGTGCTTTTCAGGGTACAGAGCCCTTTGCTTCTGCCCCTCGGCCAGTGGTCCCAAGCCGAGGGATAGCCACCTCTCTCCCAACAGAGCCCAGATTTTCACGTTGCTGGTTTAATGTTGGGTGTGGTAATGCTCAGTAGTTTTTTTTCTTATTATCAGAGTGAAATCCTTTAGTGGTGCCAGAAGGTGCCCAGCGCACGGCAGCAGAGCCCTGCAGCCAGCCTGCCCGAGGCTGGACCCTGGGACCTCGCACGCAGTGGCCACGCAAGGCTCTTCACAAGCCGGGACGAGCCAGCCGGGCTGCGGCAGGCACCCCGGGCACCTCCCAAGGAGATGGGCTTCTCCAGCTGAGGCAGAGGGGCCCCGAGCCCCTCACAACCTTGCCGAACACCCGCCCGGCGGGGAGGCGCGGGACGCAGCCGGACGCCCCGCTCCGGACAGGCACCCCCTTCCCTCCATGGCGGCACGCTGGGGGCACGGGGGCACGCGTGTGCAGAGCCTGAAGGCAGGAACATTTCATGGTGATGCTGCAGATGGTGCAGCCTGCCGCACGCCTTTGCTGTGTCCCCATCCCGCACACATCCTCTCCTGTCTCTCCACCTCTGCGGGAAGGAGCCGCGGGACCACGCAGCCGCCCAGCACTGACCGATCGGCTTCCACCCCCCCACGCTTTCATTTTTCCTCGGTGTAATGCTGCCAAGGCTGCAGCCAGCTTTAAATGTTATGTATCTCATTTGTACAGCTGAACCTGGGCTGTCTGGCTGATGGCAGGGACAGCTCTGAAAACAAGTTCTTTTTTTTTTCTTTTTGATAAAAGAAAACATTACCTCTCTGAGATTTACACACTAGATCAAGCATAAACCTGAATTATCTCCCTCTTCTCTTTTTCCAGGGAGCAGATAATAGGTAGATCTATCCATCCGTCTGCTTTGTTACACATCACCCAGCTTGGCAGCGTTTCTGTTGCTATTAAACCATGTTCATCCCCCTTGACATTTAAAGGGCCGCTATGCGATCACTGTCACAGTCTCGTACGTGGATCCTTAAACCAATTCTCTCCTCCTCTTCCCGCTGATGATGGATTTGCTCGTTTATGCCGTAGTAATTTGTTTTTCTCATGCTGCACTCCAGCAAAATGCTTTCACTGTCAAATGTGGTTTTCTGTACAGCCCTTCCCTGCGGTGCCATGTTACGACCGAGCAGCTCCGGGCAAATTGGAGCTGCCTTGTCTTTCAACAGCGTTAGCAAAACAAAATCGCGTACACCTTCGGGAGCCTGATCGCACCGGGGTTGGATCCTCCTGCCTTTGGAGTCACTGCTGCAGTGGTGCAAAGCGTGGCAGAGCAGAGTGCTGTGATTCCCGGGGATGGGGCCATCGGCTACCACGGCTGCTCCGTTGCCCCCGTGGGGAATATCCCGTGGGACGCGTGGTCAGCTCCACGGCGAGGAGCATGTGGAGCCCGAGGGCAGGGCGCCGAGGCTTTCTGCCCCTTTGGGGGCAGAGGGTGGAAGCACCCTCGGCTGGAGGGTTCTCAGCTCATCCATCGGGTCAGCGCACGCATGGGGAGAACGTGCAAACCAGAGGGCTTGCCGCCACCAGAGCTTTTCCAGATGATCTGCAAAGGGGAGAAACGCTTCAGTGCACCAAGTCCTGAGAGTACTTTAAGGTCCCTTTTGGCCTCTCCTGTGTTCTCCTGTTGGCAAGATCAGAAACGCTGAGGGTGGTACCCCGCTCTGCCAGGCGCTGGTGGGCAGTTTTGCCAGAAAGTCGGTCTCTTACTTGTCCAGGCATTGAGTTAAATGGGTAAAAGCGCTCACCAGAGAGCGTGAAACATAAGGACGAGCCCTTGTCCCATGCATCAGTCTGTACTTTGGGTATCTCTGACGTGAAAACCTGGCTCCGTGCGTGCTCCCAGCCTGCTCCCACCACACACGAACTCCTGCCTCCCCTAGGGCTGCTCGTGCTGAGGGACGTTGCCTGCCCTCGCCAGCAGGACCATCGATGCTCCGGTTCCTGCCACCTCGGACACAGGCCGCGAGCGGGGCTGCCCTTGCCCATCTCGCCCTTGGAAAATGCGGCCAGCAAGATGAAAATGCAAGTGTCCCCCGTGGGTGGGGAGGGCCGCGTGGCAGGTCACGTCCCCTGGGCACCTGAGCCGAGGCACTCGAGGCACGCGTGTCCGCCCGCCATGGGGCTGCAGTGCTGCGAGCTGAAAGCTCGGGGATCTCTGGCTTAACCTGAAAAACAAAGGGAAAATGTCCTACTCCACAGAGCTCCGTTGTTTCTGGAATTACTCCCATCAGCATCTCCTCTGTTCCCAATTCCCTGCCGCAGAGAAGGTTGCAGAGGTTCGTGTGTCTAATGAACTGCTATTCAAACCCTCTTGCCTACAGAGAAACATCCTCAACCAAATCCAGCTGTGCTGGGGAAAGATGTTCTCTCTCTCAGGCACTTGTCACTGTCCCCAGCTGGAGGTTTCTCTCCCATCAGCCTGCCAGCAGGGCAGTTTGTCTGCACACTTCAGATGGAGCCAGCTGGGCTGGTGTCTGTCTGCTCCTGAGACGATAAATCTGAGAGCAGGCGACCCGATGAGGAGCGCCGTGGTGGCCAGGCACACTGCTGATCGCCACACATCCACGCTGCTGCCTCCCACCTGCCGGGGCTTTTGGGAAGAATAACTCATTGTGGCAAAATTTCTGCCAGATCCCGTATCATATGGCTGTGCTTCCCTCATATTAGCTGTACCAGGTATTATTTATCCTCCAGGAGACAGCATCCAGCAGCCAAGCAGTATACGACGGAGCTTGGCTAACTTCTCAAGCAGAGACTAACTGTGCCCAGCCCCGAGCTCCTCTCTGTCGCCTGGTGGCTCAGCATTGCGTGCATGAAGTTAACGCCTGCAGGACACCAGTCTCAGACCTTGATATTGCTGAAACAAACCCCAAAGTGGGACGGCGAGTCCTCCCCAAACCGCCTGACCAGCACGTCTGCAAGGCTCCATCCACGATGGGTTGTGGGATGCTAACTCCTTCCACCAGCACAGCTGGATCTCAGAGATGTTTCCTGGCTATATGCGTGCCTGCAGGACGGGGCTCGACACCAGCAGTTATTCGTCTGGTCCTCCCATGAAAACTGTGCGACAAGGACAGCCCTGCGGGCTGGCAGCGAGGCACTGAGCGTGCCTGCGCACGCTGGGGGTAATAACCCCCTTTAACCACATCGGACCCCCGCCTACGCAGGAGGAAGGCTGGGCAGTGCAGCGACGGGTGGCAGCTGGGGCAATCCCTTTTCTTCTGTGCTCAGGTAGCCATGCTCTAAAATGCCTTTGAAATACTCCAGAGCACTTGGTCCTTTTCCACCCAGGAGCTCTCTGTACCCTTGCGAGTGAGGTTGAATCACGGCAGCAAATAGGCAGCCGGAGGCACGCCCGGCGCTCCGGTCGCTGAAATTATCCCAAGGAAATTCCTCCGTATTGCGTTCTGGGGACCAGCACTGACACCCTCTTGCTCTGCAACACCCACAGCCCCAAAGGTCCCCCATCCCCAGCCAGGCACCGGCACCGCTCACAGAGCCCCCGCGCCCCCGGCCGTGTCCCCACCGCCCCGCCGAGCTGTTCTGCACGGGAGACGCTTCCAGTGCAGGGCCTCAGATGAGCTGGTGCCCTTTGCAGTCTCCTTCTGTTGCATTCCTACGGAGTTTGGCCAATTTGCATAACAAACACGCGATGTAAATGTCGAAATCGGCCACATCCATATCTTATTTTCACATCAGACTCTAATTGCATCATTTTGACTCTAACGTGCCTTTGCAAATAGCCGGAGCCTGGCATGCTGGGAACATCGCTTTCCCGGATCCCCGAGGCTGCGCTCTGAGAGCCCAACATCCATCTTTCTTACTTACGGCCACCCGAGAGCTCCTGCCTTTCCTGCAGATGCAATTAGCAGCTCTGCTGCTGCTGCCTGGCACAAATGGACCCAGGGAGGCGAGAAAAACACATGTTGAGCCAGGAGACAGGCCTGCACGGCGGTCGGGGGAGGCTGATGGCCTCTTCTGCATGCCAAGAGGGAAACCAAGGCAGAAGGAGCCAGGGGTCTGGCTCTCCGTTGCAGATCAGCGCTGCAGAGCTGGGTTCCCGGTGCCACCCTTGTCTCACTTCGGTTTGCACGATCTCTCGTGAAGTGCCATGAGAACGGGTGCGCTCAGGGTGCTCTTGCAGCTGCAGGGTGAGGGCTGAGGAGAGGCGGCTCCATGCCCCGGTCTCTTGCAGACTCACCCATGCACTCCACTCCTCCCGCTGAGCTGTGGGTGAACCGTCTATAAACCCTCCGTAAACCCGCCTGCCGCTCTCCGGGACGGCCCCACGGACTGCATCCATGGCCTCCTGTGGGGCACGTTTTCGGCCTGTATCTAAATGTTTCAGAATCCCTAAAGCACCACTTTTCATTTAATTCTGCAAATGCAAATGAGGATTTGCAGGAAACTGTTTGATTCACGGGTTCATCCTTTATTTTGGCAGATAGCATCAGTTAAACGCCTGCTTATTTCTGCTTTGTGAGAACAATATAAACCACTTAGGTACACATACAAGATAGACTGATCCGTAAGTGCTTATGAGCTGTTTGATTTACTGGGGCATCTTTATCTTAGCTGAGTATCTTACAAAGTCATTTATTATTTAGCAGTAAATTAAAGCAGAGGGTCTGTGATTTTCAACAACAGAAATTAATATCCCAGCACTCGGTCGTACCATACGTATCTATAATTTACAGCACTGAAATCGGCCAGATAGAGCTGCGAGACAATCCGTTTCCCCTTCTCCCTTGTTACCTCCTGATTACTGCTGCACAGGGGGAAATAAAAAATGGACTCGGAGGAGAGACGCTCGAGTCAGTGAAGGATAGTTTTAAATTAAAAGTCCAGTTTTTGTGGCTCTCGTGAGATCCCGTTCGCGTCCCGCTCTGCCCTCCTGCACACATCACTTACGGATAATATATTGAATATGCTGCAATCTTGCCTTGAGACCGCTAATGTTTAATCTCACTGGTTCTGTGCTCAGGGTTAATAATAATTATTATTATTATCCCACCTGCAGGCCTCGCAAACACATGCTGTGGGCTGCTTTGCCCACCCGTTCACAGGGGCAGGGTGGCCACGGTACCTGCGGAGCTGGAGCAAGCGGTGGCTCCCCAGAGACACGCGTGACAGCGAGGACAGAGCTCTCCCCCCTGAGGCTCCGTGGACCCCGAAGTCCATGGGCGATATTAGGAACAAGGGTGGGGGTGTCGCGTTGGAGAAAAATACATCCTTCGAGCTGGCAACCCCTTCCTTTGGGTCTGGGCCAGCTCACCACCAGCAGCCTGGTGCCACGTTCGAGCACAATAACATGGCCAGAAAGTTTTATGGGCTGTGTCGGGCTCCGGCTGACACAAAGAAGCTAATAATTTATAGCAATCTCGTGTACTACAAAGGCAAAACATGTCCCTCTCGGATGTAGCTCTGCAAGCCGCAGGGATAAATCAGCTCCAGCAGGGAACAAATATGAGAAAAGCAGAAAAATGACCCCGGACTTTCCACTTGGCTTCTCTGGAAGGCGGAGATCGCAGGGGCCCTGCAATTGCCCTCGCGGCGTGGGTCGCGTCCCAGCCGGCCCATGCAGGCGCCCGGGCTGTGCCGGGGTTCCTGGGCGCAGGCACCACGGCGGGAACGGCTGCCCGGACACCCGTCACGCTGCCGCCCACGGCCCCTTGCATCGCCTTTCGCTCGTGCCCGCCTGCGCCCCCGTCCCTCTGGAGCCCGCCTGGGCTTTGCACCCGGCGGCGTGGGGGGCCGGGGCAGCGCCCCGGGAGCCAGGCGAAGCCGTCTGGGTGGCGGCAGGGGTGCGCTTGCCAGCCGCTCCTTATGCTCACCAGCCAAATGAGGCATCTGTACAGCAAGGTCCTCATCTCTGGGGCCTCCACCGGGGCAGGATTTGTGCTTTTGGCCAACAAATCCATCTTCTGGAACAATCCCAGGAAACTCAGTGCTACCCAGATGCTGCTGGCCGGGAAGGGCACCCATGGGCAGGTACAGATGCTTTCCCCCCCCCAACCACCACCTCAACCCAGCACAGCCATCTCCGTGTTGGAGCAGCACGAACCAGCCTCCCAGCATCTACCAGAGGTGCTTCACCACGCCAGCGACCGGGGTTTCACCATGCCAGGAGCGGGGCTGCTCTCGCTGCGATGCTGAGCAGCTTTCTGCCACGAGAGCAGAACTCCCTGGCCCGGCGATCCAGTGGCATCGGACGGGATGCGACACCCCATCGCCTTATTTCCACCATACTGGCTTGCCGCAGTTCCCCAGGCAGCCGGTTGGCTGGACCGCTGCCGAATTATACGGGTGCCCTTCAATTTCTCAGCTAAATTAAGAGAGTCATTTGTCTTGCAGCGAACCAGATAAAAAGGAGGAAAGACATGAAAAAATTCAGCCTTTAACAAGTCACGCTTCCCCCCTCTCTTCTTCTCAATGTGGAGAAATTTCCAAGGAGAAGCGGTTGCAGCATTATTTGTCTTTGTTTTTGGGAAGAAAAGCAAGCTGATTAAAAGCAAACACAAAGCAAGGGCTGTGGGGTCCCAGAGGCTCCCTTGCAGGAGTTCAAAGGAAAAAAGGAATAGAAATCTGGAAGCGTTAGATCAAGACATTTAAGCTTTGAAGATCATATCAGTTATGGATGAATTAAAACACACAATAATTAGCACTGAAAGCTACAATACCTGAAGAGATGGGGAAAACCGGTTTCTTCGAGCACATCAGGTCCTTCCAGGGGTGCTCGTGCCAGGCTGGGTTCATGGTCCAGGCGCTCGCATCGTCGCCGGCAGCGCCTGCACGTCGCGGCTGAGCTGCGCCGGCTGGGATAAGGGTTATCGTCGGGAAAAACGCTGCCATTTGCATTGCTCGGGACCGCAGCCCGCCCTCGGACCCTGCCCGCAGCGGGGATGGGGACGGCAGCGCTCTGCGCTCCCCCCGGGGCCAGCGCTAAGCCCCGAGATGAGGTGACCTGGAGGGGGAGATAAGGTGGGAGAACAAAACTCCATGAGCGTTGGGAGGCACCTGAAGCTTATCTCCTCTGCGCCTGCCAGTTGAAGATTACAGGCTTTTATTTTCTTCGTCCCAGTGGCAAGGAAAAGAAGAGAAATAGGGAAAAAAAATCCTGCATGCAAAACATGAGCCTCAAATAAATATCACGGCTATGTTATCCCATTAAAAAAGCATTTAGCTTCAAGCTTTGAACACCTTGGGCCTCACGATGCTGGGCTCTGACTGCAGTGAGCAATGGGAATACATGTCTGCCAGCTGCTGTTGGCTCCCACCTCCCTGGCAAACCCGTTCCTCTTAGCGCAGAAATTTTTTCAGCAGAGCCACTCGGCTTCAGACCTGCCCAGGAGTTAATTTGTTTGAAAAGCAGCAAATTAGCTTAGATACCCCCGCAGATCAGGGGTTATGGGCATGGAGGAGGGTCCCAGCTCTTCAAGGGTCTCACCTTCCCCTTTGGAGTCGGGTCAGGCTCTCCTTGCTCCACGCCTCCTGCCCTGGAGCTGGGAACGGGGCTTTTGAGTGCTAATTGCTACCCTAGTTCTGCAGAGAAGGGATGGACGGGCCATTGTGCTCTGACACCCTCTGAGGGCAGGGAATCCGCCGCG
Organism: Theristicus caerulescens; assembly: GCA_020745775.1. Lineage (NCBI taxonomy): Eukaryota > Metazoa > Chordata > Aves > Pelecaniformes > Threskiornithidae > Theristicus > Theristicus caerulescens. The sequence continues at coordinate 851,317 of CM036571.1, forward strand.
TCTCCAGCAGATGAATGGGAGGGAACAGCTTTCCTGCATGCACACACACAGCCGGGGCAGCGATAAGGATGTTCAGGGGGGAGAAAAAAAACAGGCAGATTCCTGTTAAATAACGTGTTCCCATATAAGCGACTCAGCAGCGTGGAGGCTGACTTGGGCTCTGTGGCACTTTGAGAGGGAGGTTCAGAACTGTGGAGATTAAAAAACCTGTGTTTGCACTGCAACAAAGTGAACCAGGTTTGGGTTTTTTGGTGGAGGAGGTAAAATTAGCCCAGGCGCCAAGGGTCAGCTCCAGCCCCAAGAGCCGCTCCAGCGCTGGGCAGTGCTGAGGGTTGGGCTGCGCTGGGCGGCTGCGCCGGCGCAGGCTTTGCAAACTGGATTTGCGGGTGCCAAGCAACGTTGTCCTCGGTGGGGTGACAAGACCAGGCGGCATCTCATCCATCTCCATCAAGCGAAATCCACCTCCGTGGAGCTGGGCGCATCCCCGCCCCTCCAGCCTCAACATCCTCCACCCTTCACAGCTGCCTCTCTTGCTCCTTCTTTTTTTCCCCCTTTTACAGCTTTTAGCTCAATTCAAGCAGATGGAGGCTGACCCAGGCTCCTGCCAAAACTTTTCATTCCTTTAGATGGGAAAAATGTGAGAAACCCTTATGACTGATGCCTCCAGTAGCATGTTTCAAAGCCCTCCCTTGCCCCGGAGGGCGGCTGTGCTCCTAGCTGCTGGAGGAGCGGGGAGAAGGGCGACAGAGCGGGTAACCTGCAGCCGGCAAAGGTTTGCTGTTATATTTAAAAAGCCCTGGAGCAAGTCCTTTCACCCTGGACCATATATTTAAAAACCCTTTTCACCCTGGACCATGCAAGGACTCCAGATGTCCCCATCCGCAGAGCCAAGGTGGTGGCAGGGACGCTATTTGCAAGGTCCCTGCCTGGTGTTGCAGCAAGGGGGTGGCTTTCCCCAGCGATGGGGACTTGCAGAAAAGGTTACACCCCGCTTTTTGACTCCTGAGCAGCCACCCCACTGCCAGCTCTAAGTGTCCCCATTGCCACTAGATGTCAGTGAAGACTGGAACTGGGGCTTCGCTTGGGAAGGGCTGGTTCTGGCAGCAGAGCTGGGGAAGCAGCAGTGGGGTCCTTGGGTATGGGCATCCCACTGTACCTCTTGCTGCAAGGCTTGGGGACACCTAGTGCAACCTGCCACCTCCAGGCATGGGTTCGGAGGTTTCCCCCGCATCTCCCGAGGGGCCAAAGGCCCCTCGGGAGATGCGGGGGAAACCTCCGAACCTTGCGGCCAAGGGTATCAGGAGTCCCAATTCCCCATCCCTGGTGCTAAGCAGACAGCATCCCTCAGCCGGGCAGGCAACTGCTCCTCGTTAGGTGATAAGCAGCATGGGAAAACAGCAAGGGAAAGAGAAATCAGGCAGTTTCTCTGAAGGACGTGCTACAAGCAGCTTGTTAGCGTGCAAGGAGTGATGCTGAGTTTCCAAGGGAGCTGCATGGACCATCCCGTGTCGTAGCCCTCAGCCACGCCGGGATGCTCCTGGGGCGAGCGGGGCAGAGGGCAGCCCCTGACCCGGCTCCTCCGACCGAGCTGGACCCGTGTCCTCCATCTCCAGAGGTCCAGACTGGGAGCTTTGCTGCTGCCCCCCAGTCGCGATGTCCACATGGGAGTAGCTCCCCTCTCAAGCAAGCTGGGCTCACTTAGAGCATCGAAACATAACAAATAAATAACAAATGTCTTACGTCCACGGAAAGTGAGGAATAGTGATGTTACCGAGCCGAGCAGAACAATTTGATTTTTCACTTATTGAATTACGACACACTGGCTTCAGCCTCCCAGTGAGCAGCGGTTTCCCACCACGAGTGGACGATTATTTAGGCAGAGTTTGAAATAACTCCCCAGCTTCTTGCACCAAAACCCACCAAGACCAACCCGTTTTCCTACAAATATCCCCTGGAATTACCATTTTCTAGTAAAAAAAAGCACTTTACATCAAATTCTCAACTACCTCTAGTTGTGGGCTGGAGGTTCACAGATGCTAAATACTACAGGAGGGTGAAAACCCCCTTCTCCTGCCAACCTTCCTCAATGCATGTTTTGGGCTGCCTTTGTCCTCGCTGTTTGCAGGCCTGACACCCAGCCGCTACGCGCCCTGTCCCTCAAATACAGAAACTGCAATTTCCAATCCCATTTCTATCATTACCAATGTCTCCTGAGATTCAGAGGGCTGCAGGGGAGCAGCCCCTGCTCTGCGGGGCCCGCACCCAGACATCCACCCGAAAGTCCACACTGATTAAAAGTTGCTTGATTTTCACTACAAAATAGTATGGGGTTGGGTTTTTGGGGGTTATTAATTTTTTTCTTTTGGTCTGGTTTGATTTTTGGGGTTATTTTTAAATGGTCTATTTGCTGAAGGTGTTCTTGTAGAAAAAGATGGCCTTGCACCCACCAGCCTTGGATGGAGATTAGTTTGATGGGCTGGAATAATCTGTAATGACCCGGGGCAGAGCGAGGTGGGATGCGCTGCCAGATTTCCCAAGATTTTAGCCAGCACGCGCCGGGATGTGAGGGTCTCGGTGCAGGGCTCGGTGGCTCTGCAGTCCAGGCTGTCAGGGGAAAGCCAGCACCGAGACAAGCCTGGAGACGCTCACAGAGGTGCTGTAAATATTAAGCGGGATTTGCAGTGGATTAAACCCCCCTGAGATGCCTTCTGGTGCCACAGGGGCTGGGGAGGCTCCCAAGAGACACATTTGGCCGAGCCCTGGCTGACAAACGTTAGGGTGGCCCGATTGGACGTGGCGGGGTGACACCGCTCCTCCCTGTCCCATGGGGACAGAGCGAGGCCACCCCAGGCATCGCCCCGCTGTGCTGGCGCTGCGTGAAGAGTGCACGAGCACCCACGAAACGATAGCGCATCATCACAGCTCCTGGGCTCCGTCGCACCCGTTGTTGGGAAGGGGTCACAAAAACCCAGCCACCGCCACCAAATCCACGGAGCCGGGATGGCTGGGGGCTGCCTCTGAGTTTAATGCATGCGAGAAAACAGCTATTAGGCTTTCTGAAGAGAATTAAAAGGGAATTAAGTTGCTCACTTCAGCTTAGTCAGTACAAATAAACCTTCAGCTGTTGGATTAGCAATGCCAGAGCAGGAGCAGTGGCTGCTGGAATTTCTTTCTTTCTGTTTTGTTTTTTTTTTTCTCCTTTTTTTTTTTTTTTTTATTCTTGTCATTCAGGGCAACATGGTGTCACACCAGCCTGGATCTTCTCCAAGAAAACCCTGCCTTTATGGCTGTGATGCTATTGCTTTCATTCCTCACGGAAATAAAGGAAGAACCAAAAAAACCCAAACCAAATCCCCAATCCCAATTCACACCGGTACCTTTTATCCCTACGAGAGTCTAATGCAGATCTCATTTTTTGTGTGATATTGGACAAAGAAGCATACCTGGCAAATAGAGAGATGCTCTCTCCCCGTCCGCGCGTGGTTTGCTCTGCACAGCTGAACTCACGCTGCACCAAGAGGGATGAACCCAAGCAGAGAATAAACCACCAGATAACCGCCGCCTGCCAGCGGACGTGGAATAAAGATTGGATCGGCTTAATGGCCAAATCCTCTGTCGATGGGACCAGAGCACGGTTTGGGAGAGCAGCGACCCCCCGAGCACCATCGCACGCCCGCTGCGGGTTTGTGACCTGAAGGCGCTTGCAGACAGCCCGGCTGGCCGATGGGCAGCGCGGCCGCAGCAGGACCGGCCCGAGGGCGGCCGGGGCCGACTCTTCACTGGGGTAATCCAGTAAACATGGGGAAGCTTCATTTCTTCAGGTACAAGCCAGCTAGCCCGTGCCTCAGTTTCTCCATCTCCAAAATCACTCTTCTCTTTTCTACAGAGCATGATGGGATATCAACTGACAAATCTGCCTTTTATAAATATATATATACACACACATATACTATTTATAGTGGGAGAAAGAGGAGTTTCTGGCTAAGAGGCAGGACATCCCCCCTCCCTACAGACATGCTTAGAGGGTGCCACAGCATCGCAGCCTACAGCTGCGTTTGCCGGGTTAAAGCCAAGGCAGAAGGCAGGACAAATAGCCAGCAACGCGGCGGGGCTCGGGTGGAGGCCGGGTGCCGGATCCGAGCGGGGTCCAGCGAGTCCGGGGGTTTCCATCGGCTGGGCTGGGCTGCCAGCAGATGTTTTGCAGCGCATCGGCAGATGCTGCGTTCCTGCTCTGCTCGTGTGCAGGCAGTAAAATGCTGGATGCCAACTGGGGCCGCTTTAGCTGGGATTTTTATGGCTTCCCTGAGGGGGGGTTTGATAAAGTTGGAAGTGTTAAGCGAAGCTTTGAACCCCCCAGTGTCAGTAAAGCCACGGTGCTGGGGGGTCCCTGCAGGTCAGGTTTACCCATCTCTGGTTCCTCCCCAGCAGGATCCAGCTTCACTCCGGAGCCAAACCCCGCACCCGAAACGGGAGCCATCACCTTAGCCCTGCCGCCAGTCAGCTCCCGCTCCCTGCTGCCAAATGAGGCTCTCAAGCCAAAACTGTGTGTGTGGGGTGAAGAGGTGGGTTGCAGCGGGACAGGGAGACCAGGAAAGCGTTGACATGCCCGAGCATCCCGGCTGAGCCGTGCCGTGTCGCCCCATCCCCTGCAAGACAGCTCTTCCCAAGGGAGGAGCAGGAGCTCGGGCGCACCAGGGTGGGCTTTTATACCTTCAGGCCTGAGGTCCGGGGAGGTGGCTCCTTTTGGGGGGTCTCGAGGGACCCAGGCGTCCTGGCCTCTGTCCCAGCTGCCAGGCGCAGAGCAGGGGACCCTGACCAGAGGGCATCAACCGCGGCGGGGTTTGCACGGACGGAGCTGCAGATTCCATACCCCGTGGGAGCGAGCAGCCTGCCCAGCAGCGGCGGCTGTTTGCCTGCACACGCCACAAATCCTCGCTGCCTGTGAATCAGCAAGGTACCGGGAACGCGGGCACAGCTGAGCAAATACAATCACTACACACAGTCATTAATTGGACAAATCTCTCATATTTTGGTGCTTGCGGAGCTCTTTCAGGGAGGTTTCAGTGGCTGAGAGGTTATTCCTCCTTGCCTAGCTGCTCTGGGAGCACCCTGGGTTGCTCGGTGGTTGTAGGTGCTGGAAGTCCTACGAGGACCATGCTACACCCAGGTGTTAAAGGGGAATAAAGTCCTGCTGTGCACATATGTGTGAATATAATGGCTTGTGGCAGGGAGAGGGCATGGCGGGACAGAGAGGGGACTTGCCCGAGGGCACAGGACACCCACAGCCCCTGCTCACTTTGGCTTCACAGCCCTGAAGGCAAAGGCTGCAGCCTGCTGTCCCCTGCAACGCTCCGGGTCCCCCAGTCCCTTCCCCAAAGGGCTCTTCCAGCCGCTTTCGGTGCTGCTCCCTAACACCCCTGTTTGCCCACGTTTTCCCGAACGCGAGTCCAAAGGAGACGTTCAAAGACAGCCAGGGCAAACACATTTGAAAAAAGGCACAAGTAAATACCTACAGCCTCGAGCATTTGCTCTGGACTAGGCAGCCAGCACCGGCTCTGCCCGTGCCCCCTGGGACCCTCCTGCTCTTCCCTCTGCCCCCCCTGCATCCCTCCCGCTGCTGAGAGCCCCTCGTGCCCCGAAAAGGAGGGCAGTGGGCCGGGAGCTGGCTGTGCCAGAGAAAAACCCCTGCGAAAGGTTCGTGTGGCAGGTAAAACCCTACGGTGCGGTCTGGGCTGGATGCTGGCGCTGCCCAAATACCCCACAGCATCTCAGCGAGGGAGCACTGCTGGTTTTCCCAGCCGTAAGGGGACATCAGACAGTGGAAGTCAACAGCAACACTCAAACGAAGCAGAAAAGGAGGGAGATGCCGAGCCTCGCTCGCCAGCAAGGTCACGCACACGGCATCTTTACGCACAGGTAATGATCCGCACGGGTCAGCGCTCCCCACCCCGACCCTGTGTCCTGATGGCAAATAAAACCGCGTACGCTATTAGCGCTGTGTAACTTAAGCTGAGGGCAAAGCTATCAACCAATTTTCCTCTTACGGAGCCTGGAGATGATGGGAGGGATGAGTAATTTCAACCCCGACGCACGCAGGGAGAGGGCTGGCAGGGAGCGAGGGTGGCAGAGCGAAGGGGAGATCCCTCTCGGAGCATCTTCGCTGGCACCAAAAAGCGCTGTGGTTGCTGCGGATGACACCCAGGGAAGGGAGCGCGGGCAGCCCCGGGCTGGCATCGCCCCGGGTCCAGGCCAGGGGCTGGCTGGCTGCCGCAGGAGCATCACCCCCGGGCTTTCACAGAGGGATTCCCACCGCGGAGAAGAGGATTCGCCCCATGGCTGACCTCTCACCAAGCCTTTCCACCTTTCTTATTTTCCAAACAGCTGCTTTCTTGCATGCAAATAACACTCGCCCCCTCCACGCTGCCCACACAGAGGGTGGACACATCCCACACTTGGGGGACAAATCCCAGAGCTGCCACCTCCTACGGCACGAGCAAGAAGTTGTCCCAGTCGAGCTGCAGGGCTCGCTTCACCCTGGGGTCAAACACTCCCGCGCCGACCCCAGAATCAGTGGGAACGGCGCTGCCGAAGCACCAGTTAGGGCAACAGCGGCTGGAAAGGCTTCGCTGCCGCCACCCAGACGCTGCGCCGGGTGCCTCTCCCGCTGATGCTATTCAGCCTGACAACATCTTTTGATTAAATTCTCTGGCTTTCAGGGTGCCGCGCTGCCTGGCATGTGATACTTAGGCTGTTAACGGGGTGTTTCATCTCCGCCCTCCCCTCCTCCGTGCGCTCGCCTCTGGGCGCTATCGAGGACTGCGTGCGCTCCCTTCCCTGCCTGCATCCACGCAGTCAGTGGCTGTTTTTCCTCTCCTCAGCTGCAAGACAGGGATAGCAGGGCCCGCGAAGAGGCTCGGTGGTGTCTTGGGTTTATTCGAGGGTGGCAACAGACTGGAATTGCTTTGTACGAGCCCTCCGGGATGGATGGTGCAGGAAAAAGGACAAACCTGGGCTGGGGGGGTCCTGCCTGCTCCTGTGCGATGTCCCCGTGGGTCCGGCCAGCCTCAGTGACACAGCCCTGCACGGGGTTTGTCTTTGCCTCGGCTTTGTGTGCAAAGAGAGCAAAGCACAGGCTCGTTTCAGCTTCAGACACTCATTTCCATCGCTGCTGGGGCTGTACGGGGCATGCAAAGCCTCTGAGCTCCTTGGTACCTGCCTTGGCCCTGCAGAGCCCAGCAGCATTCCCCGAGGGATGGGGCACATCCCCCCTGCAGGCCCTGGCTGGGGGGTTCATCTGGGCGAGATGCGCTTAAACACAAACAGGACAAAAGGACGGGGACCACGGCAGGCGGCATGGGACTGGCTTGTTCCCCACTGCCCTCACTGGCCACGGGGCCAGGTAGAGCTGGGCCAGGAACGACCCCTCCATCTTCCCCGGCAAAGGCACGGAGGCGGTTGCGGAGCTGCCTGACAAGCGATGTATTTGGCCCTGGCCTAAAAATGTCAGTTGATGTTCTCCTTCCCCATGACAAACGTGCTGGGGTTTGAGCTAATAAAACTGGGGGCAGGAACTCGACAGAAACTCCAAATACAGACACGGCAACTGAACTGTCCAAAAAAAAGTTTAACCCATGATCATCCTCTGTTTTGATATATCTTTTTTTTTTTTAACATAGAGAAAATAGAAATTCCTTCATTTTAAGCAGCTGCCACGTGGCCCAGGCCAGTGGCGAGGGCAGATGCAGTTCAGAAGCCCTGGGGAGGGGGGACGGGAGCAGACCGGCCGCTCCGCCGGAGCGAGCAGCATCCAACCCCGCCGGCAGCGCCGACCTGCTGCATCCAGCCTGGAGCCGGTGTGTGGAGTCACAGCAATGAGCCTCATCTTGCTAATAAAATAATTGAACATGATCGGCTGCCCTACTCGGATCGTGGCCAATATCCGTCACATAAACCTCATCCGCCAAGAGATTTATTTGTTAATGGGGGGGAAGCCCATGCAAGGCTCAGTTCTGCTCCGAGTGACACTGGCAAAACGCAGCCCTGGAGCTCGTGTGGGTTTGCACCAAGGGAACTGGGATCAGAGGGCACCCGAACCCATCCCAGGAAACCGTGGGCTCCTGCTGAACTGGGGATGGCGGTTTGTTCTGGGATGACAGAGCACCGAGGGTTTAAAAGAGGCCGGTTAGGTGATATCGCAGTGCCCGTCCTCCAGCTCTAATTCACAGGGTTTGCTCCCTGCACCTTCCTCACCCGGCTGGCGGGGAACAGCCCAGCCATTCCCAGGGAAAAACAATGAGAAAGCACAAAGATGAAAATGCCCATAGTATAACTTTGCTGATAAAAGACACGACAAGGATAATAATGGTACCTTTCCTCCGCTGCCCGTCCTGTTCCAGAAACCATCCCTTACTCTAAAGCGCCAGGTGAAGTTTTTCTCCTTTTCAATACCGAGCAGATTCAGCTGCCTGGCACAGCATTTTTTTCCCCCAGCTTGGTGCAAAGCACTGGGTCCGATCTCGGGGGCCGGATCCTCACAAAGGATGGAAGTTTGGGAGCACGTGGAGCAGACAGCTGCCGCTCCTCACTGGGCCATGGAGGCTAAAACAGGAATGGCTCCCATCACTGTTTTGGGGGGATTTAGAAAGGTTTGTGTGTTTACAAGAGGCATCCTCTGGACTTGGCTCCAGAAGCTTTAGATTTCGATATTAGGTATTAATTCTTCCCAGATGTTATCAGGATAACCAGTGAGCGGGGATCCAGCAGCACAATCCCACATCCCTAGGCTGCAATGAGAAGTAAAGGATTTCACCCTGGGGGGAAAATCCCCATGTTCATACACAAACAATACAAAACCCACAAGTTTTGTTTGTACACGAGCAAAATCCCGTGTTTCTGCCCCTTGGAGGTCGGGCAAAACCTGGGATTTACAGGAGGTGTGGGCCAGCATCCCGGGGACGTCAGCTCTCGGGGTCCCTGGTGAGCCGCTGCCTGCGACGGGCCACGAAACCCCCCAGGCAGCAAACCCACCGCCCTCGGCTGAGTTCCCCATGCATCATTCAAGAAATATAGGGTATTTTCATGGAAATCAATCAGTTTCAGAACAATCTGCAGATGGAGCAAGGGGCCAAATGCCCACAACAGCAGCAGCAGGCTGCTTTTTACGCAGCCCCTTTTCCAGGAGCACCCGGGGCTTTCCTCCGAGTCTGCATTGCACGGACAGGTCCCTTCTCTCACCCCAGCCTGGTCTAGGCCACAGCAAGCAATACACTAAATAGATCTGAAAAATCAATCCAGATCTTTTCCTTTCTGGGAGCTCGGGCAGCTCCGCAGGCAGACCCCGCTCGGCGGGAGGAGGGCGGCCAGGCAAACCCCGGGGGACGCCGCAGCCGCAGACCCCCGGCTCCTCTCATCCCCCAGCCTCCACCTCGCTGTTGAAGCTGAGACCAAAGGCGAAACCTGCCCGAGACGATTTTTCTTTCTTATTTTCTATCTTTCATATTCTTTGCACAGCCCTTCTGTCTGGCGATATGCTAACGCTGCCACCAAATTGAAGTTGGAAGATGAGAGCAATCAAATCCATTTCCACAGGATACATTTAACTGGACAGGTTTTGCTTTAAACCTAAGTACCCTGCTGGGGATTCATTACCAAAATCCATCCGCTTCCCATTTGTTTCTAATGGGAGGGAAGATGAGTTTTGAATAATTAAAAGCCAGCCCCTCTCTGCCTGCCTGCCGCTGGACGGAGCAAAGGTTGTGCCGCTGCTCTGCCCGCTCGCCTCTGCTCCAGCCTCTGAGCCCGGCGCTGTGTAGTAACCTACAAAACCCAAACTATTTACTAACCCTGCAAACCCCAAAACTATGTACTAACCCTGCAAAAACCCAAACTATTATTTACTAACCCTGCAAAAACCCCTAAACTATTTAGGAACCCTACAAAACTCCAAACTATTTATAGAATCACAGAAGGGTTTGGGTTGGGAGGGACCTTTCGAGGCCACCCAGTCCAGCCCCCTGCAGCGAGCAGGGACATCTCCAGCCAGGTCAGGTCGCTCAGAGCCCCGTCCAACCTGACCCTGAATGTTGCCAGGGATGGGGCATCTACAGCCTCTCTGGGCAACCTGGGCCAGTGTCTCACCACCCTCGGCATCACAAATTTCTTCCTTCTATCTAGCCTGAATCTCCCCTCTTTTAGTATAAAACCATTACCCCTTGTCCTGTTGCTATGGGCCCTGCTAAAGTCTGTCCCCCGCAGAGGAGCCCTGCAGAACCCCACCTGGCCCCTGTTTGCAGGACGCCCAGGCTCCTGGCGGGGACAGGAGCTCCTGGGACGGGCGCTGGGCTTCGCAATGCACCAGCCGCAAGTCAAACCAGGCACTAGGTGAATCCAGTGCTTTAAAAATATCTCCCTAAAGAAGGAGCCGGCGAACAGGCACTGATGTTTTCCAGCTTAAAGCTCTTCCAAATTCGGGTCTGTAGTTGCATCATCGCGGAAGGGCTGGGCTGCCCCGGCACATGGGATGGCAATCGCTTTCCCTTGCAAGGGCAGTGGGGGAAAGTGGTGACAAGTTCCTCCAGTTAATTAAAAAGTCCCATTCCAACAACGTAGCAGAGCTTTTGAAGTAATTTATGATCGTTTTTTCATTTTGTCCCAGCACAATCTCTGTGGAAATGTAAAATTCAGCTACTGTATGATTTTCTCTTTACATTGACTGGAAGGAGAAAGAACGAATAGATTCTGTTAAATTAATTATCAGCATTGATTTCTTGTCTTTTTTATATTTTTATCTCGAGACAGAGCCCTCGGTAACTTTGAAGAATCTCTAGCACTCAGGCTTGGAAAATTGATCTAGCGGTTTCTGTGAAGCAGCGTTTCCAAGCTCCCCTTCCTCAAAATACACTCTAAATGTTAATTTGCATGCTCGAAAGGAACCGGGTGATTTGTCATTATATTTGCCTCCTCTCCCCTCTCCCAGATGTAGCTACTCGTTCCCTTCTTAATTGATTTTCATATTTAGATTCAGTTCTAGGGAAAGTAATTTGGGGACTGAATTGGAGAGAGAATTAATAGCTGACAACAAACGGGAACTTCGATGGGACTTCATTAGGCCATCCGAGCGCCCAGACTGGTCCGCTCTTCCTCCAGCACTTTAATTTTCGTGATCTATTATAAATCATTATATTGAAAAATAGCTACTAAATAGAGACTCCTCACTGCTTCTGCAGAGCAGAGGCGAAAGCTGCCAGGTAAGGGGGAAGAAACCATTTGCAAGCGTTCATTGGAATAAAGGCCCTGGCGGCTCTCTCCCGGCTCCGTCAGCCCTGGGACCTGTCCGCCTCTCCGGCTGCGTACGGCGGGAGCGGGACCTGCACCGGGGAGCGAGAGGAGGTGCTCATCATCCCAGAGCTCTCGTTAACATGACTTAATTAGCGGTCACAAGGATACCAGGCAGTGTAGCAGTGCCCCAGCTGATGGGAATTACCCAACACCAAAAAGTTCCCTGGGTTCACCTGCCCAGGGAGCTGCAATTCCACTTCAGCTCTGGTTATGCTCATTGCACTTTTAGCACCTAAACTTGTGAAAAAAAAAACAACCCAACATCTTTTAAGGAAGAAATGTTTTTCTGCCAGTACGTTTCATTTTAGGGCCACTCCAAAGCTGGCTGGCTGGAGAAAGCAGTTTCTTCCTCTCTCCTACTGTTCTAAACACAGTTAATTCTTTTATAAATTAACTTGCACAATGTCACGGTACATTACCTCACCTTGGAATATTTTTATTCTGAACTTTGCATGGCTGATAAATGGAACGATGCTTGGATTTTCTCTGGGGATGTTTTACCCGTAATGTAACTTATTAAAATACAGCTGACCACAGAAGAAATAGCACTTTTTCAACAGGGTCCAGGTTATCCAGTGAAACACAGATAATGAATAATGGTTTATGGCAAAACTGATAATTCAGCAGCTATTATATAGACTGGCCCTGTGGTTCCCTTTAATCACTGGAAATTGCTAGGCAAGGTGCCATGGACCACCGGCTGGCTGAAAAGCAGGGGTCCCCAGGAGGGAATGGCACAAGGTCACCCTGAGGGGTGACAGCTCGGGCGAGCCCTGCCAGCCACGACATCCCTGCCTGCCCGCGGTGGCCAGGGAGCTGCACCGCTTCCGCAGCCACTGCGGTTCATTCCCACATGTTATCCCTGGCTGTGAAATGCTGCTTAATTTACAGCAGGGGCCGAGAGGTGCAGCGAAGCAGTTTTATTTCTGCATGTGTTTGCTTTCTCCCATGTGCGGGGCAGCAGTGCCTAAGCCACAGGCAGGAGCCTCGTCTCGCCCGGCACCGCCGGCTGCTGCGTCGGATCCGGGGTGCACGGCCCTCGGGGTACCCCATCCCCTGCAGCCAAGGGGGGACCCCAGCCCTGCTGGCTGTCCCCAGGGAGCAGGGAAGGGCTTACCCCCCCGAAGCTTCGAGGATGCTGGGCACGTTTCTCCAGTTATTATCCACATTTGCAAAGGCTGCCCCTCCTTTCTCCATCAGCTACAGCCAGCTCCAACGCGTCAGCTGGCAAACACCTCCTGCCGTTCGAGTCCCCCTGCCCGCCCCACGGCAGGGGTGGCCGCTCACACCATCCCACCCCGGCTCCCAAACCAGCTCCGGTTTTGGGCACCAGCAGCCTGGCTTGGGCCCAGCGCGCGCTAAGGGACCATTTCAGTAGCCGAGAAGAGAGGAGGCGGCTCCCACCAGAGCCAAGCAGCAGACGTAAGCCCTGATGCTCCGATCGTACCACGTTTCCAACATGTGCCACGTACCTCAGGGCGCCGGGGACAGCGGTGGCTCCGGACCGAAGGCACCAGGATGCTTCCAGCAGCATCGCAGCTCCTCTGCATCGTGGGGCTGGGGGAAGCCATGGGGCTGGGGGGAGCCCAGCCCAGCTGGGGCTGCCCTTAGCCCTGCCCTGCCCTGCCCACCAGCAGCACCTGCCTTTGGCCTCCTCCCTCCCAGTAAAGAAGGGAGATGCAAACCCTCCTTCTGCCTTTCCCTCCCTTTTATAGCACCCTGAGCCAGGGAGGGACCGTTAACCCTTCCCTGCCCGCAGGCCCTTGGCTGTAACCCAGGGGGGCATCACAGGGAGAGCTGGTGCCTCCCCCATCCCATTCCTTCCCTCTCCAGCCCCCCATCACTACTCGGGGTGTTGGTTGGCTGCTACCAGCGGTGATGAGAAAAAGCAAATGGTAAATACTCATTTTCTGAAGCAAGGTTAACCCAGAGGATAAGCTGCAGAGGGGCAAATGGAGCTGCCTGAAAGATCAAGGAGTCAAGGGGGACGTGATGGGTGGGGAAGGAAGGTGCACTATGCCCTCGGGTGGAAGAGGAGAGCAGTTCGGGATCACTCCACCCTGGCAGCATGATACCATCCAGCAGGCAAACTGTGTTGTGTTGGGGGGGCCTGGGCTGGCCCCAGCCCGGCTGACATCCAGGGATGCTGCCGGGGCTGCCACGGGCTCTGTTGGGTAACGCTAGGTGAGCACTTAAGTGCTGTGCCTCAGTTTCCCAACTTGTACCCCAGCGCTAACGTCAGTTACCACCAGTGTCGGTAGTGACATGTCACACATCCAAAGTACAGTGAGAATCTCCGCAGAGAGATGTAAATCCAAGTCAAAGGCCACTTCTCCGTATCTCTTGGGCAGGTCAGGCGGTGACCAGCTCCGGCAGCAGGACCCCAGCTGGCAGGAGGGCAGCGGCACAGCCTCGCTCGCCAGCACCAGGCGCGGCTTGCGTAGAGCCAGTCCCCGGTCCTGCCTCCTGCCAGAGCATCCCGACTTCATCCCCGGTGGGGCCTGTAAAATCCAGGGGTTTGCACGTGTGGACTCTGCTCGGCGTTTAGTCGGGTTTAAAACAGTTTCTCTGTCCTGCCTGCAGCCGAGCCTGGCCGGGTCGGCTGGGATGGGAGGCAGCGAGCAGAATGGTTGGAGGCAACAGGCTGCTGGAAGAGGGCAGTTTCCTGAAGGATTTCACTCAAACCTCCCTCCGCATTAGTCGCCCTCGTCCCAGACCCGGCGCAGCCCGTATCCACAGCGCGAGGGGCTGCAGCTTGCAGGGCTTGGCTTAAACTGCCCCAGACGGCATCCAGACCTCCCTTTTACTGATTAGCAGGCAGTCGTGCTTACGGCTCCTTGCAACTCTTCCTCCTCTCTTTAATAAACACCTCCTCCTCCTCCAGCAGCAAACCTGCCTGCGCGGGCAGAGCCCCCCGGCCTGACCGCAGGAGCCGCCGGGGCCGCGAGGTGCTCGGGGAGCGGGGCGGCAGCCGCTGCTTTCCCAAATCCCTTCCTAATTATGCATGATGAACACTTGAAAATCTGACCCGAGGTGGCTGTTGTTGAGTCATCTTCTGTTTAATCGCTTGCAAATATTACACTGTCTCGCAGTGTGGGCTGTAAATTACCGGCAAATAAAGTGTGGAAACTGCTTTACAGCTAATATATTGCTTCTTGGGAAAGTTTGGGATTAAAGGAGTCTTTCTGCTGAGATTACAGCCCCTTCCCCGGGGTCGGGCTCTGGCGAGTGGAGGGCTGGGCTGGGGGATGTTGCCGGCAGGGAGAGCCACGGGAAGGGTAAAGCAGGGAGGCAGCCGGTCCAACTGCTGTGACAATGTTTGTGCCGTTTGCCGAGAGCCTCGGAAGTGCCAAGCGCTATTTATCAATATTTCCCAATACCCTCCAAGGTGAGCCTTCCTGAAGATTTCAACATGAGGGTTCATTAAGTGACTTCAAGTGAAAAAGAAAAAAAAATAAAATCTGCTATTCAGCAGTACAGATTTCCCCAGAGGCTTCTGTTATTATCGTCTTTCCAGTTATGAGTGATTTATCCTTGATGTTCCTGGCTTGGCATACGCTCTGCGAATTATTGCTCCCGTGGTGCACCCAGCCGGTCTCGACGCTGGGGCAGAGGGATGCAGCCGCCACAGGTGCCAGCGTCCCCCTGCCCTCCCGGCGGCCCCGGGGGCCGTCCTGCTGCCCCTGCACGAGGCTGGGCCGTCACCCCTCACTGATGTCCCTTAAGCTCCAGCCCCGGCCAGCCCTAGGTGCTTAAAAATTGTTGCGGGAAATCTTGAGATTGGGATGAAGCTTGGAGGTCTCTGCTGTGGGTTGATGAAGCCTTTGGGGCAACTTGGCTGGTGCCATGTGGAGCTTCGTGGCCACGTTTGGTGGTGACCCGAGTCAGGCAAGACTTCTGCCAGCAACCAGCCCTGTTAGGAGGGTCTCCAAGAACAGGACTGTTGAAACTGCCCCCAAATTTCCCCTAATTTATTAATTCCCATCTCTGGACTCCAAGGTCCTCTGTCCATCACCAAAATGCATCCATCCCAGGGGAAGGAGGTGACGGTTGGTTGGGAATCTGAGGAAAGGTGATAAAAAGCAGAAAAGACCAGCAAGGCTGCTGAGCCACCTTCCAAAAATAGATGGTAGCCAAGCAAAGGAAGAAAAAAGTGTCTTCCCTCTCTGCCTTGAGCTGTTTGGGATTTTTCCAGGCACACGATTAGATGAATTAGAGGGTTACGGAGAGGCCCAGGGCCGAGCTGCTGCCAAGGGAAAGTCCCGCCGGGATTTGGCCTCGGCACCAGCTGGTGACGGCTCAGGACTGCGGCAGGATCTCCAGTCACATCAAAATGACAAATTTCCAACCTGTGGCAAGCATGAAACGATGACTTGGATGTGCTTTGCCCATGACTAACAGGAAATAAGATTTCACATCGTTTCTCGATCATTCTCTTAGTCGTGCTGAAAGGAAACGGTACTCGTTGAAGCAAAGCGTCCCCCCAAGAAAATAAAGATTATTTCAAGGTTTTATAACTTCCCATTGGCCATCAGAAAACAGGAGGCAAAATCAAGAGCAGCCTTGCTCAAACGTACCCCAACCCACTGCATCCCTCTGATTTCCTAGAAAAGGCAAACTAAGTGTTAAGAAGCACAACTGCTTCCTCCGTAACTCCAAGACGAAGGATAATTAATTGATGAAGGAGCCTCTTTCTATGAAGGCACTTACTCCACTTTGCACAGGAATGCAAGCTGTAATTAGCAGGGCTTTTCGTTCAGCGTGTGCAACCTGCAAACGCTCGGCAGCCCCTGGGGGCTGCTGCGCCGGGGGCTGGATCATGTCTAGGTGTGGAGCAGGGGTCGGTCCTTCAGGCGTTTCAGCAGCAGCTGGCGCCACAAATGAGGATTTTTCGGAATCAGCCAGTGTGTTTAGCTACATTTCAACTCAAAGCATCACCTTGAGGCAGAAGATGTGTCCACAGTCTGTCAGTCCCGGTGTCTCCATCACTGATGGCGTTTAAAAGTCCTGCAGGCTCCTCCTGCTCCCCGTCTGCCTCAGACACCTCGCCCTGACTCGGGACTGCAAAGGAAAACCACAGTTCCTATGAAACACAGGTGGGAAATGAGATTTCTGTTTCTATAAGGGTGACGGATAGAAAGCCTGTGGTTGTTTTCTGGGGGTGCCCAGCCGGGGTGTGCCTTCCCAGGGCTCACCCAGCCTCTCCTGCAGACCAGTCCCTCCCTGGCTGGGCACCCAGCTCGCTCTTTATTTGGAAAACAGTACCCGTCCCTTAGAAAAAGCCTGGAGCAGCCAGAAAGCCATTTCCTCTACCAGAAATACCTGGAAGAGAGCAAAAGAAGCAGGGAGGAAGGAAGCTATAAAGCAGAGGAAGCTGTAAGGCGTTCAAAACCTTGGTACGGCGACGCTCGGGAGCTGGAAAGGAATAAAAGAGTGTCTGGTCTTTGTTCACCCCTGGAGCCACGGCTTTGGCAAAGATGAGCAAGAACAATAAAAATTCCACCAGTCCCAGGTTTTCCTGGATGAGTGTTAAGGATTTTCTCAACAAGAACTCTGATAGTGTGAAAATAATAACGGAAAACATTTTTGTTGTCTCCAGGGAGGAAGATGCACATAAAGTGTTTTTTCCTGGCTGGGTCATGCTGGCGGCAGCCCTGGGTGCAAATAGCTGCTGTACAGATTTCAGGAGCCACCCTTGGAGAAAGACTGGAAGGAAACGTGTCCTTCCCTCCTTCCCTCTCTCCTTCAGCTAATTTTTTATTTCTCTTTCTGGCTGTGCTGCAGAGAGTAATGAACGTGGGTGATTTGCCATCAGATAAATGGCATGCCATTAGCTGCCTGTTTAGAGACCATATTTCCTCTTTGTGATGAGAGCTCAATATCTTTCCAATGAGTTATTACTTGGAGATCTTCTAGACCTGGACTTTAAGTACTGAGCAATTACTGCGCCGTAATTCCAGGGCTGCTCGCCTCCCTGCTAGACACAGTCTCTTAAGCCTCGTCAGGTTGACTGGAGGAAGCTTTTTTAGTTTTAAAAGACTGGCTTAATGGCAGCTGTTTCAGGCAGCTCCCTTTTCCCTTCCTCTCCTTTTCCATCCAGCCTTTCCAGTCACCTGCTGCAATCTGCTCGCCCTGCCCAGCAATGCTGGGTGGTGATGGAGGGGGTTGCTGGGGCTGCAGCCACCAGGGCTGCGTCCTGCAGCAGGAGCGTGTTGGAAATAACAGGGAAGTGGCCAAAAGCTTGGACCTACACGTGCATTAAACCATGGTGCTGCTGCCCCGTTATGCCCAAGCTCTCCCGGGGGCTGGCACGGCCGCACGTCCCAGCCCAGAATCTCCCAGGGACGCAGCCCATCGCTAACCCTGCTCCCCCCTCGCCTGCTTGGGACCTCCAGCGCTGCCAGCTCCAAGGGCCTCGGGCAGACGCCTTCCTGCGCTAGGGCCACCTCCCCTGTTTGCAGAGCAGGAAGGAATGCCCTCCCCTCTGCTCTGGGACAAGCCCTTCGCCCTGGGACACAGGGCCGGAGCCACATTTGCATCTTTAATACACATAGTTATTGCGCTCCAAGCTCCCAGTTGAGGCCAGAGCTCGGTGGGGCAGCAACAGAGGCTTGAGCCATGGTTTTGTCTTTAAACCTCATTTTTGGGGAGCATCAGCATGTCCTGACCTTTTCTATAGCTCAAGGGAGTAGTGGGTGATGTTGGGGGCCACATTTGGAGCTGTTCAAACAAAAGGTTCCCAAGATATGCACATTTTCCCCTCCTAAAAATGAATTACAAAAGTAATAGGTGCTTCTTCAAGCTTTGCATGGAGCTGGAGTTGAGCTCGGCTCTTGTCTGACATGATCGTGGCGTGGGTTGGAGGGAAGCGCTGGGGTTGTGAGAAACGGGTACTCTAAAACTGAAGGAAAAGCACCAAAATTTTGCAAACAGGCTGAGCCGGCCCTTGTGCTCCCAAGATGTCCAAGCGCAGGCAGTAACGCTGCTTCCCGCAGGGGCTGGAGACGTCGTACCTGGAAGCATTGCCCCTGTTAGCGAGCACCAGCAGCTCCTCTGCCTGCAAACCTGTGCAATCACTGCCAGAGACCGACTCCCCAAAAGCGCATTTCTTTTTTATTAAAGAATACAGCAACGACAAGCAGAAAACTCGGGGCTAAAGCCATTAATGCAGAGTTCACGGTGCCTGGGGCATCTCATGCATTTTTAAACGTCTCAATGTGCAGAAGTGGAAAAAAAGGCAGCGGAGTGCCCCAGGGCTGTCCCACCGCCCGCTCGGCTCCTGCTCCAGGCACCTCCGCTTCCTCCCAGCCCCAGGGCACCCGGCTCCGCAGCCCGGGCGGTGGGACGGGACAGGGTGCAGCAGGATGGGAGGCAGTGGGATGGGATCAGCAGGATGGGATCAGAGGGATGGGATCAGTGGGATGGGATGCAATGGGATAGGATCAGTGGGATGGGATGCAATGGGATGGGATCAGCAGGATGGGATCAGAGGGATGGGATCAGAGGGATGGGATCAGTGGGATGGGATGCAGTGGGATGGGATGCAATGGGATGGGATCAGTGGGATGGGGTGCAGTGGGATGGGGTGCAATGGGAGGGATCAGCAGGATGGGATCAGCAGGATGGGATCAGAGGGATGGGATCAGTGGGATGGGATGCAGTGGGATGGGATCAGCAGGATGGGGTGCAGCGGGATGGGATCAGTGGGATGGGATTAGTGGAATGGGATGCAGTGGGATGGGATGCAGCAGGATTGGATCAGCAGGATGGGATGCAGCAGGATGGGATCAGAGAGATGGGATGCAGTGGGATGGCATCAGTGAGATGGGATGCAGTGGGCTGGGGTCAGCGGGATGGGATGCAGCCGGATGGGATGCAGCGGGATGGGATGCAGCAGGACACAAGACAGCAGAACAGGAGGAAGCGGGATGGGACGCAGCGGGATGGGACGCAGGGGACAGGGTGCAGCGAGCTGTGATGCAGCAGAGAGGCCGAGCGCCCGCGGGTGCCCCCAGCCCTGCTGGGAGCCGCTGCAGGAGCAGGGCCCAGCTCTTGCAGAGCCCAAGCTCTTGCAGAGCACCACACACTCTCAGCAAACAAGTTTATTCACGAATGACAAATTCCTGTTCATTAAAGAACATTATTCCTGATGAGCAATTACACACCTAAGTAAGCCTCAGGTGGGTGGGTGGATGGATGGATGGATGGATGGACGGACGGACGGGTGATGAGCACCACAAACCCCCTGATTTACCAGGGCAAATGCTTTTATAGGAGAAATGGTAAAACAGAGCTAGCCAGGAAACTTGCTTTTTTTCCTCCTTTTTTTAGCAGCTCTTCTTACTTTTGACATCACTGCGCCTTCAGGGCTTGGGAAGTCTCCAATACGCTCCGTGCCTGAGGGGCTCGGGGTGACCCCGGCTGCTCTTGGCTGGAGAGCGGCTCGTTCGAATCAAACTCTCTTTCTGTTCCTCCTGTGACTTTATTCCTGCTCTCAGACGCAGGACAAGCACCCCGTCCTGGGGCAAGCCAGCCAAGGCGTCCCACACCACTCCCTTCCCCTCCTCCAGAAAAAAGTAAGGTTATTCTTGCAGCATTGGGGTTTTTTTGAATGACCAAGTAATGGAACAAATCTACGGGAGATGTTTCAGCCTCCCAAACTGCTGATGTTGAAACGTATCCAGGAGACCAGGCTAATACTGGGAGTATTTTAAATAGATCAAATAATGATTGCTTTGCAAAGCCAGATTTTTATGTCTCGGGCCTCAGGCAGGTAGAGTTCAAGTGCGTTTCGATAGTGTATTAATAGTGTGTTAATGAAGTCTGCATACACCACTTGCGATCTTCAAAGGCACTCTTGTTTTTGAACTGTAATTGTCCACTGAGAAATGACAAAACAAACAGCAATTACACTGGAAAAGGGATTTTAAAAAAATTATGCCAGTGGGACTGGAGCTCATAAAACAGCATTAGTGATATATACACATTAAACTGTTGCCAGTTGCTGGAGAATTGAAAGCACAGAAGTGCCTTGTTTTCATGTTTTCTTTCTTTTTCTTTTTTTTATTATTAAATTTTTGCAGTGAGAGCGATGCCCAGGGATGGAGGCAGATGGTGCATCTGCAGCCGGACCCACGAGGAGCTCCCAAAACGTCCCCAGGCTGAGACGGGGACCAGGGCTGGGCCTCTGCCCTCCCTGAGCTCGCAGGAGCCGCGCTCCCTGGAAATGCCAAAGAATTCCTCCGCACCCGAGGTTCCCGCTGTGGCCGTGGCGCCAGGAGCTGCCTTCCACTATCGCTGCCCTGGAGGAGCGAAGCTACAGGACGTGCCCTGAAAACTGGTCCAGCCTCTCCAAAAAGATGAGAGCTTACCCACCCAGAGGGCATTTGTATTAGCATGGTGCTAATAAGTCGTTCTTTTTATTAGGATGGCGCTGTCCCTCTTTATGTGCAATCTGCAGAATTCTTTTCCATGAGACGATATAACCCACGCCGGACCCGGTGTGCAGAAGACTGTTGATAACAACACGGGGCCATTTATTTTCTGTGGTATTGTTAAAGTGAAAACACCAGCCAGGCAGCGTGGCCAATTACTGTCAGCTCCTACCTGCAAATAGGGAAAAATTCCCCTTCCTAGGCAGGAGAAAGAGAAGTTATGGACTGGACTTGGTGCTGCAGCAAGCCTAATAATAATAATAATAATAATAATAATAATAATAATTTCTGTGTCTGGAAAGATTAGGGGCTGAAGTGCTCCCCGCCTGCTCTGCCGTGTTGGGTTTCCCCCTTTATTTTTGGAGCGTTTCTAGTTTCGGACCGGTTTCTCTTTACCTTAGGTACACTTTTCTATTAAAAATAGAGAAGTGTATTGTTGAGACCTAACCTACTGTAATTTAAGTAGCTTGTATAAAAACGTTGAGCAGCACATGGTTGCTGTCAGCTCTGTAAAGAAGCTCTAAAACCACTGAAGCATTAGAAGGCTCTGGCTGAGGGGCCGAATCCAGCGCCTGCCAGCACCGCCACCCGCCGAACGTGCAGGCAAAATAAATACCTCCCTGCATCGACATTTTCCACTAATTTAGTCATTGCAAAACCGAGGAATCTGGGAGGAGGAAAAATGGAAAAGCTCATTTACCTTTTCCTGCCTGTGAATAAAACCTAAGCAATATATTAATTTTAAAACCATAAAGACTATGAAAATCGGGAACAAAGTGCTCAGCTCCCTCGTTGCAGATAGTACTTATCTTGTTTAGGAGATCAGTTTTAAATGCATGCTCAGATAAGCTTATTTTTTCATGTGTAGCTAGCACATTTTAAATGGTTTTATTTAACTAATAAAAACCATTTTTGATGCTGGTTTTTGGGCATCTTAAATTGAAAACCAATTTCCATCTGAATAGACCATGGCACACGTTGTGAGTCCAAAATTAATAATCATCTCATAAAAAAGAGATTCATCATTCCCTATATTATAACATAATAAAATGCAAACACGGAGAATTGCCATAAATATACATTAAGCTACATAATTGCTTAAGTAACCTCGCATACATAAAGGGTTTTCTTCTGTTTAGCAAAAAAAAGGAGTTGTAAAAGAGGTAAACCTGCAGATCGGTGGTTACCAACCAAGAAGAATCAAGTTAAGAAAATAAATAAAATGTACAGATGAGAAACAAGATTAAAGCTGATCATTTAAACCAAGCTTTCTGCTTTGCTAATTTAAATCATGATTAAAACGGGTGGATGAAATCAATCATCTCTGAAGGCTTCGGCTTTAAAGCTCCTTGCGCCCCGGGAAGGGCTGGGGAAGGGTGGGGGCAGCCCTGGTGTGCCAGCGATGGTGGGACGCGGTGGGACGTGGTGGGACGCGGTGGGACGCGGTGGGATGTGGTGGGATGGTGGCAGGGGATCCGCTGAGTCTCACCCCCCCGCGCCTGTCGAGCTGGTGCTGAGCTCTCGTGGATTAAAAAAACTAAATTACAAGTGCCAAGAGCTGCCCAGGGCTGTTAAACCCTGCCCAGCCCTGGCTCCATCACACGTCGCACTCCTGGAAAGACGCTTGTTCCACAGGTGTTCCTGGCTGCACGGGTCAATAAAATAAGCCAGGGCCTCAGGGCAAGGCAGGAGCATTAGAAAAGCAGCGGTGCGATGGTTGATGCTCGGTTTCGATGCACATCCCTTGATGTTCAGGAAACGATGGGTGACCCAGAGCCGCGGAGTGGGGCGATGGGGTCCTGGCACCCAGCAGCCACCAAATCCGTCCCCTCCCAAGTTTTATATGAGTAGGATATGCAAGTTTTATAGGAAAGCGTTAAGAGGGATCCTCCCAGGTAGGCGTCCTACAAGCTGGAGGGGATGAGAAGGGGCAGCAGACGCATGCCAGCCCCACGGCAGTGTCCCATCTGCTAACCCATCCCCCTTGACGGGAGACGGGAACCACCTTGCCTCTGCCATCGCTGTTAGGGTGCTGCAGGGAGCGCGGGGATGTGCTGTGTTCGCAAAGCCCGATGGCAGCACCCACGCCAGGACTCCCCGCCACGCGTGGCCATGCCACCACCCGTGGGTTTCCCAGCACCAGGGAGCAGCGAGGGCTTCACCTCCCTCCACGCCGGGCTCCCGTGGTCCTGCGCGCTGCTCTCGAGGACGCGTAGTCTTTTTGGAGTGGATGGGGAGATGTCTGAGGGGCTGGTTTGGGATTTTAGCAGGGCCTGGGGCAGCCCAGGGGACGTGCAGGGACACGGTGGTGCAGCTTCCCGCTGGCTACGGCAGCATCCCGGGAAGATACTGAGTTAGAAAAAAAATACAATTCCTTCCTGGCATCTCTCGCTCTGACTCGCTTCCAAAGCACACCCCCGCTGCCAAGCAAACCAGACCATCTTTCTTTCATATGAAGGAGAGAGGCTCAGCAAGATGTAGCAATAATCTGTCGTTTTTCTATTCCACTGCTCAGCGAGGAGCCTCTGGGGATGGCGAAGAAGGAAAGGGACCTCAAAATAGCAGCAGACTTTCTGTGCAGCTGGAGAAGCTTTCCGGAACAAAGAAAAACCTGGAACAGAGCAAACATTCCCCTTCCCCATTCCTGTCCCAAGGAAAGGGCTCGGGTGCAAGTGGCATGAAGTGCCCTATGTCTTTGCTTGGTTGGGAATAGCTAGCAGGCCCTGCTTGGAAGAGGTGGGAGGCTTCAAAGGGGCATCTGCCATCATCAGCCAGCTGTGACACCCCAGGGCTGGGAGTCCCCAGCGCATCTGCTTTGGAAGCTGGGTGCTGCGCTGACTGGCAGGGTGCCGGGGAGGCAGCAAAGGCACGGCCACTTTGAAGCCCCCATTTGAAGCCCATTGCCTGCAGATGGGACCACACCGAGCTGCGCCTGCCCAGTCCGCACTGTCGGTCCCTTGACATGCCTCCAAAATGAGACCTGAGGATCCAAGCTTCATACTCCTCACCAAACACTGCAGGCCTTCATCCCCTCTCCCCATCGTCCTCCTGCCCCCAGAAGAGAGAGGAGATGCCTCAAGCCATCACGGGGCAAGCTGCCCTGTAGCCGGGGCTGCAGGAGCTGCCCTTTGCTTGGGATAGGACGATGGAAGCACCAGGACAGTGTAATTCCTTCTGCTGGAGCACGTAAGCAGAGATTTGGTCTCCAGGAGGGGTGAGAGGCACCTTTGCACCACCCAGCCTTGCGAAGGGCTCAGCCCCAGGAGGGTGCAGACCCCACAGCCGGTTCCCTGCCCGAGGAGCAGGCAGCAGGGACCGAGCTGCCACGGTTCTTGGTGCCTGCCCGACTTGAGCTCTGGCCACATCCCAGCTCAGTAATTTCCAAGTTCCTACCACTGCCTTGTTAAACCAAACTAGGCGTAAGCTGAAAGCAAGCTGTGGCAAGGAAAGTGTTTGCAAAGCACCAGCACCAGATGTCCCAGGTCCCAGGTGAGCCTTGTCTACTGCAAAAAGCAGCGGCTCGAGGCTTGCTTTGTCTCGCCAAAAAACAAGTGCTAAGGCTAAGCACAGGCCTCACGCTGCCAAGGGGTATAAATTGGCACCTATTAGCCATTCTCAAAATACCTCTAACTTGTTTGACATAATGAGGTGATTAAATCAGCATGAGAAATTCTGCTTCTTGAAGCCAACAGGACATGGTGAGACAAATTGCGTTTCAAATCTCAGCACAATTAGGGAAAGGACGGAGCATGGTTTAGGGAGGGGGACGTCTGCGTGGGCTTCACTGAGCTTGCTGTGCCGTGCCAGCAGCTCCGGGCTGGGCGAACAGGGAGTCTGCATTGCCCCACAGCCCTGCCTGCTCTGTTAGTGCTCTGAGAGCTGGGAAAACACAAAGATTGCCTAATATGCCTGATTTCACCCATTTTTCAGCCCCCCAAACCCATGAGGCCATGCGAGGACACGGTCGCAATGGGTGCCAGCTCTAGTCAACAGCTTGCCACCATCTCCCACACCTGCTGCCCACCTGCTTTCCTGCCACCAAACTCTTGCTGGAGAAACCCCGCGCGTTAAAGCTGGCATCAAGACAGACGGACTCCTCTGGGACGGCCTCTGTTAGCAAAGAGCGTTTCAGCAAAGAGCTTGCTTTTGCTTCACCAGGTAGGGGACAACGAGCAGGAAAGCTGCTGCACGGCGCGTAGGTCGGGCAGTAAATGGAGTTTGAGCCGTCGGTGAGGAGCACCCCAGCATCTCCACACCACGACGCAGGAGAGGATCGGCCAAACACGAACACATGGGTGAGAGTGCCAGAAATCCATCTTCTGCCAACACCAGCTGACCCCGGAGCTCCCTGAGATCCCGGGGGACCTCTCAGACCACCCAGCCCTGTGCTGCTTTGGAGACCTCCAGGGTCTCCACGTCAGCATAGATCTGCAGAGCTCCGCCAAGCCATCCGCCTCCATCCCCCTGTACAGACGTTTCCAGCAGATTTTTGATGACCTTCAAAGTGTTGTCTCTGCTTGGCCGGCTCTTGTCTCCGATGATTTGGTGCCTCTCCGGTTCCTGTCATGCAAATGCAGGGATGGTAAATCTTTGGCCAGCAGTAATTCACACCTAGACATCGTGGGGACTGAAGATAATGAAGGTTTTTGAAATCCAACAGCCCCTAAACACTTTCAGGTGCTGTCTTTGCCTTTCTGTCTTCATGTTTCAGGGACAAATCATTCCTTACAATCTGTGTTCCCGGACCCTCTCACCTGAACTCCGGAGAAGGTTTTCAGTTAGGTCTAGCACAACGTATGGTCACTTGTCATAAATTTTTTTTTGTTCATTTATCTCCATTCTGTCTTTTCAAGTCCTTTTCTTGTGTGCTACTTCGGCCAAATTCCCAATTCCCTGAATTTATTATCACTATAAAATGGTTGCCTGCTCCACAGCATGACCTAGACGCACACCCCACTGCGATGCTTTAGAGGCCTTCGTCTGTTCCTATGGCAACTGGAAAAAGAGGCAAGCACTGCAGCCAGCGCAGGGACGGATCCTGCACGGATGCTGATAGCCCTTCCCGGCCGGGAGGCTGCGAGGAGGCCAGAGAACACGGGGGCATGCGCAACGCTGGGATGAGCGGGGCAGAAACACCTCTGCCCGGTGGTTTCTGCTCCCCGCTCACCACGTAGCAGCTCTGTGCTGGGCCCAGGCGTGACCAGGAGGACACGGCTCTGCTGGGGTGCCGGATGGGTGCTTGGTGCTTTGCTTGCTGCAGAGGGGCAGAGCGTGCTGTGCTCGAAGCTAGGGTGGGACGGAGACAACAGGCGCTCGGTGGGACGTGGATTTAACACAGCCGGGGTGGGGCAGAGACGATGACATCCAGCCGGGTGGCACAAAATCCCGTGCCCTGCTGAGCTGGTCCGGCTCTGGTTTCTCGCTCTGTCCTCCAAGTAAAATACCTCGCACAAACCCACGCTTTCCAAACCAGCCGTCTTTGCAACAAAAAACTGCTTCTGCAAAATCTACTGCCTTTAACCTGTTGATAGACATTAACGCCTTTACTTTCATTTACTGATGTTATTCTCTTTTAATTCTTTATTAATCAATTCCCACATCAGCCACTCCATCAGTTTGCCCAGGATCGAAGTGGAGCTGACAGGCCTGTAATTATCCAGGTCATCTCATTTATCCTCTTTAAACGTTGGCAGAGGTCTCACCTGGGAAATCAGCGGAGAAGATTCAGCTCCTGCTTTTGACACAGACACGGATTTTGTTTTTCCTCCTGTGATGGGTCCATGCCCCCAGGCTGGGGATCCTGTGGGGTTTGCCTGACCAGCACCTTGCGTACAGCCACAGGCACTGTCCCGGTCTCCTGTAGCATCCCAGCTTTCATTAAAAACTGGGAAAACAGCATGGAAGGGCCCCTCATCCTCTCTGCAGCACAGGGACCGGCTCCTCTGCTGCTTGCAGAGCGTGAGCTGGGCTCTGGCTGTGACGGCTCTCAGGTGTCACCAGGATATACGCTGGATTTCCTAAGCATCCCCCGTCCTGCGGTCTTAGTCCCCTCCATCATGCAGCAGGATGCTTTTCCCCCATTTCCCAGTTTGAAAACAAATGTTCAAAACTAAAGTAAATAAAACCAGAGCAGGCGCTGGCCTTGCCCCAGGGGAAAAGTTTCCAGAAGGAAAGAACCCAAGGGGGATACAGATTTCCCCATCCTGGGTGTTCTCTGCGGTTCCCGTGCGGGTCGGGCTGACAGCGCACACGAGCATCCCGGAGCATCCCGGCAGAGCTGGCCACGGCCGCAGGGCTCAGCCCCGAGGGGGAGGCGACCCCCAGGACTCGCAGCGGAGTGGGGCAGGAGCCCGCAGGTGCCCCCTTCCCTTCCGAGGGCAGCGGGGCTGGGGCCAGAAGCTGCCCTTGCGAGGGCTCCTGGCCTCCCTTTGGCCCAGGCTGAGCTTTCCTCCGCCAAGCAAAATACCATGAAGCTGCAACAGCCTCAAAGAAAATGAAAAAAGGAGCATTTGCAGGCAGCAAACGTTCATATTAGGGCTCCTCCAGCAGATAACTTATAGCCACCTATAAAAGCTACATGCAGCATGTCTTCCGAGGCCAGGCTGCTTTTAACACCCATCAAAAGACACTGAAAAAAAAGAGAAGGGAGATGAACAAAGGCAGCAGTGCTACGGAGAAGTGCCCTGGCTGCATCGCACGGGAGGCCGCGCATTTACACACAGCTATCACCTTTGATCCAGGGCTCCTTGTTTCTGATTTTATACTTACAAAGGATGCTGCTTATTCAGGCAGCACCGTGAGCAACCGGCCGAGCCCCGCGGGTCCCCGCTGCAGATGGTACAAAGCACTCGAGAGATGGACGGGAAATAGCTTCTCCTCCATCTGCAGCCACGCGGTCCTGACACGCTGGCAGGAGAGACGGGCAGAAAAGCCTTCGCTTGCTACCATCTGGCAGCCGAAGCCCAGGGAGCTGGGGCTGGAGGTGAAGGAGAAAATAGCTTTTCTGTTTACTCGCTTGTAGGGAGGAGGAGGAGGTTAAATTGGGACCAAGAGCCGGTTTGCAAGCCTGGCAGGGAGCGCAGAGTCACATTCGTGACCTCTGCTCACTGCTGCAAGAGCTTCTCCCTGAAGGCAGATGAAAATATCGGTTTCTTTGGTGCTGGGATGCACTGGGAACCAGAGCAGACATCGCCAGGCTTCGTCCAATGTTGATCAAAACCCCTCCGGGAGGCGGCTTTATACCAAAGGATTTGTGTGGGATTGCTCTTCAGCAGCGGAAGGGTTTGTTATGAGCAAAGGCGCCGCGGGGAGGATACCAGGGGATGAAAAACCACTGCATTTTAATGCCTAAGGCTGGCTGGGGCTTGGTGGCACTTCCCTCTAGCTGCTGCTTTGTAATCCTGGTTTGTGCTTCCCAGCGGGTCACAAGCTGGGGGCCAAACGCAGGAAGCAAGAGGGCAGCCTGCTGCCTGGAGGAGGCGGTGCGAGGGCCAGGGGGGCTCGGGCTCGGCACCGCAGGGACTGCTCAGCGCTGCTGCGAGGAGGGAGACCGCAGCAAACCTCACGGCAACGTTTGCCAGCCAAGAAAGCTTGCAAAAAGGTAACGGCCTCCAAGCAAGTGTTTGCATGCGAGTTGCAGAGCAAGCATTGTTGCAAGGGCCTCGGGGGAGGCTCAGCACTGCTCCAAAGAGACTGAAATTTGGGTCAAGGAAGGGATCGAGTCAACCGTTCTCCTTCCCTCCACCTGAAGGCATCTGCGCAGGGTCCTCGGCCATGGGAAGGGACCCTTGCTCCAGGGCAGCCTGGGGGACATCACGGGGACTGCTCCCATCCAACACATGGAGCTCCAGATGAGCGGACCCAGGGAGCCTGCCCTGAGCTGGCAGGCGAGCGGCACCGCTCCAGCCCCGTCAGCAGCCTACGCCAAAGCAACACCGACATTTCCCACCAGGATTTCTGAACATGAAATTTCTGCCTGTGCCCAGGCTACTTCATTTTTCATCTCACCTGAGGGTGAGCTGCTCTGCTCCTTTCCAGCTGACCTTGGGCTCTTCCCATTTACTGCCTGCCCCGTCCTTTTCCCGCAGAGGTGGGACGCGCCTCTCCAGCCACGCAGGGGATGGCTGGAGGCAGCATGGGCACCGGAGCCGAAGGAGACCCCCCGCGTCCCTCTGCCCTCCATGGCCACGGCAGAGCCATCGCCAGGGAAGGGTGTGCAGGACCGCAGGCTGCCCGGCCCCAGCCAAGAGCAGCGTCGCCGATGCCACGAGCCAAACTCGCCGCAGTTTGGAGAACCACCACCGACACGGAAAGGATGGAGACCAAGCGCTTTCTGAGCGCAGCAGGCAACGTTTCCACGTGTCCCTGTTTGTGGCACAATAAACCCCAGCACGTTACAAGGAGGGAGCCCACTGCTGCCTGAAAGGCTTTTAAAAAGCTTTGTTCAATACACGCGTGGTTGTTAAAAAGCCCAGCATCGATCCTCCTTGCACAGCCCCGCCAGCCTGGCCCTCCCCAGCCTCCCAAACCCGTGCTTCTCCAGCGCTAGGATCCCTTTGTATGGCAGCATTTTATATAACGCACTCGATATGATGAAGCTATGCGGTAGGACTCACAGAAATGTCTTTTGAGCACACCTAAAGCTGCTTGTTAACCAGAAGGGAGATACAAAGAGTGCAAACTACTTACTGGGAAATTACAGCTCGCATGTGCTGCCTGTGCACAAGCCCCATCGCTACCCAGCAAACTTCTCAGGAATTCAATAGCGCCAAGGATTTAATAGCTGTGGGGATGAAGCTGTGAAAAATAAATGGGCTTTGTTTGGTAGCTTCCTGCCACTTGTGGAAAACAAAATGGTTTCAAACACTGGGACTTTAAAGCTGGGTATTTTTAAAATTAAAAAAAAAAAAAAGGAGATGTCAGCTGGAAAGCTGAGTGGCAAGATGAGCTTGTTTGGGAAGCGTGGGGAAGGAGCCTGAGGCTTTAGAAATGCTCGTTCCTTCTTCCCTCCCGTGAAAGCATTAGGACAAACTGAAAGAGCCTTCGGCCTCGTGGGGTCTGCATCGCTTCTCAGCGCCGCGCCGGGCTCGGGTGGGAGATTACCGCCGGGGTGCCAGGAGATGAGGTTTCTTGCAGGAGCAGAGGTGCGTGCCACGGGGCGAGCATCAGCCCCGCTCGCCCCACGCCAAGGGATGGGGCAGGCCGACGAGCCCGCGACCCACGGCGGGCGGGCGGCAAGGAGAAAGCCGCTCACCTGTGGAAATACAGCCCGGCAGTCGGACGGAGCGTTCCCTTATTTACAGCAACTTCCCAGGATCCTAGGTCTGAATTGAAAGCGTTTGCTCGCTTCTCGAGAAGCTATTTAGTCCTCTACAGAGAAACACACAGCATCTCCATAAATTTCAGCAATGTCCAGAGGGCAGCAGGATCAGAGAAAATGCCCTGACCACGAATCCATCAATCTCTTCAGGAAAGAATCAATTTTTATGTGCTTGTAGCTGTGGGGATTATTGTTGACCTTGTGAAATCATAAATAGAAGGTACTTTTGGCACAGTCCCTGCTTTCATCTGGCTTATTTTTCTCTTCCTCTCTCCCCCACCTCCCCAGTTTTGGAAGGTAGCTGCCTACTTTGCGGGCAGCCTGCCTAGAGCATCCTCGCTTGGAAATATGCTTTTTTTTTTTTTTTGCTAAAGGCAGAAGAGGCCCTTGATGCTCCCGGGCTCCATCTCCTGCTGGGGGAACGCACCCAGCCAGTGCTCGGGTTCGCATCAGCAGGGCACGGCCAAGCACGGCGCACGGAGCCGCTGCAGCCTGCGAGATGCACCCAAAGTCCTTACCACACTCATTTAACAAATTCTTACGGCTACGCTTTTTTCACCATGCACCCACAGACATCACGTTCCCAGGTCAAACTGTGCTGTTTAGTTGCAGAGGGTCAAATAAAGTGTATCTGTCCATAACAAATGAGCTCGGTGTTTAAGTCATTGCACTCCTAAAGACACCTGCAACATCAAATTTTGCTCTGAATATGCCCTCAACCCCCTTTTATGGGCTCTTGCAATGCCTGCATGCATGGGTGCACTTCTGCAGAAGCAAACCCCTGAGAAACCGTTTGGAAACAGGATCAGCAATCCAAAGGCTTTTGCCACCATCTTCGCCCTGCTCTCCCGCCTCCCAAGCCTTCCCGCAGGGAGAGCTGCGGGTTTCTTCCTGCAGCGCTGCAGGGAGGTGTTACAGCACCTTACACCGAAAGCGCCTGAGCAAAACTCCATGAAGAAACCCCCTCTTTGTCCTTGGTTTTGACAGTGCCACCCTGAAGCAGCAGCATGGGATGCTCTAAGAGCTGGTCCAGCCTTGGATGGGTGCCTGGTACCCCTGGGCTACGTTAGACCGACACCGAGACCACCCATCGTGTTCCTTGGGTCACTCTCTTTGCCTGGCCAGCTAAGGAAACTGTAGGGATGCTTTTATATTTAGGAGATTACAAAGCTGCTAAGCTTTGAGAAGGACACAAATGAAGAATGAATACAGATTGAAAATGTTCGGGTTTTTTCCCCATGCCTTTGGAGCAGCCCTACCAGCTCGCTTCACGCAAGCTCTCGCTTGGACCAAAGTCCCGGTCGTCAGCACCGCGACGCAAGGAGCAGCCAGGCAGCGCAGGGTCCTTCCCTCTGGTGGACCCGTTCTGCCTCGTCATTAATCATCCACCTAAGAAGCAGCAAATATTTTTCTGCATTATGCTTCAGTGGAAAAAAAAAAAATATGTTTTGATAGAAGAAGCTCTAACACCCCAAAACAACGGCTAATCCAGACCTCTTGCCTCTTCCCAGTTGCACAGGCTCTGGACAGGGCAGCTGTGGATTTGGGGAGAACCCCCCATGCCATGAGCATCGCCTGTCGCCCCATTTCTCTCTCCTGGGGTTTTCTGGTGGTCGGAAGGCGAGCGCTGCTCACGCTCCCCTCGAGCGGGCCCCGACGTGGCTGTGCTGTTCAGGGCGCCCTGCCCCAAGCGCCAGGGAGGCGGAGGGTCAGGAGGGTCCTGGAGCGAAGACTGCACAGCGCTTCCCTTTCGCTGTTGCCTCTTGGCAGCATCTTCCTTCGGCTCCCTGCCACAGCTGCAAGCCAGCACCGCCTGGGACTGGCACTTCCCTGCCTGACCCTGATCTTTCCTTTTCTCCCCCCCGCCGTAACAAACCAACAACCCTACCATTCCTCCAAGCAGCTTTTGGCCCCCAGCACCTTTGCAGACCCCATCCCAAGCTCGGCGCTTTCTGCAAGGCAGTGACACGCTATTCCCTCATCCACACTTGTGATAAAAACAGGGCTCAGACCTTCATAGGTTGTAAAGAAAATGAGAGCAGGGTCTGGCCCACCAAAGGACAGGACCGGTGCTGGGATGCTGCTCCCCTGCAGCCAGGCTGCCCAGCTCACGGGCAAACTGCTCTGCTGCTAAATGAAGGCAACACGCTGCCCCAGCAGAATATGATGAAAGGAATAAACAGAATGCAAGGCAGCCAGCACGAGCAGCACTTTCATCAGGTCAGAGGAAAACTTAAGTTTAAAAAAAAAAGAATCCCCGATACAAATCTAGTTTCTCCCATCAACAGTTCATGAGTGGCTCGGCTCCGGAGAATGAGCAAGAAGAGAGGCCAAGGGCTCTGCAGAGCATGAAGAGACCCGGCCGGGTCCTGCTCCCCTCTGCTCAGCACAGGAGCAGCTCTGGGTGCACGTCCTGGTGGGGATGTTCAGTGCTGGGCTTTGAGCAAGCCCACTTGCCACCACCACAGCTGGTCCTCTCCCGTGCGGCCCACGAGCATCCCACAACCAGGATTTAAACCCAGAATTGCCCTTTGCCAATGCAAACCCAGATCTGCAGGAACGGCCCCGAGCAGTACCCCAGGCTCCCCACGGGCACTGGATCGTGCCGATCCAAGAGCTCTCCTCCCCGCTCATCTACCCTGGGCATCCAAGTACTGGAGCTATCGCAAGTGCTCCCGTGGCTCTTCCCACCTCCAGCCCCTGCAGCTCGTAGGACCCCTGGATGGTCAGCAAGATTCATTCGCAATCGTCATTCACTCACAGCCGCTCTCGGAAAACGGAGAGCCCCAGCAAGTCGAGCCCGCGGGCGGCACAGGTCCCTCGGCCGACGGCCAGGAGCACAGTGCCAGCCCTGCTCCTTCTCGGGATGCACAGCCCAGGGTTGCCTTTTCCTTCTTCTCCAGCACCCAACCAATTAACTAAACAAACAAGGAAACAGCAATTAACCTGGCGTTGGCCTCTCCAGCATCCTGCTAGCAATCCTCCCTCGAATGAAAGCTGACAGATTTCCTGCCACTCCAGACAGCCCGAGGGCATGCAATCAGCCATCATTTTTCATCCTCTGCCCCCCCTCCAGCATCCCGTCTGTTCTGCGCTTCCCAGCCCCTCCAGCCTGCTGCCCTCACCCAAACGCACCCGGCGGATGCCTTTTAAGTGAAATCAGACCCAGAGAGCTTTGCTTGGCCCACCGCCCCTCGGCCGCTCGGCCTGGGGAGATTTGCAGAAGCAAGCGCCCGTGGGTGCATCCCAAGAGCCGGCCAAGCCCCCGTGACACGTGGCCCACGCGGGGCTGCACGGGTGGCCTTCAGCACCCCCGGGGCTGAGCACCCCAGGGCAGAGCCAGGTTCCTCTGCAGCCAAATTTGTCAGTGTTTCAACAGTCTCTGTCCCTGATCCTATAGTTCAGCCCAGTTATCTGCATACCTGCCCCGGCACACCGCCAGCTCGCCCGTCACTAGTGGCATCAGGGCAGACCTGGCGTCCTCAGTTCTGCCCGCACGTGGAGACACGCTGCAGCCGCGCACCGAAACGCCTCGCCCGCTCCCTGGGAGCATCGCAGCCGCTGCACTGCTCCGGGATGTGCTGCAAGGCTGGATCGGGCTTCCCAAAGAACACCGTGCCCTTACAGGGCCCACAGGAATGAGGCAAGGCACAGGTTTTGTAGAACGACTAAGAGAAAAAAATAATAATATGTATTTTACAGACCCATCTTCTGCACAGACAGGCAGCTCTTTGAAAGCCAGAGTGCCTTGTAAAATCTGGGTCAGTTTTGTGAGATTATTTTGAAGGAGTGGAAAATCATTTTGACAACCTCAAACTACCCCGTCTTGGCTTCCATCCCTGCCCCACTGAATAAAGCGCCTTGGAATGACTTTTTGTCTTTATAATCTACTGGAGTTAAATCAAAGTTAAGACCCAAATAAAATGCCCCGAATGATTGGCGACAGAGCGCTGTGAACTCTCCCCGCGGAGCCGGCAGGGAGCAGCCGGGTCTCTCACCCAGACCAGCGCTGCCACCACTGATTAACTGCGTCGGTTAAATCATGCCTTGTCTCACCGATGCTCCTCGTTTAAGGACAATTCCCTTGCATTTCCAGCCCAGCAGACATCACCCTGAGGGACAGGGACCTGGGTTCCCATCCGAGAACCACCGATGCCCTGTTTATGGGATGGGAATGAGAAAATACATTACAGAAGAGCAGCATCCCCCGCACAGGGATGGAGCTGGTGGTACCCCGTCCTTACTGCAGGTGCTGCCCAACCGCAGGCAGGAGCTGCCCGCAAAGCCCCACACCTTCCCATCACATGCGGGTGGACCAAAACTGCCGTCCCACATGAGATGAGACCCATTTGGGGACATGAATCTGGGGGACAGCAGCATCACAGCGCCAGCACCCCGGGTGCCACCGCACCAGGATTCACGTGCCTCAGCAGAGATCTCGTCCTGATCAGCAGCATCTGCTCTCCTTACCCCACCGCTCCTATTTCTGGAGCGACTGACCAACATTTGTTGCTGTGACCTTCCCTAAATACGGTGCAAGACGAGGCGTTGGCAAGTAGAGAAGCGGCGAAGGAGGTACAAGCCCACCCATGGGCAGCAGATCACCTCCAGACCCCTCGGGGGGCTGCAACAGCCCCGTCTGCACGAGGGCCTGCTCCGCAAGGGGGGCACCCATCGAACAGGCTGCGCTCCCACCCCGGGGTGCGGGGTGCTCCCAGGGCTCCCCGCTTCAGCGCCCACCCCGCACAGCTCATCAGTCTCTGTGGCAGGAGGACGGCAGACGGAGCGGGCGATAATTTCATTTCCCTTGCAAATGAGGCCCCGTTCCTTCCCCATCCCCAGCACCTCATCAGCGGAGCCGTCATCTCCACCCCACTCCCCATCAGCCTTCGCCGCCGCCTCCACTCACTTCAGTTTGCTCACCCGGCCCTGACAATTTCCATCTCGTGAGGAGCTCTGGCCGTCACTGTGTTCTTACCGTCTTGTTGCAGGCGGTTGATTGGGCAGGTTTGCTTATTAATGAAGTTATGACAGTTAACTATTAATAACAACAACAACAACTTGCTTTTCTAGCAAACGTGGTTCCCTGAGACCTTACCCAGTGCCAGCTGCTGAAGGCCGTGGCCGTATGGATATGCTGCTTAGGATGGATGCTGCAACGGGCTGGTGCCTACATGGAAAAGGGGCTTCATGGATGCAGGAAGAGGGCTGAGGTCCAAGATGTGGGTGCAGTGAGCTGGAGAACCCCAGCAGGTCCCACCTTGGCACGAAGCTCCCCGTGAGCGCCCAGCCCTGCAGCCCCACTGCTCGCTCCTGGCAGGGAGTATTTTATCCCCCCGTTGCCCCGTGCCTTGCCCTCCTCCATCAAGGCTTTCCCAGCCCCGCTGCTACCCCGCTCAGGGTGGGGGTCTAACATCAGCCAGCCTGAATCCACGAGCTTTGCCAAGACACCGACTGTTTTGCTATATTTAAACAGCCCTGGGAGCACCCTTGGTCTCAACAGACCCATTCCCCAGCAAAGGTGCTTTTGAACTACACCGTGCTGTAGCAGAGTAATTAAAAGCAAGCCTGAAATCTTCCCAGGGAACTCAGAACGCAATTAAGGCTGAGAAAGCTCCAGAAAACAGCCTTGGAGCTCCCGACTCCGCTCCCAGGCAGGGGATGGGTGCAGGCGCTGGGTGGGGGCACGGCAGAGCAGCCATGGGGTCACGCTGCCTCCTGGGGTAGCGCCTGCCTCAGTTTCTCTGCTCTGGTTAAAGCATGGTCTCCTGCGGCGTTGATTCAGATCGCAGCAGTCGCTGACCTTCCAGAGAGAGCTGCACCCCACGGCCGGGATCCGGCACCGCCTTGGCTGGAAATCCTGCAGGGAGCAGAGAAGGAGCCACTTATGGGGGGTCCCGCTGCCCCCCTGGAGCTCTCCTCGGCCCGACCCAGCCCGCACGGCGGTGCCCCCAGCCCCTGCCCTGGCTGCTGACAGCACCTGGGCCTTCCTGGGGAGCCCCGAGGCAGCGGGGATGGGCTTCCTCCTCCTCCAGCCCTCTGCCCCGCAAAGCGGATCGATGCCGGCCCCGCTAGGAAAAGCCAAGAGAGCCAGCAGGATCCAGCCCCGCTTTCATTAATTTCTGTTGAATAATTAAACCCTGGGAAGTTAATACTTTCTGCTTAAAAACTCAAATTGCAGTGTTTGTAATTACTGTTTTATTGAAGCATTAAAAATTAAAGGGCATCCTGAGGTTGCAGTTAGTGCAAGAGCTGCATTCGGCCCTGGGTGAGAGGAAGGCGAGCGCTCGGGCACCGGCGGGGCACAGCCCCTCCATCCCTCCCCCTGCCATGGCGCAGGCTTTGGGGATCAGCAGTTACAGCAGGAGCAAACCCCCCAAACCTGAGGGTCCCAGCCACAAACCCTGCCCAGCTCAGCCTGGCTCCTGAGACCCAGGCTGCCTGTCTCAGCATGGGGGGACCCCTGACAGCCCCCAAACCATCACCCGTGTCACTGCCAACACCACCCCAACTCCCCGCAGGGCACAGGGGTGGGGACACCCACTCACCCAGCCATCCTCGGGGCCCAGCCGTCCTCCTGCCGCAGCCAGGCTCCGGGGCCAACCTAGAGCCCCCACCTGCAGCAGCACAGCCCAGATCGCCTCTGCCAGCCCTTTATAGGCTCCAGCTGCTCCCACCCTCCCTGCACCACGGGGTGGGCTCGCTGGAGGCCAGGCTGGCTCCAGGCTGCTGCATATGGACCCTGGGAATAGGTAACGAGGGCAGAAAGGTGCTTTTAGGACCACAGCTGCAAGCAACCCTCATCTCCTCCTGCCCAGGTCTTCTGTGCTCCCATCCCTTCGCCATCACTTCATCCCATCACAAGTGGAGATACTCAGTCTTGAAATTCGCAGCCAGAGCATCCGCTGGCCCCGCAGGGCAAGGGCACATCTGGGTGGGAGGATGTCCTGACGTGGGATGGCTTCCCCCGGAGCAAGGGGGCATGGCCAGAGGGCTGTGTCCGACCGGGCAGCTTCACGGCAGACAAGAAATGGCTGGAAACGTCGGCGGGTGTTTTCGTGCACGCAAAAAGGCGAGCGGGCAGGTTGGAGGATTACCAGCTCGCGGGACAGTGCTCATCACCCGCACGCAGAGGGTCCCAGCTGCCGGTGGGGAGATGCTGCTGGATGCAGGGACGCGGTGGAGAAGGCAGCACTGCTTCTCTGCCGTGTGTCGGGGAGGTGACGCTCGGACCCCGCCAGCCCACGCGTGCCAGCCCGGTCTGTGCCAGGAGCGAGGCTGGAAGGGCACGGAGGCATCCCAGGATGCTTAAATCACTGCTGCGTGGCACAGTGAGCGTGGCCCGCGGGAAGGGTGACAAAGCCACCTCGGTCCCCACGGAGGACACCTCTCTCTTGCAGAGGAGAGGCTCAGCCTGGGGGTGACGGGGCCTCCCTTGTTTTCCCAAAGTCCTATATTAGGAAGGAAAACAAACACAAAACCCAAACAGGAGATGCGTTATTGGCTTTGGGTGGGGAGGAAGAGCTATTCAGTGCTATTCCCATCACCTCACTGCTGCCAAGCCGAGAGCATCCCCGTCCCTCCCGCCGCTCCCGCCGCCCCGCGTCCCAGTCCTGCTCTTCCCTCCCAGCCCCGTGTGACTTCTCTCAGATGCGGCTTGTGCTGCATTTCCACCCTCCGCCACTTCACTGCTCGTGTTTCTGCGCAATCCGCAGTCCCGAGTGTTGGCAGGTTGTGTGTCTGAGGGCCCAGAAATAGCCATCGGCTCTTTCCCCACCAGCCCGCATGACTCCAGTTTGGGCTGCGCGGTCCCCAGTTTGGGGCTGCGTTACTCCCGTTTGGCCCCCCAATAGCCCAATAGCGGGCCTCAGCCCTGCTCTGGAGCATCCGACCGTCCCAGCCATCCCATGGCACGTAGACCAGCACCGTGACCCGAGGACCAGCCCGGCGGGATGGCTCCACAGACTCCCAAACTGGTTTCCATGGCAGCCAATTTTCAACTGTCTCATCGGTTTCCATGGCAATAAGACCTCTCCCTCCCCATCCAGGGTGGCGGGGCGTTGCTCAGGGGTTCCCGCAGCAGCTCCCCCCAGCTTGAGAACATCCCCCAGCCCCCCCAGCACCGCTGCCCTGCAAGCAAACCAGTACAACCAGTGCAGCTCACTACACCTGCGTGGGCAGCACTGCCTGGGGACCTGAGGGGCACAAACGTGCTGCGAGCACCAGGGATGGTCCCCAAATGCAATGAGAGACAGCATCATTTTCTCCTCCTTCTGCCCCCCTGCCCTGATGCCTTCCTGCTGCTGTCTGTTGTAGCCGGGGCGGCCGGGCAGGTACCTGGCGCTCTCCCAAACCAAAACACGCAGGCTGTAAACCATCCCTCCGGGAGGAGAAGGAGACAAGCTTTGTAAAAACGATGCACAGCAGATGCAGATTTATTTTACAGTCCTGTTGAGGATTTCGAGTTAGTCACCAATACGGGACTAAAAATACCACCGGGGTCCTCAAGTTTTTATTTTTCCCATTCAACAACACTTATAACAAAAACACGCAACCAAAATAGCATCTACAAAACCGGACCGAGCCCCTCGGGGGCGATGGCAGGAGCTGGAGGCGGGGAGGTGCGAAGGCACCGGCTGCGCGTGGGGTGGCCGGAGGAGGATGCCAACAGCATCGCCCTTCCTCTGCCGCAAACAGGCTTCCATTGGAGATACCCCCGAGACCTGCGGTGGACACGTTCGCTGCGGCTTTGGATAAAGCTCAGCCAAATCTAAGAAGGAGCATAATCCTCTATTATTTTCTGTGCTGCTAAATGTAATGATTCTGGGGCTGCTGCAGTGAGTTTGTCCTTGCTGGGGCATTTAATAGAGCTTTGCCCAGCTGTTTTCATGCATCCTGGGCATCGGACACCCAACATTTCCTTTGGGGCCACGCTGGGAGCCAGCCCTTGGGGTGAAGCCCTCCAAGAGTTGCCCTTTCAGCCCTCCGGCCAGGCCCCAGTAGCCCGGGAAAGGACCCGAAGCCAAACTGGCACTGGCAGGGTCTTGCCCCGTGCCTGGGCAGGAGGCAGGCGGGCAGGTTGTGGCTGCCGCGCATAATCCTCGCCCTGCGGCCCCGAAAGCAAATTCCCCAAGGTAATACCAAAGCTGTGCTCCCACGGGAGCTCCCACGAGCAGGAGAGGGGTGCAGAGAAGAGGTGTCGGGGGTTTGCTGGGTGGGCTTCAGGGAGCAGTGGGGGGAAGCAGGGTGGGCTTGGAGCCGGGGCTGGGCTCGGTCCTGAGCTGCTGCCGGGACTCCGAGGGGTCCGGAGCCCACCGGCACCCGTGGGACAAATGCGATCAAGGGCGGCGCAGGAGGAAAGGGCTGCTCCGTATTCCTGCTGAGACCAGCCGTCACAGGAGGACACTGCTTAATTAATGTGCTCAGAAAAAGGAGAACAAGCAGATGTTTTCATTCAGGCTCTTTTTAGCATAAAA
This sequence comes from Theristicus caerulescens, assembly GCA_020745775.1. NCBI lineage: Eukaryota > Metazoa > Chordata > Aves > Pelecaniformes > Threskiornithidae > Theristicus > Theristicus caerulescens. Next base: position 890,883 of record CM036571.1, read on the forward strand.
CAGCAGGGGAGGAGGACAAGAAAAGTCAATGAAATCTCCCCGCAGTTTAGTTTTCTGGTAGGAAACGGCTCAAACAGGAGCCCGAGGAGGCAAATTCGCAGCGTTCTTGGAAAAGCGGCGATGATGCAATCCATCACATCACGCCCTGGCCGCCGCGGGGGGGGTCACTGGGCCACACGGTGCTGTCCCCCCGCCTGTCCCCTGTCCTGGGAGCAGCACGTTGAGGGGACCAGACCCGATCTGATCCCCCGGGGTGCGCCCGGGCGGCGCGGTGGCAGCTGGGGTGTCGGGGACGCGTCACTCCGCGTCCTCTGCTTTTATAATAAAGTTAAGGCAGATAGCGCGGTTGTCGCTTGGGGGGGAAAGATGATTAACCACTATAATCCCAATTACAGCTTCTAATTGGGATTGATTTGTTGAGTTAATTAAGTGTGGAAATCTGTTGCCTCCCAGATTTCTTTTATGAACTTCTTGTTCCCAAGCCCAGTCTCTGCCTGGCCACATCTGGGCACAGCTGGAAGGGCAGAGGACTGGTCACTACTGTGTGACGATGTAGAGATTGCTGTGGCACTGCCGCCACCGGTGACAGCCAGCCAGGCTCCACACCAGCACCCAGTCGCTGCTCTTCCTTTGACCTAGACGGAGGGATGGCAAGACCTGGGGACAGGAACCAAGATGATTCAAACCTCAGTGCCAAACCTGAACAGGCCTTTGCAGAGGGACAGAAATGGTGCAAGAGCCTGGGGACAGCGGTGGCTGGGGAACGTCTTCATTGCAGCTGCATTGGAACCGGTGCCCCGAGGGGCCGGTGAGGAGGGCGTTGCAGAGTCCAGAGGAGGCCACAGGAACGGTCAGAGGGCTGGAACCCCTCTGCTGTGAGGGCAGGCTGAGAGGGCTGGGGGTGCTCAGCCTGGAGAAGAGAAGGCTCTGGGCAGACCTTACTGCAGCCTTCCAGTACTGAAAGGGGGCTGATAAGAAAGATGGGGACAGACTTTTTCATAGGGCCCATAGCGACAGGACAAGCGGTAATGGTTTTATACTAAAAGAGGGGAGATTTGGGCTAGATAGAAGGAAGAAATTTGTGATGCCGAGGGTGGTGAGACACTGGCCCAGGTTGCCCAGAGAGGCTGTAGATGCCCCATCCCTGGCAACATTCAGGGTCAGGTTGGACGGGGCTCTGAGCAACCTGACCTGGTTGGAGATGTCCCTGCTCGCTGCAGGGGGCTGGACTGGGTGGCCTCGAAAGGTCCCTCCCAACCCAAACCCTTCTGTGACTCCGTGATTCACACCCGCGCAGCGCTGCGCGGCCAGGCTCGCCTCGCTCCCCCGAGGCACGAGCGCGGATCGTGCCCCTGCTCCCACCGCAGCGAGACAGCTGGCAGAGCTGCTGCCGCTTCCTATTATTTTTCTCAGCGCTCTCCTGAAAATTAATTAATTCAATTAATTGAATAAATAAACAATCCTCCACGCTCGACGGCGCCGAGCCAGCTGTGCATCGTGTCAAGCTGCAAGAACATCACCCGTTCCCAGGCTGACTGACTAAGGAGCGAGGGGTCCAGGTCTCAGTGACATGAAATTGGGGTAATTTGGGAAGGAATTGGGGCTGGCGAGTGAGGGGTTGCAATGCACCGTTCAGCAAAAAGTTAAGCCCCTGAAACGGCTGCATTTCCATGCAGGTTGCAAAGTCTTTCCTTATTTCTTAGAGGTGCTGCCAGATGCTTTGAATCCTTAGATGAAAGGAACTAAATTAGGGCAGGTCATTGTTTCCTGTTTTCTGGCTTGTATTTATAGAAAAGCTGATATGTCTGGTAGCTTGCTCTAAAACTAAAAGCAATTCTCTGTCCTGTTTCCATCTGGTCTTTACTGGGAGCTGGATTCCAGAGGGTGAGAGGCGGTGGGAGAGAGGGCGAGGAGAGGGGCTGCACACCCCGCCAGCCTCTTTCCTCCCGGCTCTCCGAAGCCAGCAGCCAGGCGTTGGGAACAGCCGCGTTATTCACCTCTTTTTGCCCTCCCGAGGCCCTTTGCAGGCAGCAGTGGCACCTGCACCCGGGGCTCCTGGCTGGGGGTCCGGCCCCGCAGAGGCACCGAACCCCCCACGCACTCCCCCCTCTCCCCGGCCCCCCAGCCTTTAATTTTCCCCCCTTTCCAGATGCCGAGGGCCGGCTCCTGGCTCGGCTCCCCCGCGGCCTGGGCTGGGACACATCCCGGCCCCCACCGTGGGTGCTGCCCGGAGAAGCTGCATCCTCAGCAGTTTTGTTCTGCTGTGTGGATGGGGCATTGGTATTTCTCTGCCTGCCTGGGGAATAATATTGGATGGGCCCTATCTGTCCAGAGAAAATATCGATCGAGGGTTTTAATGGCTTTCCACTAACGAGCCACAATGAGTGTCACTGGGCATCACTGCTGGAGCTGATAAGAAAGGGAGCACTTAGCCCCACAGCTTCAAAAGGGGTTTTCACCCCCCCATCCAAGTCCTTTCTACTGGAAAAAAGAAAAGAAAAAGAAAGGGAAAAAAAAGGCAAAAGATTTCCCTGCTCTTTTCACTCAATAAGGCTGAGGACAGATTTGCAATTTGTTAACTTTCTTTATGGCTCTGACTTTGCCAAAAGGAGGGAGAGATGAGGGAAGGGGACAGGAGATTAAATGCATTGGTTTATTCTGGGAAGCCTTTCTAAAGGGGGGAAAAATAATAATAAAAAACATTTTAAAAAGCATGACACCGGGGAGACAGGACTCAATTAAAGCAAGACCTTGAAATACATGAGGCAGTAGTGCCGACCGCGGGGCCATTAGACAGCGCTGTCAGGCGGCGTGCTCTGCTTACCGGAGACTGCGTGGCAGCTAGATCCATCACCTGGGGAAATAACCACCGGTGCTTACATCTTCAGCAGCTCCTTGATCTAGCGATAAACCTGTTAGGGGAAATAAATGGGTTTCTCTTGCCTGGACTGTCCACATCATGGATGCAATTTGCCATTTTACCCAGCTGCTGATAAGCAGGGGATCGGGAGGGAAAAGCCGCTTAACGATTTCCTAATAAAGCCCCAGATAAGAGCGGAGCAGCGCTATTACCTCCCTCCGGTTGTGATTTACAGCCCAGATTGCCGCTCCGGGAGCCAGCGGCGACCGAGCCCCCGCGGGGACGGTGCTGGCGTGGGGTGCTGCGGGGGGACACCGGGGCAGGGACCACCCGCCCTCCCGCCAGGCCCCCACCGCCCCTGCGCTGGCAAGGGAAGGTTTTGATGCCATCAACATTAAAACCAGAGGAAAAAAAAACTTTAGAAAGAAAGTTCTGAGTGGAATTCCTAAGGAGAGCAAGGCTCAGGAACAAAAATCACCCCTGGCTCCATTTCTAGGTACAGAAAATGGATTTCCAGAACAATATCAGTCTTTCGACACGCCTGTCCTGGTTTCACAGCTGCCAGCAGAAGAAAACAGGTTAAAAAAAAAGAAAACCTTCCAGGAGCCTCTGCCTGCTGCGGTGCCACCAGAGATGCCATCAGAAGGGCCACGCTCCCCGAGCAGACCCCAGGGGCTCCCCGCGCACGGGCTCTGGCTGTTAAACAAACTGGCCTGTCCATGGAGCGACAGCTCCTCATGTGATTTTTAATTGTCTGATTTTATTTGTAGTTTTGACACTGTTTCCCCTTCTCTACCCCCTCACAACTGGGGATTTATTCTTGGTAGTTAGCTGCAGTAATTAGAATCTCTTTCATATGGCAGGGCTTCGGCTTCCCTTTAAATCTCCTCCATGCTTCTACTTAATAAAATGGGAACTTAATGTCCGTATCATCCTCATCTCTCCCTTCCAGATGGAAACGTGTCCTGACCGAGGAGACCGGGGCAAGCACTGCAGACGTGCTCAGGCAAGAGCTGGGGAAGGCAGCGGGATGCTCCCGTGGCTGCTCCGGCCCAGCTGGGGCCAGAAACAGGCAGAGAAAAAGCATTTCCAGGTGACAAAGTCCCTTCTCTTTCACGCCAGCTCCTCTGGGAGCTGCTGCTGACCCCGTCCCTTGACGTCCCTGTCGGGGTGCCCGGGACCAGCAGCGCTGCAGGAGTCAACGTGCCCCGCAGCCCTGGCACACGCACCCCCCCCGTAACAAACAATTCGGTGCCAATTCTGCACCCGAAGCTGCCGCTAATGCCCAGCACCGGTGTCACCGAACCAGCCGAGCCCCCACCTCGCCCCTGCGTGGGATTTTACAGCCCGAGGCACCCCCCTGCTCCCAGGAGCTGGGGCTCCACGCGGGACAAGGCAGGAGGGGCTGCCCCGAGCACCCGCGCTCCGGCCCCCGTCACGTCCAGCGTCTGCCAGCGATGAGCAGAGGGGTTGCCAACAAAAGAGGCTTTTCCCCAGGCAGCGCTGAGAGCAGGACTTGGTGCCAGCTGATGGGGCAGAGACATGACAGGTAATACCAGAGCATTACTCAGCCCCATCACCCAAATTTACAGGCTGGCTCGAGATCCAACAAGGTTCCAGACAGATCATTATTTCCCATGACAGCGGCGAAGGTGAGCCAGCTGCCTTTTATTTCAGCTTGGAGAAAAATGCTCCTGCCAGGGGATAATTGGGACGCTCTGCAGCGGGACGCAGGTGCTGGGCTGCTGAAAGGTGAAGGCTATTTTAAAAGCAGCTGAGCAGAACCAGTGGAGAAAGCTGCCCAGGATGCTGATGTGCCACGAGCGCTGCCTCGAGAGGCATCCCCAGCCTCTTGGTCTTTAAAGCTCGCTTAGATCCCCTATAAAACCAGGTTTTATTTGGTCCTTACAACCCTGGGAAGTGAATCGCTGGTGGTTCCCGCTTGCAAATCCCCCGTGCCTCTCCTGGGCCGGCTCCTGCCCACCCAGCGCTCGCAGCAGCCGGGGCGAGCGGCACAGGAGCCTTTGCCAGGTAATGCTTTGAGACTGAGATGAAAGGTGCTGTAGAAAGGCACGAGGTATTATTGTTCAGCTCTGCAAAGAGAGGTTTGCGCTGCTTTTATTTATACACATGCTGGCTGCAAGACACAAAAATTACTTAATCAATCCTTCCCCTTGCCTGGCGTCACAGGCGGGATGGAGGCTGCCTATGCAATTTTGCACTGAAGATGACAAATTGCTCCAGGATAATGGCAGCGTCTCCAGCTCCCACCTCATCCAGCACAGGGCGCGGCCGATCTCGCCGCGGTGGACTCGGCCGAAGGGATGCCCGGAGGACACGAGCACCGTGCAGTGTCCCTCTTCCCAGGGCCAGAGCGGGGAGATGGCGAGGGGAGCTGGGGTCTGCCCGGTGCTCTCGCACAGCTGAAGGAATGGGATTTTCTCCCAAAACCTGGCTGCAAGCCACCAAGCCGCCGGGAGGATGGGCTGGAGGTGCCAGGGCTGCGTGGCACAGCTCCAGCGAGCGGCTCAGTCGTGGGGGAGGCCTCATGCACTCATCCTGCCATGCCACTGCTCTCCATCAGTCACCTCGAGCCTGCCAGGGCCCGGGACCCTGCGGTGACTGCCAGGACAGGCTGCCACCCCAGCCCCCCTCACCGGCCGGGCCAGGGGCTCTTCCATGCAGTTTCCAGCCCGTAACTTGCCAGCCACATGTTTTATGGGATGCAGGAGTCTCACCACTGAGCACTCTGAGCAACGGGAGGGCTGAGCACCAACCCCACAGCAACACACCCACAGCCTTGCTCCAGCGAGCAACCCTACAGAAACAAAGCAGGCCACCCCAGCCAGCACTAACCCAGCAAGGGGCCGTGCCGGGAGGGGAAATACGGGCAGCAGTGAAAACTCCCCTAAAGTGAGATGAATGGCACGAAGAAAAGTTAAAGTGAAGACAGCACATGGAAGATGGTTGCTGGGAGCTCACCTCCTCCCGTGGCTGCGACATCTGGGGCACGCAGAGACACGACGTTGCTTTTGCAGCTGCTGAGTTGCCCCCTCTCCCCTGGCCTCCGTCTGTGCCCGCCGGCACCTCCTCTGGGCTGCTGCAGCACGTCCTCCTGCTGTGCATTCGGACCCCGCGCAGCCCCCGTGCCCCCTCCGCCGATGCGTCGGTCCCTGGGGGGACGTACAGCTCCGTGCATGGCCCAGCGGGGCGCAGAGCAGCCCGGGGGCTGGGGGACTCGCTTCGGGCACCTCCGCCCTGCCGGCAGCACTGCCCCGGGGACCAGCACCCTTCCCGGGAGCCCTCCCCGGCCCCATCCTGCCCCTCACTGCCCAGGGACAGCCTGGGGACCCGTCCAGCCCCCACCAGCCCTTCCTGGGGGCAGCGTGGGCGCAGACCCCGCTGTGTCCATCCAACCCAGCTGCTCTCCTTGGGCTTTGTCCTCCCCCAGCTCCGCAGCCAAGGCAGCCCCCTGCGCCCCCCCCAGCTCTGCCCAATAACTCCCACAGAAGCGCTGGGTGTTGCTTCCCCTTTAATTTACCACTTGTCAGGGGGAAGGGTTAAAAAAAAAAAAAATCAATAAATAAAACAACCTAGGATGCTTGAAGAGGATGAAACCCCTGAAACTGCAGTCTGCTGGTGGCTCGTCCCATTGCCAGAGGAGGGAAGGGTGTCCCCGGCCCCCCTCTGCCCACCACCCCGTCCCAGCGCCACCAGGTCCAGGTGGGTTCGGATGCGGTCGGACAATGCTCCTCGAGAAGAAATGAAACCAAAGGTCAGGACATGGTCATTCACAGTTGACTGGCGGACGAAACAACCCCCAGAGTCTGACACCCCCGGCTCACCCGCCGGGAGGGACCTGTCCCACCTCCCTCGGCTATTGCAGAAGCTTTGAGAAAAAGCCACTCGTTGCACGTTGCGTGTCGCAAACACGGGGAGGGGACACATCAAGTCACAAGCAGTCCCTGCACAGAGCCACTTGTCCTTTGCGGTAGTCGCGGCAGGGGCAGAGGCGCCGGTACTTGGTGTTGTAGCCCGCGCAGCTGAAGAGCAGCGGCTCCTTCTGGAGGTAGCACTCGTGGACGTTCTCGGCCACCGCCGGGTAGAGATGGTTCATCTCGTACTCAGTGCTGTCGCAGGTGATGCTGAGCCTGGGAACAAAGACAAAGGGGAGTCAGTTCAGGTGGGGAGGCTGCCTGGGGTTTCACTGAAGGGTTTTTAGTGCTGTTCGGTCCTTCTCGGGGAGGAACCTTCACCAAGTGTTGAGCCAGACCTTTGCTGGTCGCACCAGCTATGTTTGGCACCCTTTGGCTAGTCGTGAACGCTTGTCACCAGCCCAACACACCGTGCAGGAAGGGGTGACCCTTGCAACTCAACCCTGCAGCCCAGAGACCACCCCAACCCTCGCGTGGGCCACGGATGGCTCAGGAAATCACGCACAAAAATCCACCCAAACCTTTTATATCCCCCCACTGACCAAGAGGTCTGTCCCCTCTCCATGGGCACTTCCCACAGCAGTTAATGGCCCCCAGGAGGGCACAGGAGTTCAACGGATGCCCACGTGTCCCCTGCTAGCCGGGATTAGCCAGCAAAACCAGGGTGGGCATCAGCGAACGCCTCAAGGAGCAACAGAAATGCCCAGGGCAGATCTCAGCACCCCTCTCCTCCCGCCTGTGCCTGCGTCTGCAGACGGAGAGGCATCACCCTCCCACCAACCCCTCTCAACCGGTGAGTCCCTGAGCCAGCTCGTTTTAAGGACTGGAGGGGGGCATGGAGGGGACAGAGTGAAATCCAAGCCTCAGCTCTAATTTATCATATAAATATGTCAGCGGGACTCACAGCGCCTGCCCGATCAGCGTGACAGCAATGGTAACGCTTGCATTTTAATTGCCCACAGAGCAACACGGAGCCTGGTGGCAGATTTATACTCTATTAAAACTTCACTGCTGTGTGTTCGAAATGCAGTTTTATAGAGAAAGACATTTAAAAAGAGAGAAAGGGAGAGAGCATGGAGGAGGTGGAGAGGAACGGGATGGCAGAGAGGCAGGAACAGGGTGGTAGAGAGACGGAAACGTGCCTGGAAAGGCTATCGTTGCCGGCTGAAGCGTGAAGCTGGTCAAGGCCGACACGTGCAAGCAACGGGCTGCTTTGCAGGCAGCACCCTGCCTGCATCCCCTTGGGCATGAAGGTACCTCGATGGGATTTTGGGAGGGAGGGCAGGAGGAAAATGGGTGCTGGGGATGCGGGGAGCAGGCAGAGCATCGCCTGGCTGACGGCCCCCCCCACTGCCTTGCCGAGAAGAGCACAACTCACTGGAGAAACACCTCCTTCTTGTTGAGGAACCTGAAGAAGGTGGGCTCACAGACCAGCCCGCGCCGCCGGCACGTCTCGGTGCAGGCGTGCCGGGTCTCCGACACCCACACCTGCAGCGAGTCCACCGGTGGCCAGGCGTGGGGGTCCCGGCTGGCGCTGGGTGACCACACCAGGTGAGTGGCGTTGGGGGACAGGGCCAGAGGGCTCGGAGGGCTTTGCATAGCAGGACTCTTGGCCTTGGGAGGCAGAGGAGGAGACGACGTGGTGCAGAAATCCTAGTGGGAGCGAGACAACAGGTCAGTGCCCGGAGGGACAGGGCGAGACGTTGGGGATGGGGAAGGGAGGCTGCTGGTGGGACAGGAGGACACTTGGGCTGCTGAGTTTGCTCCTCAGGTTGAGGTCACCTGCACACAGGGCTGCATCTCCTGCCGTGGGAGATGAAGGCACCAGCCACCTCTTCTTCTCCCAGTGCTGCCTTATTTTCTGCAGCACAAAGGCCTTGACCCAGCCCCCCAGCATCTTTGGTTCATGACAAATCGCCCCCAGCCCCCATCTCCCAGTGCTCTCTGCGATTAGGCCACCGGCTGCACAGGGCTGGGACCTGGGGGCCCTCGCTGGGGAGCTGCAATGGGTCAACGGTTTCTCTTGCCCAGGGAAACAGGGACCGACCCATGGGAGAACAGGGATGGTTCCCAGGGACAGTTCCCAGGGACAATAGGGATGGCTCCCCCAGGAGGACAGGGATGGTCCCCCAGGAGGACAGGGATGGCTCCCCCAGGAGGACAGGGATGGCTCCCCCAGGAAGGACAGGGATGGCTCCCCCAGGAGGATAGGGATGGCTCCCCCAGGACAGGGATGCTCCCCCAGGAAGGACAGGGATGGCTCCCCCAGGAGGACAGGGATGGTTCCCCAGGGAGGACAGGGATGGTTCCCCAGGGAGGACAGGGATGGCTCCCCCAGGACAGGGATGGCTCCCCCAGGAGGACAGGGATGGTTCCCCAGGGAGGACAGGGATGGCTCCCCAGGAGGACAGGGATGGTTCCCCAGGGAGGACAGGGATGGTCCCCCAGGAAGGACAGGGATGGTCCCCCAGGAAGGACAGGGATGGCTCCCCCAGGAGGACAGGGATGGCTCCCCCAGGACAGGGATGGCTCCCCCAGGAGGACAGGGATGCTCCCCCAGGAGGACAGGGATGGCTCCCCCAAGAAGGACAGGGATGGCTCCCCCAGGAGGACAGGGATGGTTCCCCAGGAGGACAGGGATGGTTCCCCAGGGAGGACAGGGATGGCTCCCCCAGGGAGGACAGGGATGGCTCCCCCAGGACAGGGATGGTTCCCCAGGAGGACAGGGATGGTTCCCCAGGGAGGACAGGGATGGCTCCCCCAGGGAGGACAGGGATGGTCCCCCAGGAGGACAGGGATGGCTCCCCCAGGAGGACAGGGATGCTCCCCCAGGAGGACAGGGATGCTCCCCCAGGAAGGACAGGGATGGTTCCCCAGGAAGGACAGGGATGGCTCCCCCAAGAAGGACAGGGATGGCTCCCCCAGGAGGACAGGGATGGTTCCCCAGGAGGACAGGGATGGCTCCCCCAGGAGGACAGGGATGGTTCCCCAGGAGGACAGGGATGGTCCCCCAGGAGGACAGGGATGGCTCCCCCAAGAAGGACAGGGATGGCTCCCCCAGGAGGACAGGGATGGTTCCCCAGGAGGACAGGGATGCTCCCCCAGGAAGGACAGGGATGGCTCCCCCAGGACAGGGATGGCTCCCCCAGGACAGGGATGGTTCCCCAGGAGGACAGGGATGGTTCCCCAGGGAGGACAGGGATGGTTCCCCAGGGAGGACAGGGATGGCTCCCCCAGGAGGACAGGGATGCTCCCCAACCTGGTGCTGAATGTAGGCGTGGATCCGCTCCAGCATCCCCTCGCAGGTGTACTCATAAGGCAGGTAAGGGTCCACCTGTGAAGGGGGAAGAGCAGAGCACAGGCAGCAAGCGGGGACAGGGGACAGCCTTGCCCTCCCCGTGGTCCCAGTGGCCCAGGACAGCAGTGCCCTGGGCAATGGCTCTCCCCGCCCGCTGAAGCCCACGGCTCATGTCTGTCCACCAAAGCAAGCAGGGCAGAATGCTAGGACTGGAAAAACTTCACAAGCCATAAAGCACTTGAGAGAAAGAGGATGATGCATTAATTTGGGTTCAACCCACGTATTGGTGACAATGAAGTCACCCTTTTCCATTTTAGTCTCACTTTTCTTCATTTTTGGTTAGTTATCAAATCAAATCAAATCAGTTTTCATGCAATAGGTCACTTCCAACTAAAGTATGAACTGTTTCAGCCCAAGAAACACTCCACAGCAGCGGGCAAGGGGTGGGCGTAATTTTAAAATACAGAGGAGGAGTTAGGACTGGTAAAGATGCCAAGCTAATCCAGAGCAAGAGCACCCCGGCGGTGCATCCCTGGGTCTGGTCTGGCATCTCGTTCCTCTGCTCCCGTGTGCTCCGACCTGGGCACGGCTCTGCCTGCTCAGAGGGGAAGGTCCGGGCTTCGCCGCCCCAGCACTACAACCCACCAAACCCCCAGGGCTGGGACCGGCTGTGCACAATACAGGAAAAAAAAAATCTCTCTTTTCCCACTGCCACTTCCCTGAGGGTTTGCTGCCCGGCACGGACGGCTGTGCTGGGCTGGAAGCCGGGGTTTCTCCCAGCCTCTGGGGCTCCGTGCCCACCACTGACACCGGCACAGGCTGGGACAGGGCAGGGAGGCAACAGTCAGCTGCACACCGGGATGGAGCAAACGTTGATGCAAATGTTCACTGCACCCCCACGTTGATACCTGCTATTTATACAGAGCCAGCAGCGCTTAAAGCACGGGTGTATTTTTAGCGTGGGTTATGAAACACTGCCGGTCTTCGGGAGGCTTCTGCCTGTGCTCGCATCCTGACATTGCATCTCCCTGTCCCGAGTCATGTTTGGGTCCTGGGCTGGGAAACCCCCTCCTCTGCACAGCAGCATCCCCCAAACGAGCATGTCCCCTGCACGGCGGCAGCCCAGGGTCCAGGGCGAGCAGGCAGGAGCAGGCAGGAGCAGGCAGGAGCAGGCAGCCAGGCTCGCTGCCCCAGTGCATGGCCATTGCCCCGAGGTCAGCGGTGATTTTCCCCATGGGAAGAGCGTTGCCTTGAGGGCTGCGTCACTGATGCACCCTTTCCCTCCAGAACAAATTATTTTTTAAGGAACTCTCTGCCCTCGGAAGAGATTTTTCCACACTCCCTTATTTTTCCAGAGCGATGTTACCTGACCCACAGGACATCGGGGCGTGGAAGGGGCTGCTCCTGGGACCCCCCTTTCCCCCATGCATCTCTGCAGAGCTTCAGGCAAAAGAAGGATTATAAGCAAAAACACCCCAAAGATAATTCATCTGGAAAACAGTTTCTTCTATTTTCTGAGCTCTGCACCTCCAAAATAGCTATCTCCTTTGAAGTACCTGTCAAACCCAAGCTCAAAGGCTCAGTCTGCTGAGAAGATCCCTCTAAGCATCTCCCTGCCATAAATATCCCACCTGAGATCTCAGCAGGGCTGGAAATCACAGCTGCTCCGTCTAATTACAGATGTGCACGCTAATCAGGGCTGACACGATGACAGGCACTGATCCTGCCTCCGAATCGCTGACGGGCGCTCAGTTAACCGGGGCAGAGTCCTCCACAAAGCAAAGCTGCCCGTCTCGGTCGCACAAAGCCTGCGCCAGGATGGGTGCTGGGCGCTGCCTGGCACCCGTTCGGGGGAGACAAACCTCCCCTTGCTCAGCATCACCAAAGCTCCGTCTCATCTTACCACTGCCTTCATGGCCGCGATGCTGGGGGCTTTTCCCAGGACCCCGTTACACCAGGCACGGTGCAGACGTAATTCTGTAGAACAGCCTCTTTCCCCCAGACCGCCGCCGTGGTACCCGGTGGGATGCGGCACGTCCGCAGCAGGCTCCCAGGTCGGGCCCAAGGGCACCAGGAGGCTGCGGCCAGAGCCTGCGGCAGCCCCGCTCCCCCAGCCCCGATACCCCCTGTGCCCCTCTCCCCCGGGGGCTCCCCCAAAGGCTCTTGTGCCCCCCCGCTCCCTTCTCCCGGTCTCGTTAGGATTCAGCTTGTGCACCCGGGACTGATAGAAAATGCCAATTTCAGGAAGATAATTGTTTAATTAAAATCTGACAGCCACATCGCTAACCGCACCGGGAGCTCCGGCTCTCCCCAGAGCCCGGGGAGGGAGCGGGGGGGCTCCGAGGTGGGGATCGCTGCATCCCCGACCCAGCCGAGCGATGCGTGGGGTGCCACGGGACAGGGGGGATGTCAGTGAAGATGGATTTTGCCATCCTTTCCCCCAGGCATCGGTGGGGAACACGGGGCCAGAGCAAAGGCACCGCACAGCGCTGCAAACCAGTACGTGATCAGCCAGCCCCAGTGCTCTCCATCAGCCAAACGGGGAGTTACTGGTGCCCCATGGGGATACCGCCACGAGAGCCCAGGTTTTCCAGTCTTCAGCAGGAATGCCAGAGCTGAAGAGAGCAATAAGTCTCCCTCGCTCAAAAGGAAAAGAAAGAAAAAAAAAGCCAAACATCATCAGACAAATAAGTAGAAAAATAATGCAATTCTCTGCTGGCACGTAACAGCAGGCTGGGAACACTTTAACCAGCTATTTTCGCTGTGATGTTTAATACGCCACTCTTTCAAGCATAGTCTGAAATGTATAATTTTCCATTATATTCCTGTGTGTTTGACTTTAATATAATGAAGCCTTCTCCCTTCACTACACCAGAATATTGGGTCTATTAAATTGCTTGTGCGAGGACTATTTTTGACAATGGAAAAAGCTGAAGGCCAAGAAAATGGTGGCGCCTGCAAACCCCTCTCCTTCTCCAGCCTCTAACCCCTGCTAATGGCTGTAATCCATCACCGGGACAAACCTCCCAGCATCACCTTTCCCGGGGGACGCAATTTGTCTCTTGGCCCCGTGCGACCGTGCCGTGGGATTTGATCTCTGGGGTAGAGGGGTTTGGTGCTTCCATGATTTCAGTTTTCCTTATGAATAGGTCAGGGATGCGAACCATCAGGGAAACCCAAAGCTGCTCCGAGGGGCGATGAAGAGCGGAGGCACAGCTTGCCAAAAGCCTTCCCCAGCAGTTGCAGGGCGACCTGGAGCGGCTGCCACCCCCGAGAGGACGAGGGAGGGGAGCACAAGGGCTTTTCTTGGGGAAAAAACCCATATTGCAAACCCAAGCCACGATTCAGATCTCTCTCCAGAAGGAAGAAGTTTCTTTCAAGCAAATCTAGGCTGGCGAAGGACGCCGGCTGCATCTCAACTCCTTTCTTTGCACAAATAGGGCAGCCAGCCCTGCCCGCAGACCCGGCCGGCTCCGAGCGCAGCGAAGGAGGCTCTGCCAGCCCGGCCGGAGCCGGGGCAGGGCTGTGGGTGCAAGGAGGGCACATCCCGCCCCGAGCTGCAGCTCTGGGCGCCTGCGCTATAAAGCGGGACAGCTGTACAGCCACGCCGGCAGCGACCTGGCCGCAGGGCCACGGGCAGGCCGGGGCAGCCGCGAAGCAACGCTGAAATATCGCTGAAGCATCAGCAAGTCCCCCAGAGCCACGATGCTCTAAAGCAGGATGAGCTTGTTTGTCAGCTTGACCGTACCAGAATCACTACCAGGTTCAGGAACCCAGCTCCCAAAGCCCTTGAGGGGTCCCAGCACCCTGGATCCCAGCGCCCGGCACGGCACGGCTGCCGCCGGGAAAAGCTGATGGCAGAGGCAGAGCAAAGACGACATCTCACAGCTTCCCGCAACATCCCATATCCCCAGAAATGTTTTACTGAGTTTTGCCTGGAAGATGCAAAACTAAAGCTGTGGGACAAGTGATTTCTCAGTCCTACAACAACAACAACAAAATCTGTTTCAGGTCAGTTTCGATTTCCAATGTTTCCCCCCATCAAGGAGGGGAAAAAGGCTGTGTTTCAAGTTCGGCAGTGTGTTTGGGCTGGTGAAGCAAAGGGAAATGCATCATTTGGGATAGGAGCCTTCCTTTCAATAAACTGGCAGGGTATTTGCAAACAAAGGCAAGCAGATGGGAAACAAAACCATATTATTGCATTCCAGCAATGTTGAAATGAAATGTTTTGGTTGAAAAAATAAATTCATGGGGGTTATTCTGAAACACAGACAAATTTGCCAGATATTCTGATAACAAAACACCCCATTTTCCTTTGGGGAAAAAAAGGAGTCAGTAAAATAGTTTCTCCGAGCTCCAGTACCTGGCTGGGAGCAGCAACCCTGAACCCTGCCACCGGCTTTCTGCCGCTCCTCAGGCTAACACCCTTGTTTTCAGTTCCCGCTGGAGCAAACAGCAGTTTAAAGACAAGATACCAAGGGATTCCTGAAGCCAAAGCCCATAATAAGGTTTTTAAACCTGTAAGGTATGTCAATTTTTAGGCTTAATTGCCTTGACGGCATCTCTAATAAGAAGAGATTTTTCTATTTAAAAGACAAAAAGTGAAAAAAAGGGGGGAAAAAAGCAGTTGCTGTAAGTTATTCACACTCACTCCCTGCTCTGCTTCGGGAGGATTTATACAGCATCTTTAAAAAACCCCCGAGAGGCAAGGTGTGGGATTAACCCCGCGCACTTCTTGGTGGGAAGGAATGACTTCTCGCCAGAGCGGCCGCACGTTTTCAACGCAAGCGGGACGCCCGCGCCTGGGTTTATTCATTTGAGGCAAATCCAGGCCTTCAGGCAGGCGAGGGCCATTTCAGCGGCTGGGATGCTTCGCGGGAGGGGACCTCGGCGTGGGCGTCCCTGGTCCCGCAGAGACGGGTGGCAGCTTTAGCTGCCCCGGGGTCCCACGGGAGACGGAGTTTATCCGACTACACGTGGAGCCACGCTGGGAGGGAAAACAGCGAGCAGCCGCGCCGGGGTGCCCGGCCGCGGCCGCCTGCCCGCCCAGGCAGCTGCCGACGCTGCCCGCACGCCGCGCCGGCGTTACGGACACCCTTCTTCCAGCTCGCCTTCCCCTGCCCTCCTCAGCTGTTTAGCAACCGAAGAAATGTTAATTAAGGGAGGGAGGCAGGACGTGTTGTGACGGCACCACAGCTGCATTCACATGAAGAGTGGAAGCGGAGATGGGAGCTCGTCGTTGGGCAGAAGAGGGATCGGCACGGCAGCGGCACGCTCCGGGTGAGCGCCCGGTGCCAGAGAGAGCGGGTCCCCACACCGGCCCCTCCGGCCCGGTGCCCATCACGCCACCAAATCCTCTCCTAAAATCCTTTCTTTCTTCTTCCTTTTTTTTTTTTTAACCAGAATTATCATCAAGCATCTAAATGACCTGGTGCGCACCCAGTCGACACTGCACTGCAACACAGCTGCTCGGGAGCCAGCGGAGCCCTTTCCCCTGCCCTTAATTCTCCAATCTTTTTTTAATTATTTCAATAGCATGGCAGCACCAGGCTTCACTATTTTCTTTCTCCTTTCTGGAAAAACTGAAAATTCCCTTCTCTCTCCTGAAACAGAGCCTGGCAGCTGCCGCCCGCCCGCCCACGGCACTGCCTTCGCTTTGGGGCCATCTCTCCAGCCCAGATGGTGGAGGGTCAAGCGCTGACAGCTGGCCCAGCAGCACAGCAGCAGGGATGTAATTATTTTTAATTTAATTTTAATCGAGATACCAGAAAGAATGTGCAAAACAACAACTGTTTTTGTAAGTCAGGTTTGTTCGGTCTTTGCAAACTCGTAGAGAAAATCAGCGCGAGGTGAAGAGCTGCGGCAATCACCCAGGATACGGTGCGAGACCCGGGCAGACGGCACGGCTACGTTAGCTGAATAAAGTGCCCAGACTGCCACAGACACCCACCTCTGCGGCCTCTGATGTGGGGAGAAGCAAAGATGACACCTCTCCGGCCAGCATCACCCCTGTCCCCCCCATAATCCCACCCGGCACCGTGAACCCTCGACCCCCGCAGCCCGACACAGAGCCCCGGTTTCACAGCACATCACAGTCCTCACGAGGGGACGGTTCATCCCGAGCGAAGCAAATTGCAAGCAAAACGGAGATCAGCACTTTTCTCCCCTCCAGGAAAATTGACTTTAATAATTTGGACAACTTGAAAGGCTCCTGCCACAGGGCAGGAGGTAAATATTCATGAGGGAGCATTTCCAGGGCAGGCGCAGCCGCAGCCGGAGCGCTGCCTTCCCTCTCTCCGTACTCCCCTTCAGCCCTCACAGAGGCAACTCCTGGGGCTGTTCCTATTGATTTGCTCAATCCAAATGATAACGAAGAACAGTGAAATGGGGGAACAGCGGCGCAGAGGTCGGCAGCTCTCAGGGCGCTTGCAGGGAGATGCTCCCTGGGTTTATCTTTGCTTCACACCAGGTCCCAGCACGGCTGCGCATCTCCAGCTACCTCAGCCTCCTCGTCCCAAACCTCATCTCCCTTATCTCAGCTTTCCCTTGCTCCGGCTCTGCCCGGAGGATTCCCAGGGGATCCCTCAAAGGCACGGCGCTGCCCTGGGGAAACACCTACCATGCTCAGTACCAAAGCAAGATGAGGGCACGAGTCCCCCTGAAGCTGCAGTTGAGCAGGATTTCTGCTCTGCACGTGCAAATAATTTCCAAGGGGAAGCAAGGAAGGAAAAGCAATTAACACTCGAAAGGGAGAGCCAGGCACCAGCAACCGCTGCTGCTACCTGTCCCTGCAAACCCAGCAGCGGGGAGATCGCCCAGCCGCCTCCTCCGAGCCGTACCTGGGTCCTCATGATGGTTTTGATAGCAGCTTCAAACTCCTCGGAGTTATTGTAGTCAACAGTCCACACATGCGGCTTCCCAATGAAGTCTTCGGCATATGGGTGCTGGGAGGACACCTAAAACACAGCAGCGTGAGCTGGTTTTTGCAGTCCCTGCCAGAACGGCCGCTGTCTACCGCCCGCAGCCGCGACAGCAGAGAGGAGCAGCAGGCTCAGGCACAGGCACGCTGGGTTTTAAACCACTGCACATAGAGATGTGCTGGAAAAAGGTTTCCTCTGAACCCAGCTGTCCCCCAACATCTGGCTGATGCTCTAAAATTCCCACTGGGTTGGGATGCCCCATTCCCATCAACACCGAAATCGCCTCCACAGCCCTGAATAGCTCCATCTCCATAACACAGGTAAAACCTTGACTTGAGCCATTTGTGGGTCTGGAGTGGCAAAAATAGACCAAAGCAGCAAAGCTCTGGGAAGGCACCGTGCCTCTAGGGTTTGCCAGCTCCAGAAACAAGGCAGAGAGAAAATCCATCACCACCAAAGACTGGGGAAGTCTGGCACTGGGAGAAAGCAGCGCTGGAAGCTGCACTGCTCCGATGCCACAGGCAGCCCCGTGCACCGGTACCCTGCAGCCACCTGCCTCTCACCGGGCAGTTTTGGGGGATATACCTCTTCTGTTTCAGCCCCTGAGCTGCCTTTTCAGCCCCACGTTGCTGCAAGGCAGCCAGAGCCCCCAATCTCCTCTCGGGAAGGGAAGAGAGGATGCTGAGCAGAGGAGGTGTTTCGGGGGCACCGCGAAGTGTTGCAGAGGCGCCTGAAAACCTGCCAGCTGGGGGAGGCGAGCAGTGCATGCTCTGTGTTTTATTCTCCAGCTTGCTGTCCTTTCTCATTTTTTGCTGACAGATTGGTCACCTCCTTCCCCTCCGGTGTATAAATACCCCGGAGCATTTCACAGCCCTCGCCCCCGGCGCCGGGCTGAAGCACAACCGCAGCACCCACCCAGGATGGGTGCTAACACCGGCAGTTAATTAGGGCGGTGCGTGGGACAGATACAGGGGTGCAGGACAGCCCTACCCCCAAATGACGGGTGCCGCTGAGCCAGGCTGCGGCAGGGCTGAGCCACACAGCCCCCAACAAAGCCCTTCTCGGCAGAGGGAGCGTTGCACTGCATTATCCACTTTATTAATAATAAAAGAGGCAATTTTCTCAACCCTTTAACTTTTAAAGAGTTCCTGCTTCACTTAGATTGAATTCCCAGCGACAGGCAAGTCCTGGGAGGGATTTCGTACCCCTGCAATACTGTGGAGGTCCCAGCGTCTCCCTGGGTGTACGAAAGGATGAACAGGGGAGCACCAGCCCCGCTTTGGGAGCAGGGTACGGGGTGCGTGGGTCTGCGCTGATGAGGAAGGAGCTGGGGTCTGTGGTCTGCAGAAGTCTCCTGCACCACCTTCTCCTTTGCAACCCCGAACCCACGGCAGGGCCCCTCGCATCCAAGCGCTCCGGACGGAGACGGTGTGAGGATGGCAGAGGGGACCCCATCTGCAGGCATCCGCACTTCTACGTTTGGAGGAAATCTCGCCAAAAAAAGAATATCTCAGTTTAGCAGCTGCTCTCCCCCGGGCCGGCCCGCACCCCGGTGCAAAGGGGGTGGCTCCACCCAGCCCGTCGCTCGCCTCCTGCCACACTCGCCTCTCTCGACGTCGGCTTCCCGCGGAAGAACTCGTGGTTGAGGGAGCTGTGCGGGGGGTCGAACCGCGCCTGCAGGAAAACGCAGCCGTTGGCGATCGCCTCCAGCGGGGCAGGACCCTCGTAGGGGAACCCAAAGCCAATGAAGAGCTGCAAGGGAGCAAAACCGTGTGCTGGTGAGGGAACACAGACAAGCCCATGGGAAATTCTCCCAAATAACCCACCAGCATCCCCCTCTGCTGCTCTGGTCCCGCACACCAAGCCTCTAAAGGCAGCTCCATAGCTCCCCATAGCTTAAATGTGCTAAAACCTCCCCCCTGCTCCACGGCTCACAGCCCACTTGTGCAAAGCAATGGGGTGTTCAGGAGCTGCAGTTTCCCCTGTGGTGGCTACAATCATCATATCGGTCCTGTATGGAGAAATACAGGTTTGCCACAGCCATTCAGCATTTCCCCCAGACCCTGAAGGCGGCTGGGATGTGCCTGCACCCCACACACTTGCTCCGAGAATCCCGTTTATGTTTATCACAGCCATGGGGAGAAAAAAAACCCACCCCATTTAGCAATAAATGAATTAATCAGCAAACTTTGTGCTCCGTCTGCAGACAGTCTGCAAGGAGAAACTCATCAGACACATCTTGATTTGAAATGATGTGCTCTGCTCGGCTCCCGGCTAATTAGCCCTGCTGATAGCGCCTGCAAGCCTGGGAGGAGCGCAGATAACGGCCTCTCACCCCACCCCCTCCTTTAATTAGGTTTTATTTCTCAAGGCAACTGAGCCCTGGCTGCCGGCTGGTTAACGGGGGACGGTGAGCGCGGTCCCGGGGACGCCTCGGATGGCTCTCGCCCACCTTCGCCTTCCTCAGCAGCTGCTGAAACTCGTGCTGCGGCAGCAGCCCGTGGTTCTTCACGAACGCCGGGACCTCGGGCGGCCGCTGCGTCTCGTAATAAACCGTGCCGTGGATCTCCATGTACTTGTTGAGGATGGCCAGGAACTTCTCCTTGCCCTGGGCAGGAAGGCAGAGGTGTGAACCGCACCAGAAGATGGGGCTGACCCCCCTCCCGTTATAGGGGGAGATTTAACTCTCAACCGCTGTCCCGGAGCATCTGCAGTGCTTCAGCCCAACCCACGGCACTGCAAAACCCTCCTGCGCCCCTCTGCATCCCTTGGACACGCGTCCTGGACCGCCCCAGGCTGCAAGGTCCGGCACCCAGAACAGCGGCACCTCGAGCCCCCACCTTCCCTGCCACCTCCGCGGGCAGCTTCCACTCTGGAGCCGCTGAATTGAAGGTTTCAGGGATTCAGGGGGAAGGTTGCAAAGACCAGAGCTTGCTAATGGCCTCTTATTCCACGTAACAAGTCCCCAGGATTTTCTCACTCAGGTTTAATCCTGTTTTACTACCTGGAAAAATCAAGGACGTCATCAGTTTTCTTCTTCTGGAGGCTTTCCTCCCTTTGCTCTCTCCAAAGCAGCCTTCCATTTTAACAATTTCTCTATTGCAGAGTTTTTTGGTCAGAAAAACCACAGAGGGACCATCCTTTGGATGCTGTATTTTCAGCTTGTTCCGGTGTTGCAATAGGCCCCGAAAGAGCAGAGACCAGGAGGGAATAAGGAGGTATAAATGGGGAATTGGAGAAAACTCTGTACGCCTCCGTAAAGCCTCTCTGAACACGGTATTTCCGCCCTCAGCCACGTAGCCCTGGACTTCTCTAAGGCTAAAAACAAGTGCTTTTGGTGGGATGAGGCTGCAGGGTGAAATCCTGGCCACGGTACCACTAACTCCCAAATCAGCACCGTTTTGATATCAATTCCCTAAGGCAAAGGGCTTGGGGAGATGGAAGTGAAACGCAGCTCATCGCCCCTGGGTAGCGCCGGGCATTACCAGGCATCATCGAGGGGGTCCGATCCCCAAAGCCCCCTGCACGGTGCGAGACCCCCTCCACCGCTCCATCCCGGCGCCATGAGCCGCTCCGACCCCTGGCAGCTGGGCAGCAGCCGGATGAAAGCGGCCTTTCCCAGCTTATTAGAACTCTGGCTCCTGGTGCGAGCCAGAGGCGAGAAGTTCAGAGGGGTAGGAAATGAGAAATAATGGGAAGGTAGGTTTAATGAAATGTTTCTAAATGTCAAAAAGATCCTGCTCTGGAGACGGTGCTTGGTCCAAGGCTTGTAAATAAGTACCCGGCTCCAGAAGATGGAGGTGCTCTTTCCCTTCCTAGACCTCAAAATCACTCAAAATAAGGAAAAGCTCCTCTTCCCCCTTATTTTATTACATGGGGTAGCACAAGACGTGAAGCAATGCCCAGGCAGCCTGGCCTTGAGGAACAGCCACCAGCAAGAACCAGCCCCAGCCCCGTCACCCAGTAATAAATTACCCCAATTATGCAGTTTTGGGGAAACTGATGTTTGTGAAGTCTGGCTAAAAGGAGCAAACGTTCATAGCACGAAGGGTGGAGGGCAATGTCCCTTCTGAGGTTTTAATTCTCTTTAGTGCCTTCCCAAATTAACCTAACTAAGCTCAAATGAAACTTCTGGATAAGAAAGGGTGGGGAAATGGTAGAAAAAGAAGACAAGATGTTACAGTTCCCCTAAAATGAGACTTAGTGGGTTTCAGTAGTTTTTTAGGGAGCCCCCAGCTAGGCAGATGCCGGGGGGATTTGCTCTCAGACATGGGAGGTGATGGAAAAGCCACAGACACCAGTGAAGAGGAGCTGGCGTGGCTGGATCCTGGCCCACCCTCTGCAAGGGCAGAGCCGCTAATCAGGGAAGGTGGGGACGGGGAGGAGATACGGCCCCCGGCTGCATCAACCCGCATCGATCCCGGCAGCTCGGGAGGACCAAGCCCACAGCAAGGCAAGGTCGACTCCGGCAAAACCTTTTCTCTCGTGAGAAGACGCACAGAGGTAAAGCCCAGCAGCAGCTGGTGTGGTACAGTACCTGCAACTGGAACAGCCCCAGGCGGTGCACAAAGGGGAAAAAATAGAAATAAGTCAAGTGACAGTGAGAATTAGCTCCTTTTTTTAAGGCCTGGAAGGAAAAGCAGCTGGCTAACTCTGGCTAAGAGAGCGGGGAGCACACACGTCCCCTGGCCGCAACAGGAGATGCGGAGGAGATGTTTCGGGGGGCTGGGGGTACTGTTGGTCTTTTTGCTCACTGGCAGAGCAGTTTGGGGCTGGGGGAAGAGAGCGAAGGGTTCTACCCCGCGTCTGCTGGCCTAGAGGTGGCCTCAGCCAGGACGCACCAAACGTGGCCGAGTGTGGGGTCCCAGCAAGGACCAGCACTGGCCACCCCCAGGGATGGAGCAAGAGCCCCCGTGCCGCTGCCCACCCCTCTCCCCCGGGCGTTACGGGTGTGGGAGGGCAGCGCAACCCCCTTTCCCTGGGTACTTGAAAGCAGAGACAAACCATCCGCCTCATAACACAGGAAATCACCTAACAGCAATCCTTGTAATTAATACATAAAACCATTGATATGACATCCTCAGTCTAGGCAGCCTGTTGGGAGGAAGCATCCCTAGAGCAAAGAGCAGGGGACGGGGTCTCGCCAGCCTCTGCCTGCTTTGCTCGGAGGCGCTGGACGTGTCACATCACTGCAGCAGCCTCAGCTTCCCCTCTGCGAACGGGACAAGGATGCTTCTCTACAAACACACCGAGATCTGTGCCCCCGAAGCTCGGGGTAAGAGCCAGAGGCTGCTGCTACCCCACAGCTCTGCCTACGCCAGCCCCCGCCCGCCCGGCTGCTCCCCGCAGCGCCGAGGACACCCACCTTCCAGATGCTGGCCTCCTTCCCGTACACCACCGCCATGCTGCTCACTTTGTTGGACTTGATGAATTGCCTCTCCGTCTTGTTGAGCTCCTCCGACACGAAGCCCATGAAGGAGTTGTCAGGGGTGTGAGCTGTGGGCACCAAGGGGAGAAGACACGTGGCTGGACAGATGTTTTCTGCGACCTCATCAGGGTTAAGGACGCAGCCGCACCACAGCATGGGGCTGAGATGAGCCCAGCTCCAGAGCCTTGCTGGAGCTTGGAGGAAAAACGGCATGAATCCCCATCCAAACAGCTCACAAAATACAGGCTTTGGACCTCGCTCGAGCGACTCTTTAAAAAGCAGTGCATTTTTAAGGCTGCCAAATGGGCTTTATCCAGCCAGGAAAAAGCAACGTTTGAGTCACCCAACAGGTAACCAGGCTCCTTGCAGACAAGCACATCTCCTTTCCACGCCACAGGCAAGTTTGAACCACTGAGCTGCCTCTTGCCTCTAAAACCCCAGCTGAAATAAACCCAGGCTTTGCAATCAAAACCGCCTGGCATTTCCCCTCCCAGGAGCTGGAAGCTCCTGGCTGTGCCCTGTGTTTGGCCCTGGCTATGCTGGCGCCAGTGACCCATCATGGAGGAAGGAGCCAGGTCTCTCTCTCCAGTGCATTTCTCTAGCCCAAGAGATGGCCAAGCAGACTGCGGAGCTCCTTGCAGGCAGCGGCCGCAGGGGGAAGCAGGAGCGGAGCCAGGGAGGACGGCATTGCCCATGCATCACCTCCTCCAGGAGGCGAGCCCCTGGAACTGCCCCTCCATGCCCCCGGCCCCCACTTACGGAACATGGTCATGAACTGGGTGGGCTGCAGGTTCCAGTAGCCCCAGTTGGTGCGGTAGCCGCGCAGCGTGGCGTACTCCTCATGGTTGTAAGCCGGCTCCGTCCCAAAGGTATCGATGACCCGGACACGGCACCTGGGAGAGGAGACAGGGCCTCACACCTCAAGGACATCGGTTTGAGAAAGTCCCGCTGCCAGGGACGTCTGGTGTCCCCGGGCAGCTCGTGCCTTTGCTCCCCGAGCAGCGGGTGCAGGAACATCCCGAGCAGCCCTTCCCAACCCTCCGCTCCTTCTGTAACAAGCAATTTCCCCTTGCAGGGCTTTCATCTCCCTGACGTTGGTGAGAACGATGTATCTCCTGAAGACTTGTTAATGCTTTTCCCAATATCCCGGGAATGCTGAGGCAGGCATTACCAGCACAAGACCGAGGAGAGAAGGGGAGCATCAAGCAAGGGAAGAGCAAAACAAGCTGAATGCGAGAGCACATGCATTTATAATAAAAGCAATAACACTGCTTGTCATTTTTCTCTCTAATAAAATTGTGTAGAATGGTGGAGGAGATGGGAGAAAACATAATAAATAGCAGGACTATCAGCACTAAATTAAATTGCATATTTTCCTGGCTGGTGATGTACCAGGGGATGATGACATTTGTCTTGATGCCGACGGAGCCAGGGATGGGGCTCTGCTTCTTGCAAACAGAAAGCGCTCGTGCTTCCCTCTGTGGCGTGGCCGCCCCTGGCTGCAGGCTGCAGGCACGGCACTTGGACGCACACACGCACCGCAGGCACACGCGGGGGTTTTTCCCCCAATTCAGTCTCTTCTAACGAGGTTTTATCTTAAACACGTGCGGCTCCGGAGCGAGCAGACCTCCTCGTGCCGTGGCAGCGGGGGACACAGCACAGCAGCAGCTGGCAGAGCCAGGCAAAAATCAAAGGGTCCAACTCCTTGGACATGGGGCTATCCTTCGTGGCCATTAACACTACTCTCGGCTTGCTAAGTAATAAAATGCAGAGTAAGAGAAGGGAGTGGCTTTACTTACCTGTATTTCTTAAAGGAGAGCCCCATGTGCTGCTTCATCTGCTGGAGACCGTGGTAGTCGGTGTAGATCAGGTCGAAAGGCAAAGGATTGGTCAGGGGGCAGTTCCCCCGTCCTGGCGGCACCCCTAAGTGACTGGGGAGAAGCGGGAGGGACTGATCAGCCCCCAGCACCATGAAAGCCCCGCAACACCAACACTCATTTCCCTGCCCAGTGTTTAACAGGGGCCATCACCAGCTCCCCAGTTGATGGGGGGGAGGAAGATTGTTCTCCTCTCCCCAGCCTTTGTTTCTTGGGCCAAAAATCTGAGGTTTTGGGGAGTCCTGCTCCCTCCCCATCTTCGCACATGCTCCAGCCGAGTTCCTGCTCCTCACACATGGATGATGAGGCTTTTGCACAGCATTCCCAGCCAGGGCTCACCCACGTCTCATTCGACACACACATTCTCCTGGACCTCTCTTGTCAAAGACACCAGACTTCGTTTGCTTTCATTGCAATCACAACAGTGACAGACTTGCAGAGCCACGTCTTTCCCCTCCTCCCTGCCTTGCAAGGCTCCCAGCTTAGCCTAAAGCTCCCTGTTCCCAGTCCCATATCCCACCCAGTGCAAACACCACGCATCCTTTCTCTTACTCCAGTCCTTACAGGTACCCACCACATCCCTGAGCACCCTCAGATTCTCCTCGACGCTGGTGGCACTGCCTGTCCTTGGATGTTGTGCACATTTCATTAATATTTCTGACTTCTTGTTCCATTTATGAAACAGTTCAATAAAGCCAGGGCAGCCAGACCCTGGGTCTCGCTCAGTGGGTTTTCAGCCAGTTCCTTACAACAGCCGTACTCAGCTGTCCTCAGGTCTCCCTCATATTGGAGAAGTCGTGGCAGTCTGGTGAAGTTCCCACTGACTGGAAAAGGGGAAACATAACCCCCATTTTTAAAAAGGGAAAAAACAAAGACCTGGGGACCACTCAGTGGATACAGAATTGGCTGGATGGTTGCACTCAAAGAGTTGTGGTCAATGGCTCGATGACCAGTGAGGAGTGGCATTCCTCAGGGGTCGGTATTGGGACATCTTTGTCGGCGACACGGACGGTGCGATTGAGTGCACCCTCAGCAGGTTTGCCGATGACACCAAGCTGTGTGGTGCGGTCGACACGCTGGAGGAAAGGGATGCCATCCAGAGGGACCTTGACAGGCCGGAGAGGTGGGCCCATGTGAACATCATGAAGTTCAACAAGGCCAAGTGCAAGGTCCTGCACATGGGTCAGGACAATCCTGAGCACAAAGACAGGCTGGGCAGAGAGTGGATTGAGAGCAGCCCTGAGGAGAAGGACTTGGGGGTGTCAGTTGATGAGAAGCTCAGCATGACCCAGCAATGAGCACTTGCAGCCCAGAAAGCCAACCATATCCTGGGTCGCATCAAAGCATGGCCAGCAGGTCGAGGGAGGTGATTCTCCGCCCCTACTCTGCTCTCGTGAGGCCCCACCTGGAGTACTGCATCCAGCTCTGAGGCCCCCAACATGAGAAGGACATGGACCTGTTGGAGCGAGTCCAGAGGAGGGCCACAAAGGTGATCAGAGGGCTGGAGCACCTCTCCTAGGCAGACAGGCTGGGAGAGTTGGGGTTGTTCAGCCTGGAGAAGAGAAGGCTCCAGGGAGACCTTATAGCAGCCTTCCAGTACTGAAGGGGGCCTGCAAGAAAGCTGGAGAGGGACTTTTTACAAGGGCCCACAGTGACAGGACAAGGGCTAATGGCTTTAAACTGAAAGAGGGTAGATTTAGATTAGATATAAGGAAGAAATTCTTCACTATGAGGGTGGTGAGGCACTGGAACAGGTTGCCCAGAGAAGTTGTGGATGCCCCATCACTGGAAGTGTTGAAGGCCAGGCTGGATGGGGCTTTGAGCAACACCTGCTCTAGCGGAAGGTGTCCCTGCCCATGGCAGGGGGGTTGGAAATAGATGATCTTTACGGTCCCTTCCAACCCAAACCATTCTATGATTCTATGATACAAGGCTGGTAAACCTGCGGCATGTCTCCTTCCATTTTCAGTTACCTCTCTGAACTGAAGAATCCCTCTCTCCAAAGCTGTTCCACTAAGTGTACCACTGATGTCAGCCTGACAGCCCATCTGCTCGTCTGGACCATGTTTCCTCCTTCTTCTCAGAAAAAAAAATGTGACACCTTCCAGCTTCAGCAGGTTTCTCAAAAATCCTTGTTACATGTACTTGTGATTTCTGAGTGCCAGTTTGCTCGGAAATACAAATGATCCTCCCCTCAGTTTCAATGTTCTTGTACTTTTTTGTTCTCCCAAAGACAATAACTCCTCATCCTCACCCCCATAACCCCACTCACACCCGAAGAGCAACAGCAACATCCTCATGGGAAAACAAAATGTTGAACAGATTTGGTCCAGTTGGGCTCTGCCCCACTCCCACCACGCAATCACCCTGTTTCATTCTCAGTCCTTCTAACAGAGCTGAAGAATTTATGTTTTATTTTGCAAGTCTGAGCTCAGACAGTGTGAAATTTCACCCCGAGCTCCTGCCTGCCAAGATGTCTGTCTGTGTTTTCTTCTGGGCTCTTCACTTACTCCTAGCACCTATTTGGAGATGGGAATTTATCCCAGCCATCCCTATAAGTATTTTCCCTTTTCTTAGGAATTAAAGGTCCAGCCAGGTTTTCAATTCCCAGGCTTTGAAGCCGTCGCTCTGTGACCTCTCTTACTGGTTCTCCTAATTTCTCTGCATTTACCCTTCTGAACCCAAGAATCCTCTTTCCAGCCCTACCTGGATTTTCTCTGTCACTCAGCGGAAGCTCGAATGGACCCGCAGTCCAAAGGTCTGTCCTCCGAGGAGCACTTCCATAAGGTCCTCATCCCTCGCCCACACCTACAACTACACACAGCATTTCATCTATCGATCCCATGGCTGTTTGCAGAGGAAACTGGTGGCTTTCCCACCCCGGGAACAGCCAAGTTATACAGTTATCACAAGCATTTGCTCTCCAATCTCTCACTAGTCTTCACCAACAACATCAGCAGGGTCATATGTAGCCAGTGAAACTGGTTGGCCATTATAGCTACCATAAAGGACTCTTGGTCTGCTCCTGGCCATATCTCGCTCTTCTTCTGATATGGCTTGAAGCCCTCGAGCACTGGGCACCAAGATCCCTCTTCCAGTCCCATCCCGACCTGAGACCGGTGAAGGGTCACCCCAAACTCCTGACTATGACCATGACTCCACAGAGCAAGTAAATGTGGAACCACATGGCTCGCCAAAGCCAGGGAAAACACAGAATTTCAGTTTAAGGCGAGGAGCTGCATTTGCAGCTGCTTCATTGCTCTTGTCACAAGGAATACAAGCGTCAGCTCAGGGCAGCCCGGCCGGGTCAGCCGCGGGGGAAACAGGCGGCAGTTTTACCACTTTTATGCACAATTTTACACGACACGGCTGATTGGGAAGATGGCAGGAATAGAAAGGCTCTCACCTCCAACAGCCACCGCAGTACGATAAATAGGGCAACAACGAGACCCATCCCTCCTGGGGAGGCTGAACCAGAAGGGGAATTTTTAAGCCAGTAAAAAACCCCAGGATTTTATAGAGATGCAGTGCTAATCATCACATTTGCTAGCACATGCACTGCTTTCTCCTCAGTCATCAGGAACGTGTATTCAACAGCTACGATCACTTTGCTGCTGGAGGATGAGCGCACCTCTGCTGACCCCCCAAGGCGGGCAGCACCTCGTGCTCTGCTCCTCTGGGTGCTCCTCAAACCACCCCTGAATTTTGACTAAAGCTGATCCATACACCTTGTATTTAACGAAAAATCCCCAAATCGTAACGCTTCTCTTCCAGCATACCCCATCCTCTCGCTGGTAGGCATCACACAAGCCGCTGTGTTACAAAATCATCCGTAATTTTAAAAAGCCCTAACCAAGCTTGGCAAGGGGCTGCGGGAGATGGCAATTAGTGTATCTCATACTGAAGCCTCCAAAAACCTTTCCACTGGTTAGGCAGAGCAGGTCTGGCTGCCCCGGCCCCCTCGTCACCGCGATCTGCCACACGTCCCCTCTCCGGGTGTTCGGGACTTGCCACGTCCATTTACACTCCCAGCGCCAAGGCTGCGAGGCAGGAATAGATCTAAAGGCAGGACGGGTGTCTTTGAAGCAGAGCATCTCTCTCGTTTACCCCCTTATCCTTCCTAAACACTTTATAAACACTGATTTTAATATTCCAATCATGCAAATCCAGGCTGCACCTCCGAGGTGGGGGGGATTTTTTTTTCATTCCTCCTTATTTAAACATTCTTTATTCAAGCTTTCATCATCTGCCAGTTAAGTCAACTAATTTTCTACTAAACCCAATTTCACTCATGGATGGAGCGAAATTTCCTGATTTTTCCTCGTGCCATGTACTATTAATGGCGCTTGAAATTACGCAAATAAAATTGATGAGCGCAAATGCCTTCTTCTCAGCCAGCGCAGCCAAGAGATTTGTTTTTGAAAACCGCTCGATCCCGGCTCCTGGAGAAGCCTCCCCTCCCAGGCCAGCCATGGACGGCCGCCAGCTCGTGCCCGGGCTCGGCAGCTCCGGAGCCCCGGCAGGCGACCTGGTGGCCTGTCCCACCCCAACGTCCCGGATTAGTGCATCGGCTCAGCCCTCGCTCCCCTTTGGGAGAGAGCAGCCGAAGCAGCTTCAGTCCAAGCGGATGCAAGCGCCTAGCTCGCCTCTCCGCCAGCTGCCTCCACCAGCTGCGCCTACTCCAGAATAAATCTACAGCAGCTTCTTGTCCTCCTGTTTTCTCCTTATAGGTACTTTAATCAACCGAGGGATGCATTCCCTTCCCGAGCGCGGTGCAGGCTCTCTGAAATCAGATGACTGCGGGGTTATCTTTACATCCCATTGACCTACTTCCAAATTAACCCAACGTTTCCTTCCACGTTATCACTCCTGGGGCTGAAAAGTCCAGCACTAAATGGACCTCGTGGGCATCTACTGGCAGGCTGGGCCGATATCTTATCTTATATTTAATTGCATCTTCTCTGCCCGCATCTGCTGTCATCAGCAAGGCGGACTGCAGCAGGGAAACGGAGAAGGGCTTCTCTCCTTTCTGCTCCCTCGGCTTCTGCCTGTCTACAAGAGCCCAGCAAGCACAGGGCCGTTATCTGGGGCATGAAAGGTGCCGGAGATGAGCCCGAGCAGCTCCTGGGCGTCTGCGAGAAGCCCGTCACAAGCAAATTAAAGTGCAAATCAGAGCCCATGAGATGAACACCCCACTGCCTGGCCTCTGCCCCCAGCTCTCCCTCCTGCTAGAAGGGACACGATGACCTCAAAAGTGAGGTTTTTCAAGCAATTACAGTATGCTTTTTAAGCCACCTGCAATGGTTTTATTTTGCAACGTGCATCTGGACCGTTTCTCTGGCCCATCGTCGATTCCATGTGACACAGCCCTACCCATCTAGGGGGAGAGGTTCAGCAATCCATTTATTTATTTCCGAGGTTCAACAAAACCCCATTTTCCCGTCATGGGAGGATGCAGCCCTTGCTGGAAACCTTTGCTGCTGTCCGCCTTGCTGATGACAGCAGATGCAGCACATCCCCAGAAGACAGCTAATGCCGAGATTTTGCTGTTCGTCTGAGCAGCAGCAGCTCCAGCGGGTCCGGGCAGGGAGGTCCCCAGGAAGGGATTTTTTCTGGGCTGCAAAGGTAAGCCATGAGGAGTAACGACTGCTGGATGCTTTCCATCTTATAAGGGTATTGAAAGCCTCCAGAAATGGGAAGTCAACGCTCCTGCGGGGCTGGAGGGTTTGATCCAGGGGCTCCCGGCTGGACCAGCTCTGGGTACGCTGAAACCTCCGTCCCCGGCCTCGCCAGCCCAGAGGGGCTCTGCCCCCGCAGGGAGGATCAGCCCTCCCCACGCGCCAGGCGTACCCTCCTCTGACCTATATAAATCACCCAGCAATTAATAAGGTTATGACAACCTTTATTTGACAAAGCAGAGGTTTCTGCAATGGCAGAGAAGCCAGCGAGCGAGTCGTCATTTGGCTACAAAATAAACATATTTCGCGAAGGAGCGCAATTTAACAGCTCGGTAATTCCTGCTAATTTATGCACCTTCCTCTCCTACAAAATGAAGCCCTCAAAGGTGGAAGAAATCCCTCCCCGCCGCTGCTCGCCACAGCCCGGGGCTCAGCCCAGCTCCTCACGTGGCTGCCACCAGCAAAGCTCCGAGCCGCCTCCTCGGAGGCACCGGGAAGCTGCTGTAAGCAAAGGGAGCAACTTCTGCAGTCTCATTTCGAGGTACCCGGCTTTTAATTGTGGAGCTACACGGCTGTCGCTGGCTGAAGAGGGGAGGGGGAGCTGGGAGGTGATGGGATCCACCACCCTCCCGGCCAGGCAGAGTCAGACCCTGGGGAAGCACAGGAGGCTGCCAGAGCAAGCAGCTCTTTCTAGTCAGCAATTCAGCAAACCATGAATAAACTTCCCAGGAAAGGGAAATAAATACTTGGGCTCCTCCGGGGAGCAGCAGAGGCTGAGCACTTGTGTGCTCGCAGCGCCTGGGCAGACCCTCAGACAGCGCCTCGGACAGACGGGCTGTCCCCTGCTGTCCCAGCTGCTCCAAACGAAGGGACGGTTTTAGCCAAATCTTCATGGACACCGCTAGAGCAAACCCAATTTGTACCCACTACCATCCCAGACCCCTGCCTACCCCACCACCTAAGGTACGTCTGCTGGAAACACGTCCTGATTAAATGACGGACTGGAGAATCCAGCAAAGCTGGGATGCGCAGTGGTGCGGCCAGCACCTGCGTAACCCCTTGGTTAAGTGTTCATCACCTCTGTCTTTGCAAGGGTTTGCCCACAATCAGGGGCATCATCTCCAGCTCCCACCAAGACCGGTAACCAAACATCCAGCCTTTCCGAAGCCTGCAGCATCCGTACGCAACTGTGGCCCAGCAGGAACGTCAAAGCTTGGCCAGAAAAAGAACAACCCAGTAAATCTAACAGCTTACGGAAACACTCGGCCTCAAGTAACGGGAACATCTGATGCTGCTTCGAAGGCTGAGGTTTCCTCCCACAGCGTGGAGCTGATAAATCCCACGGCCACGCCACACAGCTCCATCAGGACCGCGTGCGACCGGTCACTCCGGCTATTTCCACGAGCAATTCCTGGCTCGCCTGCACAATGTTAGGACTGTACCTGCCAACTGGCGAGGGAAGGTGAAGGCTGGAGCCTGGGCATCGCACAAGTTTATACGTAAACAGACGCAAGACAGAAAGATAGCTTTATCTGCCAGAAAATAACTAGAAATGCTTTCGTCTGGACATCGTGTTTCCATTTGAACGGCCCTTTCTGCAGCTCGAATACACCTCAGTGACTGCGGAAAGCGCAGGAAAATAGCAGCTGTAATTAAGTACGTGCCAGGCAACGGGAGGAGAGCGGCAGCAGCGGGAGCTGAGCCTCGTCCCGCTGCCGTGCCAGCCCTGCCGTGGTGCCGGCCCCGCCGCAGCCCCTCCACGCCGCCCCGGCACACGAGAGCGGCTCGTTGCCCAAACCACACGCTGGTCACAGCTGCCGCTCAGCAGGGAAAGGGCTGCCAGCACGGGGTACGAGCACGTGCTGAAAATGAAGTGCCTTGCCAGGGCCGCTATTAGGAGTCACGAACTTGACACCGGAGCAATTAAGCTCCGAGAACACTTTGTAAAGCCCTGACCCCATGAGGCATCAAATCCTGTTTTCTTCGACTTTCCATCCTGCCTTATGAGCACTTAATTTCAAGGGGGGCATTGCAAAAAGCACCTTTCAGCATCGCGGAGATCAGTAGTCCCTGCCACTCCAGCAGCTCACTGCACCGCGCCCCCGTCTCCCGGAGCCTCTCCCTTAGCCCTGCAAAAGCAGCTGGAGATGCCGACGTGGCCGTTTCCATGGCTTAAGGGCAGGGGTAGGAGCTGGAGGTCCCCGCAGCGCCCACTGTGCCCCTTCTCCCGGGGGGAAAGGCCGAGCGCGCCCCTCGCCGCCTGCGGAGGAAGGAGGCTCGGCTTATCGCGGCTTTCGCACCGGCGCAGCCAGCGCTCCGAAGGCGCCGCTTGTAATTTTCCAACATCTGCTCCTAAGCTGCCTCATTAACAACCCAGCTCAGGTCTTCCAGGCACTTCCCACTCCTCCCCTACCAAGCCACACACGCACCCCCCGGCCTGGATTCCCGCTTCCCTGAAAGCACATTTTGGCTATCAAAGCAGCATAAGGAGCCTGCCGTAAGAATAAAGTGTTTGCATTCAGATTTGGGATCTTTCCTCCCTCCCTGCTTCAAGGCAGTGCTCAAAATGCTGCCGGCTGCCTCCGCTGCCCCTGCCCACCCAGCACAGCCCTCCGATGGGGAACAGCTCCCGACTCCCTGCTCCAGCTCGGCGCTTCGCTTGCCTCCCGGGGGGCTGCACGTGCCCAGCGATCCTTCACACCAGCTCCCAGATAATCCCGTGTTTCGCCCCTTGCCTGTCAAGACGCATCAGAAGCGGCTCACAAATTCACCGGGAAATGCAAAAGAGGACAAACACCTGCACTTAGTTCGACTACAGGAGAAAAACTAGCCTCTGGTGGGACACAGCAGCGGAATTCACAGCTCTAAGATCTACAGTGGGCAAGAGATAAGCTCGATAAGCCAGCCTTGGAAAACCAGGGCTGAGCTCAGCGGCACCAGTCTCAGACCTCACAGGGGCATTTGGGCAGTGCCTAGCTGAGTCGGGGAGCAAGCCTGCAGATCCCCAGAGCTCCTTGGCTTCACCCCAGACCAGCACTGGTCCCCCAAACCAGAGGAAGAACCATTTAACACCCCTGCTATTCACCGCTTGGCATCTGCTGCTCTCCCCGTTGGAGCCCCCGGCACGGAGCGGTGTCCAGCACAACACCGTCACGCTCCCGACCTGTTTTCACGCCCAGCCCTCCATCACCAGCTTTCTGGAGCAGGGACTTACTTTTCCTCCTCGTTTGCCTGATCCCCAGCATTTCAGACCCAATCCTGACCACTGCCTCCGGGCACTGCTGCATTGCAATCAATACAGATGCTAATAATGAGCAGCTCTCAGATAACTACCGGCTGAAGCGTATGCACACAGACCTTCCAGTGATCCCTTGCCAATGATCAATAAGTGTAGAAAAATCAGCTCAGAAATTTGAAGAGACAAAAAACAAACCAGGAGAGAGGTTATTCCATGCTGAATTATGGATGGGCGCCAGCCTTTGCTCCGTGAAGGCCGTGCTGGGTGGGAGCAGCTGCAGCTCTGAGCCGTGAAGGGAGAGGGGGTGCCAAAGAAAAATAAACAAGAAGTGGACTCAACATTTCACATTGCTGGAGCAAAATATCCCCAAACCCACACCGACGCTGGTGCCTGCCCTGCTGCAAGCTCAGCAAGAGATACCTGGGATGGGAGAGGACAAATTGAGCCCCAGTCTGCAGCGGAGCACAGCTTTGCTGCTTCAGGAGGTTACATGGGGCAGGAGAGATTAGAAACCACTCGGGCTGACCCTTCCACGGCGACACGGCTTTAGCTGCGCTTCACCCCCACGCTTCACCCTTCACCCCCACGCTCAGCCCCTCGCGCATCCCCTGCCCCTCTGCGCACCAACCCCTGCGCAAAGCTGCCGCTGCAGGTGAAGTCCCCTCCAGGCTTTAACGAAGTACCCAAGATTAACTACTAGCACAACTCAGGATTAATTACATGTGTTCTGCTAAGCCTCCCGCTCCCTCGTGGTCGGGCGAAGGCTTCTCCCAGCCCTCCTCAGAGCCACCGCTAATGCCGTACCAGCGCGACAGCAGGGACGTCGCCGCGAGGTCTGCAAGCACGGAGCAGGATTGCTGGCACTGCTCAGTCCTCCCCTTGGGGGGGACCTCCGCTCGCCCCAGCCCCATCGACATGCAGGTGGGCCCACGCCGTGGGCGTCCAGCATTTAAAATGGCATCAAAGCCAGGCACAGGGCAGGCGCTCGGGAGGTGGGGACGGTTTCTGTTGCTGGGACAGAGAGAAGTGCAAGATGTGCAGCCCCAGCCCGGCTCGCTGCTACAAAGGGGAAGAGACGGAGCTGCCGTTCCCAGGCATCCCAGGGGATACGTCCGAATCCACGTCAGGAGAGGAGGTCTCATCACTGCCAACTGATGTCAAAGCTCCTGCGCTTCCGAGAAAGACGAAACACTGCAGGCAGCAACGCAGCTCTCTCCAGAGTCACTCACAGAGGGAAACGGATGCCGCAAAACCCCCCGTAAGACTCAGCCAGCTCCTTCCCCTCGTTAAACGACCACTGTGAGGCTCTTCATTAAAAAACACAAACAAGAACCACACAACGCCACCACCACAACCCTCCCAGCCATTAACTTCTTTCATCCTTGAGTATACGGATATTATTTAGCAAGTCAATTTAGCTCAGCACGCCACGCGGCGATCACCGTGATGTATGCCCGCCTCTTTGAGGAGCTGCTGCCTTTTGCATTAGGACCAGGAGGGTTTTTTTGAGTTAATTGGTCGGGAGCTAATTCTGTGCATTAATTCTGAATGCCGCAGGGGCTGGGTTGGGTTTTTTTTGTTGTGTTTTTTCCAGGATTGTTGTTTATTTTCACTCCCTTTTCAGCACGGCTCATTATGTGGCAAATGCTGGCTTAGCATTGCCCAAAACCTACCCAGTCCTCGAGGCAGCTCCAGGCTTTCCTTGATTTATAACCCATCCTAATTTGCGTTTTCCCTGGCACTTGCCCTCCACTCGAGATGTCTCACGGGGGGCGAGGAACCCTTGTGAGGTTACAGGGGGCAGCAGCACCAGCCCAGTAATAACAGAACTGCATCAGCAGAGAGGAACGCGGCACGTGGTTATCTTCTCCCTCTTACTTCTTCCATCTAATATTGGTCCCTCTTGGAGACAGGGCGCTGTCTAGAGACACCTGTAGGGTGGCCTGCAGCTGCTGTTCGCACGCTCTCACGCTGCATCGCCCCATATCCCATGGCAGAAAAAGCCCATCCCGCTGCGGGAAGCACCCCAGCAGCGGCAAATTCCCCCGCAGGTCTGGAAGCCACCACCGGCACCCCCGAGAAGGGACTCCTTGGCGGCTGCCACCCCCCGGCAAGGGACGCAGGTTATTTTTGGCAGCCGCCCCAGCTGCCTGCCTCGCGGTGGAGCAGGAAGGCAGGGAGGGAAGGAAGGAAGGAAGAGCACAGTCACTGCTCAAACAACGCCGGCGAAGCCACGGGGGCTGAGCACAGCCGTGCAGGGTGGGAAGAGCCAGCGACCTGCAGGACACCTGCATCCTGCAGCCATATGGCCACCAGCCCCGCAGAGAGCATCCCTGGGGAACGGCGGGGTAAAAGAGAGCCTTTCCCATGCCCAGCCCCAGGCAGGCGTCAGGGCACATGGGTGATGCTGTGTGCTGACGCAAGGGATTAATGCTGCTCAGATCCAGCGCCAGGACCACGGGGCAGAGCCCTGCCCCAGACATCTCCACATCAGCCCCATGCAAAGCCCCGCTGCAAAGCCTTAGTTTGCACCAGTCCTCCTCACTTTCCTGGGATGCAGAAGGGATGGGATCAATCCCAGCCGTGACACTGGTGGTTTGCACCCACCCAGCACCTGCACCAGCACAGCACCAGCGCTGCCCGAGATGCAGGTGGGGAAAAGCCACCCCCAAGCCTTTGCAGACCTCGTGCTTTCACACAAAACCTCGATGCAACCCGCACACGGGGGGCAGACCCTCTCGGGGGGACCACGCAGCCGCAGCACCGCAGCACCCACCTCTGCAGCTCCTTCAGGGAGACCGTGACCCTCAGGCTGTGTCCCAGGAGGAAGAGGGCGGCCAGGATGTCAGCCCACTGCACCATCTCGCCCAGCGGGCCCCCCTTCAGCACCCGCGGGCTGAAAACATCTCCCGACTCCTCCGTCAGGAAGCCGATATGGATCAAGATCTGGAGAGACAAGGAGAGGGGTCAGTGCTGGGAGGGGCGGTGCTGGGGGAAAGGGACAAGTTGGGTTTTCCAGCCCAAAATGACTTATGGTCCCCGATTCCCTCCAGCTCCTTTTGCAGGCTGTAATTACTCAGGGAAATCATTCGGTTGTAAAGACAAGTGATCTATGTCCAGTTAGCAAAGACCCAATAGTCAGAGGCTACCAGCTCCCATCGACTGATGCTCCCTATCTTGGGACCGGGCCCATGTTCTCAGTGTACATCACGGTCTGTCCCATGGACCAGAGCCAGATCTCCCGGCACACAGGGACCGAAGGGCAGGGCACCGCAAAAACAGGAATGGGAGGGCCAGCAACCTCGGCACCTCCACAGAGGAGACGTGCCAGCCTCCCTGCCCACTGCCGACAGCAGCCAGCCGGCTGGACGTCATCCCCCACCCACCAGGACCTGTCTCCAAAATTCACCCCATCGTTCAGCAACGCCAGTCCTGCAATGTCCTGAATGCATGCAGAGTCGCGCCCACAGACCCGACCCTACAGACCCACATGCTTCCGTAAATGAATTTTCCTCCCAGCCTGCTCACATCCCAGCCGTCTCCAAGGGCTCAGCTTTTCCATCCCCCATCACAACCCCCCATTCAATTTGCCCGTACGTGTTTCTGGTCCCTTTGCTGGCCCTTCAGCTTCTGCTTGAGGCGCCGAGCCGCCCGCAGCCACTGCTGGGCCAAGTGCCGGATCCTCTTCTTCATGAAGCTGAGGGACTCCTTGCCCGTGCCGATCAGCTCCAGGAGGCGAGCCAGGTCGCTCCGGAAAGCTGCCTAGGAAAGAAGCATGCTCTGCGTTTTGAGTGTAGGGAAAGCAGCCACGAGAGGAGCCCCGGGGCTGGCACGGGGCTGGCGGAGGTTTGCCCATCGCGGCTGAGGTGCCCTGGGTCCCTCTGGGATGGACGGCTTCCCCCAGTGCCGCCAGACCTGACACCAGAGCTCCTCCTCTTGACGCACCAAATCCCAGGGGCCCTGTTGCACCCAGAGCATCCCTGACATCCCGGATTCCTCAGCACGGGAGGACATGGACCTGTGGAGCGGGGCCAGAGGAGGCCACAAAAGTGGTCTGAGGGTGGAACAGCTCTGCTGTGAGGGCAGGCTGAGAGGGCTGGGGGTGCTCAGCCTGGAGAAGAGAAGGCTCTGGGGAGACCTTGATGCAGCCTTCCAGTACTGAAAGGGGGCTGATAAGAAAGATGGGGACAGACTTTTTCATAGGGCCCATAGCGACAGGATAAGCGGTAATGGTTTTATACTAAAAGAGGGGAGATTCGGGCTAGATAGAAGGAAGAAATTTGTGATGCCGAGGGTGGTGAGACACTGGCACAGGTTGCCCAGAGAGGCTGTAGATGCCCCATCCCTGGCAACATTCAGGGTCAGGTTGGACGGGGCTCTGAGCGACCTGACCTGGTTGGAGATGTCCCTGCTCGCTGCAGGGGGCTGGACTGGGTGGCCTCGAAAGGTCCCTTCCAACAAAACCATTCTGTGATTCTGTGAAAACCCACGTGTGGCATCGTGGCCCTTCTGACACCGCTGGCTCTGGGAATATTTATTTCCATCGCCTCCCCCCAAGCCCCAGGA
The DNA here is from genome assembly GCA_020745775.1 of Theristicus caerulescens. Lineage (NCBI taxonomy): Eukaryota > Metazoa > Chordata > Aves > Pelecaniformes > Threskiornithidae > Theristicus > Theristicus caerulescens. The sequence continues at coordinate 928,683 of CM036571.1, forward strand.
CCGGCAGGACACAGGCTGCCCCCCCCTTACCTGCACCCGCGGCAGCGGCGGGGGGGAAGGCAAAGCCGCCGTCCGGTTTCGCCACGGCAGGGGAGGGCAGAACCACTCGACTTCACTGAGGTAGATGAGGAATGAGCACTCGGTGCCGTCCACGCCAAAAAACGCATAGCAGGGGTCGGAGGTCCACCTGGCTCTCATCCACTGCGAGGGGGCAAAGAAACACGTGGGGCTCGTCCTCCGGCCGGGAGGGGACGCGGCAGCCCGGTGAGCTGCCCCTGCTACGGGCAACCTCTATCCTCCATCACCTTTCTCTAGCTGGGAGCTAGAATTGAAGGGCGGAGGGTGGATAAAGGGCTGCAAACCAGCAGGCACCCAGCACCGGTGCCGATGTTTGCCCCCCCCGGTGCCTCCAGGGCACACGGGGCAGAGGAAGAGCCAGGAGGGTTTGCTGCGGGCTCCCTGGGTTTCCAGCACTGGTTCCAGCACCAACATGTGCCTTCCCCGGGGGCACAGCCATTAATCCCGAGGAGATGGTACACCACAGGGTATCTTCTCATTAGCTGTGCTGGGGAGCGGGCTGAGCTGCTGATCTCATCGCCCCGGGCGCAGCGGCACAAGGAGACAGATCCACCGGCGGCCCCCAAGGATGATTTCACATGAGGGAGAATAACCAGCGACCGGAGCAGCGATTTATCATCCCCCACAATGGCTCTCGCCAGCCTCTTCCTAATTCAACTACAAAAACAAATCTACTCCGGAGACAGGTCACTGCGCCCAATATGTAAAACGCAGCAACCACCCGGACAGGAGATTGAATTACAGCCTTCCACAATTAAATTACATTCCGAATGTACTCAAATCGTGGAAGGAAAGGATGCCTAGCACCAGGGGAAGAGGAAAATCCACCCCCCCGGTATCATTTCAATATACCCTTCAACATCTTTTCAGGAAGACTCGGCCCTGCAGAAGCCTGAGCTTGAAGCAGGAGGCTGGGAAGGGGAGGGAAGAGGGAGATGCTTTTAATTAGTTGATGTAAATATGCTCTCTGACAAAGCAATCATGCTCCGGGCCAAATGCCAGGCTGCGTGCAGGTGTAAAGCGCAGGCTGGGTCAGGCGGGACATCCGATTCGAGACGGAGGTCCTGGCCACCCTAACGAGATGCTCTTCTGTGCCACGCTGAGAGTATTCCCCAGACACGAGCTAACGCTCCAGATATTCAAAGACGATGTGACAGTGCTTTCTCCTCACTGCGCTTCTGTCGTCAAACACAAACTACAGGCAGGGAGGCTGCAGGCAGGGGCGGTCTCACAGAGCTGATTCCGCTGCTGCCTGCACACCTCTGGGTACCCTGGCTTCAGTGCTTCGTACGACTAAAGCTGAAGGTATATGTCTTATTATTGGGGGAAAACAGTCACGTTGGTACACAAAGGCTCCCAGAGGAGGTCGGACACCTCCCTTGTGTTTTCTCCTTGCAGCACAGCCGTGCTTTGCTTTCCCCATCTTTGACTCTGCTCCTCCTTCTGCAACCAGCCGCACCTTTCCCGTTTTAAAGCAAGCAGTTTTATTCTGGAAAGCATCCCCCTCCCCACTGCTCCACCCAGTTTAAATCCCAGAGCTGTTGCTTTGTGCCCTTCCCTGCAGCTTCCACCCCAGGGTCGAGACCCTCTCCCAGACCGGGAATCCCAACTCACCTCCACTTTCCCAGCGCAGTCAGGGTACTTGGGGTCCCTGGGCACCTCGCACTGGTCCCTCCTGCCTTCCGCTGCTGCAGAAAGACAATTTGGGCATGGGGAGAGCTGGGATGCGCTGGCAGAGAAGCTAGAAATGCTGGGAGGGGATGGGATGGGAGGGGATGGGATGGGATGGGAGGGGATGAGATGGGATGGGGCTGCCAGCCTCCGAGCATGTTCATCGGCACCGCAGCGGGGCCGGCAGACAGCCCCCTCCCACTTGATGGAGCAGGACACCAAGATGTGACACATCTTCCCCGAGGTCAGGGAGGAAAGAGGAAACCCCCCAGCTCTGCTTCAACCCCGAGAGCACATTCCCCTTTCCTAAATCTCAGCAGTCTCTTTGTAGCACCTCCCTGCTGCTCTCAGCCTGGTCCAGACCCCAGGTCCCACCTACCCCTGCTCCTGTTAATCACCCCTAGGCAGGCTGCAGTATCTAAGGAAGCACCTGACAGCCTTTACTCTATAAACTTGCAATAAAAATTGTCCTGCTGAGCTGTCGAGAGAAGACTCAGCCCCTGGGCCCAGCCCCAGAATAAGGCACAGAAGTGGCTAAAAATGGTAATAGGATCTTTTCTTCCTCTGTGGTTGGATTAATAAAAGACAACCCCCCTCCTATATACCCTCCTTTGCCTATAACTGAAAAAGCATGAGGCGGAAGAAGCAATGGAAGCATCTTCTACCTGATGGTGCCAGCCCAAACCTTGGGAAACAGGCAGCCGTGCGGAGAAACATCTGGAGAGCCAGCTGCCCTCACAGCACTGCCGGGCTGGGCTGGGAACGTCTCTTCTGGCGCTGGATCCCAGCCCCTGGGCTTTGGATCCAAATCACCACATTTTTCTATCCAGGTGTTTGTGCTGGCACTGCTCCTCATCTTTAATTCTGCATTTAATTCTGCGGCATTTATTTCTGACAGCAATTCATATTTGTCACCATTCCTCCCGCCACTTTCCCAGGTCTTGCTCCTCTGCAGATTGATGTCCCCAGCTCTTGAGTCCTCCGGGGCCAAGTGAGGCAATGCTTTTAGAAGATTACTGCTGTCAGAGGCCACGGAGGGTGGTTCCCTATGCAGCCTCCTTTTCCTGGCTGTAATAGCAAGGTGAGAGCCCTGGAAACCTCTGAGAAGGCTCAAACCACACTTGGGACCTCCTTTCCCTCACGGAAATGGTCTGACCACGTGCTGCATCCGCACAGAGTTGGACACAAACGGCCCTAGGAGTCTGCCCAAGAGCTGCAGGTGCCCTGCTTAGCCCCGCAGACAGGAGGGAGCTGGGCAGCCTCGGAGCAGCATCCATTCCCCGGCATTTTTACCAACCTTCTCACGCTAGGCTGGGCTGGGTCCCCCTATTGCAACTGCGTAACAGGCAGGAGGGCTGGAGCACGGGGCCGCTGGGGACACTGACCTTTCCCGTTCAGGAGGCTGTTCCGGAGAATCTGATCGACTTTTATTGCGATATCCGAGACGTTTTGAGCGATAGCTTGGATCCTCTCCATCAACCCGGCTGCTGGCTGGAACCTAGGAAAAAAAAAACAAATAGACCCTGAAAACTGGGTGTCTCCCAGTGGTGGCACCCAGGGGTGCTTATAGCAAATTGCCGTCCTTGGAAGCTGCCAGCAGGTTGAACTTAGCTCCAGGATGCAACATGGGAAGGCCCAGCCCAGCGTGTACGGAGCAAAGAGCTCATTGCCTTCCAAGAGGTTTGATTAAAAATCTATGTAAATCAGCATTCTGCCATTTTTCGCAGTGTGCTGATAAACATGGATACATCTGTGCATTTTACATGGGGGAATATTAAATAGGCTGGAAAAAATTGCTTTTCTTATTTCAGATGTGCTATGTTTGAAAATCCTCTGCTGTGATTATTGGCCTTGCAGTGCATGGAAGAAGCCGTGCTGGGAAAAAAAGGGAGAAAAAAACCAAAAATACAGAGAAAGGAAGGCAAAACCGGAGGAGAGCCGAGGAAGCTTGTGGGCCTGGAGCAGACTGCAGAGATGCAAAACACGCAGGGCACGTGGATGGCCTGAGCCAGCCCGTCCACCACAGGCTTAGCGAGCGGCTTTCCGGGTTCCCCGTTGGGGAGGGCTGTGCAGGGACGGGGCGCCGGGGTGAGCGTGGGCAGCACAGCGGGAGCCAGCGTTCCGCTGGGCGTCGCAGCCCCAGCAAAGCCCGCAGGCACCTTCCCACCGAGGCTCGAGATCAGATTCCACCAGTTTGAATAGCTGCGTATGCGTCTAGCGAATTAAACCTCGCAATCAATACCGTCCCGGGGAAACAGCGCCATTAAACTCATCTACATAACACATTGTGTAGACGGAGCGACAGAGCACTGTAAAGAGGGCGGGTGTCAATTAAAACCTGGTGTAATGTATAAAAGGGCAAGAGAACTCAATCCATCAGCAGCGGTGCCCCGCCAGGCTTGACGAGGAGCAAGCTCTCCACCTCCCGCGCCTTGCCTGCCATTTCCACCGCAAACAACAACCACATCTCGACAAGCGCGGTTACCGCAGTAAATAATTTCCCGTTCTGCAGCATCTGGGTCATAAGTTTTTCCTCCTGCTGCCGCCGAGATCATTATAATACAAGGAAATGTCATAAGCAGTGAGCAAAACCAAAAGGGCTACCTTGAATACTCTTGGCACAGAAAATATGTGCTGATGTCAGGTCCTTCTCAGTGAAGTTTTATGTTTGTTCTCCAGCAGATCAGTGAACCCGAAGGCTGGGATTTAAAGTACCTCTATCCTCAAGGCTAAAAAAATCCTGGTTTTATGAACCGATACTGCTTCGGTTGTTGATTTAAAGTCCATTCGCTAGCAGTGAGCAGCCCACATTTTTCCTTCTGGCATGGTTTATGACCATCAATACTCAACCTGCATGCCTCCACAGGGAGCCACATATCTTAGGCTTTTAAGAAATAATAATTAAATGCAGAGGACACCATTGCCCCCAAGTAACTTTCAACCTTTTGCAGAGAATAAACCCCAGGTCTCCTGCCAGCTGCAACAGGGAGGTTGCTCGTGAGGCTCTGCTAAAATACAGGCACCAAAATGACCTGCGATGAGCTCTGCTTGTGAGCGTGGCTCCGAGGAGATAACACGCTCCTGGTCTGAGGGCTGCACAGCTCAGCCAGCCCTGAAAGTCCTCAGCCCCCCTGTTTCTGCAACCCTTTTTCCACTGGCAAGCAGCCATCAGACCACAGGTGACACACGTGCACTCAGCAAACAGGGAGAAGCTGGGAGGGGCAGTTTAGGAGCAAACATCCCAAGGATGCAGTGGATTTAGAGCCAGCGAGCCCAACCTCCTGCTCCAACAACCGGAGAGGGAGGTCAGCTCGGTGGAGATGCTCCTCAGGTTTCTCCAATGCTCACAGTAAGGAGAGAGGATGAGCACAGCCACGGCAGCTCTGCTCCCGTGCTTCAGAGCACCAAATCAGCCCACGATCCAACTTCTACCTCCTCCCAGAAGCTATCCCAGTTCTCCCTTGGGTCTGAACCAGCTCCCAAACACCCAAGTAACTAGGTGAAACCCAAAAGTCAACAGCAACCTCGGTCCCCATCTCCTCTCTGATGACCTCCAGACCTCAGCTGAGCCAGGGCTGAGCACTGGGCACCCACAAACACGTTCAAACAAAAATCAGGATCGTTACCCTAAATAAAAGGCTTTCTTCCAGGCTCAGCCTCGCAGCCAGCCTACGTCCCGCCGGAGCTCCGGCCACAGCAGTGGTTTCTACCGGGTGATGGATCTGGCCCGGCATCTACGCCAGCTCGCCCAGCTCTTGTAAGCTACAGCTGCTCCCCAAACACAAAGATTTCAACTCAGAGCCCTTTGATGTAAAACGTACGTTTGATCATCACACTCAGACAGCACTTCCAGGTCGCGCAAACCAGACAGTGGCGTTGCATGGGCTCTGTGAGGCTTTCCCCAAAACGCAGAGGGTTACTGAAAAGCGACACATGGTTCAGTGTCCACCATGGTTCTTGGCATGTGTTAAGACGACGGAGAAACTGCAGAAAACCTCCATCCAAAACAAGCAACCAGGCTCCAATCTGCCCCCACTTGCACACTCATCACCCTTATTTGTCAAACCAGTTTTTGCCAAATCCCCAAATCTTTGCGTGAGGGATTTCATGCTTGGGTAAAGAGCCGTGCTCCCACGTCGGGAGCACTGATGGGCCTCGGCGTTAGCGCTGGCACGGGCAGCACTGAGTCAGCCGCCTCGGTGTTTTTATCTGCTGGGCAGCAGGGCTATCACTTGAACAGCAAATTTCATTTAACGTATTAAAGAGATGACAAGAAGGTTAAGCGTAAGCTGCATCACCTATCATTACACCGATTTGTCACCTGGGCAGAGGACAAGAAAAGAAGACATTTAAAGCAAGACCTTAAATGCAAAAAGGTTTTCTGTAGCTCGTCAGAATTCGATGCCTTATTCTCAGTAACTGGAGAGACTGGGAAGGACAAGGTGAGCGGCTTATTCGGCTAAGCAGAAGGGGACTATCCCGCCACGCGTCCCCGTCCTGGCTGGGGTGCCAGCACGGCCTCTGCCAGCCCAGCAGAAAGAAGAACTCGCTTCCAGCGCTACCACTGCACTGGGAGCAGGGATGGGCTTTTTCTTTTTCCTTGTTGCTTTTTAAATTTTTCTATAGCGACAATATAAATGCCACCAAAATGCGCTGGGGCTGTGCCAGCTATTGAAACTATAGTAAATTACTAGGGGTTTTCCAGAACAAATTTTTCCCTGGGACCTTAAAACCGTTTACTACAGCAAATACAGTACTTTTACTTCTAACTATCAATATTGATTTCATCTTTATTATTTTCAGATTTATATTTCCCCATGTTGATTAAGATTCAGATCACACTATGCCTTATAATGCACTGTATACAGTATTCATCTCGTTTCAAGAACTGCTATTAAGATGTATCTTTCCCCACTGGCAGATCATTTGCCATATAATATAGCCGGAGGTTGAGTTTTCCTTTAGTTTTTCATGCATTAATTTGGTTCCCTTCACTTTGTCTCTTGTCCCCAACCCTGCAGCAGCAGCTCAGATTCAGCCTGTTTATCCCTTTACAAGCCACTGTATTTTTATTGCCTTTTATAAAAGTGGCATTATGAAAAGATGAATCTCTCTCTATTTGTGTGTTGTCTTCATAATACAAGGCCTAAACATATTTGCTTGCTCATCTGATATTTCTTGCTATTAACTGGTGAAAGCAGTGACTTTGGGAAGACCGATACAGATGGAGAAAAGCAGATGTTTTGAAGATAATACATCAACAAACGCAGCATTCGCACAGAGCAGTTTACCAAGGGATTTCAGCTTGCTCATTACGACGTCTGCGCTGCCGTTTGCCTCTTTAAAGGTTCGGGTTTTTTTTTTTTTTGCCCAGAGACCCAAAGCAGAGCAGAAAGCAGCTGGGAAGGGTGCCTGGGGCTGGGCTCTCACTGCTTCCCCGCTCCGGGGACACAAATCACGCCCTGACATCCAGCCCCACGACAGCCTCGCTCTCCAGGACAGGGAACCGAAATCCTGGGAGCGGCACTGATGGATAACCTTCCCGGCAAGGGGAAAAGGGCTTCCCGTCCTCCTGGCTGCTGCGTTCAAGGTGCCGCCCGTTAAAACAGCTCCTGGGGAGACGAACGCCTAGGGCATCTCCAGCAGGGCACCCCGCGGCTCAGGCTCCTCTCCCCACCGACCCCGGTGGGACGAGCTCGGAGTCGCCCAACAGCCGGCAGGGACAAACCGAGGAAAGCCGAGGGGTCCCCAGGGAGGTGGGGAAAAGCCCTCATCCGAGCTCTGGATAACTGAAAAAAGGCCATTTAAATCTCCAAGAAGATGGAGCAATTACAAGCTTTGCTCCTCTGGCATAAGAGGATCCAAGTAAACCTCATCGATGCTGGAGGCAAACCTTTTTTTTGGGGATCCATGCCCTTGTGCGCATCTCTGCATCCTCTCCGAGGTGGCTCGCACCCGAAAGTCTGGAAGCCAGGGCTGCCCACGGGGGAGAGAGCAAGGACAGGAACATGGACACCGGGCGGCTGATGCTCTCCCCAAAATCTGGGTCACGGGCCCCTGACACCGATGCTCCCAAGGCGGGGTGCAGCAGGAGAGGCAGCGGTGGCCGGGCAGATGCCCCGCTCATCAGGCTCAGCTGCACACTTTGTGTTTATTTGACTTGTAATCTTGGTTTTCATCCTCGTAACTCCGGTGTTGGAGCTATTACCCTGAGCCTGGATAAACCGCCTTGGCTTGGTTTGAGCTTACGGTCCGTGCAGCGGTGGGGAGGCAGGAGAACAGCCGAGCCCCCCGGGGGGCCGTGACGGGGAGGGTCCCGTGCCCGGCTCCGCTTGGGAAAGGCTCAGACCCCCAGCGAGCAGAGCAAAAGCCCAAAGCCCTGGTTGCTACCAGCTTGGCAGAAATTTATAGCAACATTGGGGGGGGAAAAAAAGCGCTGGGGCTGAGGCGTGGGACTTGCTGCTTTGCTGTCCCCAGCGTGGGCCCTGCCAGGTCGTTCAGCTCCTCGGGGCCTTTCCTGACATCGAACAGGGACGGGGTGCTGCACCCGCCTTTGCAACCTCCCCGAGGGCCACACACGAGAAGGCCCATACCACTGATAAGTGGGTTTATGCTTCACAGGCAGCTCCGGCCAGTCAACTGGGTAAAAATTTAAAAGTAAATAAAAATATTTTAAAAATTCCACAACAGCATATGCTTCCAATACAATTTCTGGTATCTGTATACCACAATCTTCTCCGTTACATCTCAAGGCTGGGACAAACAGCTCAGTCTCCCCTCCACGAACACCTGAATAAAGACCTGAGCTCACTCTGGCCATCTTTGCGCTCGCTGGGAATTCATCCTGGGCAAATATTCCAGAGAGCGTGCTTCGGGACAGGAGCGTGCCGAGGGCTTTCCCTGTGCAAGCCGCCCGAGACAACACAACCAACCCCGGCACGAAAACGCCAGCAACAGCACTTTGCCTCCACGTGTTAATGCACCAAGAAGCCTCATTTGCAAAGCCCTGCGATAAAGCAGCCCCTGGCATATCAGTGTTTCAGGCTGGAAAGGCACAAAATAAACAGAAAGCAAAGTCCATCGCAGAATTAGGTTCAGCAAATTGAGCTGGAGGTGCTGGGGGGGGGGTACAAGCCTGGGAGCAGGAGGGGAGGGTGCGAGTGACCTGTGCACACACGGGCACCCGTACGCCCGCTGCGCTGGTGATGCCCATCGCCCTCCGGCTGCGGGTCCTTCCCAGTGAGCCCAGAGCCCCTCGGGCAAGGTGGGGGCACGTGGATGGATCCTGCTCCCCTGGCCGCCCTGCTAGTGGCACACAGCCACCTCCCCGCTCGGCCTTAGGGAGAAAAGCGATTTATCTCAGCTGCCAGGCATGAATCTCCCTGTGCGTCTCCTCCCCTGACCCTGATGGGGACCCCAGAAGCAAGGGGTCCTCACGACCCCCTGCGCTGTGCCCATCCCCTCCAAGCTAACGCCGAAAGCACCCAGGACCCGGCTGCAGACGTCCTCAGGAGTGGCAAGAAACAACTCGCTGCCTCTGCCGGGATGAAACAGGTTGCAGGACCCATGAGGAAAGAGAGCCCTGGGGAGGAAGGCTCCCACGGCGCCAGCTGCCGGGGTCCTCTGCCCTCCCAGTCCCACCCACGGTAGCATCAAAGAGAAGATGCTGCTCCTGCGGCTGAGCTCTGCTCAGCAAAACTACAACCCAGCAAAGCCGGGCTGGATCACAGGACAGCTCTTTCCTTCGGGGCTCTGCCCGCCCCGGACAGCTTTCACACCACGCAGCACCAGCCTCACCTTGCAGACGCCCTCGCCGAGCCCCACAGCGCCGAGCAGACGATGCACGGAGGGGTCAAAGCTCCGGGCTCACCTGGAGAGCAGGGGACCGTGGCATCTGGTAGCGATTTCTCTAAAGCCAGCTTATCAACAGCGACAATTCAGGAATTAATAGAGCCAGGCTGGCAGGATGCAGGAACATCACCCATTTAGTGTCATATTGTGCGACTTTTAATTACTGGGGGAATATGGAGTCATGTAATGATTACAAGAACAAATACTTAAAGCGTGTGGAAATTAACTGAGCCTTGGCAGTAATTAAGCTTGAAGATGAATCAGTCGTTAGCAAATAACACCCTTTGAAGGCTAACCACTATGTGGGGGAGAGGGACAACTGGGGATGCTGCGGACCCCAGTCTTCCCCGCTGCCACCTCCCCCTGGGCCCGGGGCAGGTCGGGGGCAGCCCGGCCCCAGCGAAGGGCTGCTCCGAGCCCCAGCGCTGTCGGGTTACGGTGCCAGCTTGGGTGAGCCACTTCACAGCCCCTCCTTCCCTCCCAAGCGCTTTCCAGCGGGGGACCAACACTTCCACTGCAAACTAATATTTCCCTTGCCCAGTAAATAGCTCTCCGGGAGGCTTCCATAAGTACTTCTCATTTCCTTCCCCTCTGATGGTTTACGAGGGTTGCTTTCAATTAACAGCGGTATTGATTTTTCTGCAGCTGACTGGCAGGCTGCTCGCCCTCGTTAGGGAACCCATCGCTCACCTTCCCAGCGCGGGCAGGGTGCGGGCAGGGTGCGGGCAGGGGCGGGCTGGAGAAGGGACCCAGCAGCGCCCGGGGGCACAGCAGGCCAGTTCGTGGGTGCAGCCTGTGTCCCCTTACCCCAGCGTGACATCCCACAAAACCCCTGGGCAGCTTTCCTAAGGAGGACGTTGGGCATTTGGGTCTTCCGAGAGTTTTATCTAAAGCACTGCAAGAGGCTGGTGGGCTGCGCAGACAGGCACCTCGAGAGTATTCGATCAGACAGCACCTACGGAGCAAGAAAGATCTTGAGTGACTTTCAGCTGAGCAAAGCTGCCTGCCCTGGCAGCTGAGAGGCTTTCCAAGGCAGGTCATTAATTACACCCTGTACATTTAAACTCCTCCTTGTATTTTCTGAGTGGGAAAGCCACCCCTGCTCTCTGCCGGAGCGGCGCTGGAGGGCGAAGCCCTCACAGGGGCTGCGAGTGATGAATTATGGGGCTATTCCATACAGCCCACCAAAGCCTTCACCTCTTCGTTTGGGCTTGGCAAACCCCAGCCCTCCCGATTTCATCGGAGGGCCAGCGTTAAGCAGGAGAGCGCTTTGTAAAAACAAGAATTAATCCACTTTTGCGCAGGTGGAATTGCAAAGCCCATGCTCACGGCTTCGCTGAGCAGGGAAGGAGATGAAGGCGGCCGCCATGCTAACCAGAGACGCTTTAAAGTATAAAATCCCTTTGAAATCAGCACCCTTTAATTGTATTATCTTTGCTGACAGCTTCAATCGGTCGCTGGCGATCAAAGAGACAGAGGCAGGGGGGGGAAGGTGGAAACGAGCCCTTGGTGGAGTCCGGGGGTCCTAATACTGAACAGCACCCGGGCGTCTCCGCAGCCCCGGGGCTGATCTGGGTTCAGGAGGCACCGCTCGGTCCCGGCGCGGTTGGCGGTGCCCGCTCCCCCTCGGCACAGGGAGCCCCCGGGGCTGCAGCCGGTTACCCCCAAGGGACAGGGACCTCAGCACGCCTCTCCCCAGCGCCGTGAGGGCTCAGCCCAGGCTTTGCACCAGGCGCTGTTCGATTCCCCCCGGGATGCTCCAGGCCGCTCTGGACAGCATCCATCAGAGCAGCGGGGTCAGCCCGGAGCCGGGCTCTGCTCGGAGCAGGGCAGCGGATGGGGTGCATTGGCTCTGCACCCTTCCAGCTGCCTCATGCACCCCGCAAAGGAGGGCAGGGACCGGGACAAGCCAAGAAAGGTCCCTGCGGGTGAGGGAGCAGGCCTGGCAGCAGAGACGGAGCCGCTCAAACCCGCTGAGACCCAGCACAGCTGCGACACTGCCAACACGTCTCCTCTGACCACAGACCTCAGCCAAACCCGGGGCTGCAGGGAAGGAGGGGAGCACGCGGGAAACGCTTCACGAGTCTCTGCAAACGCTGCCAGTGCGTCGGTACAGACCATCGCAGCGAAAATCCATCCACAAGAAACACCCCCCACGATGGCTGCTTCATCTGGAGATGCTCTGCCCCATGGCCAAATCCCGGCCTTCAGAAGCAGGGTGAGAACAAGGAGCCGACGCAGATCAGTCTTGACGCAGGATCAAGCGAAGGGACTTGAATGCATTTCAGGGGTAATTTATAAGGAGCAAAAGGTGATAAACTAGTTGTCCCTGACTTTCTGTTCCTGAAAATTAAGACATCTGAAATCTCAACCGCTCAAGCCCGTCTCAGCACGTACACAAAACCCGAGGCTGTTTCGATGTGCTGGGTCCATCAGCTCCCATCCTCTCTGGTCTCTCCAAGCGACGGCCCCGCAGTCACCAGCCACACGGCAGATCTGAACCGCGAGATCCCCATCTGCAGCGACTGCTGCCAGTTCACATTAAATGCTTTTAAGTTTATCCCTTGGCTGCTGGCGTACAGAAATTACCATCACCTGAAATTACTGGTTCTTTTAACCTGAGATTGGCCAAGAAAATCATCAAATGCGAGCAAGCGCCTTCCAGTCGCTGGCTGTAATAGTCCTGTCCGTTCCTCTCCGGGATTACTGTTGTCCTCCTTGGACGCCTCGTAACAACAAAATCCCCAGCACCTGCCATTACTGAGGTAAATTATATTTTTTGGTGGTTGAAATTACGTTACTTAAAAGGCAAGACCATGCACTCTGAGGCTGCTGTGCAGCTTTAATTCATGTGTGCACACAGTACGGCACAGCACAGCCTTTAATTACAGGCTCACTTACTCTACTTTCCATTATAGGCGCGAAAGAGACTTGTAAGGAAAGCGAGGGGGAGAAATAGAAACGAAGATGGAACCAGGGAGGCACAGGAACCCCCGCCGGCTGTCGAGCACGGCCGCGGCCGGAGGCAGAGGGGGGAATGCCAGGCAGGAGCCGCCGGGATGCACCGCAGCTCCCGCGCCGGCTCCGGTGGCACGGCACGGGGCAGAGGAGCCCGCTGCATGGCACGTCCCTGCCGCCCGCCGCTCACGCGTCACCTCTGGCTCCACCTGAGCAAAATCTGCGCTGGCATTTTGTTTGCATTGTGAAGTTTGTCCCAAGCACTACCCCTCGGTTTTTTCATCTCTGCCCCTCCACATTCAAGTCGCTTTAGTTACCGTTCTTGCAGGCCTTGGCGTGACAGCCAAATTAGTATTGATAAATGTTTAAAGGCTCTCAAAGCAAAGGAAAACGCCTCTTTAGCAAATCAGCACGCCACAATGGGAAGGTCCGATGGCATCTCTCAAGCTGCTGGCCAGGACAGGTGCATCACGGGCAGCCAGGACGCCGGCTCTGCGCAGCGAGCGTTTCAGGGCCCGACAGTTCCCTCCTCTTTCATTTTAAGCCTTGCTCGACCCCAAGGCTGAACGTATCAGCCCTGGATGTCAAACAACGATCGCTTCCACAGCTACCCGAGCAATATGGGCACAAAGAAACCAGCAGCGGGAGCACAGCCCACGCACCGGGTACTGCTCCAGCCACCGGCGAGTCCCACCGCCAGCTCCACCGCAGCACGGCGGTGAACAGACACCCTCCCGCGCTGCAGCACAAGCAGCTGGGACAGGTGCTACAGGGAACCCCCAAATTCACAGTAATGTCAGAAATCCCAAAAGAAAAGGTTTCCAGAAGTGGCAAACAATAAGCCTGCAACAGATCCGCCCAAGCCCCGTGCGCGGCTGGGCTCCGCCATCCCCAGGCAGCAGCTCAGCCCGACACCGCAGAGCGCATCGGGGTGTTTTGCTCCTGCAAACCCCCCGAGCCCGGCGCCGCTCCACGGGGTCTGCACGGGGCATCGGCGCGGCCGACTGACCTGTCCAGAGGGAATCGCGCTTCGTCCCCTTTGTGGAAGTCAGTGCTATTCTCCAGCCTGGCCAGGATGTCCATCCTCTTCATCAGCATCTCCAGCATGTCGCTCATTCGCCGCAGCACCCCTCGGGACTCCAGCGCGCCCATCACTGCAGGCACACAAAGAGCAAGCGAGACACGGTCAGGGGCTGGGCGCTGCCGTGTCGGACCGAGAAAATCCCCCTCCCCACGGCTTCAGCCCCAAAGCTGCCCGCGGTCCTGCGCTCCCCAGCCCCGCTGATGGGCTCGGTGGTTTATGGACCGTCTCGGTGCCCCGCTGTCCCTGGACATCCCCTCCCTGGCTTTGCCAACAGACCCGCAGCCCCGTACACATCGTCCTGCCTGAGCATGGGCTAATCCCTGCCTGTGCCCAAATCTAGCTGGCCTGCTGCAGCTCCCGATAGCCAGCGGCTACACCAGCCCTGGATCCGGCCTCCTCGCCTGCCTCTCCGGGCATAAACTCCTGACTTGTCCACCCAATCCAGCCTGTCCTGAGCGCTTACGGGAAACCAACTTTATTCTCAAGCACTAACCAAACGGCCTTTCATTTTGCACTTCTATTTTCACTCTCCAAGACCCACCTAGCCCAGCATCCTGCCTTCGACAGCAGCCTGCCGGGGATGCTTAAGGAGAAGCATGGGAAATGGAGCAAATAGGTGGTCCTCCCCCGACATATCCTCCCAGCAGCACTGGATTTTCCTTTGCAGGGAATTTCTTCTCTATCCAAATCTGCTATAGGGTGGGTGCCCTAGCACTGGAAATCGCTCAAACACTGCCGGTATGCTGCACTTCAGCAAACCCCCCCCAGCAGGGAAAGCCCCCGATTCCCAGCCCCGTTTAACGCTCTGCTTCCTATGGGTTTGCACAGCGCCGACACGCTGCTGTGCAGAAAGCGCCGGGGGAGACACGAGCTCCTGGCTCCCGGTTTGATCCGCTGCCTAGTGACAGGCAGCCCAGAGCCCGAAGCCAGGGAACAGAAAATAAAGCTCCTGTTTCATCTCAGCGTGGCTCATTTCACGTTAGTAATAACTTAATCAGTGCATAATCCCCTGAACTTCTCCTGTTTAGCTTATCTCTGCTGTTCCACTCATATGTGCTTTTCAAGAGGCAGCACACATTTAATTTAGGGAGCAGCAGGAGCCGGGCGGGCGGCGCTGGGAAGGCGAGCGGCTGCTGGACACCCCGGGTGGCGATCGGGACTTAGGGACATCTCACGCATCTCTGAACAGATGCAAAACCAGGTCTTGCAAAGCCGGCGGGTGGCTGTGCTGGTGCATCCCCGGCTCCCCCACCCTGGCACAGCACCCCGCACCCAGCTCAGCCCCGGCGGTGGGATGCGTGGGGCATCCCAACGGCATCGTCTGCCGGGGACAGGCTTCTCCTCGCTGCAGGAGCTGACTCAAGCCGCTGAGCACGTCAAACAGCACAGAGGCCTGAATGCCAGGTCTAGATGGTGTTGGTATTCAGGTGAGAGCAGTGCGCATGGCCATGGTGGGAACCGGCTCACTGCGACGGCTCCCACTGCTGCAGAGATGCAGCCCCGGCTCCCTCCCCACTCCCCCAGTAAATCACCCACTAACTCCAGCTCCAGATGCTGCGGCGCTGGGGCCACGGCTGCCGGGGGTCGGTTCTGCAGCTCTGACGGAGGAGGGCTGCATCGGCACCGCAGCGGAACGGGGGCCTTCGGAGTTCAAACACCCCCCCGCCAGGCTCCCTCCCCAGCGGGCGCTGTGAAAGCATCGCATCGCTGCGGCTGCCTGTCGCTGTCGGACCCGCGGCACGTGAACACAGGGTTACAAGCCAACCCTTAACCCCTCTGAGAAGCTGACACCGGGCCAGCCAGACCTCGCCAAAGGCTCTCTTCCACGCTTGGCTGCAATTATCAGCAACACATTATTTTTCCTGACACTATCTAAGTAAATGGAAGAAAAGCTGAGAGCAGAAGCAATTCCTCAAATAAAAAAAACCAACCAAACAAAAAAAAACATTCACGGAGATTGAAACCGGGCTCTTCCCCAGACGCTCCCTGCACTCCCATGGCAAGAAGTCAGCGACTTCTGCTTGAATCAGTGGGTGCCGCGGTCCTGTGCAGCCCCAGCCCTCCCTGGATGGGTCTGGAAACGCAGGAGCCACCCTTGCCCGTCCCACCAGGAACCTCTCCCAGCCCCCTGGGTGGGACACAAGTCACAGCCTCTCCCACTAAAGGGCAGAAGTGCTAATGAACTTGCAATTAAAAGATGCTATGAGGCAAAAAAGTGGAAACTTGGATCCTGGAGCTCAGTCTGTACAGGGGCCTCCCCAAACGCAGCTGAGCAAACTGGGCAAAGACACAGCCAAGCAAAATAGAAAAGCTCTGAGATGGGATTTAGCCAGAAAATCCACATTAGTTATTTCCCCACGGGACTGAGCCCGCTCCGGTGACATCCCCGCCACGGCTGGGCTGTGCTCCCGGCTCACAGCCCCAGCACCCGCCGCCCGCCTGCCCCAGGTGGCTTCCAGGACAGACCCCCCCCCAAACGGGGATGTCTGCTCGGGATCAGCTCCTGCTCCGACATCCCGGCACTGCCAGCGCGTCGGAGCTTAGACCTTCAACTCAATTTTTGAGTGAGACTGAGACCGCGCATCCTTCCCGCACACTCCTGTGCCGGCGGGTGAGGCTGGAGGTCAGGGAAGGGACCCGCTGTAGCCCCTACAGCTGGCCAGAAGGGCTTAAACCACAGCCACCACGTTGCCATGGCCGGAGGGGTATCCCTGGCCCAAGAATTTGGATGCCAGCTTGTTTGGGGGGGGTCAGGCTGTGCTGTTTCGCTGGGAGGATGCAAGGATCATGTCTGGGAAGGCAATGGAGGTGATTGAGGGCCGCTGCTGCCTTTGCCACTCAGGGCTGGGCTGTCGCCCCGATTTGTAGCCAGGCTGCATTCATTTAATTACGAAGGCCTGTGGAGTGGTGCAGTTCATTTGAAATTTAAATGGCTGCTCACAAAGCCTGGGCAGAGAAACAGCTTCTGGCCCCTGATTAAAACCCAGACACATGGACGGGGCTTGTCCCCACAGAAGAGACTTGGGAAAAGCCCTTTCCTTTTCCTGATGGTTTTGACCCATCCCAAGATGGGTCCCGGGAGCCTCGCCGGCCCCACTACGGGAACCTAATCCTGCCCTGGGCAGGGGAACAAGGGAAACTGAGGCACGGAGCGACACAGAGCCCATGTTTGCAGCAGGCAGCAGTGAGCTGATGTCCGTGCCGGGCACCCAGCGGTGCTCAGCGCCACGTCCCCACTGCCCGGGCACAGCTCCCCAGGGATCGCCCTCCTCGAGCAGGAGACGGAGATTTCCCGCTGCTCAGGCCACAGCCACAGCCCAGGCAACCCAGCCGAGGATGCCGGCCCCGAGCCCTCACCGCAGAAGCGCAGCCGACAAGATGGCTCTGCTCCCAAATCGCTAAGGCGGGACGAGGGTATTCCCACCGGGGAATGAAACCGTTTCCCCCTGGATCCTGGGGAAGCCAGCAGCAAACAGAGCCGCAAGCCCCGGCCCCGCGGCCGAGCCCCCAGCGCCAGCCCGGCTCTCCCACTGGCCTCACTGGGATTTCCCTCCTGGCGCTGCCACCATCCAATTTCCCAGCTGGTCTTGAGCGATTCCAGGATGCTTTTCAACAGCAAAGCTCTGAGCTTTGCTGTCAACAGTGAGCGGAGATATTCCTTCTCCAATAAAGAAATAAAAACCCACTCCAAATCCCAAGTAAAAATAGTAATAAAACCAAAATCTCAGCCGTCACTGGGTTATCTTTTTGGGCGCCCTGCCAGAAAGCAGAGCTGTCGCGGGGCACATCTCCCCCAGCCCTCCACTGCCTCTGGGAGATGAAGTCGAAGCCCTTCCTCATCAACACCTCTCTTTTTCTGTTCTTGGTCTTTGTTGTTGTTGTTGTTGTTGTTGTTCCAGAAGCTTAAGGAGGATAACAAGAACGATTTGACATTTTTGGCAATGATTATTACATCTCTTGGAAAGTGTGTCTCATTAAAACCAAAAGGAAGGAGGAAAAGTGCTGAAGCGACTCTTTTAAAAATGCAAGAGCCAGGATTAATTTGTTAACCTGAGGCGGGGACCCAGGCACCGCGGCGTGGCTGCTCGGCAGCGTGTGCCCGCGACGGGGGCTCGGGGGGCGGAGGCGAGCCCGGCCGGCACCCCCGGCTTCTCCCCTTAAGCCGGTGATGAAGATCCCCAAGAGACTTGCAAACAGCACTGCAGGCAGACGGGAGAAACCGAAACCCAACTCCATAGCATGAAAACCCAGTAAAACAGTCCTGCAAGCCGCGATTTTTTTTTTAAAAAAAGCAAGCTGCTAATTACAAAGGAGAAATATTCTAATTACCCTTGATAATCAGCAATGATGGAAAAGAAAACACAAGTAAAACTGCTCAACAGATTAATTGGAGTTTGCTAAAGTATGACAGGTTTTTGACAGTTTTCCTGAGTGGCAGCCACTCTTTAAAGGCAATCACTGAACCTGACAGAGGTTTTCATAGCAGCACTAGGAAATAATGATTGCAATCAATCATATCTTACTGGATTTCATGAGACATGCTGGTAAACACAGCAGAGGGAGGAGAATTATTTATGGTGCTTCAGAAGAGCATACAGCTAAGTAATTGGATGAAATCAGGGAAAAAAAAGAAAGCATCCCCTAAGGGTGATGTCTCGTGAAAAAAAGAAATAGTTTCTCTGCAAAACCGGTGGAACAGCCAACAGCCAATATGCTCAGATTTGGATGGGTCAGAGCCTGGGGAATTCGCTAATGATACACTTGCCTCTAAAATACCTTCTTGGAGTGAGCACATCCCCGGGCAGGCGTCCCGCCGTACCGTTACCTGCCACCGACACCGCCAGGGACGGGAGCCAGGACGGGCGCGCGGGTGAGTTCTGCTGCGTGCGCAGGCCGCCCTGGCTGCGAGGGTGACGTTCGACGCCAGATGCCTCGGGGCCACCGCGCAGGAGCGGGGAGCAGCTGGGACAGCAGCATTTCACGGAGCACCTCCAGCACTGCCACGGCGCGGGGCTGGGCCCCGTGGAGATGGTGTGGAGTGGCGCTGGCCAAGCCCGGGCTGTGCCACGGGGGAAGGAGCAGATGGGAAGGAGCCTCCTTGCTCAGGCATCGCGTTTTGGGATCCTGAGCACCCTCCCCACGCCGCCCCACCGCTGCTCGCACTGGGAGCCATCTCCACCCAGCCCTTCACGAGCACGGAGGGAATGTGCGGGATGTGGCCCCATCACACGGGTTTGCATGTGGCTCTGGGACGCTTGGGCTGAGGTTTTCAAAAGGAGCTGAAACCCTTTGGAAGAAAAAATTTGCATTTGGGGGGCACATTGCCTTTAGCCATTCGGACTGATTCCAGCCTCCTTACCCAGCGTAGCTGCTGGACCCAGATGACAGCTCCCTGTCCCTGGGTCGCCCGGCCCCATCCTGCTCGGGGGGTCTCACGCGGCTCAGTGTCAGCTTCATGCCGAGAAGATGGGGAAAGAGAAACACGTAGGGGAAGCGGTGTTTGAGCTGCACGCTGGTGCCCAGTGCAATGCATCCCTTGTGTTTCCCTCCTGGTGGGTGCAGGACCCGGTGCCACCCCACGGGTGCAGAGGTGGCATCCCACCCCCATTGCTTACAGGGAGCTTTTCCACCCCAAAACCACTCCAGTTTCAAGGGCAGCAAAAGCCTCCCTCACCCAGCGGCCACAGAGCCCGGCCCCAGCCGTGCCGGGGGGAGACCGAGGCACAGCCTCGACCCACATCACAGACAGTGCCAACGGCGCTGAAACATCCCCCTGACATTTAAATGCAATCCCACAATATATCTCTGCTGTCCGTAACATGGCTGATTTGTTGTTGATCCCCCCCCTTCTCAGACATAAGTCATATCCCTGCCTGGCTCTTGCAAGAGCTGAAAGCTCCAGCACGGGAAGGGAATTTGCGCAGAGAACGTAAGATATTACTTATGTCCATTGAAAATACCAGCTGAATTAATTTCAATCTAAAGCATCATTTGCTTTGCTTTGTTTTTCTCCTTTAAAGGACAACTCCAGGCTACTTAAACCCCTCAAAAGGACAACGTACTCTTGAAGGATTTCTTGGAGAAGCAGCCAGAGGATCCCCACCACGGTGCAGCCGGACCCGGAGCTCACCGCCCAGCTCGTGGGGCGGCTGGTGCCCCGGGGCTGTCCTGGGGACCCCATCCTCCTGGGAGGGCACCCAGTTCCCGGTTCCCGGGGAGCAAAGCACCAGCTCTTCGCTTCTCTCCTCCTCCCACGCTCCTCTATTTACTTTCACTGTTGATTTTGATTCAAGCAGATTAAAAGACCAAAGAGCCAACTAGCCAAGGGCTCCGGCTAACGCTGACACATAATCCATTACAATCACAGCCCAGAGACCCAGCACTAACTGGCAACAAGAAAGCCCAAGGCCAGGCTCAGGCTGGCAGCGATGGCCACCTCCCGTCTCCATCCCTTCGGTACCCACCCTGGGGGGAAGCTGCTCCAGGGACGGACGAGGTCCCGCTGGGTGGCTGCACCCCTCGAGGGCACCCACTCACCAGCATGGGCACCCAGCCAGTTGTTGCCTCCAGTGAACCCACCCACATTTGCCATTAAACTGCTATGGATTTATTATTTTAAGTAATACAGAAAAAATATGGACCTGCTTCGCCAGTGCCCCGATGCAAAATGCACAAGAGCCGCCCAGGCAGCTCCACGCCAGCAGCAGCGATTTGCACCTGGAGGTGCTCACGAAGCAGCTTGGGGGCTGCCGGTGAAGCGGACGCTTCGATACAGCTCCAGCTGCACCATCGATCTGCTGCTGAGCCGCTGGAAACGGCCGGCAACGAAGTGGTTCCCTGGTAATCAGCCAAATTAAGCAGCCTTAAGTCACCGGCTGGTAAAGTAGATTATGTCCTGCCTGCCTGCTATCATCTACCCCCTGGATTTATCCATCCCCTCGTCCACTGCTGTGCAATCGGCGGCAAATGTGCAGCCTCAGGGATGTTTTCACTCCCTCTCACCGCACTCACAGGCGGGCAGAGCCCATCAGGCCCCGCTATGCCCTGCACGGCCGGCTCCGGCCCCGCGGGGCTGGCAGCCACGTGCCACAACCGAGCCAGGCAGGAGCCACCGCAGGGCTCTGCTAATGCAGCTGTGCGATAGCAGTGATTGCAACCTGCCATGGGCTCCAGAGACCCCCCCGGCTTTCCTACAGCCCCCCCACACGCCGGCAGCGCCTGGGGGCGAGACACCGCAGCGGGGGGACCGATGTGCTGCAGAAGTTCCCTGGCTGAAAGCGAGAGCCGGCTGTGCTGTGGCATGCATGTTGCCCAAAACAGCACGAGCAGATGGAAAGCAACCCCGTTCGGCCCCGTAAATCGCTCCCACGAGCGCCATGCCACCCCTACGGCCAGGCACCGCTCTGCCCACCCCGCTCCCGGACAGCCACGGCAAAGCCACGTCCCTGGGCTCCGCTCTCCCGCGCTGCCAACGGCTTCATGAGCAATGAGCCGTAGCTCCGCTTTCCTTCCGCAGCCCCGCGCCCCAGCACGCTGCAGGTCCTCCCCCGGGAAGGTGACGCCGCTCCGGGAAGGTGACGCCACGCTCCGTTTCACGGAGGAGGTTTGGTTAGAGAGGGGCCACAGAGGTCCCGAGCAAACTTCAGCCTCCACCCAAGGTCCCACCAGTCCTCCTCCAGCCTGCTGCTGCACGGAGCATGGAGCGGGGGGCCAGCCCAGTGTCCCCGTACCAACCCCACTGGGTCTGGGGTCTCGCTCCCTCCCTCGGCGCAGCCCTTCGGCTGCGGGACCCCGAGCTCAGCCTGCAGAAGGGGCTCCGGCCGCTTCTCCACCCCAACCAGCTCCCCCTGCCCTGTAAGAGCGACTACAGCTCTCTGTCTCCACCCTGACCCATGTTCACTCCCTATTTCCATATAAATAAGAAAAGGCAGGAAGCTGAGCAATACAAAGACACACTTACGTTCACAGACAGGAGCGTTTCATTGCCGCAAGGGAGAGCGCAGGGCTGTTCCCCCAACTTTGCTTACTCCTGACCCCCCCAGACACACACCAGAGACCTGATGTTCCCTGTGGGACATGGGGACAGTCCCACAAGTCCCGCCACAAGCCATCACTCTCCAGGCAAAACGAGCTGGGTCGTCTCCTCCTCTCCCCAGCAGTCCCAGGAGATGGGTGGGAGATGCGGGTAGCTGGGGGAGAGAAGACGAATATGCACAACCCCCTCACGAGCTGCAGTTCAGCTTTTATTATTTTTTTTACTTTATTTTATTAACCCCATCTTTTTCCCCCCTTCTCATCCCCCTTCCACTTTTTTTTAAAAAGTACCAGCAGCAGGGTATTTTTAGTTGCTCCTCTATTGCCAGCCAGCACTATTTTAAATTGCATTTTAAGCTGTTCTGCAGTGCTCCAAACACCTCACACTGCAGGCAAGGCTTTCAAACTACAAGATTAACATCGATTTTAAATTGCTTCCTAAAGACAAGGGCTCCAGTGCAGGGCTCGCTCAAGGGCAGTCACCAGTAGCAAAGCCCAGAGGACAGCGGGGCTCCCGAGCACAGCTCCACCCCACGCCGGGCTGGGTGCTGTCGCACCGGGAACAAAGCTGGACCCCGGTTTTGCAGCTGGACCCCCCCAGCTCTGGGCAATGAGCAGCGCACACCGGTGCCACGGCGCAGGGGCAGCCCCAGAGCGGCTCCACGGACCCGTGGGCCAGGGACCCCCCTCCGTCACCAACCCTCCTTTCAGTTCTTGGTCTTTACAAGAGAGACATTGCTCCAAGGGCATCGGCATTTAACTCAACTAGCTGTTCCCGCTTGCTGACCTGGGGAAAATTGTATTATCAGCAGCCAGTGCCCCAGGGATTGCAGGAAATCAGCCCAAACGCCTCGGGCAGAGGAAGGATTCGACCCGGCATTTGCGCGCCCCAAGGTCAGCTGGAGGAAGGCTTCGGGAGGCTCGGCACCACCATCGCTCCTCTGGCTCTGCACGTCCAACGCTTGAGCCCGCAGCCTTATTTACAGCTGCCCCGAAACGTTATGTTTCAGAAACAGCAGAACTCACTAATTTAACATTTCCAAAATGATTACCATTCTTCCTTCAGCCAAAAATATCGGCCAAACAGTGCCAGGCATCCTGCCACTCTGTTTCCAGGGGTGAAAAAATCATCCCTTTCCTCCAAACCCATCAGCCTCCGCCAAGCCCGGCGGCCAGATCCTTCCAGCAGCAGCCAAGCAGGGCAGCAGCCCAAAGCCGAGCCCACGGGAGCTGGGGGCATTGGCAGAGCCGTGGGACGAGCCTTGGCTAATCTCTGCCCGAGCTGAACCGTGCCCTGGTCTCTCATTTAGGCCAGAGAAACAAATAAATCAGTGGGAAAACTCAGCTTTTACAGAGGCTGCTATGGTTCCCACTGTGCTAGTTTTATTTTCTGAAGTACCTGCTGCCTCCCCGGCTCAGGATGAATTTTGATTTAGGAGTGAAAAGGGGTAATAAAAGCATAATGAGCCATTAACATTCCTCCTGGCCATGGTGGGGTGTTTGCTCATCACAGGTTGATGGAAATGCTATTTGACTTCCTTATGAGCTATAGAAAATCAATTAATTGATTTAATCATTCCCTGGGAGTCGCTGCTTATGGAGATAACAGAGTTGCGGGGCCAGCGGGATGCTGCACCTCCCTCCTCTGACACGGCAGCGGCAGGGAAGGGGCCAGCACACATCGCCGCACCGAGGTCTCCATCTCTGCTCCACCAGACTCCTGAATTCACATTTCCATCTCCCCATAAGTTGGGTGGCATTTTTTTTTTCTTTTCAAGCCTGAAGGCATCCAATTCTGAGCAGCGATTGTATGAAATGGGCGCTTCTTCACTAAGAGACACGTCCCAAGGGTGGATTAAGCCTTAACCACTACGATGGTAGCCCTTACAATTCTGATTACCCCTCCTTGCCCTGCAAAGCACCACTCTGCATTTCACTCCCCCAGCACATCCCCGCAGGAGTGGGCTGCCACCCCGGCGCCACGTGGAGCCCCCACGGACACCTTCATTTTCCTGATTTTAACAGCACTCCTTTCCCTGCCTGAAATAGCAATATAATAAGAGCAGTAAAGTTTTACACTTCCACTTTAAACTCCTTTTCCAAACGTGGGTTGGGGATGGTAGCACGGTGCACGTTCACCAGCCCAACAGGGGATGCAGCGCGCTGGGACCGAAGCAGGATGGCTCACGGGCACCAGAAGGAGGACACGCGCTTTTTATCAACCACCACTTTCTCCATCCAAGCAAAGCACAGGTCTGCTCCAAAAAACCGCAGATTAAAGACACCCCCATGGGCAACACGGTGCGACCCCGGCACCAGCAGCAGCCTCTCCCCACGGCAAGGGGAGAGCGGCACTTGCAGCCCAAGGTGCAGGGGGGCTCCCAGGGGACGGAGGAGCTGACACCCACAGTCACTCCCAGCAGCACCCATCACCATCGCCAACAGCCATTCCTCAGCACACAGCACCACTTGAACCCATAACTGAAGAAGCCTCCCCACACTAAAAAGGAAGAGCAGAATAAGTTGTTATTGCTGCCCTATGCAGCATTATCCACTTAAAAGAGCCCCTGGAGCAGCCCGGCATCTGGCAGGAGCTGCAGGGAGCAGGGCCAGGGGCAGGCGGTGTTGGGGGCAGAAAGCCCTCACCCTGCCCTGGGCTCTGCCTTGCTTTGGCATCTCCATTAACCCCCTTGCCCCACCGATGCTTGGACAACGATGAAGAGAGAACGGTCCCGAGCGGTGGGAGCTGCCAGAGCACAGCATCTCTGGGCAAGCTGGAGAGCCGGTCCCACCGCCCCAGCATTTTTCTGGGGGAGGAAGAAGCAAAAGCCCGTCTTCCCCAGCACAGCTCCTCGCCAAGGAGGTGCTCCCAGTACCGGCCGGCTCAGCTTGGCACCGACCGGGCAACTTACAGCGTCAGCTGGCTGCTCCGGCCCCCGAGGCTGCCTGGAGCGGCTTTGGATGGGACAGATGGATGCAGCGAGGCTGGAATGAGCCCCAGGCACTGAAGAGCAGCACAGCTCACTCCTCCCCACAGGCCACCCCTCCAGCAGCCCACGGGCTCCAGGAGACTCAAACCCAGCCATGGATGCAGCAGCAGCAAAGCAAAGTGTTGGGGATGCACAGGATCTGCACGTCCCAGCTGGCAGGCACCCGCTCACCCACACCCTCTCCATGGGCACCTGGGGAAACCCCCGGGCTAACGGCCCCACGGGCGCTGCGGGAAGAGGGGGATCAAGAGGGAAAACTCCCACTGCCTTTTGAGAGGGTTCTGCATAAGCAAATTCTGGATTCAGATCGCAAGAACGGCTCCATCCCTCCGCCTGGACAAGCATCCCAGCCGCTGCCTGCGCCGCGGGGCGAGACGCGCTCAAGCAGCGGATCCTGACAAGCTGCTTCCAAGCTGCTGCAGAGAGTTACCCAGAGCTGCTCAGCAGACAACAGCAAAACATAACCCTCTCCTCTCCCTCGGGAAGAAACCGGGAATAATTAGTGCTGAGTTTGCACAGCAGATTCTGCCCGGCTCCCTCCCTCGCTCTGCCCGTGCCCCCCCATCACCATCACTTGGTTACACGAGACTTTGCAACTGGTTCTCCTGTCGCCTTCACCATGCATTGAAGGCAAGAAGTTAAATCTATAACTTGCATGACTTTTTGCGAGCAAAGGGAACACAAGCATCCCTGGAACCGCACGTCTGTGCATCACCTCTCAAGGAGGCAGCAGCCCAAGCTCTTGCTCCTGGGTGCTCTCTCCAGCAAGTTCAGGTAAGAAAAGCAGCTGTCAAAGCCATAAAGCAACTTTTGGGTATTTTGCCCAACTCAAGCTCCTGTCAGAAGAACTGTGTGCTCTGCCGAGGAGAAATAACTGAGGAGCAGATTGGGATCTGTCACAAGTGGCAGCGACCCAAGTTTGCAAATGGGTCCAGAAATTACCTTTCCCAAGAGAGAGGGAACAGGGACGGGAGGATGAACACATCTGTGTTTTGCTTTAAAGCTCCTCCGGGCTGAGCAGCAGCTCACTGCAGCCAGGACCTCGCCATCCCCTCCTCTGCTGTCCGCCCTCGCGATCAGCCGTGCCCAGAGGGTACGCGGTGGGTCAGGAGCGTGCACACAGACCTCCTCCTCCTCCTCCTCCTCCCCTCCCAGCATGGCCGACTGCGAGGGAGGATGACAGAGTTATTCAAGCTCACTCTGATCGTCAGCAAATCTGAGCTTGACCTTTCTGCATCCTCCGGGAGAACAAAGGGCGATGGTACCCGGCCCCAGTAGCCCAGCTGGGATGCTGCTGGAGGAGAAGGAAACGCAGCAGAGACAGGAGTGGGAGCAAAGGACCCCTCTGGGGACATCACGTAGGTTCTCACATTTCTATTTGGCCTCTTTGCTCCACTCAGAGAGCCATTCAAGGGACTGAACTAACATGAGATCCCACCGCTTCGCAGTACTATGACTCTGGAACAGTGAAGATGCCCTACAAAACCCCAAGCAACCTTCAACATCATCTTCTGCGGCACAATTCCCACTCCTCCGCCCCCTTCCACCATCATCCCCGCTCTGAACCAAAGCATTCAGCTGTGCTGCACAGCCCGAAACAATCTCCCTCTCTCCGCTCTTCTGTGTTCACCGATGGAAGAAATTGCTTTAAGCAGGTGAGACTCCAGGAACTGGAGCAAGCACCAGCCGCGGGAGAGGCAGAGCACTCCGGCAGCCGGGACGCAGGAGGAGCGCTGGGTTTGGGGAGAGCGGGGCAGGATTTCTGCCAGGTGATGTTAAACACCGTTTCCAGTGCAACACGCCTTGGCTGTTGTCTGCTGGACCTCTCCCAACAGTCCTGTACCCCAACACGGCAAACCAGAAGGCCAAGAAAGCAGCGCTGCTCAGCCTCACCCACAGCCTGCATCCAGGACACGGTGCCCCAAGCCAGCAAGGGGTGCTTCCCCAACAGGCTTTCTCCAGAACTTTTCCACAGTTATTTTTCTCTCCCTGCGAAATGAAAGGGAATAACCAAACCTGAGGCCCTTGCAGCAGAAGCTGTTCTCTGGCCACCCGCACTTCTGCTGTGCCGCAGCCCAAGGAAAGTCCCCGCAGGCGCCGGTGCACTGCGCACCTCCAGCCAGATGTGCAGGCCAAGGCAGCTACCACCGCCCAGCTGCAGAAAGTCCCAGCGGACTGGGAAACCCCCTGCCCCAGTCCACAAGCTGTTTAATATCCCATCAGGGTCCATATCCTGCAGCCCCAAGGAGATCAGACCCCAAAACACATCTCAGCAACCTAGGACCAGGTGCAGCAGCCTCGCAGGGGCTGTGCTTCACCCCTGCTCTCTTGCATTTTCCAGCTTGCGTTCTAAAATCAGCTCTCCCCCACCACGTCCTTCCTTCACCCCTGTCCCCACTGATCCTGTTCCCAAAGCGGCCGAGGAAACAACGCAGGAGCCCGACCATGGTCACCAACAGGAAAGCAGCTGGAGATGCTGCTGGTTGCTCCTGCTGGGGTGGAAAAGGCAGGTGTTGAGCTCTCAAGCTGAGCACCAATCCAGGCAGGAAACACTTGAAAACGGGTTGAAAAGACAGTTATGGGAACAGAACACACAACTCCAGTGCTCAGCAAACCACCGCTTCCCAAAAGCATCGAGATCCAAGGACCTCAGTCAGCACGAGAAGGGCTGCTGTGCCCAGACCCCAGGCACCGAGATACCTGTATCCGTATGAACCACTCAGAGTATCAAAGTACCGCCAAGCTCAGCTGAAATCAAATCAGTGCCCTCTTGCAAGAATCAGCAGCCGACAGCAAGGGCAGAGCTCAGCTCCGGCCATTTCGGGACATCGGGACCTGTCCTACACGTCCCCTGGGCCCGCAGCAAAGTCCCCCAGCACCTCGTCCCCTACCGTACAGGAATCAACAGCAGGAGAAATCAGAAGCCTTTCCATTTTTTAAACCAGCTACAGCAGTTGCAGGCAATATTCCAGCCACATCTAATCATGTTTTAACACTTAATAACCTATTTTCCTCCGCTAATCCCCTGCAGCAGCAAGCTCCACCAGCGGGATGTTCATCGCCGCCGAAACCCGAGCGGGGCACGGCCGCAGGCAGAGGGGCCGCTGCCAAATCCTCCCCAGCCGCACCGCAAGCGCCACAATTAGAGGTTTTGGTGCATTTTCAGGATCACCCCCCTGCCCCAAGACAGCTCAAAAGAAAGATGCTTGGGAAAAAAAAAAAAAAAATTTAAATTCTAAAGAGGGGGGAGAGAAGAGGGCAGAGAAAACTCAATCTCTCGAGTCTAGAGCCGTTCCCAAAGCGTCTCCCACATACAAAATTTATAGACCTGTCTGTTCTCTTTTTTTTTTATCTAGATCTTTGTTTGTAGAACAAATTCTCTCGGTGGCCATTTCAAAACAAAGGAACCTTTGTCTGTGTTTACTTGACAGCAGCAGATTAGGATAAAATAACTTGTATTTCAGAAGGTTTTTTTATTTATTATTAAAACACAAAGCCTCTGCTGCATCGCATCACCAAGCAGAGAATCCATCTGAGGAATGATTTCTGGCACACACCAAGAAACTTGGCTTTTGGAGAGAGCCTCCGAGAAGGGGATTCACATATAAAAATAAAATTAAAAATGGGATTAACTTTTGGACTGTGACATTATCCATCTCTCCTTTTCATGCTCCGGCCTCACATCTATCTTCATTTTGGTTTTGATTGGCCGCTCACGCAGTTCCGAAGCCAAGAAAGCTCTGGGCAAGTCTGGGGCATTTTCATGAGCTTTCCCTTTGACTGCGATATCCGAAATTCAGTGCTGGGCTGGTCACGACACTCAGAGAGAAACAGGAGCAGCCCCAGCCTAGCCTGGACCATGGGTTATCCCACTTATCCGCAATCCAACAGGATTTCTCCGATGCAAATGCTTTTTAAGTGCTCGGGTGCTGGTTTGACCCCCGGCTCTTTGCAGCCGCCCCAGCCCTGCGGGCATTTAAGCGCGCGGGCAGCTTCCCTCGCAGAGCATCGCCGCCGAGCCCGGCGGGACGCGTGGAAACGCGGGCCGAGCAAACAGCCGCAGAAGCCAGGATCGCCCCCAGGAAGGGCCTCGGGAGCAGACCCTCGCTCGCCGCAAACACACCCGACTAAATACACCGGCCACGCTGGTAAAGCAGCCCACGCCCCGCGCGTATGGGGGGAGGATGCCGCCAGCTTGCAATGCAAAATTAATCAATTAATGAATAATGCTCAGAAGGGCCCATTAAACCCAGCGCTTCGATGAGCCCACACGGAGAGGAGAGCAGCGGCAGGGACCAGGCTCCTTCCCCGGGCAGGGCCACCGGTGCGCTCCGGAGGGCTTCACACTGGGAGCCCGGTCCTGGGAGATACTGGAGCCCAGGCTGCCGTGCATGGCAGACCCGAGGTCACGCACCCAGTAACTCCTCCAAAGCCAACGGCCCGGAACCTGTCCGGGTTTGTGCAAATACTGGCCTGATTCCCACCATTACTCACATCAAGAGCTAATCAGCCCCGCAAAATTAACCTGCTCCTCTGAGCTCGCCTTCAGACCAGCATTGTGCGCTGAACAGCAACGGCAATATTTCTTGGGTTTCCTTGGGATCCATAACGCACGTTAATTAAACGCCAATTTGTTATTCAAACGGACCCATCGAGACTTCGCAGCACTAATAAGACGCAGAGCCATTTCTGTTCCCACCCACCCGCACCGACTCGGACGTGCGTCCAGCGCTCCTGCACGCGAGCTCAGCATCGCCCCCGCCGGGAGGGACCCCTGGGGGCCCCTCCCCGGCCCCCTGCTCCGGGCAGGGCAGACCGGGCTCCGACCGAGCTGCGGCTGGCTTTGGAGGAGTGAGAACAGCTACACCACCACGTGGGACATCCCTACGTACCAGTGTCACAGGAAAGGTTGAACCCCAACAGCCTGAACCCGCTGTTAAAGAGCTAGAAAAAGCCTCTCAGGTTGGGCTGGCCAAGCCCAGGGCACAAAGAATATAACCTTCCAAAACAGCATCCTTCCTCCAGAGGCAGGAGAGAGGATGCTGCGTGTTTCAAAACGGTGCGTGAGCGGTGAACGAACCAAATCTTCCCCAACAAGAAATACAGCAGCGGCCAAATTTGCAGCAATTCATCTGGAAGCAACACCTTGCTTGGCAAATCCATCCAATAAAGGTAAAAAGAAATGGTTTTACACTGAATTTCTGAGCTTCCTAACAAAGCAGGGCTTGCCTTAGCCAGCTACAGACCTAAGAGACCAAAAGCTTGAAAAATTAGAGGACCTAGGTCACAATTTTTTTTTCTTGTTCTTTAAATGAGAGCAGCCAGCCCTTACCAGGAGTGACAGCCAGACGCGCGCAGCCTCGGAGCGAAGCGGTGGGCATCTCCCCGGGCCGGCACGGCAGGCGCTTGCAGCACAGCCCCTCGCAGAGCCACCGCGAGCTCAGGCACAAGGTGAAGCCACTTACACACCTGGATTTAACGACCTAAAGCAGTAAGTGTGGCGCGCTCGGAGGTGTGGGAGCCTGAAAAAGGAGGTTTCGTTTGATCCAGCTGCAGGACTGCACTGACAACGCGCCCGGTGAACAAGAGACGTGCAAGGGTGGGGATCAGTGGACTCAAAGATCTGGGTTAAATTGATAACAAGAATGGGAAAAGCTATTCCACTCCGAGGCATCCAGAAAGGGGACAGAGAGCTGAATAATTGTCTTTTTGCCATCGTTTCACCACAACTTTAGAGTCCTCTGGGTGGGACCGGGGGCTTCTGCAGGTTTCCGGCCACCTTTGCTGCTGTTTGCAGCACAACCCGTGCCACCCTCAGCTCGGGCTGGTCCCACAGTTAATCAGTGCCTCTCTGCCGTTCTTCTGCTTGTCTGCAAACTCCCTGGGGACGCGGGGGCCCTCCGGGGACAGAGGGCAGCTGTAACAACTGACACCTTTTATTCCGAACTCGGGAATCTTTTCAGGACCCATCCCCGCAAAAGCCAAGTTTGGAGAAGGCAGTGGCCCGGGGGCTTCTGCCCAGCCTCCTCACGTGCCGCTTCTCATCTCGAGAAGGCAGAAATCCCCCGTAACCAGGCTTCACTCACCCGCCGTCCCGAGAGCTGCGCTTGGCACGGGGACAGGGACATTAGCACAGCACCCCCCTCCTCGCAGGGCAGGTACCCTGGCCACGGTAAAACATGCAGAAAATACCCGCAGGCACTGATCCTGCGACCTGCTCCGGCTCAGGCTGAGGTCAGCCAGGCAAACACCAGTCCCTTGGAGAAGGGCTTAATGGAGTTGGCGGTGGGAGCAATTAGGGGAGCACAGGGGGGAGAAACGCCAGCCGCCGTGTGCTCCGTCCACGGGGGAAAAGAAAGCCAGCTGCCGCAGGCTGCACATTAATCTCTCTGAAAGTCAACTAAGCAGTTGGCAAGCACCATCCTGCTCCTGGAAACCACCACTTTAGTCCTCTCCTTCTGTAGGAAAGCAACCAGCACTTCTTCCAGCACCGCAAGGAAGTGATTTTGGGGCATTAAATCCTATTCCAGGTGAGGCTGGGGAGCTCAAATCCCTCCACGCCTTTGGTATGGAGGGGGAGAAGACCAGGGCAGGCTGACCAAGCCTATCTCACCCTGCTCACTGGAGTTCAGGCTGGGCACCTCCCTCTGTGCAATTCGGTCACGCTGGTCCAGGCTGGGACCGCAGAGGAAAAGCCCGGGCGAAGCTCAGTTCAGTGCAGCAGCCTCCTCCCAGAGCAAGGGCAGGACACGACCCCCCCCGCCATGGAAGCTGTCTCCTGAGCTGACTGCACACCTCGCCAAAAAAAGGTGGTTTAAAAAAATGTAACAGAAAGCACACTTGCTAAAAATCAGAATGTTTCTCTTCTACATTTCAGTACCTCCACAAAACCACAAAGGCCTTTTATTTTCCCATCCCTAAGGAACAATTTCCACTCCCTGCAGACCAAAACTGCCCAAAGCACTGAGCCCTCCAAGCACCCGAGCCAAATCCTCAGCACGTCAGAGCGGGAGCAGCCCATGCAACCCACAGCACCGCCAGCAGCTGAAGGCTCATCCAGCCAGCCCCAGCCACCGGTGTCTTCCCATCCCTCTGCTGCAAGCCAGGGGCAGCACCCACGCTCCAGCCCACACATGTCCCCGTTGTGCCTGCACACCGCTGCGCGTGAGCACAGCCGGGTTCTAGCCACATGGCTGCAAAGTGCCCCCTGCCAGGGCAAGAAGGGCCAACAGGACCCCGAGCCATCCTGACGTCCCCGAAATGGGTCAGGAGGGAGCCTTGGGAACGGAGGCACCCGAGCACCATCCTCGCCGCATCGTTGGCGCTTGTCAGCTCGGCTGGACCGTGCGCGGGGGGGTCACGGAGCGTCACACAGACGGGCACGGAGCCGCGCTTACCTTCGGTCCGGATGGTGAAGGGCGAGTCCCCCAGGCGCTTGGCTGAGAACTGCCCTCCCAGCGACGTCATTAGGAAGCACAGGGTGAAAAATCCAATGCCCAGCACGAATATCCTGCGGGAGGGAAAGCAGAGCTGTAGCGAGGTGGGACGAGGAACGGGCTCGCTCCTGGGACAGCCCCCCGCCCTTCACCCCCCGGGTAACCCCTCTGCACAGCAGCAGGAGCCGCTTTGTTTTGGGGTGCCCCGAAGAGCAGCGGGACAACCCCTGCCTCCTTCCCAACTGCTCCGTCCCCGTGGCTCACCCCACCCAGCCTGGGCGAGGAGCATCTCTGCGGCCCCAGCCCCACAAGAGCACACCGGTGCCTCACCCAGCCACGGCCAGACCCGCACGCGTTTCACAAGAGCCCAGGATGCTTCTGCCCGCGCCCTGGGCACCACCGAGCAGGCGGGTTTTGCCCGAGAACACCCTCCGAAATCCCTGCAGCCTGCTCCGACGGGCAGGCCTCGGGAGGGAGCCGAGGACTCGCACCTTAGGTGGGAAAGCTGAGCCAGACCATGACTGCCCTTACGATGCTCCGCTAGATCCAGCCCAATAACCCAGACCGCAGGAACTGCTATAATAAACAATACCCATTTTCCTTCGGGAGAGTCCAAAGAAAGGAGAGACCTTGTACCTTCCCTTCCTCCCAAAGGATCTTAAAAAAAACCCATTTTTTTTTAAAAAAGGTCTTTTGTTCCCCCTGTAACTAGGCCACTGGTATTTGCCATTGTGTCCAGCATCGCCTGCGCGGCGCGGGCAGCCCTGTGCAGAGCAGGACGAGGAGGGACCCACGCTGGCAGCACACGCGGTGGCCTGGGACCACCCCATCGCCTCTTTGTTCGGCCGGGCTGGCAGGAAAGCGGCTCCCACGGGGAGGCACCGGGCAGGATGGCGACCTGCACGTCGCTCCCAGCCGAGCTCGTGGCCACCTCCAGCTGTGAGAGCGGCAGGAGCTCTCAGCGCTGCTCCTATTCAGGCCAGTAACTTTTTGGGGGTGAAAAGGCTGAAGGCAGGAGCTCTGTGCAAGCAGGAGGGTTATTGTGCACCAGGGAGCAGAAGCCAAGCCTTCCCGTCCCCCCGGCGTGCAAGGAGAGCACGCTGTGCCGAGGGACGGACGCCCGGCCTCTTTCCACCGCACAGTGATGCTGCCGCCGCCTCCGAGTCTCCGTGGAGGTGCAGCATCCTCCAACAAACACGGGCAAAGCCCCGGCAGCCGCTGCCAGGCGCCGCGTACGACAGCTCCCAGAGCCGCGGCCGTACCGGGGATCTCATCCAGCCAAACCCAAGGAAAATCTCAAGGACAAGGAGAAAAGACAACTGCCAGCCAGCCTTGTGAAACAATGGGTTTGCCTTCAAATAGATAAATCCTGTGTGGGATAGGGAGCTGAGCAAGCCCTCAGGGGTGCCCGCTGGCATTTCTGCCTCCCAGCATCCCCGAGCTGAAGGGAAGCAAACCACTGAGGACAGGAGCCAGGAACTCCTTTACACGTTCACAGCATCGTCCGCAGGGCTCAGGAGCCACGCACAGAAACACAGCATAGCCCCCAACACCAAAACCAGGCTTTTCCAGGGAAAGGCTTGCAAAGGAACGCCACAGCCCTCCATCCAGTTGTTACCGTGTAGTTAAAAGGCAGAGGATGAGGAGCCAGCCATTAAATCTGGGCTACGATGTGCCAGCATTGCAATTATCGTTTCTGGAAAGGGCTGGCAAATAAAGTAACTTGCTTCAAAGCACTCGTTAGCTACAGGAGATGTTGTAGAGAGCTGAAGTACAGCGTCTAGCAGCTCAAGAAGGACTGGGCTTCCCCAGGAAGATCTGGGGGAGCTCCCAGGGCAGGTCCCTTCTGCCACGGCACGGCCAGGCTTCCCCTGCCCGGAGAGGCTCCTGGGCCAGACACGGTGCCGTCACGGGACCCCACGGCTCCCTACCTCCATCCCGCCAGCTCCGATGAGGCTCTCGCACAGCCGGCGCACACCTCAGCCCCAGACCCAGGGCAGCTTTGCTCTCAGCATCAGGCAGCTCAAGGGCAAAGGGCTTCCTCCGCCTGCTCCGACGATCAGTCCTGCCCCATCCCCAGCTGGGTCCCAGCACATCAAGGGCACCTGGCCACGGGCTCTGGACACCCTGCAGCTCCTGATCCCCTTCTTAGCTCCCTCCTAATCAAGGGAAGAAGCGACACCCTGGGCCCATTAGCATTAACGAGCTCTGTGAGCAGCGCACTCAACCCGATGCAAACATCACTACCCCTTTTGGAGACCTGCAGCCAGGCACCGGGACAGCTGAGCCGCCCGGGAGGGGACACCCAGCTGCATCGGTAAAACGGCCCGACATCCCTGTGCGGGCGCTCCAGGAGCGAAGCAGCTCAAGCCCCTGTTAGTTCTGAATGAGCCTGCCCTGCGGGGTGGAAAGCAGTTTAAACAAGCTATAAAAAGCATCGTGCACTCAGCTAATCCAGACTCCCGTCCCTGGAGGCCTGTCTGTGGGCACAGCTGGCATGCCCTACAAGCAGCCGCCAGCGAAGCACAGCCATCCCCTCCCCGGCAGATGCTGACGAACCATCAGGCTGCGGCGTTTGCACGTGGAGACGACTACGGACCTCGGCCGCTCTCCCAGTGCAGACCTCGGAGAAGGGTTTCCAGCGAGCTGTGGTCCAGCTCCGGCGGGGAGGTGACTGCGGAGGCGGCAGAGCATCCCTGGTGCTGCAAAGCAACGTGGTGTCCCATAAATTGCTTGGGGAAGGGGTGATCTGGGGACATCAGTCCGTTCCCATTATCACACCCTGTGCCCGGCCATGCGGCACAGCGCTGGGTCTGGAGAGGCTCTCGGGAACACAACGGAGGGGATTGCAGCACCCATCTCAGCCTCGGGGGGATGAATTTGTCCTTTGAGCAGGAGAGGGGGAAAGCTGTCTGCCAGGGCACCTCCCTGGCAGGGGAGGACAGCGGCGCAGTGGGGAAGGCACAAGCTGGAGGAGGAGGAGGCCAAAGCCCAGCTGTGCCCCATGACCCAGGGTCCTCCCTGGGAGCACGTCATGGTGCAAAACCCACCCAAAGGCCCCATCCTGCTGCCGCTGCCTCCTCCCCCAAGGGACAATTTAACAAAGCATCACCTGATTAAATAATCAGAGCTGATCCCGCTCTTCGTTCTCACCCCTCCTATTGACAATATCTTCATCATTATGCAAGACCTTGTTTACGCATTTTAATCTTCATAATTATACTCTGGCATGGAGTGAAACACCAAGAAGAAAAAAGAGGAAGGAAAGAAAAAAGAGGAAGGAAAGAAAAAAGAGGAAGGAAAGAAAAAAGAGGAAGGAAAGAAAAAAGAGGAAGGAAAGAAAAAAGATTCAAAGGTGATCACCCAGCATCTCATTAGGAGACAAAATCTTTTTGATTTTGACTGGATTACAGAGGGAGTGGGGGAGATGCAGGATGCCTTTTTCGTAAGAAAAGAGGGCTCAGAGCCTGACCAGAATTCCTGTGCCTGGGAGAGAAGCGGACCCAGCCCCGCAGCAGTGCTCCAGAAGCAGGGAGGTTGCAGGGATGGGCTCTCAGCCCGAGGACCTCATCTCTTTTACGTTATGCTGATCTTCTCCAGGTGAATAAAAACGCTTGGCCCAGCCTTAACTGCACTGGGCCCTCTGCCCCCAAAATCAAGGCTCACCCACTGAAGACCATGGAGCTTCAATGACCAGGTAACAGCTACTCTGCAGGCTGCCTTTGCCTGTCATCCCAAGGCACGTTTAATTCATCGCCTGGGCATGGCTCTGGTGCCGAGTCCCTCTCCACATCCTCCCCAAACTGAAATGTTCACAATTCTGGGTTCTGGCATGGTGCCCAAAAGAGAAGGAAGCCAAATTCTCTGAGTCTTTAGTGAAAATTGGAAATGATGCCCTGGTCATTGCAGATTTTGGCCCGTGGAACTGAGAGCTGGATGCGGCCAGGAGGGTCTGAGCGATGAGCTGGGCGGCGATGGGGCTGGAAGGCCAGCAGCACCCAGGGGGATGGGGCTGTGACACTGGGACCGGCTGTCCACGGTGCTGCATCACCCACGGGGACCTACGGGGAGAATATTACGCAGGTGCACGGGGAACCCAAGGGCTACAGGGAAAGGTGATATCTTTTATTAGACAAGTCTTCAACACCCGAGTCTCCTGAACCCAAAAGCTGAGCCACAATTTCTGACAGCAGCAGCCAGGCTAATGAAAGATGCTGCCTCTCCCGCAAACCTTGTGCTGCTCGGAGCCCAGCGCTGTCGAAATGATGCTCAGCCATGGGAACCTTCCTCCACAAAGGGGACCACAATGAATTCTCTTACTGGCCAATGTTGCAGACACACAAAAAGCCTGGCTTTGGTTTCCAGCTGACAAACTTGCCCGAGCTCCCCATGTTCTGCAAAGCCACGAGCTGGGCGAGCTGATCAGGGCTCTCCCGGCCCCACGGTGAATTCTTGCCCGAATCCAGCCCTGTCACAAACGAAACACCTTTTGGTGCTGAGACGAAGTCAGAGCCATCCTCAGACATTTCTACAAACGGTTTCTACACTGATTTGCTCTCTCTCCCCTTCGCGTTTGCTGCAGGCGCTTTCACAGCTCAGGGCTTTGCATTGCTTTGCTAAGCATGTCTGGAGCATGATTAATGAAATGTTTTGGTGCAAAGGGTCAGGTTCCCTGTTTGCTGATGGCACCACTGCCAGGAGTCTACACCAGGCAGGGGATCGCATCGTGGGCTTCCATAGAGCGGCGAGGCTTTGCCCAGCCAGCAATGAGCACCCAATTTACGGGACCCATCCTGACTGCCAGTATTTTCCGCCGCTCCTGCAAGGCGTCCCCGATTCACATCAGCTGAGAACGGGGGGTGCTGATTTGAAGGGAGCAGTGCTGGTTTGCACCAGGTTCCAGCTGGAGCGGGGCAGTGCCAATGCTTGCCCACGCTGGGCTGGGAGCAAGGTGACACAGGACCGTGACACGGAGGGGCCAGGCTCAGCAGGACACCGACGCGGAGGAGGCGCAGAGCTGGGCGCTGCGGGACAGCTAGGAGAGGGTCTTGGGAATTTCCCCTCTTGCGCAGGGAAAGCCTGACTGGTTAACAACAGGGTAACCCTGCTGGTTCCAGTGGCACCTGTACTGGTCTGCGCTGGTTTGAGAGCAGAAGCCAGCCCAGGGCACACAGACAGGACCGTGCAGGTGCTCTGCTCTGCTATGGACACAGGGACCCTCCAGCCCGGTGCTCTCCTGCCGTCACAAACCCCTTGTCCCCATGGCCTCATCTCCAATGGGACCCTGTGACCACCCCCGCGCTCCCCCCAGCCTCCCCGCAGGTCACGGCTGAGGACGGGCTTCCCCTGCCCCAGGAGCGATGCCCAGGGCACGGGGGAGAGCGATGCTCAGGCCAGTCGCTTCCTCACTACGGACTTCAAACCTACTTAAGAAAGCAAACAGCCGAGCAAAGAGCGTGCCCCTGGGGTGCGTGTGTCCTTCCCCGTCACAGTCATTCCCCACCCCGCGCTCGGAGCAAGCCCGAGCCGTGGGGACCCTTCGTGCCCCTGCTCCGCCACTGCTTCCCGACATCACCTTGGCCAAGCCCCCCGGCCCCAGGGCACTGCTGCGGCATCCGGCCGCAGGAACCCCTCCAGGCAAGCGGTGCAGAGCCAGGCAACTCCGGGGGAGAGGCAGACATCTCCAAACCTGAGCACAAGCGAGCGGCGCAAGCACAGCCCCGTCCTCCTTCCCAGCTCCGGGCAGTGGCCTGGGCTAAGCAAAAAGGCAGCAAGCAGATCCCTCCGGTGATCCCAGGTGATCCCTGGCCCCCAGATGCAGCGGGGAGCACTGGCGGCTGCCAGGCCAGGCTCGCCCCCCCGCGCTGCTTTGCCCCCGGCTCCTTCCCCTTCTGTGGGTTTTTAGTCCCTCTCCCCGCAGAAAAACCAAGCAATTACCAGCATCTCCCGTGTGTCTCAAGCCTGGGAGCAACCAAAGCGCATCTCCGGTGAAATAAGGAAGCTGGAGAGCAAGGACTGGAGAGGGGAAGCGAATGCATGGAGGCAAAAATGGGGAGAGTTACACCAAGGGGAGAAAAGCAGTAGGTGGGCTCGGGTGTGCTGGGGCCAGGGGGTTTCAGGCCCCGCTGCCAGGTCAAGGTGGGCTTCGAAATCCCCATCAGCGGATTTAAATCGGAGGAGCCGATTCCCCCGCGGGTACCAGCATCTCCGGGAAAGGCATCGCGAAGACGGCGGCAGACAGCCCTGTAATGAACCCCCAAAGGCACCGGCGTGACGAGGGGCTTGGGAGCCGCGGGACGGCGGGCGCTGCAGGACCGGCACGGAGACCTGCGGGCAAACTTGCCTGGCCCCGGCCACCCCCGCCCGGGCCCGACCCCCCCCGCGGCGAGCCTCGGCCCCGCAAGCCGCCGTGCGACCGGCGCTTCGCCCCCCGCGGGGCCGAGCCGGCGGCGCGGAGACGGGCGGCAACTTTACCTAAAGGGTCCTCAAGGTGACGAGGCATCTCCTGACCATTATCTTCCCATCCGCGTTGACTGTGATCATCGTTCAAAGTGGCGGGGGGAGCGGGGAGCGGGCGGCCCCCCCTCGCCGAGGCAGCGAGCGGGGCTCAGCGGGCGGAGCGCGGGGCTCCGCGGGGGCGCATGGGGGCGCGGAGCGGGCGCCTCCCCGCCCGCCCTCCCGCTGCCCCTACCCGCTGCCGGCCGAGCCCATCGCCGGGCCGCTCCGCTCCGCTCCGCCCGTGCGGGGCTCCGCGCCCTGCCCCGCTCCGCGCCCTGCCCCGCTCCGCTCCGCGCCGCCCCGCGGAGGCGGCTCCGCCCCGCGGAAGCTGCGCGGGCCCCGTCTGCCATCTAGCGGCGGCGGGGGCGGGGGTGCCGGGGCGGGGTACGGAGGATGCTCCCTGTGCTGCGGCCAAGGCCGATGCGAGGGTGGCTTGCATCAAGGGCATCACCGGCAGAGGTACGGGAGTCATTATCCCGCCCTGCTCCGTGCTCCTCAGGCCACACCTGGAATCCTGCGTGCGGTTCTGGTCCCCGCTAGACAACACAGATGTGGCCGGGCTGGAGGGGGGGCAGAGAAGGGCCACCGAGGTGCTCTGGGCAGCTGCCGTATGAGGGCAGGCTGAGAGAGCTGGGCTTGTTCAGCCTGGAGAAAAGGAGGCTTAGAGGGGATCTCATCCCCATGTACCAGTGCTTAAAGGGCAGCTACAAAGACGAGGGAGACTCCCTTTTTACAAGGACTCCCATGGTGAGGCCAAGGGGTAACGGGTGCAAGTTACTGCCAGGGAGATTCCGATGGGACACGAGAGGGAAATTTTTCCCATGAGAACAGTCAACCATTGAATAATCTCCCCAGGGAAGGGTTGACTCCGCTATGCTGAACACGTTTAAGACTCAGCTGGAGATGGTGCTGGGCCATCTCGTCTAGATTGTGCTGGAAAGGTTGGACCAGATGATCCTGGAGGTCCCTTCCAACCTGGGATTCTGTGATTCTATGATTCCCAGGGGCGGGGGTGCCGTGCAGAGGGGGGCTGCACCCAAGGGGGGAGGCATTTTGGGGGGAGGATGGGCAGGTGACAGCCCCCGGCGTGGGGACTGCGGGCGCCGGGGGTGGCCCTTGTTGGGTAAAGTGGGGGGGGGGTCAAACCAGAAACGCCACCGTGCAGCCCCCGCGGGTGCTCTTTGCTTTGGGGGCTGCGAGGAGCAGGGCAAGCCCCGCTGCTGGGGAAGAGGGGGGCCTGGGGTCAGGCTCTGGTGGCACCAGCCTGCGGCTTTGCCTCCCCGTCACCCTGTTCTCCTTCTGGGGGTCACAGTCACAGCCCATGGGGTGGCTTCCCTACGTCCCTGGGCACCCCTGGGTGCTGCCGAAAGGACCAGGGTGACGCAGAGGGGCCGGGGCAGGGAAGCGTCCTTGGGAAGACAAAGAAGGGGCCATGAGAGCCGAGGCAGGAGAAGCAGCTGCTGAGCTCAGCAGAGGTGTTCCTGGCTCACACGTGAGAGGTGACAGGCACAAAAAGCCTCCCAAAGCTTGGACTGAAAGGTGCACAGAGCCCGGAGGCACCCCATTTCCAGCCCCCGAGTCGAGGGTGCCCAGCGGCACGGGTGCACCCCGCCAGCGGTGAGGGAGGGGATGCATCGCCCCGCAGGGCGAGCACAAAATTGCAGAGAGCTGGAAGGAGACCGTTGTCCTCGGTGCGCGCGTTTGGCCAGGCCCCGGGACAGCACCAGGCTCTTGCCTGGGGCGGCTGTGGTGCACACAGGGCCCCCTCCTGCCACGCTGGCCCCACGCTGGCCGTCCCTCTCTGCTCTCAATACCACCATAAAGCATAGGGTGACAATGGGCAAAAGCCGCCCCTTCGCCCTCCCCGTGCTGGGACTCTCTCCTGCCATGGTTTTTCCCAGCCCTTCTCCATCCTGCTTGCTTCCCGGGCGAGAAACGTTCCCCAACCCCAACAGCCTGGCATGGCTCAACCACCTACTCTGCGAGTGCTGGGCGATTGCAACGCCCTCCCAGCACCAAGCAGCCAACCACCCCCTCCTCTATAACCTAACTGTGGGCTCCTTTGCTTGTGCAGGATCCCGGTGCTTTCCCACGAGGCTGATGAAGAGGAAATGCCGTATTATGACTGTTGTGATACCGTAATTCCGATTTCCACAGGGATCCCAGGTGCTCACTCCGCTTCCTTCTCCCCAGTGTAAACCAGGGGTGGCTTCGGTCAGCAGAGCTCCCGGTAGCATATGCTGCAACAGCATCAGCCACAGGCGAGCTCAGAGACGAGACAGCTGGAAATTTTTCACAAAACAGCACTTTCTCCCCATGAAACAGCACTTTTTGCCAAGGAGAAGTGAGAAGAAAAAATACATCCTTCAGGGTTTCATAAATACAAAAGGATTTTTGTGTTCATCCACACTTTTCACGGGCAGAAAGAGTCACTGCCGCACTGGGTCTGAGCAGGGTAGTACTGGGCTGAGGCAGACGGACACACAGACATGCCGAGGATTTGCAGAAAGGGTGGCTCAGAAGCAGCAGTCGGCGCTACCAAGCCAAATTCAAACCCTTAGGTCGGCTCTCCCCGACCTCCAACACAGGCAGCCCAACACCTTGCCAAGGACATCCCACCCCGAAACCTGTCCCGTGGGGACCTTATGGCCGCGACGGCGCAGGCCCGCTGGGCTGGGCAGACACCGGCTCCAGCTGGGTGCCTCAGTGCTTGCCTTGCTAGGCGCAGCTGGGAGTCTTTTGGTGCAGCCGGCCTCTGGGAAAACCACCTGGTTTTCTTAACCCGGCCTGTGGGAAAGGAGGGAAG
Source organism: Theristicus caerulescens (assembly GCA_020745775.1). Taxonomy (NCBI): domain Eukaryota; kingdom Metazoa; phylum Chordata; class Aves; order Pelecaniformes; family Threskiornithidae; genus Theristicus; species Theristicus caerulescens. Next base: position 970,089 of record CM036571.1, read on the forward strand.
CGGCAGACTAACGAAGGTGCTGTGGGCATCCTGCCACCCCAATCTCCTTGCTCCTGCCTGCTCCCTCCATTCCCAGCTCCTGCTCCTCTGGCAGAAGACCCTCCCTCCCCATGTGAGCTCTAAAACCACCTTAAAACTTGGTGTTTCCCCACTCGCTGCTCTGGAGAGCACCGCTCCAGCAGCGGGAGGCAGAGCCTTTCGCTCTGAGCTCAGCTCAGTGCGATGGGGCTGGAAACCTTCCCAACGCACGTAAACACACAACATGAAGTGGTCAAGGGAGCAGCCAAATCGCTGCCTCCCGCGTGCCAGGAGCTGGCTGCGCCTTCCCGAGAGGCTGGGAGGAAAACCTGCGCCGGGGATGCAGAGCGGGGGGCTACGAGAGCTCCAGCGTGGGGTGAACTTTGCTGTGGGACGGGACCCCCCCTTTCACCTCCGCAGGGATCGTGCCGAGGTCCCTCTGTGCATCCCACCAGCTCTGGGTGGTGCCAAGCAGCAGCAGTGTCCCAGCAGGAAAAGCCCAGGGCATGACGAGGCATGACACGTTCATTTTGTAAGACGTTGGGGTGAGGGTCATCGGGTGGGAGAAGGGACCGGGGAGGAGATGGTGCCCCGCCATGCCTCCCTCCAGGGCCAACCCCCAGCTGCATAAGGCCCCTGTCAGCCCCCCGAGGGCCTGGCCGTTTCTCGGCAGGCAGAAGGCAGCCCAGCCACCTTGGCTTCCTCCAGGTGCCTGCTGCAACACCAGCCAGCACCAAACACAAAATAAAATAAAATGCAGAAATCTGCTCCTGGCAAGCCCCGTTCAACAAGCTTTTATTTTGCCAGCACATTAGACGGCAACCGTCCATTACCCTGCACGGCAGCACACGGGCATTAGCGATGTCGTGACAGCCCTATTAGCAATGTGCACAACCCCGTAAGCCCGGCGATTACCGGGGAGCCCCGACACGCGGGGACACCTCCGCGGCCAGGCGAGGGAGGCCACCAGCGCCCGCTGCTCTCCTTGCTGCGGGTCTCCTGCCTCTCTGCAGAACATCCAGCCTCATCCCGAGGGGGATGAGGGATTGTCCGGAGGTGGGGAAAGGCATATCCCACACGCAGAGCCTGGAGGGCGCTGGGGTCGGCAGGGGCAGCAATTGCACTCGCAGCGCTGGCCGGGAGCCAGGCAGAGTTACCTCTGCCGCCCTCAACTCCTGCCAGCGCCGTCGCCTGCAGGATTCCTCACCCCCGGGACAGAAACGTGGCGTTCGCTGGCCCCCGCGGGGCCCTCGTCCCCGAGGAGCAGCACTGCAGCAGATGGTCCCTTCCCTTGTGCTGGCTGCTTGAAACAAAGCTTAATTAACTACCCGTTTGCTGTCTGTTTAGGAGGGATAAATCTAAAATCCAAGGATGGTAATAAAGCAGTGAATATCTTCAGTGGCTGAGAAGCAATGGCCCCAAAAAATCAATATGCTGAAGTTATATGTGCACACACACACGTGTATGTTTGTTATTATTATGAATCAGGCAGCAGCAGAGAATGGAGAGAACCAGTTCAGCAGCCAGCTGGTATGAAAGAAACCAGTTTCCCACCAGTTAGAGCCCCTGCCCAGCCAGAAGCAGACATGGAGCCTTTCCAGTACGGGCTCCAGACAGCCACTTCCACGGTCCCTGCCTGTACCCCGGGGCAGAGCCGTGCTTCCAGCTCCTCGACACCGGAGCATCCTCCGGCTGCCAGGACTCACCCCCTGCCATTGCCCAGCAAAACACCTCAGGAATTTTCAACTGATCACGAGCAACCGTGTTACCGTGAGCCCCAAAGCTCCCTAACCCAGCCATCGCTGGGCAGAACGCGATGGTTTAGGTTACCCCAACTGGAGAAAAGGGGTTATAAATGCAAGGTGGGCTGTAAACCACCATAGACAAAGCTTAAAATATCATATCCCTGTAAAGAGCACAGACTGACCGTCCTAGCTGCTCCGCTGCGGGCAGCACAGCCATGGGCAGCTCCAGACAAATCGCAGGGACAGCGTTTATGTTGGCTTTTGGTGAGCAATGCCCGAGTGCTGCCGGAGCTCCAGAGGCACCCCAGGACCCTCCAGAGAGTCCCCGCTCCAGCCCAGGACCCTTCTTCAATGCTTTCCAAAGCCTGGGGCTCAGACTCTGCCCACGTTTCTTCTTGGAGCCTCCTCTCGAGCCTCCAGCTACTGGGTCTTCATGGAAAAATAATGATCACAGAGGAGGAGAATCACAGTAAACCACCGAGCTGTAATGTGCTACGACAAGCTACTTCCTCAAGTTGTCCCCGCACACAATTTTGCCCTTGAGGTAGGAATATATTTGATTGCAGGAGCTGCAATGCCCAAACGCTTTGGACGTAAGATCACTTAGTCACAGTAACTTCTCCATCCGCCTCAAGCGACATTGCTGGGTACAAGGCGCTCTTTATTGATATAAAACAACTTAGCTCCATCACTGGCTCAGCTTCAATTACTGCATTCACGCCTCTGTCCATCTCTGTAGCAACAAGGCGGAAAGGCTTCGAGCCTGGTACCCATCACCCGTGCCAGCGAGCATCACCAGCCGCCCCGCCGGCGCAGAGCTGCCTGCCAGCGCCGCGATGTGCTCTCGCCGTGCCGGGGGCTCCCGCAGGCACCGTAGGGCTGTGATGCCCGTACAGGCAGCCCTGCTGTGCATCGAGGCTTCCTGCCTATTCCCAGGGGCAGCAGAAACAGCCCCAAATTTGCTCATGCGTCGGTGTTTGGAGAGGGCACCGGGCAAAGAGCAGGGAGGGGACAGCAGGGCCCTAAAGCCACCTTTGCATCCCCACACACAGGATGCTCAGGAGCCACACGGGTCCCCAAGGCTGCTGAAAGGGACCAAGAGAAACTGGAAGGGACCGTGGCTGATGGGGCATCTCCAGCAGCAAGTAGCACAGACGGCCTTGCTGCTGCCAGAGCACTGAAGCCGCAGGTGTTGGAGACTCATCCACTGGGCTTAGAGGTCCCTGCGATGGCAGCCTCCAGAAGATGCAACATTTCCCGTCAAAGCTTGAAGACCAGAAGCACTGCCTCAGCTAAAAGGCAGCTGCGAGAGGGCGCCTGACACTACCCTGGGGGTGTTGTACCCATCGCGAGGGTCCCTGGGGCTGTTCTCCGGTCCCCGGGGCTGTCTGCATGGCCGAGGTCTCGGTGGGGTGCAAACGTAACCCAGGCAGACGCTGATCTCTGGCCCCCTCCCTTCCCTGGGACAGCAGCTGGGAGCCCAGCAGCGATGTACAGCGCTTCTGCACTGCTTTGAAGGTCCCGTGCCAGCAGCATCCCCCTGGGGACAGATCGGGCAGGGGCAGGGCTGGTTGCAGCCCCCAGCGGTCAGCCGGGCTCTCCCAGCTCACCAGATCGCTCCGTGCTGCTTAGGGAGCAGGAGGAGCATTGCAGCCCTCGCCTGAGGTGCAACCTGCCAGAGGTGCACAGCCAGGTCAGGTGTAAAACATGGGATCCTACAGCTCCCGTCGGCGTGGGGCAGCGCAGCCTTGCATGGGGAATTTGGGAAGCTCCTGTGCTTGCAAGCCTGTCAGCCAGTGAAATCCTGCACTTCCATTAGCTGCTAATTCACTTACAGCAGAGGGAAATAATAGAGGTAAGGATCACTCCTCAGCTCCCAATAGGATTATGTGTTTTGAGAGCAGAAGAGAAGCTGAATTTCCTTTTCTCTTTTGGAGAAAGAAATTACTGCATTTTCTTACAGTGTTAATTAAAAGCAGCAATGACCCTGGCTTCACCAAGAAGAAAATGCAAAAGTAGAAGGAAAGCCTGACCCAGCTTTATCGGTCAGGAAGGTTTCCTGGCTGCCCTGCTGCAAAGGGAGATGCCCAGAGGAAACAAGAGCAGCAATTAAAAATTAAGAGAGAGAGAGGGAGCTGTACAGCAGATTTACCGAGATGTATTTGTATCTCTGCAGTGCATTAACAAGGGCTGCGGCTCCGCGGGGGAGAACTCCTGACACCCGCGGGGAGCGGAGGCTGCTGCAAGCCGCGACAGCAGCGGGCAGCTCTGCCCAGCTCAGGCCCAGGCGGGGAATGGGAGACACAGAAGGGACCAAGTCCAGGGTAAATGAGAGCAGCAGAGGGAGAACGGGAAGAGAGGCATCCTCCCTTTGGGCGAGGTTATTGGAGGCTAAAGCCCCAGCGAGCCCCCGCCGGGAAGGGGCCAAGGCAGGCCCGTTCTGGGGCTGGAGCCGGACACCTTCAAAACCAGTCAGACCCGAGGGCTGGATCTGTCCTTTGCCACGCAGACTGCTCAGAGCTGCCAGTCCAGGTTTGCCTCCTCCTCTGCCCTCGCTGTCACACTCAGCTGAGCAGCGTTTTCCAGGCCCGGCGCAGTCCCAGGAGGACACTCCTTGCTCAGCCATTGAATTAGCGATGAAAGGGTATCGCGCAGGGGAGGCCGCAAGAAAAATAGGTTGGAGGAGCCTCCCAGGCTTACTAGCGTGTAACACCGAGCCCCTGCGGCAAGCACTGCCTCCCCAGACCGGGGGTGTCCAGGGGCCACCAGTGCCCCCAGCATCCCACTGGGATTTCATACCCCCGTGGCCCCCAGGGCTCAGCCAAAAGAGCTCACTGACATGGGGCATCAACATGCGCAATTTGGAGAGGTGTTTGAGCTCAAGAAAGAAGGAGGATGCAAAACGGTGCACCAAGGGGCTGGGAAGAAGAGAGAGCTTACAACCCCGCCCCGACAGCCTCTGCATGTGCATGGGCTCACGCAGGGCCCAGGGCTCCTGTCGCCAGCCCAAAGCGAGCCCAGGGAGCCCGGGCAGGACACTTACACCCCCTGCAACACAGCTGGGGAGCGCCAGAGCCGGGAGTCACCGCAGTTAGCAGCGGGCTGCTAGAAGGCTTGCACCAGCATTAACCAAATTAAGAGGGACAAGGCATGTCAAGCTTCAGCTGTAATTAAAGAATAATAAAGTCTGGGGGTTAGGATGAGCAAGAGCTCTCCAGCCTTTTAATTACTGCGGGGAGAGTCGCTGCTGCCGAACAGCGCTCGCAGCCCTTCTGCTGGCGTTTGTAAGGGGTTTTGCTGCCCCTGCCCCATGTGCGTGCTGTGCCCAAGCCCGGCAGCCGCAGTCCAAGCACCCAAAGGGGAGCTGCGGGCAGGCGTCCCCGCGCCCCATCCCTCGCAGCCCATCAGAGGGGAGATAGTGCTGCTGTCCTAGCCGAGGCAGCCCCAAAGCTCCCCCGAACGCTGCCGTACCCAGGCAAAACACTTCTCCTGTCGACACGCAAGCGCGGTTCTGCAGCAGGGCAGCGAGCGCATTCCTCGGCGATGGGAGCCATACATCTTCATTTCACATCTCATAAACCTGTCCTGCTCCCTCGTTTATCCCTTGGCTAACGAAGCCTGGCTCTCCACCGGCGCTGCTCAGCCGCCGTGTCCCAGGCAGGCCGGGGGATGCAGCGCTGGGATGCCCCACGCCAGCTCCCGTTCCTCTCGCCCTGGCTGTCCCCAGGGAGGGAGCCGGGGAGGGTGCAGAGCCCACACCACTGTAGCTAGGGAGGTGATACAGCCCTGCCGGCAGCCAGGGCTCCGCAGGCTCCCGTGTTGCTTATGAACACACATCCATTATCTGCGAAACAGAGCATTCGTGCATGGCATCTCTGCAGCACTGACCCCAGCACCTGGCTCCCCTTACCCTCACATTTCTCGCAGATACCAGGGAAAGGGCTCAGCCATTGCTGCTGTTGGTCCCCAGGAGCTGGCAGGAGGCGATGGAGGAGGTGACAGTCCCACCACGCCAGAGCCAGGCAGGAATGCCAGTGCTTCGCTCTGGTAATGAGCCTCATCTTGCTGGGGAGAGCTGCATTTTGGGGGAGCTTGGGATATCTCTGTGCAGGGGACTGGGCATGGCAGGATCAGACCCAACCAAGGGCCCTCCGCTGTCCTGTTTTGGGACACAGCTGGCAGAAGGGGGAGGCAGGAGAGCCCAGCACGGGCTGAGGCTCCCTGGGGTGCCCTCACTGCAGCAAGGACACTGGGAGCTTCCCAGCTGGGTTTGGGGTCCCTACCTCCTGCTGGCTTTCCTCCCAGTCACCCCTTCAGTAACCAGAGGGACGGGCCCCCTCCCAGGCTCTGGATGCTGCCCAGACCCGGCTCTCAGCCAAGCTGCTGCACCCCAACAGCCCCAAAACTCACAGCAGCAGGAGCACAGCCAGCAGAGCAGCCCAGCACCGACAGAAGCAGCTGCAGATATGGGGCACAGGCAGCTTTTGTAACCAAGCCTCTCCTTTAACACAAAGCACCTGGCAGCCCCTGGGAACCGCCAGCACCTTCCTCGCCCTCTCAGCTCCAGGCACAGGGCACAGCCCGGGAGCTGGCGGTGCTGGGGGTGATCCGAGCACGGAGCAGCGGGGGCCGAGGGGGAGGCATCAGCCCACAGACGGCTCCCGCCAGCACGGGGGGATGCGCAAGGTGATTCCTCTGGGTGCCCGCCGGCCCTAGCTGTGCTGAAGGCTGCTGCACTGGGAGGCAGAAACTGGGAGAAGTCTCATTTTGCAGCTCCATCTCTGCCAAAAAGACTTCAAAAATACACCCAGGAGATCACATATTGTCCTGACTTATTCAAATTCATAAAGCAACAACTGGAAAGCCCCCAGCTATGGGCTGAGATCATGCAATTAGACCATTAAAAAATAAACCTCTGAAACCCTCAGACATTTAAACCTGATAGGCCATATGAAGAAAAATGTTCACTTTTCATATACAATGAGTGGAAATCATTTTAGATTTTTATTATTATTATTTTAGAAGGGAAATAAGCATATTTCAATCCAGTCAAGAGTGAAATTGAGTTTAACAACAAAGCAATTTCTATTAGCAGAGACCCAGGAAAAAAAAATATGGATGAATAGAAAACTCACAGAGAAATGTGTCAGACAATGGTGGAATTAGGAATTAAAAGCGACTTTGCTTTACTGCTGATAATATAAGCACATAATGATCTACCTCGTCGCTAATGTGCTCCCAGCCCATATAAACACTGTAAAATCACAACAGCAGAAAAGATCGGGATGGAGTTCTGCCGCCTCCCAGCAGGGGAGGGAGGGGAGAGGGGAACCCTAACCCTAACCCTAACCCTAACCCTTGCCAGCCCCCTTAGGGCGGGTCCCCCTCTGCTCGGGAGCGCCTGGAGCAAGATCCAGGCCTTCGCACCCGCAGCGAGAACGGGTCTGCCCCAGTCTGGGCTGCAAACGGGGCGCTTTCACCCCCGCTGAGCATCTGGGGGTGCCCTTCACAAAAAACAACCTCGCGGGCAGAACCAGGGAGCAGGGGCTGCCCTCCACGCCGGGCTGCTCCCGCCTGCCCTCCCCGCTGGCCTGGACCGCGGGCAGCAGCACAGGCAGCAGCCTGGCAGGGCTTGCGTTCCCAGGAGGTAACCGCTGTTGGGAAAGGGTATCTGACCCCCGGACGCTTCCTGGCGTGGCTCTCCCCGTGCCCCTGCCACCCGAGGGGACCAGCCCTTGCACGTGTCCGGGAGCTGGGGCTGAGCTTCCCGCGAGGGACGCGGAGCCGTCGCAGCCCTCGCCCCCAGCTCCCAGCCCCAGCAGTCTCCTTGGTGAATAATAACCTGTAATTAGCTGCTTCGTTTGCTTCGCTTCGGTGTGTGGCTTGCTTTCAGGATGGCCTCCTGCCCCTTCACCCCAGCGGGGACAATGAGAAGAGAGAAGGGTGTTTCTGCCTGCTCCAGCCTCGGTGCCCCGGGGTGGATTGGCTGCTGTGGGTGGAGGCGGCGAGAGGAGAGGACCCCCGCACTCCCACCGCCCGCAACGGCGGGCTCCGCACCGGGGTGCTCGGCAGGGGTGGGGGCGCACGGGGCAGGGGAATGGGCAGCATCCCTGCTCGGAGAGGGGCAAAGGGGAGGTCACAGCTGCAGCCGGGGACCTGCCAAAAACCACCCTCACGAACACCAGCTCCTGGCCAAATCCTCTCCTGCCACACCGGCTGCGCATTTTCCTTCACCTCCCCAGATATCATTTCCCATCCTACGCTTCTCCATCTTCTCTATTCACTGCTCATGCTTTTGGGGACAGACAGCATCCAGCTCTCGCATGTCCCCCATGTGTCCCCCGGCCACCACTGAGCCATGAGTGACCCTGAGGTCCGTGTCCCAGGGCTCACAGCATCACCCCAGGTTCTCCCAGGATGCGGGCAGACGCCAAGGTGTCGTTGCATCCTCATCTTGAATCATCTCCATTGCCAAGGATCTAGGTTGTTGGGTTAAAATGGAAAGTTTGAATAGTCTGAAGTATCAAATCTTAAAGCAATTACACTGTCCTAAATCTTTATTGGCTTTAAAGATTAACTTTTCATGTCCAACAAGGCAGCTCCACTTGTTTCTCCTCAGCAGGATTCACAATTTGAATATGGAGACAAAGGAATATTGATCACACCGTATATTACTAAGCAGATTTTTGCACCATTTTCTTTCATTTTTCTTTCTTTCTATCGTTCTTCTCCTATAGGCGACCCAGTGAAGGTGAACTGCTGCAGGAGCGGAGCTGGGGTCACCGGGCGCTCTGCCACGGAGGCTGAGAGGAATGCAAAACTCCATTTCAAGCAAGTCCTGTTCCCTTTGAAGTCAATTAGGCGGCTCCCAAGGACCTTGGCTGAGAGGAGATGGGCGGGGGCAATCAGGGGAGAAGCACTTGAGTAAAAGAGCAGTAAAAGCACAGAGCAGTTCCCTGAAATGCCGCTGATCCATCAGCTGAGAGGGTCTGTGAAGGAAGAAGGCTCTCGACACCTGATGTTGTACCAGCCCTCCATCCCCGCCCCGGCAGAGCCCGGCCGGGCGCGCTGCTGCCGAAGCCACGCCGGCCGCAGGACCCCGATGCGGTGGCACGGCCGTGACACGGCACACGGTGGCTCTTCCCTGGGGTCGGACCTAGCCGTGGGTTAGGGACCCAGACGCGTCCGTTAGGGATGAGGCCTCAGCCAGCCCCGGAGAGCGCTTGTCCCCATCCCGGGGGATTCCCCTTGCTGCAGGCTCAGGATCCCTCCGGCCACGATGGGGGTCCAGAAAGGGACACCGCGAGGAGCCCGCAGTGGCATTGTGTGACCCAGAGGGGCCCTGGTGGGGACGGAAAGCCGACCGAGAATGGGCAGCTCCTCGGGGATATGATGGTTTGGGTTTTATCCCTTACGGTTACTTCCACAGGAGGGAAGGGCGCGCTGCTGGCAGAGCGTGTTTCCACATTTACCCATGTCAAAGCTGTCTCAGGGGCCCGTCTCTTCTGAATTTCCAAATCCAAGAGGACAAAATCAGAATCAGCAAATTGAGGAGCAATTGGAGCTGCGCTTGGCACTCGTGAGGATTGATAAATCTCCTCCAACACCAGTAAATAACCAGACTTCGCTCCGTGCTCGGAGGAGGGAGCGTCCCCCCTCCAAACACCTGCAATAAGACACTTGCAATTACTGCTTTTGTCTCCTGGAAACTAGTAAATAATTCAAACAAACTCCTTTTTTTACTTTTGTTTTTCATTTTAATTAATCCACATAGAATTTTGTCCTCCAAACACAGTCACGGCAGCACAGGAACAGCAGGTAGAGAATCTCGTTACCCAGCTTACCAGCCAGATCCGAGAGCCATTATTAATAGAGACTTCATCGCGTGAGGAATTAATAAAACCCGATGGCGAGGGGGAAGGGAAACGCTCCTTCTGTAGTGCATCGCCCTCTCCACCTTGTCCCCGGGATGTCCGGTGGCTGGAGATGCCGGGGGCTGCCATGCTTTAGGGACGGCCAGCACCCTGCCTCCTGCAGCTCCCGGTTGCTCGGCCCTGCAGCCTCAGCCCTGCAGCCGTGGTCCAGGAGGAGCTGCCGGGTTCAAAGCAAGATGAGGAGATCAGGAAAGCTGCCTCCGCACATGCAGGTCATTGCACAGACTCTTGCCCAGCTGCTGGCAGGAGGCAGAGTCCAAATGCATGTGTTAACCCTTCCTTTCTCTCTCGCTACACCAGTTACACCAGTAGCAGCCACATCCTCAGAGCACTGCCTCGGCAACAGGAATTGCTCTCGCCTGGGGTGGCATTGCGGAGGTGCAAACGCGCAGGCACTCCCTGCGCTGGGAGGAGAGCGGGACCCTGTCCCCCAGCACCCCAGCTGTGGGGGGACCCCCATGCCCCGCTGCTTTGGGGGGGTTGGATCCTGCCCCCATGCTCGTGCCCACGAGCCGCCTGTGCTCAGGGCTCTCCTGTCGCGAGCACCCACCGTCCGTCCATCTCCGGGTGTTGGGTCCGCTTTCTGGGTGCTGGGTCTGCTTTCTGAGTGCTGGGTCTGCTTTCTGGGTGCTGGGTCCCCTTTCTGGGTGCCGGGTCCGCTTTCTGGGTGCTGGGTCTGCTTTCTGAGTGCTGGGTCTGCTTTCTGAGTGCTGGGTCCCCTTTCTGGGTGCTGGGTCCACTTTCTGGGTGCTGGGTCCGCTTTCTGAGTGCTGGGTCCCCTTTCTGGGTGCTGGGTCCACTTTCTGAGTGCTGGGTCCCCTTTCTGGGTGCCGGGTCCCCTTTCTGGGTGCTGGGTCCCCTTTCTGAGTGCCGGGTCCCCCTTTCTGGGTGCAGGGTTGCTTTCTGGGTGGCTGGGTCTGCTTTCTGGGTGCTGGGTCCCCCTTTCTGGGTGCTGGGTTCTGCTTCTGAGTGCTGGGTCCCCTTTCTGGGTGCTGGGTCCCCTTTCTGAGTGCTGGGTCTGCTTTCTGAGTGCTGGGTCCCCTTTCTGGGTGCTGGGTCCCCTTTCTGGGTGCTGGGTCTGCTTTCTGAGTGCTGGGTCCCCTTTCTGGGTGCTGGGTCCCCTTTCTGGGTGCTGGGTCTGCTTTCTGGGTGCCGGGTCTGCTTTCTGGGTGGCCCCATGGGCAGGCGTACAGAAGCACCCACTGTACCAACGGGATTTTTCCTGACACGGGGCAGTCCCAAAGGGGCAACACTGAACACAGGCGTGCACACGGGGGACACCTTTCTCCCGAGGGATACTGCGTGCACGGCACGCTCGTGTAACGGCTGCCAGAGAGGAGGCCGCCGGTATCGCCTGGAGCTGCTGGCACAGGCAGGGCATGGCCGCAGCTGGCTGGCAGCACTTCGGCAGACCCTTCGGCTCTGTCTTCCCTCTCTGGCTTTTCTCCTTGTTCCGCCAGGGCTGGGGCTGAGAAGCGCCGTGTTTGGCGTGCAGGCTGCTGCGCTGCAAGGCGGGGAGGCGCGATTCACTTGGGCTCCCTGGCTTCTCTGCCTTGATCAGCCGCACTTAGGCAAGCAGCAGTACATCAATAAGCGGCTCTAATTAGAGGTGTTAATAGTGCTGGGAGCTGGGGGACGTGCATCGAGGCAGGAGGGAGAACAGTTTGCAATCTAAGGAGAGCAACAGGAGGAGCTGGGAGACCTGGGATGCCCAGGACCTTCCCTTTCTGCTGCACGCCCAGCGGGTGGGACAATCAAGCTGCAGGAGCCCACGTGAAATTGCCGCGGAAATATCCCCCGTGCTGATTATCTTGAATAATTTATGCAGATGTTATCATACATTCATATTTTATGGAAGTCTTGCAAAGCCATGATCATGGTTATTCACAGCCATTTGCTCCTTCAGAAATCTCCATCGGGGGGGTGCGGGGACGCAGCCGGCGTGCAGGTTACACCTCGGGGACCTCGGCTCCCCACGGCACGGGGGCAGCCGGGGCGCTGGGGGGGTTTTACCCCTCCATCCCAGCATCCACCCCCCCAGGATGGGGGACAGGCACGCCAGGGCAGAGGGGACAGGAGACACTGACAGTCACGGACACAGCGCAGCAAGCGCAGCTCCCACCACGACCCTGCTCCTGCACCCGTCTCCTCGCAGCCCTCTCTGGCCCTCATTCCTGCAAAGCAGAGAGGCTCATGGCCCCGGGGAGGGGTCCTAGGAACGGGACAGTTCCCGCAGCACCCGTCCCCAGTGCCCAGGAAGCTGTCGCACAGCGATGCTCAGCAATGCAAACAGGAGCTGCTCCCGGGGGAGCGGGTCCCTCGGTCCCCCAACGGGTGGGATACAGGCTGGGGCGGCGGGGACCCCAGGGCACCCACTGCCTGATGCTGAGCTGTGCAATCCTGCCAGCTCCAGCGCTTCCACCGCTTTCCCAGTGGCTGTCTCCCTGGAAACTGGAGCCGGTGCCGAGGCGGGAGGCAGGAAGGGGCATCGCTTCCCCTTGGAGAAGGCGGGCGGCCGCGCTGTGCAGCGATTCCTTCCAGCAAGGGGGATGGATGAAAGGCCGTGGCCCTTCTGCTGCCCGGCTCGAGGTGCGGCGGGCAGGAGCCTCCCTGCCCAGGGCTCCCCAAGGCTGTGGAAGGGCACGAGCCATCCCCGCATCTCCCCATGGCTCCGCATCTCCATCTGCTTTGGAGTCGGGAAGACTCAGCACCTCGACTCAAGGCCACGCGGGGCGGTGACGGTCGCTGCAGGAGAAGCAAAGGACTTTGTGGGGAGCTGAGAGGGAGCAGGTGGTGGATGGGGTGGAGGAGAAAAGACGGGCGTAAGGGGAAGATTTGGGGAACCGGAGAGAAGGTGCTCAGACCGTGCTGGAGGAGGACGTGGCTGCAGGGAAGCTGCCAGCACCCAGCAGAGCAGAAAGGCAACAATATTAAAGCAAAGACACTGGATATTTTAATTCCCTGCAGCTCCTGCTCCTCGGAGGACAGCAACGATGACTGAAACGCAAGCAGAAATTAAACAAGAGGCATCTTGGTCCGGTTGTTCAGCCTGTAAAAGGCATGAGGAGCACGGCAGAGCCGCAGCTCAGAGGCAGGCAGAAAGGACCGGCACGTGTCCCCAGCCAGCCCCAGTGCCACCCCGTGTCACACGTCCTAGGAGGTGCCGCCGGCACTGCCTCCCCACCGCCACACTCTGCTTTCTGCTGTTTTCTTTCCCTTCGGGGCACCCCAGGAAGCCTCCGCTCAAGCCGGGCTGCCTCTGCCTGCAGCAGCTTCCATCTATTTCAATTAGAGAGCCTTCCCCGAAAAGGGGCCAGACACCTCAGCTCCTGCGAGGCGGAGCAGGGGGATGCAGAGAAGCGGCCTCTGCCATGCCTGGGGCTGCTGCTCGGAGCCTCATTTATCATTTACCAACAGCGCAGGCATGCCCAGCCTCCCCTGCGCCGCGCAGGGGACGAGCAGCACCCCGTCACCGACCGGGGTTAATCAGGTTTGGCCCCTGCCAACAACATCTTGCAGCCTGGGGAAGGAGCACGCTGCGTATCCGAAGGCAAGCAGGAGCCTGGGGACTCACCCGGAGCTGATTTTCTCCTCCCGGAGCTCGCATCAAGCTCAGTTAGAGCACTATGATTTATTAGAGAGCTACTCCTTGGAGCAGCTGCGAGCCATAAGGCTGCAGTACAGGCATCTGCTCCGCGGGGAGGGGTCGCGAACAGCACGGCGGGATTTATGGGGCAAAAGCTGCTGGTTTAGCACAGGGTGTAAAGCGTGGGGTGACCCTCGGGGCTGGCTGGGGCAGGAGAGCTGCCACCAAGCCCAAAGGGTCCCTGGGCGATGGGCTGTGGGTGGCAGTGCTTAGGGACGGGGGGCAGTGCTTAGGGATGGGTGGCAGTGCTTAGGGACGGGGGGCAGTGCTTAGGGACAGGTAGCAGTGCTTCGGGATGGGTGGCAGTGCTTAGGGACGGGTGGCAGTGCTTAGGGATGGGTGGCAGTGCTTAGGGATGGGTGGCAGTGCTTAGGGACAGGTAGCAGTGCTTCAGGATGGGTGGCAGTGCTTCGGGATGGGTGGCAGTGCTTTGGGATGGGTGGCAGTGCTTAGGGACGGGGGGCAGTGCTTAGGGACAGGGTGGCAGTGCTTAGGGAGAGAGTGGCAGTGCTTAGGGATGGGTGGCAGTGCTTAGGGACAGGTAGCAGTGCCTTCGGGATGGGTGGCAGTGCTTAGGGACAGGGTGGCAGTGCTTAGGAAGGGTGGCAGTGCTTAGGGACAGGTGGCAGTGCTTCGGGACACGGGACACCCCCACCTCCCCACAGCCCAGCCAGCGGCACGATGCAAAGCAGGCTACGAGCCCTGCCGAGCAGCAGAGGTGGCAGAAGACCACATCTCAGCTCCGAACCTACAAACGAGCCTTTTTTTTTTTTTTAATCTTTTTTAGGGAAACGGCTTCTCCAGTTTTTGTCTGGAGCAGCCAATCAAACCCAAAGAGTTGCACCCAACTGCGAGGGGAAAAAAAATCCAGGTCTATTAAAAATGATGAAAGACACCTTGACAGTGTCCTTTTAACGTAATAAAAAACCTATTTAAAGGCATGCCAAATGTTTACTAATTAAACAAGCGCTTCATTCTGTAGCCATAATGAAAAAAGTAATTGTGATACTTTTAGCAAATCCCAGGTTTTTAAAGAAATAATTACTTTATACAAAATCAGTTACTAAATTAAACCATTCTTTACCCGCTGTTATTTTTGCTCTTTTGCTCATTTTGTGCAGCAAGTTGAATCCTGAAACTACCTGGGACAGGTTTTTTATTCTGAATAATGAATATTTCAAAAGGAAGTAGGAATAGAGAAAGAAGAAAAGCCGGAACCGTTAGCGGGTCCCCAAACCTCAGTATGCGGTTGGTGGGCAAAGCGCGATGTGGCTGGAACAGCCGACGCGTGGCTGCGCGCATGGTGCACTGATGACGGGGCCTCCCAGCAAACCGTCCCGCTACCGCTCCCACGCTACCGCCGCGGCAAACGAGGAGCCCCAACGGAGGCAAAGCCTCCGCGGCTTTGGGCGCAAAGGGCGGTCGGGCCCCGAGCAGGACCGCCCGGTTGTTCATGGAGCCGGCCATGGCCGAGCTGGATCACCCGGGGATGGGAGCGGTGGTGGAGCCTCCATCCTCGAGGTAATCCAAAAGCCAACTGGTCACAGTCCTGGGCTCCCTGCTGTGGGTGGCCCTGCTTGAGCAGGGGGCTGGACCAGGGGACCTCCGGGGTCCTTTCCAACCTCAGGCAGTCCGGGATTCTGTGATGACCAACCCGAGGAGCAGGAGGGCAGGAAAGGTGTTCTTGTAGGAAAGGCGATGCTGCACGCCACAGCCCTGCCTGCAGACCTCAGCTCCGCGCTCAGATGCCATCGAGCAGTCACGTAACATCTCTGTGCCCTACCTGAAGAACAGGGTCCTCAGCTTGGAGCACGGATTCCTCCCAGGCAGGCCCATCCCTTGGTGAGCATCTACAGGGAGCAGGGCTACACCCCAGGGCTGCCAGGCACGGCCAGGCTGCCGATGCTCCCTCCCGAACGGGCCCGAGCTCAGACATGGACGGAGGGGGAAAGGAAAACAAGCCCTCCCACCCCTCTCGTTAATAAATAGTCATCGTAAGAGCTTCTCTCCGTCCCCTCCTTCCACAGCCACTCTCAAAAGCAACCCTGGCCAAGAGAGAGCTCTTATTTCTGTACCAGAGCACACAGCACTAAGCTGACACAGCTCTATAAACCACCCGGCGCTTGTTTTTCAGCCACGGTGCGTGCGTGCGCTTCAGCCCGTCAGCTCTACCTGGCTCCTTCTGAGGAGGCACAGACTTTGAAGGCAAGCCCACTAATCTAAGATGACACCGGGCTGAATGTAGAGAGAGGCGAGCGGAGGCGCGCGGTGACCAAGCATCTGTGCAGGCAGGCAACGGATGGCGGGCTCCCGGTTGTCAGGTTGCAGGGGCCTTTGATAGCAGATGGAGAGTCTGACTGCATTTGCTGATAATGGATTAGGAGGCTTATCTTTGATCTCGACTTTCTCCCCGTTAGCTGATTTCTTGAGGGGCTCTGTGGGGGGGTGTTACAAGAGATTTATTAACAAGATGAACTGCGATGCCAGGAAAAGCTGCTCCTACAAAATGCACTTTCCCTCTCACGCATGCACAGGCTTAAACCCACCCCCCGTTTGAACGCACTCAGCACCTTCCCTCCTCGGGGGACCCGAGCAGATCTGCTCCTCGCCTCGCATTGGGCTGGCAGAGGTTCAACGCGATGGGAAGCTGCTGCAGTCCTGGCCCAGCCATCCAACAGCCTCCAAAATGCCCTTATTTGCCAACAACGGCAAATGAAAGCACCTTAAAAGTTAGGCACCCAGGGCAGAAGAAACCGTAGTTAGAGGCAGCTGCGTCCCCGTGTCCCCAGCACCGTCACAGCCTTTCCCCGGGGCCAAACTCCTCTCGGCTGCTCTTGCAACGGGACACGGGAGCCCAGCTCTTCCCGGGGCCAGGGAAACAGGCAGCCCCTCCCAAGATGTCCCGGTAAGGTGAAGGATTGGTTTCAATGCCCCCAGGTTTTCGGGAGCCGGGTCTGACTGGCAGGCCAGCCTCTCGGCTCAGATGCTCCCCGCTTACCTTACGCAGCCTCCAAAAACAACCGAGCCCTTCCAGCATCGCCTGCTCCCCACTGCCCCTCGAGCTGTGGGGAAGCAGCAGACACCCAGTCCCCTCCTGGGTGCAAGGTGGCTTATTCGGGGTGCAAGGTGGCTTATTTGGGGTGCCTGAAGGCCAGCATCGCATCTGGAAGCCCTGCCGGCGCCCGGTGTGCCCGACCGCAGCCCTGAAGCAGGGCTGTGCCTGCAGGGATCGCTCCCAGCCCTGGGAAGAGCTAGCGACTGAAGCTGCATGCTGCTGGCCGGCATGGTCTGAGTAACTCATTTTCAAGTGTTTGTCCTTGAACGTGATCCACCAAGCACGCCTCGCGCTGCCCCAGAAGCGGGCTGTTTTAGCAACGGTCCCGTCCTGTGGGTGAGGAAGGCAAGACCTGCTCTGAGGCACCTGTCCAAGGCCAGCAAAGCAGCCAGGATTAGAAATTCAGAGCTCAAAGCTCAGCTCCCTAGGCTGCCTCATCTGTACCCACACATGAGACATGGCACGAGGTGACACCGCTGCACCTTGAGATAGCTGTGACCACAGCTACCGAGCTGCAGCTACAGGGGAAGGAAGGAGCCTGGGAAAAAAAGAGATAAAGCGATGGGGGAGGCAGATGAGAAGCAGGGAAAGTAAAGGAGAGAGAGGGAAGCAGGGAGGTAACCTGCACATTCATCACCCCGCGTCCACCATGGGAGTTTTTGCTTGTTTTCGCTACAGGCACAAGTCTCTGCTGCTGCTTTCTGCTGCTAGGGAACAGGGCTGCCCTGCCGGTGCCGGCGTTGCGCTCCAGCAGAGCAGCGACGCCGCGCACGACCTGTGCTGCCAGCCGGGCTAGAGCCCGACCTCGGGCTGGACCGCGCACGGCATTTCAGAGAGCATTTGGCTTTGGGGAGAAAGGAGCAGGCCAAAGCCAGCCCCCTCCCGCCGCAGCCTCGGGGTCTCCCAGCAGCAGCGGCAGACGGGGAGGCAGCGCTGGGGCCGTGCTTCGGCTCTGCCTCGGAGGCCCTGTCCCGAGCCGCCGGCTGCCAGCGGCCAGCACGGCTTACCCCCACTCCCGTCCAAAGCAAAACGACAGGTGAAAGGAAAGCAGACACCCCGCCTGGATGGATTCTGAATTTTCTTTGCCAGCAATTCTCATCAGCTGCAATTTCTCTGTGCTTTTGGACCTTGCTGCTGATCTACAACCACTTGGCTAGCGAGAGCGCAGAACTCCCCCGTCCACTAAAGCGGCATTTGTTTTCCCCGACGAAACCACCCACGACCCAAGGCACAGCTCTGCACAACAGGACGTGCCATTTCACGTTAACACGATTATTTGCATTGCAACAGCATTGGAAAGTCTGGGCCCAGGCTGTACGGGCCCCCGCGCCCAAGAACTGGCAATTCAACTCAACAGTCGCCCATTTCGCCTCTCCGGTGCCCCCCAGCGTACCTCGGCACTGCAGCCGCAGCCCGGCCGAGGGAAGGGCTTCACGGCTGACCCCAACGGCAGCGCAGAGGATTCGGCCAGAACCCAGGTTCCTACAAAAGGATGCAATAAGCGCGCACGGGGGTACAGGAACAGGAGCCTTCCTTAAACGATAAGCAGCCCGTTGCATGTTTAATCTTATGCTTCACTGCAAGCTAAATAAATTGCCTTTTTCTGAAACAACGGCCACGGTGCACAGCGTCACTGCGCCTGGAGCCTGACAGCATCTCAAAATCAACGTCCAGAGCTGCTGAGATTAACCAAACCCCAGGTCAGATCAGAGCGGTTGTGTTGCCTTCTAGCAACGCGCTTGCTCTCCGAGAATTAACCCCATATCTTGTAACCTTATCTCCCTGGGGAGTGACGTTGGACTGTGGTCCCCGAGCGGCATCGCAAAACCAAAGCACAGGTAAGCCCCAGGGACACAGGCCAACAAGCCTTAGTCTTTCTTTTCTTATCCATGTTGCACACGGGATATTTGCAAGAGATGAGGCCCCAGGCAGAGGAGGAGCGTGGTAAGTGTGCAGCGCAGATCGCACAGAAGCCGTTCCCGTGTCTGCCTTCAGGCCCAAGGATGAGAAATGAATTCAGCAACCGAGCCACGATTCATCCCAGCTGGCTGAGGTCTGCCCCTGCAGCCGGGATCCAAGCACAGACACCACTTGGCCTGGCCAATTTCCCGCGTTGATGCTTCACCCAGGACCCTGGCGGGAGAGACTCATTAATTACAGAGGCTGGAATTGTCTCTCTGCTAGATAAGGGGGAAGGCAAATGCAGGTCAGCAGCTGGACGTGCCCAACGGAGCAATAGCCTCTGCCAGCGAGCGCTGCTACAAACCAGCCCTAGCAGGGGACGACACGGCTGCTGCGTGCTCGCTAACGCGGCCGCGGGCCGCCCCAGCTACAGATCCGGCTTGGTGGGTGGAATATCGATGCCTTGGGGAGGAGAGATGCTGCCACATTCAGAGCTTCATGGCCAGCTGTAGCCAGCCAGAAAAGGCTTCCTCTGCTGCCCTCGGGCTCTGTGCACTGCTTATTTCCACCCACTCGTCTGCAGGTGCTCTGCAGAGGAGGCCAGCAGCCTGGGGAGGCACCGTGCCCCACGGTCAGCCAGCAGCCGCAGGGACGGGACCGGTTGCCGCTGCGTAGCTGTGACAGTGACACGTCCCCGTCCCGGAGCAGGGCAGGGAGGTGGGACCTCGCCTCCTGCACCCGAGGCCCAGCACGGACCCCGCAGCCTCACGGCTCCAAGCTTGGCCGCCTGCGCAGTCACGGAGAGGGCGAAGGTGCTGCCGAGGTCACGCACGCAGCCCCGGCCCCAGCCAGGCTTCTGATGAATCCCATTACATGCAGAAATATCACAAAGTGCCTCCCATCCCACACAACAGCCTCGGAGGCTCTTAATCACCTTCCTGGACCAACAGGCTGAAGCTGCCACCCCACAAAGAGCAGGGGAAGTTCCCAGGACCAACCTGATCCCCACAGGCGCATCCAGACCAGCATCCTGCGCACCAGTCCCTCCCCAGCCGGCCGTGAAGTTCCCACAACGCCGCAACGTCTCCCTGTCCCTCCCTGTGTCCCTCTTGCCCTCCCAGCTCTCCAAACCTCCCCCCTCCACAGCTAGGAGGATTTGCCCCAAATCCAGTCCTTCCCAGTGGAGAGGGCAGCCCCACAGCTCTCCCAGTTCCTCCTTCGGTTTCCCCGCTGAGCTGACCCCGAACACAGGACCTGCAGCCACTCAAGCAGGGGCAGCAGCTCCTGCCGACGCTCAGCTGAACGAGGAGGTACCTTTACACCCGGGGGCTGATGCAAGTACAGTTGCCAGCCCGCTCATCGCAGGGGCCCGGCTCCCCTCCCATCCCGTCCGCCGTTCCTGGATTGTGCCCTGTGAATGGGGCCGCTCACGTTAGCGCCTCAAAGCAAACATCATCACTCCTTTCCTTTTGCTCCACACAAAACATGCTAGAGGCCTCAATTATAAAATAAAAGACACATCTTCCATCTCTGCTGTACAGCACCAAGCGCCTCCTTATTAACAGAAAGCAATTATAATTATTGACACAGAGCTGAATGCAGAAACACCAGCAGAAGAGCCCGTGTTTGAGAACGCCCTGAACCACAGAGCATCGCGTGCGGGCTGCTGCAGGAGGGTGCAAGAAACCCTGTGCAAACACACAGGGCAACCTGCCCTCACTCAAGCCTGTTCCTGGTTTCTAGTACTTAAAAATTGGCTTAAATCCCCCAGCACAAGGTCTATGAGCCTTTCCGCTATTTCTGTGGTCGCTAATTATGACAACTGGGTCTATCAGGGTTTCACACGTGGGAAGCGCTGTAGGTACCACAGCTAATTAGCGTCACGCACACCCTGTCACCTCTTGGTGCCCACGACCTCCCGTCCGAGCCACAGCTCTGCAGAAAAAATCGCTACAGGGAAGGAGGAGAAAGAAAAAACAAAAAAAGAAATAAAATTATCTTGGCTCCCAGCCCAAGCCTTTCTCTTTTTAAGATGCATTTCAAGGATCTGCTGGCTGGTGACCTCCTCGAGCTACAAGGGAGGCTGCTTGTCAGGAGCTGACCCGAGCGGGTTTAATTGGAAGGCAGGAGCGCGAGATGCGAAAGGGCACCTTGGGGAGGCTGCGCACCGAGCGGCCGCGCAGGAGCAGCCGGGAGCCGCGAGCACCCGCTGCAGCTGCGCCAGGGAGAGCCAGGCCCGGGATTGGGAGAGTCTGGGCTTTTTGGGTCTGGATTGGAGAGCCCTGGGCTGCCTCCCTCAGCCCCCGCCTGTGAATCGGACCCAGCCGGGTTGCTTTGCTCTCAGCGTGCACCGAGCCTTCCGCAGGGCACGGCCGAGGGCAGCGCTCCGCTTGCGCGCGGACCCGGCCCGGAGAGCGCCCGTGCCGAGGCGGCGAGACCCAAAGCTCCGTCTCGCAGCACCTGGACGCAGAAGCCCGTTCCGAGGTGTTTCTCGGCAGAGGCTCCCCGCAGCGCTGCCAGGCACGGCGCAGGCACCGTGCATGTCTCCCTGCTCCCCCAAACCCACAGCCTCCTCCGCTCAGGCCGAATGCCCACCCCTTTCCTCAGCCATCGGCCCAGCAAAACGAAGATGAGAGCCGGGACGAGGCCGCGTCTCCCCCGGCGCTGCCGCCGCAGGTCCTTCAGCGGCCCCGCAAACCAGCGAGTCCCTTGAGCGCTCGCAACCCGCCTCTGCTTATCATCCCGTAACGACTTCGCTCTTCCCCCTCCCAGCCCTCGGACTGGAAGGCTTGCGTGGAGTTTTTGGATGGTGTTTTACATCCCGGGGAGGGGGCGAAGAGCTGCGTGCAGCTACAAGCAGCTCCCGGGACAGCAGCGCTCTCTGGGGATTTGCAAACTGGATTAGCTGGGAGCAACCAACTGCTAATCCCAGCTCCGCCGCTGAGGACGCCTGTCGCCTTGGGCATACTGCTTTCTATTTCAAAATTCTCCTGGTTTGCAATATTTATCTCCTGCACGAAGTTTATTTGGGGGAGGAATTTATTAGCAGAGGAAAAACAAATCAAGTCTTTCACAGCAGTACTTTGCAGCAGAAAATATTGAGCAGTCTCCGCATCCAAGTATTATCGATATCCTAAGCCTTTAATTCCACCAGAGACCAAACAAGTTCATTTGCGAGTCTCAGTCAGTGACCCGGGAACATTATCATTCCTGCTAAATATAGCCTCTCGGGAGGACATCGGGCATCAAACCGCGCTTTCGGCCGCTTCGCACGTACCAGGGTCTTCCCCCTCCTTTTCTCTGCCGCCTAAGCCCCCGCCACCTCGAAGACTCCATCGCCATCTGAAAAGAAGTTTAATGTTTAACGGTGCAACGTGACCCTTCGTTCCTCTCAAAGCGAAGTGACACACGTGCACACACGGGCGGTAAAACCAAACCACGTCACGGCGCGCTCGAGGCGAGGAGCCGGGGAAGGCAGATGCAGAGGGCTCCTTCTGTGCTTTGCAGGAGCCTGGCCCGCGGGTTCCTCTTCATGGACAATCAGAACCTGAGCTTTGCTGATCCCTCGTTATCGTTATTTATCAACACATCATCATTTCGTAACTCCCGGTTGCCTAAATATGAAAAATACCACCCATGTTTTCCTTCTACATATTGAAGCCCTCACCTCTGCCTGGCCACGTGTAGCTACAGCCTTTGGCTCCCTCGCAGACCAAAATCTTCTGCTTTGATGCTGCAGTGAACCCAGACCCACGGCAGGGCTGAGCTGGTGTCGGAAAGCAGAATGAGACCCATATATATTTTTTTTTCCCCAGAGGTTGGACTGGGGCATGTAAAGCCACCTCAGCAGAACCAGCTTATGCCCTGGGAACCCCTTCCCCAGCCCAGTCATGAATGCCAAGCCATACTTCGCTCGCCTGGTGGAAAAAAATGCTCATAGTGGGTAAAAACCAAGGTCAGGTTGTCCACAGCCTTGTGAGAGCCGCGGGAAGGCACCCATCTGCAGCCGGCCCCCGGCGCCCAGCACACGCGGTTTGCAGGGCAGGTTGTGCTGCTCCGCAAGGCAAGCGCAGGGTGCCCCGCCGGCGAGGGCGCAGGCCCACGGCACCCAGACTGGGTCCCGCCATGGCAGCCAGGGTTAGCCACGGCCGGCGATCGCTGGGCGAGGCCGGGCCGAGGCTAAGCGAGTCACATCAGTGGGACCCGGGCAGGAGCAGCACGGTACAAGGCCAGGCGTGGACGTGCACCTACTTTGCAGCTTAAACAAAGCCCAACGGCAAGGAACCGAGCTCAGACGGCTCCAGAGGGGAGCAGGGGGTTAGAGCAAGGTGACCGGGCAGGCGGTGGGGCTAGGGAAACGGCCACGTGCCCATAGCTAGCCCACAGCAAAGCTCAGGTTCTGATTGTCCATGAAGAGGAACCCGCGGGCCAGGCTCCTGCAAAGCACAGAAGGAGCCCTCTGCATCTGCCTTCCCCGGCTCCTCGCCTCGAGCGCGCCGCGGCGTGGTTTGGTTTTACCGCCCGTGTGTGCACGTGTGTCACTTCGCTTTGAGAGGAACGAAGGGTCACGTTGCACCGTTAAACATTAAGCCCCCGCGGACACCTCAGGGCTATCCACAGCCACGGCCCCTCTCCACTGGAGCCTGACAGGCACCTTCCTTACGGGACAGCCTGGCACGGCACCTTCCTTACGGGACGGCCTGGCACGGCACGGCACCTTCCTTACGGGACGGCCTGGCACGGCACGGCACCTTCCTTACGGGACAGCCTGGCACGGCGCGCCGGGGCCGCCCAGCGCAGAGCTGCCGTATGCGGGAAGCACGGCTGGAACATGAAGCTTCCACGGCGCCGCGTTTCCAGCCGCCCTCCCTCCCTCCCAGCCCCCGGGACCGCTGGTTTATTTGTTTGCTGCAGAACACCACAAGTATTTTTACCGGTTAGCAAACTTTTAAATCCAATTGCTCTCCGCATGAAATGAAACCCAGCGTGCACGATGCCCCTTCCTTCCCCTGCAGGCATTTTGTGTGCGCGTATCGAATCGCAGCAGCGCTAGCGCGAAAGCACCGAGCGGAGGCAAGCGCCGCTGCAGGCTGACCCTGACGAACACCCGCAGGGCGCCGAGCGCTGTCCTCTGCCACCGACTGCGAAAGGGCAGCGCTCCGCGTCTTACCGACACGTCTGAGAATTTGCAGAATTAAGCTCTCGTGAAGTATAATTATTATAATTATTCACAAACGTCATTGGACCTGCCTGTGATTGCTGCCCGATTTCACCCTGCAATGAGGTAAGGACGGCGCATGAATGCCAACGCCAGAACGCTCATTTTTCAGGCTCACTCATGCCGTATTTTCTCCAAAACTTCCAATTACAGCACAAGCGCTCGCTGTACCGGTGAGTTTAGCACTGCCTAGTGTGCCCGACCGCGCTAACGGCGAGCATGGGCCTCGCGCCCACGCCGCTAACCCGCCGCCGCTGGAGGGGCAGCCCCAGCCCCGCGGGGAGGCAGAGCGGGTGCCCTCGCCGCGTCGCCGACACACAGAGCAAGCGCCAGCTCGTTCATGAGTCG
Source organism: Theristicus caerulescens (assembly GCA_020745775.1). Taxonomy (NCBI): domain Eukaryota; kingdom Metazoa; phylum Chordata; class Aves; order Pelecaniformes; family Threskiornithidae; genus Theristicus; species Theristicus caerulescens. The sequence goes on from CM036571.1 coordinate 993,955, forward strand.
GTTTTACCCTGTGTCAAGCTGAGGACAGGAATACGTGACAGTGGGCATTTCCATCCTACACAGATGTTTTATAGGAATGGGTATAATGGGAAGAAAGGACGTTTAGAAATTCAGTCTGCAAATTTTAGATGAGCATTCGGAGAAGTTTCAGCAAGGGAGACGGCCGAGCGCTCACCGCTGTCCTCCGCCCGCGCCTCCCTCCGTCACCCCTGCCCGAGCCGGGCAGCGGCACCGGCAGCGCGCGACTCTTCCCGCCGCCCTCCCCTTTTGGCACCACGCGCTGGTCCCACGCAGGGGAGCGAGCGCGGCCCTCGGCATCCGCCGCTCTCCTAGCGCTGCAGAGCGGGACCTTACTGCTTAGCACAGTCATTCAGCACCGGGGCTGTTACACAAGTGCTCCGTAGCACAGTTACACTCCTGCAAGCACTAAACAAATAATGATGTATGGTGGTGAGGCTCTTTTAAACAGGTTATTATCTGTGTAATTGTTTTTTTACAAAGATTAATAATCATAAACTCTGCAGGTCAGGCATTACCCCAAGATGAGTGGCTCTGACAACAAGCAGTCACCACTGCATTTAGTAAGGATGCTTAATTGAAGCTAATTTCACTAAGTGACCTTAACGAATAGCAATTTCCCTTTAATATGACAGAATGAATGATTTTTTTTCATTTAAGGCACAAACCCTCTATTTTTTTTCCCCCTTCATGATCCAACTTTGAAGTGCAAACTCCAAAATGTCCTTTTATCCAGCGATTCAAAGGGCTGTGCACAGCGAAAGCTGACCCACGAGGGTCTTCTCTATTTGTCCACATAACGGATTTTAGAGTCGGCTATTGAATGCAGATTCTCCCTCTCGGAAACCAGAATACCAAGGCCGCCCAAAGATCACGCTAGGGGAGCCACGGCGGGTTTTGACAAATCCGCAAATTACTGAATCTTGAGGGGAAATGCAGCAGGCAGAATCTGCCCGTGCTGGCCTCCTCGCACGAGGCACTCGTTACCTCCCCGCGGCATCTCCATCTCCACAATCGCATCCTTTCACGCACGACCCGGCCAAACGACAGCCAGCAAAGCTGTCGCCTGCCGCTCCCCGCCCTTCGGCCGCGCTCTGAAGCCAGGACTGAATGGTGCCTCTCAGCCACAGCTTCCGACTGCACAACAGCCCTCCGCGCCCACGTTGCGTCTTAGATAAACAGGACCCAAAGTACTCCACAATTCTGATGAATTTTGTGGAGTCTTTCAGACATGCAACACTTGAGTTAGGAGAAAAATACCTAAAGTTGTGGGGAAGGATACTGGAGGAACCAAAAAACCCCCAAACAAACAAAAAACCAAACCGCATTAGATGTTCTCCTCTCAGCAGGGCCAGCTTTCTCGCGATGGGCTCTCAAAGAGGGCAGGGGCTCGGACTGCAGCAGCCACCCTGGTTCCCCGAGACATCTCGCTAGCCACGCCACGCCGGGAACGCAGCGGCTCAAAAGGGCTATGGAGCGGTGGGCACAGCATCGTCATTCCCCAAGCAGCCCTAAGCACGGCCCAGACCCACCGGTACCGCGGTCCCCCTCTTCCACAGCCCCTGGCACGACTGTTCAAAAGTCTGACACCTTAACGAGCACACCAACAAAGACACTGTCCGTGATTCCTTTTATTTGCATGGCTGTGACCATGAAAAGAAATACAGTAAAGAGTCAGGTACACTCACTTAAATCAGCGTTTTCATTGGGATAATCATTGTGTGAGCGTGTTCTCAATTCTCACCAATTCTAACCCAAAAACACCTTATTAAAGTGAAAAAGTTTCAATCATTTAAATTAGACATCTACACAGTGTCAAAATGTAAACAAAAGGGAACAGATTGCTTGGAGAGGAGATGTCAACAGCTGAAGTAACTCAGATAGCAGAGAACGTACGAAACGAACAGAGACCGGGTGCCGCCAGCAGCGGGAAAGCGCCCAGGCTGAGCTGAACAGAGCAGCCCTTCACGCGCCCGCCGAGAACGAGTCTCGGTTCCAGATCTGCTCGCTGTTGCGGTTTAAGGATGTTTTTTCCACTCTCTCATCAGTCCTTTCTGCGGTACTGACACCATCTCTGAAGTTAAACTTACCAAAGCACCGTTCCGAGTTTATCCATGAAAACCACAAGAGTCCCAACCCTGCTCCTGAACCGGCGGGGTCGTATCAGCACGGCAAGTCCCTTGTTAAGCAGGAACTTCTCAACTTCACCTCCACCTTTAAATTCCCCCATTTTTTAATATTTCTGCCAGCATGCTAGAAGCCCTACCAGGGAACAAGAAAAACAGGGTATTAATTGCTGCTGCCATTCACCTAGCATAAGCGGGGCTACAAGACTTCCACGGAAAGCAGTGGTGTGGATAAATCTTTGAAAATGCATTTCGCTAGAAAAATCAGTGGTCACGATTGCAAGATCCCGTCTTAACTAACACGCTCGCACAATTCGCGTCAAAGCTGAGTACTGCGTCTGCTGGCACGATGTTGAACATAGCGGTTCCTCTTTGTACTGACAGCAAACAATTAATCGTTGCCCTAGAAAACAATCTCTGAGGCTCGCCTCACGCACGCCTACGCTGCAAACGGAGACGGGCTGCTAGGAAACCTCTGCAGCGTTAATTACTGGCACTTAGGCAGGCTGGCGTCCAGGGACCCACGCTCCCCAGCTGAAGGAAGCTTGCGGAGTTCCAACAAAGTCAAACAGAGCTTTCCCAGCCTGGTTAACTGACACGCAGTCCCCAATTCATGGCTTTCTGCAATTAAATGATTTTTCCAGGAGACTTTTTTTAATAACTGAACCACAGGAGGGTTTCTGCGAAGAAAGGGACCTCGGTAAAGGTTATGTTTGTTTGGTTTGGGTTTTTTGGGGGGTTTTTTGGCTTTTTTTTTTGTTTGGTTTGTTTTGGTTTTACTTTTTTATATCCCTTAGGAGTTTAGCTCTATCTGCAGAAATGTATATATTATTTATAAAGAACATTTTATAAATGGTTCTCTTATCTCAGCTTGCTCACACAGATTGTACCTAATGAAATTAACACAACGAAAGTAAAAGCACATCACTTAATTATGAACAAGGTCTACAGCTGTAGAAATTTTCTCTTTCCATACATTCATGTATCAAAATGAAAACCAACTGGCCAGACAAAGATATAGATATGCTGATATGATATGCATTAAAGACTGATTTGTAGCAGCTTCTTTGGCACACATGTCAAGAATATCAGCTTTCATTTCCTCGTTAGCATTTGTTTGAAAAACTTGGGGATGTGATATGTCAAGATATTAAACCTTAGTAACAACTTAAAAGGATATAAAGAGGAAAAAAAACCTAAATGAAAGACAACTTTTCAATAAACCCAAGCAACTTAACGTGTAGTTTCACTTATAAAGATAAAATCCCCACTATAAAACAAACCCACAATGCCACAAATATAGCAAAAGCCTTTGTCCAAATCTCACTTAGTTCAACAGTAAGCTCCCAATTCAGATGAACGTGAAATTGTCCGAGGCCAAGGAGGTGAAGTGAATGGGGTGCAGTCTCAGGGCTGGTAAATGCCGACAAAAAGATGAAGAGATGGACTCATAAACGGATGTCAGCATTACTATTCTTTATATCGCTATACCAAAAATTTTGACCAAACTAACAATTGTGTGTAGCTGGGTGGATTTTTCACCTCCTGACAAACTGAAGAAATATGAATAAGTGAAAAGCAATCGTGTCATCATCAGCTCGAATAACTGAGAACTGTCTCTTAAGATCAAATGTCAAAAGCGATACTTATATAGTTAATAGTAAAAAAAGAAAAGGGCTATCCATGATGCAGTTTTGAGAATTTCATTTCTTGTAAAACTTGTCACAGAGCAATACTACTTCACTTTAATGACCCAATAAATAGCTCTGAACAGCCTTCTAACGTTACCTGAGAGTCAGACCGAGCAGAACAGAGACAAAAAGAAAAAAAAGCAAAGCATCAGATTCACAGAGGTACTGAAAATCCACAAGTCCTACTTCATTAGTATCCCTTAAAGTCAGTCTCAAAATGCTTTTTGAAACTACATAAACTCAGCAGTTTTCTTTAACTTCTAATAAAACAGTTGGTAAAATTCTTATACGGCAGATGAACACAGAAGTTCATCATTAAAAGGATCAATTTAAAAAGCAACCTCACAAGAGCCGTAACCTAGCTACAATTAAATGGCATCATTTGAAATGCATTTTAAGTTACTCATCACCACAAGACCCGAGAATCATTCTCCCCCGCCATGTACTGTAAGACAAAATTGTTCCTTGGGAACTTCCAAGTCTTTCTTCTCTTGTTGATATGCAGGGGAAAACAGGTCCCAGGAGGAGTTTGGAGACAAAAGTCAGTAATTCCCTATCTTAAAAAAAGCTCTTTATCCATTTTGGTACTTGGGAGGAAACACAAATGTGTAGCAACAAGAGAATTCTAATCACTGGCAGCATCTTATCATCTATACCTTTAACGGTGCTCAGTATGTAACAGTATGCTTCAAATTACAGGACAACAGGAGTGGATAAGGGAGAGGCATTAGAGTGCTGCTAGTCACATTAATCATATATATATATATTGATTGAATACTGAATGCTTTTTCAGTTTGTCTGACAAATTGGAATGGCTTCGGTAACCCCTCGCTCAAACGTGTGTTCTGTCTCATTCTCTTTTACATCATTCATTACATCTCCTGGGAGCACACAAAGGCTCTCTCTCCCGGCTGTCCTCACAGATTTCTCTGCTTGCCAAATGTCCAGGTGCCCTCTCATCCTCCCATTAACACCTTACTGATCTCACAGCAAAAACCTGCGGTGAATTTAAAAACCCCGTTCTGCACACCTGTCAAATAACCGCTCTCTGCTGTTTTACGGCACGGGAGGAGGGCTGTGCTTCACGGGGGTTGTGCGTTACGTGCCCCGTGAGAGCAGAAGCGACAGCGAATGTCGCAGGAGATACCACACTCCCTCACCGACTTTCACCATGGGTGCACCTACGTACTTCTGACATGCAGAAGCTACTGACACACAGAGTCGACTTTTTTTACTTGTCTTTAAAGATAAGACATTAACATTCTGACTGTGCATAAGAAAAGGTTGGCAAATGGTGCTTTTCTAAAAATAGCTATGTGGAGTGCCTAAAAACCCCTTCTCAGTGTTCCATACCTGCTCTCGGTTGCGTCTTGTTTGCCCAGCAGACAGAAACATAACTGCAAGTATACAGAGTCATGTAGACAGATAAAAATCAGGGTGATTTGCATTCGCTGCCTGTATTCTACCACATATAACAGTTTTGGATTAAAACTTAGATACTACACTAGTATCCTTGTTTTCACATTTGGCAGAATAAGATTACAGTACAGTCTTCCCAAAATACACTGAATGAAACAACTTACGTCAAGCATTTCAGGTATTTTTAGACTATGCGGTAAAATAACCACTGCAAGATTATCTTACAGTTCACATTCTGAGCCTATTTGTACTTTAAAAAGTTATACCTTAGACAGTGCTCCCATCACCATCATTGAACTCAAAAGAACTAACTGGGAATCTGGGAGGGAAGCCATGTCTTACGGTCCTTCATACAGCATTACCCTGAGGAGGTCTGAGCAGCGACGCCGTCACAGTTCAATTCTGAGATGCTGCACCAAGAGACTGTTTTCAGTTACCAACACTTCACAGATCACAGGATAACATCCTTAAGATGGCCAAGGGTAACTTCTCCAAATTCTGATAAAATCTTTCATGTCACGCTACAACCTGATCCGCTTTCTTCAAAAAAAAAACCAAACCAAAAACCATGCATCTGATAAAATTTAAGCACATGAAACAGATTAATAAACAAATGGTTGGGAAACAAGGAACCGGGTGATACAGAATCAGAAGGCAACGTTTCCCACAGAAATACTTCTACATATCTAACTGGTGAAAAAGTCAATGACATAAATCGATTTCTCAGTTGTGCAGACACACTCTGCGATATAATGTACTTTATAAAAATATCACTCATTCAATACAAGAATTCAAGTGTCTGCAGAACTAGAATATAGGAAAAATAATTTAAGGAGAAAAAAGAAACTGTAATTCTGTAGTGCATGGTAGAGTGAAGTTAGGCCATTACATTCTGAAACGTACATCTCAGAACAGAATTGTTCAATACATAAATCTCTACATTTCCTCCCATTTCTAATACCAGATTTTTAAGAACATGCATACCACGCTCAGTTGATTAAAGCAAGAAAAAAACCCTTTCAAATTTGCCTTTTTTCTCCCATGTTTCACATTCAGTTAGACTGATGGTGATTTAGTAGTAGCTTCCTCCATCTTAACCTCTGCAGCAATTTGATCTTTTCACCTTCTCGCATCCTTCACAATAAACGTGCCTGTGTGTTTCCTTAGGTTGGACTAGGCATGGTATCTCGATCAAATGCTGCTGTAGTCCGAGCCACGGGCAGCGAGAGCTGCTGCTGCTTCCCACTCCACTGTGAAGAAGGTAATTGTCCCAAAGAAGCCCACTACCACCATGATCAGGAGCTGCCACTGCAGAAGGAAGTAGTTGCTGTAGAAATATGCAACTGCAGCACAGATGGACTGAGAGAAAAAACACAATGTAAAAAGATTATCAGTGGAGATACGCAGGCTAGTATTACTATACAAGGATTATCAAACTGACATGTACACAGTGCAATATGCAACTTTCAATAGTGTAGAAGATATATAATCTTAAAACTTCATTATACCTCAACATATGATATATTAATATGATATACAACAGGTGTAGTTTTTATTTGTTATTTAAATGTGTTCACTGCAGAAAGTGAACACAAAACTCAAAAGCGTTTGTAGCATCACGAGTGCAGTTCTCTGGTATTTGGAAACTGTTTGTCTAGAAACACCACTGCCAAGGCTTTAAGACAAAATCCAGAAAACTATTTCCAGTTTTACAGCATCACAAACCCGTCTATATCAAAATAGCTAGACGCTTTGACAAGCAGTGCTGCTTACTTGCAGTCTACCCTTTTTAAAGGTAAAACTTTCATTAGAGCTCATATAAAGAATCTTTATATTCCATGTCTATCTTAAATTCTTACATATCCCTGAGAATGATATAAAAATGGAGCGGTGCACAAGGAAAAAAAAATATCTTTTTGAAGCAAGCACCTGTTATCTTTTAAACTAGACACACCCTGACCTCTGCTCCCAGCACTAGCTTGCTGTTGGCCTGACCATGCATGAACAGTTTCAGTACTCTGCACCAACGTTTTTCTACCAATACCCCTGATCAACAGAGATCTTGACCCGGGAAGTTCAGTACCAAACAAGATTAATGCCTGTGACTGAAGCGATCTATCCAAAATACAGTAGCTGTGTTGTATGAAGACTTTCCATTGAGTTTCCAGCTAGCAGAGATTCATTTATTTTGGCATTCTGACAATTTAAGGACAGATAAACATTGCTTAATTCTTTTTTGTCTGCATACCCACCTGATAACTCCCAGGGATATGGTACAACATCCATAAACTTTTCAACTACTATTTACATAACTTGTTTCCTTTTAACTCACACCCCTCTGTCAAAGACTTCTCTGAGTAAATACCTTCAGTGAATGATTATTTAAATAAAATCCAAGCCTGGTTAACTGTACTAGCCTTTTGACTTTAAACTACAATTCCCAACACTTCTAACATCCCTCAAAGCTCGTAAGCAGGAATAGCAGCTCGATTATATAATCACACCAACCTATACAATCGAGCTATTCCTACCTAAAAACTTTTTTCTCTCCTGTGAAAGACAAAAAAACCCAGGCTGAAATAATTTTTCCCAGGTCATTAAAAAACCCAGCCCAGTATTTCAATAGCATTCCAACAGTCATAATTTCAAAAGGCTGTGTCATGTAATACCTGAACAAACTTAAAGATGGCAAAGGCAGGAGCACTGTCTTCTGAATACAGGAATCCTAAAATACTGAGGAGCTGGGTGTTAAAGCAGCTGTCCCCCAGGCCCAACAGAAAGCTGCAGAATATGGCCACCTCTTTGCTGAAGAAGAAAATGAATCGAATTTAAAAGCCATCCGTTCAAACAGGTTACACATCTATAAACTATTTTTGGCAGACTTATTTGGGAAGTGAGAATGGAAGAAAGTTACCAAACTTTAAATTTCACTGGAAAAGAACTGGGAACACTTGGCTTGGCAAAAAGAATCGTTTAATCAGATTTCAATTTCTGGAATGCTACAACTTCTGTTACTGTTACCTGCAGTCAATTCTGCACTGAATTAGAACTGCTAGAAGAACTCATTTTGGTGCTTGGAGCCACAAAACCCACAAGGCAGTGATTAAAAGCCGAGACACACGTGGCAAGTTCTTAAAAGCTGCAGCAATATTAGAGAAATACCAATTCATTTTGCAGAAAAGTACTCCAGTTAAATAAAGCATTTGTGCCTGCGCTAGGGGCTATTCTAATAATTGCAAGTTAGCAGCTACGTCTACACAAACTGACAACGCTATTTTCACACAAGTTGGCAAAAATACACCCCAAAAGAAAGTTGCAATGATGAGAAAGCTCCCTATACTCTTCCCCTCACACTGAGGGGTATGAGAGACAGGCATAGCATGGCTCCAGTTGGATCAAGTGGACTTCGGAAACCAGTGCCACAGCGCAAGGCTGGTGCTCCCCGCTGTAGGAAAACAGAGTCCAACTCTGTTTTAAAATAAGCTGAATTCCTGACACCTAGTACAATACTGGCTGGTCTCGCTATTGTACTAGAAGTCAGGAACGTCAGTTCCCAGGTGACAGAACTGCTACCAAACACCCTCATGCTTTTTATTCCTATGCCATTTAAATTCCTAAATTGGGTGCACACTGGTAGAATATCTACCTTGAATAAAAACAGAATTCCTGAAAGCCTTTTCTACGGAGTTAGTCAACTACACAGAAAAGCTGCTTCAAGGAGTTTTCTGTTAGAGGAATAAGCTCTTTATACACATCTCGAGTTACACCAGGCAAAGGAAAAAGTTTACATACCTTGGAATCATATAAGCAACATCATCTGTCCCTTCCATCGGAGCAATAGGGGCATCATTTGGCATGTTGAAAAAAATTAAGTAAAAGGCTATGAAATGGACAACAATGCCTAGCATCACAACAGGGTTCCTGCCAAAGCGATTATTCTTGCTCAGTAAACCAAAGATTCCTCCACCTGTATGAGTCGAAAAGATTGGATAATTAAATCAGAACTGAAGATGTAAAGAACGGAACCAAACTTAAAATACTGAAAAAAAGGCGTAAATCTTAGATTATAAACTTCCCCGCATTGGATAACTGAAAGATTGTCAGGCATGAAAATAGTCCCCAGGAGTTTGCCAGATCTGCCAGCCGCGTTTGCCAGATGATGTAACCTTTGGGTTGCTCGAGCTGTCTGGGAAACGCGGGCAGGAGATGTAGCAGATGATTGCCGATGAAGACACTTAACCTTTCTGCGTATTTTTGCAGCAGCCGCTGTTTCCTCCAGTAATGCAGCAGTACTAAGTGAAAATGGGTGGCCTTGTGCTTAGCTCTTTTAATTGCAAAAACAAGCATCTCTCTATGGATCCAAGTTCCTAGTGAACAAAGACACTGTTTTGTTTTTCGTTGTTTTTTTTTTTTTTTAAACACTGCAGTACTTGAGTTTAAGCAAAAAAAAAGTTTACTTAATGATCACTACCTGTATTCCATTTTATTCAAATATCAGATCTCATTTAACATAAGCTAACTTTTTTAAAGAAAGAAATCTTTAGTGCAATACTTTTAAAATACATTTAAAATAGTTACGACATCACTTAAGAAAGAATAAAAATGTAAACAGAATACTATTTAAAAACAGCATAATCAAAATGCTGGAAACTCCCTAATAACATTGCAGCCTCGTGTTTCTCTCATTCCAAGTCTTATGTATTTCTTTGCACTAACCCAAGAAGAATGCAGAGTCTCAGGATTCATAGTCATCACTATTTCACATCCTACTCCGCATCCACTTTACATGGTGTAATGTGTAATTCACAGTGCAATAATGAACCACGTTGACAACTTTATTGCTAATATTTCATTTTTTGTTTACATAATCATTGCTGGAAGCTTGAAAGACGCTATTCAGTTAAATACAAAAAACCCCAAAACATTTTGAGGAACTATATCTTAATCCTTTTTTGTCTATAAGGTAGTAAATTTAGACTCACCTAAAATTTCTCCAACACCAATAAAAATACCAGAGAGACCAATAAGGCTTTTCTCTTCACTGCCAAACCTATTCACAGCACCAATACATGTTCCATATACTCCAGAAAAGAACGTTAATTCCAAACCTTTGAAGGAAACCAAACAAAATTGACAGATGAACTATTATGAAAGTTATGAAAAAATTCATTATGTCTAAGGGCTGTTTTTCTTTCACATATATTTAAATAAGGTATGCGTAATAGAAGCAAACAGGGAATTTTACACTATGTAATTATGATCTCTCCCACGCCAGTTTACAAAAGCTATATTAGAAAAATCAGTGTCACTCATTAGTGTCACATGCACTTAGGTTCAGCACTGCTTCTGTTGACACAACCCCTATAAATTGTTTATATTTCTACTTTTCAAGAACTTTGGAATTTCATCCAAATGAAAAGCGCCATGTGAAATAACACTTAAAGTAACTGAAGAAATAAAGCACAATTTCAGTGTAAGATTCCCCCCCCAGTTATGGCATTCCTAAGAAAGTCCCTGCATCCCCAAATACCAATAAGGAGCTAAGATTCCTAAAAGGGACTGCTGCTTTTCTATACGTACATAGTGAACTAAAACTGAGAAAGAACAACTGCTATTTGTTTAAAACGCTTCTTTCTTTCTAATGCCATTACAGTGAGGAAAGGTAACATAGCTGAGTCCAACTAGTGTGGCCATAAGCAACCAGTGTAAAAACATCAGTTTCTTAACAAAAAGTGTATTTAAAAAAATGCAAAGTGTTATGCTTAAACAAAGAAAAAACAGTTCAAATATAAAACTGTTTTAATTCACCTCTTTTGTCTTTTGCTATTGCAAAAATATGGTGCACCATATTCTGGTCTACCAGTAGCAGGCTACCTAACACGGTATATACCCGTCATAAAGGGATGAACTTTAGTAGTCTTAACAATCCAGCCATTGATTTTGGAAATAAAAGCTTTTGGTGGCCTCATAGGATTTTGTATTTTCCTACGTAGAGCGGCAATATTGGCCAAGAGCCACCAGATGGCAGCAGCTACTCCTTCCATGCTGGACTGACTTTTTTTTCTGCTACCTTTAAGACCAAATTACAGATTAATCAGGCAGAACCTGACTGACTCCCTTCCCTTGTTATCTTGCTTCACATTCCCGTTGCACTAAACATCTAAGAGGAATTAAGGTTAGTTAATCTGGGTTAACACAACACTGGAGATGCTGTGAAGTTACCTGTAACTCAGAGGAGTGGCTGGTGCAAGCTGACTTCATAGCTACTATTGCTATTTCTCTACCAGAAGCTGACTGCAACTTCGGCAGATGTTATGGCACTTTTTATAGTTTGTTCACATCTAAGTCTGTCTTTTCACTTACAAGAGCTAACAACAATTTTTCATAATGGTGACTCAGAGCTGAGGTTCTGAAAATGTATCTATTCTTCCTAAAACTGAATTTGATCATGAACAGAACTACATCTGAAGCCAAATAAGGAGCAAGAAACCCCCCAAAAACCCATTAAGGGATCCCAGTAACATTTTGAACATTTTATAGTGTTTTTGTGGAAGAATCACTTTGGTATATGGCAAAAATAAATGTATTTTTATTTTACAACTCATACCTTGATCTAACAATGGCAGAGCGGGTTTAACTAAGGTTGCTCAGAAGAAAGAGAGCTCGTGACACAGCAAATATGAGTGACAAAAATAGTTGAAATGGCTAAGCTTTTTCCCAATAGAACCAAGACTAAAATGAAGACCGTTAGTGTACTATCTCCCACGCCTCCATGAAGGAGACACTGAAAGCGTATTCTACAAAAATAGTTTTAATTCAAATGCAATGCAGTTGCATTAAACAATCTACAACCTATTGATAGTGTAATGCCAAATGACATAAAAACCAGCTACGTAAATTTTGCCTAACCCTCAGTTTGGGTGACCCAGAACTGTCCTGAACCAAGCATTGCCACATCTGTCAGCATTTGCAGATTTAGGTGCACCCCTCCTCCCACACAGAAACACTTCCCAGAACACAGAAATGTAACTCATTCAAAGTTAACTGAAATATTCAAGTAATGTTTGCAGAGGTAGGGAATCACCACCCTGCTCGGGGGTTACAATTCCAAACGATGCCCTGACCCTGCCACATAATTATACACTCTGCTTGTTTCATACCTGTGTAAGCTGTGGTAACACTGAGAAGCAGAATCTCTTTGGTGAAGCTCAGCTTTATAGATTTCTCTGTAAAGACATAATAATGGAAATTAATACAACTGATAACACTATTAAGACAATCTAGACTTTCTTTTGCTCTTTGCAAAAATAGGTTAAAATTACGCAAACTGTGACTTTATTACAGTAAGCAGAGCGCTAAACAAACCAACCCTGACTTGCTCTTTGAAAGCAATGCTGTTGATTTTGGGTAATTTCTTTTTTGTAAGAAATGCAAGGGGGGAAATATTAAAGAACGGATACAGAGTTTGCAACTAGCGGACAGTTTTCTGCTCATTGTATTTTTGTACTCTCTCTCAGTTCATGGCAGTTGTCTCCTAAAAGGATAAATAAATTCTCAGTGAAGATCTCCATGTTCTCAAAACAAACGTAACGGTTGCAGGCAGACCGCAAACTTCAATGGAAACTGTAGATGCTCCAGTTCAAAAATTGTTGTTTTTAACTGGTATCATTTGGTGACAAAATAAAACATATAACTTCTTCTTTATCTTGTTATGTTAGGGAATTTTTTTTAAACTTTCATGCACTAGCTTTCCCAAGTGGTGACCTGTTCTTTTTGAGCTTATCTAGATAAGGAAGCTGTTGTAAAGTAGCTTGGATCTGAAATTACATCAAGGAACTACCCCTCCAAATTCCTCCTGGGCTATACTAGTATGTAATTGAAGCGAAGCCTACTTCACTTTCTGTGCTTGCAGGCAAGCTCTGTTTGTACGGTATCGTCACCTGAAAGGAGCGCTTCTGAAGCGCAGCCAGCCAGCTCACACCAATCACACATCATTTGCCCACACGTTCGTTCAGCGCTTCCCAAGCTTTTCCAGTTGCAAGCCCCATTCTGGCTAGGCTCAAAATCGCAAATGCTGACAGAGACAACTCAATTCCTCTTAGGCTCAAAACTCATCACTCCCGTGTCCCTATGTGACCTGTCATCTCTGGTCTGAAAACCATTGCCATCTGGCAGTCATTTTTCCAAGCAGGCCATCCCTGAAGGTCTGTATTTGAAGTGGAATAGCTGAAATGCGTTCTTAAAACTTTATTTGCTCACAAATTTTTGTTCTAAGTGATTTGTACACGATCACATTATCAGCAGAATCACGGAGAGCTGGAAAGGCTACGTCAGTATTTTTTGAAGCAACTCTTATGTGAAACAGTACTTACTGAAGGCAGCTACTGCTCTCGTCATTTTGTTTTGTGCAGACCTGGGTAAATAAATGACTTAGTCAAAAGGAAAAAGAATAACCACACTGTATCGCTATGCTGGAAGGCAGCTTAATTTTTCAAGTTTTCTGTACATTTTCTAGCCTGGCACTGTATACTGGCATATGCTAATACATTACTAAAAGTTTCTGAGAATCTAAACTAGTAACCACAAAATTTATTTGCTTTCTGCACTAGCGAATGCTGTTCAAAAATTAATCTGCTTAACAGAGTCTTTCTTCTGAGCATTTTTAGCTTTGAACATTTTTTCACTGGCATACTTACTGATGTTTTTCTAACATTTTCATTGTTCTTTAAATAAAGCAAAAATATTTAAACTGATGCCTCAGGCAAAACTGTACTGAATCTATCTGTGTACCTATGCACTTCTGATGTATTTATCTGGGTGGCATATATATATTTTGAGAAGATATGAAAAACATGTTTCAGTACATGAAAGATAACCTATAAAAAGGGAGTCATTTCTGCTTATTCCAGCCTTCAAACTGGGCTGATGAGGGCAAGACAGACAGATATTTAATAATAATCAGTGGAGAAAAGAGGTAAAAGGTACCTTTCCAAAAGCACTTACTTATTAATGGAAAAACTTAATGTGCAGTACTGCACTCCACCCTTGAAAACACGTCACACAAAGAACATTAATTCTCACTTGTTAAAGTACAGACACTTTTCTATTACATCTGTAAATTCTACAGGTTGTTCATAGCATTCGTGTTTCCAGTGTAGAGGGGAAGGGATGTTCCACTGAGGAGCAGGAGCACAGACAAGTGTATGTGACAACATGTTATTGTCATAAGCACTTACGAGCTGTCCCCCAGGATTTCGTTAGCAGAATCTTCCTCCCCTGGAGCCTTTGTGTCCTCTTGTTTCCTAATCAGAAAGAACAGAACTGTGCCCACAAGACTGATAACAGTCAGAGCAATGAAGACAGTTCTGCGATCGCTCTCTGTGGAAAAACAAAGAAGAGTCATAACTAGATGTGCAAAAGCGATTCAAACCAATCTAACGACATTCAAAGAACTAATACAGACATACTACGTAACAGTGTTTAAACGCATACTAATTTTCTAACTTACCTTCCACATGGAGCAAAAGGTACCCAGCTGCTGGCAAATTCCTGTCTCAGTTTTATGATGCTAATAAAATATCAGCATATTAAAGAGTGTCACTCGCGTTTTCTGCCATACAAAGGCTATGACCAGGGAGGAGCCAATTAACAAAGGAAGTGCATAAATTATTAGAAGAAGAAAGTACATCTTCAAGACTTATAGAATTCAGAGTGGACACAGCAAAATACCCCAAAACCCTTCAGATTTCTAAAAAAACTCTTTACCAGCATCAGAAATATTAGCACTGTAACGTCATAAACTGGTAGGCTTGTAAACTACAAAGGCCTTAAAACCACTGAAACCCGACTGACGCAGCCTACAGCGTGCAGCTGGAGGAAGGTAATCGCTGCCCTCGGCGCGGGCTCTGCTGCACTAACCACCCTGTTTGGCACAGGGACGTCTGTAATGCAGACGTCATTCCCATTTACAAATACTAAGCAGAAAAAAAGCGCCAAGAAACAGCTAATAGTTGTGACTGAACTAGCGTATGATTCTGAAGATATTGCCTACGTTTGTATTTACTTCCCCTTTAGCTTAAAGGTAAACATAAAACTGTTTTACATCAGTTAAAAATAATATGTATGATTAAAGATCAAAAAGAGAATACGTGCTTCACCTTGAAATGCCTGTAAAATTTTCATTTAGGTAGTAAAAGGAAGGAGGAATTGGTTTTTAAACACTCTCAGACCTTCCGATACCAGCATTTTTTAATAAAGGGGAGTCTCAAGACATTTAAAGATGGGAGGAAATGTAACAGCAGGACTCCCTCACAGTTAATTGCTCCATTCTGTGGTTAGAAAGAGCAATGAAATTTAGAATGCACAGAATTCCAGGCCCACCAGACCCAAAGGGTCTCCAATACTTTCAATAACATTTCAGCCTTTGTGTTAAAGATGAGGGAATGTGGGAGCTGACCTTTAAAAATTAACCTGTGCTGCGCTACCAAGCCCATGTCTGTGGGGGAACCTGAAAAGACAGATCTAACAGAGACATGAAGTGGACTATTCATCTCAACAGTGCAGCATTTCTGAAGCCTGACAATTATCATTTAAAAAGCAACATCTTATTCCTGATTGGCTACAGCAGAAGTATCCTCATCTTTTAAATGTTAAAATAATTGACCACTCTAGTAGATATTTTACTTTAACACTACAATAAACTCTCACAGTTGTTATAGAACAAGAGAATCGACCCCATTTATTTACAAAATGTCAGTTTTCCAGCAATACACAGGTTTTATAATTAAAGCCTTACATTTTTGCTCTATTTTCACCATTGCTGTTTTCTTAGCTGATACCCCGCCACCTTACCTTGCTTACTTAAGTAGAAATCTCTGCTTTAAAACCAATGAGTCTCAATAATATTCTTAAGAAGCTGGATAGTGGTTAAGTTCACTGTTCTCTCTCCTGCTCTTTACCAGTCTAGCACTATGTCAAATGAAAACAACTACAATATTAACTACAGTCCCATTAGGAAGTCAGTCTTCATAAACTGTGACAAGAAAGGAAGACTGAGCTCTTCACACACTCTTCCAGCAACGCTGCCAGTTTAAGCAGCAGCCGCCCACTCTCAGCCCAGCTGCGCATCTCGACCTCTGTCTTGCTACTGCTTTGTGCCAGCACAATGATTAGTGCAGCCACGGAGTGAACTGGGATCGTTTTCCTTTCTTTTCCTTTATTTCATAGGTTAATCAGTCTCCAATCTGATTTAGAAGTACGGTCTATACCAGGAACTTACTTTGGAACAGGACAGCGTGTATATTAGACATATAGCCATTCCAAAATACCC
Source organism: Theristicus caerulescens (assembly GCA_020745775.1). Taxonomy (NCBI): domain Eukaryota; kingdom Metazoa; phylum Chordata; class Aves; order Pelecaniformes; family Threskiornithidae; genus Theristicus; species Theristicus caerulescens. Next base: position 1,010,538 of record CM036571.1, read on the forward strand.
TTTCCCCCAAAATACGTGTATTTTGGCATAAGTGCCTGCACCAGGAAAATCCCAGAGTAGCTATTGTGGCAAACCTTATTCTAAACTAGCACTCTGAAGAATTTCATGGACAATGTCCTAAAAGAAGGTACTCACTGCATGCAGGAAAACAACATACATAATACAAGGGCCATGAGTACCATGGAACACTGAATCAAAAACATACTCCAAAAATAAAGTCTATCTGACAATAAATTGGAAAAAATTGTCTGCTATTGTGCAAGTTTCTTGCCACCTTTCCAGTTCATTATTTCATCTGTTTATTCACACTAGCATATTTTGAAGGATGGCCTCCCACATAACCAAGCAACACCCACCTGATATGTGAGTTTTTCCTTGCCAAGCGAAGTATATATAGAGGTTTCCAAAAAACAAGCTGCAAACAAAAAGGACAACAAAGGTGAACAGCACTTTTTGTGGCAAGATTAAGGTTGCAGCATCACAGTAATACTATTCTGTGCAAAAAATAGTACTGTGCAACTGTGAAAGAAATAAAGACACTAGCTGCTCTCCATGCAAACTGCTTACCCTATACAAAACTTCAAACACAGTAGCGGATTCTTCCCCATAACGCTGGCTATTCATTTTCAGCAATCAAGACACAAGGTGATAGCAAAAATGAGGAAATCTGCATCTAAGTTGCCTCTCTAATTTTAGAAGGGTATAGGTTAGAAAGCTGACATATTTATGGTGTTGATTTTGTAATACTTCCTTAGAAGACTCCTGTGTTGTGTCTGAAGTATTGCCCCAGCAATGCTAAATTGGGTGTTAACAGCTCAAGGGAAATGCTGTGTACCTACCTACAGCTTCCTGAAATACTGTAATTCTGAGTGAATAGCGATTCAAAACAGCCTTAGAGTCAAGTTTCCTCATACAAAGCCATACGTTTTACTCACTATAAAACACACGATTAGCTGGGTTTGCAGAAATTGCTACTCTGATAACATACTGATACGTTAATTCCAGAAGCCAAAACTTAAGGAACACAAGAAGCATACCACCAGTTCAGACCGACGTTCCAGTAATCCAGTGTCCTGTCCCCACAACAGCATCAGCAATGCCATCTAGTGCAGGCTCACCAGTCTACGTGCCTCCTGCGATTCACTCCCCTCGTTATCTCCCAATGTCCAGAGCTGCTGTATTAGGGGTGGTAAAAGGCATCTCTCTTCAGGAACCATTTGTGGACCTGCTGCCAATGAGTTTGTTTGATCCCTTTTTGATCTCGCTGACACCATCCAACCCTACACCCTTCTGTAGCAGCAAGCTCCAGGAGTTTAATCGCCCACTGTGTAAAGCAGCACTTTATCTGTTTCAAACCGATCCTCTTCAGTTTCACCAAGTGACCTGAGTTCTAGCACAGCAGCATTTGGTGAGCAACAGTTCTACATTCAGCTCACCTGCTGCCTTCGTGTTTTAGTAACCCATCGGTATAATCCTCCTCAGACATATTTTCTCCAAATGAAAGAGTCTCGGCCTTTTTAGTCTCTCTTCAAGTCAGCAGCCCTATCTTCTTGCGCATTTTTGTTATTTTTCCCTATATTCTAATTATACTACACTCTCCCAAGAGGCATAAACCATATCTGCACAAAATACTCAATGGCAGCAACACAGCGTCCACTACCTTGTTCTCACTGCCTTTCTTGATGCCGAGCCTTTTGTTGACTTTTTTGGTTGATGCAGCACTTGAAGCTTCATATCAGAGAACTATCAACAAGAAGATCTCCCTTCTGACTGCCAGGTCCAGCTTTAGTATCTTCACTTCAACTTGGCAGTGAGCAGCAAGGTCCGGCTGCTCCCTCAGGGAAGGAGGGCTAAGAGTGAAGGGGGATAACGCATCCAGCGGAGAAGGTGCCTCGTCAGCTAGAGCCCAGCCCTGCGGTACTCGAGCAAAGCAGGCAGGGCAGACCCAAAGATTGTAGGGAGGGCCGGCCAACAGCCCAGACCATCACACAAGTCTGTGTTGACGAGGCAGGTCCAGCGATTGCCACGCAGGCCCACGGTGACAAGGCAGAACAAGGCCAAGGTGGGAAGTCAGCCTGCAGCCTAGACCACCAGGATCCAGAGCTGGGTGTGCGCATAGCTGTGGCTGAGCTGGAGACCAGTGCTCCTCCAGCACAGCTCCAGAGGAACTGGAGGCCCAGGGCTGAGTTTAAATGGGACTCCTGGGCCCACGGGCAGATGGGAAGGGTGTGGCAGAGGTCCCAGGTGAGGCTGTTCAGGACCATTAGGGCTTATTAGTGCACTCGGGATCCTGATCCAAATTAGCACAGCCCTCCACAATCAACAAGATTTCTGTTACATATTTCAAATGCTCCCCTAACAGAAATGCATCTTTTTAGCATGCCAAGAGCAGAGGCTTGCAATATGTAACTTTCATTCCTTGTTCTATAATGCACCATAGCTATAGAAACACTGCTTCCAGCCTTCCCTCCCACTTCACTGACTGCAAGGTACCAGTGCAGTATTTTTAGACGCAGTCTCCCACTTATCAAAAAAATATAAAAAGTAGAATGTGTACACAACCAAAAAAAGATTAGCAAATAAAGCTCACCTGGACTGTAAGAGCGCCCAAAATACTCCACTGTTCCTTCCAATGGTGTTTTCATCAGAATTTACAGTCAAGCAATTTCCCTGTGCTGTCCAGAGTACTGAAATACACAGAACATAGCGCTCAGGAAATAAAAACATGTTAGAGGTATATTCAAATGTAGCAAAGAATAGTAAGCAGGGTAACAACAATGCTTACCAGCAGCTGCAATGCCAATAAAAACAGAAGCAGTGTAGAAAGCCCATGTAGCAGGTTGGATAAAAACTGCAATGTACAGGCTAGAATAGAACAGATCAGTTTATTGAATATAGACTTAAAGTGGACAATGCGCTTGAACAATCAGGTATCTCACTTAGCTTCTTCTGAATCAGCTACTCTCTCTTAAGTGACATTGGAAAATAGTTCAGGTCATATGTGAAAAAAGGTAATCTTTTTACTCCACTAAGCATGTAGATTTTTTTTTTATATAGTCATTAATCTGAGACCACAACCTGAACTCCACAGTCAGCAAAGTCTGGAAATGCTGTGGAAAAATTACACTCTGTTTCCAGTAGGCTGAAGTACTCTGCAGTCACACACCTACCGATACAGACAGTTGCCTGCCTTAGCCAGTACAATTCCATGTACGGCATGGTAGCCTTAGGTGTGACAAAATGAAAGATTTCAAAGGAAGCAGGCAAAAATTCAAAATTAGTACTTACCTATAAAATATGCCACTAACAACCATGGAGAGCTGAGGTCCTACTATCGCAACCACTGAAGGTGATATGAGATTTGATGCAGAGAATACTCCATAGATAATGGACATGCTACATAAATAAACACCAAAGATGATTAAGCACTTAAAATTAAATACAGAGTATAAGTGCAACTGATTTAAGAGTGTTCAGTCCATTCCAAAGTATCACATTAAGTACATATATAACTTAAGTAACTACGTAACTCTCATGGTCAAACGTTTCCTTCCTTCCTTCTGTTACCTTCACCCCTGGCACTCTACATGGAATACAGGAGGGTACAGAGTTTCTTGGATTGCTGAATCGCGTCCCAAACTACTGCAGGCAAGCACGTCTTGTAATTTACAACACGCATTTGTCAAGCTGTGCCTTAACAATAGTTATTGTATTTTGTGCCCAGTACTTCTAAAGGAGAATGTTCCAGAGCCTCATTCGGCTGTCAGGGAGGTTTTCATTTTCTGCCAAATACGCCACAGAAATTTTATAGATATATTTTGTGCCAGTTGTATTTTTAGTTTGAATTAAGACAGTAAACCCTTCAAAGCAGCAACCAGGTTTTCCTATATGACAGCTTAATTTGGTGTACAAAAGGTCCCTGATCCTGCTTGGCGAGTTTGGCTATGCCAGTGCAATAAATGGAGCGGCTTTTCGTGGCTTTGCCGCTCGTCGTTCTGACTGCTCCCTTCCCATTTACGGTGCAGTACTTCCTGGAAGCTGATCCACACCACCTATGCTATACAAACACACAGAGGTGTACAAGGGCAAACAACCAAGGCCTTAGTCAGCAGTTTTATTTATTTTAAAACTTCTACATTCTTCACCTCCTAAGATAAAATGCTGACAACGTGATGACCGTAGGGTGTTTTTTCTCCCTACAAAGAAAACATGCAGAACAGATATGTAGTCCAACTAGAAATAATTCAGAGTAGAACTAGAGTGAACGTGAGAAGCCTATGTTTTAAACTGCTTTAAGTATATTATTAAATTGTGAAGTCAGAACACTACAATCTCTTGAGAGTATGTCTCTACCAGATGGAATTATAACTAGCTTCACCCCGCAAGGAGCAAAGCCGTAAGTAGATCTATGTAAATTACCTTGTGTAGCCACTGCCGTGAAAATCCGTGTTGTTTAAATTTGTGATAACAGTTTGCTGTGAGGAGAAAATCATATGTTGTAATATGTTAGAACATATCTTGTAGTTTGGGAACACTTGCATCAGTTTGAAGTCAATATTAAACGTTAGAATTAATAATTAATTAATCATTAATGGACTCTACGAAGCACTTAAAATAATTTAAAATGTTAATTACAACTCACAACACCTCCACAATGAAGGTGAAGGAGATATTTGTCAGGGAAAGATCTATGTTTGAAGCAGTAATTCGTACTTTAGGATGATATCATGATTTCATCAGAGACCTTAAAATATGTCACAAAACTTTTGTTTCACAAAACACCTCTCTCAGGTAGATATGTATGACTATCTTAATTTAAAAAGTGGGGAAAAAAAGAGAAGTTTCAAAATATTCTTAATTTGACCTAACTATGAGCTTCTGGTAAGAGTTTCCGTTCTTTTTGGTTTCCCGTTATTTCCCTGTTCCTTTTTTTCCCCTTGAATCAGCTTTAGTGATCACGAGACCATGTAATTAGTTGGATTGGTGGGCAGATCTGATTGAAAGTCACTTGTAATGACTTTAATGACAGTAAATTACATGATGGCATGATCGCTAGGCCCAATTCAGTGAGGTGCTGTGAATTCATTACAGAACTCCTACGATCACTGGGCTGTACTTTGGTACCCGTGTCACGCTGCCAGTACGACTTTCACAAAATCTATCCTAAGTAGTTATTTCTATAATGCAGCGAAGGACACTTGTATGTCTGAACCCAGAAAGGATTCTTCTCGCATGCAACAAAAGAGAAGCTGTAAGAGCTGCAGGCTCACGAGGTGTGTTGAAATCTAACTGTGCTTCGGTCACGTAACTATTACTGAAAGCAATGCCAACAGCTCAGCAAGTTAGAGGATCTGGGCTAAGTATGTCAGTAGCGGGATTCTAAAAATTTAAGTAGTAAAAGTACAATCTGCTTTTAATAGTAAATTTGGATTATGCTATGCCCAATTTTGCTTCAGCACGCAGAGATACACAGTACTAAAGCGGTAAATTACTTATTCAGATGGAAGGTGACTTGGCAGTTCTAGCAATTGTGGCAGTCTGACTACTTGTCAGATGTTATCCTCATACTCCCCCTCAATGTCTAGTTTGTTAGAACAGAAAAAAATGTTAGATTAGGAAAAACACTCTAAGAAAAACTAGGGGCATGGTTAATAACAACAACCTCGGCAAATATTTTGAAAAGGACTATACAGAATAATCAGAAATATGGAAGGTCCAATGTAACTCTATTGTTAAATATTGCAAGTGTCAAAACAGACAAGATTTTAAAGTTCAAACATTTGATACGATTCATTAATTTTCTACTTTCTAAGCAATCAGGCACACTTACAAATGTAGCTATGCTATCTGAAAGAAATAAACTGCTTAATTATCCAGTTAACCAACTTAATCTAGTTAACGCTAAACCAAAAGAAAGGAGACAAAATGTCAAGGTGTCCTGCACATTAAAAAATCCCAAGTGCAGAAACTCTTACATTAGAGTACATGAAAGAGAAGAAAGGATGAAAAACTGTGATAGAAATGTGGCATGTTTTGAAATTCACACCTACCGCAATATTTCCACATGTTTGGAAAGCAGTGAATATAAACATGAACGAGACTCCCAAAATAATTATGTTGAAAAGTTTTTTTGATTCAGGAGACATTTTGTGTTTTCTTGCCAAGTCCTCAGCTTCAGTCTGGAAAAACTCTCTTTTCTTTTAAAAGTTTCCTCTTAACCTCTGTTAAAAACAAACAAGCGAAAAGAATAAAACAAAAAGAAAGCTTCAAAAATGACGATTACTTAGAGCTACTTATTACCTGCTAGGACATAACCATCAACTGATCAAGAAATCTGGTGACCCTTTTAAATAATGTACAGCAAAATCAGCAGCTGGAAAAAAAAACAACAAAGGTCTGGTACAAAAGGTAAAGATCAAGATTCTCTCTACCTTTTCCCATGAAGTTAACAGAGCAGACTGCAGTATGTTACTTCTTCACGACATCTCTTTCCCCCAAACGAAGCAGTTGTCCAGATACCGAGGTAGTTAATCAGCTCAGTTTCTTGCCATTGTTCTAAACCAGAAGTCTGGTCCAAAGCCTTTAAATCACCTGACGAAGGAACGATGAGACATTCGCACACGCCAGTCATTTCCATGCATGTTGGACAGGAAATAAGGAACATTTCACAACCGAGATCAGCTGACCCAGCCTGAGAGCCCTTGGGCACCATGGGAAATGCAGTTTTATGAAAGTACACTCGTTCTACTTGACAGGGCGGACATCTCCGAATCCTTAAAATAAAAAGATTTGTAGCAGTTTTTAAGAATTATGATCTCCATCCACTAAATAACACCCAGCAAGATAAAAAAAGTCTTAGAAAGTTGCCTAAGAAAACTGTCTAATCAGCTGAATTCAAACACGCACAAAGTCATTCCAAAGGGAAAACGATTCCCACCTGGGAGAAACGAAGTACCTCAGTGCCACCAACACACGCGCTCCGCACAGCGCTTCTGCCTTTCACTGTCTCAGCGACTCCGGGAAGTCTGCGTCATCCTTCACTGCTTTGTCTCAAGGAGTAACATTCATTTTTAGTAATTACATACCCTTAGTATTTGACTTCACAGTATTTCTAAATAATAAACTTAAGATCACTCGATCTTTAAGTTCTGAAGATCTCTGTTAAATCACCAACAAAACAGAAAGAGGATCACACCTCTCCTATCGACGGAATGGCTGCTTTTTGCTGTTCCTGCCCTGTGCCCGTCCTGCTGGGCCCCCGAGTCAGGACTGCGCATTCAGCTAAATCAGCTCCACTGAACTGACGGCCAAAGAGGAAGGGAAGGAAATACAGAACTGAAGTGAATCATCAAATTTTACCTCTGCTACCTACAGTAAAGGACTTAAATAAAATCCACATCCCAGCTATTGTTACGTATTTAACTCTTTTTTAACTCCTGAGCTGTATTTTCTAAAAATTTAGATTTATTTATTTATATTTCATTTGTGGAAGAAATTAGTATCATTATTCAGAGGCTGCTTTACAAAGATCCAATTAGAATATCAAGGTGGGCTTCTTTAACCCAAGCAAAGTTCTCTTCTTCCTTTTCTATATTATGAATTTATAGTAACAGATTTTTAAGATCCTCTAGGCACTGTGTCCCACTCACACCTTCTACCCCTTGTGCCAGCATAAGCATTCATCTGGCAGCACAGCAAACCGGGCTGCTGTGCTGGGCCAATTCTTCCGGCAGCATCTTGTATCGATCTGAAGTGACCGTGAAACCAGAGAATGAGGGACACAGGACGCTCCCTCTGTCATTTCAGGGAAATCACTGAAAGGATAACCTTCAAATTCCTCCTTAGAGAAAGGGTTGCAGCAGATGAATCGGAAAAGTTTTAATCAAAATCCTCTGGGAAAAAATAATGAATGCTATACGATGAAGCAATACAAAACATGCAGTACTAGTTTATTTGATTTCTTCAATCTTTTGTAGCAGGAAACAAACTGTCGCTTCTAGGTTTGTATTGATGTCATTGCTTATTTTTATACTTCTTCGGTGGAAAAAATATTAAATACAATTACAGTAAGAATAAGGATTTAAATTCTAACACTGAATTTGCTTTCTCATATCGATACTGCCATTGCATTAAACCCATGAGTAGAGAACTGTCTCTTCTTTGTTTCTATTCTTCTTTTCAACATAGTATTACAAAACAGACGGGTAGAAACATTTATCATCGTTGCAAAATGAGAATTAGGTATTATAGTTCATACTCGGAGTTTGGGAGTTTTATTCAGTGCCTGAAATGACAGAGCAACAACTTTTTGGGATGCAGGAGCGGCTTTCACCGAATTCCCTAGCCAAAACTCAGGGAACGTTTGTCATCCTCACACAAGGGCTGTGCTGATCCTCACCCTTGTTGCGATGTCGCCACGCGTGCTGCCAAAGCCTGAACTCGCAGGGCGCGCTGTGTCTAAGGGAGGATGCCTGACGCTTCCCAGCTCGGCCCTCGGCTCTCTCGCAGGCACGGCTGCAGCCGGTGGCGCCCGCCTCGCCGGCGGCGGGAGGGCGGAGGGCGGGCGGGCTGCCCCAGAGGCACCAACGCCGCCCCGCCAGCGCTCCACAGCGCGCATCCATCGCTGCGCGGGCCGAGGAGGCTTCACCCCGCACCGCCGCCGGCCGGAGGGAAGGACAGGGGCCCTCACGACACCCGGCTGCGGCGGGAGCGGGGAGGGCGCAGAGCGCCCGCGGCAGCGGCCGGAGCCGAAAACCCCCGCGCGCCGCCCCTCCGCGTCCGCCATTTTACACCGCCACCTCCCCGCCCGCGCGGGAGGCGCTCCGCTTCCTTAGCGCTTTTTTTTCACGCGGCGGGTGTTACCCGCCCCTCCTCCCCCTCGCAAAGCCAGGCCTCGCCTTATTTCCGTTTTTTTACCGTTTTCGGCACACATTGTTCAAAATTTCCCCGCCTCCGCCGAGTCCTTCCGGGTCACGGCGGAGCCGCCGTAACGGTCACTTTCAACGGCAGGCGAGTTATTAATTTAGAAGGCGCTTTTCCGCGCGCGCCCCGAGGCCGCCTCCGGGATCCGCGGCCGGGAAGAAGAAAAAAGACAGAAAAAAAGAGAAGAGGCGGCGCCGGGGGAGGCCGCCGCCGCGCGCGCGCCGGGCGGCGCTTTCGCTTCCGGGTCGCCGTCGGCCATTTTGTGGCGTTAAGTAGGCGCGCGCGGGCGGCGCCCCGCTCATTTCCTCGCAGCGGCGGGCGGGGGCGGCTGTTGCCGGCGCTTCCTTCCCGCTCCGGCCTTGGGCCGCCTCCCCCGGACCCCAGAGGTGGGTGCCCGCGCCTCCCTCTCCGCTGAGGACCCCGCGGCCTTCCCCTATGCCCTGTAGCTCCCCTCCTTTCTGGACTCTGCTGGGCCGCCGCTCCGGCGCTCCCCCTCCGGCGTGAGGCGCTTCCCCCTCAGGGCCGCGCCGCCTTCTGACTCGCCCCCTCTCCCTCGGGTTTCTTCTCCTCAGCCGCCGCCGCCCCCCGGGGGCTGTTGCCCGCCATGAGCTACGGGCGCCCTCCGCCGGACGTGGAGGGCATGACGTCCCTCAAGGTGGACAACCTGACCTACCGCACCTCCCCGGACACGCTCCGGAGGGTCTTCGAGAAGTACGGCCGTGTGGGCGACGTCTACATCCCTCGGGACCGCTACACCAAGGAGAGCCGCGGCTTCGCCTTCGTCCGTTTCCACGACAAACGCGACGCCGAGGACGCGATGGACGCCATGGACGGGGCCGTGCTGGATGGCCGCGAGCTGCGCGTGCAGATGGCCCGCTACGGCCGCCCCCCCCGACTCGCACCACAGCCGCCGCGGCCCGCCGCCCCGCCGCTACGGGAGCAGCGGCTACGGCCGCCGCAGCCGCAGGTGAGCGCCCGGGGGGGTGCGGGGGGGCCGCGGGGTTTCAGCGGTAAGGCAGGGGGATGGGGCCGAGGCGGGGGCCGCTGCGTTTCCTTTCCTTTTCCGAGCGAGCTCGGTGGCGGGGCCGCGGGGGGGGAGCGGGGCTCCGGTAGCGAAGGCGGGCGGAGCCCCCTCGAGCGGCAGGCTGTCGCCCCGCCGTAGTTTTAGCCCCCGGCCACTCGCTCTGAACAATGGCGCCCTCTTCACCCTCGTTTTCTTGCCCACGTGGGTCCCGTTCCGCCTTCCCTGTCCCAAAGCAGTCGCTGAGGGCTGTTGCGCCGCCCGCGTTCAACTCTTAACGCTCTTTTTTCCCCCCTCCTGGTATGTTTTAGCCCTAGAAGACGCCGTCGCAGCCGATCTAGAAGCAGGAGCCGCTCTAGATCCCGCAGTCGGTCCCGCTACAGTCGCTCCAAATCCCGGTCTCGCACACGCTCTCGGTCTCGCTCCACCTCGAAGTCCAGGTCTGCCAGGAGATCCAAGTCAAAGTCCTCGTCTGTCTCCAGATCCCGGTCCAGGTCAAGATCCCGGTCCAGATCTAGAAGTCCTCCCCCTGCCTCAAAGAGGGAATCCAACTCTAGATCCAGGTCTAAGAGCCCTCCCAAGTCTCCGGAAGAAGAAGGAGCCGTGTCCTCCTAGGAGCATGGTAATGTACCTCGGGATCAGCACATGGTGCATGTTACTTTATTATAGCACTTAGGTGGGGTGTTGGGTAGTTCTTAGAGTGTTAATAGCCTGAACCAAGTGAATCCTAATGGGGCACATTAATAGCTTTTTTTTTCTTTAGCAGTGCTTTTTTGGTTATTGGTTTAGGGAAATTAATACCGAAGGGCTTTCTACAGAGAATTTTTTTTACAGAGAAAATGTTTTATTGAGATTAATGGCTTGGTTTTAATAAAATATTGTATGAGACGCAACCTATGATGCAAATGACTATTTCTTACTGTATTTATCCAACATCTGCATTTTCCCCTTTAAAGCTGCGGTCTCCTGTTTGCTAAAAGAATATTGGCCAGTATTGCAGATTTTAACTGATTTGGCTGATCCTCCAGGGACCAGTTTCTGTGGGCGTGTGTTGGAGCAGGTTTGTCTTTAAATGTTAAAGATACACTATCCTTTTATAATGGAAGATCGGTTCAGTGGCCGTTGTACTGACTGGAGGTAATAACTGTTCTAGAAAAGTGGCAAATTCCTTGCAACGAGAAAACCATGGAAACTAGTTTTTCCTCAAGTCGACATCTTGAAGAGGCATCTAAGGATACACCGGGTGGGGAAAGGATAGTGTGTCTTTAACCCTTCAAACTGTTTGGTCCTGTTTTTAAAAGGAAAGGGCCTAAGGTAGCTCTGGAGTTAGATAACTGTAGCAAAATTAGTCACACTTTCTGTTCTGAGTGCTAATTAGAGTTTAGTTAAGTCTTTATGAGGAAGTACTAGTTTTATAACTTTTCTATAACTTTTAATTACTTATTGTTGAGCGGGCTGAGTTGAAGTTAATGGTGGCTCGATCTACAGCCTGATGCTTATTCTTCTTTGTAACTAAATACTTGGACAGAACCTTACATTTGGCCTCTGAAGTAAAGCAACACATGGGGGGGAGGTGGAACACTATGGAAATTCCTAAAACTTAATTAAATTAGGCAAAGCCAGTTGACACACAACTAGAAGTATACCTGAAGTCATCCACACAACCAGAGGAGGCAAGGTAGAAACCTGGCTGAACTTCTCTTTCTTCAAACCTAGATGCATCAGATAAATGAGAGTCTACATAAAGGACGCCTTTGGGGGGAAAAGATCGCTTGAGTCTTCAGTCCATTGGAGAGACCCCTGGCACGAGCAACCAGCTGTCGAAAAGGTTATTTTGTAACATTTTGTCTAACTTTTTACTTGTTTAAGTTGCGCCTCAAGTGGCCGATTTTACATTTTATGTGCCATTTTGTTGCTGTTATTCAAATTTCTTGTAATTTAGTGAAGTGAACGACTACCGATTTCATTATTGGCTTGGATATTTGAGGTAAAACTTCATTTTTGTTTATATAGTGCTGACTTTTATTTGAAATTAAACTGATGGTAACTTGCTGCCTCCAGTTTCATACTGAGGAAACATGCAGCCATTATATGCTGAGTAGCTAACTGTCAAAAAGTATTCTCAATTTTGTCTTCATTCCTTAAATAAAATTCTGCAAAATTTCAATTTGAAACTTACTGTAAATGCTTTTTTTTTTTAACTTTGAATTCAAATAGTATCTTCAAATTCAAATTGGTAGAAATCTTTTCAGGTGACAGTTGATATTTGAAAGGATTGTTTTATCAGACTCAATTCTAATCTCTTCTCTTATGTATTTTTGTGCACTAGGCGCAGTTGTGTAGCAGTTGAGTAATGCTGGTTAGCTGTTAAGGTGGCGTGTTGCAGTGCAGAGTGCTTGGCTGTTTCCTGTTTTCTCCTGATTGCTCCTGTGTAACGATGCCTTGTCGTGCAGAAACAAATGGCTGTCCAGTTAATTAAAATGCCTGACAACTGCACTTCCAGTCACCCGGGCCTTGCGTAAAAATAATGGAGCATACAGTGAGCACATCTAGCTGATGATATACACACCTTATTTTTTCCAGAATGGTAAAACTTACCAACCTACGTATATGAACTTACATATGAGAAATGTAATGTTAAGAAAAGAAATGGTTCATTCCTTTGTAAGTACTGATTGGTGTATCTTTTGCTTAAGACATTCTGTACTATACCCACTGTCTCTGTAGTTAATATTAAACATTTTTCTGTGTTAACTTTTCTCAACTTAATGTCCGAGTCAGCTTATTTTTAGCTTGAAAAGATTTCTGCAACTATACTGTCAATGTTTAACTTCTATATAGTAACCGAATGCATTTTACTGCTTAGAAATTTTATCCGCTGGGGTTGCTTTTAAATTACTACGGGCAAACTGAAGTAGTGTTGTGACTAACCCAGGTGTTGTACGGCAAGCATCGCGTGCCGGGCTGCCAACAGCAGCAGGCAGGTCCCTCGGACATCGTTACAGAAGATAGACTCTGAGCAGTACTAATTGCGTTTGCTGTGTGCTTGCCCTGACTCAACAGGCTGCTGCTCGATGGTAGCTAATCTTACAGGGATGATTTTTTTTTCTTGATTTGGATACCAAATGAATTGTAATTTCAACCCTCACCTGTCAAGGGTTATTGTAATGCCTTGTTAACTTTATGCATGTATGTTACATGGGAATGGAAACATCTGAATACTTGCAATCTGGCTTGATTGAGGATTAAAAGTACTTTTCTACAAAGCTGAGGAGTTTGTATGTTCCAGGACTGCGCGGCTAGCGGCAGTCTACGCAGATTCCCTTAAAAACAAAGGGGCTGGCTTTTGTATGTGAATCTTTGGGGAGGAGCTTCAGTCCCGGGAAAGGGATCTCACGGGGGTATTTTTTACCTTGAAAGAGCACAGTTAACTTTTCATAGCTGAAGTCGTGAACTTAAGTTGGATCTTGTGGAGTGTCAGGTGGTTAAGCTGTGGCGTACGTAATGGAATTGAGTCTTTGAACGATGACACGGTCTTTGGGGAGGAGCGCAAATTTCTCAAAAGCCATAGCTAAAGGATTGAACAGCTTTATTTTTACAATGCATGTTGTAAGAATCACTGTTAAGGGGATCTGCTTCCCAAAAAATACGCGTGAGGCTTGCTGTAAGCAGGACTGTTTTCTGCAGATCCGTGCTGCAGCGAGCAGTTAAGTATCACCTTGTGTTGGAGCCAACAAGCAGAATAAACTTAAGTACCATCTGATCTTGCTAGTGAGATGATCATCATTTCGATTGTGTGTCTTCCTGGTAGAGAGGAGCTGGCCAGGTGCTCCTTGTCTGCACCGAACGCGTGTAAGGGGACGCGGATGGTCTTCAGTTTCCACTTGCAGAGCAAAGCTTCGATTGACCAGTCGGCACTGAGGGGAGGAAATAGAGTGTGAAAACGTAATCCACGATTGTAACTCCTGCAGCAGCTGTAGGAGAGCGTCACCAAGCTTAAATACCGCCGTTCGCAAAACGGGTTTGTAACAGTTTGCTGGTCGACAGTAAATTTGTGGTTCTTGGACTGTTTTCTGGTTTGGCTGCTCCTGCCCGATGCCCCTAGGCTTTACTTGGCTAACGCCAGCCTGGCTCGCGCTCCGAGGAGCGTCCCCGCAGTCAGTGCCTGAGAAGGTCACGCTCTTTCATGAGCTAAGGCAGGGAGACAGGAGTTAAGACTTGAGTCTTAACAAAGTTTACCTTCGGACTTGATAGGTAGTCCAGAATTGAGCATGTGGATTCTTTTCCAGCAAGAAGTAAACTGTAGTTAAAAGATCTTCAAAGTCTGTGTAGTTTGGGGAGATAAGCAGTCTTGGTTAGTCTCTGGGCCCTGGGTATAGTTACGCGTGCCTGGTTGTATGAAGCGGCAATTAAAAATGAATACAGGCTAAGCGCAGCTGGATGGGAGACCCGAGAAGCGCGGCCTGCAGCGGTCAGTTAACTACCCCGTGTTCTGTTCGCCCGGGGCTGGTTATGATGGCTTAACGCCAGAGCTGCCGAGAGCCGGGCAGCACAGCTTGCCCTGCGGGCTGCCTCCCGGCCTGGCGCGAAGCCCTGGCGGTTCGCCAGACCCGTGCCCCGAGAGCATAACGTACCTTTGGGGTCAAAAAAGACGTCCGATCCTAAAATAATGTCTAGGGGAGCCAGAGCGAGCAGCGCGGGAGCCAGGCGGCCCCAGGTCAGCCCCAGGACGGGCAGGCGGGGCAGGCCGTTCGCCAGGCAGCTCCGCCGGCAGCTCCGCAGGCAGCGGGGCAGCTCCTCGCCGTCGGACAGCACCACCTCGGCTCCGCACTTGGCGGCCACCAGCCCGGGGAGGCTCACGCCGGCGCCGACCTGAAACCGCAGCCCGCTGACGGAGGCAGAAGGGGGGCACCGAGGCGGAGGGGGCGCGGGGGCGGCCGGCCGTTACCTCCAGCACCCGCCTGCCGGGCAGGCTGCTCCGGTGGGCCCAGAGGTACTGGGCCAGGACCACGGCGCAGGGCCAGACGTGCGTGCCGTGCTGCGAGTCCGGCGCCTGAAACACAGCGGGACGCGGCGCTGAGAGGGCGGCGCAGGGAGGGCGGCCCCGGCCCCCGGCCCGGTACCGGTACCTCGGGGATGCGCAGCACCAGCGCCGCCGGCCCCTCCGCGAACCGGTACCGCCGCGCGCCGCCCCGCCGCGGCTCGGCCATGACCAATGGCGGGCGGCCACGTGTCGCGCCGCGCCGCGCGGGCCAATCGGCGCCTTCTCCGGCGGTGGCGTCACGCGGAGCGCCGCCGCGGGCGCTGATGGCGGCGGGCGGCCCGTCCCCAGCCGCGCCGTTACCCCGGGCCGTCCCCGCCGCGCCGCCCCCCGCGGGGCCGGACGGGCTCGCCCCGGCGGGCCGCTGCCGCGAGGGGCACCGCGCGGCCCCGCACGGACCGGGCGAGGCGCGGCCGGCTCGCCGCTGCCAGGGGAGCGGCGGGCGCGGGGCGCGAACCCGCCGGCGGAAGGGGAGGGGCGGCGGGGGCCCCCGGTGCGGCTTCACCGGTGCGCGGGGCCCCGCGGCCAAGGGCGCCCGCAGCGCCCTCCTCCCCAAGATGGCGGCCGGGCCGCGCCGCCGCCCCGCCTCGGCCAATCGGCGCCGGGGGGCGGGCGAGGCGCGGCGGAAGACGGCGTCGCGGCGAGCCAATGGGGGGCGGCGGGGGCGGGGCCGCGGCGGCGGCGGCGGCACGGGGGTGAAATTTCTGGAAGGTGCGGCCGGGCCGGGCCGGGGCCGGGCGCGGAGCGGGGCCGGGGGCGCGGCGGCGGGCGGTGAGGGCCCCCCAGCGCCGCCGTTGGCACCGCCGCCATGAACCATAAGAGCAAGAAGCGGATCCGCGAGGCGAAGCGCAGCGCCCGGCCCGAGCTGAAGGATTCGCTGGACTGGACCCGCCACAACTACTGCGAGACCTTCCCCCTCAGCCCCGCCGCCTGCAAGGTGCGGCCCGGCCCGGCCCCGCCGCGGGGAGCGGGGCCCGAGGGGAGCGGGGGGAACGCGGAGGGGGCTGCGGGGAGGCCTGAGGGGAGCCGGGGGCTGGGGCTGGGGGAGGCCTGCCGGGATCGGGGGCAGGGCCCGTTCCCGAGGCCGGGGCTGGCTCGGAGCTGGCGGGGTGCCGGGGGTGCCGGGGCGGGGGGGGGTCGAGCAGCAGCCGCGGTTTTTCCTCCCTCCACGTGGCGCGGGTGCGGGGAGGTCGGGGGGGGCCCTCCCTGCCGCAGCGCCCGCCCGGTTCCCCGGCGCCTTCCCCGGGGGGCCGCAGCAGGGATGTGCCCGCCGAAAGGGCAGGGGCGGCCTCTCCCCCGGGGAGCTCCCTCGCCGGGGAGCGGTGCCAAACGGCTCCAGCCTGCGGCGTTACTGATGGGCGCACGGAGCGGGGCAGGGCTGCGGCAGGGCTTAAAATAACGCGTAGGCAGCTTGATACCCCCCTGGTGCACGGAGCAAAGTGCGAGGCTGCAGCTCCTCCGCACCGACTCGGAAAGTGCGGTTCTAGGATGCTAGTCTGTCCTGATGTCTGTCCTGATGTCTGTCCTGTGTTCCTCCCTTGGCTTCACAGGATAACGTGGAGAGGGCGGATGCACTCCAGTTGACAGTGGAGGAATTTGTTGAGCGTTATGAAAAACCGTACAAGCCTGTAGTCTTGCTGAATGCTCAGGTGGGCTGGTCTGCCCAGGAGAAGTGGACTCTGGAACGACTGAAGCGCAAGTATAGGAACCAGAAGTTCAAATGCGGGGAGGACAATGACGGTTATTCTGTGAAGATGAAGATGAAATACTACATCGAGTATATGGAAACCACGCGTGATGACAGCCCGCTCTATATCTTTGACAGCAGTTATGGAGAGCATCCCAAGCGCAGGAAACTCCTGGAGGACTACAAAGTACCCAAATTCTTCACTGATGATCTGTTTCAGTATGCAGGGGAGAAACGAAGGCCGCCTTACAGGTACAGTACCGTGACAGCAAGATGAAAGTGGGTATTTTCCATCTCGTTAGCTATTCCTAAATAGGTACCATTCTCTTGTATAAAACAAAGTGATAGCTTTACTTCTGCTATTTTGAAACGAGCATACATCCGTAACCCAGAGAGAGGGAAGGGCAGATTTGCGTATCACAATTTCTGGTCCTGCCACCAGTGTTGCTACAAGTTTATGTTTGTTTGGTTTTTTTTAAGTCCATTTACCTCACTTCTTAGATTTAAAAAAAAAATTACATAGTTACTGAAAGTTACAAAGATTAATTTCTTGCTACGTGCCTTCTGGCTTTCAAATTTTAAGTACCTCAGGACAAGCTCCTGGGTTTTGCACCAGTGGCTTATGTACATAGTGGGATTTTGTTTAATTATGAGTCAGTCCTTTTAAGGTAAAGATCCTAAGCTAGATTAGTATGAAGTGTGCAGATGAGTTCTTAGCTCCCCTTCAGATGATTTTGAGAGAGAACAATATTTCACGTCTATGTAGTCTTTTCAACTCTTTGTTTGCACCTGATTGAAAAAGGATTGAAATGACACTTCATTCCTGAAATCAGATGCAACAACCTTGTACTTGGGCTGTTAGATACAAAAGGGATTTCCAGCTATGTTAATATAACGCTTCATAGCAGTATGAGCATAAGCTGAGCGCTCCCGAGTAATTAAAGTCTTTACAGCCACATTATAATTGTCAGAGAATGCCTTGCCCTTTGTGACATGAGGCTGTGATGTGGGTCTTTTATTGTTTCGGGGTTTTTTTTAGTAAAGTAGAACAAGGAATGAATAATGGTACTCTTCTCTTTGCAGTCTTTCACGTGTCTGTAGTCCAGTTGTGCTTTTGCAGGAGTGAAGCATGAAACTAATTCTATTTAAGATCACCGAAGCAGGTGTTTTTACCGTGTTGTAACAGACCATTTTTATAATTCACTTCTAAGAGGAACATATAATGCTGGGATCAAATGCAAAAACACACCAGGTGTAGTCTCTATTAGAAACTGAATACGCTTGCAGAGCTGGGAATCATTTATCCAAGTTATAGGTAAACTAGATAATCTGGTTGTGACTCACTTATATCGATATCTCTTTCTCCCACACCCTCCCCACCTACAGGCACATGCTGGGCTCCTTGCTTGTGATCTTGGTATTCACAATTCTTGTACTTTGTTCTGGAAAATGTGGGTTGGTTTGAGGCCGTTAGCATTTTTTGAGAGATGAGCGATGCAGGAGAGCACACTGATGCCTCCTGGGGTTAGGGGCTTCATCTCAGTACAGAAACAGATGAAGAGTATCCAGTAGTTTAAGAGCATGATTGAGGATCCAACAGGAGGTGGTGCTTTCTAATCATAGCATCAGGATAGGCGCTGCAGATTGACCTCTGGATTGCGAGGCGTGTGATAGTGTATAGATCTTAAAGTAAGAACTCGTGCTGTTGGGAGCATCTTTATCGGAGTTGTTCCTCTTTAAAATAAAGGCAGGAATTTTTGGAAGCCATTTACTGAAGCAGCTATTTTCGTTTGGGGGGGCTGGTTTTTTTGCTTTTAAATTGAAATTACAGGTTGTGAATTTTTTAGCAGTAAATTTGATGTATTGTGGCAAACTGGATTACATTCATTGTAAATTAAATGCCTGGAGGAAGATGCTGGTAAATGATAATGTTGCTAAATAAGGATTTTAAAATCTTCTGCCTGTGTAGATTCAGGTTATAGGCAGAAAAATGGTATTGAACAGTGCGCCTGTCTGTGTACCAGACAGATCTTTGTGTTTAATTCCTTCTGACTTCTTAGTAAATGCTTTGACTCTTCTGCTTGTGGTTTAGCTTTCCAAGGCTAATATGAATCTAAAGAGTGAATTGACAACAGAAGTGACAAACGCCTGCCTTTTGGCCCCTTTGTGAAGTAGGAAGAGCGCAGCCTGATAACCAAACTTACAGTCCTACAATTGGTGCTAGCAAGCGATACTTGGAAACCAGCTTAATGTACAACTGCACTGGAAAGGGGAGATGGAGACCTTGCCGAATTCTGATATTTTCTGAACCTTTGAACTCCTCTTGCTGGGTATCGCCTGCCTGTCAGCCGTGCGATGGAGGGGTCTTGTCGGTGCTTTGGTTTCTACCCCCTCTGCTGCCCAATAAACAATTATTGCCATTTTTTTTTTCCTCTTGATGCCTGATATTAAGTCACCTCACTTACACTGCTTTATCTGGTGTGGTAGAGCTTACTGTTCTGTTACAGGGGAAACGAGCAATTGAAGGTGCCGTTGCTGTTAAACCTGTGTAGCAGATAAAGTTCTCCATAGGGAGGAATAAACCTTGCAAATGGGGAATGAGAATATACCCACCAAATCCTGAATGGTCACTGGAGAATAAGCTCCAACTAGTTAAATGTTAGAATGAAAAGCCTGTTGTAAATGAACAGAAGGCATAGAGGGAGGCCAGGGTTGCGTAACTTTGCTCTGTTCCTTACTTACATTGCCTTTTGTTTGTTCCTCATTGTTCTGCAGTTCTGGATTCGTTTGAGTAGCAAATTTTAGAAAAATACAGGATTAGGAGAATCCCCCTACATAGTAAGAATCCTAATGCAGGCTGGTATGACTTAATCACATTCATAAACCTTGAAATAAGTATATATTTATTGAAGAACTGTTCATATTCCATAGCTGTATTTTGTTTTAAAAAGCTGTCTTCCCTTTCTTGTCCCAGAGTCATTCCTGTCCCGATTCGTGTTGGTTTTTAGGTTAAGCCCATGTAGTATCTTTTGCCGTAGCATGAGCCGAACAGTCTCAAGAAGATAAATTAAGGAACTGTAGCTACCTTGATTTCTAACTGTATGTGAAATTAACAGCTGTGATTTTCTGTCTAATATGAAGAAAAGAGAAGGTAGCCACTTGCTTGCTCTGTGACTAAAGGATTTTTTTCCTCCCATGCAGATGGTTTGTGATGGGCCCACCTCGTTCTGGAACAGGAATTCACATCGATCCCTTGGGAACTAGTGCGTGGAATGCCTTAGTCCAGGGACATAAGCGTTGGTGCCTGTTCCCTACCAGCACTCCCAGAGAGCTGATCAAAGTGACGCGAGAAGAGGGAGGGAACCAGCAGGATGAGGCCATCACTTGGTTCAATGTCATCTATCCTAGGACGCAGCTCCCCACCTGGCCCCCGGAGTTCAAACCCCTGGAAATCTTACAGAAACCAGGCGAGACAGTCTTTGTGCCCGGTACGTACGAATCTCTCCAGTAAGGAATTCGGGGAGAGAAAAGCGAATATTTAACATTTGTGGTAGTTGAGACAAAGAGAATGTTTCAGCTTTCTTATATGGGCCATCTCTTACAAAAGAAACTATTCTGAGCGGTTTCAAAAGGGAGATATGTTGCAAGGCACTCTTTGAGACTATTCAGTTATTTTCTGAATGTCGCGAAACACGTATGGCCTGTAGCGTTGGATCGCATGTGGTACAGATGGCAAAACAAATGGGACCTCAGCTGCAGCGTCGCAGGAATGTGATCTGAACTAAACTGCAGTAATAGGAAACCATCAAGGCATGAAATAATAGAGGTGTTTGAGTACTAGTGACTTCTTAGACAAAAATGTTTGAGTTTATGTACGCTGTAGCAAATTCGTGTTGCAGCCTGGGTAGTCTGGCTGCATATGAATTTTTCTTAGCTGTGGGAAAAGAACTACTTAAAGACTCTGGCACTTTCCGCCCACCCCTCTGTGGTTATTTTTCATCTTGCATTTGAAATCAAAAGCTAAAGAAAGATCTGATAAGCATGCCACTCTCTTCGAGTGGCTGCACATGGTGTGCCCATTATAACTGGGAGGTGAGGCGGCTAGTGCGTAAAGCAGGTGAGTTCAGTGACGAATTCTGACCTCTAAATCTTGCATCGTTTTTGTGCAGCATGGCCCATAGCTTCTATCCACGTTGCTCGTCTCTAACATACAGCTGACTTCATGTTTGAAGAGTGCCTTGTGATTGTCTTGGCACTTATTAGTGACTCCTCAGTCTACCTTCTGTTAAGATTTTGTAGCTGTCGGGTTCCATTAAACTGTTTCCTTAGTCTTTTTATGAGGTTGTAAGTGGGTTGTAAGAACGCCGCTGTCTATTTTTATCCTGTGTGGGGAAACAATTTTGCATCTATTTTTAAATGAAAGGTTAGTCTGTAGTCATAAGAACCTTACTAAATCAGCATGGAAAGTGCTCTCCGGCTTAACAGAGAGGGTCTCTGTGCGGTCTGGGTTACAATGGCTCTTGCTATGAAATAAGCCGTCAGTAGCCTACGTGTTGCTGTCAGGTCAGATCTTCAGTGCTGTTGGTGAGCTGGATAATTTGGTCGGAGCCTTGAGCAGCCTTCTGTAACGAGAATCTGTAAAGCATTGGAGCGAATGCTGAAATAAGGCTGAGGAAAGGCGGCGCGGTGGCAAACTCACCTGGGTTTGGGAGATAAGGTCCAGCTTCCGCCCGTGCTGTGGAAGAAGTGTTCGCGGCTGGTCTTGAACTTGCTTTCTGCTATGTAGCCAGAAATGGTCATTGGTGCTGCATTTATAGGTGGCTGGTGGCACGTCGTTCTCAATCTTGACACAACTATTGCCATCACGCAAAACTTTGCCAGCTGTACCAACTTCCCTGTGGTGTGGCACAAGACAGTAAGAGGGAGACCCAAATTGTCACGGAAATGGTACAGGTAAGAGATTTAGTAGCTTGCTTTTCGTGTTCTGTTTAAAACAAAACCCAAAAATACCCTATTCCTTTACATGCAGTGTTACTGTTCAAAGGCTAACCCTGAAATTTCAACTGTATTTAGGATCCTAAAGCAGGAACATCCTGACTTGGCAGCCTTGGCTGATTCAGTTGACCTGCAGGAATCTACTGGTATTGCTTCCGATAGTTCTAGCGACTCTTCCAGTTCCTCAAGCTCCAGCTCCTCAGACTCCGATTCAGAGGTAAGGCTTTTTACTACTAGTAGGTGATCCATATCCTGCAGTTACATTGTTCTTTTCCATACCTGATCGTGTGTCCTCATCCTAATGTTCATATCTTCTGGGAGAAATTAATAGAAAGCAACTAAACAAATCCGCACGGTGGGGGAGCCTGTGGTCTTAGCCCGTTCTGTTTGCTGAAGCCTCTCTTTGTATTGCTAAATTAATTTGGTTTATTTGATCTATCTTTAGATTATATATAAATCTGTCACTCGTTTAGCTAAGCCATGCTTGTGTAAAATGGCTGCAAAATGAATGTTTTAAAAAGGGGGGGGGGGGGGTGACAAGATCCATAACCGAGACTGTCAGTTATGACAGGGGACTTTTCTAGGCACTGAAGTGCTTCAGAAGGCACCGAGTCTGCTCTCGGAAAATTAGGTCCTTCTGGGAGCCAGAATGAACACATCAGTTGCCTTGCCCCAAGCCAGCTTAGTCACTGATGAAATCTAAGAACATACCCGTTCCTGTCTTTTAAACACTTACTTTAAAATCTATTTCATGTGTGTAATCTAAAAGAGCACGTTCTTTGAATATTGATTATTCGGGATTGCTGAGGTAGCTCTTAAGGTGAATTCCACAGTACAAAGAATTTACTAGGTTTCTCTGAATTTGGTTTCATCTCTCCATGCTTCAGTGTGACTCTGGCTCTGAGACAGAGGGGATGATGCACCGGAGGAAAAAGAGGAGAACGTGCAGCATGATGGGTAACGGTGATACAACTTCCCAGGACGACTGTGTGAGCAAAGAGCGCAGCTCCTCCAGGTGACCCGTGGCAACTGTTGTTTTTAAACAAGCAAAAGACAATACAAGGCAGAGCTAAGACAGGGTGGTTCATCAGGACAGAGGGATGGAGAGCAAAGGGTCCCTTGCAGAATGTAAAGCAGTTGGCCAGAGGCGGTATCTTCCCTCCATTAATTAATTGCTCCAAACTGAAAACTAAGATTCTTGATATCTTTTTAAAAATGAGGAGGGGTTTTTACTTTATTTAATAAACAGTTTTATTACTTTTCCTAGTTGTCTCTTTTAATAGAGAAAGTTTTGGGTTTGGTTTTTTTAAATGGGAGAGGTGGGATATTTTAACTGTGCTCTTCAGAGAGCACAAATGAATAGCAAACAGTTAAAGATGAGGAATGATCAGGCAAGACTCAGGTTTCGATGCCTTCTTGTCCAAACAGACAACCTTCAAGTAGCTGTATGGTTTCTCTTATTGCTGCCTGGATTACTTCAATTTGGCCCACTGTTTTATCTGTTAAAGGCAAAATTCATCCCAAATGTCCGTGTTTACCTATTAAAGAAAAAAAAAAAGGCGCAAGTTTCTGGTCAGTCTGGAGGGAGGGAACGTTAATATTGCAGAACCAAGAACAGATATTGCTTAGGGTAAAGTTGCCGAGGAAGGGAGCTCTCTGGACCTGCCAGGTTAAAAACAGTGAAACCCTGGGAATCTGGGAGTGCACTGCAGGGAGGAACTTAGAAATTCTTTGCTAAAGGAAGCATTTTTCTCCTAGAGCAGAGGCTTGCCAAAATTCTTAAGCAAACTCCTTGCAGTTTGGTTAACCGATGCTGCTGTAGTAGCTGCCTGCCTGCGTTAGGGTGCTGGCGAGTCACTGGGCTATTGGATGCTCCGGGTTTGGCGTGGGCGCAAGCGCTGCGGTGGCTGTGGGGCCCGCTAACGGTGCGCAGCAGTAATTCACCTGAGCGAGTCCAGACTCCCAGCGTCATCCCTGACTTCCCGGTGCAGGGTACTGCCGAAAGACCTGTTCGCTCCTGTACGTCGTGCCATTTATCTTGCTGCGATATATTGCTCTCTGGTTTTCAGGAGTTGCTCGTAACTGAATACAATCGAATTACAAGTACAGAGCATCATTAAACAGTTGGGAGAGAACTGACTGCTGCTTTTGCCCTGGAGGTTTTAACAATTTGTCTGTTATGACATTGTCAAATCCCATTTCAGCAACCAGTGTGACTTCAGGCAGGGGATGAGCAGCGGGAGATAACAAACCTTAATGCAGACCCTGTTTTAAAGAAAAAAAAAAAGCTGTAAAAATGCAGAGCACACATGCAGATCTGTTCTTCTGAAAATCCCGTGCATTTTTGTTTGCACTTCAAATTTTGAAATGAATACCTTAAATATCAAAAATTAGCACATCGCCTAGAACGCTTGCTTTCCAGGTTCCACTGTTCCTCCTCCTGTACGTTGACTGTTTCACTCTGTGAGGATGGGTGGGCTTTCTGCGCCAGCTGTGTGATGGGTTAGTCGATAGAAACAGTTCCAAACATAAAAACTTCAGCCTGTACAATTCTGTAGGAAGAGTAAGCATACAACTAGCCTGCATGCTGCGATCTTTTGTCCTGATATGGGGGAAATGCTATGGTTGTTGACAGGCAGTTGTACTTTTTTTGACAGGATTAGGGAGTCTTGTGGAGGCCGCAGCTACCCCTGAGAGATCACAACGCCCACCTAGAGGCAGCTGCCGATCGAAGCTCCGTTAGCAGCCAGCCAGCTCTGTTCTACCCCCTTCTGTTCCTCACAATCCTTAAGTTTTTGTCACCCTTCCTCGATCCAGACATCCGTCTTCATTATGTGCTGTCGAAGGTTGGCTCCTTAATAACTCCTAGGGGAACGCCCCGACTCCACGTTATTGTGCAATGCTTTGTCCCCTCTGCGCCCCAAGTGAGTGCACTAATAACCCACCTTTGGGTAAGGACATGCCAAGTATTTAATGGTTCACGTAACTGGCAAGGAAGACGACGGTCAGTTTTTAAAGAACTCTTTTTAAAACCAGCAGGTAAATGTAAAAACCTGCCTTGCTTTGACACTGTCATATGTTTACATGTTGTCCTGTACACTTGAGGAAAGGAACACCAGCCCTTTTGGCCTCTCTGAACGTCCGGCGGATCTCGCTCCAGAATTTCAGGAAGGGGAGGTGGTATGAATGCTCCAAACACTGAAGCAACTTCAGCGGAGGCGACCACCGACCTGAAGCATCTTTCGTGGTCTTAATCTACATGCGTATGTCTAAGGTGCAACACCTTAACCAGCAACAGTCCATTCACCTTTGCTCTGTGTCTGTTATGATGACTGGTAACAAAGATGCACTAGCACCTTGCGATAGGAAGCTCGGTGGAGCAGGAGGATCGGGGAGTTTCTTGCACAGCAAAAACCGTGGGGAAAAAGTCGGCATTTGCCAGTAATTACGATCCTTTAGGTGCAGGCGTGATGTTTAGCACTAAGCAACGACCGACAGAGTCTGACTCTGATATCGTAACAACAGTTGCTGGGCTTTAAATACCAAGCAGCGACAGGGCCGTGGGCTCGTTCAGACCAGTGCAGTTCACGTACCGAAATGGCTTTTCTTTCAGGTTATGGGTTCAGACGTTTCCGGAACTTGCGGTGCCAATTTTAAAGGACTGGGAGGGGGACATATTGTTGTTTTATGCTTTTTAAAAATGCAACGTGTTGCTTAAGTCTGTGTAGATGCGTTTGTATTATGCCGGGTAAAGCTCTCATCCCCAAGGGATCTGTTGGAGCTGCTGGTTTTTTAGCAGGGGCTTGTGCTGGTATCGTCAGCGAAGAGGTCTGGCTGGCCGGCGGTGCGCTGCAAGGAAACGATCCTTCTCTGTCTGAACAGCACAGCCAGAAGCTGGCTGGGGTGGGGCGCGTCCTTGGGTGCTCTCCTGAGGCCTGGGAGGTGGGCGTGAGATCTCGCTTCAGCCACTCTTCTCCGGGAGAGGAAACTTGGCAGCAGAAGCAGGGTGTGTGTAGTGAACAGGCAATAATGCCCAGGCACTGGCAGCGGAATTAGAAAGCAGATCGGCAGCCTTAACTGTGACTTCCTTGTACGCGTTGGCTTTGGTGGAACCCAGAACGCTGCTTGTCTGGGCTTTCTGGTCTTCTTCTTAACCTTGTCTCTTCCCATTCTTCTCCCTTCTTGGAGACCGGGCAATATCCTCTTGTACAAGGGAATCCTAAATACGTTTGTCAGGATCTCTGTTTCTGAATCTTCTCTGCCAGTCACTTTGTGCGGGAGCAGCGTGGTGGTGGAAAAACGGAGAGAGGGAAGGTGTCTTGGTACGCTCTTCAGCTGTCCAGACTCCTGAATTTCCCGTGATAGCCAGGCTAAGTGAGCACGCTTGCTCTGTAGACTGCTGCAGATTCTTCCACAAGATTACTTCGTTTTAAAAAAAAACTTCTCCAACTCCTGGTGTTTCTGGCCAAGGTTGCCCTTTGTCCTGCCCGGGGGACCAGCCCGGGAGCCCGCACGGTCTGTACGTCTTCTCAGAGCAGGCTGCAGCTGCTGCCTGTTGGAGGAACGCGGGGGCCTGAAGCGGCAAAGGCTCAGAAGTCTCAGCTCCGTCACCCTGCCAGGAGCCCTTGGAGAGCTGTCCGCTGCCAGATCTGGTGCCTTGGCAGGCAGGTGTCAGTAAGATGGCTTACGCTGTAGCTTGCGTTTGGCGCGCACGGTTCGGTTCCGCAGTCTTAAAATCTTACGTGTGCGTGAAAACCTGATCGCTGGGCCAGGAGAGCTGCACCTCTGCCACCAGAGGCACAGCGGGAAGAGCCGGAGCGCGGCGCGTTCTTCTGTGCCCGCGAACTCTTCCATGGTGTGAAGTAAAACAATTTCAGGTGGGAGCCTCTGGTCATTTGACATCCCTCGCAGAAAAGCAGTGCGTTTGAAATGGACCGCAGGCATCGCGATACCAGCAGCGCTACACCGGCTTCTCCACAGGGCGCCTTCTGATGGGAAACAACGGCCTATCTGCTCCGGCTGCCTGGGAACCGGCGCTCCTGGGACCTCTGCTTCTTCCACTTGCAGGCTCTTGCCTCAGCCGAATTGGTGAGCTTCTGTCGTTTCAGTAGATGAGGAAATACCTACCTCGCAGGGGCGTTGTGAGGCCGAAGTGTAATTACTGTGTCAGATGCTTTGAAGTCCTCCCACAACAAGTGTTCCAGACATCCTAAGCAACCTGAGGCTTCCTAACGTGGCATTAGCTTTTTGTAGCAGAAAACACTGGGGATGTTGTTCAGCGCGCTCGGCCACGTGGTGGTCTGTGGCGGCCCTTCCCGAATCGCTGTGTGGTACATAAATTGTAGCAGAACAAGGCGCTTTGTTTTCACCAGAGTTTAACTGTCGGCATTTCATGGCCTGCTGTAAACAGGAGGTCCTGCTAGATCGGGATTTTTTTTAAATAGGACTAGAATAAATTCTCTCTCATCAGGGAATCAGCTTCTCGGGCCTTACAGGAAGGGGGGAGCTGGTGCTCCCCAGGCTCTCGTTCCAGGCCGGGTGAATGAGGAATAAAGTTAAAACTGTGCTCCCCTCGTGCCTAGCTCCATGCTTGCGGGAGCTGACGGGGGAGAGTGGGTTTTGTGCTCTCGCTTCTCCAGGCTTGTGCGTCTTGGGGCATCCCGGTCTCTTGTTCCGACCCCGCTGCTTTTGTGTGCTGCGAGCCCCCGGCTGCGGCAGGCTGCTGTGGTCCAGCACCCGGACCCGGCGGGCCCCTCGCTTGCTCCAGCCCCGAAGCAGCAGCGCTGCTCTGCCTCGGCCCCCGCCGGCGCTTTGCGGCTGCCCCGTTCCCCGGGGACGGGCTTGGAGAGCCGCGTGCTGGGCTCGGACTGCGGGCGTCCCGATTGCCCTGTGCGGATCGGTGTCATCGTCCCGCCTGCTCTGGCCAAAGCGAGGGATTTGTGAGCTCTGGCTGCGCTTTCCAGTCTGGTAGCCAACGCGGGCTTGCCTGCTGTGCCGGTTCAGGAGTCGATGGATAACGGCCCCGTCAGAACGGTAGAGGTGAACAACGGCCACGCCGACCTCGGCACCCGTTCCCTGCGCAAGGGCCGTGGGAGCCGGGGGCGCGAGGGAGCGCCGGCATACCTTCCTCGCCCTTCCAGCTCGGGTGCGCTGGCTCCGGTTTGTCTCCTCAGTTACATTAAGCCTCTCCAAATGCTTAGAAGAAAGACGGCAACCTCTTTTGTCATTAACCCAGACCCCTTTCCTCCCCGAGCGCCCAGCCATCCTGGGGCAGGAGGCAGGAGCGCCGACCGAATCGGCTCTGGCGGGCCCGCGTGGGCCGACTGTGCCGGGGGTTCGGGCATGCCGCTGCCCGGGGAAGGAAAGGGCGTGCGGTTCGCTGGACAGTCGCTGGCAGCTCCCACCCTGCCCCTGCCCTTCGCTGCTTTTATCACCCCATCCAGCAGAGCTGGGATGTTCTTAATTGTCTTGTTTGGATGATTGTGGTTTTGCTTTTTATTTTAAATAAAATCAATTATTTTGCATTATCCTGTCGGCTAGTCACCTCTGTTTCCCGGAGTACCGCAGTACGCTCGGTGGTGGTCGGGTAACAGCTTCGGGGCTGCTTCGGGGGCTTTCTCTGGCTCTTCCTCACATGTCATCGGTGCGGCGGGGTGTCGGGGGGCTGCGGCGGCCGCGGGAGCAGGTTCGTGTCGGTAGCCGTGCTGCCGGAGCGCAGCGCCTGCTTTTTGCCCCTTCCCCGCGGGTCCCCGCCTGGGTCACGGCTGCGGCGAGAGCGGGGATTGAAGCTCGGGTTCAGCCCTTTCTTGCTCCGGGCGGGAGGGCCGCGTCCGTGCGAGCGGGGAGCTGGGAGCCGGTGCAGCCCGCGGGGCCCCGGCGCCGCCGAGGAGGGGGCGCGGCCGGGTGGTGCCTGCGGGGAGCGGCCGCGGCTCCGAGCGCGTCCTGCCCGGGGCGGCCCTGGACCGGCGCTGCCCGGGGGCTCCGTGCCCGGGGCGGCCCTGGACCGGCGCTGCCCGGGGGCTCCGTGCCCGGGCCGGCCCCGTCCCTGGCCGCTGCGGAGCCGCGCTCCGCCCAGGAGGGGGCGGCCGGGCCCCGCGGCTGCCGCGGTGGGGAGGGGGCTGCCCGGCAGCGGGCTCCCTGGCGGGGCCCTGCCTGGCGGACCCGGCCCTGCATCGTCCCCTCCCGGCCCGGAGGCGTTAATGTCGCTGCCGGGTCGCGGTCCCCTCTCTTTGGTCCTGCAGCCTCGGCGGCAGCCGCCCCCGGGAGCCCGGCCCGGTCCCGGGGCAGCAGCCCAGCTCCGGGAGGCACCGCCGGCTTCCAGCGGCCGCCCGCTCCGCTGGGCACCGGTTTCCCCGTTACCCCGGCAGCTCGGAGAGACAGCGGCGTGGTTGCATGAGCGAGTGGACGGGAGAACCGGGCAGGTAACCGCTGTCCCTGCCAGCCCTGCTGCGCCAGGGCGAGCTTGCTCGGTCCGGTTGCCCCTGGAGAGGCTCGGAGGGGACGAGAGGATCGCACGCGGGGGCTGCCGGGCCTGGGCCCTGCTTGGCCGTCGCCTCCGTCGGATGGGGCCACGTTCTGCAGGAGAGCCCAGCTCTCCCCCGGGCTGGGCCTGCGGAGCTGAGCCCCGGGGCTGATCCTGCCACCTCCTCACTGCACGCAGGCCGCTCGCTGGAGCCGTCCTTGCGGAGGTGCCCTTGGTGCTCCTGGCTGCGGCTCTCAAGACCGGGAGTGTTGTTTGGCAGAGCCCTGCAGTTCTCACGACTCCCACGAGTGCAGCCGGTTCCTGCAGCCGACAGTGAATCGCTGCAGGCCCAAAGGCAGAAGCCGCCAGCGGTCGCCGCTGGCTGCAGCTCCTGCTCGGCTCCCCCATCGGTGATCCCCATCTCAGAAGAAGCTGCGAGGGCCAGCGCCGCGTGTTTTAAGGCGGTGATAAATCCCGCTTGGGAGGGCACTCGCTGCAGCGCCCTGTCTCTGCGCTGGGTTCGTGCGAGCCACGTGCCGCTGCGTTCCTGCGCAGGCAAACACCCTCTAACAGACTTCCAACCGAGAGCCATGGAAAACGTACGGTGCCAGGGAAAAAGAGCGGGAGATGTCCTGGGTGTCGGCAGTAATCGAGGGCACAGCGACGGCTGCCGACGTGCATCGGCGCGTAAGGCCGCAGTGGCCAGTTTCTGGCAGTCTCGCCCCAAATTCCTCCGTGTCCCCAAAAGTGACGGTCCGCGTGAGCGCAGAGCAAAGACCCGGTCCCGTGCGTTTCCCCGCCCTGGTTCCGTCCCCAGCTGTGGGCGATCTCCAGCGCCCGGGGAAGCCTCCGAAAGCAAGCGGTGCACTGGATTCGGCACGGTGCCTCCGCGGCTACGGCAGGCGGTCAGCTCGGCTCCAAGGTTACGTAAAAACCAGAAGAAATACGAACAAACCCGATTAACTGCTGATTCCCAAACTGCCTCTCCAGCCACGCAGCGATGTCACGTACCCGAGGCCGTGCCAGGCTCTGATCAACGACCGCCCTGTCCTGGCGGAGGGGCTCTGCCGTAAGCCCCCCGGCTGAGGCCCTTTGCTCCTCCGGCCCCAGGAAGGGTCTCCCAGGCGCTGCCTGAGAGCATTTCAGTCTCGCTGGACTCCAGGCCTATTTACGCCCCTCTGCGCTGTCTGGTGGAGCAGTCCTGGCTGCCACGTCCCTCGCGCCTCTCCACCGCTTCCATCTAGCGAGTCAAACTGTTGGAAGGCGGTCGCTGGAGAGCGGGTTTGGACAGGACGGGAGAAGAAGGGGCCAAACGTACATCGGAGAAGATGCTGAACCAAAGAGCGCCGTGATGCTACCGCGCTCTGGACGTTTTGGCTGAGCTCTGGAGCAGCTCTGGTCATTGGGGCCCAGGCAATGCAAAGCTACGTGGGAGAAGGGACGATAAGCACCGTGGCTGGTCGTTACTAAGAATACAATTATCCATACGCTAATGATTGCCTGCCTGATAGGATTACCAATAAAGACAAAGCGCAGTGAGGACCATGGCTTCGCTTCCTTCCTCCTGCCCCGGGGATTTAATCCTGTCGTTGTTCATGTTTCTTTTTTAGCCAGTCAATAAAAATCTCTGCCCCCAGAGATATCTCCAAAGCCTTTTCCCTGGAGAAAACTTTGGGGGCGGATTCCCACGTCTGCTCCCCTCGCACACAGCTGGGAGAAAGCTCCACGCTGGTTTTACCCTGGCAGGAATAGCTTAGGCCTTCTAATTTCAGCCTGCTTTGTAAAGGGTCGGCTAATCCTGCCGGCAGCCTCAGGAAATCCTTGGTGGCAGAGGCTGGGAGGACCTGGCCACCCCTCGGCCCGTCTGCTTGCCAGCCCGTCACGGCTTCTGGGCACCTCCTGGCTTTCAGACGCCCCAGCTGCGCCCAGTGGTCATGGCACAGTGGTCCATGGCACAAACGCGTCGCCCGCAGCTCCTGGCGACGGCGGAGCGATGCTCTGAGGCTTGGCGCGGGTCTGCTGCCGGATCCTCCTCGCCCGGGAGAGCAGGGACGGGCTCCCCTCGCCCAGCTCCCCCGCTGCCCGGCCGAGGGCTAACGAGGCGCAGATGCTCATTAAGCGCTCCAGGAGGGCAGCTGGCCCCCGGCCCGCACAGGGCTCCCGCCAGCCCTGCCGGGCGCCGTGGGTGCCTGCCTGCGCCCCAGGGCCGGGCACCCGAGTCAAACGGGAACGACACCAGTGCCCGGGCTCGGGAACGCCCGTTTGGCTATGGGGCAGCGCCTAACGAAAGATCGCCCTGTCCGCAGCGGGCGGTGGCATTGGGCGGCGCCGGGCTGGTCGCCGGCGGCCTGGCTCGCCCCGACCCCGGCGGCGGGGGGGCCGTGCGGGGGGTGGGTGCCGCGGGCGGCGGGGGGGGCCGGGGCTGTGGGCAGGGCCCGGGCAGATGACGCCGGGCGAAGCCGGCTGAGAGCCTGCCCAGCCCCGCCGCCGGCCGAGCGGGCGCCGCGGCCGCGCAGTCGGGTCGGGCGGGCGCCGGCGGCAGGAGCGAGGATGGACCTGGCCGTGGACCTGTACCTGGCCGTCTCGCTGCTCTTCACCGTCCTGGCCCTCGTCCTCGCCTCCGTCTTCGTGAGGCTGCGGGGAGGCGCGGGGGAGCGGGCGGCGGAGCGGCCCCGGGAGCCGGCGGCGGCCGAGCCGGCCCGGGAGGGCGGCCCCGGGGGCGAGGCGGCGGCGGAGGGAGCGGCCGCGGCCGCGGGGCCGGAGGACGAGGGCGGCCGGGTGCCGGTGGAGGAGGTCGGGGCGGGCGAGGAGGGGAAGGAGGCGGCCGGCGAGCAGCGGGAGGCGGCGGCGGAGCCGGGCCCCGCGGCCGAGCCCAGCCCCGCGGCGGCCGAGAGCATCCCCCGGCAGGCGCCCGCCGAGCCCCGCCAGCCCGGGCAGCGGGAGGATGCGGAGAGCAAGGTAAGGCGGCTCCCGGCGGGGCCTGGCCCCCTCCCCCGGGCCCCCCGGTCCCCCCGGTCCCCCCGGTCCCCCGTCCCTCCCCCGGCAGGGGCCGGCGCCCGCGGGCGGCGGGGCGGGAGCGCAGCGCCCGGGTCTCCTCTAAGAGAGGCGAGGTCCCGGCCAGAGCCGGGGGCTGCCCCGGGCGGGGACGAACCCGTTGTCCCCGAGGGCGGCAGTGGGGGGGGGTTGCTTCGGGCTCCTTCCCACCGCCGCCCCCGAGACGCACCTTAAAAATAATCAAGGTTTAAGGGAAGAGGAGCGTTCGTCTGTGTGAGCCTCCCCTGGCTGCGCATCCAGCCCCTGGGAATCTTTTCCTTCTCCCAAGAGCTAACCCAGGTGCTGGGGGGGGGGTGTCCGTGTTTATTCTTCCCGTCCGCATCCCCCCGGGGGCTGCAGCAAGCTCTCCCCTGCCCCGGGCTCCCGCGGGCCGCCCCCGGCCCCGCCAGCTCCCTCCCGAGCTCTGACCCCCGGCTGAACCGGGGGGGCAGCGATGCCTATAAACGCCCGGTAAATCCTCCTCCAGCTCCGGATCTTGTTTAAAAATAAAAGGGCGACCCAGCGTCTGTGGAAGGAGGGTGCCCTGCTCTTGGCCGCTCGGATGGGGCTCGGTGACACCCCGAGGTGCCCGAGCGCGTGGTGTTGGGGGCTTTCTCCTGGGGCGGCCCCTCGTCCCGATGCGGGGCAGCGAGCAATGGGGCGGCTCAGGAATGCGGGAGCGATGCGTCGTCGTGTGCAGGCAGCGTGTTTCAGCTGGGGAGCGCAGGCCTGGGGCCCGGGCGCCTGCTGGCTATTATTAGCAGCATTTGTAATCCTCAGCGACTGTATCCAGGCTGCCGGGCAGTGCGCAGACAGCCCTCGCCCTGGAAAGCATCGCCACTGACTCACTGGGCGGCCTTGGGCGAGTCCCAGGGGGTTGCGCACCCCCTCCTTACCGTGACGCTCTGCAACGCCCGGGGGTGAGCCCTGACCCGCTCTCGGGGCTGGGAGGTGGGTCTGCCTCCCGGTGCTCCTCCTCGCCTCCCCTGCTTGTTTCTGAGCCCTTCCCGGCACCCCTCAGCCGTGGGTATGGCTCTGGAGCAGCCCCCTCCCTCATCCCAGCGTCCTGGAAGCCACATCTGTCCCTCTGCCGCATGATTTATTGGTGCCTTTGAGTACCAGGATCTTTGTCAAGCTGGAGAGCCCCTGGGCTGTCGTTAGCCAGCTGGGCTAGCTCGGCAGCAAAGCTGGCCACCCAGCTGGAGCTGCTGTGGGGCCCGGGGCGCACCCAGCGCGCTCTGATGAAGCGCAGCACCCTGCCGGGACAGACGGCTGTGTCCAGTGCTGCCAGAGCTCACAGGCTCCGCTGCTGTCTCGCTAGCTTGAGTCTTCTCGGGAATGTTTCTCCTCCCTTCTGGCTGCTCTTCAGTCCCCATTTCTTTGAGCAGGCACTGCTGGAATGCTTATTGCCTTCGGAGAGGGGCTCAGCTCCTTTATCCCCACTTGGGCGCAGTGCGATAACAGGGTTTTGCGTGCCTGGAGGCAAGCCCTTCCTCAAGGCACAGGGGGTCTTGGTCCTCCAGAAGCCTGGCTGGGCCCCGTGAGCAGGGGCCTGGCCAGTTTTTCCTCCTGGGAATGGTTACCTCGCTGTAGGAGCAAGGCAGGGCAAATCGCCCTGGACCTGAGCAGCATCTCTCCGGGAAGGACGGGGACCCGGCGGTGGCTGCGACCTGGGTGGTGGTGGAGAGCGGCGGGAAGGGGGAGGGATGCTTCTCACTGCTGAGTAAGTGCTTGGGAGCGCCGGCCCGCGCGTGATCTCCTGGCTGCCAGGACCGCTCGGCGCAGGCTGCCTGGCCGGGGCTGGCGGGGCCGGTGGCACGGCGGAGGGAGCGCGTGCGTTTCCAGCAGGCACCGCACACGTCTGAGCGGGGAGCAGCGCCCGGGGGCCGATCCTGCGGGCAGAGTAGGGGAGACCATCCACAGCTCTGCAGAGTCTCCCCTGGGTTCCCTGGTTTTGCTCCCTGCAAATATCCTCAAAGTTGCTTCCTCCTCCTCCTCCTCCAGCGCTGCTTAGGCCAAAGCCCAGCAGATGTTACAGGCACGGATGGGGCTGGCCTTGGGCAGAGCAGCGAGCGCTTTGCAGGCGGCTGCTGGTGGAAACGTGCCCTATCAAACCCGCCTTGGCTCGGCTGAGGGCTGCAGTCCCCTGATGTGACTCAGCAGACGAGGCTCTCGGATGCCATCCGCTCGGCTGCGGGCTCCCGGCAGCATCGGGGCTGCTGCAGGCTCAGGGCTTCTTGGTTGGCTCGGTACATCGGCGAGCAGAGGGCTGTGCTCGGCACTCGGAGAGCTTTCTTTCCTTTTGTTTTTTCCCCTCCTGTTTGCTCAGCACGTACTGCGCCGGGCTGGTTCAGATTGACTGCAGCCATTAACGACTCGACCAAAATGCCGATGGATGAAGCTGCTCGGGGAGAGCAGCCGTGGTGTGCTCAATGGCTGGCTGGAGCTGGGCACCCCCTGCCTCCTTCTGATGTTAGCACAGTGTGGGCCGAGGCTTCCCTGCCCCTCTCTGGGAGGACCGGACCGCGGCAGCGTCGTGCCCGCCGCTGTAAAATGAAGCAGTGGCAGAGCAGGGAAAGGAGCCCGGGAGTGCCTGTTTCCATGAACTGCTGGTAGTGGTTCCCCTTGTCTCTGCTGGCTCCCATCACTGGAAAAAAGTTAATTAGTGTGTCGCTGTCTGTTCTCATCCCCATCCCCGGCTTGTTAACGGATGAGGCGGTGCTGTCAAAGCGATCCCCTAATGAAAAGCTGTTGGGTGGGAACTGCAGCATCGCTGGGGCTGCTGAGTCTTGTTCTTGCAAGAAGCAGTCAGAAAACCTAATGAGTATTTCTCTCATGGAGATGGCAGGGGCAGGGCAGGGGTTTCAGCGGTGCTCCAGAGCCGCCGCTGGGATGCCATCCTGGCCTGGATGCTCTGCAGATGGGGAGGGTGAGCGGGCAGTGCCGGGCTCTCTGCTGGGGCAGTCTGTGCCAATAACGAATGCATCATCTCTTGCAGCGTCTGCAAATTGAGAAGCAAGGCAGGACGCGCGTCGTGCCCTCCCCTCCGTCCCGGTCACGGGGTTGGAGCACAGGGCTGGTGCTGGGACACGGTGTGGGGCACGGTTGCGTTGGGCTTTACGTTGTGTCCCCTGCTGTGGGTTTGGGGAGGTCGGGCTGCTGCTCCGTCCCTTCTGGGCAGGGTACGGCCCCGGGAGCCTGCCCAGAGCCTGCGCGCTGCTGGAGCAGAGGCCACGAGGGCTCTTTGCCTTCTGAGGTGCCCACCCACGTCAACGGCCGCTGGGCAGGGCTTGAGGCGAGGGCAGGCTTTGCGTGCCCCTGCTCCCTGCCCCAGGACGCCGTCTGGCCCATCCGCGGCAGCAGGAGATGTCCCAGCGTTGGTGCCTGCGGCGTTTGCTTGCCGGAGGCCGGAGCAAAAAGGGCCAAGCGCCGGACGAGCCGGCTGGGTGCACTGCTGGGGGTGCCGCGCCGGAGTGTGACGCTGGCTGTGGGGACGGGTGCTGCTGAGCCGGGACTCCTCACCCTGCCGTGGGACGCACCGGTGCTTTCCTAATCAGACCTGGTGCTGCCTGACCCCTCGCCGGGGGCCGGATGGCCCCGGGCTTCAGCGGGGCTCTGGCCGCTCCGTGGCTCATCCTTGCCCGCAGCGGTGACGGGGCAGTGGTCGGAGCAGATGCTCCCTGCGCTGTGGGGGTTCAGACCTGCGAAGCGCTGCCTCCGGACGAGGCACGTCCTCGCCAGGCGCCCCGGGGCCGGCAGGGCCATCGCCCAGGGCAGGAAAACCCCTCTCCTTCTGTAGCAGCTGCTTCTCCGGCTGGCGGGAGGATGGAGAGCCGCAGCGGTGGGGCGAAGGGGAGCTGCCGACACAGCAGCTGCCTTGCTTTGCTAAACTCTGCGCAACATTATTATTTATTCTTTTTTTAAAGGCTTCTTCCTTCCCCTTTTCCTCTTGGCTTTTCTCTTTCTGGCTGGCTGTCTCCCGTCTGCTTTCTTTCCCTCTTGCAACGTCTTGCATCAGGCTTGGAGCAGAAAGTGCAGCCATAAATGGCAACACACAGGGCCCAGGAGTTTAATCCAAGACAATTTTCTCCCCCTGCTTTGCAGCCTGGGATCTTCTCTTTTCCCGGAGCTGGAGTGGGGCACTCATTTGTCCCCATCCTGCCCATAGATGCCGGGGCTGTCCCTATGGCTGAGGACAGGAACACACCAGCCCCACGGGCTCCTCCTGTCCCTTCTGAGAAGGGAAGCCCATTGCTCAGAGGGGTTTGCGCCGGGGAAGGAGGAAGCAGGGAGGAAATGGCCAGAAATGAGCTGAAAACCAGATGATGTTGTGATGGGGAGCCCGGCCTCCATCTCCCGCAGGGCTGGGAGAGGGCTCGCGCGGCGGCAGAGCCACGAGGGAGGATCTGGGGGGACAGCACCGAGCTCCTGCGCCCGAGCCATCTTCCCCTGGGTAACTTGGGGCTGCCTGGGGTCGGTGCTGCCCGTGCCCAAAATGTCCCTGGGGGTCTTGTCCTCGCTCCTGAGTCAGCTTCACGCGCGGCCGTCTCGCTCGTTGGCTGTGGAAGCTAAAGGGCAGAAACGTGTTTCTGATGGTGCAACAAATGCTGCAGCTTGAAAGCCAAGAGCTGCCAAAAGCCAGGACAGATGTATTGCTGCGCTGGTATTTAAGGTAAATGACTTGTTGGATTTTAACCCTGCGGTGGCGGGCGCTGGGCTTTCCAAAGCCCCTGGCAAGCTGCGCAGAGGTGTGATTCAGCCGTAAGCGGGCACGGGCTGCGCTGCGGGCTGGGTCCATCCTGCCCGCAAGCAGGAGCAGGCAGGGAGCGCAGGGCACGTTCCCCACCCTGCGTGGCCTCGG
Source organism: Theristicus caerulescens (assembly GCA_020745775.1). Lineage (NCBI taxonomy): Eukaryota > Metazoa > Chordata > Aves > Pelecaniformes > Threskiornithidae > Theristicus > Theristicus caerulescens. Next base: position 1,047,560 of record CM036571.1, read on the forward strand.
GGCCAGGCAGCTGCTGCGAACGTGTCCCTGTGCCGATGCCGGTGGCAATGCGATCTTTGTTTGCCGCAGCAGCTGGCCTGGGCAGCCCGCGTCAAGTCTCCTCCAGATGCTCCCGGATAATGACGTGCACAGTCTCCATGCAGCGCTTCTTGTCGCCCTTTTTTTTTTCTGCGGGGAGGCTTTCTTGTTCGGTGTGCAAACGCAGAGAGATTCTGGCTTGCGGGCTGGTGGCTGGAGCAGTCAGGTCCCTGCTTCTCCAGCAGCTCCTGCTGCTGTCTGGCCCTGGTCCGTGCTTCACTCGCTCCCTGCCTCTCGAAACAGTCTCCCTGTATTGCCCCTGGGCTGTGTTACGTATAGGAGAGCAGTGCCTGGAATGCCATAGAGTCCTCTCTGGTTGCCAGGTCTCCCAGCGTTGCCCCAACACCTCCCCCTCCATTTTTTGGCTGCTCTTGCGGAGCATCCCGTGCCCGGGGCACGGCAGCCCACGGCTGCGAGGGGGACCGGCACAGCAGCACCCACTGGCCACGGCAGGGCTGAGGAGCCCTGAAATTTGGGGCAGGCTTCCTGGGGCTGTCGGGATGCTCCAGGCAGGGAGGGCTCCCCCCTCCGCCCCGGCTGGCAGGGGCTGCGGGCACAGCCAGGCTCGGGGTGGGGGTTTTGTCCCTGCTGACCATTTTCCAAGCCAGCCCAGAGGCTGCTCCCAGCCCGGCACTGGTATTTTCGCTGCAAGGCCAATGGACGCGATGTCCCTGCTCCCTGCCCACGCGTATCCTCCTCCACGGCTGCCCTCCCGCCGCAGCAGGGAAAGGTTCGGCTGAGAAGCGTTTGGGCTGGGAGAGGGCAGGGGAAGGAAGGCTTTGCACAGGGGTTGAGGCCGTTCTGCGTTCCAGGCTGATGTGGGGATGAGAGAGCAGGGAAGCCCCAGCTCCGGGATTGCAGCGGGGGGACGGGAGGGTTTCAGGGGGTGTTACCCTGCGATGGAGAAGGCAGCTGGCGGAGCAGGCGCTGCAGGCGTTCACAAACTGAGCATACTGTGCTGTTCCTCTCCTCTCCCCTCCTGATAGCCCTGATCTGCTGCATCAGCATCCCGGGCAGCTGCCTCCAGCCCTGCCAGCACACCCGGGCAGCCGAGCCCAGTGCTGGCCGAGCTGCTCCCCCTCACCGATGGCTCCTTGCAAGGGTCCCAGTCCCGCGGGCTGGGGCTGCCGCAGAGGGCAGCTCCTGAGCTCCAAACCCTGGCTCCAGGGCTGGGTGCTGAAGGTCTCTAGTGCTCCTCACTCCAGCAGCCATGCCGTGGCTTGGCACATGGATGGGAGGGAGCATGGGCTCGGGCAGCGGGGCAAGGTGGGCTGCCGGCCGCATCCGGAGATTTGTCCGCGTGTGCTGCTGCTGCCGGGGCTGGGTGGTTGAGCACGGGGAGGGCTCGGGGGCGTTTGCGCTCAAAGCTTTTGCCTCTTTCCAGATACCACCTCTGGGTGCCTCACCTGCGCCCAGCCTCGGGCACACGGGACAAGCGGAGGACGGATGCGGCCATGCAGCGCTTTCCAGCAAGGCAGAGGTGCGTGGGATGGAGAGCCAGCCTGGGGAGGGTGGCACAGCGAAGTGTGCTGGGGTCCTGCGGGGATGGGACATGGTCCAGGGTCGCAGTGGCTGGGGGAGGGCAAAGCTTGCCTGCTGCTCTCCCCCAGGGCGGGTTGAGTGGGCTTTTAATGGCTTGGTCCATTTAAAGCAGAGAGAAACAGTGCTCTGGGTGCAAATGTGCTTCTCGGGCGTGCAGGGAGCGATGCCCGGCTCCTGGGGGGGTCAGCGAGGGGGGTCCTGCCAAGGCAGCCGGGGGCTCTGGCGGTGGGGCAGCGATGGCTGCGAGGGAGCGAGCAGCCCCGGCGAGGCAGAGGCCGGGGTGTCGAGGCCGGGGCTGCAGTGTGGGGGGAAGGGAGGTGCTGGCATCTGCCTCTAAGCCATCCGTGCAGAACAATGTTGTGCTGCAGCGAGCTACTGACTGCCACGAGCGGGGGGTTCCCAGCACGGCCACGGCACATTGCTGCCGCCTGCCAGCCTGGCATCCCGGCTGCTCCCTCTCTGCTCCCATCAAATGTTTCTTCCTCTGGGTCGGAGCGGAGATATTTTCCTTCCTTGGAGGTTTGGCACCCAAATTTCCTACTTGCTTCCACTGTTAAACGCTCAGAAATGCTCAGTTCCTAATGCCTGGGCAGGGAACAGCCTAAATATCCCTTGTGCCGGCTCCTGGAGGGTCCAGTCTCCCGGGGGCATCCCAGCGCACAGGGAGAGAGGGATGTGATGGGGAACCACTGCCCCGGGCTTGTGGCCGAGTCCCCGGGCCAGGGCTGAGCATCGCCTCCCTGCACCCTCCCTGAGGCCTCTCCTTCGGGTGCTGCCCCGCTCCCAGCCATCCCCGGGGGAAGCCCGGGTGTCCGGCGGGCAGTGCCCATGTTTGGAAGCGTGGCCCAAAATAGCGGTGGCTGCGGGGGGCGGGGGTCTCGGCGGCGTGTCCTTCTGGGGAGCCCGAGAGCAGGGTGGCGAGAAGAAGCCAAATGGCTGTGAATAATGCGCATTCCTCACCGATGACAAACTAACCTAGTTCTGGGTCGAGGCTGCATACCGCGCCCCAGCAGTTCATCTAAAGCTGCGCACTGCAAAGCCAGCGCTGGGCTCTGCGCAGGGTCCTTCTCGGACCGCCTTCGTTTCCCTCAGGTCTCCTTCACCCCGACTTTTCCCTTGTCCTCAACAGCGTGGCGGCTTGCCAGGCTCCCTCCACGCTCCTTGCCCTCTCTCCCACGTGCTCTGCCCTTTGCGCGCCAGCCCCATCACTTCGAATCAAATGCATGGGGCCGGGGAGGACGCGGGAGGACGCGTGCTCCGGGGTGCTGGCGACCTCCGGGCTCGCTCGCAGGGGTTTGCACCAGGGTGCTGGGTGCTGCGCTTTGCGGGAGGAAGGCACGTACGTGGGGGCATTGCCATGTGTCCCTGTCTTATCTCCAGAGCTGGAGCAGTCCTCTCCCTGTTTGCCATTTGCGTGACTCTGCTATGTGTCCCACAAGGGGAAGGAATCTGGGCTTGATAAAGCTTGTTGTAGCTTGTAGGAGGCAACCCCCAAAACTTCCAACATTGCTTTGCATTTATAAAAAATAACGTGCTGTTGCTGCTCCGCTCTGTGCTCCAGAGATGAGCTGTGCCACTGCGGCGCGCGTGGGCCGGCACGTCTCGGAGGAGCGAGGGGCCGGGGGGCCGAGGGAGGTAGCCTCGGGGGGTTGCTGCCAGGCGAGGCTGGGAGGGCTCCTGGCGGGGTCCCAGCACGAACCCCCCAGCGTCGCCTTCGGCCACTGGTCCCAGCTGCCGGGTGCTCCCGTGCTTCGGAGCAGCTGCTTGGCCCATGGCTGGTGGCATTTGCCAGGGACCTGCCTTTTCCTAGCGCTGGGATGGTCTATCCCAGCCCGGCCTGGGGGCACGCAAGAACAAAGCAGACTAACGAGCCTCGCTCCTTAGCGAGCATCATCTCGGCCTGTTCGGTGAAGGAGGCAGGGAAGGGGTACCCAGCCCTCTCCTCCAGTCTCTGCCGCCCTGCCCTGCGGGCTCTGGTGCCCTGGCCGAGCACAGGTTGCTTAGCACAGCGCTTTCTCCTCACGGCTGCTCTGTTTTTAACTCCTCCAGGAGGAAGATGCGGACTCAGAAAACGAGAAGCTGGTGGTGAGAGAGCCAGAGGATGAGGATGGTGAGTGCTGAGCAAGCCAGCACCCTGCGGGGAGGGTACGGATGGGTCGGAGGGGCTGAAGCCCAGAGTGCTTGGGGATGGTTTCCTTCCTCCAGGAAACGCAGAGGAAATTCCTACCCCAGCAGCAGCCCGTTTGCTTCCCCAGATGCCCTTGTGCTGTTTGCCGTCGGGTAGCTTTTGATGAAGCTGCCCCAAAAGCTCCTTGCTCGCATCCAGGACGATCTCCAGGGGCTTTAGTCAGAGCCGTGTTTAACTGATTAGCCAATTAGTTGATTGGAAAATGATTAATTGACTAATTGGGGTGACAACTGCTGCACTCGTAAGAAAATGAAACAGATGGTGCCAAGCAAGAGTGTGTGTCTGAAGGGGACCCTGCTGTCCTGAGCGGCCCCGGCGATGCTGGGCTGTCCCCGAGGGCCCCTGCCCCGGGCGGCGGTGGGCAGCAGGAGCGTTGGGGCGTTCCCCCTTCCCTGCCCCACTTTCCGCTTGCCCTTTTTAAGGCGCTGTGTGGCAATCCCCTGGCTCGGGAGGATTACGCCTAATGCCACAGAGAATCAAGTTTTAATCCTGGTGCCGTGCCCACAAGGTGGGGGCCTTTGGAGATGGGGTTCCCAAAAGACACTTATTCCACCCCTTTAGGCTTCCTCGCGGCACTGGTGATCGGGGATGTTACTGTGTGGGGCTGTGGGAGACCTGATTTGAGGGATGATGGATGTATCCCGCCAAACAGATGCTCAGTAACGCTGCTCTGCCAGGGTCTGCCTCCTTCGGGGCTGCCCTGCTTCGGGGCTGCTCCAGCGCTGCCGTGCATCGCCCCGAAGTGGCTGTGGCCAGGAGCGGGTGGAGATGACAGTCCCTGGCCAGGGGTCGTGGCTGCCCCAGCATCCTCCCTAAGCATCTCCTGCAGGCAGCCACCGACTCCTCTCCTGAATTACTTACACCATTTCTGAGGTGTTTTAATGGGACTGGGTAAAGCGATGGCTCAGCTCGATGAGGAGGAGGCGAGCAGTGTGAGCTGGGAATAACGGTGGTGCCCTGGCTGGGGAGAAACCTCGCTCCTTCCCTCGCCGTTTCTCCTGCGCGTTCCTTGGTCCTGGCCCAACTCAAGCCACTGAGCAGCCGCCCAGCAAGCCCGCGAGCAGAGGTTCCCCTCGGGCACGCAGGGATGGCAGGGGCACTCTGTCACCAGCCTGGGATGCTGCCGCGGTGGCCAAAACCACCAGAGCAGCCTTCTCCCCGCGTCGGGCAGCACGGCTCGCGGGGAGCTGGCCGGGAGGAGGCAGGTACGCGCTGCGTGCGTGGGGTGCGCCGGAGCGAGCGTGTTCGGAGCAGAGGTGCGCTCGAGGGGCTGCTTTCACCCTGCGAGCCCAGGGTCACGGCGCTGGCAATGCAAGGGCAGAGATGAAAGACGAATGTTTTCTTTAATATGAACTCACGGAGGCTCTGAGTAAGTAGGTCACCTCGCATTTCTGTAGTGTTTTCGCTGTCCATGTGAAACCCAGCCTCCTCTTTTCCGTGTGTTTCCTGAAGTTTGTTTTCAGTCTGCAAAGAATGTTCCTGAGCTCAGAAAAAATCCAGCGGTTTCCAAAGCCGCACACTGGCTCCTTTTTAACCACAACATGTGGGCAGGGAGATGGGTAGCCTCCTCGCCTCCCTCTTCCCTTGTTCTGTTCTGGCAGGGTAGCAATTAAACTGCCCTTTTTGGGACAGGCAAAATCCCAAATCTCAATTTACTTGGCAGAAAACCACATGAGGGAAATGATCTTAATTGTCCTTGAAATCAGGCGAGCTATACAAAGGTAACGAAACGGCTCCTGCTCTGCATCAGGGTAAGAAACAGGATGTTACACCCTCTGGGTTTTTTTCTTTCTCTTCATATCTCCCAAAGCAGCAGCCAGCTGAATTTTCTTTCCGTGCACTTCTATGGCCACCGAAGGGCTGATAAGCTGCAGCGCTCCTGCTTGTCTCCAGCTGGCCGGACTTGTTCGTCTGCCGGTTCAGAGGGTTTTCCCACTGCGGGAAGTGGGATACGGCCCAGCTGAATGCCTGGGGCTGCAGGACTGGAGCACGGGGAGGCTCGTGTTTGGACACTTGTGAAGACCCTAGGGAAAGGGTTTGCCGCCTTCCCTCGGGAGTCCCGACAGTGGTTTGGGATTAGAGAAACACTCCGGATCAGTAACTGAGCAGTAATCCACCAGGACTTCCCAGGGAAGCTCCCCAAGATCAGGGATGCAGAGATGTAGAGAAGAAGGGAGGAAATGTGGATCTCCGCAGGGAGGAGGTTGCTGTTAAATTCCCGGCCCGCTAACGTGGCTCCAGGCACTCTGTGCTCATGGCAGGGACCTTGCAGTGGTCGGCAGGCTCGGTCCCGCACCCGCCCGCGCAGCCTTGCACGGCTTGTTTTTGGGATCTCGCGTTTCCCCATCTACACAACGAGGCTCTGACTCGCCTTTCGCGGGGGGGTCCCCAGGGTCTGCGGGAGCTCTGGCAGCAGCTGAGGGCACGCGTGAGCTTGGGGTTGGAGAAATGGCTAAACCAAGCAGTTGACCCTGGACAGGGGGAGAAACTCCTTAAGGGGAGTATTGACCGGGAAATAAAGGGAAGCTGCTGGCGCTGAATCCCTCTGGGTGCGAGGAAGGGAGGAGAGGGGCTGCGGGGTGTTTTTCATTTGGGAAGGTGGAGGAGGAGAGCCTGTCCCGAATGTGGTGCCTGCAATAGCAGCAGTGAGGACTGGAAGGGGCGTCCTAGGCGGCTGGGGACAGGGAACAGGTTCTGTACAAGTTGGGGCTTTCTCTCCTGCCACAGAAGACAGAGGAGCTTCGCCACTCTGGGGGTCTTGCTGGTGCTGGGAGGTATCATCCTGGATATTTGGGTCGTGGGTAACGTGCGATTTTTCAGGGGCATGCAGATAATACAGTAACATCATCTTTTTGTGGACCCCTTGGAAGTATCCCCAGGGCTCCGAGGGCTGGTGGAAACAGCAGATGTTTCTGGGTGGATGTGGAAAGAGCAATGCTAGATGGCTCAACGTGAGGCAGCGGAGTCCTGCAGTCCTTGGGAGATAAAGGCTCACAGATAACCAGCCCACAGATAACCAGTACCGGCAACTGCCCGGAGCAGCCGCTCTTCCTGGGCTGCCCTTTGGATTGACCTCCACTCCTGTTGTTTTCTCCCGTCCGTAGGAAGATAAAGCAGGGGAGAGGTTTTTAAAAGCAAATAGCGCTTGAACAAAATCCGATTGGAAAAGGATCGGCTTTGGCTCAGAGTCTGTGAGCTTCGGTGCTCTAATTAGCACAGGGCTGAGGCTGGCGAGCCGGGTAGGAGAGCACCCAGGCCTGGAGAAGGAGACCGCGGTTTCCTCTTCAGGCCCGTCGGCTGGTGGCAGAGGGACTTGGACCCAGCGGTGTCGCTGCTCCTGGGGCTGCCTTGGCTCAGCTCCGTCTGCAGCCCTGGGATTCGCAGTGTGGCACCTCCTTTTTTCACGAGCTTTCCCAAGGGCTGCAGGAGAGCTGCTGGGCTGCGCAGCCTGGGACAGCTCTGCTCATGGCACCATCTGTGAGCCCCAAGCATGGGAAGGGGCCCCTGGAGAAGGAGCAGGAGAGAGGAGGAATGCAAGTCTGGAGAGGAGAAGCGGAAAATGCTGTGAGCTAATCAGAGTGGGATTAGCATGTCTTGATAAGCCAAGATAGGCCTGCAAGGCTTTGAATCCAAAGCGAGCAATAGCATATGGTTCCCGTGCTGTAGGATTTACTTGTGTCTGCTTCCAAGCAGGGCTGCTCGCTCGCAGCAGTCCTCGCTGTTTGCAGGGCGAGCTGCAGCTGGGACTCCTGCCGTCCTCTGGCCAGCGACACCTCGGCTCTCCACCGCAACCCACACAGCCTCCCCGACGCTGCCCAGGCTCTCTGGAGCCTGGAGCTGACTCTGGAAGTATCTTTTGGGGTGGCCACAGCATTTAGGGTGCGTGCGTGGGAGCAGGGGTCAGCGAGAAGCTCAAGGGAACGAGCCCGCTGCTGTTGATCATTGCTCTCGGGAGGTCTCTGGCTCACACAGTCTCTTGCTCTTCTTTGTCTCTCCCTCTCCTACTCTCCAGCTGCAGATGAGACGTTCTCTTTTAAATACAGTCCTGGAAAGCTGAGGGGAAACCAGTACAAGTCAATGATGACCAAAGAAGAACTCGAGGAAGAACAAAGGTAAGTTGTTTCCTTTTTCTTCTTGCCCAAGGCCGCCTGGTTGCCATCCTCTTGAAGGTGTGTGTTCAGGCCTCTTCCCCAAACTGCCTTGGTAGCCTCGGGCTCAACATCTCATTGCACCATGGTCCAGACCTCTACCGCTCAGGAAGACATGAGAACAAAAAGTCAGAGTGGTTTAGGAGATGCAGACAGTGGCCCTGTATACCCTGGGAGCTGTTCAAGCTCCTTCTCTGGACGCTTAGATCAGATTTCCCAGCTGATGCAAGCTGGTGCAGTTCCCCTGATCCCATTAGTACCGCGTTGATTTACATCTGTTGAGGACCCAATCTCTAGCTGCTTCCCCTCCCTTTACTCTGGGATGGCCTCCAAACTGAGGACACGGGCACAGCGCAGAGATACGGGAGCAGAGTGAGTGAGTGTGGAGCTTTAGAGTTCGCTGTGACGGGGCTGAGGCTGGGAACGTCCGTACCTAGGGCTGGCTCCTCAGCCGTAAGTGACGGTGGGGATTTGCCACGTAGTGGCCCTGGTAGAGAAGGAGAATTGTCCATCTCGCACTTTTTGCTAAAGTTTCCTCCTGAGCTTGAGCCCTGCCTGAAGAAAGGAAGAGCCTGTCCCGTTACCGAAAACAAGCTTTCTAGCTAAAGATTTCCCAGCCCATACAAGGGAAACTTGCACCTCGAGCTGCAAAGCCCTGTCCAAAGCCAGTCTGTGCTGTCAGTGTGAAGTCGCTGCCCATGTGCGGAGGGAGTCCTTCAGCCCGCGGGCACCCGGAGCCCCTGCTAAACCAGACACCAAACCCTGCAGCCAGGGGCTTTGCCCTACAAGCAGGCTCTGTGGCAGGCTGCTCCCCGGCAGAGCGTGCAGCTCGTACCCCTTCCCCCTTGGGCGAGCTGCAGGGAGCCCATTTCCCAGTGCTGGCTCAAGGCAAGCCTGGGAGATGTCGTTCTCTCTGCTGCTGTCCCAAGGGCTGTGGGACTCAATTCTCTACCCAGTGGTGTGCACCTCCCGGGATGATTTGGGGGAATTTGTCAGCCCTCGCCTGTGATGCCGTGGTTTGGGTACCACCACATGGTGCCCGAGGCATGGTGTAAAGGCCTGACACGGACTAAGTGGAAACTTGGGTGCAGCAGGGAAGGCAAGGATGGAGAGATCACACCTTGCCCCTGCGTCAGGCATGATCCTGCTGGCAAGCCTGGCCTCGAGGCCTCTGGGCAACATGTTCATGTTGCTGGCAGCTGGGCTGGCCAGGCTTTGTCCCATGGCACGAGCAGGGCACTGCGGTACGCAGCGTAAATCCAGAGACCTGCCCAAGGGCTGGCACTGACGTGTCCTCGCTCTGGTCCTGTGGGAGACGCAGGCGGTGCACGGGGCTCCGTGCAGGCTGCCTTCACTAGCCCAGCCTGCAGCCCACAGCCGTTCTCTCCATGTCAAACCCGACTTTCCCATCAAGAGATGTCTTCCCTTTCTCCCAGTTGTCCTCAAATCTTGGGCTTCACCTGCCCTGTAGCACTGCCAGGAGCAAAGAACGGCAAAGGCCATGTGCTCTGGGGTCAGCAACAGAAACGAGCTCCGGTTTCCTCTGGCAATGGGTTGATTCTGCATTGGTGGCATAGGGAAAAATGTTGTTTGCTTTCTTCCTTTTGTTATACCTTTATCATGCCTGGAGCCCCCAGCCTGTAAAATGCTAAGCAGGTCTGTTAGCGTCATTGTATTTTTCGCTTGGGGAGGGTGGTGGTGGAATGAACTGAGTGAATGTGAGTGAAACCCGTGGGGCTCAATGGGAATTGCTTTTCAGGATCCTGCTAAACACCGATGCAAAAAAAAAATATCAATCTACCTGCAGCAGGCAAATTCAAACCCTTTGCACCAGCAGCTCCATCCAAACCAGCTGAGCAATCGCTGCTCAGGTTTTCATGGCCACGAGTCCTGTAGGGCCTTTGGCTGTGGCAACAAATGCTCCTGCTGTCATCTGGGGACACGGAGGAGACATTGCCTACGGACAGCAGTGGGATGGGGGTTCTGTACTGAGGACCGTAGGACCGGCTCTGGGGGCTGGTGGACCTTTCCTGGGCACGTGGGACCTCCCATCGTTGACCATGTCCGCCTGGAGCGGTCCCAGGGCAGGACAGCGCACCTAGGGCTGACGGACGGTGCCTGGACATCGGGGTCCCTTGGGGGCTCTCAGCAGCCCTCTAGTCTGAGGGCCATCGGCAGACATGTTTTTCCTACTGCTCCTTTATTTCCTCCTCTTCCATATTTGTGTTGTTCGTTTCTTTAAGGCAGCTTTGTGAATTTTTTGTCATGCTTTGTTGCTGGCTTACTTTTTTTCCCCCCAAATCTTCACTGCGGCACCAGCAGCTTTTCCTTTCAGGCCTTGCAGGCGGTGTAAGGGGGCAGGGCTGCTGCCAGGTAAGCTCCCGGGCGAGCTGAGCGCAGCGGCTCGGCCCCGTCCTGCATCCGTCTCGCTCGGCAGTTCCAGCCCTCTCCCCATCTCCATGTGCCCCGACCGTGCTGCTGATCTGCTGTGACCCAGGTTTGCCACCTTTATGTTGCAGGATTGAGCTGACCTCTGATCTCACATCTCTGTAGCAAGTACCTTAGGTCCTCGGCCACAAACATGCTTGCAAATCTTTTTGGTAAGGACATGCTGTTTCTTAGAAGTAGTGGTACCATTGATAACATCTGCTAATGTGGTTTTTTTTGCTTTTGGGTCTCATTTTCTGGGGGAGGGCTTGTTTCTGAGCTGCAGCTGACTGCCTGACCCACCTCCCTCCCCACCTCCCTCCCCCTCCCTCCTCATAACAGATTAATGAGTCCGCTCCCCTCTGCCTCCATCTCGCTTTCCATGAGCGCTCCGGGGGGAACGGGGGCTCTCACGTTCCGATGCTCACCTCTTCCATCTTGGATGCCTGAAGCTGGACATCCCACCACCGCTTCTGTTTCCTGTTTTGGAAAATTAGGGCTGCTGAGTGAGTGGGTAATTAGTCCTAAGGTGTGTTGCCAAAGCTGAGACAGGCTTAGTCTTTGCTTTAGCCCTGTCAGCCCTCCGGTTTTCCCATGGACCAACAGGTTCCCATATGAAGCAGCCTGTACGCAACATCCCCAAAAACGCAGGTGGGTCCCCAGCCCCCCCGGAGGCTACTTGTTGTGGTGCTCAGTAGTCCACGAGTCTTAATTTGGGGACCCCTGATTTTGGAGGTGCCATGGAAAGAATTACTTGCCTTTTCCAGGAAGAGCTATAGGACTTCAGACAGGAGAGGACAGGCATGCAGTAGGTTGGGTTATTTATCCAAAAACCCCCTTCTGCTCTAACCTGCATCGCTCCAGAAGCTGTGGTTGTCTTGCCTAGTATTCACTTGAGTCTTGCGGCTTCAAACTGGTGCTAAATCTGGACTGAAAGGGGAAGGAATGTGACCTTTGCTGAGCGATGCGACTTCCTGCCTCTGCTTACTTCAGTCTTAAAAAACAGAGGGACTTCTCGGTGAGGGAGGAGGACAGTAAATGTAGTTGGGAAGCACATCTGCTCGGGTGGTGGCTGTGCTTGATCACACCTGGTGGGTCACCAGTACTGCTAGAACAGAAGCACGTAGTGTTTGCTCCCCTGGGGGAGAAAAATACTCTGGGCAGGAAGGGGAAGAGTGCAGGGGAAGGATGCAGCCCTTAGTCAAGCCAGCACAGCGTATTTCCCAAATCCTTCTCTTCTGCACCTGAGGCTTTTGGCCATCTGTTGCCAACTGGAGCTGCCGTGGTGCAAAGCACTAGTTCAGGCTGAGACATACGACTCGTAGCGGGGCAGCTTGGCCCCGTTCAGAGAGGGCTGAGTTGTGTAGGCATGAGAGACAGCCCGCAAGGGCTGGCTGTTAGGTGTTGCTGTCCTGGCAGATGAGAGAGGAAGAGGAAGGGCTCCCCAGTGTGCCTTCAGGGCCTGGCTCGCATGGGTGGATTGAAGTGGTCTCTGCCGGCTGCTTTTCAAACCTCTCTCGAGGTTGAAAGAGGTTAGTGGGGGTTTTTTTGCAGTTAGAAAGGAGTATGATCAGGATTGTGTTGATCATTGACAGCTGCAGTAAGGCTCCACTCAAGGTAAAAGAGCAAACAATCAGGAGAACCAACTCCCCTGGGTCTCTGCTTTCAGTTCTCTCTTTCCATGAGGCAGAGCAGGTCCCAGCCAAGTCTTGGTTGGTCTCGGTGATGCCGAGGGGCTGAGCTGTCTGTGCTCTGTCCTTGCCCCTCTTCGCTAGGTGTGTTGGCTGGAGAAAGGAGAGCAGATCCCAGTGATGGTCTGTGGAAAGGGCTCTCCTCTCTGTCCTACCTTTTGTTCTGGGGGTGGAGAGCCAGAAGCTGCCCCATGGGGCCTCAGCTGGGGCACCCTTGCAGACCCCGTGAGCGGGGTCCGAGTGAATGGCACCAAGCTGCTCAGACACACTCTGCTGTCTGCTGGTGCACTCGTGGATGGAGCAGGTGATTCCCCAGACCACACTCCGGCCTCTGTAATACTGAGAAGAAGGTGGGATGGCTTCCCAGTTTCCTTGGCTAATGGGCTCAGTTCCCGCAGCCAGGTGACCCATTCCAGGAGCAAGTTCTCCTCCTGCCTCCCAATCCTCTCCTCTCATCTCCTGGCCAGCCATCGGTGGGTTGAGGAGACACTACTTGAATCCAGGCTAGATTTAACCCTAGGGCTCAACTGCAAGCTGGAATTCATGCAAGGGGAACTGGATAGCTGTCTCACACGCAGTCCTTTTCTTGGTGGTAGTTTAGCAATGGAAACCTGTCTCCTCCCCAGCTGGGTTCAGGGTACTTCTTGGTTGTGAGGCACTGAATAAACCCAAGCTTGGACCCTGGAGTTTCAGCAAAGCAAGATGCCCTGGATGGACCCTGGCTCTAGGGAATGGCAGAGAGGAGAGACCTTTCCCTGCTCTGCCAGGCATCCCAGGCCAAAGTGGGGATGCAGCTGTGGCTTGAGGGAGAACCGTGCTGAAGCTCAGTTTGGAACGAGACGATGCTCCTGATGACAACTCTGGAGCACACCAGGGCAGGAAGCAGCTGCAGGGGTCTAATGACCGTGTTGACAGACCTGGACCTATTGCAAACATCTCCACTACTGGCCCTCCAAAAATAAATGGGTGGACTGGGCTGGGGGAGGTTGCATTTTGGGAGCGCTCTCCATTGGCATCTGTCCCTGTCCACCCCCTGCATTGCCATCACACAGCCCTGGCTCGCTTGCTTGCTCCCCGCTCTGCATGGCATGGGATCTGGGCCTCTTTCTCCTCCCTTCTCTTCCGCTAACCTTCACCCCCAACCCAAGGGCTTTGCTGTCCTGTCCTGTCCTGTCCAGCATGGTGCTTCTTTTGGATGAGGAAGGCTGGTAAGTTTGGGCTTTCTTTGGGTTTTTGTTATTTGTTTGCTTTTCATCTTCTGCAGCACGATAGTCGTCCTGGGCCGAGGGAGGAGGAGTAGCAGCAAGGGACCGCAAAGCCTAGGGCCATGGGACTCTTCAGGCTGGCCACCGCTTCACTGCGGCCACTAGCCACAGGGATGGCACCGACCATGGGCAAGGCTGCGTTCAGCTGCTAAACACCCAGCACGTTTCCTTCCCGCCCGCCTCTTGTAGGAAAGGGCCCTGTGTGTTTGGGGGTCCCTGCTGAGCTCCCCCTGCTCTGATGCTCCTTCCGTCGGTGCCAGACTCCACTTGTATGAGGAGGGAGTCTCCTGGTGGCCCAGTGCTGTTCCCTGCCTCCACCACATCCACAGGGAAATGTCCCCTGACCTATGGGATGTCAGTGGAGTTGAGCTCTGGCCCTATTTATAGAGCATCTGATTGAGTCATGAGTCCCCAGCAGCTTTAAAAACTGAGCAACTCAGGATGCCTCCCTCGGAAACCCAAGGGAAGGGGAGGCCAGGAAGCCCCTTCCCCATCTCCTCCTCTCCTGTCCCAGAGAGGAAACTTTTGCAAGCTCCCCCATAGCCTTTGCAGGGCTCTGACCCTGCTCTGGGATGAGGTTTCAGACCAGACAGTGACTCTGCTTTGAGCTCCCGGGTTTTTTCTTTTGGCTCAGGTCCTGAATTGTCCCAGCTTGTGGCTGCTTCTCTGCGTCTCCCTCACCCAGCGCTCACAACTTGTCTTCATCTGCTTCTGCTTAATCCTGCGCGGCATGGGCAGCTTGCCGTTCTCTATCTGCTAACTCTCGGGGAGCCCGGTTCTGCCTCTCCTGCGGCTCCCCTGTGGCCAGGGGAGACTGAGGGCTGCGGGGAATCGGGGCAGCACACCAGGCTGGGTGCAAGCTGGTAGGCAGCGAGCTGGAGCACAAACACTGAGCGATGGAGGGAAGCGCAGGCTGGCCATCCCTGGCTTTCCTCGCTGCTGCGGTGTTGGCTGGGGGGGATCAGGAGTGTTGCAAGGGGATGGGCACACGGCTGAAGGAGGTGATCGTGGCCTCTCGGATGAGCTGGCCGGGAGCTTGAGCCACCTTCCTGGCTGTGCTCTGGCCTTTTCGGCTCTTGCTGCTGTGGCTGGGAAACGTGGGAAGCGTCTGTCTTGAAACAGCGACGGGCAAGGTCTGCTCGGGGGGTGACGCAGTCCCCGACTCCTTCCTGGCCCCTATCCTAAAGGCGATGGGACGTGTGCTCCCTAGTCGCGCAGGCTCCGGCAGCCTCGACTGCTCTCGTGGTGCTCCTGAGGAGCAGTAAGTATTTCCTGAGGTTGTGTGCACCTTTCGACTTTTGTGTCCAACTGGAGGAATTTTGGATTTGTGTTGATAGAAGCTTCCTTTGGTACCTCTCACTGTCCTGCTCTTCTCTTTTCTAAGCACTGACTGTCTCTCCCTGTCCTGCGTTTAAGTCCTCTCTCTTCATGTTTTACCTGTTGGCTGAAGGAACTGGCCCACACTTTGGGGACCACCAGGAAAGCTTAGATTTAGTATGTCATTCCTCGTATTCTTCCTGCAATACCCTGATCCTGGACAAGGCTACGTTATGGTCACTACCAGAAATGAGATGGTAGTGACCCCAGTGGTAGAGAGATGGGAAGCAGCGGTGATGGGACCATCCCCAGCAGTGAGATGGGAGGGAACTGGCTGGGGAGAGCTTGGCCACCCGTTGCCAGGTCTGCCTGGCACCCAGAGCCTTTCTTCACTGCTCTCGATCCTCAAGGGTCAACTAGCCTGTCTGGATTGAGAAGAGTCTGGAGCGTGCTTGCTATGTGCCCTCCTTGCCAGGATTTCAGACCAGAGGACCGATGTTCCTGAGAAGCTGAGCACCTGCTCCCTCTGCCAGGGGAAGGAGCTGGGAATGGTCCGCTTCAGAAAATCGGCTTTCTGAGAGAAACTGCTCCTGCAAAGGGCACAGGCGATTGCCAGAGGTGGTTACAGCAGGATAGTCTGGGATCTCCTTGGAGAGGGTCAGGACTCCTTTGGAAAGCTATAGTCTATGGATGGGCTCCAGGATTTCCTGACCCCCTGCTGCGCGTTTTGCACACGTGAGGGATAAACACACGTGGGAATGCCACCAGCCCACCCCATTTGTCAGTGCTGGGATGCTGTCTGCTCTCAAAGGCAAGAAGCCCATGCCCTTGTGCTGATGCCATGGCTGAGCTGGGGTGAGGGGAATGCTTCTGGGGCCACCAGAAGGACATCCAGTTTCCATGCTTCAGGAGAAGCATGGTCTTTTGAGACCTTCAGTACCTGAGCCTCCCTCATAAGCCAGGACCTGTCCTTGTCTGAGCTCCTTCTTCTCCAGTTGTTCCTTGCACAGAAGCATGTCCAGCTGACAAATCGTACGATTTACTGACTTGGCCTTCAGCCGGGGCCAGAGCAGAGATATTGGGATATTTTTTATCTGAAGAGAGGACACAGGCTTCCAGCAAAAGACGACTCTAACCTGGCTTGATTGATGTGCTGCTAGGGGAAAGCATGCCAACCAGGTTATCTCATCGTCCAAGGCGCATGGAAAGGAGGGAAGAGCCAAGGATAAGCAGTGGCTCAAAGCTCTCAGCCTCCATCCCAAGCTAATTAAGTCTCTCGGGGCTCCGTGGCAGCAATGTCAGAGCTTCTTAGCCTGGGGGTTCTATGGCCCTGATGTCCCCAGTGACGGACTCTCTCATGCTCTTTAGTCTAATCCCCCTCACAGCTTGCTCCAAGAGCAGTACGGGGTGTCCCTGTTGTGCAGATGGGGACTTTATGGCTCTGACGGACATCCTCCATTAAGTTCATGCTTGGTTTAAGATCTTCTCACCCCAGCTGTCGGCCTGGCCCTGTCCTGGAGGTGAGTATCCCTGTGAGGGGCTGCAACCGAGCCCCATCCTCCATCCCTCGCCACTCCAACTGCGGCACGCTGGAGGGGACCTCTCCTTCTGGGCCCCCATGGCAACGAGCTTATGCCCTCGCGCATGAAATCTGATTATGCTTGCGTGACTTGAGCGGGATGATCCGATCCTCAGCGCTGCGAATCTCACAGAGCGATTATCCACTCCGGAGAATTTCCTTTCTTTGTCCTAATGGGCCGGCCACTGAGCCTCCGCAGCGTTGCTTGAGCAACCCCGCTCCCACGTGATGCCTCAGCCTGTATCTCCCATCCGGGATCCGGGTCGCCAGCTGCACTCGTGAGGCTGCTGGAGAAGGCAGCCTTTTGCAGAGGATTGAGGAAGAGATGAGGCTGTAATTTGCCTTCATGCTGTGGCTGTTGGGAGCAGGGGGCTTTCAAATGGGGCTCAGGTGTTATGGGCAGTGAACCCTATTGAATTCAGGAGGAATGAGGCTGGGTTGCATCTGCGTGTGTTTGTAGGTGCCCAGGTAATGTGTGTTGTAGCTTCCCTCTACCTTAGGGCAGGTCTCTGTGTCCGTGGGCAGCTGCCCAGCCTACCGTCAGGTGTTTCCCATTGTGGATGGTGGGCCGTGAGAGATGCTGGGCCAGTAAGGGCAGAGTGTCTGAAAGGTTCAAGCTGAGAACAAGGGACCACATTTTTTAGCCCTGGCTCTGCTAACAACATGCTGCAAGACCTCAGGGAGTGCCTGGATGTCCCCAGCCATGAACCACATCTAACCACCTCACCCTCCTTGCCTGGGACGTTGGGAGAACTTCCCGTCAAAAGGAAGCCCCACGACCTGCAGCAAGTCTGGGGTTTTTTGCTTTCTTCCCTTGAACAGACACATCTGTAGGAAGACTGAGAAAGGTCGCCCTGTTCAGGCACACTGCCCTGTGAAACCAGTACTCGTTCCTGGCTCATCTGGTTGCAGATGGGAGGAGGATTCTGGGCTGAACAAGGGTGCCAGCAGCCCGGGGAGGCTCTGCACAGGACAGTCGGGCAGTAACCCCTGGAGCTAATGAAGGCTTCCAATTAGCTGGGCTTCTCCAGCTCTCATCAGTAGGTCAGAAGGGTTGTAACTTAGACTTGGTTCCAGACGAGAGGATTGACACCTCTGAGTTTCGACTATCCTGCTGCAGTTGATGAAGCAAAGTGCCTCCTCCTTCGAGGCACGAGGTTTGCAAACAGCGGCTTGTTCTGCCCTGAGGTGGGAAGTTGCCTTGCCTTCCCCCCCCACACACGGAGTTTTCCCCCTGCTCATTTATGTGAATAATAATGAACCAACCTGAGGGGTGAAATGACTGAAATGATTTCTCTTCTCTCCCTGTTTCTCTTTGCAGAACTGAAGACTATATGAAGTTGTCCCTAGCCTCCTCCTAAAGGCATCCCTTGGCATCTTTAAAGGCTTGAGAGAAATACCAAAACCAACCAAACACACCCATAAGAGAAATCCATAAACCCTCAAAACTTGGGATCCCCTTTTGGTCTGAAGTTGAGTTCTTCAAAAACTCCTGTGGTGTCAAGTTTGAGGAGATCCTGTTGTGTGGCTCCATGGACTGGGGCTGGGCCCAAGCAGTGACTGGCGTTGTGTTTGGGGGACTGGGATGTCCTCGGAGATGAACGTTCCTCCCTCTCCCCCAAACAGAACCCAAATTGGACACTAAATATGCAGCGAGTCTATTAGCTGTGTTCATTACCATGTATTAGGCCTGCCATGAAATCTGTGTTGTTCCTTTATTGGGGTGGGCAAACCATAGCTCTTCTCCCAGACCAGCCTGGACCTTATACCAGACTATCCAGTCCTTTCTCCCTGGGGCCAAACTCCTCTTTATTGCTGGGGGGTGGGAACTGCCGATGATTTCAAATGTTGTACAACGCTGCTTTATTCTGAGGGGTGGAGGGACAAAGTGGGGTCCAAGCGAGGGATGGCGGATGGTAGTTGGACCGACTCAAATCTTGCTTCTGTAGTTATTTTAGCAGAGAGCTGATTCTGTAGGTAGACAGAATGACTCGAGAAGTGATGCAGATTGATAGTTTAGCTGTTCTGTTTGTGGTGGAGGTTTAGGAGACCACACTTTGGCTGCTGTTAATATCTGGATTCTCACTTTTCCCTACTCTGGTTCCCAAGAGGAGAGGCCCAAGGAGGTAGCTATGGCATCAGGGGTTCCCTCTGGCTCAGGATGAGATTGGGGGGTCCTGGAAGACACCCTCCCCATTCCTCTGCCTGCTTGCTGTTCCAATGCCCTCTTCTCTTGCTAGCCCTGTGGCTTGTCCACTGGAGCCAGAGCTCAGCATTGCTCCTCAGCTCTGTCACATACAGAAGATGAATTCGGCTGGGCGCGTGTACCTGCTTGAGACACAGCAGGTTTCAAATCAAACCCAGCTGCTTTGCGAGAGCGAGAAGAGGGCCGGTGTCCTCTAATGATGTTGTAGAAACACCAGGCTGGGTGGGGATGTGTCCTTCAAAGTTTCTCTCCCACTGCAGGACAGCTGCCTCTTGGCTAACGCTGCAAACATATCAGAAACCCAACAGGCTGCTTTTTTTTTTTCCCCCCTCTTTTTAATTCCTATGCAGACAATACTTGAAACCTTGTACACAGTTGTCCTTTCCAGCGCCTGGGGTTGGCAAACTCTTCATAAAAGGGCTTATTTAAAGAACAGCAGGAGGCTTCAGCTTTAGAAGAGGCTGGGCTGCCGCTTCCCAGCCGACAACTGCAAGCGTGTTCAGGGGTTTGCATATGAATTTAGGCACATCTGGACCCTCCGCTTCAACATCCCGCTGGTGCAGCCGCTGCCTCCCCTCGGTGCTGGCTGGCTGACTCTGTGTCCCAAGCACCCAACTATGCAAAGAATGCCTTATATACATTGTGTTTAAGTTACATGGCAATATGTACATCGAGCAAAGTCTATAGTTGAGTCCAGATTTTCACTAGTGGCAGCAAGTCAAGCTATTTCTTCAACTCAAATGGCTGTCTGGGTATTTTTTACTTTTGTTTGTTTTGTTTGTTTGTTTTGTATCTGATGGTGGCTCTTATACAAAGGACTGTAATTCTAGTGGCTTGAATCTGTAAAAATTGCCTTTGTTTGGTCCAATAAACCTTTGAATAGTTTATTTGGTTTGTGCTTGTTCTCCCTGCCTCCAGCAGCTTGCAACTTCTTCCTCAAGAGATTTGTGTTGAAAATCTGGATTTTAGGTTAGAGCTACATTCTGTCCTCCTGTGCCTTTTACCCCATAAATGATTCCACTGGCTTCCTTAACAATAGAGTCAGACCAGTGGCGAAAGGCAGGGATTTTCCCTTATTTCTGCTGGAGCAACACCGTGTCGCAGCAGGAACCTGGTCTTTGGCTGCGGAGCGATTAGCAGCGTTCCCAAACGCCGAGCTCTGCCCGGGGGGGCAGCTGCTGTGAACGTGGATGCCTAGCGGTTCCTGAAACGCCGGCCTCCTTTAACGTGCCTATGGCTCGCTGCCCCAAACCTCCAGTTAATCGTAACGTTCTTGGACTGAAATGTCTGAAAAGAGCCTAAGGGAGTTAAGTATGCAAATTCAGTTGCCTATCAAGAAGAATTAGGCTGCTTTGAAAATCCTTAATTAATCTATTTTGTCAGCAATAAGTAAAATTCTGTTTGACCTCCTGAATCCAAGCAGTTTTGAGGACAGCGCTTATGGGAAGAGCAAACAATTTTACTTGTGAATGGGGTAGGTTTGATCTGAAATCATAAAAAAAAACCCCAATCCAGAGCAGTACAAAGTTGTTTTACAAGGTCGCCTTTGATAGAAGGCTCCTTTTTGAAATCAGTTTCATGTTTTCGATGCCTTACTCTTCCTTCCCAGGCTCTTTTCTCTCTTTATCTTTGTTTTGCTCTCTCTTTGTTGTAGATTATGTAGCACAGAGAAGTAACAGCGTGACAGCTCTTTTTTATTTCTGTTTTTCAAATGCACAGTCATGATATTTAAACTTGAGGGGGGAGCCAAAATGCATTGATGTTGCACTTAACAAAACAGAATGAATATTGTCTGTGATCAGGATTTTGGAGGTTTGGAGACAAGGAAACGGGCCTTTGGGGAGGTCTCAGCAGCGTTAATGTCTGTGAAATAACGAGCGAGGGATGCAGGCCTGTGTGGAGCACTCCCAGCTGCCATGCGTTTCAGACACGTGAGGCCAAGCTGGGCATTGAATTTCTCCACACCAGACTGGAAACGTGCCCTCTGGTGCCCAGCGGTGATCTAGAATAAAATATTGATCACTAACGACTGTGCTTCCCTTCCTCTCGTCTGGAAAGGGCACTTGGATGCTATTCATGTGAGCACAAAAATTACAGAAGAGACAGACAAATCCAGGCGCTTGGCAGCCTGTGGCCAGAGCCTTCATAACCAGAAGATCCCACATCTTTCTCGGGATATGTTTGGCCTTAGGACAATTGCATTTTAATTGCAATAGAAAAGAATTGGCAAATGAGCTTTCTTTTGCCAGGATCTGCTTTTTCCCTGCCCTGCCTGCTGCAGTGGTGCTGGGAGGGCAGCCTGCTGTTCCTGCTTCTGCTGGGGCTCAGGCCAGGAGAGGGGAAATGCAGAGCCCCACTCGGCAGGAGCTCTGCGCGCGACGGCTCCTCTGCTTGGTCCTGTCTCCTTCCATTGATCTTGTTGGTGGTGTGGTTGCTTCTGATGTGTTGATGCTGTTCTCCCTTCTGTCAAGCAAAGACTGTGCCCTGGGTTTGCCTGTCAATAGGTATTTCTACCCCTCCTGTTACTGGAACAGCTAATAGCTTGTCCACCCAGGACTTGCAGGAAGACCACCCCAGGTTAACTAATGGCATGCATTTAAATGGATTAATTAGTGTGTTACATTCCTCTGCAGAAAGCTGGCTGTGACAGGGACAGAGGACTCCTGACAGGGTGACAATGTGAAAGTCAAAGCCAGAGTCTGTCTTTCTAGCCCAGGGGAGGACTAAAGATGCTAAACAAGCAGGAGGAGCTGGGATTGCAGCAGATCTGTGCTCTGAGCTGCTGGGCTGTCGCTGAATTCTGGCCCCACAGTCACGTAGGGGCAAAATGAGCCTTGAAGTAATAGAAACTGCTTCTCCCTTGTTACAGCCATAAAGCACCACAACTCATTAGTTCTTTTAACCTCACACAGGAGAGTCGGGTATGAGGTGTGCTAGGCAGTACTGCAATCGGATCCCAATCAGGTAGGAGGCCGGCAGTGAGAACGAAGCAGCCCACAGCCAGCCCTGACTGGAGCCGAGGTGCACATTCATTTTGCCCTAAAAGAGGGTTTTGTAGACATCAAAATCAGTTGCATCGGTTCATGAACTACTTGCGAACAAATGACGCTCCTGTGCTGTCCACCCCTCTGTGTCCCTGGGTGATGATCAGTAGATGTATGACCAATACAAGCCCTCCTGTAAAGCCTCCTCAGATAAAGCCCTGTGACAGGCACCAATCTTTGTGCTGCAGGACACCCAACAAGGGTTAACTGCTTCAGATTAGGGAAAAATCAGGATATCATCTGTTATGGGGAGAAGGGAGTTAATCCTCTACTGTGGGACTTTCTAGGGACGGAAAGCTGAGCTCGGTGGCCCACTGGTCAGCCTCTGCCCACACAGCGATCGCCTCGCTGCTGGACTGGCTACACGAGTCCATCTCACCATTTGACATTGGCAGACGAACTCTCGAATCGAAGATTTCTATCTGTGGTCTTCCAGCGGTTGATTAAAGTCATGCCCACACTGGAAGGCAGTCTAGTCTCTAGTTCTAAGGGAGGGTATGCATTTAAAATTTAATAGCTATTCCTGAATTACTTTGTGTTTACGTACTCTCATTAGAGAATGAAAGGACACTGGGCTGATGAAGCTCAATCCAGTTTCATTATGGAGTCTGCTAAATTGGGATGTGTTGGTCTTATGAAATTCCCCATGTCGTGTTATCCTGAAGCTTTGAGCATAGATAAGCCCTAAGAAACTCCAAAGCTGGTGTTAAAGCAGGCTGTTTTATCTCCATATTTAAAGAAGTGCAGAGAGACATGCAGGATGACTGGACAGATGGGAAGGTGGAGGAAGGAGAACCAGAGGCTCTCTCTTCCTCGCCTCACACGGGCGGATTCCCTGCAGGCAGTAAGGCCTCTACAATGACCTGCGTTTGGCTTCGTGTTTCATTTGACCATGGTGTTCTCGCTCAAAGTGCCTTCTGGGGACCGGCTATTCCTACTTCTCCTTTTCTTCTTGACAGGGTTCAGAGAGAGCAGCTGGCTGCCATCTTCAGGCTCATGAAGGAAAAAAGTGACACATTTGGAGAGATGTCTGAAGGAGACATGAAGGAGCAGCTTAGGCTGTATGATATATGACACTGCAGCCAGTGGAGACCATGCCCAAAGCCATCTTGGCCCTTATTATGCAGCACACTGGAGACTGTAGTGCTAGAAACATGTTTTGGTAGTTATTTTGCAGTTCCAGTTTGGTTTGCAAACGCCTATAGGCCTGTGATATATATTTCAAAAGACTTGTAATTTCTCACCCTATTATTTTTCCTTGAAGAGTTATCGTGATATTTTCATCTCGTACAGAGATTTTTACCTCTTGCTGGCTGGGTCATATGTCTCAGTCAGACAAAGCAGTTAAACTCGCAACTTTGTTCTGGCCATGCTTTATAAAAATGAACTTTCAAACCTAGTCTCTATCAGTTTGATATCTGAAGCAAGCCAAAGATGATAGATGTAAAATGGATGGAAATAGCAGAATCATAGAATAACTCAGGTTGGAAGGGACCTAAGGAGGTCTGTAGTCCAGCCTCCTGCTCAAAGCAGCATCAGCTATGAGATCAAGCCAGGTTACTCGGAGCTTTATCCTCTCAGGTCCTGAAAACCTCCAAGGATGGAGCCTGCACAACCTCAGAAAACAAATAGCCAAAGCCAAGGCATTAGTGCGCTGATGAGAGGTGAGCTGCTGTTCTCATCTCCTGGGAAGGAACACTTCATCCTCCTTCACGCCGGCTTTTTGAAACAAACCCAGGTCGGTTCCGGCTGACGCCGCTGAGCTCATCTTCACGCCTGAGAAAACAGCAGCTACCTTCAGCCTGGGAACACAAACATCTCCTCGCCTCTTGACACTGGTAAAAGGAGTGCAGAAAGGTGGCTGGCATTTTTACAAGGATGGTTGTGTCCAGTTCAGATCCTGTTCTCCTAATATAAAAATGAGGTGGGAAACGATGTACTTAGGAAAGCTCTGTGAATTTATCAAGTGTTTTGGACAGTTTTGCCCAA
This sequence comes from Theristicus caerulescens, assembly GCA_020745775.1. NCBI lineage: Eukaryota > Metazoa > Chordata > Aves > Pelecaniformes > Threskiornithidae > Theristicus > Theristicus caerulescens. The sequence continues at coordinate 1,071,034 of CM036571.1, forward strand.
CTCTTGGTGGTTTGGATAGAGTAAATCAATGAGCAGTCCTAATTTTAACTGTATGTCTTCTGGTGTACTTCGCTCACCCATGAAATCCTGTTACATACTTTATTATCAGGAAGGATTTTCTCGGTTTTAATAACTGCTGACAAAGGGAGGCAACGTTTTCTGACCCAGTTTTAGGGAATGATCTCTTAAAAGATTAGGTTTGCTTTATTTTGTGTAATTCTTTTGAGCCTGAGAAACCAAATATCCCATTATCTGGTCACTGTTTCCCACTACAGCATATTCTATAACACTGTACTATTTGACTTTTAAGAATCATTTTATCTTCTAATTGTTTTCACTTAGATGAAGGCATATTTATTATGAAATCAAGCTGGTTTTACTACCAAGTCATGACTTAATCTAAATTTAATGTCGGTAAATTACCTCTTCTTATTCAACATGAAGGAATTAAGTGGGAAAAGGAGTCTCATGATGTGAAACATCAGGCCAGCTTGCTGTGTCCCTAGGCCACAATTTTTGTCAAGCTGTGCAAAGGGAGAAATGTAGAACATTTGTATGTGGGACGTCTCCCTAGTTCAGAACTGAAAGCAGGATCTTTTCCAAAGCTCTTCTTGAAAGCAAGCAAAGGAGAGTTAAGGTTTGGTTGATTTTTAGTCTTTTTCTTGTAGACTTTACAGTTTATTTCCAAGTATTTTTATATTTCTTCTTTTACATTTGGGCCTTCTCTCAATAGGAACATTTCTGGAAAAAAAAAAAAAAAAAAAAAAAAATTCCTCAAACTGCTCAGCCTCACATCATGCCAGCAATCGGAGCGCTGAAGGAGGAGGAGCAGCTGGCATTAAACCTGTCCCGTCCACACCTTCTCGAGCAGCGTCACCAGAAGGCTGAGATGCTGTTGATGACAGGACAGCGGTAAAAGAGCTGCCATTTACTAGGCCCAAATTTAAGAAAGAAATTAAGCTAAATAAAGAAGCCTGTGCCCAAGGCATGGCGCAAAGGGATGTCTAGCTGCAAAGCCCGTGGATTTTGAGGCACGCTTCCGTGGCGCAAGGCCGCGCACAGCGGTCAGGTCCGCGTCGGCTCTGCGGTGGCCCCGGGACCGCAGCCACGGGCCGCTCCCGACGTGGCCGGCCAGCCTCCAGTTTCTGTGTCTCTCTGGGCTCATCAATATTTATAGAGGAAATTTCACCCGTTGCTACGGCAGGCTCTCCCCTCTGGGTCCTGTCCTTGGCGTGACCCTGGCTGCTGTTCCCCGCCTCCCGGGGGCTGCAGGGTGCACGGGCGCCCGTAGGAAGGCCCCGCGGCAGCGGGCCGGGGGCCGCGCTGTGAGGGCGGCGGGGGAAGCCCTCGCCCCTTGGCGAGCTCTGGGGCCGCCAGCGCGGCCGGGAGGACCCGAAGCAGCGCTCAGGCCGAGGGCCCTCTCACGGCCCTTCCTAACACGGAGGCCTGCTCTCCTGCGAGCCCCAGGCCCGGCGGGGAGCCGGTCGTACCCGGGGCTGTCGCGGGAAGGCGGCGGGGGGCCGAGGGGGCCGGTGCCGCGGCGCGGCGGGTCCCCGTGGTGCGGGGGCCCGGCGGAGGCCCCGCTGCCATGGCAACCGGCCCCGCTGCCATGGCAACCGGCGCCGCCGCCCGAGCCCGCTCGCCTCTGCGCACTCGTGTCCCCGCCCGGCACCCGTAGGCGCCGCCCGGGCGTGACGCGCTACCGGTGACGTAGCCGCGCTGCGTGCCTGCGTGCAGTGCAGTAAGATGGCGGCTGGCCCGGCGGTGCTGGCCCTGGGTCTCCCGCAGCGGCGGGGCCGTCTCCGTGACTCTCCGGCCGCTCCGGTGCCGGGGGGCAGCGGGGCCAGCCCCTCCCGGGCGGCCCTTCGCCAGCCGGCAGGCAGCGCGCCGCGCTCCGGCCCTGTGAGGCGTGCGGGTTACCCCGCCTGCCCCGGGCGGGTTTCCAGCGGGTGTCTGGCCTGCCCCAGGGTCCGCCGAGGTCGGTGGTGTGGGTCTGGAGTGGGGGTGCAGCGAGATGAGGCGGGGCGACCACGGTTGAAGCTGTTCTGTAGTAAATTCACGTTCGGTGGTGGTCTGGGGATCTTCTGTGCTGGCAGCTTGGGAGAGGAAGCTTCTGTCCGTCCGAAAGCGCCCAGAGCAAGGTGGTGTGTGTGCTGCTGGCGTGCTTGGCCATGGTTCATCCTAGAACGTGGCCAAGATGTTTTGTGGCCACATTTTTTTTGATACTCTTATCTACGTGTGTTCCTGACATCCCACTCAGCAGAGAAATCTGGTGTTAGACTCTTGATCCTGCAGATTAGGAATAGATTGTATTGTCTTGGTCTAATCTTGGGTAGATCAGAGAACGAGAGCGTTTTGTTCCACATGCCCAGTGTTCTTGGATGTGTTTCATTTCTCATTCAAGCTCGGGTAGTCTGAGCACCAGAGATCCCGGTTTAAAAAAAGACTGGAATGATTTAGTTAAGGAGCTTTACCAGGTGGGGGAGGTGAAGGCAGGGGAAAGAGAAAGCAGAATTCCCCTCCTCTGGCTCTGTAAGTAGCTTTGATAGGGATTTCAGGTTTGGAGACTTTCTCTACAGATCTTTTAAATGAGCTTTTTTGCATAGGTTGCCTCTGGAACTGGTAAACCTTGTGCTCTGTGATGTGATAGCATCTGCTTTGCGCTCTGGAGCTGGTGTAAGTTATGTAAATTGGGCTTGGCCCAGGGCATTAGCAGCGTAGGCAAAGTGGATGGCTGCGCCAGCAGCATGAGGAGTTGTGCCAGTGAACTTGTCGAGTGTATCCGAGCGTGAAGAGGTGGGTTTCCACTGTCCTCTCCTTTGAAGGAAGTGGGAATGGTTATAGATGGGAAGGAGTGTGGCCCCATGCTCACCATAAACCCCCCATACTCACCATACCCCTCTGCTTTTTGCACCTGCAAGGTTATTTTCCATCTTGTGTTGCCTTCTGTGCTGTTAAGGGGAGTTACGGGATTATGCAAACCATGTCACATATTTTCGAATAAATTGCTCTGGGGCATTTCTCAGAATGAATCAAAGGCAAAAGTCCTCGTTAATATCCACCAGAGGAAAACAAGTAGGAGTTTCCAGACCAGCTTTGGCGTTATCATAACAGGAGTGTGGGTTTTTTAGTGTTTGGTTCCCCCCGCCCCAGTCCCTCATATCTCTTAATCACTGTATCCAGGCTACGCGCATTTCACAGGGAATGAAATCCACAGTCTCTGAATTTATAATAGACTGGGTTTATTCCCATAAGAATGGTGGGAACAGAGTTCAAAAATCATGTTGTAGATAACAACCCGTTTTAGAGAATATAACTTCCTCTGAAGAGTGAAATAACCAATTCTGAAATTTGCGGTCACTGGTGACTGTAAGGAATTTATGCAGTAATCGAGCAGTGAATGTGTGGCATAAGCATCTCCTGTTTTAAGAAGGCAGCTTCACCTTTATTACCACCCACACTTTGGTTGGTGAGTCACATTTTGATATAAGGACTTTATAAAAACGGGCCAAAGAGACGCATCTCTGTAAAACCCTTGGTATTGTAGCCTTTTCCACCTGCATTCCTCTGGAAGTTGTCTGACCAACATAATGTCGGAGGTGGTGGAAAATGTACGGTGGTGTCTGCTACCTTCTGTTTGTGGCAAGTGAATGGTATTTTGTTTTGTTCTCCTTACTCCATGATATGACTAAAGCTTTCCTCACAAAGGCGAGTTTTTATAGGGATTTTGACATGTTCCAGGAATGTGAGTCTTCTCTAAATGTCGAGTGAAGCAGCAGAGGTTCTGATCTGTGAGTACCTGTTCAGACTGAGTTATGGAAGCCGCACTAGGTGGTAAGAATTCCTCAAGATAAGTTCAGGAGATGGGGATGGAGTGCTGGTCCCATGGATTTGAATCTGGCTTCTGCTAGGATGGGAGCAAAGCAAAACATGGAAGTCCTTGTGATTTTTCTTTTTTTTTTTTAACTTTGAATCTACCCATTGCGCAGCGAACACATCCGATTGCCGGATCCCAGCCAACAGCTCTGGAATGAAGGGGAAAATCCTAAATTCCTAAAGGGGAAAATCTCTTGTCTGAAATGCTTTCCTGGTTCCCAGAGTGGGTCAGGCGTGCAGTCATTGAGATCCGTACGTGTAGTGAGTCACGGTGTGATCGGCTGTTGGGAATGCTGTGTACTGCTCGCGTTTGTTAACTGCTAATTTGTATTGGGAACAATAAACTAACAAAGAGGAGGTATTACATATCTGTGTCATCTTCATTTGTCTCGAAGAAAGGGGATAACTGATTTTGTTTTCCATGAGAGGGTAGCATCAAACCTGCTGCGGGGATTGTGACTGTTTTCACACATTAAGCCAAATTGTTAGGGATGCTGCTGTAGGAAGAGATGGAACAGCCAGCCGACATCGTCCTGGGAAATCCGAAGTGGTCGTAACACATCTGCAAAATTGGCAGCGCAAGCTGGGCCAAACGTGGCGGGGCCGTCGCCTGCCTTCTCCCTGTGGTCGCATGTGGGCTCGCTGCAGCACGTCTGGCTGTGAGGTTGTTTCCAGGGGTAAAATCCCAGGGCGAGGTATGATGAGACCTTGCATCCGTTGGGTTCAGCTTTTCCGCCTCTACCCTGGTTAAGAGATTGCAGTCATGGTGCAGGGAACGGTAGAGCTCGGAGAGAGACGCTGCTGCTGACAGAGCTGCCTGGCAGTAGAAGGTATGATTCTTTCTGGAGCTGTTTTTTGCTGCTCTCCTGAAATGTCTCACCTTTTCTAACCCAAGGCTAAGGTAAACGAAGCCCTGAAGCACGCAGAATTGGAAGGAAGTTTATATAGTGCATTTTCCGTAGATAAATGTAGGTAAATGTGAGATGGTGGGAGGGGAGAAGCGGGTACCGTTTGTCCGCTGGATGGTGCTGCTGTTTTGCACAAGCAGCAGAGGGGTCCTGCAGAGCTCCCGCTGAAGGCTTCAGGTACTGTTCTGCTTCAGAGAGAATTAAGAAGGATACGCGTAGTCATTTTCTCCTTAGCAAATCTCTCACAAATCCTCTGCGTTGTGATCCGCCTGTTATCCAGCGCTCCTGAGACTGGCTAAACTTAGCTAATGACTGCAGATAGAAATCTCTCATTTTCTGAGCAATTCCTCCTCATCAAGACCAGAATTTTTCTAAAATTCTCATTTAAAACTTCCCTTAACCCCCCGGCCCCCAGGAGTTAAGCTTTGCTTCACCTGCGGGGTGAGTATTGGTTGGCTCAGTCGAGTGCAATGAGCTAGCCAGGAGTCGTGGGAGGAAAAGCTCGTTCCCAGTCTGTGGTTATGCTTGGCGGTGGGGGAAGAGAAGACGTTCCTCTGGTGAAACCACCTTTCCAGAGGCCAGGACCTGAGTTCCAATTTCATGTGCCTGCCATAGCATCAGTCAGCATAGCATCAGATAAGATCTGAAATAGGTATTTGCAACTTATGTGACATTGTGCTAATGTCCTTGTAACTTTTTATTTTATTGTTTTAGAACTCTCTTAAAGAAATAACTGTCATCCTTGCGGAGGAGAGGCCTTTGTGTATCATTGCCTCTGTAATTTGTCTTCCTTGTCAACACTGTTGACAAGCCTTTTATTGGGAGGGAAACAAAGCATAGTAGCCTGTGTGGTGTGAGAAATTGTTTTGCCAGCTCTGCCTGTGACTCAGTTGTTGGAATTCTGCTACTGATAATTGACGGAAGTAGAAATTAACCCAAGATGCTGGTTTTAAAGAAATGGGAGGGTGGGAAAGGAAGCGGTGAAAGTGTTTAGGTTGTAGTAAGTGAAGACGGCTGCATCGGTTCAGTAACTCTTCTGAAAGGTGGTACCTGGAGTTTTTAGTGCCTTCCAGCATCATAGGACTGGCTGTCAGCTTCCTTCAGTTTCCAGATACCCTAAGTTCTGGTAGCAGAGGAGAACTTTGCAGAGAAAACTGCAGTCCGCCGGCAGTAGATGTTCCTGATGAGCATTGCCAGTCTGCGGCGTGCAGGCACAAACCCGCTGCGTGATGGCACCGGCTCAGCGCAGAGCGTCGCATTCCGTGCCACGGGCAAGGCTTCGTCGGTGCCCGTGGTGCGCAGCAGCCGTGCCTGAGCTGGCCGAGAGCCGCTCTGCTGGGGCGCGTGTGTGGGCGCGACGAACCGGGGTCTAGAGACTGGCGGCTGCAAACGGGGGGAAGCAGAGGCCAGAAGGGATAGTGTCTTCCCTCGAGGAGGCCAGTGCTTCATACGTGAGGCAAGTCCTGGTTTCAGGTGAATAACGGCATCAGATTCATGTCTGTCTGTCCCATCTTACTGTCAGCTGTTTGGACTCAGGGTAGTGGTTCCCTGTTCAAGCACAGGATCTTTCTAATCCCTCCTGTCGCCCTGAATTCCCTTTAGCTGCCACTCTGTTTCTGTGGAGTGTGTCCTTTCATGTCAGCAAGGACCATTTAAAAATCCAGCTGTTTCGTTTTGGAGGAGAAACGTTAAAGCCCAGCAGCTAACGGAGATGACCGTGACCTTTTGAGGGAAGAGGGACTTACTGAAACTGCGCCTGGATGGATAAACCAGGCCTGCCTGCAGGGAGGTGGAAGGACTGACTGCCTAGGCTCGTCCCAGCATCGGACGTTTGTCCTGGAAGTCAGAGCTGTGTCTTTTGCAGAACGGAGGAGTTATAGTTTCTTGGTACTTCTGAGATGTGGGCTGCGTGTGGTCGGAGTGGCTGGGAGAGAGACTCACACCTGCTGATCTCTGAACGTGCTGTTTGGTTTGGCTTTTTTTTAGAAGATCTCCTCTGTGTGTGTTTATGCACCTCAGTTGGGGTGGATGTTGGTTGTTCCTCTTCCATGGTCTTTGTTCTGTTTGTTTTTCCACTGTGATGTGAAGCTACTGGATGAGTTACACAGGGCGTTACCTGCCTATTAGCAATAGAAAGACCAGTGGAAACCGGATGGAGAAAATAGAAACCACAGCTTTTCTCTGTACAGACTATGCTGAAATTTTCACATGCACACACTTAAATCAACATTGTAGTGGTGAAGTTTGACCTTTGGCATGAGCAAGAAGACTTTATTTCAGGCAGCGCTGCATGAAAATTGTAGGTTGGGTATTGCCAATTCTTCCTCCGGTGTGGGCTGTGTTTCTTTGTCCTGCGATAAAGGACTTCTGCGTCTCATCCGCTGTCCTTGCGGCAGGACAGAGCCGTACGACGTTAGAAGCGGAGTACCACCGTGTATGAGCCCAGCGACCTTGAGAAAGGGCCAGAGGCATTCTGAAAACTTGTTTTTAGGGCGGGATTTTATCTTTCAGCTGTTTTCAAGCTGCCCACGAGCACCCAAGAGCGCTGGGCCTCAGTCCTTTACTCTCATTTTGTGTGTAGACCACGACAGTTTCAACAACCCTGCAATTGCACTGTTAAATTGGCACTGCTGTGAGTGGGTTGATGAGATGGTTCCCTAAAACGGCCCGAGGAAATTGCACACTGTCCTACACACCTCCTTTGTTTGGGTTTTTTTTTAACTGCTGTCAGCACCGTTGAGGTGGGAAATGTTCTGTTTGGCTGTTTGATTTAACACGCCGTTCAGGCAACTGAAGGATCCAACTTTGTGCTGCCCCTGAGATCTGCAAGGGGCTCTGGTCCCGAGCTTTCCCTTCTCCCCTCCATCTGTTCTCACAGTGAGCATCCACATCAGAGAGCAAAACTAGGGGAGAAAACCTGATGTCAATGTAGCACGAGAATGTCAGGTATTGCAGCAGAGGAATTCCTGTGCGATACAAAGTCGTCAGAAGAAAACCCTGCGCCAGTGGCTCTGGGACCTGTGCATTGGCACCGAGGAAACGCCTCCTGGGAAGCTTTCGGCACTGAAACGCTCTGCCTGGGGCACAGCGCAGTCGCGGCTGTGAAGATCCTGCTGATGTGGTGTTAGCAAGTGGTTCCCTCTTCTGAGGCCTGAGAACCTGTGCAGGCAAATTTGGGACGGTCCCTCTCCTCTTGCACTTTGCCGTTTCACCTGCGGCTCAGCAGTCCCCTCAGCAGAGACGCTGCGGGTTTAGAGAAGCCCCTTAAATCTGTGCTCGGCTGCTGGTGGAGCTGCTCCGCTGCTGGTGCTGGTGGGGAGCGGCATCTTTATCGCCGCAAAACTTTGGGTGCACAGGCGGAGAAGATGATGGACCTGCATCCCGTACCTTTATACTGGTTTCCAGCAGAAGCGCTGCTGGAGGCCCCTTGGTTTCCAGGCCCCTTCATGACACAGGTCTGTCTGTGCAGCCGAGCGAGGCTGCCTGTCTGGGTGGGATCCTGCGGAGGTGCGGGACCGTCACCTGCCCTCTCGGGCTCCCACGATCCTTTTTGCCAGATCCTCCTCTAGCCTTTTGTGGCAAATGCTTTCTTAGTAAAGGGTGGATTATCCTTGTTTGTACATCGATATTCTGTACCCAGGAACGATCTGCATCGTGCGTGACGCTTTGGTAATAGTTACGCTGACAAGCCTGTGGCGATGGTGTTGTCCCTGCTCCCCTTTCTGCAACAAGAGGGGAGGCTGACAGCTTCTTGCTAATCGTATCGCAATATGGTGGGCTCTGTCCTGCCCTCCGCACTCACAGCGACGGAGTCGGCTGCGAAGTGGCTGTTTCAGTGTCCGTGGGGGCACACACACCTGGGTTAGGACCTGGGAGCCCAGGTAACGTCCACCACGTTCCCTAAGGTGGGAGAGCATGTGGTGATGGTAATGGCAGGACTCTGTCCCCTCAGCCTCGGGGGCCGTCAGCACGTGGTGGGGTAGCAGAGCCGTGATCCGGGACCCCCTCGTGCAACCCTTCCTTCTCTCTCTAAACAAATCTGCCAGAGGACAGGACACTGCATTAGCTGCCTGTCTCGTGTTCTCGATGCTCTTTCCTTCTTTGTGAGACAGAATCTCACAGCATAGCCGTGTGTGCAGCTAGCTGTGGAGAAAGAGGTGGCTGGGGGACTGAGAGCCTGCTCCTCGGGTATTGACGGGTACGATACAGCCGTGTGCCGGTGCACGTAGGAAGGGATGGTGTAAGGATGGTCTGTTGTTTGCCGCTTCTGTTCACCTCTTCTCCGTGTATCCGTTCCACTTGCCGATTGCAGCGTTGAACCAAAATTTGCTCGCCTGGACTCTGCTCTGAGTCAAACCAGGTTAGTAAAACCGGTGACCAAGGGTTTGCAGGCATGCGTGTGACTCGATTTGGCCTGCAGGAAGCCCCTGGTGATGCTGGTAACCACCAAGCCTGTCCTGATTTCGGTATTTCGGGTGCAGTTAGCAGAGCGGGCAGGTAGAACAGGGATCTGTGACTGTGCCTATCTAACCCAGAGTCCCCAGCACGAGAGCAGGCAGCCTTGATACCATTTTTGTTGGCTTTCCAGACCGGTGATGCACTTCAAAGTTTGTAGCAGAAAAACTTGCGCCCGGGGTACGTACAGTGAATGGCCTTTTTAGTGAAGCATGCGCTATTTATTTATCAAGATGGCTCTGCCAGCCTCTGTCGCTGTGGCTCTGCAGTGTAGCTCATGCCAGATGCATGGGCAGTGTCTCGGTGAGTGCGAAATGCCTGCTGCAGAGGAAAGAGCCGAGGGCAGGCTAGCGGAGATCAGCACAAGGGCTGGGCACCACCTGAATTTGACATCATCCTGTTAACAGCACAGCTTAGACTGTTCCTGTTGCAGGCCTGATCATTCTTATTTGATAACTAAAAATGAGGACAGAAGGCTTGAGCTGCAGGACGGTAATCCTCTCGGCCCTGGCTGAGACGGTGCAGCAGGAGCGTCCTTCCCGGAGACCGAAGGCCTGTGAGACAAACCCCGACGGAACAGATGCTACGCAGCTCCAGGGAACCAGGAGAACAGCGTGCCCTTCCCGAGCACAAGCATCTCGCGTTTCCACTACAAAAGCCCAGTGTGCTGCTCTCCTGCCCAGCAATTACTTTGCCTGGGGTTTTCCCGGTGTGAGGATGATAGGTGGTGTGCAGCTGGGGTGGTGAAGAATTGCCTTCTTTCCATGGCTGGGCAAAAGCCTCGCTCGGGTTAGGAGGAGGAGGATGGAGATAAGTAGCACAGCACCCTCTTGGTATCTAAATAAAGCAGAAGAGCTGTTAAATAGAAGACAATAGACAAAAGAGAGAGAAGGGAGGAGAAGCATGTGATTTCCAGCAGTAAATCCATCCTGCTTCTCACAAGACCCTGTGGCTGTGCTGCTCCTGCAGCTAAAAATGGGACTGCGCTTCTCCGAAGCATCTGTCCGTCAGGAACAGAGAGGAGGGCACTGCGAGGCCACATTTTTCCAAGTGTAAGTCAGGGACACGATGATTTATACCACTGAAGAAGCAGGCTTACATCTTGCATTCCTGTAGCACTTTTCACCCCAGAGGATGCCAAACGGCACATTTGTCCTGCCAGATGTCAAGAGGGATGGTTTCTGATGTTAAGTCAGTGGGAAGAGTATGGGAAAGACCTTTAGCAAGAAATATTTCACTTCTGGCTCTAAAAGTAGTAGAGCCCCGCACAGATGTGATTCTGTAATTCATATTGGTGCAGGGCCTGATTTCTGCAGCCAGACGTGAAGCGCTGAGATAATATGCCTGCATTTTTTTGCCAGGGGTACGGAGAGGGATTTGGGCTTTGTGATTCTTGTGTTTCTCTCTGGAGCAGTGGAGAGTCCTGGACACTCCTCCTCCTGGCAGCTGTCGGGGACAGGAGCTGGAGCGGCCGCTGTTCTGATGAGGGGCCAGCTAGCCATCAGTTTAATAAGTGACCCCCTCACCTGTCTGCAGTACGGCCCTGCTCCTCGGGGGAACAGCTCTCGGAGGGGTTCTTAGTCAAGGAACAGAATATTTTCTTCCTTTCCGTCAAATAGATTTTAAAGGGGGGAAAAAACCCCACGACCTGTCAGCCCTGAAGTGGTGTCAGTTTTGCCTCTCTGTCAGCTCTCGGTGATGTGCTGGGCTTCCTGCGGGGATGGCACGGACAAAAGGCTGTTGAGGGAGGCATGGGGATAAAGGAGCCCTGGTTCTTTCCAGCCTGTGTAACTCCAGCTGACATCTCCACCCGCTGTTGCTGGGAGGGTATTTTCTTTTCCTTTTTTTTTTTTTAATTCTCTCAAATGAAGTGGCTCATCAGTCTTCTCAGCTTTGTGTATCTGAGAAAGGAATGTCGGGACCAGAGCCATTTCAGTGTTGCAGCTTAAGCGGGATAGGGTGAATGGTGAAGAGCTCAAGGAGCAGGAAAGCAGGGTGATGGAAGACTTGGTCTGCTTCACTCGGTAGGGAGAGGTTAACCCCTCCAGCTGCGGCCGCAGGGAACAGGCTCAATAGCTGAGCAGTCGTGCTTGCAGCAAGACCTCAAACAAGTCCCAGTGACCAGAGGCTGTAATATGGCCAAATTCAGAGCATTTGTACCCCATCTCCCAGTGATTGCTCCAGGCAAGGGCTTTCCCTGGTGCGTGGGAGCTGGCTGGAGGAGCCTGCCCATGTTCCCGTTCCCCTGTGGGGTGTGGGAGAGGAGGACATACTCCAGCTTGGACCCATGTCATCTGCTGTTACAACACAAGGCGGTTTCTTTACTGGGCCATTAGCTGGGTGGGGCTGGATACCAAGCAGACAAAACAGCACTAATAAAAACCAATCAAGTTTTCCATTCTCTGCAGCTCTGCTGTGTGGACGCTGAGGAGGCGCTTGCTAGCATTCCACCGTGAAAGCCACCGTCCCCTCCTCTCCTGGGCGTTTCAGCCCATGGAGAACGCAGAGCAGTTGGCTCACTGAGCTGGTCCCCACCTCCTTTGCTGAGGCTTTGCTCTCTGACAAACTGTGGGTATTCTTGCAAGTGCAGCAGTAGAAGAGGTGGGACAACGATGCTGTTGTCTCTGGGGGTTTGTCCAGTGCTTTTGAGAGAAGGTTTGACGCAGAAGAGAAGGGACTCGCTGGAAAATGGCCAGCGAGTGTGGAATTAAGGCAGGCTTGGGAGTTGTTGGGCTGTCAGTTTTGTTTGGTGAAAGCAAGACAAATAGCTGTGCAGAGTTTGCTCTTGTAATTTCTTTCTGCCCTGGATTCCCAGCGTGAAAGCACGTGCTTCTGGAGACGACTGCTGAACTGGGAGGGGAAGACAAGAACCCACCATTTCCAGGCCCAGCCTTTGCTAGCCCACAGGCATGACCACGGAGCAGTCACATGCTGCAGGCAATGGCATTCTTTTTCTCTCCAAGCTATAACACTCAGTCCTTATATCATCAAGTAATGCTGTGAACAGGTCCCAACGTTCCCAGCTTCATTAGCAGGTCCTTATTCCACAGGCTTCCAGTCAAGTACTGGTTTTGGTATGTTGTGGACATCACTGAAAGACAAGTTTGATGAGTTTGTAGAACGGCTCTGTCCCTAAAGCACATCTATGTGATGCCCTGTTCCCTAGCCCAGAGCCATGGGAAAGTGGAAAGCACACAGGGCACAGGCAAGTCAGCCAGACTTGGTACCCCACCCTCGGGAGAACCCCATGCAGGTAAATTGCTGGCATAGTTCGGACTCTAGCTGACACCCACGACACACGCAGCTTAAGATCTAATGGGGATAAAGTTTGTTTATTAAAAAAAAAACGGAAAGGCAAATATGCCTTTTATCTGTCCAGGATGTAACTAAGGATGTAATTAAGTGGATGTGGAATTAAATGGACTGTTAGAGATGGAAAAGGGCTAACAGATAACCATCTTGATGGTCCCAGCTGGAGTTGGCTTAAAAAAAATAAAGGTCTTGTTTTCACAGCAGTAAAGAACAGAAGAACTGGTGTGGGCGTTGATGTTGGTAGCTGGGCACACTGAATGTGGAGCAGCGGTGCTGGGCTCGGAGTCTGCACCACGAGAGAAGCAGCATCTCCTGGGATTGCCGGTAGGACTGCCAGAGAAACGTGCAAAACCTTGGAAAAGGAGGCTGGCGCCTGGCCCGTGGCCGCCGAGAGGCTGCCAACCCCTGTGCTAGGTGCAGTCTTTGCTTATTATCTCCCTCTCTGTGGGCTGGGAGCCCTGTGTATCCCAGGAATCGTACTTCTTGCAGAGCTTTACAAGGGAGCAGCTCTGCTCTTGGCCTCAGTTTTCACCAGGCCGTCCCTGAGGAGTTGCGGTGCATCCCCGTCTCCCAGCCTGACCTCCTGTTTGAGCCAGCCAGCCTGGCTGCCTGAGCCCCGACAGACTGATTTCAGCAGTGGGGGCGGAGGGTGGTGAAATAATACTCCAAGGAAGTGAACGGCAGTACTCTGATAGGTTTCGTTAGGTTTTCTTTTCGTACACCAAGAAGGTGCAAAGCTGTGTGTTTTGCAGAGCAAGCCTGCTTTTGGCTAATGTGCTCGCCGGAGATTTGGATATTCCCCCAAGCGCAGTCTTCCCTGAACAGAGAGCACTGCAGACATGTTCTCCGCAATTGCCAGCGCAGTTCCTTAAAAGCAAAGAAAGCTGTCTTTTTCTGGTTGTAGGAATCTTGCTATCCCTTGTGGCTCTTGGTTTTGCAGTAATGTTACATGGAGGAGGTCGAAGGAAAATGTTTGCTGCCTCCAGAATTTCCCTTTGGGAGCCCATTAACAAAAAAAGCCTTGTAGTCGCACACAAGCAGCTTCTTCCAAGCAGTATGCCCGAAGGTGCGTGGGGCTTGAGAGGAAGGCTGAAATGAAGGCGTTGCTATGTATGCTGCGTGTCGGTGCTGCGGGACTGATAGCTGTTCTGTAAGAGCGTCCTGTTGGAGATCTCGTGGGCACGGCGTTGCTGCGTGCCCAGGCCCGTAGCCCACCGCTCCGGAATTGCCCGGAGCTAATGAGGGCTGCCCAGGAATATGGCAGTACCTCGGCTGATCCCTTTCTCGGTGCCTGTAATTGTTCAACAGATCTCCTTTGATCCTAGGCTCAGTTTGTGCAACAGGGAAATGTTTTGCCGTAGATGGAGGCAGAGTTGTACCCTGGACTAACAACCTCCCTCCTCTTTCTTCAAGGGCTTTTCAAACCTGTGTTATTTTTTCATTTTTCTCTGCTAGGTCCTCTGATAACCGATGTCTTGCACTTAAATCCAGAGAGAGTAACTTGTCAGGAAGTATGGACAATAAAGAAGTGCAGCTCCTGCGGAGCCTGGGCCAGGGGATCCTTGCAGCGTTCCGCTGTGATGCTGGAGGGGCACCAGGTAGGTGTCAAACCTGTTGACTGGCTTTCCTGTAATTTAGAGCAAACATCTTCAGTTCTCTGTGTGTTCAGGAACAGCGTGAGTACTAGCTTCTGAGGTTTGTGATGTTGTCAACAAAAGCTTTTTTATGTCTGACCTTAATTTTTGAAAAGAGCTGTGCAAAAGTAGCCTATGTCGTAAGAAGCAATGTGGCCATCTCCCCTTGAACTGCCTGGGTTAATATTTAACAGCTCCTCATGAGTTAAAATAGCTCTTTGCTGTAGCTTGTAAAACTGCATCTCTGGTACGGGTAAGTGTTTCTCTGGCTGCGGTGTTCATCTCTGCTAATCTTTCCCTCTGCTGGCGGGGAGATGTGTTCTGGACTGCCAAAGATTGATCTCCAGGCAGACCGCTGATTTTCATGAAGAGGAGAGGATGAGATGCGTATTGCGGAACTTGGGGAGAGAGACTGGCCGGTGCTACCTGTCAATGGGAAGCAACACATCCCGCGTCTGAACGTGCTCATGGCTCGCGTCAGGTGTAGTGCAAACCCCTAGGGCTGCAGCAGCAGCTGCTTTGCCCTTGGAGCGTTTCGTGTGCCCGTGGCATCAGTGAAGCTTTGTTTTAACTGACGGTGTTGATGAGCAAAGCCTGGTTGTACTGCACAAACCCGAATGACCAGGGTCCCACTAAGGGCAGCAGCATCGAAGGCAGTTGTCTGTCTGTCCGTGATGGCGTGATTCACAGATACGAGAAACTCGAAATATGTTTTGGTGTTATGTGGAATAAAAATTCAGATATATTAGATGCTCCCTTGAAAACAACTGAATTTCAAGGTGCTGTACTGTGGGGGTCACCGGGGTGATCTAGTTCTTTCAAATTCTACAACTAGCCACAGGCTCAAATCCATCCCTGTCCTGTTTCAGCGGCGAAGTGGCACGGCTATCCTTTCCTGGCCACGCAGTGATCCCTGTGAAGTGATGGGGCAAGAGTGCAGAAACCAAAAGTCAAAGAGCAGTTGGTGCTGGAGGAGGCTGACTGAGAGCTCGCACGAGGAGCGGCTGCAGAGCGGCATTGCTGCCAGCTGCGCAGGCAGCTCGGAGCCGACGCGGCACATGCGTGAGCCAGCTTGGGAACCTGCGCGGCAGGCAGCCTGTGTGACAAGTTCGGCAGCAACAGCAGGGTTAGACTGTGATGGAGTTGGCACTTTTCAGACAAGTGAAATGCAGGATTCAAGTTTTTCCAGTTGCCCTAAAGGCAGGTCAGCTTTATCAGAGAGGGAGGGGACTGTCTGATTCTTAGCCCTGTCCTCTAATGATTTACCCAAGCACTAATCTGCCTCTAACGCAAACTCATCTCTTCTGTGGTGGATTTGCAAGGAGTCTTACTTTGACTTGTTTCAAAGCAATCACAAGGAAAAATGGATGTGTGTCTAGTCATCAGCTTTTGGGGGCAGGGATTGCTTCTGGATTGGAGCTATAAGCAAGTGCTGCATGAAGAAGAAAATAAAGATCTGGCTATGGTTATGCCTAGAATCTTGCCTGAGCCCTTGGGCAAGTGGTAGTCTGAAAGCTAATTTCTTTGACTGTAACTGTGGCTACTTCCGTAATTTACACAAATGTTCCCGGTGATGCTTCCACCAGATCAGAGGGAAAGGGTTTCCTTCTTACACCGGACCGACCTCATTAAGGAGAACATAGGAAACTTCCATTGTTTGCAGTAAAAGGCGTTTCTTTCCCCGCTCCGTTGCAGTAAGCTTAGGGTGATAGACGGGAACAGTGCAAAGCTGCTGTCTTCTCTGAGGAATTGCGTCTGTGTGCAGAGCGTCTGGGAATATTGGGAGAGAGGGTGTACACTTTCCTGCGGGGAAACCCAGCAGAAGACCAGCCCACTGATTCAACACACCCTGGGAGCGCGCTGCCTGCGAGCACCTCTGGGCAGCGGCCGCAGAGCCTCTCCTGCTCTCGGGCATCTCACCATGTGGTTTTTCAGGAGAAGGCTTCCTAAAATTCCCAGAGCCCTCATTTGGCTCATTGTTTTAGCAAACTTTTGCATCTTCATTGCTCATTTCAGGTCCCTGTTTGACTTGTCAAAGGCAAGGATTTTCAGGTAAGAGACCTGCTTCCTTGTGATATGCACTGCCTGGGTAGAGTGCTTGTGCTCGCTTTCTGTCTCTCGCTCTGTCTCTGTGTCTTTTTACCCCAAAACTTGCACTTCTGGTCGGAGTTAGATGACCACTTTGCGTTAGCAGACCACATTGTGTAGAATCAGAGCACGGTGTTGGAAGATCCACAGTCAAAAACTTCCTTCTGCTGGGTCGCTAGTTTCCAGTGTTTCTTGTGTAGCTGTTTAAGAAAGCAGCTTTTGCTTTACTAACGCTACCTGTTTTCATACTTTGGCACTACATAGTAGTTGCTTTTCCTGGTGGCTCCGTTCATTCAGCCCTAGTCCCGATTGCATTGCTGGACATTGAATTTGGTGGGATACCTTCGAATTTATAGCGAGTTCAACATCTGATTCCTAATGCAAACATGCTGCATACTGGGACACCAATGTCATGCAGACATGATCGATATATATATTATTTTTTATATAACTGGTCAAGTAAATCCTACAAGACTGGGTGTGGAGGGAATTGCAGCGTAGACTGCAGTAAAGTGCCTCCAGCATCGCTGGCAGGGAGCACCGTCCCTTGCCCGAGCACAGCAGATATCCGAGCCTCTCTTGCTGCACGCATGGCTCGCTCACGGGTTGGCGCCCCGTGCCTGTATAGGGAGCGCCGCTCCCTGGCCTCCCGCCAGCCTCGTCCGGCCCCAGCTCTCCCGGTGAGCCCGTCTGGCGAGTCTCGGTGGGGGTCGCGTTCGGCTGGACCCATCGGGGCCGATGCCGTGGGGGCAGGCAGGAGGGGTGAGGCTGGCGACACCTGCATCTCTTCTGGAGGTCGCATGAGTTCAGCTCAGCTCCAGTGACTTGAGACCGCACGTCGAGGACAGCTATCAATTTGTAGAGGTCAGAATCCACGCAAGGGAGGTGGGGAGAAGGAAAAGGTGTACAGAAGTGAAGTGAGTTGTCCTTGACTGCAGAGCTGGGACAAGAACTGGCTCTCCATGCCCAGTTGCCTGAAGCCATTTCATTCTGCCACAGTTTCAGATAATGGAAATGTCCGTATTTTTGCAACTTAAGCAAAGCACAACTAGGCATGCGCAGTACGTAGTTATCTGTGTGTCAGTTCTATTTCCGTACCTCTATATGCAACGTAAAACAGGCAAAGCAGTATTTTCATGGCTTTACCCTCTATTTGTCCTAGGGCTTTTTAAATGGAGAAGAAAATGACAGTAAACATCATTGAGCTTCTGTAGTTGTTTGCCAGCTGGACTCTAGAGCCTGAAATTTGATGAGTTGCTTTGACCAGTTGTCTGGATTTAAAATGCTGGTGAGGAGAGCAGGGTCCTGTGTAGGCATGAGCGCCTGGCCACGTGGGTCTGACTGCCGGGAGCGAGGTCTTGGATGTGAAGGGCCCTCGGTGTTACGGTTTGGTCTCTCTGTTTGGCACAGTATTTGAAATTAAAGTGTAATAGAGCTGGGGTGGAATCTGTGCCCTGCAAGACAGCAAGTGTGGAGAGTCCGGGTTGGGGGGTGGTTTGTCGTACTGTCCTGTTTCATTTGTTCTCTGCCCTTTAGTTTCAAAATTTTAAACAGCATTTTAAAAATACAACAGAAAATCATCCAGGGTTTTAAGATCTGTCTGAGCTACCTTACCACATTTCTCTTTACTTAGAGTGTATATATAAAATCTTTCCTCTTACTAGGCAGTAACCAGTAACACAAGTTTATACAGGAAGCACTATGGGAGAAAGCAACTGCTGCGTACTTGGTTGAAACTGGGTAATGATGACGAGGGGAGGTGGAGGAAGAGCTGATAGGCCACTTACCACAGCCTCTTTTTCTTAGAAATAGCATGGGAAAGGTTCAAGTATTTATCTGATACAAAACGGTTTTTAAAAGCCTCCTTAGTTGATAATTTCCCAGTCACTTTAATGAATGCCGTACCACTCCGAAGCTTTGGCAGCAATCGAACTGTTATGTACAGCCTGCTATCTGCAGAGGTGCTTTTTTCCCATTTATCACCTCGGAAGCAATCCACAGCTCTCCAAAACAAACGCATCGTGCAAAGGGCGAATGTGAGTGTGAAATCAGATGGCCACAACTGTGCTGGTTTGTCCTGAAAAGCTTCGCTGTACATAAAAGCTCAGCTGCAGAAATTTTTCACCTTCCTTTTCCCTGTTCCGCCCTCCAGCCATGTGCAGATAAGAGTGAATGTTTGGGACAAAACCCCGCCACTTCTGCCTTGATTTTTTTGCTGGGTTTCAGCCCAGTCTTGCCGCAGGTGGCTCTGCTGCCGCTGGCAGCTGGATCCTCCCATGATACCCTTGTACCTGCCTGCGCCTCTGAATCAGGCAGCAGGGCAGCTGCTATATTAGAGGCGATTGCTGAAAATGCAGAGATAGTACATTTTTAAGCTTCAGAGTGTATTTTAATAGCTTCAAAGTGCCTGTCTTAAGACGCGTACCCGGCGAGTGCTGTGCGATGCCATTGCGTTAGCTGGCTAAGGGGGGGGGAGGAGAGGAAGAAGTGCCCTGCGGCCCCAAACGCTCAAGAAGTGATGTGTGGTAAAGAAGTGAGTTTCACTTCTTATTAGACTTCCCTTACTGAATTCTGGAAGATCTTCATGCTCTGTCGCTGAAGCACTTGGCTCTGCTGGCAAAGAAGAGAGCCAGATGGCTGCCTTCATGGCGTGTGCCATGTCCTGAACTCAGGATCTCCAAACCAGTCCTGCAGTGCTCTGGGGACGTTGCCAGGGGTCCTGCCCAGTGCAGGGCAAAGCTGTTCTGTGCTGGCTTCCAGTTACTGCCAGTGTGGGTGTTTCATGAGCCAAGTGCTGAAGAGGAGTGTGTAGCCTCTGGGATTTGCTTAGTGGGGAGATGAGCGGTGTTCAGGCCGCTGTGGGAAGTTGAATAATACTTTGGTGGTGAAGTTGAAAATGAAATTGAATTCGTACAGCATCCGGCAGGAACTCAGCGGCAGTTGCCAAGGCAAGCCCTCTGAGCGTGGCGGTCATAGGCAGTGCTTGCTCTGAAGCACAGAGAGGGGCTCAGAGTCAAGAGCACCAGAAACGGGCTGGAAGGTGTTCAGTGTTAAGCGGAAAGTGTGGTGATGTGTCTGCTTTTCCTTTGATTGCATTCAGGCAATTGAGCATTTTCCAACCTGCCCCAGATGTGCTACAAGTGGACACCCAAGAGCAACAGCGTTTAAACTATTCTGATAATGGGAACGCAAGGAGCTTTTTAAAGGTGGCTTTTGGGAGAGACATCACAAGGCTTGGACAAGATGTGGTTGAGACGACACCAAGATCGCAAGGAAAGGAGGAGCAGAAGAAAACGATGAAACCAGTTGCTAGGGTGGAGCAAGCCAAGGAGAACTCGAATGTGAAACCGTCCCCTGGGTTGGAGGGAATCAAGAAGACAACAGTGAAAACAGCCCCTAGGGTACAGGGAAACAAGGAGAAAACAACAGCGAGACCAGCCCCGGGGGTGGAAGAAGCCAAGGAAAAGACAATAGTGAAACCACTTCCCAAGGTGGGGGAAGCCAAGGAGAACAGGAATGTGAAACCATCCCCTGGGTTGGAGGGAATCAAGAAGACAACAGTGAAAACAGCCCCTAGGGTACAGGGAAACAAGGAGAAAATAACAGCGAGACCAGCCCCGGGGGTGGAAGAAGCCAAGGAAAAGACAATAGTGAAACCACTTCCCAAAGTGGGGGAAGCCAAGGAGAACAGGAATGTGAAACCATCCCCTGGGTTGGAGGGAATCAAGAAGACAACAGTGAAAACAGCCCCTAGGGTACAGGGAAACAAGGAAAAAACAACAGTGAGACCAGCCCCGGGGGTGGAAGAAGCCAAGGAAAAGACAATAGTGAAACCACTTCCCAAAGTGGGGGAAGCCAAGGAGAAGGCAACAGTGAAACCATCCTCTGGGGTGAAGGGAGCTCATGAGAACAGCATGTCCAAAGACCAAGCAAAGCCAAAAGAGCCTCCTGCATCAGTGAAAACTGTAAGACCTGTTACTCAGGCTGCTGCAGTGACAGAAAAGAAGAAACTGAGGGCTGCTGACTTCAAGTCTGAGCCGCAGTGGGATTTTGAGGACCAGTACCTGCTGGACAACTCATCTCCACCATCGGTAGGTGTGATGGCTGTGTGTGTTTGCCAGGAATGATGCCTCCCTGTTGACCTCCTTGTCTGCTGTCCCCTGGCCATGTGTGCCCTTTGCAGTCCAGGATGATCTCCAAGCTGGTAGGTCAACTCACTGGTGTATGCAGATGCTGCTGGGACCCAGAGAGGGAGACCTATATGTACGACTCAGCCTGGCCAGTCCTCCACCATGCTCTGGTATGGGGCCTTACTGCAATTGCACGCATTTCCGTGGGTTCCTTTGAAAGACAGCCCTTTCTGGAGCTGGGGTGCATCAGAAGCTGGGGAAAATATCTCTCCTTCTAGATGTGCTACAAGGTGGTCCCGCTCTTAGATGCCTTGATGTATTGCATAGGGGACTTAGGCGCACAGTGCAGCGTATATGTTCCCTGTGACGTGGCACCCTAAGGTAAGTTGGGTCACACCTAGTCTTGTGATGCCTACGGGCAGGCATTAGGTGTCTGGCACTAAATGGCAGTTTTCATACAGGCGTCCCAGTTCTCACCCAATCTCTTGAGAAACTGAACATCTGCATTCCTATGTAGACTCAGGTTTACAGTCCCCAGATTTACCTTGGTCTTTGTTTTATGCAGCCCAGCTAAAGAAAACAAGCAGGGTCATGGTAAGGGAACAGGAGTAGGAAAGCCTCCGTGTACCTGTTCACCCAAGCACGTGGGTACCAAAGCAAGTCACAAGCTTTGGCAGCAGTGGGGCAGCAGTGATGCTTGCGCTGTGCTAGGCTGTGATGGTGAGGAGGGTCTCAATGCACAGGAACAGAGGCTTTGTTAGTTGCTTGTATTAAAGTCAAAGTAAGGTCAAAGACAAAGGCTTAGATGAGGATTGAAAAGCATGTGCCTGTCTGCTTTGGAGACAGTAGGGTGGGGACTGTTCCCGTTTTTAAGGTTTTCTGTCAATATTGACGACAATTCAGCTATGTATATATGTGCCCCATTGGAGAAATGATGGTTAAAAAGTAACTATTTTTAATGGTCTTGTGGTTTATTATCACCAAGAGGAGAGTCTTTCCCAGGTGTCACCAGTTCACCTTTTCCACCCTGTATGCAGACAGCTGTAGTGAGCAAACAGATTCTTCACCCTTTCAGAGCTCCATGACTCAGATGGTCCCAGCATGGTGGGTTGCTATGTAGGGTTTTCTTGCTATGCATTGAGTCATCATCACAGCAGAGCAAATAATTCCTAACAAATCTGGCATTCGACAAGTCTTGCGTTGTTCCTCTTTGTTAAATAGGAACAACTATAGGCCTGGTCAGCACAGGGAAGGTATGTTGGTAGAGGCGAAGATGAGAATCTCAAACGATACAGTTGAACCTCTCAGGGCAGTAGCACTTGCACAGCTACAGCTTCAAAGTTTTCTTACAGAGCCTGTTTGTTGGGAGTGTTGTTCTGTAGGTTAGTTCTTGTGATCACCTCTGCCTGGGTAGGTCATGTTACTGATGTGATCTTCCAAAGCGGTAAGTCTGGTGCTCGCCATCAGGTTGTCTTAACAGCCATGGAATTGAAAGCCTGTCTTTTTCTTTTCTGTTTTGCACTGAACTCTTGTTCTGACCATATTTTTGACCTTTCCTTTGTAGCTATGAGGGTTTGGAACTAATTTAAAATGAAATTTGAGCGTCTCGTAATTACTTGGGTCCAGGAACAGAGCCCTTAGGAAAGTCATAAACTATAGCAAAGTTCTCGGAAGCAGATGGGGCAGGTTGTGGTGCACAGTGCTGTCTCTGTCACCCATCTTATGCTGGTAACTCTTTGTAAAGCTTACCCAGAGCAGTTTTTCCTGGCACCCCTGTTGCTGGAAGGCTTGGACAGGCGGGTAACCCTCTCTAGAGTGAGGAGGGTCCTTACACCTGGGTGTAAGTGGCCTTTACACATGGCTCATGTGCTCAGGGAGGAGGGAGGGTGTAGGCAGGTGAGCAGAGGATGGGAGCGCCTGTTCTAGCTCGGTGGTCTTAGATGAGCCATTTGCCTATTTAAAGTCTCAGTGCCGCAGTCTTCCACCATTGCCATGTGTCATTTTGGTGGCATTAGAGGGAATGTAGATGTTGCTCCAGGGCACTGGCAGGGCTGCAGGCACCATCTCGTTCTGCTCAGACCTCTCCTGGTGGAGCAGGGGCTACTCTTGAAAAATTTAATCCTGTTCCCCAACCCCAGGGATGCAAAAGCATCCCTTTTGCTGACGGGATGTGCTCTTCAGTGTGGCGTTGAGCCGCTTGAGAGGAGCAGCTGGCCCCAAAGATACCTCTGTTATCCCAAGATCTGTGACTATTTAATGTGGACTTTGGCTGTTAACCGCTTGAGCTGCTGCACTGGCCCAGCCTTACCGAGTTGTAGCAGAAGGGCCTGGCACACGATCCAGTCTGTGGTGCAGGATGTGCATCCTTCTTCCTGGGCTCCCCGTGGTCTTGAGGCACCCAGAATACAAATGGGAGTGGGCCAATTACATGGCTAAGAGTGCGTATGCCACATGAGACAGTACCTCCCCCGTCCTGTCCAGCGTTACCGCCTGCAGACCCAGTGGGGTTAGCTCACCAGGATCCTGCTCGTTGACTGCCAGATGCTCCTGTCTTATCTGATGAGCTGCAGACCACATGCAGCCATCTCAGAAGTGCAGAGCAGGAGCTGGCAGAGAAATGTGAGACAACAGTTCACAGCAGGAAGCGGAGACCATCCTCCACTGTCGGGCTGCAGAGCATCTGGGTGTGCAGAGCAGCTGAGACAGCGGGGAAAACCCTTCCTCAGCACGGAAAAGAGGAGAAAATGCATGCAGAAGGGTCTTTAGATGTGGATCCAGGCATCACATGTTGGGTCTTACTCCCAAACCTGATCTCTGATTCTGCAGAGAGGGGAGCGACTAGAAGCACTCCCACCTCCTTCATGTCCTACAAGATCAGCCTTTCCCTAGTTCCTCTGGTATTGACCCAGTCTAGCTGTGGAGGCACAAGAAGTACCAAGCCTTGGACTGTACAAAGTACAGCTTGAGCAGGAAGGGAGCGTCCCTGTCTCTGGACATGAAATGTGCTGCAAGTGCAAGGATGCCAACGTGAAGCCCTCACAGGGGTGTTCTTGTTGCACTCCTGTTGTGACAGGCAGAATGAAGGCTGTCTCCTCTGGCTGTGACCGGATTGTCATCCTCACCCGTAGCAGAGAGCCCAGCTCAGCTGTGGAGCACACAGCAAGGCTTTGGCAATGCAGCCTGGGCATTGCTGGGGATTTGAGCTGGGCAGGCGGGTCTGCTGGGTCTCCTGTTTTGTCTTGCAGTAGGTATTTGGGGAAGATGTCTAAGAAAGCAGAGCCCAAATTGACTCAGCGGCAAAATCCAGCGCAGCGGAGTTGTTTGCTCTCCATCTGCACACACAGCCTAACTCTTGCCAGCTGCAATGAGACCCCTCTTGTTAGAGAGGATAAGCTGGCTTGGATTCCCTTCCCAGCCCCACGCTTCTCTGTTATTCATTTATGACATTGAACAAGTTGTTTGCATGCTTTTTCTTATCTTTAAAGGGAGTGATAATGGTGATCTGTTCTCATGTGCTCCTCGTTGTGTTTGCTTACGTGCACTGTGAGGCCAGGACTTTGTGAGGTGCGTTGCCAACAGGCATTGTAGCCTTGTTTGGTATGTGTAGGTTAGACCTATTAAAGATATCAATTTTCATCAGGTAACGAGGCCCAAAGCCAGTAAAACACGTGAGCATCGCAGGCCTGTTGCTCTGAAGAGGAAAGTCTCGGAGACCTGGAGAGGCTCTGGCTTCCTTGTAGGTGACTTTCCACCGCGAGTTACTGATGTAGTGCTGAAATTACGCCTCATTTTCGCAGTGATGGGGACACTGAGGGGAACAGATGATGTAGCACTGGAGTTTCTGTGCTTCTTTCCGATACTCTCGCACACAGGCACTGGCACTCAGTCAGGTTTATCAGCTCCCTGCTAATCAGTCCTTATTGTTTTCTTTTTGTTTATCAAGACCTGCTCTGAATCAGTGAGGGCCAAAGCTGCCAAGTCTGACTGGCTGCGAGATCTTTTCCTGCCCAACATCATGCTCTTCACAGACAAGAGATACTTCAATGACAGCGAGTGGGAGCGCCTGGAGCATTTTGCACCTCCGTTTGGCTTCATGGAGCTGAATTATTCACGTGAGTCCCTCAGGCCGTGTCAGGATGGGCCCATCAAACTCCCAGTGGGAACCTTATGCCAAGTAGCTGGAGGTTTGCAGCATCTCCCTGTCAAAGGCATCAGGCTAGGTGGACCTCGTGGTGGGAACTGGTGCTTTCACTGTGTCCATCCCGAGCTCTTGACGCTAACTCTCCACCGCGTTTGCTTCACAGTGGTGGCGGAGGTCATGTCCCTGCTGCCCCCGAATCCCCACCAGCAGCTGCTGCTGGCCAACAGCAACAGCAGCATGCCGAAATGCATCAGCTGTGCCGTCGTGGGGAATGGAGGAATATTGAATAACTCTGGGATGGGCCAGGAGATTGACTCCCACGACTACGTCTTCCGGTGAGGCAGGCTTTCTTCTTAGAAGATACACAGCTAGCTTATTCCGGCTAGATAACTACATATAACATATAACTAGATAATTACGGCTGGATAACTTCACCTCTTCTAGTATTGCATTAACTCCCAAGTGCCAAAATGACTGATGGCAGGAGATGAAAAACCAAAAAGGAATTGGAAAGTTCCTGAACACGCAGGAAGCTCCTGGGCTCACAGATGAGCCATAAAGAGCCGTCTCCAAAGCAGGGGCTCTCCTGCAGATCCAGAGGTGTAGCTCAAAGCGGACCTAACCCTCCCTTCCTCCAGACTAACGCTATCTTTTCCTGGTAATAGACATGGATGCGAGGGTTTTCAATGGTCACCTGCTAACTCTGCTCCTCTGTTTGCTTTCCTTGGCCAGGGTGAGCGGGGCTGTTATCAAAGGTTACGAAAAAGATGTGGGAACAAAAACCTCCTTTTATGGATTCACAGCCTACTCCCTGGTGTCCTCTGTCCAGATCTTGGGACACAGAGGGTTCGGCCACATCCCACGGGGGACAGTAAGTCAGGTCCATGCTGCATGCGTGCACAGCTTTGACGGGATGCCGTTAGTCTGCGGCCTTCAGTTCTGATCGTGCCGTGCATGAGGAGCAACGGGGCTGAGCTAACGCTTTAGCACTACCCTTAGCGAGGGGACCTGCCTTGGCTTGGCTCGGAGTGAGTATTTGCAGCGGCAAGCTGCGTCAGTCCTACCCCAGCCTTTTGGCATGTGGAAGTAGCTGCACATCAGATGTTATCTCCATTCTGCTTCCGTGGGATAGTTAAAAGCTGCACACCGAAGACGAGTCTCCGAGAAACTCAGTGGCCTAGATGCTTGCTTGCTTTTTGTTTTTAAAGGATGCGGCTCTCTTGTGCTGTTCATTAATCCTCGCTTGTTTTCTTAGGACGTCAGATACCTTCACTTTCTGGAGGGAGCTAGAGACTACGAGTGGCTGAAGGCTCTTCTGCTCAACAGTGACATCAGGAAGGGATTCTTGAACGAGTAAGGGTAAAACAAACTGCCCCCCCGCTACACCCTTCAGTCTGGAGCTCTGTTGTGCCCCTGTCCTCTCCACAGTGCTCAGCCAGGGTGAAGCCAGGTTCAAGCCTCCCTCCCCTGGCAGATTTGTCTGGAGAAGTCTCTTATTTCCTCCACAGCTCCGAGCTCTGCTGTATCCACTGCACCTCCTTCCCAGAAGCAGCTGATTTCAGTGATGGGTGGCCAGAGCTCGGAGAAAGCCGTGTGGTCCTCTGGGCTGGACACGTGCTGTTGTCTGGTCTGGTGTCTGTACGTGGTGGCCTGCTCAGGGACGAAGGCCTGATTTCCCCAATTCTTGTCTATACATACACATGCTTCTGATATTCCTGTCTCCTGTCGTTGCCTCTCCTCTCTGATCTCTTCCTTTGCAACACACACAGGTTATGGACGCTTTGTCACAATCTGGGAAATGTCACAGAATAACCTGACAGTATTTGTGGTTCTTCTCTTATCACCAAGTGCATTGTGGCTGGTGCTTTCCAGCTGTGATGAAATGTAGGAGCTTGTCCTGATTGTCCCCATTCCTGTCCTTAGGCATAGGCCCCGGGATAGATTCGATAAAGATTTCACGATGGACAAATACCTGGTGATTCACCCCGATTTCCTCAGATACATGAAAAACAGGTGAGCTGGGGTTATGTGCTGTAACGCGCTTATTTCTTCTGGCCAGCACCATCTCTGTCTGTCTGGGCTCTCTCCTCCCAGCTCACTCCCGTGTAACTGCAGTTCAGCCTCGCCAGCAGACTGGGGGGGTCCTCGCCAGCAGACTGGGGGGGTCCTCGCCAGCAGACGGGGGGGTCCTCGCCAGCAGACCGGGGGGTCCTCGCCAGCAGACTGGGGGGGCCCTCGCCAGCAGACTGGGGGTCAGCTTCATCAGTGTGCAGCCAGTTAAAATTCTCTGTGGTGCTGCAGTGGGATGTTAGTGGTGGGTAGACGTCCAGCATCTGTGAGCTGGAGAGGCAACAGCAGCTGGGCAGTTTGGCTTTCTGCATCCAAAAGAGGTCCTGGGCAAGTGGCAACTTCCGATGTGGAAGGAGTGTTGCTGAAGTGCCAGGACAGCTGATCTAGTTCAGGACCAACCTTTCATGTTCCCCATTGCTTAGCACCTTGGAGGAAGGCTCTGTAACAGCCCTTCTCTCCCGAGATCCCTTCTTGACTCGGGAGGTTGTTTGTGCCCTCAAACACGAAAGCTGGCACTTCTTCAGTATCCCATTTGCCTGGCCTGGCTGCGCTTCTTTGCATCTCTAATCCTTTTCACCGGCCTGCTGGACAGTCGCTGTAAGGTCTGCCAGCCGTGGGCCACCCGTGACCAGGAGATGTAGGAAGAAGAGCTCCTGTTGTGCCCTGCTTTGGCTGCGTTTACCCTTCAGTCTCCTTGAGAGCTGAGTTGTGCCTTCTCTGAGAGAAGGCAAGCGCAGTGCCAGATGGCTGGCACCTCCCTGCTCGTTCTGCCGACTCCCCTCTGGCTTGCGTCCTTTCCAAGGCCAAGAGGGCTCGAATGCTATTTTTTCCTGGTGCGGACTCCTACTTTCCTAACAACTGCTGGCACAAAACACTGCAGCTCCTAGCGGGTTCTGTGACCCTCCTCTGCATCTGTCCTATGTCTCGTTTCACTCCTAAACGTAGGTGGGGAGCAGAACATACCAGGGAGCTTCAAAGCCACTTCTGCACTGCAAGGCAAAGGACAGATTTCAGAGTGGGCTTTAACATACTAGATCCTTTAATCCACCTCCTCTGTCCCCACAGCCTCAAAGCCTACCACTTCCATAAAGCTGGGGCAGAGCTGGGCTTAGGTTGCAGGGCAGGTGATGGAGCATTCTGGGCCGTCCTTGTGCTTTGCTGAGCGCACAGTGGTACCCACACGTGGCCATACGCACGGCTTGTCCGAAATGTCTCGTATGGCCGCAAACTGCTGCAAGGAGGGAAGATGCCACGCAGGCCGCAGGGGGACAAGGTGTGCCCAGCTTGAACCACCACACCCAGCAACAGCTCTGTGCTTTCTTCTCTCCTGCTGCAGGTTTTTAAAGTCTAAAAGTCTGGAAAAATCCTACTGGCGGCTGTACAGACCCACAACGGGGGCCTTCCTGCTGCTGACTGCCCTCCATCTCTGTGACCGGGTAAGGGCACGATGATTCTTGCACACAGCACTGTCTGGAATGGGGATGGGATAACAGGGCAGAGCAGGGGTGGCTCCAACCCTGCCTACCATCTGCCTTGAGGGTGGGGGGGTTGTTGTCAGCTGTGGAGGAGCAGATTGAAGACGAGAGAAACAGCCATAAAATAGTTCACGTAGAGGTTGTGAAGGTGCTGTGGCCCGAGAGCCAGCCTGCCTCCCAGGGAGGCAGCGAGAGGACAGTGGGCTCTCTGGAGCCAGTGTTCATAGTCTGGTCCTTCTGGGCCCCCATGCAGGGTCACCTGGAGGAGCCCTGACTGGCATCCCTGTCCTGGGCTCCCTCCTCCCCGTTTGGGAACTGTCCCCTGTATTTCACGTAGCTCCCTCCATCCTTGGTACCTCTCCCCAGTGAGCCCTCCGTCTTTCCCAGGTGAGTGCCTATGGCTACATCACGGAGGGTCACCAGAAGTACTCGGATCACTACTATGACAAGGACTGGAAACGCCTGATTTTCTACATTAACCACGACTTCAACCTGGAGAAGGAGGTGTGGAAAAAGCTTCACGATGAGAATATCATGAAGCTTTACCAGAGATCCTGATTGCGTGGCAAGGGCCATTGCCTGGGAAATCTCAACACCACCTCACTGGGAACAGAAGAGGACCACCAGAGCCAAGGTTAGCTCTGGACTTCCAGGCACATTTCATCCCCACAAAGACATTTCTTTCCTTCAGCACCTCTATTCTCTCACAATGTTTCTACAAATGTGCAAATGCTACAGACCAGGAGAACACCAACAAGAAAATGCAGCACGCCAACAAAAAGTCCCATCTGGCTATGCTGCAAGACTGCTGCTGCTGGTTGTAGGCACTGGGATCGGCAGAGAAGAATCCGGGATGGATCTGGGTAGCATATGGTCCAGTGTCCTGCATCTTCATCCAGGTGTTCTCTCTTTGCAAGGAGATGCTCCTCAGGCTGGGGCTATTTTTGTTCTGGGTGGATCCTCTCCGTTAGTGGTGCCCATCTTGGAGTTGGGTGGATTGGTCTAAGCAAGCTCCCTCGGCAGCCAGTGGATGGAGGTGGACACACAGATCCTGTCTCAGGTTGACTTAATTCCTGGAGGTGCTGCTCTGACTCTGCTCCCTGCAAGATAAAAAGGATGGACAGGACACTCCCGGGTGACTAATTTGAGAGAGGATGAGTCTCACTTCTGCTTCCCAGCGTGGCCCCGTCGTGACACCTCCGAAGGAGCACCACCATCAGCGCAAGGGCAGGTAAATGCTCTCCATGGTGCAGCAGGCATGCTGGACGTCGTGGCTCTTGCTCTGGGGCTCCCCTGGCTGCAGGACATGTGAATGTTGTGTCGCGGTCCTGGTGTGCCAAGTCCTTGCTTAGCTGGGCTTTGGCACGCTTGGCTCCCAGCTGTGCCAGGAGCGCTGTGTTTGCCCTCTTGCCAGGGGAGGCAGGAGCTCTCCAAGTCCAGGGATGGATGCTGTCTGTCCTTGCTGCTGGCTGGAGTGCCTGTCCCCCATCGCACTGAGAGGAGCCCGGTTGCAGCCAGCAAGCCTGCAGCGTATTGGCCTTCTGAAAGGGGTTTTGCAAGCAAAATAAATGGCACTACTTTGGCCAAGCTGGTTTTTCATTGCAGCCCTGCGGGTTGTGGTTGTTTAGTGTGCGTCCAAAGCAGTTGCTTAAAGGCTGAGATAGCAGATGATGAAGCCAGGAAAGGGCAGGACTGAGCGTTAGTGAGAATACCTCCATCTGCAGGCGCTCTGCACCTTGTGTGGACATACCTGAGCATCCCCCACTTGTTCACCTTGCTGTTGCAGGACGGGGATCAGAGCTGGCCGAACACCTTCCTGAGGAGGTGGGTGAACACCTGGCGAGTTTGTCCCTGTCCCAGCAGCTGCTCTCCAAGTGTATCAGGTGCTGGAGACAAATGCATGAAGGGCTGGATGTTTCCCCCGTCACACCATGTAGACGAAAAGGCACTTCCAGCGTCCTGGCAGGTCCAGTGCATCTCCCCGGGCTCATCAGGCTCTGGACTGGGGCCCAGCTGCACACTGACCGGTCCCGGTGGACCTGCTCTGGCTGCGAGCGGTTTTCCTTTTGTGCAGCGTTTCTGCTGGGGGCAGCAGCGTCTCCAGGGCCCCCCGGCTCCGCGGGAGGCATTTCAGCGCAGATTGTCAGCAGGGTTTGTCAGGCCTGATTCCCTTTGTCCCTTTTTCCCTTGTGCTGCAGAGCGGCCAGGCAGTTTCTCACGTCTCAGTACGCTTGTTTGCAAAGGACAACTCCCCGCGTTGATAATCTACATGAAGAATTATCTGGGAGAGGGTGTAGCCCGCGTTGGCTGCTCTGTCCGCGCAAGCCCCGCAGTGTCTGTGGGAGCAGGGAGTTATCCGAAAGGCGCTGTGCCTCTGTTGGGAATGATGTCTGTAGCCCCGCGTGAACACCAGACCCACGGGGAGCCACAGGCTTTGGAGCAGACCAGAAACCCTTCCTGAGCAGCAAACGGCCTCCCCGTGAAGGGGGAGCCCGGTGGAGGCTGGTCACCCTCCAGAGCTGACCGAGGACAAACTCCCGCGGCACCCAGGAGCTCTGGACCCCGCTGGGTGTCCCAGCCCCTCGCGGTGGCCGTGCACGGCCGGTGTCCCCTGTCCCCGCGCCCTGCAGGCTCTCCCTGCCCAGCGCTCGCCTGGCTGGGCTCTTGGTGGGCAGGGAGGCAGCTTTGTTCCTTGCCTGTGCGTCGGGCCCTGCCGAATTGCTGCGGGTTGCTTAGTGACCAGCTCCGCACGGGTATTCTTCCTGCCTGAATAGGGCTTTTCTCCTCCTGAGAAGTTGGAAGAAGTTTCTCTTAGACCCTTCCCTTCCCCCTCCTCCTCTTTTGTTTCCCTCTCCCCTGGGAGGCAGGATGGGGCTGAGTCCCGCTGAGCGAGGGGACCGTGGTGGGCGAGGAGGCTTTGGGGATGGGCTGGTGGCCCCCAGCCCGCGCTTTCCCCTGGTGCCCAGCTCCTCTTTGCCGCTGAGGCTTCCCAGAGTCAAGGGAAGGAAACTTCCCGGGAGGCTTTCTCCACCGGCAGAGCCTGTTCCCTCCAGGCTCTGCTCTCAGCACAGCTGCCATAGTTTGGTGCTATCAGGGATAATCTTGGCTGAGAAGGCCCTTTGCTGTGGTCGGGAGATTCCCAGCAAGCTCTAAACCACATCCTCTCTGGCCCCAGGAAAGCAGCTCAGCCCCCTTTGCCTCCTCACTTTGCTTCTGGCCCCCCACACCGAGGTGCCCCATCCCACCGCGGGCTGGCCGAGGCGCGGCGCGCGTGGGGACACGCCGCGAGCTGCGTCTCGCCAGAGCCACCTCACCTGGCGGCATCAGGTCCGGAGCGGCCATGGGAAGCTGAGGGGGTTTGGAGGTGGCATTTGCCAGCCAACTTCTAGCCTGGCACAAACTGGTGTAGCAAAACCCGTGGAGGGCAGCTACAGCCGGAGCAGCCTGGGCAAGAGCCAGGGCTCAGGGCTTGGGCGAGTTCCCCACCTGGGTGTGTGTCCCAGGGTGAAAGTGGCAATGCCGGGCTGTGCCGGAGCAGCCCCAGCCTCCCCAGCGTAGCTGAACCGTCGGTGCCATGGCGCAGGGCCACCCCAGATGTCCCCATCCCGGTCCTCGCGGCTGGCAGGCCAGCAGGATTGTCCCAGTGCCACCAGGTGGCAGCTCCTGTTCAGGGACCTGTCAGCATGGTGCCGTGTCTGGCACCTCCAGGTTGGGCACAGGCCATCGTCCCCCAGTGTCCTCCGCTTTGTAACGCCTGCCTGCCCGTAGCGTTTATGGCCCGGGAGCTCCTTGGGGTATGCAGGGACGTGCACAGAAGAGGTTTGGTACCTGTGAGTGCCACTCTTGCAGCACGTGCAAAGGTGCGGCCGTGCCTTGTGCAACGTGGTGCGGCGCTGAAGGCAGCAGCGGAGGGACTGACGGCAGGATCGGGTCTGGCATCCTGAGAGACGCCTCAGACACAGCAATTCCTCCTCGTGCGCGGACGTGATACCCAGTGCCAGCAACCAGCAACGTCTTTCCCCGCTGCCAGCCAGGAGCTCCGGGGTCTGCCGGATTTAAACAGAGATGTCTGATTTGGGGAAGGAACGCACAACTGTGCTTCAGCGGGTCTGGAAGCTGCGGTAGCGTCAGCCCTGCTTCTTGTGAAGCTGTCGGTGAGTACCCTGAGCCGTTAGCACAGGCGTGCCCAACGCCTCCCTCGATTCCTCAGAAGTCAACAGCCTCTAGATATGCCCTGCTGGGCTGCGGGAGACTGATCCACTCGTCACCCAGGAGCTCCCACAGCGTCACCTTCCTGGCAGGGCTTCGAATCTTTTGTTTGGTTTCCATCTCTTACCTTTCTGCGGTGTGGCTGCTCGCCTGCCTAGAAGCAGGGACCGTGTCCTGCTGCATGGTTGCAGGCACGTAGCCCCTCGAGTGGGGCTGGGGCCAAAGCAGGAGGAGGCGGACGGGGACTTGCTGGGCCGGGGGCCGGGGAGACGCCTCGGGGACAAGCGGGCAGCGCAGAGCCCATCTCCGTCCCCGCTCCTGGTCAGCCCAACCCTGCCTTTCAGGCTGCGGGGAGCAGGGTAGGGCTGACCAGGAGCGGGGGTGAGGTGGGCTCTGCACCCTGTCCTGGGGCTCGGGGAGCCTGCTAGTGCTAGCCCCCAACCAGGGGAGAGAGCCACTGCGTGTGCCACCCGCGGCTCCAAGGCAGCCTCGTGCCGTGGTGGCACACCCGCGTTGACGCTCCTGTCTCTCTTCTCCCCAGGCACAGAGCAGCCGGAGCGGGACGCCAGCGCCCAGGCTCCCAGCACGGAGCGGGTGCTCCCGCCGGACGCCTTGCTCTCCAGCAGCCGTGGCTGACTGGGCGCCGTGGGAGTGCAACAGAGGCACGGGCCTGCTCCAGGTCAGCACATAAACCCCCTTTGCTGGTGATTTACCAGACGCTTTTTACGTTCCCTAATTGCAGAGAGGTTTGGGGCAGGCCGTTGGTGCGCAGGGGTGGGGGGTTCACCCTCACCTCTGCCGTGCGGACTTTCTCCCTTTGTTGGGGATGTGGCAGCAGGGAAATCCAGTTGGACCAGAAAAACTATTGATAATAGGGGAGGAGGGAGAACAAGATAAAGGAACAGCCCATGGCTTTGTTGTGCAAAAAACACTGGAGGAGCTCCCAGCACCTCCCCTGCAGCCAGCCCTTGTGTCCAGGTGCTGGGGCAGGGCCCTGCAGGCAAACAGCTCCCGGGCGTGCAGCAGCCCCTGCTTCCCACCCAAGGGGCTCTGGCAGCGCGGGCTCCTCTGCAGGCTGAGCAGCAGGACCCTGGCTGCTGCCGGGCTTTCCCAGCTTGGCCTCAGTCAGCCCCCAGGGTGGTAAATCCTGGAAAGACACTTGCCGAGTGCTGCGGGCATCCCAGGGCTGCCTCCATCCCTCCCGCGGCAGCCACGCAGCGCCGGGCGGGACCGCGCAGGCGGACAAGGGGCTGACGCCCACCCACGCTCAGTGGCGGCGTCCCCTCTCCCCAGCCCTGTGCTTCGGGGCCGCGTGGCTTTGAGGGTCCCGTGTTTCAGCAGACCTCAGGGACTGGTTATGCGGCTGAGAACAGGGCAGGATCAGTCCGCATCCGCTCTGCCTGGTCCAGAGCTGGCAAGAAAGGGGAAGGCAGCGGTTTGCCTTGTCGCCCTCATTTCCCAAAGGTGTTTTCCCAGGTTGCCTCATGGCCAGCGGAGAGGGGATGGCCTTCGGACTGTGTGTTATCTTGGCCCCAGGTGAATGGCTGACTAACGGCTCTGCTGCGCGCAGGCGGCTCTGCGATAAGAGCCGGGCTGGGCCCCGGCAGGGCCGAGGGGAGCGAGCCAGCATCAGCCATGCGCTGCCGCTGCATGTGAGGTCCGGACCTGCCGCCCCAGCCCTGGCTTCTCCCTGCAACCTTCCTGCTTTGGCCAGGAGCAGGAGGGGACTGAAGGCTGTGTTTGCCCGACGGGCTGCGTCCTGCCAGGTTTGCCACAAAGATGGGGCACATCACGGTTTCACCGCACGGCTGCATCCCCGAGCCCCTTTCCCTACCCGCGGCGTGGGATTGTGTGCAAGGCGGAAGGGCAGAGCCCAGCGCTCGGAGCTGCAGTCGCCATGGGGTGACGCTGAGCGCAGCCCCGAGCATCTCCAGCCCCACAGCTGAGCGCTGCCACCGCACTGCCGCCACGGGGGTGCCGGGGTCCCCGTGTCCGAGCATCCTCCGTGCGGTCGCTTCCCCACTCGCCTCCTGACACCTAAAAGTCTGAGCAAAGACCGTCAGGGAGCACCCCCAGCGCCGCCCAGGCAGCGTTGGCGCGGGCGGGCGCTTTGCCTGGCCCCGTTTCCGCGGGGGACCTGGCGAGAGGAGGTTTGGCCGAGGCGCTGCTCTCCCCGCCCCGTCAGGAAGGGGCCGTGCGTCAGCCTCCCGAGGCATCTGCTGACGAATTTTTCGTTGCGCGATGGCCTTGCCTCCGCAGGCAGCCATATGGCCCCACGTTCGCCGGCGGGGCTGACGCAGCAACGCGTTCCTAGGTCCAGACTTTGAATTTCAGGGACGTTTTCTATGAGCAGATTTTTGGCACTTTCTTAAGTGCACCTCTGACCTGTGCTGAACAAACTGGGATATAGAAATCCTCCAGGAGATTTTTGGAGATCTCTTTCTCCCAGCTGGACAGTTCATCATGGCAAAGACCACAAGCCTTTCCTCCACCAACCCGTGGCCAACAGCCAGCTGGTGCAAAACGCGCTTGTTTTCCTCTCGCTCTCCCCAGCCATGTGGATGGCTTGGGTTTTGTTTCCAAGAAGTAATCACTGGAATAAAAAGCCCAGGCTAAAAATGATACTTGCTGCTTTTCATTGTAATTTCTTTTGTGTTCTCTTCCTATTCTTTAATTGGCAACGATCATCCTAAAAGGTTTTCACACTTGTTTAACTTCCAAATTAAGCACCACTTAATTTTGGGGCATGGGCCAAAATGCATTGTAGCACAAAACAAGTGGAGCAGATGAAGAACTGTGCATCTCATTTTCACCCCGTTGAAAAAAACCCAACAGTAGAAAACCACATATCATGGAAAGGGAGAGATGAGAGCGATGTGAGGGAACCGGCTCCTCCGTCCCTCTGGGCAAATGCGCCGAAGCTGCCGCTCCACCAGCGTTTGCATAATTGGCCCATAAATGTCTCTGAATGGCAAATTCCTGACTTTCCCCGGGCCGCTCGCTCCGGACCATCGGTCATCCACCTCCAGGGCCAAGCCATGTCCCCTGTGACTTACTAGGACAGTTGGTAATGATTAGCCACGGCTACCGAAGGGCCGCGAGCCGAGGTGCTGGGTGGCAGGGAGCGAATCCATCGGGTCAGAGGGAAGGAGGGCCATCCCTGAGTCGCACCGGGGGGACAGGCTCCAGGCTGGGGCACCTCTGAGCAGGACCCCGGGCTCCGGTCCCCCCTCTGCTGGCCCTGAGTCTTCTAGGCGATGTCGGTACCCCTGGGGGCTGGGAGCAGGCTTTACTGATGGAGGCAAAAAGCATCAAATTCTTCCCTGGGCGCACCCGCGTTTCTCTGAGCTGCCCTTTGCTCCTGGCATAGACGTTAACTCCCCCTTCCTGCCCGCCCTGTCGTAGGTTTAGCTCCAGCTGAGCGTTAGACCTGATTTCATCCCTGCGGGTCCAGGCGGGGATGGTCTGTCCTGTCCTGCCTGCCTCCTGCCTGCTCCCTCCTTCCCCGCGGCGCCCCGTGCCCGGCCCAGCCCGCCTGCCGCGGCTCCCCAGCCCCTGCGCAGCAGCAGGGCTTCTCCCCTGCAAGTTTTCTTGAAAATCAGCCCGGCCGCCGTCCCCTCGTGCTGACCCAGGTCCGATGTCCGCTCTCCCGGTGGGACGAGGCCAGCGCTGCCACCGCTGCCAGCCTCCGGTCGCAGACCTGCTCCCGCGTTCGCGCCCGGGCATCGCCACCGATGCAGCCTGGGCGCTTCGTGGCTGCTGGCGCGGTGCCGTCCCCGTGCAGCCAAAATTCCCCAGGGACCAGGGCCGGCAACTGGGAGACTCGCAGTAATGCAAGCGAGTGGAGGCTGAAGCAAACTCTCATGAACTGATTTTTGCAGTTATCTTCCTCTGAACGAGCGGCAGCGTTGGAAGCGCGGCTGGGAGGCAGGAACGGGGGGGTTGGATCTGGGGGGCTAAGAAGCGCTGGGGAAAACGCAGCCATGGGTACGCCGGCCCGGGTGCGCGGGTGGGACTCGGGAGCGGGGATGGGCTCTGGCCCTGGGTTTCTGGGTCTGAATAACGACAGCGGGTGTTTGGGGGGGGTGACAGCCTGGGGCAACGTGCGGTGGGTGCCCGGGGAGCCGCGGGCGCCGGGGCGAGGGCTCGGGTGGAGCAGGGCTCGCCGTGCTGCCGCTCCCCGAGTCTGGTGGCTTCCCAGAAATCCAACCCCACAAAAGCACTGCAGATCAGCCGAAAACCTTGTTTTCCTTGCCGAGTCCCTTCCCCCGCTGTAACAAACGTTTTGGTATGCATATCCCTCAGTTCGCAGGGCTGTTTTCTTTGTTTAGATGAGTTTAACTAAAGTAGTATCGAAATACTCTTTCAAAAAAGAAACTGAAGCGCTTCCCTCTGAAAATGGCAAAATGCTTCTTTCAGATTCCCCCAAACGCCCCCAAACCCGTTTCTCCTTTCCCCCAGCCCAAACTTATTTGCCGAACTCGGCACAAAGCCCTGAACGGTTTTGTTTGCTGCAGAACCACGTTGTGGGGAAGCGATGGCTTCAGCCGGAAAGCGGGCAGGGGCGCGGCAGCAGCACCCCACCGGTGCCCCCGTCTCCCCTTTTGCACCCGTGGCCATGGTTTTGCCTGCCAGCGGCGCGGTGCGGGTACGCGGCGCGGTGCGGGTACGTGTTACGGTGCGGGTACGTGTCGCGGCGCTGCCATCCGGCACCGCAGGGCCGGAGCCCGGCGTTCCGCCAGAGCCTGGAGTTTCTGATAAACTCATCACAAAGAGCGGCCGCCTGCAGCCGCGCTCGGCGGTGGCTGCGCCGTGGGGCTGCCGGGTGTTGGCGTGGGCTGTGCGTGCTGCCGGTTGTGAAGCAGCCGGTGGTGAAAGCACATGTTTCAGCCGAACAAGAAAGTTACAGAAAGGGGGAACCTCCGTGCTTTGTGAGCTGGAGGTGGGTGGCATGAAAAGGAGGCAAGAAAAAAGCGCATTTCCCTGCTGGTCTGAGTAAATGTTTAATCCCCAGCTCGGAGAAAAAGCAGCTCAAAAGTGCTTTTTTTCTCAGCAAGCCTGAACCAGTCAGCCTGGTGCCTCCTCCCTCCGGCTCACACCCTCCCTCCCACCGCTCCGGAGGAATATCCCAGCCTGCTCCAAGGTGCAGCTGGGCACCCAGGGCAGCGGGAGCCAGGCCGGAGCGGTGCCCGCACCCACAGGGCCGGGAGTTCACCGGGCCCCTCGCAGCGGGGTGCCTGGTGCAGGCAGCGCTGGCTCCCGCGCTCCCGCGCTGCTCCGGCGGTTGAAGTGCCCGGGATGGGGTCCCCGCACTGGAAACGGCTCTGCCTTTTGCTCCTGGCAGGTTTAACATCCTTCCTGCTCCTCTACGGTCACTACTACGCCACGGTGGAGTCGCCCACCAGCCAGAGGGTCATAGCCAGGTAAGGGGGACGGGGAGCGGGGTGGGAGGCAGGGATGTGCAAATCCAGCGTGGGGTACCACGCACTGGGACGGGGAGGGGGGACTGGGGCGCCGGTGCGGGCCCCTTAGTGCAGGTCAGCCCGGCTGTGCCCCCGGCTGTTGGCCGGGTTCAGAAATGTGCTCGCAGGGGGCTCGGCCCCCCGAGGCGTCCTGGGCACCGGGTCCTGCCCGCGGCCGCCAGCCGAGCCCAGGGGTGCCCAGCGCGGGGCCCCGGGGCCGTGGGGGGCTGCAGGGGTCCCCGTGTGGGTTCAGCCCATCACAGTGCAAAGAAACCGTTGCTGGGTCCAGGGACAGCTGAGGGTG
The DNA here is from genome assembly GCA_020745775.1 of Theristicus caerulescens. Taxonomy (NCBI): domain Eukaryota; kingdom Metazoa; phylum Chordata; class Aves; order Pelecaniformes; family Threskiornithidae; genus Theristicus; species Theristicus caerulescens. The sequence goes on from CM036571.1 coordinate 1,109,098, forward strand.
CTCAGCCCCCGGCAGGATCAAACCCCCTTCTGCAGCTGGCCAGAGCCTCTGCGAGCCCCGCGTGTCCCCGCTGGGCTGATTCGGGACCAGAGCCGGCTGATTGTGCTGGGGGAGGTCTGGCCCCCGCGGAGCTGCACGGATCCCCCCAGTGCAGGGGCAGGGGCTCGGATCCCCGGCGCTGCCCCCCCCGCCGCTTGCAGACTCCCAGGGGCTGCAGCATTTCCCAAACTCCAGCAATTTGCATCTTCCCCTGCGTCCTCCACCCTCCCCAAGCCCCTTCCTGAGTCTCCCCGGTGCCAGGCGGGCGAGGGTGCTGGGGTCCCCCAGGGCCCCCCGGGGAGCCCCGGGGAGCGTGGCTGAGTGGGCAGGCTGTGAGGGAGCCCGCACAGCGCTTGGCCTGCAGGAGCGGCCGCCCTCCTCTCCTGCGAGCATCAGGTAACGTGCCAGGAGCGTGCTGCGGGTGTCCCTCGCCTCCACGCTGGGTGCTCTTGGGTGCCGTCGGTGCGACAGAGCCCAGGTGCCTGGGTGCTGCCCGGGAGTGGAGGATGCTGTGGGGACCGGCGCCGGTCCTGCAGCGGGTGAGCTGAGCGCAGCCAGGATTGCGCTGGGAGCCGCTGGGGATGCAGCCGCCCGGGCTGCCCAGAGGCTCTCACTCCCCCAGCTGGGAGCCAGGGGCTCTCCTTGCCCCCTCCTGTCCTGCCCAGGGCAGAGCTCCCCTCTCCTGCCGGGCTCGCGGAGCAGAAGTATCCCCAGCAGCCCGGGCAGAGGTTGGCTGTTGCCACCCTCGGCCGTGCCGGGCGAGCGGCGGTGCCGGTGGCAGCAGCGTTGGCCCACACCGCACGGTGCTCGGGGCAGGTCGCGGCTGGGGTGTGGAGCAGCTCCCCGCAAAGAGCTTGATGTCCATGAGAGGGGAAACTGAGGCCCACGAGGGCAGCAGGACGTGCCCAAGGACCGTGCTGGAGCTGGGAACGGAAACCAGCCGTGCCCTGGCACAGGGTCCGTGGCCCATCCCGGGAGCAGGGTGCGGAGGAGACCCACGGGATGGGAGCCGGGAGCGGGTTCCCCCCCAGCACGTAGCAGGCTGCAGGTAACTCAGCCGCTGCCTAACCCTGCCTGGACCTGCCCCAGCCCCGCGTCCCCTGCCGCAGAGCCAGCGCGGGCCCCTGCCCAGCCACCGGTGGGACCGAGGGTCGGCGTCCAGCCCCAGAGAGGAGCCCAGGGCAAGGTAACGGGGAGCTGACCTGTGCTCCAGAGCTCTCCTGGACTTTTCCTCTTGGCTTTAGTCCAACCGCCAAAGCTAGACCCAAACCAGAGCGAGTCCTGTTCGCTCCAATTCCGTGTTTACAAACACGCCTCCCTGTGATCGCCGCTTGTCCAGCCTGAACCATGCACCCGGAGGAATTGGTGCTGCCCTGCCGACGGCGTGGGCTGAGCCTGGAGGTGAAACGGGGACAGCCGGTGTTGGGCACGGCTGACGCGCCATCGCAGAGCGCACGCTTCCCGCTCTGCCTGCCGCCGGGGCAGACAGGGAGGGTCGGGCTGCAGGCGGCCACGTTTCGGTGGGGAGGTTTGTGTGAGCAGTGTCTCCATGCAGACTTATGGGGGGACGAAGGGGGTCGGGAGGAAGCTGACCCCCCGATTGATGCTGGCTGCTGCCAGCACCAAATCACCCGAGGGCCAGATACCCACGGCAATGCCAAGTCCCCCTCCAGTTCAGCACAAAGCTGCTGGCAGCGCTGAGGCCCCTACGGAGGTGGGTGAGATGCCCCCGTCCCCACAGAGCCAGCCACCCTGCGGTCAGCAGGGCTGCAGGGAGCCGAATCCCGGAGCCCCCAGGTTCGGCTGGACACGGCCCTGTCCCGCTCACTGCCCGGCCATCTCTGAAGCCCCGCGGGCGAGCCGCCGGCACTGCTTGGGGCTTTATTATTAGGGCAGCCAGGATGAGCGCGGAGCTCTGCCCAGCCTCGCCGCGCCACTCTGGCTCTGCGCCGGGGGAAGATGCTTTCTGGAGCTCGGCCCTTCGCGGTGGGATGGAGCAAACGCTGTCCGAGAACGTGCTCGTGCTGCTGCTTTGGCTCCCTCAAACGGCTCTGCAGGGCCCTGGGAGTGTTTGCTGAAGATAAGGCCGGAGTGTGTGCTCACAAGACTTGTACATGGTGTTATCTTCTGGAAACGGGGGTGGCCATGGACCAGAGACGTCATATTTGTGAATGCTGTGGCGGTGAGAGTGCGTACCTAGGCTTGGCTGGCTCCGCTGCCACAGCCGGTGCCCGGGCAGCCGCGGGCCACTCCTTCCCCGGAGCCCCATTGTGCATCAGCCGGTCCCGGGGAGGGTTGTCATCTTCTGAGTCAACCAAGCATCACGAGGTGCTTCGCCACATCCTGGCAGGTGACGTCAAAGCGTTTGGCTCCCCGACGCGCTGCTGAGCTGCCATCTGGCAGGGGGGCCCGGCCGCCCCACGCCCTCCCCGGCAGGGTTTGGGTAGTGGCCGCAGCCAGGACGGCTGCCACGATGCCGGGGAGATGGCTCCCGCACCCACAGCTGGGATGCGAGTGCAGGGAGGTGCTGGCACGGGGACTGGATTTATCAGGTCGGCACAAGTCTTGGAAGAAGCGATGAGCAAGTGCCGCGCACCGTGCCTGGCCACGGCCGGCGGTGGCTCCCAGCTCCCATCGGGTGTCAGCGGGAGCCAACCGGCCGGGCTGCCTGTGCCCACCTCCTCCAGCCCGCCCGAGCCCCCCGTATCCCTGCAGTTCAGAAAGCAGCACAGCACCCTCCCGCTGCCGGCGCCCGGGTCCCTGCCTCGTCCTGCAGGCACGGGATGAGCCAGGGCAGGGGAAGGGAAGGATCTGTACCGAGAAACAGGAGTGGGAGAGCTGGGAGGGCTGGGGAGGGGCTGGGTGGGCAGAGGTGTGCAGCTGGGGCTCGTCAGCCTGATGGGGAAGGGCTGGGAGGCAGCGGGGCCGGGAGAGGCCGTCTGCGTGTGGCTCCTGGGCAGCAGAGCCTGGGCACGGCGTGTGAGGGTAATGGCTTTTGGCCTTTGGTGGTGGGTTGCGCCTCTGCGGCCAGAAAACGGGTGAGTGGCCAAAGCGGGGGGGCTGTGGGCGCAGGGGGGTGCGCTGCTCCGGGGAGCTCGGTGCTTTGCAGGAGCTGGTTCTGGCTCTGGGCTTGGAGCAGGGAGGTTTCTTCAGTCCCTGGTCCGCCGCTCAGGCGCTGGTAGCGTCGATAAGCTCCCGCTCGCGAGGCACGCGGGCCGGATCTCCTGCGTGGCGAGGTGGAGGAAGCCAGCGGGGCCGGGGCAGCCCGAGGAGGGCGAGCTCCCGGGGGATCCCGCGGCGGTGCGTCGCGGCTGGGCTGTCTCGGTGCGCAGAGCTCTCCTTGTAGCTGCTGCGAGACTCTTGCATGGGCGAGCTCCGCTCTGACCGGCGTGTGCTGCCTGTGCCTGGCAGAGGTGGGCTGAGAGAGCAGCCTCCAGCGTAACCGCGGGGTCTCCTACAGCCTTTGGATGGCCTTTCCCAGCCGGTGCCTCGCTGTGCCCAGACCCTGCCAGGGCAGCTCCGCTCCCGTCCGCGAGCCGAGGGAACAGGCAAGCTTGGTCAGGCTGGGCGCTCGCAGAAAGCTGCAGCTCCGGCATCTCCCTGGCATGGCTCAGTCCCACCTTGGTGGAGCCTCCCTGGGATTTGCCCTCCCTCCTCTCCGCCATCCCGGGATGAGCCTCGGGGATGAGCTGGAGGTGGGGCAGCGCCGTGCCCGGCTCTGGGGCCAGCACCCGTGCGGTGCGCGGCAGGACGGCTCTCTGCCGGTGTTTGGAGGGCAGGCCGTGGCCGTGGCGCAGGGCTAAGCCGTGGACCTTGCCCCCGGGCTGGACCGTGTGTGTGTTTCGAACGGCGGGGGCTCTGCAGGGCGGCAGCCCTTGCTGGGGAGCTGCCTTCTTATGGGACACGGAGGCAAGATCTGCTGGCTTGATTTAAAAAGCTGCCCCGCTCCGCTGGCAGCGCTCAGCCTCCCGCGCAGTGGGGATGCCGTGGCCCTCGGCATCCCCTGCCCGGAGCTGGCGGTGCTGGGACAGAGCAAGGAGGGAGCTGGGACGAGAGCCCGCGTGGCGCTGGCTCCCCACCCATGCCCGGGGAGATGCTCCAGCCCCCGGTGCCAGCACCCGGGCAAGGTGCTGGGCTGTCCCCCCGTCTCATGCCGTACCCCTGGGGTGGCATGGAGCAGGGTTTGGGAGGCAAACGGGTCTGGATCCGCTCCTGGGCAGGGCTGTCGGCGCTGCTGGTGTTGACATCCCCGTGGCGGGGATGGAAACCCAATGCCTGCTGCGCCGGGCAGCGTCGCGCCGGCGGGGGCCGGGGGGGAGGCAGAGCTCCGCTCCCCACCTGCCTCTACCTGTCCCCGGGCTCCCAAGCAGAGATCCCGTAACAAGGGGGCCCTTGTCCCCTCCACAATACCCCCCTTCTGGCCTGAGCACCTGCCGGCTGGGCTGGAGGCGGCGCCGGGGGGCTCTGAAGGGCCCTTCTGTGCGGGGATGAATGGGAGCCTGTTCCCCTCCGGTGGGCTCCCACCTCCTGCTCGCCAGGCTGCGACCCTGCCCGGCCCCCAGCCCCCGGGAGGCCGGGTCTGCTCTGCCTGGCCCCTGGGGCTCCGGGCACCCCGAGATGCTCGGGGTGGGAAGCCCTCTGCCTCTGTCCCCCAGCGCTACGTGAAGGATCGGGGCACGGCCCCGCTGGCCCCGTGGCAGAGGGGGGTCCCGTACACCCCGAGAGCCTCCAGATCCCAATTGCCAATTACTTCTCCAGTGTAGCAACTAAATGTGTCCTGCTTGCCTGCCCAGCTTGTCCCAGCCCCGTCCCCCTCGGGCTCGGGAAGGGTGGGATGGTGGGAAGAGCCGGGAGGTCCCGCAGGGTCCCCCCAAGGCTGCAGGCTGGGCTGGGTGCGGTTTTTGGTACGTGGGGGTCCTGGAGCTGGGACCCACCGGGAGACAGCGCTGCTTTCTGCATAGACCCGGTGTTTTGCAAATCCCTGGTACCCCATTTGCAGAAACGCGCGCAGACGGGGGGCGGGTGGGCGCAGGCAGCGGTGAAGGGGAGCCGAGCGCGGGTGACGTGGTGCTGCCCCGTGGCTCTCGCAGGTGGGGGGGTCGGGGTGCGGCGGCTCGCTGTCACCTCCCCAGCTGAGCCCCCACCGGCTTCTTCTCCCAGCCTGCTGCAGCCGGAGCCGCTGGTCCTGGCTCCGCCGGGGACATCGCGCCGAGCCGGCAGCCGCAGATGGGCCCTTGAAGGCACCTTAGAGAGGTAAGGGGGGAAGATGTGCGCAGTGGTCCTGGCACGAGCTGGGAGCCCCCTGCCCGCTCTGGGCATCCCCAGTGCCCCAGCGATGGATTTTTAACTCCGCTGTATGTTTCTCCCTTTCCAGTGGGAAGTCCTTCAAGCTTTCTGCCGAGCTGGAGGAGCCCAAGCCCAGCAGAAAGCAGGTAATCATCAGCACAGTCCGGTTAGTGTCCCCCGTGCCCCCTTGCTGGGCGTTGTTGGTTGAAGGTCTGTGTGGGGAAGCTGAGGAGGAGCAGCATCGTCTGGAAGGGTTTTGTGTGTGCGTGCGGAGGAGCAGCCTCCTCCGTCCATGCCCGTGGGTCTCCCAGGCCTCCCTGCTGCGGCTGCAGCACCTCCTCGAGCAATTCCCCCATGCAGAGGTTGGAGCCAGCGTCACCCGCTCCCTCCAACCCTGTGACGCCTGGGCCACCAGCCCGGGGACTCGTGAGGATGGACCCGGGCTCTGGGAGGGACCGGTCCTGGGCACTGGGGCTGTTCGCGTAGCCAGGGCCTTTAGCGGGGCGCCCGCACTAGAAGGTGCTGAATCTTTCATGGGGCTCGTGGTGGCTCTGTAAGCCCTGGTCCTCCCGGCCCTGGTGAGCTGGGCACCAAAGGGCGTTCTGCAGCAGGGAACCGAGGCAGCGCCCTGCCTGGGTGACCCAGCAGAACGTGATGGACAAGGAGCGCTTCTGTCCCTGGGTTTGTCCTCTCCTCCGCTCCTGTTGAGGGGTGGAGGTGTCGGAGGGAAGGTAGACCCAGGCTGGAGACTGAACCGAGGTCCTCCTCCCTCCCAGCAGAGCACGTGCCTCCGCTCGGTGACGGCCAGAGCAAAGGCAGACCCCAAGTTTGGGGAGATCTTCCGCTTCGACACCCCTGTGCTGATGTGGGACCAGCATTTCACCCCGGAGACCTGGGACAGGCTGAAGACACGACACGTCCCCTACGGCTGGCAAGGCTTGTCCCACGCAGGTACGGACCCAGCCGGGATGGGGCGGCAGCAGATGGGGCAAGGGGGGCGACGGGAGGGTGCGGGGCAGCGCGAGGGGCCCGGGGAGCCCCGCAGAAGGGCCTGAAGACACGGGGCAGGCAGAGGAGCCCTGCAGAGGAGCCAGGGACCTTTCCCACTCCGGCTCCCGGGGCGCGGGGCGGAGGGGACAGCTTTGCAAATGCCGCTCGCTGCATCTTGTGACATTTTCCCTGAATAAAAGCTCCAGTGTGTGCACGATTATTAACTGGGGCCGGAGCAGCTCGGACAACCCGCTCCATTGTTGTGGATGGAGATTGTTTCCCTTCCTACCCCAACCCCACTCTCTGCTCTCCCCGGCAGCCGCTGGCTTCAGTCCCTGGGCTGGGAAGTGCTGGGGGTGGTGGGGAGGAGTGAACCGGTGGCAGTTGCAAGGAGACATTGTCAGGAGGGGACATGGCCAGCGCAAGGCACCGGGACGCATCCAGACATCTCCAGCCCCAGCCCTGCGGATGCTGGGAGTGGGCTTCAGTGCGAGGGGGCCGCTGCCAAAGCTGGGAGAGGAGGGTCCGACTGGTGACCCCCCTATCCCGCTTGTAGACCCCCTCCCGCATGAGGGTGGTGTGAGCTTTCTTGTGTGCTGCTCCTGGATGTGATCTCGCACAAGCGTGCCTGCGCGCGCTGTTGCACGCTTCGGTGCTGACACCCCCCCCCTTGTCCCCGCTGACCGGCCGCATCCTGCTCCGTTCCAGTGGTGGGCAGCACCCTCCAGCTCCTCAACGCCTCCGCCAACAGGCGCCTCTTCGACAGGGACGCCTTCCCCGGGGGCTGCGTCCGCTGCGCCGTGGTGGGCAACGGCGGCATCCTCAACGGCTCGCGGCAGGGCAGGGCGATCGACGCGCACGACCTGGTCTTCAGGTGGGGACGGGTCCCGGGCAGGATGGGGCCACGGGTGCTGGGGAGTGGCTGGCCCTGGACACGTGTCCTGCCCTTCTCCTGCAGGCTCAATGGTGCCGTGATCAAAGGCTTCGAGGAGGACGTTGGGACCAAGATCTCCTTCTACGGCTTCACGGTGAACACCATGAAGAACTCCCTCATCGCCTACGAGGAGTACGGCTTCACCCAGATACCCCAGGCCAAGGTGAGAACCCGAGGGCTTGTGGGGGAGGTGACCCCGAATTGTCCCCTGAGGCTGGGCTTGCCCCCCAAACCTTCTCTCCATCTCAGGAGCCCTCAGCCCTGGCCCCGGTGGCACGGGCAGTGCCCCAAAGCCCCCCCCAAGTGCCACATCTGTGTCCCCGCTGCAGGACCTGAGGTACATCTTCATCCCCTCGGACATCCGCGACTACGTGATGCTGAAGGCGGCCATCCAGGGCAGCCCGGTCCCCGAGGGCTCGGACAAGGGGGACAGGTGAGTAGCCCCCCGAGACCCCCCCGGCACCTTCGGTGACACGGGCGGGAGCATGACTTGCCTGCCCTCACCCCACGTCTGTCCCCGCTGGGATAAACCCCAAGGAGCCCCAAGACTGCCATAACGCCAACTCTGCCCTTCTCCTCGCCCCGCTGCAGGCCACAGAAGTATTTTGGCCTGGAGGCATCTGCGGAGAAGTTCAAGCTGCTGCATCCTGATTTCTTGCAGTACCTGACAGCGAGGTGAGGATGATGAGGACTGCGGCTCAGACCGCCTGCCTCCCACCACTTCTCTCTCCAGTTCAGACTGGTGGCTGCCCAGCAGCAAAGCGCAGTCCCAGTCCTCCCCAGGCACTGGAACCACCTCTGTCCTGCTCTCTGCAGATGAAGCAGAGAGATTTGTCCCCCGCCATTCCCGTTCCCTGCAGCGCAGCTCACGTCCCCTCCTGGCAGCGAGACTCCCACAGCCTCACTGTGCTCACCATGCCTCCCATTTCCCCAAATAAATTGAATTTTGACCTAGTCTAGCAGGAGCAGAGGTAGGGCCCAAAGGGATTGTCTTTTCCTATCTTTCATGAAAGCAGGCGCCTGGGTTGGGGCAATTTCAAGCAGCAGGGAGGTGCCTTTCTGAGCTGAACCTTAGTAGCAGCCATCAGAGAATCCACACGAGCACTGCGTTTCCCTCAGTGCTCCTGCCTTACCGAGCACCAGCGTCACCGAGCGCATGGTGGGGCTGGGCAGGCGCTGGGTGCTGCTGGGTGTGGTGCTGGGGGCCGCGGTGCCGTGCCGGCGCTGAGCCCCCCGACCCGCCGCGTCCGCCGGCAGGTTCCTGCGGTCGGAGCTCCTGAACATGCAGTACGGCTCGCTCTACATGCCCAGCACCGGCGCCCTCATGCTCCTCACCGCGCTCCACACCTGCGACCAGGTAAGAGGCCACGGGGCCACCTTCCCCCGGGGACCAGGGGACCCCCCTTTGGCTGCTGGGGGGTTGTGACCGGCTGCTGTAGGGCTCCTGGCGGGGACCAGCGTGTCCTGGTGGCCGTCCTACGTGTGCCCTGTCCCCGCAGGGGTGGTGGCACATGGAGCACCTTAGGCTGAGCCCTAACCCCCGTCCTTTGTCCATCTGTCCCACCTCCCTCCCCGCAGGTCAGTGCCTACGGGTTCATCACCGCCAACTACGAGCAGTTCTCAGACCACTACTACGAGCTGGAGAAGAAGCCGCTGGTGTTTTATGCCAACCACGACATGATGCTGGAGGCGGCGCTGTGGAGGAGGCTGCACCGAGCAGGGATCATGACCCTCTACCAGCGGTGAGGCCGGCAGTGGCCCACGGGGGCAAGTCCAAGGACTCCCGTGGCTCTTCTCCTCTTTCCCAAAGGTCACCTTCTCCCTCCCGAGGGCTCTCCCCAGCTGGCCGGCCGGCCCGAGGAGCAGACCCTCCGCACCGCAGCCGGCGGCGGTGGTGGTGAGGGGCAAGCTGAAGCTGGTATAGGGAAACGTTGCCTTTCCTCGGGGATCTCCAGCAACTTGTTTCACGGTTCGACCTGATTGAATGTGGCCTCCGGGGCACCAAGAAGCACCATGGCACGTGGCTGCGACCTCCCAGCCCCATGAACGCGGGTGGGGAGCACAGGAGGGGCAGGGTGATGCTGGAAGAGGGTGCGGGAGACGCATACGCGTGGCAGCCTCTGGCTGGAAGCCGCCCTTCACCTTCCCGTTGCACCCAGGCTCAAATGCTCATCACCGCGGTGGGACCCCAATGGGCACGATGAATCCTTGGACTGGAGGGACTGGAGACCAGATCACCCAGCTAACGGGAAGGTGGTGTGTCCCTCCCGGACTGCAGAAAGCCCAAACTCCAGCCAGCTCTGGGCTGACGTGTGCCGCTTTCCAGAAGGATCCGTTTGGCTCTGTGCTCAGCGGGAAAGCCGGCAGCGTGGCTGCCCTCTCCTGTGCCAGACGCAGCGCGCCCTGTCGTTCTCCCCTTCTCTGGGTCACGGTGTTTTCAAAGAAGGAAGGGTCTTGAAAGCCATCAGCTAAGAGTAGGGTTACTGCAGCTCAGCTGGACCGCCGAAACGTGACTGGCCTTGAGCACCCTGGCGACGAGAGCTGGCCTGCAGCCCGCGCACCTGCGGTCACGGCTTTCTTGGGTTTTTCTTGCACGGCGACCGTGTGGTGCCCCCCAAGTGCTTGGAGACGGCAGCCCCACGCCAGGCGGGGTCGGGAACCTGCCAGCTCGTTGGGCGAGTCTAAGTGATCGCCACTCTTCATTCTTTTTCCTCCCCAAAAACCCGAGGGAGGTGACGTCGTGAAGCCGTCAGCCCTGCCGCGTCAGGCGGCGCTGCTGAGGAAGACCCGCTGGGAGGCTGCTCCAGCGGTGGTGGCCGGGGGGTTGGTGCGGCACCGCGGTGGGAGCGGTGCGATCTGAGACGCTTTCCCACTTTGCGTAATTACATAAACGTTGAATGATTTTCTTTTGTGCCTGTTTGTTGTTTTGGCGAACGGGGTGGGGGCGAGACCCCCTACCTCCCGCAGCAGAGGGGCTGCAGCACGCAGCAGAGCGAGCCTTCGACCGGGGAACAGCCCAAGGTGGGGATGGGAGCGGGGCTGAACAGCGGAGACGGGGCTGCAGGGAGGCCTGGCGCCCCACGCAGCCGCGCCGGATCTCGGGGAGCAGCTCTGAGCGCAGCCCTTTCCCGCTTGGGATGCTACGTGCCGTACGTCAGCTGGGGAGGAACGATTTACTGCAGAGACGGCAAGAGAGAGCCTGGCCGTGAGCCAGGGAGCCTCAGAACCCCCCCAAGCTCACAGCAGGCAGCTTTCAGCCAGCTCAAATGAGCATTACGGAAGATTAGGCTGTAAGCCTGTTTCAGATGTAATCTCTAGCTTGGAGCCCATCTTGTGTTCCCAGGTTTCAAATTAACCTTTGTTCGCGTCAGAGCCACCTTACAATGGTACCAAGGCAGCCTGGTGGGCCCGGGTTTTATTCACAAGCACTCAGCAAAACCTTTTGTGACGAGAACGAGCCCGATCCTCACATCGCCTGACCAAGACAGCACCAAAACCTCCTCGAACCAGCTCTGGCCACGCCGCAGCACAGCCCCCGCAGGTGACTTTGAACGTGGCATCAGCAGCACCTTGACGCACAGGGCAAAAAGAACAGGTTTTAAAAATCAGTGGTGTCACGGTGCGGCATGCTGCCAGGAATCCCATCCAGCGCGTGGGCAGAGCTGTGGGTGCCCGTCGGGAACTACCACACCCCCCTCCTTCCCCACTGCAAAAAGGGAGGTTTTCTAGCCAAGGGTGCAGCCTAGCCCTGGAGTTAAACACACTCAAAACCACCTTCAGCTCCCAAGGTTTTCCATAACTTATTTTATTTTGGAACAGAAGAGAGCAGGGAACCACTTCTTCCTCCAGCCAGCTGTAGATCAGGTCCTAGTGGAAAAAAGACAGCGTCAGCGCAAAGCAACCGTCAGCGGAAAGCTCCTGATCTGCACTATTTAATCGAGAGCGCAGGTCTCAGGAGACAAAAACTTGCTCCCCCCCAGGTCAACGGCAGAGTACCCAAATCCTCTTTGGCTTTACTGCCAACTTACCCGCGATGCGGCCGCAGCAGCCACTGAGCAGCGGGGAGGAGCCTGCAGTTACGCACAGGTGGCCATTTTACACCCTTCCGAATGACGTACCGGTGGCCATTTGCGAGACCCGCTCCAGAGCCATCTTCCTTCTGCTGCTTCTAGAGCTGGGAGACACCACAAAGCGACGCTGTAACTGCTTTCCGAAAAAAGCTTGTTCTGAAACAATTCCTGCCCCTCTCTATTCTCAAAGCACCGAGCAGCTTTTGCTTTTCCTACTTATCATCGGGCTGCCTCTTCACTTTTTTCCCCTTACTCCGTGGAAGCCGAAGCGCCACGTGCTCTTCCCAGTGACCGGTCCTACTTGGAACACAGCTGTATTGACAGAGCAACCAGTACGACTGCTGGTTCGTAGCACCGTTCCCTCCCCTTCTGCATACCAACCTTGATTTCTTCAGGAAGTCCACTGCCGTCAAGTTTGCCGTTTCAGCCTGTCAGTGAATGTTAATGATCTTCTGCAAACAAATAAAATTCTGTTAAATAAAGCGTGAAATTATTTAGCAGAATGCAGCTGTCAGCTACCTGGAGACAAAGTGCCGTTACAGCGTGTGTATTCAGTGACTGTACATCACGAGATAAAACAGCATTTCTTATCTGCCTTTCAACCTGCCGCCGGGCCTCACTGGATAAGCAACTTAAAAGCTCTCCACAGATCCAAACCGTGCTACGACAGCTCGTTGTGCCTGTACTGAGCCCTGCCGCACCCGGGCTCCGGAGAGCTGCGCGTATGGGACAGTGCTCCTGCGCGGTCGCACGTCGCGAGGGCGGGGGGAAGGGACAGGCGCTGCTTTTGCCTTACCGATGCCACTCGTGTCATCCGAGTCTTTGCACAGGGAGGAGACCCGCTAAGGGGAAATACGTAAGCCTCAGTGGACAGTTGTTTCTCCCTCACGGCTGAGTTGTCAGACAGGGATAACAGCACATCACAGGCTCAGTTTCTGTCCTGCCCTTGGCTACACAAACTCCTCGAGTTCTGCAAAATTACATACGGCAGACAGCCAGACGCTGTCATGCCGATGACCAGTGTTCTTCCTGATGACTAGTATTTTTCCTGGTAAGCACTCAAAGATTAGGTATCCTGCTCAGCAGATGAGTCATGCTGCCTACAGATCTGACGTATAATTAATAAATTGAAAACGAGCAGCATGCAATGCTAAAGCATTCTCTTACCAGCTTGAAGCCCAACTTGGCAGCTGCCCTCTTGCCAAAGCTGTCTTTGGGAGACGGTACAACCCCAGGATTCTGCAGGACAATTTCCACCTAAATACATTGCATTGAACACCGTTAGCAACCATACTTCAAGTAGTCTGTCCGCTCATTTCTTCTCCACCCCTTCCGACAAAAACCAGCACTGGGTCACAGAGCAAGAATTAAAGAGAGGAAGTTTTCCATTCAGAGAGAAGCCATTTTTGTCTCTCAAACTTAGCACAGAAAAAAAGAGACAAAGGGGTATGTCTGCCAGTGAGCTGTCTCACTCAGAGACAAGAAACTTTGGGAGGTGGATGCCATTTAAATCCTTGCTTAGAAAAAAAACCACCAGCTCTGAGACTTCGGTGGTTTAGACCCTTTGTGGCTGTTTCAAGGAGACATCCTCCTCCCCACCATACTTAATGCAACTCCCTCCTTCCACACCAGAATAATCCACTCATCTGGGATGTAAACTGTCTACGGATTTATCTCGAGAAATGCATTTAAGCAGACGTAAGGCAGACACATCCCTTCTAGGGAAGGATTCTTCAGGGCGAGTCCGTTCTGGGACGCCCCTTTGGTGTACACGAACCGCACCTCCCCAGCCCCAGCAACCTGATGCGAGTTTGAAACCGTCCCAGCGCACCCCCAGGTAGGCGCACCGACCAATTACTCTTTCACTAGGTCTCTTTCTGTGACAAATACAGTTATGAGATGAGCTGTGTCGAGTGTCTCCGTAATGAGCTGTCATCCAATCCCTCCTACTTCTAATCCCTTCTACTCTTGCTCATCTCTGACCACGCTGACAAGGAGGTGCTCTACTGGGCACCAACAGCAGCAGAATTCCCATTCGCTCTGTGCTGCCTTTCACCTTGTGCTCCACGGCAGCAAAGGGCTGCACGCTCAGGTGGCAGCTGCAACAAAGCTACAGCCTTGATTGGCTTAATTATATCAATCAAGCCACCGGGCTTTTATATCTCCTCCCAGTAGCCCCAGGGACACAGAAGGATATCATCTGACATGGCAGAATTTACTTCCATGGCCCAGCAACAAGAGAAAACTGGACTGTGATGAGACAGGCGCTGATGTTTCTCACCATCGCGCAGGTTTACTGTCGGCCCAGTGGAGGAATGCGCTTCCCAGGCAGGTGAGTGGTTTTACCCTTGCTCGACGCCGTGCCATGTGCTGAAACAGAGAAAGGGGACGGAGTTAGTTCGTGTAACAGACCGTTCTTTTGCCTTTGTGTCTTTAACGCTGAGCCTCAGAGTCACGCTTCCACAGAGGAAAGATTAATTTCAGACAGGGATAACTTTATCATCCCTGGCTCAGCCTCCAGCACAGCCGAGCCCGGACCAGGCAGGGCCCCCCAGAACTCACCCCTGTCCGACGGCGTGGCCGGGGGGGCTCCTCGGGCGGGCAGCAACCGCGCCTGGAGGGGCCGGCTCCGTGCCCCGCCGCCCCCCGCCGGTGATGCCGGCTCCGCCCGCAACCCTCGCCGCTTGCGGGCGGCTCGAAGGCCAGCCCCGATGCTGCACCGACGGCAGCGCTCAGGGCGAGCCAGGCCAGCTGCTGCGTTAAACACCCTCCCGCAGGCGCTGTACGAGCGCAGGCACGGCCTGCGAGCCGAGCATCCCCGCAGGGAGAGGAGCCGCGGGGCCCGGCGCAGCGCGGCCTTGCCTCCCTCCGCCCGCCATGGCGGGGGGGGGGGGGAGGGCGCCATTACGGCCCCACAGGCAGGCATCGAGGCCTCCCCGCACCCCTACGGACAGCCGCGGCGGCGCGCAAGAGTGCCCCGCTCCCCCCGCCGCTGCCCCCGCGCCCCTGGGGGCCGCCGTGCCCGCGGATGGCTGCCGATGGCGGCGCGCCCCACTCACCCGCCGCGGCCCAGCCGCCATGGCGTCCCGCAGCGCCGGCGCAGAGGGAGGAGGGCGGGGCCGCCCGGCGCGGGGGCTGATGGGCGCTGCAGTCCCGTCCCGTCCGTCCCGGGCGGCGGGCCGCGGCCTCCACCGCCGGCCCCGCTGCGGCCCGGCACCCCCGAGGCGGGCACCGTGCCCTGGGGCCGCTCCCGGGCCGCGCAGTGGGCCTGGGTGCGGCGGTGGGCGTCGGGGCTCCGCTCATCCCCTGCCCGCCGGGGGCAGGTGCCGAGCAAGGGGGAGGCAGAGCCGTCAGCGTGGGCCGCTTCGCGCCAGGCCGGGGCCCGGCGGGGGCCCGGGGCGGCTCCGGCCCTCGCCGGGAGCTAGCTCGGGGCCGGCGGGGGCCCGGGGCGGCTCCGGCCCTCGCCGGGAGCTAGCTCGGGGCCGGCGGGGGCCCGGGGCGGCTCCGGCCCTCGCCGGGGGCTAGCTCGGGGCCGGCGGGGGCCCGGGGCGGCTCCGGCCCTCGCCGGGGGCTAGCTCGGGGCCGGCGGGGGCCCGGGGCGGCTCCGGCCCTCGCCGGGGGCTAGCTCGGGGCCGGCGGGGGCCCGGGGCGGCTCCGGCCCTCGCCGGGGGCTAGCTCGGGGCCGGCGGGGGCCCGGGGCGGCTCCGGCCCTCGCCGGGGGCTAGCTCGGGGCCGGCGGGGGCCCGGGGCGGCTCCGGCCCTCGCCGGGGGCTAGCTCGGGGCCGGCGGGGGCCCGGGGCGGCTCCGGCCCTCGCCGGGGGCTAGCTCGGGGCCGGCGGGGGCCCGGGGCGGCTCCGGCCCTCGCCGGGGGCTAGCTCGGGGCCGGCGGGGGCCCGCTCCGGCCGGGCGGGCTCCTGGGCCCGGCGCAGGGCCTGGGCTCCCAGCGCCGAGCCGCTGCGCCATCGCCCGCGCGTTGATTCCCTCTCCGTGCGCCCCATTTGCGAGGGAGAAGCGCGCAATTGCGCTGGCGTGCAAAGGGCTTCAAAGGCTGAACAAGCATTAGCTCCTATGAGAGGGGGCACGCTTCAAAAAGACTAATTAGCAGGAGATCGGGGATTAGTCAGAGATTAGTTAGTAAATGTATGGGCCGTGCTTTGAATATGGGATGCTTCCAGTATGCACTATGGTTGTCCTTCGCTGTTAAAAACTGCCATGAAATCTCTAGGATCCTGTGTAGCTTATGAACAACAAAGTGTAAACAGAACCAGGGGGAGGAAAAATAAGAATAGCTAATATCCACTTTGTTGCCCCAAAGCTTTATCCACCCTTGGGGTGATCAGCTCCAGTGACTGGAAATGGAAAGCAGACAAACCTGAGTCTGAGAGCAGGGAAGTCTGAGTGTAGATGAAAGCCCTGTATTTAACTGGTGTTTAACCTGTATTTAACCAGTGTCACCCCTGAAATGTCTGAGAAGCGGGGGTTCACAGTCCCTCGGGGCGTTTGAACAGAAGATGCGCTTGTGGAAAGCTGCCCGGTTCCCCACGGTGATAGCGAGCGTCCTGCATTGGCGTTGTACGGCACGGGCCAACTCGTCCATCGTCTGCCCCGGCTGCCTGCGCCTGTGAAAACAACACCTTGTGTTATCCCAAAGAGCAGAGTCCCGTGAGCTGGCACTGCCAAGGAGCTCGGTGTCTCTCTGCTCCTGGATTCCCCCCAACGGCAGGGAGATGGCTCCGTGCTGCTGCCCGCGGCACCCAGCCCTGTGCTGCTGGAGGCCCCTCTCCGGGCAAGGCAGTCAAGTTCCCAGGGAAAGGCAGCCTGACTCCGTGTTTATTTTTAGTGCCTGGATCTTCCTGGCCTTGTTCCTGTTTTAGAACCTGGTAGGGTTTTTTTCCAGAGCGTAGGTTTAACCCGACTCGTGAGTGCTTTGCTCTCCAGAATGGCCTGTGTTGTTTCTTAAAAGCATCTCTTAAAAAGTCAACAGACTGCAAGAGGTTGGGGTTTTTTTGGTTTTTGTTTTTTTAACAGTGGTGCAAGAAGGCTGTAAAGAGATGCCAATGTGCTGTTAAATATAAGCCGCTTCCAACGTAAGTGGCTGACCGTGAGGTCTTCCCCGGCCCCCCGTGCCCTGCGCTAGCTGCAGAGCGCCTGGCAGGCTGCCCTGGCAGGCTGGGCAGGAGCCTGGATGAAGCAGCCCGCAGAGTCCCGTGCCCTGACGCGAGGCCACGAGAGGGTTTCAGCGCCTTCCCGCCCCGCAGGAGCCTGTTGCGCGGGTGCTTGGCCCGGTGGGAGGGCGGACGATGCCACAGAGCGGCAGTAATTAATGCAGCCTTCATTGCAGCGGCCTTTGCTCCGTGAAGACGTGGCTGGCAATCTGCCTCATTACTTTTAGCTTTCCGAATAAGCAAATACATAAAACCCCACAACTAGAATTAGCCCTTTATGTCCCTTGGGGACTTAGGGTTTTTAAAATAAAACAAAACAACTAAAATTCCCCTTTGTGCAGAGTTCAGATCCTGGAAGGAGAGAAGATGTAGACTCGGATGTGCTGAGGGCTTTGCCACCATTTTGATTTTGGGGTGGAAGCTGCTCGGATCATAGAGTAACTGCTTGTGCCTGTAAATGGATGAGCTCTGCAAGGCACCATGTAATGAACTGACTCGACAATTAAAAGCTCGGGAGAATCGCATGAGCTCAGTGCGCGGTAGATGGGCTGTAATTATTCATGGCTGCAGTGCGCAGATAATGTTTCCAAGCATGTTTCGGAGGCAGAACGAAGACCCCGGGTGAAGAGGGGTGGTCGTCGCCTCACCCATGCCCATGCTCTCCAAAATCCCGGCAACTTGGGATCAAGTTTTCCGAGCTCTTCCCTTTAGAGGGCGTCCATGGCACACGCATCTTCGCCGCGCCCGGAGCTGCAGTACGAGGCGAAGCCTCCCAGAGGTCAGCAGAAGATGGTGGCTCCTCTGGAGAGCTTGTGAACCTTCCCAGGGATGCGAAGGGAGCCACAGTCTGGATTGAACGTGTTCTCCTTCCTCAGGCAGTTGCACTGCTGCTTCCAAAGGCAATTTGGACATAATTTTGATAGATTTGCTGTGGCCAGTCTCCATCGGTTACAGTATTTTCTTGCTCCAGTCTCTAAAAGGACTTCTGTTTGTGTTGAGCAAGTAAGGAAAGCTATTAAAAGGGCATGGAGATCTACGTGTGAATGTTTTGGGCTGCTCTCAACTTCCCGACAAAGGATCTGGAGGGGATTACTTCCTCCAGCAAATCGTGTGCTCCATTGAGCCCCCATCTTTCTCCTCTCTCAAGGCGCTTCAGCCTCTGTCCTGCAAAGCCGCAGCATTACCCTCTGCAAAGAGGCCTGAGCTCTGCTGTAGGGCACTTGGTTATCCCTAGGGCAGATAACAGGAGAACGGGCAGAATACATGACAGAGAAGGGAAAGACGGAAAGACAAACAGAAATCAGTGACAGAACCTCTGCAACTTCAGCTGGGCTTTGATCCCACGCTTAAATTGAAGGACAAGGTCTCCTCCCAATTTCCCACCCATTTCCCCTCTTGGCCGCCTGCACGTCCCTCCAGGGAGACGCTCTCCATGCTTACTGACAGCAATTTGAGTTCCTCTTGATTCCCCCTCTGCCTGGTCCCACCCTGCAGACAGGGTTCCACAAAGCCTGGAGAAACAAAGCATCCGTTCATTCAGAGATGCCCCGCTGTGGTTATCATCTTCGACATATGGCCGGGGGAAGCAACCAGGGTATCTGAACCCATCAAAAAGCGAGTCCCCCATTGCTAGCTGCGTCTGGCAGCCCCCTGCGCAGCTTGAGCGTACGAGGCACGAGGAGACGCCGAGGGGCAGGGGGTGGCTGGATTGATGCTCGTCTGTTACGCACGCTGTGTGCGCAGCAGCGCACAAAGAACGGTCCCCTGGGGTACGGCTGGAGATTGCTTGCTGATATGTCAGGTGCCAGACTTCTGAGAGAAAAGATATGTAGTGTTAAAAAAAGCCTGTCGTGAGGTCCCAGATCCTGGTGTCCGCTGCTTCGGATCAGTCCCAAGAAATACCAGAAAGGCTCTTCGGAGCTCAGCAGCAGGCAAGTAACGTCTTCCCGCACAGGGCAAGGCACGCTGCAAACAACGTCCTTCCCTTCTCCCAGCAGCAAAGCTCTTAAGCCTCCGTTTAATGTTAAATACATGCTTAAACCCGTTCCTCCTCAGCGTGTCCTGTGTGCTTACGTAGAACTTTAGCAGGCTCAAAAATGCGCTGCTGTAGCTGGGCCCTGTCTAAAGGCTGAATAACAAGGCCTTTATCCTTACGGAATATCTGTGCAAGGAGGGGATGGCTTTTCTGGGAGCATGGTGGAGTCTGCAGGCAGAGCTACGGTATGGATTCCTGCAGGTGGAGGACAGAACAGGTTCCCTTTTCTCCTCCCGATGGTGCTGAACAGCAGAAGAAATGGCAGCTTCAGCCACTGACTTGATCGCTTCAGCTCTGATGTCCCAGCTAGGCAAAGTGACCATCTTGTCAGAGCTAGCCAGATTGCATTCACAGCTTCGTTCCGTGGAGGAGCCGATCAGAACAGAGAGCACACAACAAATTGTTCCGATCGCAGTGCATGCATGGATAAATCCTGGGACCAGACATATGCACTTGTTGAACAATAGCAGTAGGAATCGAGCTTCTTCATGGATTAATATGTTTAATTAAAATATATATCCTCAGAGCATACCCAGAGATGGAAGATGTGTACAGCTACACAAATGCACTCAAAGATGGTAGGAAAAACCTAACCCTGTAAGGCTAGTGAAACCAGGAGTAACATTTCCATCACAGAAGGTCTTTAAGGCCAAGCTGGATAAAAAAATTACCAGAAACTGAGAGCTGACCTTGCTTTGGGCAAAGAGATGGATCCTCTCTATTTTCCGTGTCAGCCTGAGAGATTAAAGGCAGGGTAAGCAGAAAGGGAGTGAGTTGGTATAAAAATATCTAGGCAGTATTAATGAGGAACTTCTCAGGTCCTCTTTTATCACAAACAGTATTTCTGTTTGCCTGGATTAATCGGCCAACCAGCCGTTGATTCAGTCAACCCAATCTGCACCGTCATATAAGCAATATTTCATCTATCGAGCTTAGATACAAGAAATATGCTAGGCACGCAGGCGCAAACAAGCATGGTCTTGCAAGTAATTAGCATAAGCTGCACTGAGGTCAAGTGGTTGTGTCAGAGCACAATGCCAATTGCCAACACTCCTTCCTCCTGAAGGCTGAAAATGGAGAATTGCAAATGCCACCTCTCTGGCTCACCTCTTGCTTCCCACTGTTTGTACCAGAAGAAGGAGATAATTTCTTTGAGGTACTTTTAAGAATAGCACCTCTGCTGCTTTCGTTGCTTAGTGGGAAAGAACATGTTGAAATGATGGAAGGTCGCGTTATTTCAGGTCCTGTTAGGTCACTTTTCTTGCCCCTGTGCAGGGGAAGCAGGCCGAATGCCTAATTTGACCAAGTTCAAAGTGGTAAACTGGGGCCTCGCTAGATTACCGAGGGCAGTCGGTTAAAGGCCTGCAGCCATTCCTCCTGCAGTCTGTAGGATCTGTTGAGGGCCTCCTGGTCACCTCTCCTTGAGGGAGCCCTGCTGCAGGGCATCACACCAAGGGCCATCCAGGCCAGTGCCGTTTTCCGAAGAGATGCCCAAAATGGATGCCGAGGAAAGCGCAAGAGCGGGGTGGTTACACGCGGTACATCTCCCAGTACCCTTCCAGCCACCGGCCGTTTGAGGGGTGCGAACTTCGAGAGCCAGATGTCGGTTCGGTGCCTCCACTGATGGGTTTTTCTCTGGAATGGAGATTTCGGTGACTTTCTTTTCCGTGAACTTGCCCACTCCCGCTGTGAACCTGCAACAGCCGTTCGCTCCGGCGGGGAGGCCGTGCACGGGTCAGCCCGTGCTGCGGGAAGGACCAGCTTCCTTTCATTTATTCTGTGTCTGGCTCCTGTTAATTTTGTTTGATGGCCCCAAGTTCTCGTGCCATGAATGGTCCTTCCTACCCACCCTGCCTGTGTGGGCAGAACTTATGGATCTACTTATCCTTCCCTTCTCTTCAGGCTCCCAAGT
Source organism: Theristicus caerulescens (assembly GCA_020745775.1). Taxonomy (NCBI): domain Eukaryota; kingdom Metazoa; phylum Chordata; class Aves; order Pelecaniformes; family Threskiornithidae; genus Theristicus; species Theristicus caerulescens. Next base: position 1,129,529 of record CM036571.1, read on the forward strand.
CTGAGTTCTTCAGAACAGATCAAAGAGGGAGGGTAGCATTGTTTTAAACCACTAGTTTCCTACAGAATGTGATCCATCCACTTGCAGATGGCTTTTATGGTCTCTCAAGCCTCCCATGGATTAGCCCACAGTTGACTGTATAAACATTTTCTCTACCCCACATCCTGCTTCCACAGCATGTCTCGCACTCGCTTCTCTGTCCTTCCACTCAGCCCAAACATCCTGCAGAAAGCCTCCAGCTCTCCTTGACAGCCTTCCTCGCTCCTTTTCCCCCAGCCTCTGCCAGGCTGCAAAAAATACTCAATCAGCCCAACACAACCCCCAAATTTTTAGAGATCTGCCCATGAGGGAGAGACTCGCGTGCCTTTCTGATTTAACTACCAACACGTCCTGCTGCTTTGCTGCTGACCTAATGCTTCTGCTGTTGCGTAAAGGTCGGTCTGTCTCCAGCCATCTCCCCCCCTGCACATTTCAAGCGCTCTCCTTTCAGCCGTCATCTCGAGCAGCCTTGCTGCTGGAGGAGGTGGGCGGGAGAACACGCACCGCGGGAGATGGCTGATCTTCCGTAGCACTCGTGCTCGGGGATGGGAGAACTCAGCCACGGCGGCATCCTCCTCCACCTCTCCTCGCCGTGGAAGGGGGAGAAAGCCCCACCGCGGCTGCCCGGCACGTGTGTGTGCACCAGTGCTGGCGTGCGAGCTCCGCGTCCCGGGGGTGCTGCTGGGGGGCTGTGTGCTGGGAGCTGGACGTACACCCCTTTATCTGGCAAACCAAGGGCTGCGCTTGCCGGCGCTCCTCCCGCACGGACGGAGCCTGCAGAGAGGGAGCTGCTGCATCCCGCTGGTCCCTGGGAGCTGGTGGGGCACGGCTGAGGCCTGGGGGGTCGTGGGGGTTCCTCCGGCCAGACCGGCTGCGGGGCAGGCAGACTGAGGCCGGGTAACCAGGCAGCATGGGTGGTAATGTCTCAAACCGCAGCATCTGATTTAGCTGAAGTTGTGTGCGAAGTGCTGCTGACTTGGAGCAGCTGGCAAAAAAGTGAAAAGTCTCCCCCCCCAGTCGTTATTTAGACAGTATAAAGATCTCTGTAAACGTTTAAAACAACAACACGGTTGGGAGGGGAAGGAGGAAAGACAAACAAGTTTGCTGTTTCAGCTTCGCAGAAACAGATCTTAATTTTTGGCAGGGTTTTATTCATCCAGAGGATCCAGCTGCCAACACGCTTTGGGAGGCTCCAAATTCATAATCGCTTCCCTAACATCTTCCTCCAAGAGGCTGCAGTTTGGCACAGGCACCACCTTTGATGTCTGCGTTTGGCCAGCACCTCGTGCCGTAGGATCCCAGTTCGTGGCCAGGGCATCTGTGCTAGGAGCCAGTGGCTGCGAGTGCTCCTGACCACGTTGTTCTTTCCCAGAGCTAAGGTTCACGGTGGTCAAAGCTCGGCAGGAGCCAGGGAGCTCAAAGGAGCAAGGTGCCGCGGGCTGGCTGACTGCTGGGGCCCCGTGCCCGAGCAGGGCAGGAGCCGGGACCCTCTCTTTCCTCGGAGCACCTCAGGGGATGGGGGCTCCCAGTTCCCAGCCCACCGCCCCTCCTTTCTCATCTGCCTCCGTAGCGCTGCTGGCACCTGGTGCATTACCGCAGCAGAAACCCTGCGTAATTCCTGTTTAAATACACAGCTGGCAACATGACTTTTACTAATTCAGCTTTTTACTGTTGAAGAGCTGGAGCTGTATCCTGGTTTGGCTCCAGGCTGAGAGGGACTTGAGCTGAAGGCCTGGGTATCGCAGGCTGCTGGGGATCAGTGGCTGCTCTCCAGCCTCCGTGCGGAGCTGATGCTTTGGGTCCCAGATCCCGAGCCCCGGCGCATCTGCCCGGGAGCAGGACCCTCATCTCTGTGGGGTCTCCAGGAAGGGAGGCATCCTTCTCAGCATGGGGGGAGACTTTGGACTGGGAAAATGAGGGTGCGTCCCTGAGGAGGACATATGAGGACCAGGTCCCCAGGGAGCAGAGGACCGTGCTCCCCACCAGCCTGCCAGAGGTCTCAGCTGGTCGCCAGCCCCCAGTCAGGGCTCGTTTCTGCCCAGTCCCACCTGCTCCGCTCCTGCCCACCCAGGGAAAGGGCTTGTGCTCCTGCCCGCTCTTGTGTTTGCCCCGTCTCCCTCCGGCCCAATCCTGCCCAGCCCCACGCCGCGCTGGGGGTATGTGTATATATATATATCTATATATATCCCTTCAGCACCCCTAGCTGGGCAGCTGCTCCCTGCTGCGAGCTGGCTCTGCTGTTGGTTGCTCTGGCTGGTGCGTGCAACCTGTATTGCTATAGAAATGTGCTGTGAGCTGCTGTGTCTGCTCTACAGCCTCTAGAACTGTGTTCCTGCTTCAGCTGCTCGGTCTGACAGGGGCGTCGAGCTGTCGTTTGAAGACGCTGTTTGCAGAGAAGCTTGAGTGCCTGTTGGGTGGTTAAGGAGCTGACCTTGCTGCTGCGGTGTGTGGCCGTGCCCCTGCGCAGGTACGGGAGGGAAGGGGTGTGCAATGCCTCCTCGTGCAGCCCGTCCTAGCCTGGCTCTTGCTGCTGGAGTGACCTGATCTAAAGCAGAAAGACTGAGCTCAGCTGGGCTGGCTTAGCTCTTGAGCAGGGCTGCTTCTGTTGCCTGGGGCTTCATGCAGTTTGGTGGGGGGAAACCCTGATACTTTAACCAAAGCCTGAAGAGTGATGTGAGGGACTGGCCTGTTTATGTGCTCTCCTGCCTCCCCGAAGCCCTGTTCCAGTTAAATCGGTAACTGCCCACAGACAGCACCTGGGAAAGCTGTTGCTGGGGTGTCCTTTGCTTTTCTGACTTCAGCCAGCTCCTGTGCAGAGCCTACACTGAGATAAAAGAGACTGACACAGCGTGAAACCTTCCTCCTCTTCAGCAGATGGTGTTTGCGACAGTGGACTTTGCTTGTGTTGTTATAACAGAACGGCCTGGTCTAGCCAAGAAGCGGAAGGAGAAGCTGCAGTCTAGTTTTGCTGAGACTGGCTTGCTATGTAAACCTGGCCTGAAAGCCTGGGTCACAAATGAACTCTTGCTTTTTCAAGGATCAGTCTTTTCTGCCATCTTCAGCTTCCCAGCTGCAGTGCTGTCGGGACTTGCCCGCAGTCAGTAGCTCCAGCCGCTCTGCAGCATTCGCGGCAGTCTCCCGGGACTCTCCATGACTGAGGACATGATGTGTGTCGCAATGTGACCTTCATGTTACCTTCACAGAAAACCTAAATGCATCCTAACTGGGGTTAACCCGGTGTCACTGCCTTAGGCTTTAGCAGGTCAGCGCTACATCTGTCCTAGCTGTGAACTCTACATGCTTCATGCCTAAAAATCTTCACGGTTGGAGAAACAGTGCTCCTACTTGAGTGAAGCACTGAGATGGCGTAAGTCCTTGGCTGGTACTGCCACGGGCTGAGCCTGCTCCAGCGCATCCTGCTGAAATGATGCACCGAGAAGGCGTAGCCGAACGTCCGTCAGACCCGTTGCTGTCAGACTGAGGCTGCTGAGCACTGACTGCAATGGGTACTTTCAAGATAAACCTCGGTCTCAATCAGGGTGAACAAGAAAAAGCATGTTGCCTTGATATTGTCTGCAGGCTGCCTTCTGCATCGTGACTGAGGGTGGAGCCTGGTTACCAGCAAAAACCAGGTGTCAGCTGGCATAAGCCCTCCAAGAAACTGGGTTACCAATATTTCTGACCTTATTCCATCTATTGCATTCAAGATGTGAGCAAACACAGAGCAAGTGTTGTTCCTTCAGCTGGAAGGGCCAAGAAACCACATGCTCTGAGGCTGCTTGTGTGTCTCAGCTCATCCCAGGCCTCCAGAAAGTCTTTCCTAACTCTCTCCTGGCTGTCTCTGACCGCCTCCCCGTTCCTGAGTAACGCTGCTGCTCCCGCAGCGCTGCTGGAGCTCTGCCTGGCTGCATCGCTACCTGAGCTGCTCTGCTCCTTACTCCTGCCAGGAACCAGAGGCTCTGTACCTCAGTCTGCAGCCTCCAGTGAAAAACCTGCTGAGCCACAGCAATTGAGAAGAAACCCGCGGGCATGGCAGGGAGACTGCTGCAGGCTTCGTCCCACGCTTGGTTAATACCTGGGAGATATTAACCTTCATGGGGAAAGGGGTTGTGTACGTCTGTCAGCTCTGCTCTTCAAGCATGCAGTGATCCTGTGAAGATCGGCACCTCCACCTGAAATCTGAGCGCCGGCTCAGCCCGTGCAACCCCCGTGCGCGTCGCTCCTTGCTAACCTGGCTCTGATGGCACCAGGCTTTCTCACAGCTCCTGGGGACAAACCTCACTTTGCCCTGACAAGCCTCCAAAGCTCTTTCACAGCAAGCCATGTGTGAACTCGGCGTGTTCCCTATCGGCACCACCTACCTGCCTCCGTCCTGCCGGGCTACCATAGGCACGACAGGCCCGGACAAGGAGGAGGACACTGGGGACAGTTGGACTTGGATGCTGGGGGGTTCAGCCAGAGTCCGCTCTTCCCACAGCGCTCTGTCTTCAGCTAAAGACGAGATCTCTCTTTAGCTCCTCTTTCACTCAACCTTTCGAAGTGGTACCGTATGGATGCTATCATGATGCTCATTAGTCTCTGTCTGAGCCCCCTCGCGCTGCAAGAATCCCTGGAGGGGACGGGCTGGAGTGGGATGGGGTTTGCTGCAGCTGAGCTCTGCTGATTTTTCCCCTGGGGTTTCAAGAAGTTTCGTTCCGCCCATGAGAAGTGCCAGGCGTCAGGGGAAGATTTGTTTCTTGGCAGCTGTTCCAGTTTTGCTCTAGAAAACAGATGCTGCGCTAGGAATGCACCGTGACTAAAATTCCTCTGGGCTGCTCAGGTCAAATAGCAGCAATAGGGGAAACGGGGGGCAGGAGAGCAGCGCTGCTCAGCAGAGAGCAAACGGGGGGCAGAGCCCTTTCCTTTCCCTTTCTTCCTCCCCCGAGCTGAAAAGCAGGAGCTGAGCCGTTTGGGGGAGAGGAGGAAGCGGGGGTCGCAGGCTGCCGGCCCCCACCTCCGGCAGCCGCGCGGCACGGGCACGCACGCCTGGCTCTGCCCGTCCCTGCGCGGGGGCTCTGGCATCGTCAGCCTCGCCGCTCGTGCGGCGGTGCCCGATCTCCTTGGAGAAGAGACCACGCGCTCTCCATTTGTTTTGCAGAGGGCTCAAGGAAGCTTTCAGGATCAGAGGTTTAAACAAGGAGCGTGATGAGCGGTGACAGTTTGGGAAAAACACAAGCAACAAAAGGTTTTGATACTGTCAGAGAACATGACAGGCAAGTTCACAGCCCCTGCAGGCCTTTGGCTTCTTGTTTTCTTTTGCCGAACGGGAAAAGCAATCCTGCGCGGTGACAGTCGCAGGCGGTGACCCTGTGGCAGGCAGGGCAGTGCTAGAGATGCAGAAAGCCCCAGCAGGGGCCGGGGGAGATGCCCGGCAGGGGCTAGGGAAGCTGGGCACCTCTGTTTTTGGGAGGATGCTGCGAGGCATCTGGAAACTCAGCTTCTCCAAGGTGCTCAGCTCTGTCCGCTGCACCCTGGATGTTGCTCTCGGGGCGTCTGCTCCTGCTGCTCAGGGGCTGCCAGGGCTGCGGGGACCTCGGGGCTGGAGAGCGGGGGTGCGAGGTGCAGGCAGCCCGAGCTCTGCTTCCCTGCCCTTCGCGGCCGAAGGTGCTGGGGCTGAGGATCGGGCCGTGCCTGCCCAGCGAGCCCTGGGTGGGCCGTGAGCGCAGCCCTAGTGCTCCAGCCCCTCGATGCCACTGCAAAATGGGTCGCCCCATCAAAACAGACCTTGCCTTGTTCCCAGACTAAAAGAAGGGGTTGTGTGATAAAATACCGCAGCTGGTCTCTCTAATCTCCCACCAGTGTCTGCATTAACCATCGAGACAGTGACTTCCTTGATGCTGGGCAATTTTTTCCTGTGCACGCAGCCAGCTAATCAATTAAGTTTCTCAGCAGCTTCCTCCAGCATTCAGGCTTGGAGGGTGGAAGGAATTTGTTATTCTAGGCACTGTTGGAGAGGCATGAACTGTACTAAAAGCAAATTGGTTGCGCTTTCCAAGCACTGACACTCTTCACTCACGGCTTGGCTCTCCGGTCCTCCTCCCTCGACCTCCTCCCTGCTCTCCTGAGCACCTCTGGGTGCAGCCCTGGTCCCACCGGCTCAGGCAGAGCTGGGCTGAGGTGCATCTGCTCAGCGCGACCCTGCTGTGGTGGGGCTGGGTGCTGGGGGTGCTGCGCGTCCCCGGCAGAGGCAGGGGTGTTTGCCTTGGGGTAGAGTCTTTGCACAGCCGGGCAGTTCGACTGAATCCCTGTGCAAGGGGTTACTGCTGCTGGGCTGTGTCTCGCCTGCTTTCCCAGCTGTGACTGGTACGAGCTGGTGAGGCTGCGTATCACGCTGCCGTCACGTGGATGCGCTGGGGCAGGTTGGTTTGTCCCTTAGCTTAGCCCTCTGCCAAGTAAATATTCTCTCTCGATGCTTTTTTCCAGGCACTTGCTGAAGCTTTTTTCCAGGCACTTGCTTTTTTTTCCCTTTTCCCATCTCATTTTCCTCCTCCGTCATTGTTGTTCCTTGCCCTGCCCAGGTGTGGTCCTCCACATATGGGAGGGAGATGCTGTGTGATGTATTCCCATCCGTCCCAGTAATCCTGGGCTTTGTGGGGCTGAGCGCTGGGCTGAGAAACAGAAGTGGAAGGATCCGGCAGGGTGGGTGGAGGCACCAAGAAATATGGGGTATTTGGGGTGATCTCAGGAAAATTTATGGATGTTTGAGAGGAACTGCATCTCCTGCCAGCTCAGCTACACCCTGGCTCTCTGCTAGTGGGAATGGGGATGGGTTTTATGTGTGTTTAGCAATGCAATGGCTTGAGCATGAGAGCAGCAGGGTTGCCGGAGTCAGGAGGGCCGCAGAGGTTTGCCAGGAGCTCAGCCAGTTGTGTGAAACTCCTCGCTCCCCACACTTTGGCCTGTCGGGATACACGCACGCATCCTCCCAGGCCAAGGAAAACTTGGCCGGGCAGAGCTGCTGCTGTGCCGTTGGCCGGGCGGCCGGCGGGTAGGGATGGCCACAGCTGGAATCCAGCCCGGCCCGGGGGTGGACAAGGTCTTTTCCCTTTGGTGCTGCCTGGCAGCCTCGGTGATGCCTGCTCAAAGGCAGGGCTTGGTGCCCTTGGTGTCATCCCGCTTAGAGATCTCAGCAGAGAGGATAAGGAGGAACTGGGTGGAGAAAACGAGCCGTGCTTTCAGGGGTTATCTTCATCAGCAAGAGCATTTCAGCCACCTCTAGTCCTGTTCTCTGCAGCAAGCTAACCTGGTGCTAACGGCATTGCTTCTGTAGGATAAATCCCACGGATGTTCTGCTCGGGAAGTAATTTGGTGAACCAGGAAAGAGAACCCAGGACGCCTGCTACCAGTCGTCTTTCCAAGCCGTTACACAATACTACTCTGGGATTAACAAATAAAAACATCTGGGAATAATCAAAGCTATTTAGGCTCTGGGAAAGCATGGCTGGAGAAAGTTCGAAGGAAGCAACTTGAAAGCTCAGCATTGTTAAAAACAGTCTGGAAGCCCTGGAAATTAGAACGAGGGTAACATCTACAAAGAGCGAGGAAGTATCAAGAGAAGGATCCAATATCCTCTGAGGAACCGAGAGGAGCCAGGATGAATTGTAACGCTCGAGCCTCTACTAAGCTACAGGGCATTAAAATTGCTTTGGAACAAACAGATCTGCCTTTCCTGGGGCTTCCACTGGCAAGGGAGCAGAGGCAAGGACCAGGGCTCTGTCTTAAAAACAGCCTAGGGAGTGGAAGTACGATTGAATGCCGGATAATCGCAATCCTCCCAAAGCCCGGTGATGCCGATGCAGAGCCTGCGGCGTGCGGTACCGCCAGGGCTGGCACTGGGAGGATGCGGGGCGCACAGCGGAGGTTCGGGGCCAACCGCGTCCCTGGCAGGGTGCCGCCAGCCAGAGCGCAGCTGCGGCGGGGAGGAGCGTCGCCCGCAGGCTTCGCTTTCCAAGCGGCAGGACGCGTGCCTGGGCTGGCCGATGGCATCGCCACGGGAAGGGGACCGGGGGGATCGTGGTTCCCGAGACACCTTCCCCAGGGAGGCTGGCAGTGCCTTGCTGCCTCCCGCTGCGGGGAGCGTGCCCAGGCCTCCCCTTCGATGGCAGCCCGAACGGCCGTGGGGCCCTCCTGGGAGCCTGCTGGATAACCCGGGCTGGCAGCCGGAGACGCTGTCCGTGGGGTGTCCGGCTGGCAGCGGGGACCGTGGCACCTCGTGCGCTTGCTGAGCTACCCGCAGCACCGACCCCGCTCCTTTCGCGGGAGCCTGGGGGGCTGCTGCCCCGGAGTGACTCGGGGAAGGGCCACGGAGCCAGCTCTCATCAATGGAAATCCCCTCTTTTAGCATCACTGGGGAGGCAAGTCTTGCTGGGAAATCTCACTTCTGCTGATTTATAGGAACTTTAATCTTGAAGGGCCTCTCTCAGTGCTTTCCATTCCCTCTTCTACCACTTTACATCTCCTCCTACTTCTGCCTGGGGCTGGGGTGCAAGCCCCCAGCATCTCCAAGAGAGGGAAAAGCAGCCTGGGAATGAGGAGGGTGGGCACGCTGCAGGTAAGGCAAGAGGAAAACCAGCCACCGCAGGAGCCGTGGAAATGGTTAAAGATTTGGGGAGTCCAGATCTGCCACATCTTCCGTGACAATCTGGCCTCCCCAGCATCCTCGTAAATGAGAAACCGCATAAGCCTCACACTCTATTATTGCTACGGAGCATTAGAGTCTCTCATTTAGGATAAACATTCTCATCTCCAGCAGAGCATGAATAACATTAAATGAGATAGTTAAAATGTTTCAGGCCAATTATAGCCCTGGTGTAACTTCGGCAGAGTTACACCAGGGATTAATTTGATCCGGAGAGCTCTGCCTCCTGTTCTGAACTGGGATTCCAGCATGGGTAATTACATCCTGCCTCTCTGCACTTCCTCTGGAGTTTTAATTGGGTTGAATGGACCAAATCCGCAGCAAGTGTAAATCAATGTAATTGAGCTCTCTCTGGAGAGGAACCCTGCTGATTTACACCCTCAAATCTGGGCCAGCCTTCTCCCTTTCCTCTCTCCGGCTGCCTGGGGACAGGAGCCTGCCCGGCGAAGGGCAGCGTGGGCTGAGGTTGGTGCAAGGCGACTGCCCCGACCCCGCACCAGCCTCCCTGCGAAGGACTCGGCTTCTGCTCTGTTTCCCAGCTGAGGGCCAAGACAGCTCTGCCCTGCCTCTCTGCTGCGTGAGCGCAGGTCGGGTCTGCTCTGGGGTGCAGGCAACCCGGCGTGGGCGCACGGCAGCCTGCGCCCTGCCGTACCTTCTGCCGGTAACCCCGCCGGTGCCGTGCCGGGGAGCGGCCCTCACCTCCCAGCCTGGATCCCAGAGCGGCTCCTTGCGCGGTGAGAGAGGCAGCTGGGCTGCCTCCCTCTTCCACTTCCCAGCCCGCTCAGTAAATCAGCGTTAATGAGGGACATTTGACCCTCTCTTTCCCTGAACAGCCTTAAGAAGCATTTTTGTTCCATGAGATAGTAAAGAAACTTGAAGCAACTTCCTCCCGCTGCTTCTATTGCAGTTTTTTTGGTTGGTTTTGTTTTTTGGGGAGGGGGAAAAGGCAAAGTTGTAGGGCACAAGCAGCCTTTAGGATGCCTCAGAAGCGGGAGCAGAGGAGAGACAGCAGTGTCCGATACGGAGGGGATGGACCAGACAGGCCAGCCGAGATGGGGTGACCCCAGCCCTGCTCCACTCGGTCCATCAGAGCGACCGCGTGTGCAACCGAGACAGGAGGGTCGGAGCTGGGAAAGCGCGCTCGCTGGCTGTAATTAGGAATTTAATTGCGAGGCGTTATCTCACCGAGTTGGAGCCTATACAGAGCCATACGTCCTCCATAGCCAACTGTATACGGGGGCGACGGCGGAGGGAAGAGTGCTGGGAACGGCCTCCCTCACAGATTTCCAGGACTTTCTGCTGCTGTGTGGTCCCTTTCCCTTCTCACAGAGAAAGGATGAGTACAGACAGTCGGATAAACCCCGGGGAGCGGGGGCCCGGCGAGGCCCCGCGGCTTCGCACCCTCCTCCAGGCTGCGTGGGGCTGCTGGTCCCACACCACCTCCGCCACTCGCCGTTTCGTTTCTCATTTGGTTTTTCAGAAAGTGTATTTTAGCGGGGACAGAGATGGAAAGAAGAAGAGCAGAGATGTCTCAATCCTTCCTTCCTCCTCAAACAAACGGCGTCTCCTCAGCAGGACCGCGATGGTGGGACCGTGTCCTTCAGCCTCCTCGCCCCGAGGAGACCATCAGCATCCCATCCCTCGGAGAACCGCCGGTGACACCCCGCCTGGCCCATGAGGGCTGTCACTACCAATTCTGCGTTTCTCGTAAAGCAGAGGGTGGTTTTGGCCGGCGGAGAGGACACAGTTAACGAGGTGAAGCGAATTCCCCCTCCCACCCACCGAGGGCCTTCCGGGACCATCACAAACCTCAGCGCAGACAGCAAACACCTCGTCGCGGCCAGCAGCCCTTGCACAGCCGCTCGCTACAGGCAGGCTCGCCCGCTCTTGGCTCAGCTGCTGGCTGCGGCTGATTGAGTAAATAAAGAACATTTCTCACGAAATCCACCCTCTTGGAGGTCCCCAGGCGGAGAGCTGGCCTTTCCCCGGCTCAGGAAACCTTTATCCCCCAAATCGACAACACCCCCGTGCAGTTGATTTAGCAAGCGATGTTTGCACACCCCGGTTCGCAGTGCAGCGACTCTGTTCCCGGCAGCACCGTGACATTTGCAGGCGCCATTTCCAGCTGGCCCCACGTTGTCCTTTCTGGGACTTTTTCTGTGCTAGTCCAGATGGGGAGAAAGGTCAGAGTTACTGATGGTAGGCAGACTGAAATCTGGATTCTCCCTAAGCCCAGGATGACTGTGCCTGGGCTAACCCTGCAAACTGGGGCTCCAGTCGGTGACCCTCAGTGGGTTACACCGGGCTCTGCTCCTGCTCTTCGGGGCTACCATAGCTCCAGCATACGCGCATCTTTCTTGGGGTCCTCTCCAGCCTGTTTCTGGCCCTGCCTGAATGCAGATCCTCCTCGCTGCTCATCGCTGCCCGCCCAGAGCTGAACCGCCTCAGCCCTGACGCCTCCGCTGCAGCTAAGCCCCTGACCTTTATTTTCCCTTAAATCAATACCTAAAAGCCATGCTACAGCAATACCAGCGTGTCAGGGGAGTCCGGGTGATTTATAGCATCTGAGGAGCTGATTCTGCTTTTGAAGCTTCAATCCCACAAGCTTTTGTCTTTCCAGCCCCCAATCTCTTCTGCGCTGCCTTCAGCACATGTACATCGTATTCGTCCCCTGACCCCCCCTTCCTGGCGTTATTGACTCTCCATCTTGCTTTTAATCTGCTATAAAATGAAGGCAGCTCCAGGTAGAACAGCAGTTTTATTCTTCCTGATCATATTCCCTTTTGCCAAAAAGAAGAAAAAAAATGTTTAAAGTGAGTTGAGGCTGTAAAGGCTTAATTAAAAAGCTTCAGGGGAAAAACATCTATTAGGAAAACTCTGCAGGCATTTGCGGAATCCTCGCTGAGGAGAACCAAGCCGCTGGGCGCTCCGGTCCGTGTGTCTGGCCCTCCCTCGGCGGTGGGGAGGCGACCCTGCAGCCCCGGGATGGGGAGAAGGGGCTGCTGGCGGCCGGGAGCATCGCGGGCAGGAGCCCCAGCCCCGGCTCCTTCCCCGCCGCGGCAGCTCAGCCGCCCTCCTTCCCCTTGCTGTGTCCTTCGTGGCCGCCAGAAAGGAGCAGCCAGCCTGCTCTGGGTGCAAACCTCATGTGCATTGGCAAAAGCTTTGGGAACTGCTTTCTCAGTTAGGTTGAAGCTGATGTTTGCAACTCCACCGGTCCCAGTGACTGATCAATACACGCTGATAGACTTTTCCCATCAGAGCATTTATTTTTCCAACAGGACGTGGAGTTCTCAAACAAATGAAGGCTTGCACAAGAAATCGTCTGCCTCAGTTTGGCAGCAAAGAGAAAACAGGAATATTTTTCTTTATTCTAAAACCAAATTTTTGTGGCTAAATAGAGCCAAAAATATATCTCCCCCCCCACTTCTCCCAGACATGAGACATCTCTGAATGCCGAAAGCAACTCTTCCCCGCCACAAATGGACCAAATAAACCCAGCACGAGACTGGTGCTTAGTAGAAACAGATGCGCCTCTAATGCTGTCATCTACAGCAAACTGCGTCTGCAAACTGGTCTTTTATTAACGTATTTGTATAGATGGGAAAGCTGGAGAGGGTGTGCGCACCCCACCGCCGGGAGCAGGACTCCTGATTGCCCCGTGCCCGTGGGCTGCGTTACGGCTTGCAGAGGGCATCGCCGTGGGGCTCAGCCTTAAAGACAGGCAAACTTCTTTTCTGCACCAGCACCTAACCCAGCGCCTGGTCCCCCCGAGCTGCGAGAGCGGAGCTGGCGTGATGTGGGCTCATCAGCGTGCGGGTCGGCATCGTGGGTTGTTTTGCCAGGGGTTTCGGCAGGTGCCGAGGCCGGGATGTGCTCGGTGCTGGCTGCGGGGCACAGCGGGGCTGCAGGAGGAGAAGGAGTCACGGTTAATTGTTTGCTGAGAGCTGGGACAGACAAGGTTATGAGTTTTGGGGGATCTGCTGAAGGGAAGGCAGGGCAGGGTGAGTCCCTGAGCTGCCCGCGGGCATTCGGCAGCGCCTTGTAGGCTAGCGGGGATTCGGAAAGACAGCCCTGGCCTCAGTTCCCCCCCGAACCCCACACACGTGCCCCAGCCCAGGCCAGCATCCCCTCGACGCCCAAGGTTTCCTCCCAGGGCCATGACAGCAGTGTGAGCTGCCCTCTCTTTGCCGGGAGCCGCAGGGGGCCAGCCCGGGGCCAGCCCTCGCTCCCTGGGGTCACTCTGCAGGACACAAAGCCCCATCAGTCCCAAATCCCCACGTCACATGCACGCCATCCCCACCCCAGCTGGACCACCACCAGCTCTGCTGCCTTTTCTGTCCCTACAAGATGCTCCGGGCATCCAGGCGGGAGGCTGCGGAGTCAGGGCTGGATGTGCCCTTACCTGGGAACTGAGCTGCTATTGAAAGCAATGGAAAAATGGGCTTTTCCCTTCCAACCTGGCCATTTCAGGCTCTAATTTCCTTCCCCTGGAGCAAGCCATTTTTCTAGAGCCTTCACAGCTCCACCAGTAGACAGAGACACCTATAAATCCTGGTGAAACCACCATTAAAATGCTCGCGGGGTCTGTGAGCAGGGCAGAAAGGCAAAGACCAGGCTTTTTACCCCAAGCTAGTATTTTCTTTCCACAATTTCCCCCAAGCTGCATTTATCCCAGATAACTGCTACATCCCACCTGGCTTTTACTCCGAAGCAGCGTTACGTGGCGCGAGGGTCAGAGCCAGCCTCTCTCCTGGTCTCTTCCTCTCCCTCGGGGTGCCTGGGGACAGAGGAGACGGGGTGAGCTGTGGGCAGGGCACCGATTGCGGCCCCCAGGCAGCCTGCAGGCAAATTGCTCTGAAACCCGGCCCTCGGTGGGAGCAGAGCCTCTCCACTGATTTGGCATTTTGAATGAAAGGTGTTAACTTGCTGCAAGAAAGGGCGGCTTCGCATCGAAGGAGCTGAGCCCTTGGGAACAGCAAACCCCTCCGTTGCCCCACGTCCCCCGGCTCTGCAAGGCAGCGCGCAGAGGGCAGGGGTGAACGTCCCTTGCGGGGGGACCAAGCACCTCAGCTCAAGTCCCACGAGGCGTTGCTGCAGCACACTTCAGCCTGGAACATGCTGAGTTTAGCCAACAACTCTTTTTCTCCTTGCATGCGAGTCCTCCATCACCCACCCTCTCCAACGAGCTGGCCCTTTATCGCGGCCCATCCTTCCCCTGGGCTTGGGAACTGGGTCAGTGAGCGACACCCAGCAGCGTTGCTTCCCACTGAAATTCTCAGAAAGCAGCTGTGGCCCCTGGGTGCTTTTGAGTGGCCCAGCTTTGCCTTTTCGGCACCCATCTCAGCCAGGTTGGCGCGGGGTGGCCGGAGGAGCCGGCGATGCCCAAGCCCAACCCTCAGAGGGACCCGGGCTCTGCCAGCAGCTCTTCCCGCATCCCTCTGCCATGCCAGCGCTCGTGGCTGTGCACCTGCGCTACCTGGTAGGGACTGGATGTCTTTGAACCTCTATTCCCGGCCAAACTTGGCCAAAATAAGCCAACAGGCTCGAAAGCCGCCTGGGGGAGCAGCCACATGCGTGTGCGCACGTACGTACACACTGCGCGATCGCACGGCGCTTATTGCCTGTGGAAACCAGGCAAAAGAGGGAGCGGCTTCATCCTGCGACCCTCGCCCTTGTCTGCCTGCAGTATTATTCTCTGCCTGGTTACATCTGATGGTAAAAGGGAATTTGGGTCCCCTGGCTGGGGACCAGGTCTTGGGACAGAGCTCATCCCATCCTAGGGAACGTGGCTGAAACAAGTCCAGGAACCTCCTTAAGCTGCCGAAGGAGCCCTGCCGAGACCAGAGAGGGGGGTAAAACCCGTCCCCACCTCCAGACACCCCGCTGGCTTTTCCACTTCTGAAGCACAGCTCCTTTTCGGTGCTAGAATTTGGGGTCACTTTCAATAACTCGCTCAAAAACCAGAAGAAAAAGCCAGAGACGCTCTCTGAGTCACTGGCATGTTGTTACCAAGGACACTAAGGTTCCTGATTTTGAAGAAGAGATTAATTACATTCTACAAATAGACATTTTATCTGCATTGAAGAGCAGCAAGAGCTAGTTCTTTTAGCGTAGCTCATTATGGATCAGCAGGTAGTATTGTGACAGATGTAGGAATCCAGGCGTATTGTCACTTGGGTTTAATCATCGGAAAGCTGTCTTCCCCGGGTCAGCTTCTGGTGAGGATTTGTAATATTTACATAGCACTTGGGGCTGGCTTCTTTATTGCTGGAGTCTGTATTCACTCGTCAGTCTCTCATTATGCATGTGCCAGTATTAATTGCATTTAGAAATGAGATTCTAAAGCAGAAGTGAGAGCTATTTAGACCTCCATTCAGCTTGAAAGACAGCAGCCTTCTGTGTGACAGCTCTCGAGATGTTCTTGTGCTCGGCTTTCTCTCCAGCTGAAAAGCAGGTGTTGGAGAGAGTTGGTGTCGGAGCCACTGTATCAGCACTGCCTTTTGTGCATGCCCAGACATTTATATAACCGACAGGATAATGACTCCGCAGAAGTGGCACGGAATTGACCCTTCTGGTACTGGATTCAAACACAGCAAGGTAGAGAGTGGCTCTGCTCAGTTGCTATACAGATACAAGGGGGAAAGTGATGCTAAGCCTCATCTCCCCTGGAAGGAGGGGGGGATGTTCTTGCTGGTGGCTTTGGGGGTTATTTATCGGCTCAGCTGTGCCTGCAGCACTTTGGAGCTGTGTTTGTGGCCTTGCTAATGTATTTAAAGTCGTGCAGAATTTCAGCTGACACTTGTCTGTGCATGCCTGCTGCGCGCTGATTGCTCCAGCCCGGAGATGCGGAGCCGTGTGCCGCCGCTGCCGGCTGCCAGCCGTGCCTGGGCGGTGGAAATGAGGAGGTCGTGTCCTGCTTCCAGAGGGGACTAAGCTGGAAGGTTAAATCCAGATGATGCCAAGCTACCGGCTCTGTTTTCTCCAGCCTGAGGTGCAGAGGGTCTGTTCTCGCCTTGCAGCACGGTGCGTGGGGTGCGACAAGGGTGTCCTCGTCGGGGGAGAGGTCGGCACAGGCACCCAACGCTCCCTCTCTCCATTGCCCTGGCTCCCCGTCCTAGGAAAATAACCCCTCTGGGGCCCGGGGGATTCGTGTCCCGCCTGTTGTCAGGGGGCTGAGAAAGCAGCAGTAAAGGCAGCTCCCCTTTCGCTTCCCCAAAGCGCCTCCTTTGCTTTGCCATAGTTCAGCCCTGCCCTGCCAAGCCTGGTCCCTCTCCAAGAGCTCTCCGGGAAGGACCTCTCCCCTCACAGACCTGGCTCTTCCCCGCAGGCTCCTTTGGCTGCTCCCTTGGGCGCTCACTGCCCTGCGTCCCCCTGCGCTGGACCAGCACCGAGGCCAGACCCCGGGCTCCGTGGCAGCAGCATCTCTGCCTCCCCAAACCCTCGTCGCCCAGGAGCAGGCGGTGAGCAGCTCCCGCCGGGGAGGGACTGGAGGGGAAGAACATGAGAAAAGCAAACAGAGCAGGCATCCGTAACCAGCCCTGGCCCCCGGCCAGGACCGTCTCGTTAAATATCGCATAAAACAAAGAATAAAGCACTGCTTCTTGAGGAAACCCAAGCTCTGAAGCCCAAGGAGCCCCCCTTGACCTGTCCCTCGGTGGGCAGGTTAGTCCGGGGTAGCGTTTCAGTTTGCTTTTCACCTCCAGCGAGGGGGGAATAGCAGACCCCGCAGCTGGGCTGTTAGGAGGAAAACCTTCAAACTTCTCTTCTTGAGATGGCGGCAGCCAGCTCCAGGGGCCAGCCCTAACCCCACCGCCGAGCCCCCCAGCCCTGCGAGCACGGGCCAAGGACGACCGGCGCTGTCCCTGGCAGCCCCAAGGCATATAAATAGAAGATGGGACGTGAAGGAGGTCAAGTGAGCAGGGGATTTCACATAATCTGATCTTGCCTGTGCTGTTCATTTGTGTCCTTTGCCCAGGGGCTTCGCACACGGGGACATCGGAGCCAGAGGGACGTTCCTGCGCTGAGGCAGCTTTATCCCATGCAACATGGGGGCTCCTGTCTTTTTCTTCACCATGTGCTGCTTTTCAGGGGTGTCTTTAACCCAGGGGTCAGCCAGACCAGCGCACGTGTGGAAAATCCTGGTCTTTGTTGCTGTGGGGGGTCCTGGTGCCTGCCCAGCCTGAGCCTGGGCCTCTAACCCATGAAAAATCCAGTTGGATCAAAACTGGGTTGGGTCTCTGGTGCCTCGGGTCTGTCATGTCTGGAGGATGCTGCCTGCCCTCCACTGTACCCATCTGAAGCCTCGGTCCTTCTGCCCTTGTCCTCTACCACTTCTCCCCAGTCCTTGGCCGGCAGCACTTCTTTCTCTTGCTTCTGCTACTTCTCTTTTCCAAAATATGAAAGGATGGAGACAAATTCTCTCCTGGTATAAAGCTGTCAGTGGAACTGCTCTGATTTATGTCAGTGCAGAGCGAGGTGGGTAGATGGGAGTCCAAAATAGAGCAAGTAGAAAACCTCTTAATAGCTACTGGTCTTTAATGGTGAGAGCAATTAATCACCAAAAGAACTCGGCTAGCAGCGTACAGCTTGTCTGTCGGCTGCTGTCTTTGCCTCCGGACCGGGAGCCTGTCTGAAAGCTGCGGTGGGGCTTGGAGGAGGCTTCTCCCGTCCATCCAGCTGTGGGTCTCCCTCGTGCTCCCCAGGGCCCACACTCTGCTGGGGAGCCGTCGAGCGGAGTCCAGCCTCGAGCTGCTGCTGCCAGCCCAGGCGCGCTCCTAACCCCTGGGCACTGCTGTCTCACCAGCCCCACGCTGATGATGATGATGGTGATGATGGCAGTCAGGTGCAATGTCTGACCAGGGTGCAGGATGCCGGTTTAGACATGGTGGAAGTGATGCTGATCCTGCCATGAGTGGAAATAGCCAGGGCAGCCCCAGTGTCCCTCCTAGCCCCATCTTTTTCGGCTCCATGCTCCATCCTACCTCCTCCTGCAAGGTTTTGTGCTTTCCCACTGCTTGCTCCTAACAGCACGGACACGGTGGCTGAGCCACAAACCAGTCCTGCAGCCCTGACGCCTTCTCCCACGCCTGCGCGCTCTGGTTGCTCCTAAGAGGGTGCTGAGCCAGCCGCAAAGCTGCCCCACGCCCCTGCACCCCGAAGCAGCTCATGCCCGCTCCCACGGGCAGGGTTGTGCGGCTGGGGCTGCCTCCCCGGGGCCGGGCCCTGGGCTGCCCGCAGGCTGCCAGCACCGGTGCCGTGGCTCCAGGTGACCTGTCCCCCAGCCACGTACCTGCCCTCTGCGTGGGCAGCGCTGCCTGCTTGCCCTGCAGCTTCCCCGAGCGACGGACCTGCAGGCTGCCAGCTCTGCCGGCTTCGCCAGCCACCCCTGTACCCCCTGCCCAGAGACAGCCCCCCCTCTGCGGCGAGCACTTGTTTGCTCAGGCACTTAATGAGTCCTTAATTCAGCCGGTGCTGCAGGTAGCACGGGGAGGGCCGGGGGCACGCAGGCCAGGAGATGCCTTCCCTGCTTCCAGTCTTGTTTCTCCCTCCCCTGACTTAATTGGCTCATTAAGTGCCAATTTGACCTCCCCACTTTCAGATGTCTCCAGTCTCCACTGGTAAATAGATTTGCACGTCTCCAGCGGAAACCTCCTCGAGCTGAGCCTGGCGTTGGAGCAGTGGCTGCGCAGCCAGCGAGGGCGATGCTCGGCCCCGCTGCCGCCGGGCTGAGGCCAAGGGAGTGCGGAACGGGAACAAAACTCCCTCCCGAAAGACACGGGGAGCTGCAGGTAGTGGAAGCCGCAGCCGCCGGCACCGTGCCCGTGGCACGGCGGGGATGCACGGAGCGGGAGCTGACCCTGCGCTCCGGTCGCAGCTTTGTCATTGCCTCGCTGAGGGACTGCAGCAAGTCCCTTCCCATCTGCTCCCTGCCGTCACCTCGGAGCCAGGACGCGTGTGAGTGTGCGGGGGCACAGAGCACAGCGCAACGGAGCCGCGGCTGCAGGGTGGCGGCTGCTGGCTCTTCTGAGAGCCGACGCTTAGCTGATGCTCTCAGGCACCTTCTGTACCCGGGCCCTCACCCAAGCTCCCCGCACCCCGGGGATGGAGCGGGACCTCCCCGGGGCTATTTTACGCCAGGTGAAGGTTTGCCAGCTGGGCACTGCTGGGGTGTCACTGGCAGCCTGGTGACGTCCCCACAGCCGAGAGCACTGCTTGGTCTCCTCCCCAGCCACGGCATGAAGACAAACAGGCAGCCAGGCTGCTTGCCTGGATGGATAGCAGGGTGCTGGATGCTACGTTTGGGAAACACCTCGATCGGTGCGTGTAAAAGCATCCCAGGAGTTCAGCCCTGTCCCTTTGCACCAGGAAGGCAGGGGACCAGTCCTGCATTTCCTCCTTGCTCGCACTGGTGCAACGGGGAGGAGGTGACAGCACATCACAGAAGGCTCCCTCTGCCTGGCACAAGGCAACGTCTCCTGGTGTCACCCAGAGGACCGAAACTAGAAGGAAACCAACTATCTCCAAGGATGGGCCTTAGGCTGAGTAGCGAGGTCCTTCACCCCAGGGCCAGCCCTCACCCTCCCGTCGCCAGCCCCGGGGCCCCGAGGGGACGGGAAGGGGACAGGAGAGGACGTACGGTTCGACTTTGTTGAAGAAGCGGCGCCGCAGCATCATGACCAGCGTGCCGAGGAGCAGGACGGTGGTGCACATGGCGCTTCCTCCATCACCACGCAGCGCCGCTGGCCCCTCGCGTCCCTCCTGGAGGCACCGCTCGGCCCGGGGCTGTCACCCGTGCCCGGATCGCCCGTCACCCCGGCTGGCGGGAGCCTCTCCCCAGCAGCCACCTGAAGGCTGTCAGGGCTGGTTTTAGGAGGAATTAGGGCAGGATTGGATGTAATTAAGAGGCAACAAATGAGGACGCTCTCCTCTGACCTTCGGACGGGAGGGAGCCGAGCGGCTGGTCCATGACTCCTTGAGCACTTAATTGGCTTTGGCATGCGGTGCTCCCGCCCCGGCTGGTCCCCGGCCCCGCACCTCGGCCAGGCGGGCGCTGGGGGTGAGGTGTGATGGACCGAGCCGCTTCCCAGCCTGTCCACCCCATGGCCCCCCAGCCCATCTTCCTGCCCGCACCAGCCCCGTCACCACCAGGGCTGGGTGCTCCCCTCTGCTCCCCCTCTTCCCGTGTGCCTCCCTCCCCTCTTT
Source organism: Theristicus caerulescens (assembly GCA_020745775.1). Classification (NCBI taxonomy): domain Eukaryota; kingdom Metazoa; phylum Chordata; class Aves; order Pelecaniformes; family Threskiornithidae; genus Theristicus; species Theristicus caerulescens. The sequence continues at coordinate 1,149,447 of CM036571.1, forward strand.
GCCCACCTTTCCCCCGCTCCTCCCTTTCTCTCCAGCTCCCGTTTGCCTCCTCCTGCCAGACCTGCCTCCCCCCTTCCCGGCTCTGCTAATCTGACAGTCTCAGACCTGCCTGTAATTCCCTGCGGACGCGTCTCAGCCAGCTGATCCCGAGACCTTGTCTGCATCCTCCCCTGCCCGGGCTGGGTTTGCCTCCTCCTCCCCGCTCTCCATCGCTCAGCAGCGTGCACACCTCTCCCCACGGCACGGCTCCGGCCCAAGGTCTCGCCCCAGACCTCCGTGCCCGTTTCCAGTGGCTCACCAGGGAAACCTTTCCCTCCCCTATAAGCTCCTTAGATGTCCCTGCCACGGGCAGTGAAGTGCCTTCACGCACCTTGTCCCAGCTCAGCCCTTTGCAATGCACAACACGTCTTCTGGAGTGACTTTGTGGATTCAGGTTACAGAGAATAAATGGGAAAGAAACCCCTGTAAGAGAGATGGCGAGGGGAAGACAGCCGTGTGTGTGCACATGCGTGCCCATGAGCGCACACGTGTAGGGTTTCATGGTGCACGAAGGTCCTGACCCGGAGAAGAGCCCCGGCGCAGGCAGGGAGCAGCGGGCACTGGCTCCCCAGAGCCATGGCTTGGTGCCCCTGTTGGTTTTTGTCCCCACTTGGTTTTTTTGTCCCCATGTGGGGTTTTGCCACGAGGGGCCTCGGGTGAACGCTCTCCGCTGCCCACAGCTCCAGCTCTGCCTGCCCTACACCGGCAGCGCGGCAGCGGGCTCCGAGGCACGGGGGCCCTTGGGGCGCGTAACGCTGGTGCTCACCAAAGGTGGACGTGCTCTCTCGGGGGCCGTGCCCAGGGGCTGCGCGCAGCCCCACAGGTTCGCCCTCTTACGCCAGCGCCGGTTTGGCCCTGGGGAGCAATCGGGGGCTGGCGTGGGACGGATGCTGGCTGTGGCAGCACAGCCAAGCAAAGCCCCAGGCTGGGCATTCCCGTAACTCGGCTGGAAAACAGCTGCCCCTTGCAAAAGAATTTGGAAACCAGAACTGAATCCAAGCAACAGAGGCTGGTCCAGGTTCAATGACTGGGTCTGCAAGAGAAAGCAAAACCGAGCTTCCAGGAAGCCTGGCTTTCCACCCCTGGCCGGCCGGGGCCGGAGCTGCCCCCCACGTCCAGCCGTGGCGGGGCCTGGGACGGCTGGGGTTAATCCCCACTCGGTAGACACATCCTCTCACAGTGCTCCAAACCCTAAAAACAACAGTCACGAGCAGCACTTGAAATGTCAGTAAAACCAAATCCCTCGAAGCCCGTCCAGCAAACAGTCCCCAGCCCTGAACTTGGGTGTTGGCCGGGGGCAGAGGGCACAGATCCGGCCTTGCTGCTGGCACCGGCGGGATGGGAAGCCTTCGGGAAGGCGGTGGAAGAAACATCCCAGGCGTCTCCTGCAGCCAGATGGAAACGAGAGTGAATAATTTCTTCCTGAGTGGAAGTCAGGCCGGAGGGTGCGGATCTGCCTTACGCAAGGCACCGGGGAGCGCGTGGGGCAGCCAAGGCCGACGTCCCGGGCAGCCGCGCTGGAGCACGCTGCGCCTCCAGGAGCGCGTTTCGGTATGCCGTGAAGTCATTGAAGCCAAATAAACAGCGGCTGCTGGCCGAGCTGGAGCCCAGGAGGATGGAAGGGCCTTCTTTTCCCTGGCAATAGGCAGCGTGGCTTTCGTAATCCCTGGGAGGACGCCGCTGCTTGCAAACCCTTCTCCCCTCGCCGAGACCCAGCCGGGCTGACACCAGCAAGGTCCTCGCTCTCGCGCCCCAGATGCTGTCCGAGGCCCTGAGAAAGAGCAACCGCAGGAGCTTGCTCCTTCGTGGGCTCGTTTATAACCGTGCGGTCCTCCATAACCAAACAGAGGGCCAGAACCTGGGCTGCTCCCCCGTGCCTCCGTGGGCACAAGCCCTGGGTGCTCCCCGGGTGCCGAGGGGAGCCCGGTGCAGGCGGCAATGCCTAAGTGCCGGTCCCTCCGCTCGCTTGACATTGGGTGACCTCGGCGGCCGAAACCGGCCCCGCATGGGAGCCTATCGCTTCCAAACACTCGTGATTGACGCCGAGAGATGCTCGGTTCAAAGGCAAGGTAATGTGAGCAGATTAGTTAATGCTCCTTGCCCTAGCCCTTGGGAGCAGGGCTGGAACGGCAAGGCAGACTTAATGGGTTTTGAAGGCTTTTCTTTTTAAGATATGAATCAATGAAGCTGTACGGGGAGCATGGATAATGTGATCGGAATAAGAAACAGGGCTTGTCTTTGAACCGGAGCGAGGTCCCTGACGGTGTTTACTTCATGTCCTGGCACCAAATGCAAGATGACATGAATATATTAGCTTGCTGGCTTTCCTGAGCAACCCCTGCCACACTCAGACCGGCTTCAGGAAGGAAAAGAGCAGCAAAGAGAATCTGTTTGGAAGTGTCGACTTGTTTCCCAATAACCCTGTCATCCTCGCTTGCCGCTGAAGGCTCCGGCTGCGACAGGGGCTGCGCTCCTGGTTCCTGCCGGCGGGAGAGCGCGGCACAGGGGGTGAAGGGGAAGGTGGTGACGCCGGAGGCTGTTGAGGGTCCAAGGAAGTTTAGCAGCCGGCTGATGCCCTGCGCAGCCCCGCGGTGCTGGATCTGTCACCTGCTTCCGGAGCGAGCGCCTCTTGCTTCATCCCTCCCGGTTGCATCACCAGGTTTCAGTTTCCTCAAATCCCAGGGTGGGACTGGGGGTTTTTGCAACAGTTCCCAGGCCGAGACCAGGTTGGGCTGGGTGGGAAGTTCTCTCCAGGGCTGCCTCAGCAGCTTCTTGCCCTGCCCTGCCCTGCCCTGCCCTGCCCTGCCCGCGGGCACCGGGCAGCACCCAGCCCTGCTCCCAGGGCCCCTCTCTGCTTCTTGTTGTTCCCCTGGATTTCCTAATCCTGGGGTTTTTTTAGATTGTGTGGGTTGGCAGGCATTTTTGGGGGAGGGAGGTGGAAAGCTGACACAAGGTTTGAGGTCATGGCGAGGCTGCGCTGTCCCCGTCTCACCCACCCGGCTCCCCTCTGCCCGCTGCTGCCGAGGGTCCTGCCTTCATCCCTGCTCCCTTCCCAGGCATCGCCCCGGCACTGCTGCCGTGCCGGTCCCCACGCCGGCGTCCCCGGCATCCCACACCATCCTGCTCCCATGTGTTGGGGGGGGGCTGGAGGTCAGGGTGACCCCAGGGGTTGGGGTCCCCTCTGGGAGCTGGGGGCTCGGGGCAGCGTCCCACTGCGGGGTTCCTTTGGTGGCACCGCAGACCTCGGTTTCTGCACGAAGCTGCATCTGTTGGACTTCGACCGCGGAGCAGACGAACGCTGTTTCCATGTAAGAAGGAGAGGCCGGGCTGGTTTGGTTTAAGCACATTCCCCACCCGCTCCGGCAGCACCGCCTGAGGTCTGGTTTCAGTCCGAGGAGGAACGTCGGCCCCGTTTGCGCTGCGCAGGCAGCCTGGGTTTCTCTTCCCCGGGGCTGCGCAGGGCCGGGGGGGGGACAGCAGCCCCCCACGCTGTCACCTCCCGCGCCCAGCTCTTCCCAGCCACGTTGAGGACACGGAGCTGGGAAATCCCAGTTTCTCGATACTGCTGGTCTTTACGAGTAAATTAGCGACTGAGCGCGCCAGCGACGCAGACAAGGGCTGCATGATTAAACCAGAATCCCACAGCGTCCTGCGCGGGCTCACCGCCCCCGCGTGATGGAGCGGCAGGCAGTGATGCCCCCCGGCTGGACCTGGGGGGTCCTGTTCCTGTCGCCCCTTTTGACCCCCCCGGCACGCTCTCCTCCAGCCTGTTCCCGCAGTGATGGCTCGCAGGCCACAGGCGCTGCCGGCGCGGAGCTGGAGCATCGGGATTGCGCACGGGTCTCCTGGGATCAGCGGAGCCAGGGGAAGGAAACCTGCAATACGCACAGAGCATTCATACGGGCTTTAGGTAAATCCTTCCCTCCCGGGGTGGCTGGCTGCAGCAGGCACTGCCAAGCCGTTTCCTTAAGTTTGTTATTCCTTTTCAGGCCAGGACTTTGCAGCTGGCAGCAGGGCTGGATTAGGAAGGGGGAGGCTTAGCACGCTGGGGGCAGCGCTGGGTGAGCCGGGCTGGCACCCAGGGGCTTCGTTTCAGCAATGTTCAGGGTGACAAGTCCAACACCTCCGGGTGAGATAGCGCAGCAGCCCGAGCGGCTGCGGGAGGGGACGGAGGAGGAACACCCAACCTGGCACGCACGCGTGTCCTGCAATAGCCCCCGGCCACAGTGGTGGGAGCAAAAATGACAACGAGCCCCATCAGCATCTGCCACCTCCCACCCTGCCCAGCTCAGAGGGAAAAGGGGCAGAGTCAGCGCTGCTTTTCTGGATGCCCTGGGCTTTACCACCCTGAAGCCTTCCGCCTTATTTCGCTCAAAATCCCGGGCCTGCTCCCGTGCTGGCCAGGTCGGTGTCTGGAGGGTCTGGAGAAGTGCTCCTCGCTGGCCTCCCAGCATCGCGCCAGCGCCAGGGGCTTGGGGCGGCTCCTGCAGCGACGTCTCAAAGCCCTCCCCGAGGCTGCTCGTGGGGTCTCTTCCCAGGACCACCCCAACTAACGGTGTTTGTCAGAAGGTCCCAGGGAGCTGGCTTTGCAGGGGACACAAGAAGTCGCCCGCTTTTCTCCAGGAACAAAATAATGAGTCTGTCCCCACGCGCGAGGGAAGGTGGGCTCAGCCCCGAGGGTCTGGATTTGGGGCTCCCGCCTTCGCCCCAGAGACAGCGGAGGAGTCAAGGGTGGGGATCTGCCATCATCCACATCCCACACGCCGTGGAGCTGAAGTCTCCGTTTTTTTGCCTTCACCTCCCACTCGAGGATCGGGAGCCAAGTACATTTCTCATTGCACCCAGCGCGCGGGGAGGAGGAGAGGCGATGTGGGAGGGCACGGGGGGGAGTGGGAGAAGCCGTCGGCAGGTGGGCACAGGCCCCGCAGGAGCACGGCATGCCGCGAGCGGAGGCTCGGAGGGCCTGGAAACCCATCCTCACCCCTGCGGCCATGCAAATGGAGGATGGCTTGAACGGGCACTTGATCTCTCCCTGCCGTGCAGAAGCTGCGGGAGGAGCAGGCTGGGGTTCGGCAGGGACGGGGCCCCGATGGCAGGGCTGGCACCACGGTGCCACCTCATCGTGGGGACGAGTCCGTGGGAAGGAGGTGGATAGCGGGAGAGCTGCGATGCTCAGCTGGAGAGGGGAGAGGGATCGGGGTGTTGAAATGAGTGGGGAACTGAGAGAGATGGAGTGATCTCTTCCATAGGGGCTACCCAGGCTGCTCCCATCTCAGCCTTCCCACTGGCCGCGGGAGCCAAGCCCTCTGTCCCCATCCCTGAGCCCCGTGGCCCCGGGCCACCCTGCCACAGCAGCGGGCCCTGTGCTGAGCATCTCTGTGGCAGCAGGCAGTGACCAGGGGCAGCTTGGGCTGGGCAGGGCGAGCAGATGCCATCCCAGCCCTCAGGGCTGCCGCCTGCCTCCGCACAGCACCTTGCACCAAAGGGACCGGGGGTCGCCCGCCGCGCTTCGGGGCTGTACAGGCTGGCAGGGCGCCGCGGGGCCATGCTGCCTGCCTGCCCGTGCAACCCCCAGCCGGGATTTTGCAGCAGTGGTGTCAACGCAGCGTCTTTCTCCTTCTGGAACAAGTCGCCTCCTAACCCCGAGCCCTCGAGAGCAATAGTCGCGGGAAACCATGGAAACGGGCGGCTGGCGCGTGACAGCGTGTGCCTGTGCTCCTGCCCCTGATTTATGTCTCACATCTGGGACGAGATGCAGAAGTTCAGGGCTGTTGGGTTTCGTTTGGGATTTTGGGGCAGCGGAGCATCGCCGCCGCTTCCCTCCCCGTCTCCTGCTTGGGGAGCAGGATGGCAGGTGGGAGCGGGGCTGAGCCCCTGCCAGGGCCAGATGTGGTGTCCCCAAAGAGGGGGGCAGAAACCTTGACAGGGCTGGAGGATTCCTCACTTACTTTTCTAATATTTTCTAATATTCTAATGTCTCTAAACGGAGACTCTTGAGCCAAGACCCTTGGGCGCTGGGGAGGAGGTGGGGTGCCCGCTGCAGCCAGGCACCAGGCTGTGAGCCCAGTATTGACCAAGGCAGGAGGTACGAAAGCTTCGAAGCGTCCTGTTCTTTAAACACACGGCGAGTGATAACTTAACCAATGCTCCACCCAGATTATCGCCTGAGCGTTCATATTTGTCAGAACTTGAGTTTTTTCCCTTTTTGAAAGCGCTAGCGCTGCATTGCAGTTTTGCTCTGGTTTTAAGCTGGGTCTAAGCGCTGCATTTTTAAGGGAGGGCGATGAGCTTGGCCTTGCCATCCTGGGTCCAGAGGGGATCCTCTGCTGCGTGGTGGCCGCCTGGGGACACGGGAGTTAGTATTTGAGCTTGGGCTCACGGGTGCTAATCCCAGTGGCTAATGGACAGGAGGCAAATCCAAACTTTGAGCGGCTGGTGAAAATCTGATGATTTGGAAGCCGGTGGTGGTGTCGTGGGTGACCTGAAGGATGCCCGACCTCCAGCCGGGCAGGGTTGGCCGCGCTGCTGTCTTTGCACGCTGGTGGGTTCGGCAGCTCCCAGCTGAGCTGAGCTTTGTGTCCCCGAGCCAACGGGGGGTTCGCGGACGCGGGGGGCTCCCACTCGGTCCCAGCGCAGTGTCGGCGGGGGACCCGCAGTGGGGGGGCCATGGGCAGCATCTTCTCCGCCAGCTCTCGTTAGATCTGCAAGAGCAAATTTGCTGACACTGCCGGTCTGGCTGCTGTTAACCGAGGCTGGGTTTGAGGAGGAATAACAGCTTTTTGCCTCCACAGATCTGCAATAACAAAGCTCCAGCCCCCAAAGGGGCTCAGCCACCCCCCAGCCCCTGCCTGCCCAGGTGTCAGAGCTGCACCCTCCGCCTGTCTGTCCGTCTGTCAGTCTGTCTGCCCTGCAAGGGTGCGCAGCGGGTGCGGGAGGCGGCTGTGCACACCAGGCTGCTTCTCTTGTCTCTGATCCCCCTCTGGGGGATTGTCGGTTATTACACGTCTCTGTAGTATTTTCCTTCTCTCTGTGCAAATGGACTGTGCTGCGGGTTTAATATGCCAGATTGTCAGGGAGCTGGAAATGGCATTTGGGTGAAAAACAGCCCAAAAGCACAGGCACGCAGGCAGCGGGAAGCCTGGCGGGGAGGTGTTCCCGCGCTCCTCGCCCCTGCCAAGACGCCACCAGGAGCGATGCAATCGCAGAACAACAATAATGTGTTCGTTTCACGAGTGCCTTAACTCTGCATCCCTTTACAACCGGGTCCTGCCCCGAGAAGGGAGAGCAAATTCTTGCCGTGAGCAAAGTCCCCGTGGGACAGCCCACGGTCTCCTTCGGGTGGCAGAGAGACGGCGGCGGGCGCGGGCACCTCCGTGAGCCCAGGCGTCGGGGACGAGCGGGGGTCCCTCCTTCAGCGCACAACCCCCTGCAAAGCAGGGGAGCGAGGGGGGAGCCGAGGCAGAGCCCAGCGCAGCCAGCGCTTGGATAACTTTAACTCGGCGCTTTGGGTTCTGAATTTCCTCTGAGCTGTTTACAAGTGCCGAAAAAACTTCCAGCCCTAAGCCGCCCCCCAGCACCGTCCTGATGTTGCCCAGAACATCTCCCTCATCCCTCCCTTTCGGGGAGGAAAAAAAGGGAAGGAGGGAGGAGTGGGAGAGAGGAGGAGAGAGGCAGAAAGTGAGCTCACGTTCACACGTTGGTAAAGAGGCTGGTCTTGCAATGCCTTTGAATATTTTACTTTTAGGCAGTTCCCTATCAGTCAGCCACACACATCTGAGCCGAGCTGAAGCTAACCACAGCCATGGACAGCACTAGGAGCTCTGAAATCTAATCGCATGCATCATACCTCCGGGATATTTTTTTAAATTACATATATAAACACGCCGACAGGCAGCCGCGCTCGCACGCACACATATACATCCACCCGTCGGCAGAGCCGCCAGCAGCCGCGCGGCCGCTGAGCAAACACCTTGTCTCCTCTCGCAGGATATACCCGCTCGCACGCATCTCTCTTTATCTCCTCCTGGCTTCCCGGAGGATCGTGCCGGCTGTTTTTCATGGAGAAAGTCCAGGGAGAAATGGAGATTGAGAGATGGGAAAGAAGTGAAGAGATTTCAGACGCAGAAAAAAAGGTTATTCAAGAGACATGGAGCAGAGTATATGCAAACTGCGAGGACGTTGGGGTCTCCATACTCATCAGGTATTTAAAAACACCAAAAAAAAAAAGGAAGCAGCAAATCCAACTAAATCTCTTTATAGCTGAGAAAGAGGCAGAACAATATATATAACTGAGCGGAAATGAATGACAGCGAGTGGGGAGCTGGCTGGGCGCATTCGCTGGCTGGGAGCAGGCAGGGTTTCACAGCACTCCTCTGATTTCCACACCTTGGAGCCGGGTGGCGGCGGCGGGGGGAGCGGGGGGAGCCTTGCCGGGGACGTCGGGGGAAGCTGCTTCCCTCGCAAAGGTCACCTTAGCCCGCGGACGGAGCTGGGGGCCGCGGAGGCGGGGGGAGAGCGGCGCCGGGCTCTGCTCTCCGGGCTTGGGTGGCTTGGGGAGGGCTTTTTTTACCCCCCCCTCCGTTAGCTGCGTGCGGATGGCATCGGTACGGAGCAGGCTGGCGGGTGAAATAATGCAAGTTGGGAGCCAAGATAAAACCCAAGCAGGTGTGTCTCCGAGGGCACCATCTGTCCCTCCGGTGGCAGCGTCGGCGGGAAGGAGAGCGCCGAAGTTGGCGGCGGAAGGGGGGTGCTTGGGGCACGGGCGGGAGAGGGGGCAGTGGGGGCACGGGGACGCAGCCGCCCCGGGAGCGGCGTGGGGAGCATCATCCGGCGGCGCGGGGCTGGGCGGCAGCGACGGGCGGCTCACGAGCCCTGCGGCTGAAACCGAAACGGGGAGATGCTCTTGAGGTGGGGAACGGAGGGATGTGGGTTTTCTCGCGTGGGCTGGGGGTGCGGCCCTTGTCTGGGTAGCCCGGGAAAGCTCCAAGCGGGAATCCCATGGGATCCCGCGGCCACTGGGAGTTTGGGGCATCCGTGGGGTGCAGCACCAGCAGGCTGTTTCCCTTATTTAAGAGGGGAGAGGAGGACGGGCAGGGCGAGGAGAGGGGCAGGCGAGATGCCTGCGCTGACCTGTTGGCAAAGATGCTCTCCGGGGAGGCAAAGCTCCCACCACCCATCCCGGGGACCATCAAGGCAGGGACCTCCCAGGCAGGCTCCCGCCTGGACCCAACCCCCGGCACCCCAGGCAGGAGACCGGCGGCTGGGTTGTGTCCTTCCCGGTTTGCTCCTGCAGCAGGGGGCTGTGGGTGCTCGGAGAACCCCTTGGATGGATGCGCTGTTTATTAATGCTCATCCAAAAGTTTTCCAAGAGGCTGAGAGCTATTGCCCCGAGCCCATGGGACCTGCAGAGAGCAGAGGCTCCCCGGACGTGCTGGTGAGCAGAGCTGGTTCCCCTCTGGGCTCGCTGCCAGCACTGCAATGGGATTTTCCTAGCAAGACCCCTCTGCAGAGAACCCAAACCAACATTTGAGTCCCCTCTCCGCCTCCTCCTCAAACATTCCCTTCTCGCAGCGCCAGCTGACGGCTGAGCCCATTCCCCCCGGCGCCCCGCTCCGTGTAGCCGACGGGGCGGTCCAGAGGTGCGACAGCCCCGCGGTGGGGACACCAAACCCACCTGGGCTGCGTTTGAAGCCCACACATGGCAGAGGTCTGGAGGATGCAAAATTCCCCTTTTCCCCATCCCACGAGCTTTGGCACAGGGCTCGGCCAGCAGCTGTGCAGGGCCAGCTCCTTGCCTGGCACCCGGGTCGTGCCATGGCCCCGTCCGCAAGCGCAGCCGGGTGCCCCCCTGCCCGTGAGCACCGGGAGGGTGGTGGGTGCCCGTGGCTGGTGCCGAGGGACTTGTGGCAATGCCATGGGGGATTCACCCAGGGCAGCTCATTGCTTTTGGTGTCCCCGTGTGCAGTCACGGGGCTTGGAGCAGGGCTGGGGACGAGGGGCAGCGAGGTGTGGTGAGGGGCAGCGAGATGCAGCAGCGGGGACCATGTGGATGAGCTCTGGTCCCAACTCAAACTTTCCCAGTAGAAGTTTCTGGTCCAGTTTTGGTTTTGGTTTTTTTTCCCCCAAGGAGAGTTGTGGCAGCGTGGTGAGGGGTTTCCCCTCGCTGTGCCAACAGGGCAGGACTGAGCTGGCTCCCAGGGTGAACCCCAGCTCCTTGGCAAGCCTTTATATGCTTGGCCATGGCACGTCCCAGCTAAACCCACGCCCTGCTCCCTCAGCCAGAGCTTCCCTGGGATGCTTACAGTGAGGTCTGGACTTTCGGTGCGTGTCCCTGGGGATGGCGGCGTAATCTGGAAGAGCTACCGTCCTCTCCAGCAGCACCCGTTGGAGCAGCGCACTCGCCTGCACCCCTGTGCCACGGCTCTGGTGGCCGAGCTGCCCCGCGGCAGCAAACCCCATGGCCAAAGAGGGCTTCGTGCTGCTGCCCTGACCCCCGCTCCCCCTGCGAGCTCCAACGAGCTCAGCCTGAGCACCCCGGGGAAGCGCGCGCCCGGCGAAAGCAGGGCAGCCCTGGCCGGGGTTGGGAGCACCGGCGGCCGCAGCTCTCCCGGCTGCGTTTCCCAGCTGGCATCAGCCGCCGGGAGAAGTGGGTCATGCGTGGAGGCCGCTGGGAGCCCGAGCCGAGCGGCGCGGGCGGCAGCCGCTTCCCAAGACATGATTCAGCAGCTCCAGAGGTCAGGGCTGGGGAGGGGGCGGCGGGCGGCCGTCGGTGCGGTGGGAGCTGGCCTGCCAGCACGCTTTTGGGTGCGCACACATGCGATGTGCCGGGGGCTGAGAGCTGCCCCGGCCAGCCTCCGCGCCTCGCTGGTACAGGGCTGGTGTCGCTCACGGCCTTGCTGGGGAAACTGAGGCAGAAAGTGATGTGCACAAGGGTGGCCGGGGAGAGGGCAGGGGGGTGCACGGCTGTGGGCCCCCCTTTGCTGCAACCCCGCTGTGCAGACCAGGGAAAGCAGGCAAATCTGTTAGCAGCCACATTTCTGTTGTTGGCGTTGCGGCCGGGGAGTGCCTGCGTCTGCCGGCAGAGCGTCTCCCCATGCTTTCCTGCTCCGTCCCCCCTCCACCCCTTCGGAGCTGCTGAGGGCAGGGAATGACTTTTTCCCATGTGGGAAGGGCTGGGGGTTTGCAGCACCTCTGGACATAAGGGGTCGAAATTAATCTGGGGCCTGATCCTGTGCCCCGAGGGCAGCGGCAGGGAGGCAGCGATGGCCACCAAAAAGGCAGCGATGGGGAGGGTTGCAGTGCCGGCGTCCCGCAGGATCCTGGTCCAGATCCCTCTGCCCCTCCTTCAGCCCCTGCCAGCAACCTCCTCCTCCGCCCCCAGCCTTCCCATGCTTTGCAGATGGGGAAACTGAGGCACAGAGCTGGGCATCAGGTTCCCAGCCCTCATGGCTGCCGTTAGTGCTTGAAGACATCGCAGACCCCTGCGGTCCTGCCAGCAGCACGGTGAGGTCCTGATCCCGCAGGGCCTCTGGGGTGCCAGGGGACATAAACACAAATAACAGGGGCTTCTGGCTGAGCAGCCACCGGATCATGGGAATCTGCGCTGTGTGGTTAAAGCTATGTCGCTAATTGACAATTTTCTCGGTGGGGGAGCCTCACGCCAGAGGAAGCACAGTCTCCTCGCCACGCTCATCTTCCTCCTCGGGAGCTCAGGGGCCTCTGCAGGCTCCATCTCACAGCCGCTGCCTTAACCCTTGCTGGAGCTGGAGCTGGAGCTGGAGCCTGGACCTGCGCGTCTGGGGCCGTGCGTACCGGCTGGCCACTCCCAAGCGGGCACGCCGGCCAGCACGGCTGGGAGCCCTGGGCTGCAGCTCACCTGCAGCCTCCCCATGGCCGTGGGCTCGTTGCTGTGCCTCAGTTTCCCCATCTGTAATTTAGGACTCGGTCCTTTTTGAAAACCACCCCTCAGTGCAGAGCTCCCCGCAGGGGAGCCCAGGCGTGCGAGGGGAGCAGGGCAGCCTTCGGCAGCTCGGGCATCTGCATTAGCCCTCGCTGTGCGGCGCAGGAGCCCTTCGAGCACGCGGCCGTCGCTCCCCAAGCATCCCCCTGTCTCTAACGCCCTCGCAGTGGTTTATTGCCAATACCCCATGCTCCCAGGCTGTGCTGGGGGCTGCAAGCACCCGGGCGGCTCAGCCCTCCCGCTGCCCACCCTCCGCAGGGGCTGAGAGCGCCCAGGCGAGCAGGGGTGAGCGTCAGCGGGGGCTCGGGACCCTCGCTCCTTTGCAGACCCCGACTAAGCCCGGGATGCCAGAGCTAAAACCGCAGCCTGTCCTGACCGTCACACGGGCTCGCTCCCACACCCACACACGCGTACCGCGGTCGCAGATGTGGGACCACAAAACTTTACGGATCCCACCAGGGGATAAAACCCAGGGATAGTTTCTGTTAGCTCCCAGGCAAATCCGCACCAAATGTTAACGCCGTGCCAAGCGCAGGCAATGCAACCTGCCGCAGCCACCGCAGGCCGTGCCGCATCCACGGGCTTTCTCCATCACTCCTCCATCTCTTCTCCAGACCCATCAGCTTTTCAAATTTCCAAAATCGTTACCTTCTCCGTCGCTCCTGATGTGCTCTTTCCCTCTCAGGAGGCGTAGGAGGGGAAGCGCAAGGGTTGCCAATGCAGAATCAGGCCCCCGGATTTTGACAGCTGCTTAGTCTGAGCTAACACACCTGGGTTCAGACAGCTTGCAAAGCGCTTTGAAATATAAAAGCACTCCTTGAATGCCAGACATTATTGTAAGTTTTAGGTTAAAATAGCAGAGCCTGAGTAATGAGTCTGGCAATGCAGAAAACCCTTTTTTTTCCAGCTGAATCTAAAAAAACGTGTTGAATCCACCCAAAAATGGTATTTAAAGAAATTATTTTGCAGCTACCCCCAAAGCTAACGTGTTTTGTGGAGGTGTCCATAGGGAAGGGGTCCGTTCCTGGCTGCTGATGGGTACATTTCGGAGCAAAGCAGCTCAGGGAGATCCCCCTGCCGCAATACCTCGCTTTGAAAAGGGCCCGGTGAAAAGACCGACCTTCTGCGCGGTGACGGCCCTGTCCCACGGCTTGCCACACGCTTGCCAATCACTGTGGTCAAGCTGGAGAGATGTTTTTCTGGAGAGAAGGAGAGCCCGAGGGCAGCAGGACTCTGCTCTGCTGACGAGGATGCACATGAGGAACATCTTCCAAACCAACAGCCCCCTCCACGAGCGGCGAAGGGGGCGAGCGTGGGTTTAATGAGCTCTGTCTAGAAACAGCCCTTTTCATACGGCTGCGTTTTCTCTCTGATCGCGGCACCGGGAACCAGCCCTTTCATGGCCAGGGCGGCTGCGCAGGGATCCCTGCGGCACATCCCGCACCAGCCATGGCCTCGGGGCTGCCAGCAGCTCTCGGGGTGACCCGAGAAGAGCCTTTCCCATGTCCCCTGTCCCAGGGCTGCCCTTGCATCGCTTGCAAGCCACACGGGGCTACAAAGATCCTGCTCGACACCCTGAGAGCTGCAAGGACATCCCTGGCCCAGGGAAGCAAAGGTTCAGGGGGTCAGACGCTGTCCCCGGATGGTTTCACTGGCTATGGCTGAGGACGTGCTGGATGTGTTGGTACCAGCCCTGAAAATCCCTCCCCCGGAGCAGGAGGCGAGGGCCAAGTCTCCTCCGCTCTGCGAACCGCCTCCGTTAATGAGGCTGCTGCAGCGGAGCGGGGCTGCACCTCCGAACGCGGCTCGGCGAGCGCCCGTCTGCGGAGTTTCCGCGCTCATTAAAAGCAAGGAAATGTCAGGACAGCCCTTGGTGGGCTGGCAGGCGCTGAGCACGGCCGGGGAACGGGGAGTGCTGGCGGGCTGGCAATCCTGCTGGAGCACAGCGCTGGCGGCGAGCGGCCAGCGGAGCCACTGGTAACGCCAAGCTGGGGCTGCTGGAAAGCGGCACGGGAGCGTTGGAGAGGAAAGGCAGTGGCAGACGCCAGCAGAAATCAGGTTCCCGGTTTTGCTGGACGGATGGCGGGTCCCAGCGCAGGGGTTGTCTTCCCCCCCAAACCCCTCCACTGACCCTGGGGGTCGGGGACGCACAGCCGGGCTGCAGCAAGCTCCATCCTCACCGTGCCTCTGCCTCGGAGGCAGGAGTCAGGTTTTAGCATCCGTTCCTGATACCCATGGATGCTGCTGGGCCGTGCTGACCCCGCTTGGCAGAGCTGTGGGAAGGGTGCCCGGGGCGGGGGGAGATGCTGGTGGCAGGGTGGAGGGGGCCGACGCCGCCGTCCCTGCATGCTGCTTGCACCCAGCGGGCAGGGATGCAGGCAGGGACAGCGGTTTGGCGGCAGAGAGGGGCAGGGACACATGTGTGGAGGATGAGGATGATGCTGTGGATGAAGGCACTGAGAGAAGGGGATTGTAAGGGCCATAGGAAACTGGAGGCCTGTGGGAACGCGACTTTGGCGCTGTTAATTCATTTATCTGGGGAAAGCTGTCCTTACCCCTAGCCTAAAGGTTCATCTACGTGGCCAAGGGGCTTTGGGCTGAATGCACGCATGTGGCAGGGGAAGACAACAGCAATGAGGACTTGGAGGTGTGAGTTGTGCACACACGAGCGAGCAGGACGTGCCCCCGGGGCTTGCTAGCTCATGCCCATGTGTATTTGGCTGCATCTTTGCTGCTGGGCCCTCTCCCAGCCTCGCTGGGGTGTGCTGGTCCCTCTGCCCTGGGGCTCTGCAGTGCCTGGGGCGTTACGGCCCCCGAGCACGGCTCAGCGTCATGCTGGAGTCTGCTCCCGAGGCTTTGCAGCGGGACGTGGGCTTCACCTGGAGGAAGGCCAGCTACACCTCTTCTCCCTCAGCTGTAGGAGAAGTTGAATTTAGCATCAGCGTGTGGAGCGGGGGCTTGGCCCTTTTCCCTCCAGCCCTCCCGCGCCGGAGCCGGAGATGCTGCCCACCACCATCTCCACTGGTCCGTGAGCCCTCGGAGAGAGGACATGGGCAGAGCTGTGCTGCGGGGGAAGCAGGCGCCGTCCTCTTCTTACTCCGATTAGTTTTGCCTATTTCTGTCTTGCTGGGCGGTGGCATTGACATGGCTGAGACCTTTCTCACCTTGGGCTGGGAGCTGTAAACACAGGCAGCACCCAGCACCCCTGCCCCAGCCTGAAAATAGGATGATAGACTACAGGTGGCTGGGAACGTGCAGGCGAAGCGGTGAGGCAGCCCTCGGCATAATAAATAGCAGCACCACACACCACCTGCCTACCCATTATCAGCTGCTTTGTGGGCACCCGAGCAGAAAGGAGCTGGAAGGAGAGGTTTGAAAAGGGACACGGAGAGACTCCAGGCTGCATTAGAGAGAGTTTCTCCCACGTAGAGGGACGAGGCGAGGAAAACATGAAGGCATTGGTAGGAAAATCTAGCAAAAAAAAAAGTCTACGAGCACCGGCTGGGGCTTCAGCTGGAGCCCTCAGCAGCTTCGAGGGCTCGCTGGTGTTTTTGCCCCGCAGTTTGCAAACAGGGTAAGTGAACTTTAGGCGCTCAGGGGGACCGAGCGGGCAGCTGCCGTCCCCTCTCCAGCGGGGAAAGGAAGGAGGTGGCCGGGCTGGAAGGCTCCCTCCCTGCGGGGTTTGCTCTGCAGGGCCCGGGGCGATGGGGGGAGAAGCGGCGTCTCTCCTCCTGAGCAGAAAACAGCTTCCCGGGGACTGCAGTGGGTTTGCACCTTAATTATTTCCTTTGGCTCCGCTACTGGGAGCGGTTGTGTCCTTAAAGTTGTTAAAAGGGCAAAAGAGAGAGGAAAAGCAATCCTGACATCCTGTCCGTTGGATCCAGATGTAGCTCGCAGAGTACAAATTAGTGAGTGCAGAATGGAATTGCTTAAAAAGAAATTTAATGAGATCGGTATGCAGGCATCTGGTTTCTATCAATCATCATTTTGTGCGATATGCAATGGTAAATATCATCTTTTTAATGACTCCGATGAAGAAAAAGAGCCCAAAACACACACGCACACATAATGAGCCAACAAAATTCCAGAGCCTGAGATGTTTGAACTCTCAAAAAATGTTCTGTAGATGGAAAAACCCCAACTGACACCTCTTCTAATTCTCTATTGTTTGAGTTATTTTATTTCTTCCTTTTTTTTTCCTCCTTTCCTCTGGTTATATTTAACCTTTGTGTTAAATTAATCTTCTCTGTTTATTAACAACTACCACTGAGTGAGCCTCCTTCCCTCTTTCCCTTGGTTCGACAGCTCAAATATTTGCCGCAGGCCAGAAAGCCCTGCGGCAGGCGCCTGCCCTTCGCCGGCCGAGCAGGGGGGGTGGCTGCAGGTCTCTGGCCGGCCACGGATTTGCTTTTCAACTTGAAGCAAAGATGGGCTGGGCTGCCCTGTTCCAGCTCTCCATCCATGAGACAGCACCTGAGCCGCGGGTTGCTGGTTTTAATCCCTCCGGCACCACTGCCGTCCCTCTCGCAGGTCCCTTAGGGAAGCTGCTGGGCTCGGCTCTCACCGGAGGCATCGCCTTGAGGGTCTGCGAAGTGGGGAAAGGTTGGAAACCAAATATTTGGATCCTTCACTGGCCTGGTCTCACCCAGGTTGGGGACTTTTGGGGGTTTAATCAATCTTTGCTCCTGGTGTAGCCGGCCAAAAGCAGCAGAGAGGTGGAGGTGATGCCGTGGGAGAGGCGCGAAGCCTCTGCTCCCGAAGGGCATCGGCCCCAGCGGCTCCTCTCGGCCCTTCTCTTGCGGGGGGATGCTGCGATTCCTGGCGATGCAGGGGTTGGTCCTCCTTGCTGTGCCCCTTCTGCTGAAAGAGCCTGGCTCGGACCAGGAATTTTTCTCAGCTTATTCCCTGGGTCTTCACAACATCGTGCCCTTGAGCTGAGATCAAACAGGGCTTCTCAGGGAACTTCCGATGGTTTGGGATTCAGAGGCTTAGGTGTGCATTTACTGGCTGGCAGCCTCCGTCCCCTGCGTTGGGGGGAGCAGGTCCCATTCCAGCAGCACCCCGGTGCCCGGGGGGATGCCTGCCAGAGCCGGAGGGTGAGGGGGGAAAGATCTGCTAGCAGGGATGGCAAAACCCTTAAACCCGTAGCTCCGACCTCGGCGGGGTGTTCGCTGGTGATGGCTGGGGGGCATTGATCTCAACGGCAGCTGGAGCTGCGGGCTCGGGGGCTGCAGCAGCTTGCCCAGAGGTGGGGAGGGATGGGGCGAGGGGGAGAAGGATGCTAGGGCTGGGTGGAAAAAATGGTCCCATTAACCCAGAGAGGAACATTTGTCCTTCTGTTGGGAAATGCTCGGGGCAGAAATCTTGAATCCTGGGAACGGTGCTATCTGCATGGCCCCGGCCAGCTCCGTCCCCTGGCCAGGGGACCGGTGTCCGTCCCTGACCACCCCTCTGACAGCTCGAGCTGCAGGGTACGGACTGAGCATCTGTCTCTGTGGTGACAGGAGCTGGAGACAGCCGGGCCTGGAAATGATTTCTCCTGACAGGGACCAGATGTGTCAGGAGGAGCTTTGCCGGGGGGAGGCTGCACAACAACAAGAGGAGTTTTGTCACGAGTCCCCTCCAGGTTTTAAAACCAACACCTTATCTCCCCCTTTCCACCTTCCTTCCTCCCCCACCCTTTCCTAAGCACACTCTTCACACCTCCAAAACCTATTTTGGGCCGTCTGATGAATCCCAGATGCCTTGGGGAAGCAACAGAAGCGGCGGTGCAGTCCAGGCGCTGCTTCACGCCGCTTCCTTGGCAATGCCCCCAAGCTTTCGCAAGCCAACGGAGCGGGGGAAGGAGGGAAGGGAGGGGGGAAAGGAGGATAACGAAGTGGTAAACGAGCCCGGTCCTCACTATCGTGATTATTTGTGGAGTGGTGAGTGGGGAAGAGGATCCCACCTGGTCCTGGAGGGAGGTAGGGATGGTTGGGACAAGGGGTGGGATGGGTTCATGTGGTTTGGGATGGTGCTTGGGGAGGGGGTTACAGCAGCCTGGGAGAGGGGAGGAGGCATCTGGGTGTCTGTCTGGAGCCAGGGACGATGGGGGACAGCCCTGGGAGCCGTCTGCCACCTCCTGAGCATCCTTCGCTGGCTCCCGTCCAAGCACAGGGGGCCCAGGAGGAGGCAGGGAGAGCCCTGTCGGAGGGTGAAAGGGGGAGCAAACGCTGCTGCTCTTCTCTGCTGTGTAAATCGGGTGGAAGGGGGTGGATAACACGACTCGAGCGTCAGCCCCGGCTGCTGAGAGCAACCGCCTGCGGTGCTGGCATCGACAGTGCTGGCATCGGTGGCCCCAGACCTGCACCTTTGTGCCCTTCAACTCCCAAGGGAGTCAGCTGCAACCACAGCTTCATTGGCTTCAGCTGTGTTTCACTGGGGCTGATTGAATCCCGCAGAAAAGAGGGTCCTCAGCGCTGGGAGGGGCAGGCTGGGTGTCTGGGGTGTCCTCGTGCTGGGGGAAAGGGCTCCTGGCATAGGTGAGCAGTGACATGAGCTCAGGGCTGAGACCTTGCTGGAGGCTCTGGTGGGGCTGATCTGTGAAAGCCGGGGGCATCCTGGGCAGGGGGAGACTGGTTTGGGTGGCGATGCAGGAGTAAAGCCCGTGGGGCCAGGAACCTGCTGCGGGGCAGGGGAAGAGGGGCAGGGGGAGGCTGGCTGGGATAAAGAGAGGTTTTCAGGCTCATCTCCAGCTCTCGGAGGCAGGACACGATGTTTTGGTGTATGTGGGCACGTATAGAGCATCTGGCACGCCTGGGTGGAGTCTCTGGGTATCAAAAACTCAGCCTTGCCTCTGTGTTGTAGATGAATACCCAGCTGCAATGCCCTTGTAGCAGATAGGGAAGGTTGGGGAGAAAGGCATTAACCTGCTGATGTTTAGGCAGCTGAATGCCACAGCTCCCAGGGAATTCAATGAGAAAACCAGCCCTGGCTGCGTTAGATGCAAGGGGGTGGTTTCCAGCCTCTCCACCACTCCATGCTTTGCTTTAACCTGCTCTCGCCCTCCTGATCTCATGTCTCTTCTTTCTTGAAGGTTTTTCGTCAACTTCCCATCGGCCAAGCAGTACTTCAGCCAGTTCAAGCACATGGAGGACCCGCTGGAGATGGAGAGGAGCTTGCAACTGCGTAAGCACGCTCGGCGGGTCATGGGTGCCATTAACACTGTGGTGGAGAACCTCAATGACTCCGAAAAGGTCTCCTCTGTTCTGGCCCTGGTGGGCAAGGCCCATGCCCTCAAGCACAAAGTGGAGCCCATCTACTTTAAGGTAAAGGATGGGAGCAAAAAAATCTCTGGGGTGCTGTAGAAATTAGGAAGAGGGCAGGAGAGAGGGAGCTGTGGCGAGCCGGTGCTGCCCGTCCTCGCCCGGAGGAGGCTGGCTGTCGTGGGGGCTGCTCCCCATGCGGCTGCGGTGTCCCGCGGCCGCGCTGTCCCACGCAGACCACTGTTCCCAAACGCAGCCGACGCTGGGGCACCAAGCACCTCGCCCTGCCCAGGGAAACCCGCCCGCCTGGGTCCTGCCTGCCGCCCCGCCGGCATGGTTGTGGCCGTACGTCCCTTCTTTTAGAAATCGAGCATGATAGAAGGGACTAAATAACTTGAGGTGCCCAAATTAGGGAGGTGCTTGAACCTGCAAGCAGCTCCCCATCATACCCAGGTGTCAACCTCCCCCTGCCCGGGCGGGCTGGGTACCTGCCCCGTCTGTTCCCTGCGTGTCCACAGCCCTCCCGAATGTCTGTCTGTCCGCGGAGGGTTGTCATTCCCAGAACTCAGCCACAGGATTAAATTGGGGTTTTTTTTTTAGGAAAAAGCTAGATTTGCTGTTAGCTGCTCCCTGGAGAGTTATTAACCCCTCACTGTCCGCCTCCCTCCAGAAACTCACTGGTGTCATGCTGGAGGTCATTGCTGAAGAATACGCCAACGACTTCACCCCGGAGGCACACGGCGCTTGGACCAAGATGAAGACCCTCATCTACACCCACGTGACGGCGGCGTACAAGGAGGTGGGCTGGGCGCAGTACCCCACCGCCACCCTGTGAGCGGCCAGCGGGGCCGGGCGAGGGGCAGGGCGGGCTTCGCTCCCCCCAGGACTTCACTCTGGTCTCTTCTCAAGATCTTCGCTCAGTCTGGGGAGCCCGGTAGGGCCAGCTCTGTTAGCTGCCAAGTCACAATTTGATCTCCATGGGGTTTAAAAACAAACTAAATAAGCCAAAAAAATAGAACCACGAAGGGTGTGGGTGGGTCGGGGTGACGCAGTTGCAGGGGACGCTGGAAGGGGACGCGGAGTGCGAGGGGAGAGCGTTGGTTGTTGGCTCCATCTTGCTGTCCTGGCCTGTCCATCACCACCTCCCAAATCCTGCACCTCACTTGCACCATCTCAAAGTCCCTTGCACAAGTTCTGTTGTGTGGCAGTGACGTGCAGCTCCGTTCCCTGACGAATGACACGACCATTGTTTTCCACGCCAAGCCCCCGGGTAAACCTGACCCCTTGCTTTTGGGGGCGCGATGCTTACAGGGACGGCCGGCTGGCACCAAAAACGCTTTGCTTTGCACTTTCTCTACGCAGCTGGCAGGGTGGCAGGGCCGGTGGCTGCGGCCAGCGCCACTCTCGGCTGTCCATCGCCCTGCCCCGTGGGCCAGCAGCAGCCCTCCCCTCTCCCGTCATCCCCAGTCCCTCTCCTTGGCTGGCTGTTGCAAACCCTCCTGGGGCTGGAGGGAGCGAGGGGGGGGGAGACGTCCTCCCCCCGCATGAGAGAGTGGGGAAGGAGGGGGCCGCCTCCCCCCGTGGCTCGGAGCACGGCGCGTAGGTGGGATCCCTGTGCCAGATGCAGGGAGCCGGTGAGCCCACCCGCCTCCCTTCAGCTCCCATGGGCAGCAGGGACGTGCGTGAGGATGGGCTTGGGTGGCACGCGTTGTGCCATTGCCCTGGGAGCTGGCGTGCGTACGTCTGTCTGTCCGGCAGGGATGTAGGGCCGGGGCAGCTCTGCCCTGCTCGGTGAGAAGGGGGGTTCAGGCTGTGATCAGGAGGGGGAAGGATGAAGCGGACATAGCAGGAGGGGTTCCTGGGTGTGAAGAGAGGTCCCTGCTCTGTTAAAATTAATAACTTGTTACATAGAGCACATTCCTGCCCTCTTGGTGAAACTGGGTTCCTTCAACTAAAGTGCCTGGTAGACATCAACCCACGCAGGAGCTGTGTCCCTCCTCGGGGCCGGCGGTGCTCCCGCCCGTGCCGGGCAAAGGGCTCCCCAAAGGAGAGGTGACTGCAGGGCTGGCAGCGCTCGTCCTGCCTCCAGCACCGACTGCCCTGAAGCTGTGGGTGAGTCTGCTTGGGTTTGCTGCCTCGGTTTCCCCTTTGGTTACAAAAAAGGGAGGAGGAGCAGCCCCGCTCCCTCCTGCCCACACGTGCTTGGATTTATAGGATGCTCTGGGTACTGATTCCCAAAGGACTGGGGATGAAGCATCAGATGTGCTAGGAAGCTCTGCCCTCCTTGCTGCCCAGCATTTCCAAAATGTCTCTGTTATTTTTAAAGCTCTAATGTCAAGGCAGTGTTACCTATTGAAGTGGGAGGGGGGGTTCCCTTCGGGGATTTCCTCTGGCCTCGCTCTGCTGCTGCCCTCGGGAGCTGGCAGCTTTCCGGGGGGGACCAGCTCCTCTCCTGGGGAGCAGCTTGCCAGGCAGCGAGCCCACGCTCCCGGCTGGGATCCCCACGGCCGCCCTGGGCACCTCCCGCCCCGTCCCACGATGGGGACACTGCTGGAGGGGACAGCGGTAACTCCCCCCGGGGCTGACCTCCCTCCTCCGGAGCAGCCAGCCAGAGACTCCTGCTTTGCTCACCCGCAGCCAGTCCATCTGTGATTTTCATCATCCCCGGGGAATAGGTTTTTTCCTGTTTCTGGTGTTTTGCTTCCACGCCAAGGGGCTCCTCTGCCCCCCAGCCCTGGCACCACCGGGGGGGTGGCCAGCACCGGTGCCCACCCCAAGAGAAGCTCTCGGTGGGGTTTCCCCCTTCCTCCGCCGGCTGTAACAGCAGGTTTCTGCTGAGGATCCATGGGAGCCCGTATGGAGGGGCAAACCTTCCTGCAGAGCCCTGGGACCAGGCTTAGTCCCCAAATAGCCCCAGGACTCCACTAATGCCACTACGGCCGCTCTCTGGCCTTGCGGTTCTTTCCTCCCTATGTCCCGCAGTGACACAGGCGGAGAGGAGCGACGGAGCCGGAGCGATGGCGTGTCCTGGGCATCCATAGAGGGCTGGGTGGAAATAACCGCCCAGGGCACGGCCGTCCTCGGCATGGCAGCGTGCAAGGTCGAAGGGTTTATAAAGGGAAGGGACAGGCGCGGGGTGACAAGTGGTGCCGCTTGGTTGGCGGGGCAGGCTGTCGTTTGGGGTCAGCACCCCCAGAATTCAGCCCACCAGCCTGCACCCATGAAGGTGCCAGCAGCTGATGCCTCCAGCTCGCGTCCGTGTGTCCGAGCGGCTGCTCATCCCTTGCGCAGCTGGCGGAGGCATCTTCCAAACGTCGGCTGCTGGCCGGTGTCAGGATTAGGCCCGTGCAGATGGGAAAAGACCCGTTCAGTCATTGACTTTGCTCCAGTGCAAGACTGGAGAGCGATCGCTTGGAGCAAGACTGTTAGATATTTTTTTTTTTGGGTGCATCACGGGACTCTCACGAGCACAGCTCCACCGATTTCTGCCAAAACCGCGGGGCCAGCAGCGCATATTTTCGATGAGTTCATGTACTCCCCGTGCTCTGCGGATGCTGGGCTGGGGGTGGTTCCGTACCGGGATGTTTCACATTTAGACAAAGTTCGCACGTTAGCTTTTGAGGTTAATGTTCTCCAGGTGGGAATTTTATTTTTCAGTGCAAACCCTTCCTCTTCCTTCCCACAACCAAAATTGGGCTCGGTCGTGATCGGCAGGGAAGCGATTTTGGGGTGGCTGGAAAGTCCTCGTGTTCATGCCCGACCCACCGAGTGCCTTGGCTTTGGGGAGCAGCAGCGAGGTCCCCCCACCTCACCTTTGAACGGGGCTTGGTTCCTTCTTTTTTTGTTGTTGTTTTTGCATCCCTAGAAAAAACTGACCCATGACCTCGTGTGCCCACGCATGTGTGTGCTGGGCTTGTGGTTTTTTTTCCAGGCACATTTTTCTAAAGCAAATCCAGATGCGTGCAGCTGCTGTGCCTGGAGGAGCCCCCCCCCATCAGCCAAATTGCAGGCCAGTCGAATATATGCAAATAAAAACATGCTTATTTTTACCAGCTCTGTAGGAAGTAAGATGAAGCGAGGAGGGCAGCTGGGGCAGAGCTCGCGAGGGGAAGAGATGGAGATAAAGCGAACGCCCCCTCTTCGCCGCCCGCAGGAGAGCAGGCATTGCTTAAACTGGGGAAAATTCTCATCTGGGGAGAGATGAAAATGAACAGGAAAAGGAAAAAATACCATTCCAGAGTGACAGGGCTGATAAATGCTCTGTGGAAGAGCAGAAAGGGAGGCCGGGTCCTGGCTCTGAGCGTGGCTCTCCGGCGCACGCCTGCACAGCTGCTCCCTGTTGCCCCCGGCCCCACCGCAGCCGGCTGGGGACCCCCTTGTCCCCCCTTCCCT
Organism: Theristicus caerulescens; assembly: GCA_020745775.1. Taxonomy (NCBI): domain Eukaryota; kingdom Metazoa; phylum Chordata; class Aves; order Pelecaniformes; family Threskiornithidae; genus Theristicus; species Theristicus caerulescens. The sequence goes on from CM036571.1 coordinate 1,173,081, forward strand.
TCGGCTCCTGCTCGCTGGGGCACGGCATTTCACCCCCGGCGCGCTTGGGCTGAGATAGAGGCCCCGCTTTGCTCTCCTGGGTGGTGGCAGGTAGGGACCGACTTGCAAAGTTGATCCCCCAAAATTCACGAGCGAGAAGCTGGGGGCTCGGGGCAGGGCGCCAGCACGTGCTGGGGACCGGCCGGTCTCTCCCCTTCCCTGGGGGGGACCCCTGCGTCCCCCTTCCCCAGAGACGCTGCTGGGCTGCTCCTGCTCACTCTGCTCCTCCCTGATGCCCGTGCCGTACGGTTGTCCCCGTGCCGTACGGTTGTCCCTGTGCACGCCAGCTAAGCTCAGCGCAGAGCTGCTGTAACCAGGGCAGGATCCAGCCCCTGGCTCAGCCAGCGCCTCTGCATTCGCATCAGGGCTGGGCTGGCACCCATCACCCGGGTGGGGAAGTCTTTGTCCCCCCTGCCAGCAGCAGATGAATGCTGGGGGGGGGGGAATCGGTGTCCCCAGGGCAGGGTTCCCCCCCGAGCACCCTGTCTTGGCTCCCTTTGGGGACACCCCCTCGTGTCCCCCCAGCCCAAGGTCGACGCTGCGTTTGGTCAGCGGGAGCTCAGTGCTGGAGGGAGAAGGAAGCATTGGGTACGGGATGGGACACAAATCCCATCCACCCTGTCCCCCCCTCCCTACGGCCAACGCTCATGCGGGTGTCACTCCACGTACACCCGGCCAGCTAGAGACACCCCAACGCCCCTAGAGCCGTTCGGACAAGGAACCCTTAAGGCCCTTGTGCCACCACCCGCGTCTTCTCTTGCGGTGAGACAAACCCCCGAGGCAGCCGAGCCCAGGCTCTCCCGAGGGACTCCTCTTGCATCTCTGCCAGTTTGCTCCAGTTTGCCCCAGCAAAGGGGATCCCAGCGTCTCCCCGCTCTCTGGGGAGGTGCCCAGCGACTTCAGTGGGGACCAGATTTTGGCTGGCTGGCCTCCGGTGCCAGAGCTCAGCCTTCCCTGCCCCTGGCCGTAGGGAAGCCGCCCGGGTGCACTGATGTCAGTGCGGGGACTGCTCGGGGCCAGCGCCAGCGGTGCCAGACGGACGGGTGGAAGGGAAACCCGTGGGCTGACCTTGGACCAAGGTATCAGAGAGGGGGGGATAAAACTACCCGCCTGGGTCTGACCTATTTAACAGACTGCGACGCTAATTATTTTCCATAGCTGAAGTTGTCTCTAATTGTTAGTATGTCTTAACCAGTCCCACCGTGACCCGCAGACGTGAGCCGGCGTGGTCTGCTGTAACTCCGTGTCCTTCCTCTTACTGCTGCGGATACTCTTCATGTACGTGTTTCTCGGCGCTTCCGTGCTGGTTTTATACATGCCGTTTCGTGTACGATGGGTGTAACTTGTTTTTCTTTTTGTAGGTTTTTAGTATGTTTGTAACCGGACAGAATGGTGTTATTAAACCGAAACTTGTATCTTCAGTGGATAAACCAGTCAAACCCCTCCAGCTCTTCTTGCTTTCTTTCCGGCGGGGTGGCTGCAAGGCTGCGGGGCGCGGGGGGACGCAAGGGGCTGCCCTGGGGCCCCGCACGTCTGTGGGTGCCTGCTCGCTCCGGGCGCTGGCGAGGGAGCTTTGTGGCTGGAAAGCAGCAGCAAGGGGGGAGATGTGCCCTTCCCTGCCCTTTGCACCAAGGCTGGTAGAGGCGGCCGGGGCGTTTTGCTGATGGGCCGAAGTGAGAAGGGGTCTGCTCCTCCTCCGGGCTCTTTGCTTGGCTTCCAGGTACGTTGTGCAAACCTCTGGGGTCTCTCCCTGAACCAGGAGCTCTTCCCGTGCCTTCGCCAGCCCAGCCAGCCCAAAACGCACGCAGGGAGGATGAGCTGCACGGGACCGGCGGGGACTTTCCCTAACAGATCCTAAGGATGATACGCAGCCTCCATGGCACGTGAATCCAGGCGAAGGCTCCTCTCCGCTGCGGGAGGCAGCGGGGCAGAGCTGGACGTGAAACCTGCGGTGATGATGGCCACAAGATGCAGCAACCACAACTCCAAGGACTGTGAGATAGTTCCCAGCCTTTAAAAATAACAACTGGCTCCCGGAGCAGCAGAAGCCAAGTTTTCCATGGCTGCGTCCCACGCGGCTCCTCCTGCGCCTCTCGCTGCGGCTGACTCACGTTGCAGCGGGATGGGTCCCAGCACGGGTGGGTCACGTTGTGGTTTCCCTCCGTGGGTCTTTCCAACTCCCTCTTTTGCAAAACAGGCCCACGATGTATTTGAGACCTCTGTCAAATTTGATTGACGCTGGCCACCCTTTCCGAAGTTGTTGGCAGAGGACAGATGGACAGACAGACAGATGCGTGTTACGGTCCCATAGCCCCAGGCCCCATTTCCTCAGGATGCAAGGCTTGGAAAACAAATCCGAGCAATCCTTTTTATTGTGCTCCTCTGCTGATGCCAAGTACATCGGCACAAGTCAGAAGGGGCTTTCAGGGCAGGGGACGCTCATCCCCCCGGGGTGGCAGAAGCCACCGGCACCTGGCCACAAGCGATTTTAAGGGGAGCTTAGGACCCCGGTCTGCGGCTGGGGGCCTGAGTGGGGTGTGAGAAGGAGGAGGGCAGAGATGGGTGCCTTGGAGGCTGCCCAGGGTCTTGGGGAGCCTGACGCCGGTTTGTCTCCTGTCGGGCTGAGGGCAGCGATGATGTTCTCCAGCCCCGCACGTGGCAGGGTGGCTCTTGCGTGGGCAGGCACTTGGGCTAGTCCGGGCCCCCAGGCTGCAGGGACTGGGCTGGCCATGCAAGGGGAGCCTATTTCTTCCCCTACAGCTTAGCCAAACCAAGCCCAACCAGCCACGGCCATGGAGAAGGGAACCAAAGGCCAGCCCAGGTGGGGAGGGGAATAACTGCCTGCTTCAATCTGTCTTCCACTGCGTCTTTTTTGGGGGGAAAACCGCTTGGTGCTGTTAATGCAATTAATAAGCCGTCCTCGGAGTCTCTGCCGCATCCTGTATACACTTCCAGGCGGAAGCGAACGGTCAGCAAAGCCCGCACGCTGCTATGCTCCAGATGGGAAACATTGGCTTGGAAACCAGAAGCGAGAGGACTGGCTGGCTCCGGAGCGGGGAGGCTGCGGTGGGGACGCGAAGCTCCTCGACCTTTGCACGCGGGGCTGAGAGTAGCCAGAACAAGGGGTGGCCAGAGGGCACTGACACAGGGCTGGTCTTTCCAACGGCTTCTTGAAAAGGAGCGGGGAATTTCAGCATTACCTTGCAGGGAGAAAATATGTACACAGCCCTTCACTTCGTACTAATATTTACCCCCGGATCCCGTCACTTCGGGGTGGCTGTGACGATCGTGCCGTGACCCGGACCCTGTGGCCACGCCAGTGCTCTGCAAGCGCTGGTGGAAAAGGAGACAGGGTAGGAGCCCGAGGCTCGCGGTGCACTGGAAAATTGGCCCAGGCACCAGGGCGATGGGCTCACACCCTCCTGCTGCCCTGTGCCCGGTGGGGACTAAAACCCACCTTGTTTCCAAGTGTCACAGCCCGGGGATGCTGCTTGCCAGGAGGCAACCCTTGCCCGAGGAGCTGGAGGAGATCCAGCTCTCAGACACCACCTCCGTGGCCCCGGCGATGTTTTCTGGGCTGGGGAGTGGAGGGAGAGGGGAATGTGATAGCCGAGGCATGGCACGGGGCGTGCTCCCAGCCCCGTCCGCCCCACACCGCTGGCCACGGGGTCCGGCGCTCCCTGCCCAGTGCCTGCCCCGTGCTGGGGGAACTGCGGCTTCACGAACCCGGTGCAGATTTGGCTCAGAGGTGGCACATCTCCACTGCATGCCCACGTCCCGCCGGCGGCCGGTGACAGCCAAGGGGAGAGCCAGGAGGTTGCTGCGAGGGACAGACAGACATACATCTGCAAGGGGGAGATTAAAAAAGAGAATCTGCAATAACTGCGCTGCACAAATATGTATTAAAACCCAGCCTGCAGGAGCTGGTGGTGAGAAGTCCTCCCTTGCGTGCTGGGTGGCACAGGGCGAGAAACCTCGGGAGATCAAACCCGCTTGAAGGACGCATCCCTTCCTCTTCTCCATTATCTGCATCGCGATAACAGCCAGGAGCTCCAGGCTTTGCTGTACCGACCGCCTACGGCCACTCTCACCAGTGCGGGGTTTTTGGTGGCTCCTTGCTCAGAACAAAGCCCCCGGGGAAAAAAAAGGCAGGAAAAACTCATCCCACCCCGGTGGGGCTGACACTGAGCAGGAGCCGGCCCTTCCTTCCGCGCCCGGCTCCTCTTCAGCTGCGCCGGCTGATATGGTTTATCTGAGCAGCGCTGAATGTAAACGCTGTCAGCGCCGGCCGGGATTAATTCCCGGGAGTTTGGCAGCCGAGAGATGAAATAACATCGCTGGGGGGGGGGGAGCGCACAGCTCAGGCTGAAAAATCCTCCCGGCTAATCTACAGGCAGGTTTCTCTTCTCCCAGGCACTCTTGAGAGAGAGCAAAGCCGAGGGCAGAGGGAGGATGGGGAGAGGGCCAGGAGGAGGAGGATGGCTCCCGGGGGGGCAGGCTGCCTCCTCCGCCTCTTCCTCCCCCTGGGACCCAAGGGAGCGGGGATGAACGGGAAACCACCCTTGCCCCATGCGAGGAGCTGGCCCCACGGTGCCCTAAAGCGCTTGGCCCCGCGGCCAGGGCCCCGGGGGTGGCGGGGGACACGGCCCGCAGCCCCCCGCCCAGCCAAGCCGCCCTCTGGTTTTGCAGGACGCCCCGGGTGCCGGCGGAGGAAGCAGCGCCCAAGGCACCGAGGTGCCCCCGGACACCTGAACCCGGACAGGCGGCACCGCCGAGAGAGGAGCCTCCCTCCGCTTTCCGCTCGCTGCTGGGGCGACGCGCAGCAGCCCGGGGGGCCGCTGCCATCCCCACGCCCGGGGGCTCCGGCTCCCCTCTCCTCGGGGAGCAAACCAGCAAAAAGCACGTTCCCGTCGCTCGGCGCTTTAACCACCGCGAGATCACCCCAACCAAACAGCTTTGCTGCTGGGAGGGTTCCCATCCCCACGCAGATGGGACATCCACTGCTGCTCATTACTAATCCTTTTTGTTAATTGACAAGTCTATTTGCTTTAAGGGAGAGCTTTAGAAAACCACCCCGCAGATGCTGCTGTTTGAATATTCCATCAGTCTTGAGGCTGATGTTCCAAACAGCTCCTGAAATAAAATAATCACCAGGCTCCGCCACGTCGTTGTGGTTTTATACTTATACAGCAGAGGGGTTTGGTTTGGGGATACTTTTCTAAGCAATAGTGTGATTTTCATTTACTTTCTTTAGATATTTCAGTAAATAACTACAAATACTTCCACTTATTTTTATTGTTTTCTTGGTAGAGGAAAAAATTGGCTGGACAAAAAGCCCAGCAGTGCATGGGCAGGTAAATTGGTTTATTTTAAACTTAGGAAAGCCCATGTCTCAGCTGTCTGCTGAGCACTGTGCATCACTCAGGCTCTGCTACCAGCAAGTTATCATTATGCTCAGGATTTGACAACATATTTTATATCTACCTACAGATAATGCAGTCCTATGGATGTATTTTGAGGTCTCGGTGCTGCTCGGGAGACGCGTGGCTTCGTGTGCCCCATGGTGCTGCCGCTGTTCCCCGGGGCCGGCTGCGCCGCCGCTCGCCCTGCCCGTGCCCTGCCTGCTGCCTGCTGCCTGCTGCCAGGATGCGGCCGGGCGCTTTCTGCTGAGCAGAGCCCACGTCTGCCAGGGCACAGGTGACATCTGCACCCGCTCTGCGGGTGACGAGGGGTGCAAAAGGCAGGGAGCAGGTCCTGGAAATCGTACCGTCAGCTTTGGGAACCTGATTTAAAAAATAATCCTAGTGATGGCGGCTGGGTGGGGGGTCAGGGAGACAGCGGCCGTGAAAACCCACCCGTGCCATGGTCCACTTTGGGACCAGAGGCTGGCAGAGGGGTCAGGGTGACAACAGAGAGGGGTGCCTGCAGGGTTGGGGTGGCTGCAGAGATGCTGTGCCTACAGGTACTGGGGTGCCTATGGGGAGACCGGCTGCCAGCAGAGATGTGGGTGCTGGCAAGGGTGCACCGGGGAAGCGGCTGTTTGGGCAGTCCAGCCTTGCTCTCTGCCAAGCACCCATCTCCCCCGGGGCCTGCAGCGAGGGGTGCTAAGAGGGGCCGGGGCCGACGGAGGGCTGTCCCGCAGTCAGTGGGAGCTCTGCTCCCCACGCCCGCCCAGCCGCGGGATGCAGCTCGGCTCGGTGCCGGCGGCAGGCAGGTAACCTCTCCGAAGATGACTGCAGAGGGTTGTGCAGGTAATGCAGCCTCCGCTCAGCCGGCCGCGGATCCCCGGAGCCTGGCACAGCTCGTCCTGCCGTCCGAGCGGCTGCGGGGGGAAGCAGGCAAGGCAAGGGGGATGCTCGGGGACAAACGGACGGCTTCTCCTCCCAGCTCGCCTGCCCAAGGACACCCCGCAGGCAAGAAGGTTCAGCCTCTTGCAGAGCTGCCATTCCAGCAGTAAACGTTGCATTCGGCTCCGCAAACCAGAACCAGGACAGGAGACAGTCGCAGCTCAGCACCAGGCAGCCCAGCATCTCCCAGCCCGGCCTGCGCGCACAGGGTTGGGCTCGGCAGAAGGAGCTGCTGGGAAGGCTGGATAAATAGCAGCGGGCAAGGAAGGTATTGCTTCTCAAAGGTCACCGCTTCCTCCGCGCTGCTGTGAATTCACTCGCTTCAACCCCTCCTCCTCCCTGCCGGCCCCCGGCCCCACAGCTCCCGCTGACCCCAGCCCCGGTGCCGGGGGCGAAGCAGCCTCCCCACCAAGCCAGGCGGTTCCCAGCCTTATCCTCTGACTGGGCAGTCATTTCTACTGGAAGGAAAATCCCCAAAGCCGGACCATCGTCCTGTGAGATTTGCCAAAGGGAGCAGGCGGCTCCCAGCCTCCTGCCCTTTCCTGCTCCACTAAATCACCCCAGAGCCCTCCCAAGTGGTTATTCTTTGGGAAAGCAATAAAAGAGAAGGAAACCCCAAAAGACAAACTCCCACCAGCCTGCCTTTGATTGCACTTGATATTGGTTTATTTCTTAATGCTTTCCCACCGCAGGCTGGCTGAGGAGGGAGGGAGGGAGGAAACAGCGCTTGAAGGGGCTAAAAATACAAATTTCCCACTAATGTCTGTGCCTGGAGGGGTCTGTGCGCTGCTAGGGTGGCTCGGTCAGGACCTGGGGGTGACAGTGCCTCCGAGGACGGGAGCTGGGGTCCCCCAGCACCCTGGGCTGTGAACTTGGAGGTGAGCAGGAGCATCCCCGCGTTTGCAAAGGTGACCGAGCATGGGGCAGCTGCAGAGCACGGCACGGGTGGGCGATGGGTGCTGCTCCCCAGCTGCCAGCCCCTCGATGGCCAGGGCAGGGGAGCAGCAGGGACGGGCAGGTCAGGACGCCGTGACAAGCTCCGTCTGCCGCACAGCCGGGTGGCACCGCTGCCACCGGCACTGTGACGCCGGTGGGAAAGGCTGGGGGGGGCTTTTTCATCCGCTGTGCCCTCACAGAACCGGACCTGGGCTCCCAGTTTGCCTGATAGGAAAACTTCCCCCGTCTTTGCGTGAAGCACCAAGACCAGGTGGTCCCAGGGTGCCCCGTGTCCCTCGGGGGCTGGGCAGGGGTGACAGCCGTGGCACCCGGCGTGGCACCAGCGGGGATGGGGCAGCGGGGCAGCAGACGCTGGTGAGATGGAGGTGAGAGGGAAGGGAGTGCTGAGCGATGGCAGAGGCTGAGCTTCCTCTGCTGCGGCTGGGAACAGCTTCCACCCCGCTCCCAGCGGCGCCGAGCGCGGCCGCGGCCTGGCCTCTGCCGTCCGCACCGGGAACGGCAGCGCTGCGGGCAGCCAGCCCCGGCACCGGCTGCCTTCCTGCTGGCACAGCAGGCAGCTGCCTGCCAAGGGGCTGTGCTGGCTTGCAGCGGGGCGAGGTGATGCTGGCAGCAAGAACAGGCATTTTTTAACCCTGCGTGAGATGTGACAGAGTGAGAGCGGGATATGGGGGGGTCCAAACTGGTGGCAACGTCTGGGGCAAGATGTGTCCCCTCCACGAGGGGCTTTTCCCCCAGGTTGTGTCCCAACAGGCCAGGGGACGAGGGGATGGGGGGGGACAGGCTCCCGGAGGGGCTGTGGGGACACAAACCCATCTGCCTGCATGTGGGAGCAACTCAAGACAACCCGGGGGATCTCACACCCAGATGGGGGGGCTTGTGAAGAGCCAACAAAGGGAAAAAAACTCCTGGAGAACAGGGACTGAGATGTTTTAGGAAGTGGTTGATGTGTTGGAAAGACAAGGAAACCTTGGACTGCAGCCCTGGGATGGGAGCATGGGGTTTTACAACACAAAACCTACAAGGCTGTGAAAACCAGGACCTTTCACCCCGAGCATCCTTGTGTCGCTGCCTCTGAGGAGCCGCCGGAGCTGGTGCCAGGCTCCCGGACCCCTCCGCAGGCGGGGGCCCACCCGCAAGGCCGTTCCCCGGCTCTGTCCAGCCCCAGCACATCTCCTAACGCTGACTCCATCCACCCGTGGGGAAGGTCCAGCCCCGCGGCAGGCAGGGCTCCTCTCCCCAGGCAGCAGGCAGCCTCCCGCGCCGTCGGCTCTGCCGTGGGACGGCTGGGCTCGTGCCACGTGTCACAGCCCCACTGGCACCCAGGTTTGTGCACCGTCATCCTTGGGAGGAAAAACCGCAGCTGCCCTGAAAGCAAATGCCCTCTTCCAAACGTACTTGAGTTATCTGAGAAAAAGTCCTGCTACGGGGATACCAAAGCCAAGGGAAGCAGGGCTGAGCTTGCCTCTGAAAATCCTCTTTAAAATGCCCTGAAGCCTTGGCTTTGGTTTCCAGCGAAGCCTGCCGCTGCTCAGATCTCCTCCCCGCCGGGCGCTGCGATGTGTCTCCACGTCCAGGGACCAGACCTGCCCTGGCAGCAGCCTCCTCCCAGCCTTCGGCGGCAGTGAGCAGCAGGACCTTGCCTGGCCCCAGGCTGCTGGGGACGGATTCCACCCTGGAGGATTTCCTGGCGTAACATCCCAGCCCTGGGCCTGGCACATCGCACCGGCGGCTCCCAGCAGGTCACCCAGCGGCACCGCTGCAGGGCGCAGCCTGCGCAGGACGGGTCTCCCGACGCCGGGGCGCGCAGCGCTGCGTCCCCTCCCTGCCTTCCTTTGGGGACAGGCCGGACGGGACGTTTCTGGCCGGGCCGGGCTGTCGGGCGGTTTGCACCACAGAGGGAAACGCTCTGCAGAGCATCTCCCGGGCGCGCTGACGCAATGCCCTGACGTTGCTGCCTCGGGGGTTTTCTGGTCATTTCTTTCGCTTCCTTATTGCCCAACGCTCGGCGGTTTGCACAGGTGGCAGTCACCGTCCGTTCCTTCCCTCCGTGGGCCTCGCCAGCCCGCGCGGGGCTCTGCCCGGCTCCTCCGCAGCAGGACACATCCTGCAGAGCCAAGCCTGGGAGCGGGATGCAGGCAGGGCCACGGCAGCGACGTGTTTTGTCGGCCGTTGTTTGTCCCAGCCAAAGACAGGCTGACCTGTCCCCTCCCAGACGCAGGGAGAAGTCGGTGCCTGGCATCTTGGCACAGGTCCCTGGTTGCCACCTGCCCCGGCTTGCAGCTGGGGACACCCCCACCTCACCCCTGAGTCACGGGCAGGGAGCATCCACCCGCCCCACGGCACAGCCCGCGTCGGGGCGTCCGTGCCCAGCCACCCACCCCGGCACCCGCCGGGCTCTCCCCTTCTCCACCCGCTTCAAAACACAACTTCAAAGGAGCTGGGAGGAACCGAAAGCTTCTTCCACCCTTTTTTCTACCAGGAACTGGGAGCAGATTTGTTGAGCAAGAACCCATGGAAGCGGAAGGTGGAGGGCCACTGCGAGGACAAGCTCAACGCCCTACTAGACATCAGCGAATCCAAGCTGGACCTGAGCTGCAGCACTCAGGGACAGTTTTGGCCCAGCGGGTTCGCTTGATAAATATAAAGGAAAAGTGCAGTTTTGAATAGCGGGGCAAAGTTAATTCCCGGTCCTGCCTGCTCCTGGCTGTACATTCAGTCCGTGCTCGCCTGAGACCTGCAGCGAGTCGTGAATCGGGATTTTATTCGGCGGCACAAACCAGGGCCTATTTTCCCATATAAAAGCCTCGGCAACGCGGCCATGCCAAACCCCTTCTCTAAAGGTCTCTCCTCAGCCCCCCAAACCCTGCCGGCGCCCAGTCTCCTCCGCAGGGACGGGAGGAGGCTGAATGCGAGGCTGTTGTGGAAGAGTGACCCAGTGCCGAGGGCGACGGGAGCAGGGGCAGCTCCCCGGGGGCTCGGCTCTGCCGCGCTCTGGGCGAGTCGCCGCAGCAAACGCCAACGTGACCGGCTCTGCGCCCGCTGCCCCGGCCTCACCACGCGTCACCTGGACCCGGCCCGCCCGGTGGGACGTGCCTGGGCCCCCGGTGCCCTCGGGGCCGTGCCCGCCCGCGCCCTGCCCGCCACGCTGCCCGCCACGCCGGGGTCCCCACTGCTTGGAAGTGGGGTCGGGGGGGCCATGCCCTGGGGTCCTGGTAGTGCCCGGTCCTAATGGTGCCTGGTCCTAATAGCAACCGGTCCTAACAGAGCCTGGTCCAGTAGTGCCCAGTCCTGAGAGCGACCAGTCCTAATAGTGGCTGGTCCTAATGATGACTGGTCCTAATAGCGACTGGTCCTAACAGAGCCTGGTCCTAATAGTGACCAGTCCTGAGAGTGACCAGTCCTCACAGAGCCTGGTCCAGTAGTGCCCAGTCCTGATGGTGCCTGGTCCTAACAGAGCCTGGTCCTCATAGTGACTGGTCCTAATAGTGACCAGTCCTAATAGCGGCCAGTTCTAATAGTGGCTGGTCCTAACAGAGCCTGGTCCTAATAGTGGACAGTCCTAATAGTGACCAGTCCTAACAGGGCCTGGTCCAGTAGTGCCCAGTCCTGATAGTGCCCAGTCCTAATGGTGACCAGTCCTGATAGTGACCGGTCCTAATAGTGACCAGTCCTAATTGTGGCCGGTCCTAACAGAGCCTGGTCCTAATAGTGGACAGTTCTAACAGTGACCAGTCCTAACAGAGCCTGGTCCAGCAGTGCCCAGTTCTGATAGTGACCAGTTCTAATGGTGACCGGTCCTAATAGTGGCCAGTTCTAATAGTGGCTGGTCTTAATGGTGACCAGTCCTAATAGTGACTGGTCCTAACAGAGCCTGGTCCTAATAATGACCAGTCCTAATAGTGGCCGGTTCTAATAGTGTCCGCTCCTAACAGAGCCTGGTCATAATAGTGGACAGTCCGGATCGTGCCCGGCCGTGACAGAGCCGGGTCCGGCAGCGCCGGTCCCGATGGTGCCCGGCCGTGACAGAGCCGGGTCCTGGCAGCGCCGGTCCCGATGGTGCCCGGCCCTGACAGAGCCGGGTCCGGCAGCGCCGGTCCCGATGGTGCCCGGCCGTGACAGAGCCGGGTCCTGGCAGCGCCGGTCCCGATCGTGCCCGGCCGTGACAGAGCCGGGTCCGGCAGCGCCGGTCCTGGCAGCGCCCGCGGCCCGGGGAGCGGCGGGGCTCAGCCCCCGCCGTGGCCGCCGCAGCCGGGACCCGCGGGGCGCCCACGCGGGGCGCCGTGGGCGGGCGCTCTGCGGGGCGGGGCCGGGGCGAGGCCCCGCCCCAGGGGAGGCCCCGCCCCGGGCGGCCCCGCCCCATCCAGGCCCCGCCCCCAGGCCCCGCCCGGCCCAGGTGGAGGCGGCGGCGGCGGCGATCGCGGCCGGTGCCGGCGGGAGCGGGAGCGGGGCCGCGACTGCGGCCGCGCCGAGGTGAGCGGGGCCGGGGGTGGGAGCGGGAGCGGGGCGAGGGGTCCCGGTGCCTCCGCGCCGCTCCGCGGCCGCCCGGTTTGCTGGTGCTTTGTGACCGGCCGCGTCCCGCCGGCTTCCTCCTCCGCCCCGCGGCTGCTCCGCCCGGCCCGGCCCGGCCCGGGCTACCGGCCCCGCCGCGGTGGGCGCTTGCCCCTGCCCCCCGGGGGCCCTTTGCCGGGGACGGGGCGGCGCGGATCCCCCTGCCCGGGCTGCGGCCGTGCCCCGCGCCCTCCCCGGCTCCCCCGGGGCCGGCGGCCCGGACGGACGGGGGGGACGGACCCTCCTCTTCCTCCTCTTCTTCCTCCTCTTCATCACGGGGGGAAGTGGGTGCGCGTCCCGGCGGGGTGACCCGGCCGTGCGCCCCGGGCGGAGGGGGAACCGCGGCGCGGGGGGGCCCTGCCCGCTGCCCTGCCCGCTGCCCTGCCCGGGCTCGGGAGGAAAGCCCTAACCTACTTTCTGGAGCCGATGGCCCGATAAACAAGCGGGCGTGCGGTTTTGTTTTTGTTTTGTGGGTTTTCCCCTTCCCAGGCGAGCGAGGCTGGCAGCGCCCTTCGGAAGCGGCAGCGGCCTGGAAGCCGCAGGCGAGGGTGCCCGGGCCCCTGCCCACTCCCGCTCTGCCCCCCAGCACCCTCCCGCCCGCCGGTGCCGGGCCTTTGGTGGTGTTGCTGGGCCGAGGTTTGGTTTGCAGGCTTTGCCAGGCTCGCACGTGCTGCCTGAAGTGGCGAGTGCTGCCGCCAGCCCTTTGCCAACAAACAAAACCCGTCGGGATCAGAAGGCTCGGTTATCCCGCATCCCTACGTGCATCCCGCAGGGAGCAGCGGGATGCCGGTCTGGATGTTTTAGCCAGTTGGGTTTTTTTGCTGTTGGCCCGCAGCGGTTTTGGGGCAGAGGGGTGAGGCTGGGCTTTGCCCCGGTCCTGCCTTGCTGCCAGGCCAGCAGGACCGGGCAGAAGCCGGCCCTCCAGGCTTGCCCGCAGCCGGGTTGCAGTGCCCACAGTGGGCCAAGGGCTCTGCTTCTCCCCCCTGAGACCCCGCAGCTCTCGCTCAGCTCTCGGCTCCCCGTGCCCGCGCTCTGCAGGGGGAAGGGGACCTGAGAGGCTGCGTTATCGCCACTGGGTCCCTGCGGCAAGAGGAAGTGTCTGCCCTCTTGCCCGGCACAGCGTCATCCTTCCCGCCGCGAGGCCGCGGGGAGCCGGGACGTTCGCCTGCCTGCGTGTGCCCGGGTCCTGGATGGTCGCTCCTGGGGATTTCCAGGGTGAGCTCATTGTATTGCCGCTGCCCCGGGCTTGCAGCACATCGGCCCGGCTGGAGGGTTCGGGAGCTCAGCCCACCACCGTCCCGTGGCTGTCCTGAGCAGGGAAATGCCGCCTGGCTCAGCTCATCCATCGTGCCCTCTGAACGAGCGTCCTTTGGCTCCTGCCTGTTTTCCAAGTAGAAAACCTCCCGCAGCTTGAAAATATCCCACCTCCGAAATGAGCTGGAGGGTGCAACTGCAGCCATGCCCTGGAGAAACCAGGGCTGCCTCTGCCTGCTCTGCCCCGGGTGCTGCGGGCTCTGCACCGCGGCCGCTTCGCAAGCGGCCCGCTGGGCTCCCCTGCTGCTGTGCCTGGGCTCTGCCCTTCTGAGCTCCTTCGCAGTTAACGGAGCGATCAACGCCTATTGCTGTTTGCTTATCTGGGGGGGGCTTCTGCCTGTTCTGCTCCGTTTGTTGGGTGACCGAAGCGAGCCTCGCTGGCCTCCCCGCTTCCCCCGGTCGGGGGTTTCTTTGGCACAGCTGCAGCTGCGCTGGGAACTGCACCCAGAGGTGCTGCAAGCCCCGGGGCGAGAAAGGGTAAACCACAGCGGCGGAGCAGGCTTTGACACCCAAACAGCTGCCCTGGTACAAATTCGGCAAGACGGGGACGACCCTGGTGTCGCTTTCCGATGCACGTGCGAGCACTTGATGCGTTTTGTGTGTGCCGGGCGAGCGGTGCTGCCGGAGCGTGTCCGTGGATGCCGGCGGGAGGAACAATAGATGCCGGCGGGCGCTGGGAGAGCAGCTCAGAGGCTGGGGCTGCGGGGCGCGGGGGGGTGAATCTGGTGGGGAAGGGGGCTGGCTGGGTGGTCTCTCCTCGGGGGAGCTACGTCCCTTGGGGTGCGCTGGGGGAGCTGGGGAATTCAGGCGGTGTTTGCGGTGTTTGGCTGCGCTGGGCTGAAAGACGAGCACGTGGCTCTTCTGGTTACAGATCTTTTTGCCTTGGTACTGCTCCTGTTTAACTCTTACAGCGAACCTGAAGGAACCCCCAAGTAAATCCTTGTTCCTTCCCTTGGGCTGCCGGTCTCGATATGAAAACAACCCTCAGGATGAGCTTGGGGTCGAAACGGTGCTCGTCGCCAAGGAAAGCAGGATGGGTGACGGAGAACCGGCGAGGGGTTTGCGGGGGCTGGTGGTGGGACCCCTGGTCCCACGTCCTAAAGCATCCGTGGCAGCGTGCCGCGCTCTGCAAGGAGGGGGCTCGTCCTTCTCCCGCTGTCCCTTGCCCGCTGTGCGGGAGCTGCCCAGGCCAGCACAGGGCTCCCGGGGCTTTTCCACATTTCCCACGGACACTGGGAGCCCTGCAGGGACCTGAGCCTGGAGGAGCGAGTGCGGGCTTGGAGCTCTGCACCAAAGGAATCAATTAGTGAAGGCTGAAAACTAGTTACTTACATTTATAGGAGCCCTCAAGTGATGGGATGATAAACTCTTTGCCTCTTGAAGAGCTTTTTATCTAATGACCACTGCTCCCCCCTGTCCTGCCGGGCCAGGAGACGTCTGGTACCGTGACAAGCCCCCGGCGGGGATGGGCACGGTCCCTTTTAATTGCGAGGATCCAGGAGCTGTGGTCATTTGGGAGCGTGCGATGCTTTGAGTTGTGGTCGGTTCCCGACCTCCGAATGAGCACTGAAAGCTGTGCGTGCTTGCAAGTATGGAGGAGACCCTTGGCGCTGGTACCCGTTTTCTTACTTAATCCCCATTTCTCAAAAATAGTTGGTTGGTAGTTGTTCTCTTAATGAGGCTTTTGGGGTGGGGAATGGACCCGGGGAGGGTGCCCTGGGGAAGGTCCGTGTACCGGGTGGTCCTGGGGCCAGCCCTGCCCTCTGCTTGGCCACCGCGCAGGACCCCTGTGTCCCCTCGTCCTTGGGGACCTGCACCCCGAGGGCTGGCATCACGAGGCGCAGGTCGCCTTAGCTCGGTGGGGGCAGGGGCACCCCCCGAATAACTGTCTTGGGAGGGAGGGGAGCAGCCTGCACCCCTTGGGGCAGTCAAGCATTTATGGGTTTTGCATGTGAGGGCTTCCCCACTCCTCCTTTGTCCTCCAGTAATTTAAAAGTGAGGGAATTGTAAGGACTTCATTGAAATCCTTGCAAGCTGCCTGGGGAAGGGACCAGCTCCCTGCCTGCGGGGGGGTGGGAAGGCAGGGAGTCTTATTGTATTGCGGTGCCTCAGTTTCCCCACCTGTGAAACGCCACAAATGAGTCTGAAAGCGTGAAGGCCTCCTGTGAAACCCGCAGCGTATTGCCTGGAGGCGAGTTTGAGCAGCCGCCGGTGCAGGACTCGCTGCTGTGGTCGTACCGAGAGAGGGGAGCGTGGGTGCAAATCAACTCGCCTGATGCCTGCGGTGCTGGGGGCTGCGGCAGGGCACGGGGCACCCGGGGCTCTGCGGCCCCGTGGGAGTCACGGTGCCTGCAAGGGGAGGGAGCGGGGCAGCGCCCGGTGGTGCTCCTCTGCCTTTTCCCAGGCTGCTGGCATGGGGTTGGAGGGAGAAATCGGCCGGCGCAGGATGGAGGTGGTCTCTGCCCTGCGGTGACGCGCGCGGCCGGGCGCTCCTCGGTGGGATGCTCCATCCCGGGGGCTGCCGCGTGCCCGGCCGTCCCGCAGGGCCATCCCTCCCGTCTGCAGGCGCCTTTTGGGGTGCTGCAGCTCCCAGGGCGATGGTCCCCTCCTTCCAGCAGTCCATGGGGTTTTTTGTTGGTTTTATTTAATTGGCCTTTTGTTTAAAAATAATAATTCCTGAGGTATTTATCTGGTCTGACAGACCTGCTCAGAGCAGGGGAGGCGTGGCTGGTGCCCCCTGAGTTGCCCAATGTGCCAGTGCCCCCGTCCCATGCCACGGGGCTGCCGCTGGCCTCACGGGGCTGCCGCTGGCCTCGCGGGGCTGCCTTCGCTCCCGTGCGTCATGCGGCAGCTTGTGCCAGGGATTTGACGTGGTTATCCCGGTAATTCGCCAGGCTGCAGGAATGCTGGGGCAGGGCTGGGAGTGACCTCCCGTTACGTGTGAGCCCGAAGGCTGTACACCGCGCTCGCGGGCAGCCGGGGCGAATCCCCGACTCTCGGTGTTGGCGTGTCCTGCCCTCTTCCCCGGCTCCTCAGCAGCCTCAGAGCCTTGCCGGGACCGGCACAGGGCTTTTCCATGGGCGATGCCATAACCGGGGCTAAGTTGGCTCATGCACGTGGTGGCTTAACCCAGTCCGAGCGCTCCTGGGGAAGGCATGGAGACGGCTCCTTCAAAATCAGCATCTCCAGCCCCTGCAGTGAGCTGTGCGGCTTCCCTGCCGGTGCAGCAGCCCTGGGGTGGGATGGCGGGCAGGAGGAGGATGAGGATGGTGGGGGAAACCCCTCCACCAGCTCTTGGTAGCCGAGAGACTGCAAAGTGCATTGCTGGCACAGGTCCATGGCCGTGCTGCAGCGGAGGGAGAGCATCACGTGCTTTCCGTAGGCTCCGGTGAGTGTAGGATCCCCCATGCCAGGCTTGTCCTGTGCACTGGATGGGGATGAACTCTTCCTGGTCAGGCTTTCCTCCGCGGCGTGCGGACTTGGGTGCTTCTGGCCTTGTGGCAACCAGGAGCGAAGGGAACGAGGCCAAGGAGCGGCCCACGTTCGGCTGCTGGTGCTTGGGAGGAGGGAGGGGTGGGCAGGGAGCAGCCTCCCCAGGTTGCACCGTGGCCAGGGGAGCACCGAGGTTTTACTGCTCCCAGGGACGTGGCCCCTGTGTAGGGGTGGCTGGAGGGCAGCAAAATGGGGTGCCCGAGGGGCAGCCCCTGGCCCACTGCCAGCAGAGATAGCACCTCCATCTGCGGCACGATGGGACGTCCCCGCGGCCGGGTGCTGTGAGGTCCTTGTCCCTCTCGGGGAGCTGCTGGCCCCGGAGGGGGATCAAAGGAGGCTGCTGGCGTCCACCCGGGCCTCTCCCTTTGCACGGGGGGCCGGCGGGGCGAGCGGCCGCATTGTACAAGCCTTGAAAGGGCTGCATTGAGATAAGGAGCCTGTTCCCAGCGATAGGAAGCTTTTGGCGAGGGGGATTGTCCTGCCACCAGCCCAGGGCTCACCTCGAGCCCGGG
This sequence comes from Theristicus caerulescens, assembly GCA_020745775.1. NCBI lineage: Eukaryota > Metazoa > Chordata > Aves > Pelecaniformes > Threskiornithidae > Theristicus > Theristicus caerulescens. Next base: position 1,190,290 of record CM036571.1, read on the forward strand.
CTGACCGAATTTGTGCTCAGGGCTGAGCACCGCCTCCCGCCGCTGCATCCCACGTGGCGCAGGGATGCTCAGAGCTCACAGCGAGGGGACCCTCTGCAAATATGGGGTGCTTCTCCCAGCCCGGTGCGGCTCCGGGTGGCTCGGTGCGCTCTGAAATGGGCGGTGGAGGATTGAGGAAGTCTGCAAGTCCGGCCTGAGCCCTCGCGCCAAGAGTTGCTGTCAAAATGAGTGTTTTGCAGAAGAACTGGAGGAAGAAACACGTCCTGTCCCCCCATCATCCTCTCACACCAAGAATTTTCCTTCGAAGAGGGAAGTGAGAATGAACTCAGTAACGACCTGCAGCGTGGGGATCGCAGGCAGACGGCCTGCAGGCAGGCTGCCCACCCCTTGCCTCGGGGGAGTAATGACCTGGGACCCCTCAGCCCCTTCCAGAAGGTGCAGCCGGGGCAGGAGCACTCACACCATCATGCCCGTGCATCCTGTGTTTAAGCCAAGCTAACAAGGAATTGGAGTAGCTCTGAGAAATTACGCAGCTCTTGGATAAAATCAAGTTAAATCAATCCTGATAGCTCAGGGAATCCGTGCGGTGCCTGGAAAAGAGCTTTCCTTGGGTCTGGAGAGTGCTGCAGCCCTGCCTGCAGTGCTGCCGGGGAGCTGCCGGTCCCTCCATGCTTTCACTGCTGGAGCCACCCTTGCTTCCCTCGCTGCCGGCGGAGACTTTCACCCTTTGCTCTTTCCGAAGCCGTTTGGGGTGACTCAAAGCCTCCACGTGCGCATCCCCGGCTCGGCTGGGGCTCCGGCGCGGGGAAGGGGCCGGCAGCACCCGCCATCCCGGCCGGCATGTCTGCACCGTGGGAAGCAGAGTGGGTTTGTGCAGTGCTGCCCGTTGGGGTTATTTTGCTGTCAGGGTGTGTGGAGCCCCCGGGAAGGGGGAGCAGGGAGGTGTGGGGTGGCTGGGCAGTGGCACAGAGAGACCCTGGCTCACCGGGGCTCGCCACCCACCCCAGCGGGTCGGGAAGTCTTCAGGCGCCGGCGCTTGCTCTGCCGGGGCGGCAGGGTGTCGTTGTGCTGGTAAAAATTAACAAGGGTGGGAAATGGGCCGCGCCTGGGATGCAGGAAATCCTCCGCCTGGCTTTTACCATCAGCTCCCCGATCCCGCGGGCAAATCCTTCCCTTTCCACGCAGATACCGGCGCCGTCACCCAGGACAGCCAGGGAGACCGGGGCCACGCACGCTCCCGGTGACCGAGCCCTTGCAGCGGGGAAGCCCGGCACATGGCTGCCTTGTGCAGCCACGCGAGCAGCCATGCGAGCAGCCGTGCGCCCTCCCTGGCCTTCGCTTCCTTTCCCCGCAGGCAGGCAGGGCTCTGCCCGCTGCGCCTTTATCAGCGGCACCCAGCGCAGCCCCCCCGGCCGGCCCGCGCTATCTCCCCTGCTAGCTTTGCTTCCTTCCAGGGCGTGCCGCGCGCTCCGAGCTCGCCCGGGCTGAACCAACCCCCTGCGGTTGCCCAACGTCCTGCTCGGCGCAGAAAATGGGAGAGGATTTCCTAATGGCAGCGCGGACGACGTGCGTGTCGGCTGCCTGCGCGCCCCGGGGAGCGGCTGGGCTCTCGGCACCCATCAGGCATCCGTACCCCGTCTTGCTACCCCAGCGGCCGTGCCGGAGATGAGGGTTAAAGCTCCTGCAGGTGTTGGTGCTGACTGCGTGGCTCAGCGATGCAGGAGAGGGAGGGGGCAGCTTAAAATACCCCCGAAACGCAGCGGTCCTCTCTCGAGATTCGGAGTGAAACCTTGCGTCTTGCAGGTTTGCTGACTGGTCCCGTTGCGGCGGGGCTGGCACATGTGGGGAAAAGACTGAGTTGCCTTCTCTGCGGTGGGGGGAGGAAAATAATCAGCCTGCGGTGCTGGGGTGTGAAATGGCCGTGCGTGGGCTGGGGGTGGTTCTGTGCCGTGGGCGCGGGGCCACGCAGGGACCTGAAATCCCTTAGGAGCAGGAGGGTTCCTGCAGTGATGCCATGGAGTGTACTTTGTCCTTTAAAAAAAAAAGCCTAAATACTCAAAGCACAAAAAATAAGCAGAGGTTGAGAGGAGGGGGGCAGCGGATGGAGCCTGGCTGCTCCTGGGCTTGCGGGGCTGGTGCTCTCCGGGTCTCCCTGTTTGAGTGGGCCCACGAGGGGCTGAGGCGCACAGGGGGCCTGGGCTTTCCGAGCAGAAAAAAAAATATTCAGATGTTTAGTTCCCCACCCCAGAAGTATTTTTCCTTTTTTTAATAATGTCTTTTCATTTCAAGAGCTGTTTGTCTTGGGCTGCTTCTCCCAGATCTGAAATTTGAGACTGGAAAATGGTAAAAAGCTTTCGGAAAGGGAGCAGAAGGGGGGAAGGTGCTGGGCGGCTGCTCGGGGTCCCCAGCTCGGGTGCGAGTCCCTGGGGGCTCGGTGCTCAGAGCGATTGGACCAATTGACTTTCCTATCTGGGGCTCTTAATAACCGGGAGCACCTTTTAACGAGGCTTCAGCCTTGAGAGAGGTCTTTAACGCGCTTCTGAATCATTTATGGGCAGCTGTTAGCGCGCGGCAGCGGCGCGCTCTGCCTAATGGACCCTGGGGTCGGGGATGGCTGCGGGGCGTTGGGGGGATCCGCGGCGTCGCTGACCCCTTTCTCACTCCCCTACGGAGATGGAGAGGGAGGAGCAGGGGCTCGTTGTGCTCAGGGTGATGGGTGTGACGGGTGCTTGGGTGCTCACGGGGGTCCCGCTCTCGGCACCACGCCCTTGGGTGGCTCAGAGCTGCTTTCTCCTCCCGGCTTAATGGCACCAGCATGATGCACTTTTCTTCCAGTGCCGGTAATGCTGCCTCCCCCACACCAACGAGCTCGGGGAGAGCGATCCCGATCCTTCTCTGAGCCTCTCTGCACCCGCCGTGTGCTGCGTACATCCCCCTCCGACCAGGGCTGCTCTGCAGGGTTGTCTCCAGTGTCTTGTATGACGGTTGTGCTTGGTTGTCCCCAGCTCTGCTCTGCCGGTTGCTGCTTGGCCGTGCTGACGGTCCCTTTGCGTTGCTCGGAGCATCCCGGCGTGTCCCATGGTGACGCCTTGTACGAGCCACATCACTTTTTCCGTCACTTTCTTCCTTGGGCGTGCTTCCTTGGGTCAGTGTCTGTCATGATTCAGCCCGGGGCTGGGGCTGGGAGCCAGGGCTGGGGCTGGGAGCCAGCCCTCGTCGCCCTCCCTGTGCCTCGCCTGGTTAAAGGCTAAAACCTCGTCCCAGTTGCTCACCAGTGCCCCGCACACACCTGCCCTCTTAGGAGGGGATGGGGGCTTCACCCGCTTGTTGCTGGGGCGAGGGCCGTGTCCCTCACTGCTGGATGTCAGGCTTTGGCGAGCTTCGGTGAATGCGACAGCTTTGAGAGGGAAGGTGGTGATGGTGGGCGATCTCTTCTTATCGACCAGACCAGGTTACCCCCCTCCACCCCAGCCCATTTATCACTCCCCCATGGGTGATGGCAGCATCCCCCGTGCATTTTTCCCATTCTCTGGAGATCTTTTCCAGCCTGAAGTGACACCGTGCTGTCCTGGGACCCCTCTTCCAGCTGGAAGCACAGCTCCTACCAAGCTCAGGACATGCTGATGGGTGCCGAGTCCCATGTCAGTCACCCCCCGCTGCTGTCACCACCTTGTCCCCACAGCGGGGCGTTCGCCCAGCCGGCCCCCGCGCCAGCTCAGCACGTTGTCGCCTCTCACTTCCCTTTCCTGTCCCCAGGGCAGAGCCACCGTGTCCACCCCGAGCGCCTGAGGACCGGGCTGAGGCTCCCTGGGGACCCGCAGCCACCAGCGCCGCGGGGCAGCCGGGCTGTGCCCTGCGGATGGGGCTGCCGGTGCCGCCAGGCAGAGCGCGATGCTCCCGGTGGCGTAGCCCTCCGTCCCGGGGCCGGGAGGGCGAAGGGGACCCAGCGGGCTGAGCTCATCGCGGGCTTGCTCTGGATGGAGGCGCTGGCTCGCCTGTTCTCACACTGAGCGCGCTGGGCGAGAGCGGTGCCAGCGTCGGAGGGGTTGGGTGCCAGCACTAAACATGCGGAGAGCTGGAAAACGCCTTCCCAGCACCGTCCCTGGGGGATTTCTCTGGCTGGTGTGGGGTAGAACTTCTTGCAGGTCAGGATCCATGCTCGGGGGGTAGCTGCTGCCCTCAGCCCGCGTGGCCGAGGGGACTTCAGCCCTCGGGGGCTGCTCCCCTCCTCCCCCTCTCTCAGTGCCAAATATTGCGTTAATGCAGAGAGCCGTGAAAGCTGCTCCAGCCGCGCTGTGTGACCGGGACGGCAGGTGCCCGCCGGGCTGTGCCAGCTCCCCCGGGAGCTGCGTCACCTCGCCTGCGGCTTGGGGGAGGCCGGGTCCGTCCTTCCACCCGCGCTGCATGGGGAGCCGGGGGGGAGCAGGACCGGGCTTTTAAAGGTGCTGCAAACCTGCTTCGCCGGGAAGCACGGAGGTCCTTTCCAAGTCTGCCTGGGGTGTGAGGGGGGCAACTGGGGATGGGATTTCGGGATAGGGGTGTAAAAGCAGGGCTGTGCAAGAGCACTGTGTGCTCTCGCACCTCTGAACGACACAGTTTGGCTCCAGTTTCTGCTCCTGGCTGTGTTGGCTCCCACTACGGAGAGCCATTCCCCAGAGCTGGAGGAAGATGAGGGTGTCCTGGGGCTTGCTCTGGCCCCAGCGCGTTCCCATCCCCGGCTCTCCGGAGCAGCTGGCATCTCGAGCTGCCCTGGGAGGAAAACAAACGGCGTCTCCAGCTCAGCAGCGGGATGGAAAGTTTTGCTTGCTGGGGCTGGACCGCCCGGCTGGCGTTCTCCCAGCTTAGCGGCTATTAAATACCTCGGCAGGGCACCCGCGTTCGTGCCCGCTCTTCGCGGGTGTCTCGCTTCCCGAGAGCTTTGCCTGGCAGCGACGGGCAAAAGCTCCCTGCCTGCCCCGTGCAGTTCCCCTGCCATGGAGCAAGGTGCATCGCTGCAAATGGCAGCTCTGCTTCCTTCTGCCGCCCTGTACCAGCGGCTGGTCCGTGTCCCCAGTGTCCGGCCACCGGCAGCCCTGTCCCCAGGGCCCGGGCAGCCATTGAGCGCAGCTCTCCCTCCGCCCGGGATGCTCCTGCAGCCCTCGCCTGCTTTCCCTCGCGTGGCTTTTCATTGCAGCCTCTCTCCCACCAGGCGAGGCAGGAGGAGGCTGGCCGTGCCCCGGGGCTCCCCTGCATGAAGGACGGAGGAGGAGGAGGAAGGCTGCGGCGGGTGTTTGCCATCGAGACGCGCTGCGCGGGATCCCTGCCACTCTTATGAGGTAGGGAGACCTTGGTGGGGACCGGCACTGGCTGAGCCCCAGGCGAAATTTGGGAGCTGGTTCCCCCAGCTTCGGCACTTAATGGCAGTGAGGGAGCAGCTGCGCTGCCGGCAGCACCCAAGGGTGCTGCTTCGGTGCCTCCGGGGGAGGAGAGGAGGCAGGCAGCGTGCCGGGATGCTGCCTGCGATCGCAGGCGCTGCCTCCAGCAACATCTCACCGGGTCCTAGTGGCATTTGTGTGATGGCCTCCTCGCATCTTCCTGTCTGGATCCCCACTGTGAACTGATTTATTGCCAAGGCTGGAGAGGAGCAGGGTTAATTTGGGAACGAGGATCCTGCCCTGCCGCGGCTGCTGGTGCCCCGTGCACAGGCACGTGCTGGGGTGCTGGGGCTGCTCTGACCCAGTCACTCCTGCCATCCCTTGCTCTGCTCCCGGCAGGTGAAGGGGTGCTGCTGGTGGTCCTGGGGGACTGGGAGCGAGCGGGTGATGGGAGCCCTCCCGTCCACCCAAACCCGGGGAGAGGGCGCGGGTTTTGGGGGAGCGGCGGCTGGGCTGGTAGTGGCGAGGTCTCGGCAGCACGGCCAGTGGCACAGCGGGCTGAGGCTGGTGAGATCCCACTGGTGAGGCCCCATCTCCCGCTGGGACCCAGCCTCTCCATGAGCTCCTGGGGGGATATTTCTTCCCCTCTGGCTGACTCCTTGCGCCCTCACAGCCTGCTGACCACCACCGGCCTGAGATGTCAGCCGGCGACAAGAACGGGGGCAGCCGCTCCAGCAGCAGCCGCCTGCAGAGCAAGAAGCCCCCCAACCTCTCCATCGTCATCCCCCCCCGGGAGGCGGAGGAGGACGGCGCCCGCAAGGAGGTGAGCGACGGGGAGCTGCGTCCATCCCACGCTGGACTTGGGGGGCTGCCATCCCCATGCCATCCCATCCCTAACGCCTGCTCTGCCTTCCAGCCCTCCAAGGTCCCCATCTACCGAAAGAGCAAGAGCCTGCAGGAGCCCCGCACGAAGGGATGCGACGGCTCGGAGCGCCAGCCCGGCTTCCGCCGGCAGACTTCCCTCTCCCAGAGCATCCGCAGGTGAGGGCCGGGGAGCGGCGGCGTGAGGGCAGGGCGGGCTCCGGCAGCGGCTGGGTCACCGGAGGCGTCCCTTGGTCCCCGTCGGGGTGTTGTGGCTGTGGGTACCGGCAGAGGAGTTGGGACGTGGGGATGGAGAGTTGGGGTGTCTGCTTGGGGATAATCCCACAGCAGGATTGTTTAGTATTAATTCAAACGGTTGTTTTGCACCTTGGGAAAATCTTTCTGCCCCGTTTATGTAGGGCCTTCAAAAGCACCTTGAGCTGGACGTCTGCTGCAGCCCAGAGCTGATGCACTGTCCCGTGCAAGGTGCAAGCCTTGATGGAGTTACCTCTCCAGAGAGAGCCCAAGGCCAGGGACCCCTCTGCGGCACCCCTTCCCCTTCCCCCACCCGTAGCCAGGTCAAAACTCGCCCTGCTGCGAGGAGGGGACGCCCGGGTGGGATGGCGGTGCCTGGGCTGGGGGGACCGGCTGGGTGACAAGCGCGCCCGTCGTGTGTGCAGGGGCACGGCGCAGTGGTTTGGCGTCAGCAGCGACTGGGAGGGGAAGCGGCAGCAGTGGCAACGCAAGAGCTTGCAGCACTGCAGCATGAGATACGGCAAGCTGAAGCCTGCCTACCGCGACATGGAGCTGCCCAGCCAGGAGGTGCCCTCCTTCCAAGGCACCGAGTCGCCCAAGCCCGCCAAGATGCCCAAGGTAGAGGTCGGGGCGCGGGGTCCGGCTCCCAGCCTTGCTCTCCCAGCACCGACACCTCTTCCCTCCTCCAGATCGTGGACCCGCTGGCCAGGGGCCGTCCCTTCCGCCATCCCGAAGAGACCGACCGTCCCCACACGCCCCACCACGTCCTGCCCCCGCTCACCCCCGGCGTCGTCTCCTTGGCGTCCTTCAACAGCATCCGCTCCGGCTACAGCCGCCTGCCGCGCAGGAAGAGGGAGTCCGTCGCCCACATGAGCTTCAAGGCGGCCGCAGCCCTTCTCCGCGTAAGTTTTGGGGCCCTGGGGGGTGTCGTCTTCTTCCTGACTGGGATTTCGGCTCTGTCCCTCACCCGTCATCTTTGCTTCTTGGCTTTTTGCTTTGCACAGAGATCGCTGGCTCTCCAGGGTGGGTTTGAGGGGGGAGGTTGGTGGTTTTTAACCTGAGATCTGCCTAAAAAGAGAAGTTTTGGTGAAAACTGGACATCCCTAGAAAAAAGCAGCTTCTGGGTTTCACTGCTGAGGAGCCAGGAGGCTTCTCCGGCAGCTTTCTAGCCGCCAGGGAGCCCTGGGCAAGCCTTGGCGACAGGTCTGTGGGACTGAGACCAAAGGGGATTCAGAGTTCACTTCTCATGCCGACTACCGTGGTCGTGGTCCAGCGCTGGCTCTGAGGAGCTAAAGGCAGCATCTGCTGCCGGCTCCTGCTGCCTGCCCTTCCCACGCGGGGGGACATGGTGGCCGGTTGGGATTTAATCCTTGCCACTCAGCGTTGGGGAGGGAAGCTATGAGAGACCCTCGGTGCTGCAAAAACTGGGGGGCTTCTGGTTGCTTACCCTGCTTTGCTTCCCCTGCCAAAGGGACGCTCTGTCCTGGAGCCGCTGGCTCCCAAGCAGAGGAGCAAGAGGAGCTTTGTGTACCCCAGCTTCATGGACGAGGACATGGTGGATGCTGCTGATACCCTGGACTCGTCCTTCTTCAGTAAGGCAAGCGCCGTTCCACGCCGGCCGCCGGAGCGGGGAGGGGTCCCAGTGCCGCTGCACGGGGGCTGGACCTGGAGCGGGGCTCTGACGGGGACGCCCGTGTCGGTGCTTCGCCCTGCCTGGGAGCAGGGCATCGGTGGGCAGCGTGCCCGGCGCCGCGGAGCCCTGCCCTCAGCGATGCTCCTTAGGGGTGGCAGGGAGCCATGCTGCCGTCACGGGCCTGTTTCACACCCTGTGACGCACAGTTAATGGGATGTCGATGGGGATCACCCCCTCCCCAGGCTCCGGGGCCAGGGGGAGCCAGGCCGGCCGGGTGAGGGGCGTGCTCGCGCGGGGGGGGGTTTCTCACCCATTGCACACATCCAAGAACGCGTCTCCATCCTCCTTCCAGATGGACATGCACGACGAGACGTACTCCATGCCCGATGATGTCTTCGAGTCGCCGCCGCTATCGGCCACGTACTTACGCATGCACCCGGTGGGGGAGGATGCCGGGGCATCCCCCGAGGCGGAGCAGCCCACCCCGTGAGTACCAGCTCTCGGCGGGTGCTGCCCCCGAGGCTGCCCTGGTCCCCTGCCGCAGTCAGGACCACGTCCCCAGCCGTCCCTGCCGTGGGGCACTGGGTGCTTTTGGTGTGCTCCTAGGAGGACGAAGCCAAGAAGGTGCTCCTAGCCCTCATCCCAGGCACCCCCTCGCCTTCCCCAGCTCTGGGTTGTGGCCGTGGGGTTGCACATGGGGGATTTCTCAGCTGGCCCCTTTCAGCAGCTGTGATGGGTTTCTCCTCTCTCTGCAGGCGGGAGGGTGTCCGGCTTGCTTCGGCCTCCACCAGCGCCGTCCCGGCTCCCCGGCGAGGCAGGCGCATTGCTTCCAAAGTGAAGCACTTCGCCTTCGACCGCAAGAAACGCTACTACGGGCTGGGGGTGGTGGGGAAGTGGCTGAACAGGACGTACCGCCGCAGCCTGAGCAGCATCGTGCAGTCGCAGCTGGAGATCACCGACAGCCACCGGTGAGGGGGGACTGATGGGATGGGGATGGGCACGGGGCTTCTCGGATGTGTGTCCCCGTCAATGCTTGGGAATCGGGGCTCGGGGGACTGCAGCGTCCCTTTGCCCAACCACCTTTGAGCTGCTCAAATTTTGGGTCCTTTCCTCTGCAGGCCGTATTTCACATACTGGATCACCTTTGTCCACATCCTCATCACCTTGCTGGTCATCGGCACCTACGGCATCGCCCCCATCGGCTTCACCCAGCACGTGACGACAGAGTTAGTAAGTTTAAGAGCTACCGGCCAGGGCCGTCCCCTCCCAGCTCTCCGGTGGCATGTCTGGCTCTGAAATGGCAACCAGCTAGCTGCCGAGGAAAGCAAGGCTGGTGTCTGGGGGGTGCCTTCGACACCGCGGAGGGGTGATCCTCCCCCGGGCGTTAATCCTGGGAACCTGCAGCCGGCTGCGTTGCTCCCCTGGCATCCAAGCTGGAGAGAAGAGCAGGCATCCATCTGCCTGGGGGGACCGTGACCACTGCCGTGCTCCCTGCTAGGGCTGGGAGCATCTTGGGATGCTGCTGGCTCCTGCTGTTTGGGAGGCTCCGTTAACCAGCCAGGGCGGGGGTCCGCGCGTGCCGGCCGAGCCGCGGGAGAGGGGGCTGCACCCCCACACCGCCGGCCCCCTCGGCGGGGCTGACCCTGGCCTGGCTCGGCAGGTGCTGAGGAACAAGGGCGTCTACGAGAGCGTCAAGTACATCCAGCAGGAAAACTTCTGGATCGGGCCCAGCTCGGTAAGGGCTCTGCTGGACCACCGCCCGCCAGCCTCTGCTCCCCCTGCCCTGAGCCCGGGGGGTCCCTGGGGAGCTCTTCTCCCTGGGGGAGAGCTCGACCCCTCGTCCCAGCCTGCTGCTGCGGGCCCTCAGTGCCCCCATCCCTCTGGGACCTGCTGCCCGGTCCCTGGGGGCTCAGCAGCACTTCCCAGAGCTGCGGCATCGCAGCGGGATGGTCAGAAGAGACCCCATCCCCTTCTCACCCGCCTTCCCCCTACTGGGGTAATGGAGACCCAGGGCTATCGCCTGTGGGGACCCCCTGCCCCTGCTGAGCTCTCCCTGGGGGCAGCTGGAGGGAGGGGAGGTGCGGGGGGGGCACGGAGCACCCCCTGGACCGGCATCTCCCTCCCAGATCGACCTGATCCACCTGGGAGCCAAGTTCTCCCCCTGCATCCGGAAGGATCGTCAGGTGGAGCGGCTCATCCAGCGCGAGCGGGACCGGGAGCGTGGCTCCGGCTGCTGCGTCCAGAATGACAACTCAGGCTGCATCCAGACCCTGCCGCAGGACTGTTCGGTGCGTGGGGGTCCCTGGGGAAAAGGCAGGGTCTGCACGGCACCGGGGCAGGATGCGCGTGGGGTCAGAGCGGTGCATTTGCTGCTGCATCCTCAGCCTCTTCATCTTCCCCAGGAGACGCTGGCGACGTTCATCAAGTGGCCGGGCAGCAACGCGCCAGCCATGGGCTCGGGCGAGAAGCGGACGTCGGGGGCTGTGTGTCACCAGGACCCCAGGTAAGAGTGACAGCTGGGGACAGGGCTGCGGTCACCCGGCTGCATGCGGGCACGGCGGAGGTGCTGCCTGGGGCTGCGTTCCCAGCTTGGGTGCCTTGAATCCTCTTGTCCAAGGGGCTGGGGGGCTCTTGCACACCACAGGAGAGTGATAAGGAAGAGGGAATTGGTGGGGACACTGAGGTGGGGCCTGTCCTAAACGTAGGCAGCGCTGGGTGATGACGTTGTCTTGCGCTGGCCCCTGCCTGCGCTGCTCCTCTGGCATGGGTGATGCTGCGAGGGGCCGTGGATGGGGCTGGCCGACAGACGCGAGTGCCGCGGGGTTCACCCGCGGAAGGTGCTGCTGTGGGGTGCTGTAGGACACCAGCGTGCAGCATCCGTCCCGAGCCAGGGGAAGGGGCAGGTCCCGGGGCTGTCTGTGCCTGACGGAGGGCTGCTGCAGGGAGGGATATTTTGGGGGGGACCCATCCTGACCCCCCACCCACCTCCTCCCGCCAGGACGTGCGAGGAGCCGGCGTCCAACCCACCCCACGTGTGGCCGGACGACATCACCAAGTGGCCGGTAAGAGCCCGGCGCCACTGGGAGCTGGGTGGCACCGTGGTGGCAGCCTCGGTGGGAGGTGCGGCGGGCGACAAGCCGGGCACGGGGGCTGTGGGGGGGGAGCTGGGGGCTGTGGGGGGAGCCGGGGGCCAGACCCTCACCTTGGCTCCTCTCCCTCCTCCTTGTAGATCTGCACCTACGAGACCAAAACCAACCACACGGGCTTCGCCCACATGGACTGCCAGATCAAGGGCAGGCCCTGCTGCATCGGCACCAAGGGCAGGTGGGTCGCGGCGATGGGGGCACCCGGCCCGGGCTTGGCTCCCCCGTCTACCCCGCTGCCAGGGGGAGAGGGAGGTTATGGAGCCTCGGGAGGGCGGGAAGCATGGTGGCGGCAGGACCGGCTGCCAGGAGCAGGGCGGGATGCTTGGGGGACCGGGGAGCGAGCCGTGCCCCGAGCGAGCCCGCTGCCTGCCCTCTGCCCAGCTGCGAGATCACGACGCGGGAGTACTGCGAGTTCATGCACGGCTACTTCCACGAGGAGGCAACGCTCTGCTCGCAGGTGAGCGGGGACGTGGGGTGCGATGCGAGCAGCCGGGTCACGCGTTGCTGTGCTGATGCCGAAGGGTTTTATAGCACCCTGGGACGCGGTTGGGATGGGTGTGAGCAGGGGGAATGCAAAGTGCAGGGACTTGCCCAGCTGTCGGCTGGACTCCTCCATGCCCATCTTGCTGGTGTGGGGCAGGAGGAGACACAGGACTTGAGCCAGCCTCACCCAGGCAGCACTGGTGTCCCTGGGAAAGGCGCGTCCCGGGCGGAGGGCATCTCCTGGGGCACTGGCGATGCTCGGTTGCTCCTCCCACAGCACCTGGGCAGCGCGGGTACCCCCCACCACCCAGGGACCCCCCACCACCTAGGGACCCCCCACAACTGACACGTGGCGTCGTCAGCCACACGTCCCCGTGACCCACCCGTTGCTCCCTGCGGCTCGGGTGTGGGCGAGCCCCCGCCACCCCCAGCCCCGCCTGCCTTTGCAGGTGCACTGCCTGGACGAGGTCTGCGGCCTCCTGCCCTTCCTCAACCCGGAGGTCCCCGACCAGTTCTACCGCCTGTGGCTGTCGCTGTTCCTGCACGCCGGGTGAGCCGCGGCCCCCCGCGCCCCCGGGGATGATGGGGGTGATTTGGGACCGGAGTATCCATTGGGGTGGTCTGTGATCCCCGATGGGCTGGGAGAGAAGAGGGGAGGACACCCCCAGGCTCCAGCGACACATGCCATCGGTGGAGGGTGTTTCGTAAGGTGTCTCTCGCCCTGGGGCAGCGGGTGGGAGGGCAGGGCAGGGGTCTCTAACGCTGGGCAGGGGTCTCTAACGCTGGGTCTCTCCCCCCAGCATCATCCACTGCCTGGTGTCGGTGACTTTCCAGATGACGGTGCTGAGGGACCTGGAGAAGCTGGCGGGTTGGCATCGCATCTCCATCATTTTCATCCTCAGCGGCATCACGGGCAATCTGGCCAGCGCCATCTTCCTGCCGTACAGGGCGGAGGTGAGGGCTGGGGGGCTCTGCCCACAGCACCCCGAGCCCAGCCAGCTCCCCAGGGACCAAAGGACCCCCCTCCCTGTCCCAGCAGAGGTTTGGGGAGGGGGCTGCAGCCGTCGGCACAGAGCCCCCAGCCCCTGGCAGGTTTTGCCACGTGAGGGGTCCGCACATGCCGCGCGGGTCACGTGTCGCCATGTGTCGGTGTGCGTGCGGGGTCCCCGGGCGGGCAGATGGCTAATCTGCTGGCAGCGAAACCCTGCCGGGCTTTAAATGAGATCACGCCGAGCGCCCTAATCCCCCCAGGGGTGCGTCAGGATGGGGCCGGGGGGGCTGTGGCCTGGGAGGGGGTGATGCTGCCTGGCTGCTGAGTCACCGAAAGCGCCGGCTCTGCTGAAACGGTGCCGGCGTGCTCCCCTCCTCTTCCTCCCGTGCCACGGCTCCCACCCTCAAGCCCTGCGCTGGTGGAGTGCAGCCCTCGGAGGGCTGCAGGTGCCGAATGCATTTTGCAAGGGGAGGAGACAGTCCCTGGGGACGTGGGGACGCGTCTGGGGAGACGTGCGCAGGGTCCCCTCGTGACTTCCCCCATCCCCGCAGGTGGGCCCCGCCGGGTCCCAGTTCGGCTTGCTGGCCTGCCTCTTCGTGGAGCTCTTCCAGAGCTGGCAAGTGCTGGAGAAACCCTGGAAAGCCTTCCTCAACCTCTCTGGCATCGTCTTCTTCCTCTTTGTCTGCGGCCTCTTGCCGTGGATCGATAACATCGCTCACCTCTTCGGCTTCCTCAGCGGCCTCCTCCTCTCCTTCGCCTTCCTGCCCTACATCACCTTCGGCACGGTGGACAAGTACCGCAAGCGAGCCATGATCATCGTCTCCCTGCTGGTCTTCGTGGGGCTTTTCGCCTCGCTGGTGGTCTGGCTCTACGTCTACCCCGTGAACTGGCGCTGGGTGGAGTATCTCACCTGCCTGCCCTTCACCAGCAAGTTCTGCGAGAAGTACGAGCTGGAGCAGGTCCTGCACTGACCCCACGGCGGGGACGGGGCTGGGAGAGGCGCCGGCGCTGACGCTTCCCGTGGGATGGGTCTTCACCAGCCTGCAGGAGACGGCGGCTGCTCCAGGATGGGGCAGATCCCGGGCACGGCTTCGTCCTCGGGGCTGATGGGTTTGGGCTCACCCCTGTTAAGCGCTGGGGATGCAGGGGGAGCGGGGCTGGAGCCAACCCTGCCTTGCAGCCCTTTGGGGCTGCCTCTTGGCGCCGAAAAGCCATAAATGGTTTGGGGACCAACCTCGGCTGCTGCCTGCGTGGGGAAAGGGCCGAGGGAAGCGGGATTTTGGTCTGTCCATGGCCAGGCTGGGCTCCTGGCCCTGGGGCTGAAGCTGCCAAGGTCCCTGCCTGCGCCCCTGCCTGCCCGGGCCCCGTCCCACCTCGGTGCCCCCGGGCGCTGCAGCTCATACTGTGAACACGACCCCCTTTTTTGCAGGGGCACTCTTTTATCCGCAGCTCTTTAGACAGAGGTTTTCCCTGCTTTGGGCTCCCCAAGGCCTCTGCCGCAGCTCCGAGGTGTTCGGAGCTGAGCTTTGAAGGTATTTCCCAGTCCTGCTCTCCCATCTGATGCTCCCCGGAGGCTGTGGAAGGAGGCTTGTGCTTCCCCACGTGGGCTCCTCTCCGGATGCAGAGGCAGGACTCGGTGGGGAGGGGCTTCTTTCCCCTTCTTTCAGTGAAATTCCCTTTTTGGAAGTGGAGAAGCGTCATGTGCAGTCTTTGTAGTGCCATGCTGGGAGGCAGGCGTGGAGAAGAACGCTATGGGGGGCTTGTGTGGCGGCTCCTGAAGCCCCCAGACCCCTTGGGAAGCCATCGGTGCTCCCCCCTTCGCTCTGCCTCGAGTCCCTGCTGTTACCCCGTTCCCTTTTTCAGAGCACAGAGACCCAGGTAGCCCTCTCCACCTCAGACCGTGCTGGACAGACGGAGAAGCGTGGGACGGGGGCAATTCCCTGCCCAAGGCTGCCCGGCCCTGCTGCCCCCGGCCCTGGGCTGCTGCTCCCCACCATCCTCCTCCTCCCTCCCACCGGCCTCGGCACGAAGGCAGGTCCTTCCCGGGGTCCGGGTGACTGCGGGGCTGGTTTGGCCCCGGGCTCGTGCCGGGCTGTCTCCCCTGATGTGTGTTGCTTTCGGCGCTGTTAAAGGGGGAAGGTGTGAATCCCCCAGCCGGGATGTCCTGGGATGAGCATCCAGGGGCTGGGAGCTCGGCTCCCTCTGGCCGCAGCTGCTTTCCAGGTGACTCCAGGAGCCCTGTGGCCCCTGCATCCCTCCCCCCACCACGCACCAGTTTTCAGCCCCGCTCTGTCCCTCTGGTGCTGCTCCAGCCACAGACACTTCACCTCATTTTTTCTCTTTTTGATACTTTTTTTAAAAGCTGTGGGTTTTTTTCCCCCTTAATAAATTTCTACCTGTATTTAATGAGACGCACAAGGCCTCTTCTCCCTTCTCGGGCGTGGGGATGTGGCACTTTTAGGGGGTGCTGGTTGTTTTGGTGATGGTCTGGGAGTGCTGTGCAGGGCTGCACTGTCCGGTACCCCTCAAACCCTGCCCCGGGAGCGGGACAGGGGTTGGAGGGGCTCGAGCAGAAGGGGAAGCCACAGCCTGGAGCAAGAAGACCCACGGAGCCTCCTGACCCTGCCCAAGGGCAGAGCCACCCCTGCCTGTATCCCACCCTTCCTCGGATCGCCCCGGGCTGGATTTGCCCCATCTCCCCCGAAGCTGAGATGCCCCAAGGGCTCTTGGATGGCTCCTGTCGTGCTGGCTGGTGCCCTCCCTCCGGCTGTCGCGGCGAGGTGATGGTTGGAGCGGGGCAGGAACACACGCACACGGGCTGCATAGAAAACCACCGCCACGGCTTTATTTGCTGCTTCACAACAGCCCGAGGTGTTTGCAGGTTTGTCGTGGGTCTGGTGTGGGGGGACTGGTTTGGACTGGCCCCCCAGGGAGGCTCTGCGATGTGCGGCTGGGGTGGGCTCCGAGGGGTCTGGGGGGGTCTGCGGGCAGGGGGGTGGCTGCCGGGAGCCCTGCCTGCTCTGGGGGCTGCTCAGGGAGGGCTTGGCCGTGGTGTGCTCCACTGGTGGTGGTGGGAAGGGGTGCAGGGCTGGGGGCGCGTACGGGCTCCGCTGGGTGTCTCGGCAAAGCGTGGCTGTCAGTGCCCTTAAAGCATCAGAGCCCCCCGCTGCTCCCGGGGCAATGCCTCTCCATCCCGGTGGGGCCGCGGCCCTCAGCCCGGCCAGGCTCGCCGGCACAGCCCCGGCTAAAGCAGAGCCCGGGGGGTCGGTGCTTCCAGCAGGGCCGGGTGGGAGAGCTTTTTGTCCCCAGCCCTGCGGGGCTGGGATGGGACGGGGCGGAGGGAGCAGCTGGAGCCAGGGCCAGCCGGGGGAGATGCACAGCTGGGGCGGGGATGGAAAGGGGTCGCAGCCTCTCTCCAGCCCCCCGGCAGGGCTGGACCGGCGGGGGCTCAGCACCCGCTGTTCCTGCGCATGAAGGCGTGTCCCCGCACGGGGTGCTGCATCTCGATGAAGGCCAGCTCCCCCACCGTCACCTCGCAGGGACCCAGCGCCTCGAAACCGCACTTCTGGTAGAAGGGCACGAGGAAATCTTCGCACATGAGCAGGGCGCGCCGGGCGAAGGGCAGGCACCGCAGGTACTGCAGGTACCGCCACATGAGGATGGAGCCCTTGCCCTGCTGCCGGAAGGTGCGGTGCACGGCCAGCACGTGGATGTGCACCGCCGTGCCCCGCGGCTTGTGCAGGGTCAGCGCCGCCTGCCGAGGGGGGAACGGGGGTCAGCGGGAGCGGGGGTCCCAGCCTGCGCCTGTCTTGGCTCCCCACCCCAACGAACCAGGGTCCGCGTCCTCTCCCAAAGGGAGAAGGGTCCCGGTGCCATCCCCCTTCGCCCCCCACATTGTCCCTGCAGGCTTTTTAACTTTAAAATGAATGTTTGGGGGAATTACTGAGCATATTTTTTAACAGCATCAGTAAAATTAATTAATGAGAAAGTTCATTTCCACCAGAGCAGCCCTGAAGCAATTAGTCTTGGGAGAAGATTGGTGAGTAGCCTCAGGGCCCCGGGAGCTTCTCCTCGTCCCCAGGCTCTGGCAGTGCCTCTCCCAGCACAGGGGCTGGGAGAGCAGGGTCTGGCTCTTACCTGGCTGAGCCTGTCCTGGTCCCAGAGGGAGCCGATGATGAACGCCACGAGCCGCCCTTCCTCAAACCAGCCGAGGGAGAGCTCCGGGCACAGGTTCAGAAAGTGGCGGATCTCGTCCAGGTGGAGGGGACAGTCCCCAGAGACGGATATAAAGGCTGGAGGGGGACGGTGGTGAGCACAGCGAGGGGACCCAGACAAGCCCCCGGCACTGATGTAGGGGGGAAAGCGGAATGTGACAGGGAGAGATGGCGTGTGTCCTGCTGCCCGCTTGGGCTGAAGGGACAGGACGGCTCCAGGGAGCAGCTCTGCTCCTCCAGAGGCAGCCCCCACGGCCCAGGGACCGGCTCCCCCCTCTCGTCGCTGATTCCAGGGCTACAGCAGCGGGTGCTGAGCTGAACCCTCCCTCCTGGCATCTCCCCGCCTGCCCTCGCCCTTTGCAGAGGAGGGAGAAATGGGCCGGGTGAGTCTGAGTGAGGGGAGCCGGGGATGGAGGGGTGGGGGGAGGTTGCCGGGGGTGCATCTCGAAGTGCCCCTGGGCAATCGGAGGCTGAGCATGGTGCCCTTCCTCCCACCGTCCCCCTCTCCTGGCCGCTCGCCTCTGGCAGGGCTGTTTCGGGAGAGCTGCTCCCCACTCGCCCGGTCCTGCTCCGGGATCGCCTCCCCCATCCCCACCCCAGGCAGCTGGGTCACCTCCTTAATCACAGCCTCCCCCGCCCCGTTAGGGAGCCCGTGGGGGCCTGGCCGCAAGTCACAGCCGCTGGCTCCGTCCCTTGTCACCCACAGGGGCATGCGTGGGGGTTCTGCCCCAAGGCGCACGAGGGACCGGTGCAGGGAAGGGACGGGGCATCTCCAGCTGGTGCCACCAGGCAGGGCCTCCCCGGGGCAGCCCCTTACCTTCCCGCTCGATCTCGAACACGCTGACGGCGTCCTCGGGGCTGAGGCAGCGGAACTCGCTGGCGGGCAGCGTGTGGCGGCGCTGGCCCCCGGGCGAGCTCTGGGGGGACCTCAGGGGAAGGGGCTTCAGGAAAGGCAACGCGCCGAGCGCCGACATCCTCCTCCTCCTCCTGCCCTGCTTCCCACCGCTCCCGCTGTTCGGGGCAGCCTCTGCCAGCTCCCAGCCCGGCGGCGGCACGGCACCCTGTATTTCAGCCAATCTCCTCCAGCACTCAGCTGCCAAAAATACCTGTTGATCACGCACCGGATTAGGCTGCTTGCCACCCTTTTCCTATACATATGCGCGTATGTATATATAGAGCAAATACCCGCCCCCAGTGACCCCATTGCCGGTCTGCCATCGCTGCGCGCTGGGGCTTGTAGCGAACCCAGGGACCAGGGGGACGAGAGCCTGGTGACCAGCTTAGGGGTCCGGGTGGTGGGACAGAGCAGGGACAGGGCTGGTAGAGCCGGAGCAGGCGTGGGGCTGAGCGCCCTGCCCAGCATCTCCCAGCCCACGGCAAAGCCAGGCAGTGGGACGGGCAGGAGAGCCCTGGGGCAAGTCCAGCCGCTGCCCTGGGGCCCAGCAGGGTGGGATGTGGCTGCAGGAAGCCACGAGGCTGTGAAATGAGCCTCTCCGGGTGAAAGCTCCCTGCGACCCTCTCGCGTTTGTGGTACTGCATGGCTGTACGCGAGCAAGAGGTCAGCGCCAGGCCCCCACGCGGGTACCGCGCTGCCCCGGCACGGACACGGCAGGCAGCCAGAGCTGCCGGGAACTACTGCCTTTCCCGGCTCACCCAGCGGGTAAGCGGCACAGCTTCGCCCCTGTCGGGCTCTTAGGTCACGTCCACGCTCGCAGACAGAGCTGAGGTGGGTCCGTGGCAGGACCAGTGGGTGCCTGCGGCCACAAGCCTCGGGCACCCTGCCTGGGTGAGGTGTCCCCAGGCTTTGCCCCCTGCCGTGGCGTGGTCCCACCAGGCACAGCCTGCCCCGGGACGTGCCACCTGCGCCGTGGGACCCCAGAGCCCTCGGTTCCCCCGGGGGGGTCATCGGCCCCCGCGCTCATCCGCCAGCACCCGTCCTGCACGGCCTGGCCAAATCCCTCAGCCTGGATCAGAGCCTGTAGCTTCAATCTGCCTCCGGTTTCATGTGCGAGCAAACCAAGTTAATAAATCCGGAGAGAACCATAAACTGAGCAAATAACTTCGCTGAGCACAGGCAGCCCCCAGGCAGAAATAGTGGGAATTGCTCCCGGAGCCGTCCGTCCGTCCCTGCTCAGCCCAATATTCAGGCAATTTGCAGCGAAGCTGGGTCATTTTTGATTATTGTTTGAGAGGTGCTGGCTTTCCCTGCTAATTATAGGCTTGCCCGCAGCTAATAGGATTTATAGAAACACAAGCATTACCAGCACAAACATTGCGCAGGGCAGAACCGGTACAAGCTGGGAATTTTCCACCTGAAATGCCGAGGGCTGGGTGCTTGAGACGCCTGTTTTACCCAGTCTGAGGCGAGACGGGGTGTCATATTTTATTTCCAATGAATTGCTGGTTTGGCGGTGGATAGGTATCTAAGGGATCGGGTCCGTCAGGGAGAGGGGGTTTCTTTGGCGGGGGATTGTTTAGCATCCCCAATGCCGGTTCCAGTCACCAAGGGCTCACTGAGATGGTGCTGGGAACGGGTGGTTTGTGCTCCCGGGAGCAAGGCTGGAGGGGAGCGCGGGGTGCTGGGGGGTTGTAGTGTTTGGAGAGCTGCTTATGAAATCTTCTGGAACCCCTCATCCTGCTAATTGGATCAGGGGCTCATCCACCTGGATAAATCCCAGAGCAGGCAAGGCGGTAGGCTCTGGGCACCTAGAAAATGCAGTGGTGGTTTGATCCTGGGTGGTGCTGAATGCCCAGCACCTGGGGATGCTGCTGGAGGAGGGCTGTGCGGGGATGCCAGGGCAGAGCGGCCAGCTGAGCGCGGCCTCGGGCAGGGCTGGCGTTTCGGCTGCCGTGGGAGGTACGGAGCAGGAGGTTTGCTCACCGACAGCCGCTGTTGGCCAGGTCACCGCCAAGAGCGAGGCCCTACCCCGGATCCTCCAAACTGGAAAGCCTCCACGGGGACACGCACAGGGCTGCGGGGGGTTCACCACCTCTGGTGTGCGCGGCTGCTCAGCTCCCGTTAGAGATGAGCGGGAAAGGGGAATCAGGTCCCTCCAGCTAATTTTAGAAATTTCTTGAGACCCCAACCAGCAACAGCCCGGAGCAGAAGTCACGATGGGGAAAGGCTGCTCCTTAGCTTGTTTTCCTTGTATTTTTTCCCCTCTGGCACTTTATTCCTGGCAACCCAGGTATACAGCTGGAGGGCTGATATGTTTGTGTTTGTTTTCTGGAAATGAACTTTTTGCTTTGCTTTTCAGCTCCCTGCAGATGCAAAAGTCTTCTGCAGGGGGGATACGTACAGGCTGCAGAGCGCGGAGGAACCAGCCGCGCTCCCCAGCCCGTCCCCGGAGCCGACGCCGGGCGTGCGGGGCCGTGGGGGTACCAGCAGTGCCCAAGGAGCATCCGACCTGCAGAGGTGAAGGAAACTCACCCCAGGTCCCCAAGTGAGGACCAGAGCGAGGAGGAAAATCCTCTCTCCCTGCTCAAGACCTCCGTCTCCCATGCTCCAACACAGCCTCCTGAATATCGTTCAAGTCACTTGTACCCCAGGCTAAATTTTGTGCTGTAGCTCCCTACCAGACCTGCCTGAGACAAGCCCGACACATTTGTGCGTATGTGGCAGCGTACTAAAAGCTTGCTTTGTAAATTTTTCCCCCTATTGTGTTTGTGCACTGGAGACCAAAGCATCCGCATGGTCCGTAGAGATGCTTCCGTGTAAATAAACAGGCAAGTCCGCAGTACCCCCTAACGACATCTTTTTATTGTCATGAATGTCTGGATTTGGAGCTTGAATTTTTAAATGAGTTGGTAGCAAGGAGTTGTCCACCCAGTTTTGAAGGCAAATATTCTTTGCAAAAGAGCTCGAGTTCTTCCCACACCCCAAACACGGGGGGTTTCAATGAGAAGGGTCCCTGCCCACCCAGGTTGTGACAGCATGCGTTGGAAGCGTAGGGATGGGACAGGGGCGGTGATGAGAGTCACGCTCTTGCCTCCACCAAAGTCATTTTTCAGGCAAGCTAAGCTCCATGCTCCAGCCTCCCTCCCCCTTGGGCAATTCCCTCCAGCCCATTCCCTCCATACTGGGGCTGGCAAGTCGCAGTGGCCTGGGGCCCGCCAGCTGTCCCCAAGGCTGTTGGCACACCGGGATGCAACGGAAAGGTGGGTGCTTACCGGACGGGGCCCCGCGCCGCTCCTCTGCCCGGCTGGCTCCGCTGGCACTGCCTCGCAGCCCGCAGGAGAGGAGGACCCGGGTTTTGCCTCCCCTCCGCTTTGTCTGCCGCACCCTCCGCAGCCCTTGCTTATATATTTGTTATTTACGGAGCACGTGATGACATCCTAAGGAGTTTATAGTCCTGATGAAAGACAGGGAGAGGTGAGAGGCTTTAAGGTGACGGGCCAGCAAAAGGATCCCATCAGGCTTTTAGTTTTTTTCCTCCTGGCATGACTGCCCGCAGAGGGATAAAGCATTTAGCTGATTGCTCTGTGCTGAGTCCCCGCTGCCGGCCGGGCAGGGAGAGCAGCGGACTTAGCTGGGAAAGGAGAGCAACGCACTGTGCCTGATGCAGACCCCTCTGACGGCATCGGGAGCCCGCAGGAAGCCGAAGGCAGCCCTGTCCAGCATGGATGAGCTTGCGTTGTGCCGAAGACGAGGAGGCTGCTGGCCGTGCCAGGCGTGATCATCCCTTGGGCTTGAGCTGTGGGAAGTGTCTCAGGGGAACCGGCTGGCGTCTTGTAGGATGGGGGCCAGACCTAAGGGTTCTGCCCCAAGGAGCTTACTCCAAAGACCAAGCATCTCTCCCTCGCGCAGCCCACGGTCCCTGGGAGCCATTAGATAAGAAACTGGACAGGCAAAGCCGGCACTATTTGTCCCCACCAGGACACGTGTAATAGAAGGGGGATTATCCCAGGCGTGAGCTCCTGGAAAGGAAATGACTGGGAAGGTCAGCAAAAAGAATAATTAAAAAATGTTGGCATCATCATTATCATCGTGAACCAGATGCAGCCCTGGAAGAAGGCCGGCGCAGGAGGCAGAGCTGGCTTTGCTCCACCGGCGGCATTTCCAGGGGAGCTCAGGACCTGCTTCAGTTTCCAGCCATGGGCAAAGTGACCTGGGGCTACACCCTTATCTCCCTCTTTTAAGTTTTTTTCATGGAATCAAGCCAGAAATACGACCCAGCAGCTTTTTGCTCTTCAGAAATGGCATTTCAGAGCAACTCCCAGCCATGAAATCTCAGCCCAGCAGAGCAGAGGCTGGCCCACGGCTGGAATAGTCAAGCAGGGATGCTGCTCTCGGTGGTTTTAGCTGGGTCTGGCTCTCCCTGCTCCCACACAGCTGCAGAGGCTCAAAAACTCCATTAAATGAGAGCCACAGCAGCGTGCTGAGATTTACATATTTAGCAGCTCTCTCAGCACCTTCAAAGAGCCCCGAGCTGTCACTCGGGCCCCGCAGCCAGGCTGGTCCCTGCGGTGGGGTGCCCGCTCAGGAAGGCGGCAATTATCTGCGGGCAGGGTTTGCGGCGAGGGGCGACACGTGGCAGGCAGATGAATGACGACTCGTCCCCCGCTCTGCCAGGACCTGGGAATGCAGCGACACACGCGCAGCCCAGGGGCTCCTCAGCTGTGCCGAGCTCTGCCTCCGTCCCCGCCGCCGTGCCCGGTTATCCCGGTGCTCAGGGGGATTCAGCTGCTTCTGCTGGCTGCAGCCTTCGCAGTCCCTTGGCCTCAAGGGACAGGGTCTGCCATCACCGGGGACGCAGGTGGCATCAGGGTCCTCCCCGGCGTGGCCCCATCGGGGGGGGTTTCTCTCCCAAACCCACGTAATTACTCACAAACTTTCCAAGCTGGACGCTCTGCTTACACCCCTGTTTTACACCTTCCCCTGGCTCACCCACGGGGACCCGCGCACCCAAGAGGGTGATGCGTTTCTCCTAGCAATGGCGTAACAGGGGTGGCTGCAGGGCTCTGCAGTTTGCCATCACTGCAAGGTAGCCATGGGCTCTGATTTCATTCCCTCGTCTCTCCTGCCTTCTCATCAGCTGCCGCGGACCAGCAGCGTGCGAATGCTCGTCCTTGCTGTGACTTCACTTCTTTGGACATACTCGGTATTCTCAGCCCTTGCCGGGCTGGCTACCTGCTGCTTGTATCCCTAGTGCTCCCCTCGTGTGGCCAAGAGCAGTTCAAGATGGCCAGCAGGTCCTGCGAAGCCAGCGTGCCTCCAGCCTCGCCGCTGGAGCGGGGCATTCGGTGCGGCTTCGGAGCCTGCGAGCTGAGGCTCTTTTGAAATAACCCTGCAGGGCTCCTGTGGACGGCGGCCGACCCCAGCCCCAGGCTCTAAATAGACCTTAGAGGGGCTGGTTCTGCTCTGTGCTCTGAAATGTCTATATATATATATATAATATACATAATATGCAAATGTACACGTGGGTTTCCTCTGGCACATTCCTTTTGGTCCATTAGTGCAGCTGATGCCTCTTCCGCGAGGGCGCAGGGCTGATCCCGCCGCAGGCCGTCGCAGGGAGCTGGGGAAGGGATGTCGGGATGCTGCTCCACAGCTTATTTGGGATCCCAGCGGTGGCCAGCAGAACCAGGCTTCGGATGCCGGCTTTGACCTGCACTAGGTCAGCGCGTGCCTTCGCGGGGCTGCTCTATCTTGGCACTCCTCTACGTGGGCCTTTGAGGAAAGAGCACAAAGAGTTTGGGGGCCGGTTTCACCCACGTCTGCTTGGCCATGGCAGCCTCGGCCAAAAGCAGGAGGCAGGGGACCGGCAGGGACCTCGTTCACCCCTCCCTGGAGCGCCGGCGCTGGCGGCGATTGGCCTCCTTTCCTCCGCTCCGCTGGGCTGTGGCAGTTTGTAACTAGGTCACGGCCACTCACGGCACAATTCCCGGGAGGAAGGAGGATGGGGTTCAGCGGGGGCTGCAGGGGCTCCTCTGGGAAGAGCGGGGTGGGAAGGGGGTCTGGCAGAGGCAGCCCCCGCCCGCCGCTCCCAGACCCCCAGGCAGTTTGGATCCAGTTCTGACTGGGACGTGGCGGCTGGGTGACGTGCTGCTGGGGCACCCTGCTGCTTACAGCCCTGGCACGCTGCTGCTGGGAGCAGGGTGACCCCTCGGAGAGCTGGGGACCAGATGCCACCTGCGGGGAAGCCAGATCCTGCATCCCGGAGCAAGGCTGGGCCTGGCCCAGCCCCGTCAGGGGATCTGTAAGGTCTCGGTCTATGCGAAGAGGATGAGGAGGGATGGAGGAGGATCGTGCTTGCATAAAGCGATACCTACACAAGGTGACGCCACGCTGAGGCCATTTGTGGGGAGGGCCAGAGGCGCTGGAGCAGGGCAGCACAAGCCGGGAGGGCAGGGCCGGGTGATCCTGTGCGGGTGGGGGCACCGGGCACGGCCAGGGCCCCTCTCGCAGGGGAGAGGCTCCCCCCCAGCCTCCGGAGATTTGCTGGGCTCACCAAAACGGGACAAAAGATTGCCGTATGCTGCGTCACTTGCTAATATTTGTTCCCTGGTGCGATTGGGACACAGCCATTCCTGCTAAGCTGTTTGCCTGCGCGACGGCGATCAGCTCCCAGCCTGTCCCTGTGGGAAGGTCTGGAGTCATTCCCTGGGAACCGAGCGGCAAGCTCCACTCCCAGCTACTTTTCCTGAAGGCACCAGCTCCTCCGGGCAGCCGGTGGGGTGGCACAGGAACGCGGGTGCCCCGGCAAGCAGCAAAAGAAGAAAAAATCGGCAGGCTTGGCCGAGGAGGAGCTGCAGCGCGGAGCAGAGGCGCTGAGAGCCCTCCCGCCCCGGCGGGAGCTCCGCCAGCCCCGGGCCGGGGCTGAGCCCGGCCGCCAGCGCGGGGGCTGCCGAGCGAAGCTGCTCCGGGCCGGGGCTGCGCGGCGGCGGGAGGCGGCAGCCCACGAGGGGGCACCAGAGCCCCGCCGCAGCCCGGCACCGGCACCGGCGGGCGCCCGGTACCCGCGGGAGTCCGGTACCTGCGGGCGTCCGGTACCTGCGGGAGTCTGGTACCCGCGGGCATCCGGTATCTGCGGGCGTCCGGTACCTGCGGGCGTCCGGTACCTGCGGGCGCCCGGTACCCGCGGGAGTCCGGTACCTGCGGGCGTCCGGTACCTGCGGGAGTCTGGTACCTGCGGGCGTCCGGTACCCGCAGGCGTCCGGTACCTGCGGGCGTCCGGTACCTGCGGGAGTCTGGTACCCGCGGGCATCCGGTATCTGCGGGCGTCCGGTACCTGCGGGCGTCCGGTACCTGCGGGCGCCCGGTACCCGCGGGAGTCCGGTACCTGCGGGCGTCCGGTACCTGCGGGCGTCCGGTACCTGCGGGAGTCTGGTACCTGCGGGCGTCCGGTACCCGCGGGCGTCCGGTACCTGCGGGCGCCCGGTACCCGCGGGCGTCCGGTACCTGCGGGCGTCCGGTATCTGCGGGAGTCCGGTACCCGCGGGCGTCCGGTACCCGCGGGCGCCCGGTACCCGCGGGAGTCCGGTACCTGCGGGCGTCCGGTACCCGTGGGAGTCCGGTACCCGCGGGAGTCCGGTACCTGCGGGCGTCCGGTACCTGCGGGCGCCCGGTACCCGCGGGCGTCCGGTACCTGCGGGCGTCCGGTACCCGTGGGAGTCCGGTACCTGCGGGCGTCCGGTACCTGCGGGCGTCCGGTACCCGCGGGCGTCCGGTACCTGCGGGAGTCCGGTACCTGTGGGCGTCCGGTGCCCGCGGGCGTCCGGTACCTGCGGGCGTCCGGTACCTGCGGGCACCAGGTACTTGAGGGCACCCTGCGGGCATCCAGTACCTGCAGGCATCCTGGTACCCTCGGGGCATCCCTGGCACCCTGCGGGCATCCAGTACCTGCGGGCATCCTGGTACCCTGCAGGCATCTCAGTACCCTCTGGGCACCCAGCACCTGCAGGCACCCTGCGGGCATCCCACCACC
Organism: Theristicus caerulescens; assembly: GCA_020745775.1. Lineage (NCBI taxonomy): Eukaryota > Metazoa > Chordata > Aves > Pelecaniformes > Threskiornithidae > Theristicus > Theristicus caerulescens. The sequence continues at coordinate 1,216,154 of CM036571.1, forward strand.
TGCGAGCATCCTGGTACCCTCGGGACATCCCTGGCACTCCGCAGGCATCCCAGCACCCTGCAGGCATCCCAGCACCTGCAGGCACCCCAGTACCCTGCGGGCATCCTGTGGGCACCCTGGCAGCCTGTGGGCATTCCAGCACCCTGCAGGCACCCTGCAGGCATCCCAGCACCCTGTGGGCATCTGGTACCCTGCAGGCATCCCAGTACCCTCTGGGCATCCTGGCACTCTGCAGGCATCCAGCACCCTGCGGGCATCTCAGTACCCTGCAGGCACCCCGGCACCATGTGGGCATCCCAGTACCCTGTGGGCACCTCGGCACCCTGCAGGCATCCCAGCATCCTCTGGGCATCCCGGTACCTTGTGGGCATCCCCAGCACCCTGTGAGCACTCCAGCACCCTGCAGGTATCCTTGGTACCCAGCAGGCATCCCGGTACCCAGCAGGCATCCCAGCACCCTGCAGGCATCCCAGCACCCTGTGGGCACCCCAGCACTCGGCAGGCACCCTGGTACCCTGCAGGCATCCTGGCACCTGCCCCTAACCCCCACAAGACCCGTGCAAAGATGGCCCATGCGAGGTGCGCCCAGACCAGCGGGGTCCCAGGGAGGAAGGACAGGTCTTGCTTTGCACCAGTCCCTTGGCGCAGAGGCAGGCAGGGCGGTTAGGTCACACGAGCAGCCTGCAGGGAGGGTGTTCTGCAAAGAGTCAGTGCTTCCCGAGACAGCCTAACACCAGGAATTGTCCCTGAACAGGGCGGGAAGCTGCTCGATGTGTGTCACTTTGCAGAAGTCCTGCGCGTTCAAGACCTCCTGCTGAATCAGTCTCAAAAAAAAGTCATGCACACAAAATGCCTCTTGGGTTTGCCTTAGTGTGTGGCAGGGTGGTCTGGCTTGCTGCGGTCGCTCAGTGGAGATCCGAACAGCCTGGCTTGTTGAACGGGAGACGCTCCTTTCGACACCCAGGGACCGTAACGTGCCCAAAGCACGCCAGTGCTGTGGCGGTCCGGGCCCCGGGCTGCTGTGTCCTGGAAAAGCCACGAGTTCTCCTTCAGCGCCGCTTCCCGATGGAAGCGCGTCAGAGCCCCAGCTGGGATCACAGCGCACAAACACACCCGGCTCAGCTCCTGCTAACGAGCAAACAGCCCTGACTTGTCCCCATTAAAATCCCCCTGCCGTGAGCCCGGCCGGTTGTATAATGCGATTGTTTGCATGGCTATTTGTGGCTACCTGCAACCCCACCGCTGCTCTTCAGCACGTAATTGCTCTGAAGAGGGACAGCTTCCATCTACACACACGATTATGCCCATTACGTGTATCTATATTTTATTAGCGGCTGTTATGATGTACATTAAGGAGATGATGAGAAGCATCGCCGTGCTGGATAAAGCTGTGCTTTGAAACCTTGAGAAGAACATGCTGCCGATTCCAGTGGAGCCAGAGGGCACCCTCTCCCCAGCCCAAAGGCCGGATCCTGTTCCCACAAAGGCACCCTGGCTTCAGAGGGGGGAGGCCGGCCCCTCGCCCCGGTTCCCGGTGGGCCGGCCGTGTGCCCGGGGAGATGTGCCGCGCTCCCCGGCCGGCACAGCCATGGTCGGAGGGCGAAATCCTCGCGCCCGAGGCACACGCGTGCTCAGCAAGCCACGGCTCAGAGGTCACGGCTTGCGGACAGAGGTCTGTGCTCCCAGAAGCACGTCCCTGTAAACAGCTGTATAACCAAGTGGCGCTGAATGGATATTTCAACTGTTTTTCCCCAAGGGTATGCTGCTATTTTCCTGCCCAATGGTCCCTTTTAGCTCTATTCTGGTCCTTATCCCTGGGCTGAATGCTGAGAAACGCTCCAGCAGGGAACCACATCAACACGATATCCCTCTGATTAAAATGATGCTGTAGCAAGTCATTAAACGCCGGCGTGGAGGTCAGGCTGACCCGGGGCCCGGGGGAAGGCAGGCGCTGAGAGCGCTTGCACCGCCTGCAGCTCCCTGATTTGGAGGCAGGACAGGAATAATTTGTACTTCTCCATCACTTAGAGCCTCCTGCTGCCCCGCCGCCCACGCCTCGGGAGAGCCGAGAGGCCGGGCAGAGCTGAAACGCGGCCGGCTCCCAGCGCACCCCTCACCCACGCACCACCCGTCTGCCCCTGCTCTTCCCAGCCGCTGCCCAGGGTTGCAGGGATGTTTGCAAGGTTGGAAAATCCCAGCAGGACTGAGGAGGGGGCCCCTGCTCCCTCGTGGGGTGGTGAATCCCAGAGGAGAGCGCGGGCAGACCTTTATCCCCACTGCTTTTCCTAAAAGGAGAAGCCTTGGCAGGAGCAATGACAGCCAGCTGGTTGATCCAACGGCGGCGGAGCAGCAGCTGGTGGGAGGGAGAGGGAAAGAGGGAAAACACTGCTCTGCCGCTCCTGGGGTTTTCCAGCACCAGAGCAAGTCAGGCTGAGGATCTGGGGCATTTTCCCGGTATTCCAGCCAGCGCTGCACAGGTGGGGAGATCTAGGGAGTGAAGAGACAGGATAACGTCGGGTAAAGGACGGGCAGCAAAGGCTGGTTTGGGTTCCTTTAGCCCTTCGCCTGCCAGAGCAGCGGGACCTGCTCAAGAAACCATTTTATTTCAACAATCCCTGCAGACAGAGGGGAAAAAACCCAACGTTAGAGTCACTGAAGCCAAATATTTGGCTCATTTGCACGCCCTAATGAGGGCTTCTAGCAGCCATAAAACCAAGACCAGGCTTTGCTGTCGGCCGGAGAGCACCTCCCAGCAAGGGGCGGTGGGGGTGCCAGGGCGGGCCCCCACCCCGTGCCCGGGGCGGCCACCTCGGCAGGGCAGGGGTCCGGGGGGCTGAGGGGCGGGGGGGGCTTTGTGCCCCCTCCTCCTGCAGGTACCCGCGTCCGGGTTGCAATGGAGAGACCCATCGGCCCCTCCAGCGGAGCACCGGGGCTGGGGCCACCTCTGCCCCCCCGGTGACTGGGGACCCAGGCATGATGGCCTGGGGACGATGCAGTGCAGCCCCCCGTGACTGTGACCCTGGGCACGATGCCATGCAGCCCCCCATGACCAGAGGGGACTCCAGGACGATGCCGTTCAGCCCCCCATGACTGGGGCCCTGGGGACGATGCAGTGCAGTCCCCCATGACCGGAGGGGATTCCAGGACGATGCTGTGCAGCCCCCCATGACCAGGGACCCTGGACTATGCAGTGCAGCCCCCCCCATGAAAGGGACCCCCCGGGACGATGCAGTGCAGCCCCTGGTGACTGTGACCCCCGGACAATGCCGTGCATTCCCCCTTGACCAGGGACCCTGGACGATGCCGTTCAGCCTCCCATGACTGAGACCCTGGGGACGATGCAGTGCAGCCCCCCCATGACTGTGACCCTGGGACGATGCCGTGCAGCCCCCATGACCGGGGGGGACTTAGGGACGATGCCGTGCATCCCCCCATGACTGTGACCCTGGGATGATGCCGTGCAGCCCTCCATGACTGGGGGACCCTGGGATGATGCCGTTCAACCCCCATGACCGGGTACCCTGGGGACGATGCCGTGCAGCCCCCCATGACCGGGGGGGACCCTGGGATGATGCCGTGGAGCCCCCCATGACCGGGGGGGACCCTGGGATGATGCCGTGGAGCCCCCCATGACCGGGGGGGACCCTGGGACGATGCCGTGGAGCCCCCCATGACCGGGGGGACTCCAGGACGATGCCGTTCAGCCCCCATGACTCTGACCCCGGGACGATGCCGTGCAGCCCCCATGACCGGGGGGGACCCTGGGATGATGCCGTGGAGCCCCCCATGACCGGGGGGGACCCTGGGACGATGCCGTGGAGCCCCCCATGACCGGGGGGGACCCTGGGACGATGCCGTGCAGCCCCCCATGACCGGGGGTCCCCGGGACGCCGCCGCGCAGCTCCCCCCGCTCCGGCCCCGCCCCCTCCGGCTGGGCGTGACGCGCGGGGTGGGCGTGTCCCGCCGCCGGGCCCCGCCCCCGGGCCGTTACTTGCGCGCGGCCCGCGCCGCCCCTCCCCTCCCCCAGCTTGCGCCGGCGGCCGCGCGCTCTCCCGCTCTGCCCGGCGCCATGGCGGAACAGCCCGCTGAGGCGGCCCCGGCCCCCGCCGCCCCGGCCCCGGCCCCCGCCGCCCCGGCCCTGCCCCTGCCGGCCCCGCCGGGCGGCTCGCAGCGCCTCCTCTTCTCGCACGACCTGGTGTCGGGCCGCTACCGGGGCTCGGTGCGGTTCGGCCTGGTGCGCCTCATCCACGGCGAGGACTCGGATTCGGAGGAGGAGGAGGGCGGCGGCGGCGGCGGACGCGGGACCGGCGGCGGCGGCGGCGCCGCCAGCTCGGGAGGCTCCGAGTCGGGAGGCCCCGGGGCCGGCGGGGCGGAGGAGGGCCGCGCCAGCCCGCTGCGGCGGGGCTACGTGCGGGTGCAGTGGTACCCGGAGGGCATCAAGCAGCACGTCAAGGAGACCAAGGTAACCGGGGCGGCCGCGGGCACCGCCGCCTCCCGCCGAGGGGCCGCCTGGCTCGGCCTCCGCCGGGCCGTGCCTGTCCCCCCGCGGGGGGCCCGGCTGCGGGGCCGGGGCTCCGCCTTGGAGGCCTCCCGGGGCAGGGGCCTGCGCGGCCGGCTCCCCTCCCCTCCCGCCGGCCGCTCCGGAGGGGGCTCCGCTCCTCTCCCCGCGTTGCCCCGCACGTCGGCGGCCGGTGTCCTCCGCAGGGCGAAATCCCTTCCCCGTCCTCCGTCGCGCTCCTTCTGGAAGCCGGGCGCGGGTGGCGAAGCCGGGGTGCGGTGGCGGGAGCGGAGGCCTGCCCGCGGAGGCCAGCCCCGGGCCCCTCGTACGCGCTGCGGGCCGCTGCCTTCGCCGGACAGCATCGCCATCGCCTCTTTTGGGGGAGCCGCCAGGGAAACCTCGACCGGATAAAGATTTCAGCGGCGAGTAACCATGGTTTGGATCTGCCCTCGCTTACGTGAGCGTTTACCCCCGCGCTGATGAGGCACGCGTAAATGGGTGACCTCTTCGTTATACCTGAAGAGCCAGACGGCGCGGGCCTGCGTCAGAATATTCCCACTTCCCAAAGTTGGCCGGGCGTGGGGTTTCGCGCAGGCTGACTGACAGCACGGAGACAAAAGCGAGCGAGGGGGCACTGTAATATAGCACAAAGGGGCCTGGAGGAATGGGCGTTGCACCGAGCAAAACAGGCGGCCTGCGCTGTCCTTGCGGCGGAGCGGGTGCCGGCGCTCTTCTGCGGCGGCAGGCGAAAGCGGGGGGCCCCTGGCCTGCCATCGGCTTTGCTGTTTCGGAAACGGCCCCGCGCACCAAAGGAGAGAGGGGAGACAGAGGAAGAAAGGTGTGTTGCAGTCCTACAGGCATCGGTATGATGCACAGAATGAGCTAAATTTAGGCGGTAGTGTCATTAGACACGTGACCGGTTGGAGATAAGGAAAATGAAAACAGGTATTCAGAAAAGATATTGCCACGTGATGTATTTCTACCTTAAAAAAAAAAAAAGCCTGCTTTCTCTGAAGAACCACAATTCAATCACTGCAGCCTTCCAATAAAATCTTCCTGTGCTGTTGCAGCAAAAATTTGTCCCAAGTTGAGCGTGGTTTTCAGTATCTAAACAAAGCCGCCTCGATTTGGGTGAATAAACACGGACTTAGGAGTTGTTATTGGGTTCCCAAATCCAGAAGTGCTAGCTCTGACTTTAGTTGCTTGGTAACTGCACCCTTTGCAATGTTAGAAGAAGCTAGACTGGGGAGGATCAGAAATCAGTTATGTAAATAAACGGTCTGTCTGTCTTTCCTTCTCGTGGTCCTTCTCCTCTGGTGTAGGCGTTCTTACCGCTCGGATAATAGAGCCTGGGGAGACATCTCCTAAGTGCCTGAGGAATTTAGGTGTACTTACCCTATTGATTTTTCCATTTGAAAAGCTGCCCGCTAACAAAATTGAGAGGCTTTGTCTGTGATCTGCGCCGCAGCTTGGGGTTGCTAAAAACAAATCTGACGCCATTGGAAACGTTGCGGGACTTCTAATTTTGTGGTTATAATCAGGTTTTTTAGCTGTCCGCTGGCCCAGCCCTTTTGCGTTACACCGGTGTGCGAGAACCAGCCAGGTAAGCCTGGCGTTGTCCACGCTGGGAGGGGTACGAACCGCCGGCACCACGTGGGTGTCCTGGGCCTAGAGTTTGCTGGTTTTTGGGTGCTGTTGCCTGCCGTTATCTGCAGAGACGTCTTCTGGCTGTGGCTCTGACTCCAGCAACTTTGGCTGCGAGATTCTTGTTTGACGTCCTTAAAAATGTTAACCTGTCCTGGTCGCAGCCAAACCATGGATTCAAGAGGGTGCTTGTTGCACCCTTTTATTTCCTTTTATTACCTTTTATTTCTCTGAGCTCTTAATCCTGCGACGGGCAGAAGGTAAAGGTGCTCCTGGGGCCAGAGCTTTCACTAGCCCCATCTTGTGCCACCACGCGCCTGTTCTGTGTGTTAGGTCCTGCTTTCACGTAGGAGGCTGGGTGCCTGTCTATCTCCTGTTTGTCAAGCACTTTAAGATCTATGAACCCTGGCACACGTATCGGATAGAGCGAGTGTTGTAACCGAGGAAGGGGAGAAATAAAGTTGTTGCAAATTCTGAGGGTAGTGAAACAGCACCTTCAGCTCCCAGTGCAAAGGTCAAAAGCAGCTTTCTGTACCCAATTATAATCCTAGAGCTTTCCTCTCTTTTCTTTAAACTATGGGCGGTTAAATAATTTCTTTTGAGCTAGGGAATAGGTAGGCTAATCACTTTTACTGTTGCTTCTGGAAGTTCAACGCTTGCTGTTGCTCTTTCCCGTTGGAAACGGTAGGCAGACTGCCACTTAAACCCAAGCACGCGATCACTGATGTTAATAAGTAATAGAAACTTTCTCTTGAAATAGAGCTAGCGTTTGGTACAAAGCCCCACCAGCTCCTCCAACCCAATAAGTGGTTTGTCCGAGTGCATTCCTGCCTTTGATTCCCGCGTTGATAGTCATTAGCGGTGTCATGACAATGATGTGAATAAAAGAAGAGCCAGGATTTGTTACCCTCTGGCTCTGTGTGCTCCTTTCCTGCCTTCCACGACCACTTTCCCCATTCAGAACACTGGGAAATCATTGTTGCTGAACATTGTAAAGCCCAAGCAGTCCCGGAAGCAGAAAGCTTCCCTTTCCAAATACGTTTGCCATCAATGTCTTGCCTGGCCCAACAAACCTGAAGCGCAGTTCCTCTTCTATGGCTAAGCCATCTCTCCTGTCTTCATGGTGCTGTTTGAAGGCTAGATGTAATTTGTGACTCAGGTTGTGAAAGTACTGCAAACTGGTGTGAGCACTTGATGCTTTTTCTAACAAATTAGCAGGAGTACTTGAGACCCAGCTGAATTTTAATTTCAGGCTTTCTCAGCTGTAGGTTAGCATTCCTGCTGCACACTCGAGCTGCCTTTGGGGACTTTACAAAAATGTTTGAACATGTTAGATATTAGTGAGGCTCACAGGGTGCTTTAAAATGCTGCTGCCCTTCCTCCTGCCTCTCACCTGAAGGTCTCGGAGCTCTCTGCCACCTTTAATTTTCACAAAGCCTGTGCCAGGCAGATATGCCTCCTCTGCAGCTGGGGGAAATGGGAAGCGCAGGTGGTGTATGGCAGCACCTTATCTAGAGGCCTTCAGCCGGCCGAGTTCCCTGCCTCCTGCTCCGCGTCCGCCTCGGGGACCAAATGCTTGCGCTGGCGTCTTGGTGTGATGCTGTGTGGTGCTGATTGATTTACCCGTGGGGGACCCTCTAGGGCCCAGGATTGCCCTAGGAGCCAAGGTGCAACTTTTTTTGAAGTTTTTAGCCGCCTTTTCTTTTGTAAGGTCCAGAATACAGCTTGGTTTGGGTGGCTCTCTTACTGCATTCAGCTTTGCTTTGGAGGCAGATTCAAACTATCAGGGCTCCTCAGCCACAATCCAGTGGCTGATCAGCTTGTTAGCTGGAAGTTATCTGATGTTATCTCCACAAGTCTCTCTATGAATTCAACTCTGCTTCATCCCACACAGCCCTTCTGCTCCTTCCCACCCTTCACTGCTATAATTTCTTGACCTCAAATATTGAGTCGTGAATATAAGGTTGCAGAAGTTTCTGAAGACATTATACTCAACCATTTCAAGATTTTAATATTTCTTGACTGAATTCTGCCACATAGTTACTGCTGTGACCTAAACTTTTAAGTTGCGGCCTTTCTGTGCTTATACTCTAGGAGAAGGAAATATTTCCTTTTACCGAGGGTCTGTGTTTCCCCCCTCTGTCCCTTTACAGCCACTGTCAGCCCTCGCTGCTGGGATCCCAGCCCACCAGCCTGCACTCTGCAGATGTTAATCCTAGCTAGTGACTGCGGAACCTGTTTGCAGTCAAGGGATGAAAACAGAGCGCCTTAAAAATCTTCCATCTTCAAAGCTGGCACGGCATTCGCCGTCTGGAAGCGCGGCAATGCGGCGTAGGTGCGTCGCAGCAGGTGAGGAGGGGTGGCTCTGCCTTGCACGGGCAGGGTCCCACAGGAGCTGTGCTGGTCCCAGTGCAGAACTCTAGTTCTGTTGCAGCACACAAATTCGATGCCCATAAACTATTAATACTGGGTTTTATTGCGCGAGGAAGCTGTATCTAACCCTCTTCTCGCATCTGACATTTCAGTTGTCTCCCAGGGGGGTTCTTTGAAACCACCTGATGTTTGTAGCCGTTAGAGACAGGAGAAAAGGCTTACTGGAATTTTTGCGGTTCTATGTAAAACAGAACCACTTTAATGGGTGACCTTTCCATCCTGTGAGTATCCATTGCGAGGTTGTGTACCCTTGAGTCGATCCCCCATTTTACTTTGATTTCTTTGGCTCTTGCAATGTAGACTTGGGGATCATCATTAATATTTGCCTGCAAAAGTGGAATCCGGCACAACTCGCCGTATGGAAATCTCGGGAGTACTCAATAGTGTACGCTGTTGCTGCATAGAGAATTGCTTTGTGTACAGCATTGATAATTCAGGAGTTGCAAGTGGCCACCTGGGCTAAGCAGTTAATTATAACTATTCCAAATCTGGACAGCAGTGCTATTTTTAAAATGGACGAAACCCTTCCCCGAGCAGGCTGGTTTTGTGACATGCTCTCTTCCACGGTGCACTCACTTTCAACGTGCTGGTATAGCTTAAAAAAAAAAAAACTACATTAGTAATGCTCTTAGGACCAGTAAACAAACTAATGTGCACTAAAAGCTTTGGAAGGAGTCAATCAAAGCCCGCGACAGGCTTTGAAATACCTGTGTGAGTGAGGCGTTTTGCTGCAACTTTCTCATACAAGTTTTTCCTTTGCTGATGTGATGCAGCTCCGGTGCAGACTTCTGCAGAGAAGCGGCTTTAAGCAATTTTATAAAGTTACTTTTCTTGGCTGAAGAGTCTTCATTGGAGTAAAATGGCAGAAGCTTTGACAGATGCTTTTTTGGGGCAAGGTCTTGCATTATGGCAGCTGTCCTCAGCTCCTCTCCTCTCTTCAGAGGGAAAACACTGTTTTTAATGTTCAGCATCTGTGTTGGTGCTGGGAAATAATTGGCGTTTGCAAAGCTAAAAGCCTCCTCTCGTTTGGCTGTTTGTTTAATGACTTGGGGGATTTCAAAGGCTCAGGAGGTGATGACACCTTCCTAAATGCTACTTGAGGAAAAACCTGCCTCATTCTTTCCGCTCTGCTGTTGCCTCCCGCCATGTGCTGGGGTTTTGCCCAAATGGGTCACTGTGGGCACAGGAGCCGATGCTTTCGTCTGAAATCTTTGCACTTTTGAGGTTGTCAGTCCTGAGTTTCCTGGAACTGAGAGATGCGAGATGATGGCTTGGGTTTCGTTCTTCTTTTTGTGTTGTGCTCTGGAGCACTTGACCTGTAGCTCAGTTCAGGCTCTGCCTGGCACAGCTGGTGTGTCCCACTCTGAGACCTTTAGAGCTGTGGCAAGGTAGGAGAATGCCAACTCCATCTTCTGGAACAAAAAAAAGCCATAGGGAGACTCCATGGTAATGTTTGTTTGTTTTTCTATTTGCTATTGACTATTAGGCTGCTAAATAGATGTTTGTGTTTGTGGCTGAAACCAAAATATTTTGCTAACAAATTTGCAAAGGTAACAAACTTCAGCAAAGGTCAATTTCTCCTAATGGCAAGGTCCTGGGGCTGGATGGGGGATTTACCTTTGGCAGGTATCGGCAAGGCTTTTTTCTGTCTGAATGTTGAGTGTTTCTGTGAAGGGAGCGGGATACTACGTGGGGGCAGAGCGATAATGATTGAGGGGTGATTAGAAACATCAAGCACTATGAAAACCGTGTGGGTTTGGCAGTAGAGGTGGGGGGGTTACTGATAACTGTAATAGCTGCAGCGCTTTCGGATGTGCCCGAGTTTCAAGCTGACAGGTGTCCTTTTAGTTTTATTGCTCTTTGTGGTCTGTACCAAATGAGTTGCACAGAGGATCCCATGCCCGAGGTGCTAAGCCAGAGCACACGCAGCCCGGCTCCGTGCAGGTACGTGTGTTTTGGGCTCGGCTGTGTTTCTTGATAGAAAGCATCTTTTGCTGTGCATTTCGGGATTATTCTTACCTACCTTGTGCGTTTGAGCGTGCGTATGGAGTCGTGTCTGCTGCACGCTCTGCCCCAGCCTTTGGGAAGCGCTTGGAGCAGGCAATGGAAGCATCCCAAATGGAAACTGGACGTTTACTGGGCTGAAATCTTCAGAGCGTGGTGTAGATGGGAACAAACGTATTGATGGTGGATGTGATAACTGTATCTTGGATATGTGCTTGTGCAGGAGAGGTAAGGGGAGGTACAGGTGGTGTTAGATTTGTCTTCTGCCCTTAATTGTGTAGGGTTTAAAGCAGCTTAATGGAGAGGGAGATCCAACAAGCACCTGCAGCTGGAATTCCTCCCTCTTACAGAATATGACATGTAGGTCGAGGCCAAAAACATGGGTTGAGAGTAGTCAGATTTTAAGACTAAGAAATCTGTACCTCTGTGCACTAGGCTGTGCTTTTTGGGTGGTTATTTAAAGAAATGACATCACCTTTAGGCTTTGTTCATCCTTCTCCATTGGTCAGGTGCGTGTTGCGCCAGAGAAGCTCTGTGGCTGCGGAGGGGGCTGCGGTGCAGCTCAGGTCATGGGGAAGACTTCAGGTAAATGGTATTGATGCCTGTGTGCTGTGAGCTTAGAGCGTGCACCACCTATCTACTGACCTGCTGGTCCACGCTTTTACAAATGAATAGTTAGAGAAGTGTGGAAGCGGTGTTGAGAGCAGTATCTCGATGAGACTGTAGTTTTAGGGGTTTTTTTTGGACTTGCTTGCTCTGTCAGCTTCTGGCATGGGGTAGAAGGTTGCCTGGATATATAAGGGGAGCAGGTGGAAGCCAAGATAGAAAACGTTTTTTTTGTGCATATATGCTGAGATCTTGAAAGTGGGACGCATCAAGCTACATCTTAAATAATTTGCCCAGTTTTTCAAGGGGTAGCTCCCTGTACAGAGATGTGCTAGATGCTCTAGGTAGGTAGGTAGGCTGCTTTGTGATGGCAAAGCTGCACTTGGTCCCTGCTTTTGCCATTGTCTTTAAAATCATGACCTCGGTTGCTTTCCTCAACAGCTGGTGCTGTAACTCTTTGTGAAATGAACGGGCAGCGCGAAGGCTGCTGGTAGGAGGTGAGACCAAGGACTTGCAGGAAAGCAGGCTAGGAGAGGACAGGAGCACTCGGTATCTTGCTGTAGCTTCCAGGCCAGGGAAAAATTTAATTCACAGGAGTAAATTTGAAACAAGGAAACCCTGCTCAGCTTGCATTTGCAGTGGTATCACTTCACAGCCTCTGGTTACAGTCTCCCGAGTTGAAGAGAAACGGGGTAGCTCTGCCCGTGGTCCATTAGGCAGCATTCATTTTGTACCGTAAAATTGCAGCAGTGGTACCGTGTGGTTCTGTATTCAGCACGCATCAAACGCGGCCTCGGTGGTTTGTTCTCACCGCTGCCTGTAAAGCTGTTAGCTTTTCTGCTTGGGAGGGAGGGGTTCGGAGACGATCAAGTGAAGAGGGCTATTTAATCACCAGCTGAAAAGATGAGGAGCTTAAGGCTTTTAACTGTGTTTCTTAGCCCAAAGCTGGGAGATCCTGGTGCATCGTTCCTGTTGAAGTGGCTGGGTATGGTTTTCATTTGTCAGTGGATGATGAACCTTCTGCTTAGTGAAATACACTAATACCGGGAGAGCTGGAATTAGTTCCATCAGTTCCGTTAGTTTATTTTTTTACCTACTTTTGAAAGGATGCAACTTCTTTGAGAATAAAATAATTTTGCATATGAATCATTTTGGTTGTAAGAAACGGCGCTGCTTCTCTGCTGATAAGAATACTTAGCAAGTAAGTAGCACTTTTCATCTTCAAAGCATTTTCCGGGCCCTGATGTGGCAGTGCCTCTTTGGCTGTGCGTGTTGGAAGGGTGACAAAAGCTTTCCCCCTCCGGTGGCTCCGGGTACGACAGCCTGCATCAGGGCTGCCAGGCCCTGGTGTTGGCCTGGTGCGTGCTCGGTGCCTTCTCTGTTTGACCCTTTCTGACCGGGGCTGGAGAGCAGGAGCTGTCTGGATGCTGGAAAAACTTTTGACGTTCCTCAGTGCAGCTATAGCTGGAGACTTCTGTCTGGGCAAGTTATTCTCACCCCAAACCATAATACATTGGTTATTTGGCGTATGTGTAAAATGGGGCGCTTGGAAATTAGATGGCATACTGTATCTCTTGCTATCAAGGAACTCAAGTTTGATTTGATTTTACTCACGTGAGTAGCTAAACTGAGTAACCTAGCATTTTTAAGAGTTAGTTTAGGTATAAATCTAGCGAGCTGCGAGTTTTGCAGGGCTGGGTTAGAAAGAAATGTAGTCAGTGAAGAGCAGCCTAGATGTAGGCTGTTAGCGTAGTTCATAGCCGTGTTCTAGAGTCAAGTGGGTGTTTCAGGCCTCTTGGCTCAAGATATATTGTTAAATAACTGGTCCTAGATCTCAGTCCTCAGTGAAATTGTTGGCAGCAGCGACGCTGAGACACAGTCGGAGCTTGCGTAGCGCTGATCACCAAGGAGCCTTTGTATTCTCCTTCGTCCGGCTTTCCTCTGCATGGGGCTGAAATGGCCCCTTCTGCCTCCGCTGCTGCTGCAGAGGGGCCGGGGCCCCTGCCGCCTGGGGCTCCGCTGGCCCGCGCTGCCGCCGGCCGCTGCCCTCCCACCTTTGCTTTTCAGCGTTTGAGGTGAGCGGGCATGGAGCACTGCTGAATATTTTTGTTCAGAGCTGATCAGATTTCCAGCAAGGCCCTATTTGTCCTTTGGCTTTGCCCTTCTGTCTGCTTTTGAAGATGAAAGTTGGTTTGTTTTTTTGGAAGGTGGGTTATGTATCTGATCCAAGTGAATAATTCTCATGACTATTGCAAGAAATATTCCCGCTTCTGTTCAGCGTCTGAGGCCAAGTTCCTTGAAACAGCATTAGTCTTGAGACAAAACAGCCACATTTTCTAAATTTAGAGTTACTACGCCGTTGTGTAACTGGCTGGAAATGGTACATAATGAACCACCTCTTCGTGCTTGTTTTGTCCTTAACACATGCGACTTCTGTCGGAAGCCTCTTCCCTGTCCTTGTGCCACAGGTTGTGAGAGTTGCTCCGGTTTCCTGCGCTGAAGTACAATCTTGTCTTGGTGAATTGTCTGTGGGCTTCAGTTTGAAGCAGAAAATGGGAGCCGGGGAGAGGGAGGAATCTCCATCCTTCCTGGAAAACACTGGGTTTGGTTTTTTTTAAAGTCTGCAGATGTGGATGATTCATTTGCTTCCTGTAAGAGGTGGGCTGGCCAACGTTTCAGAGTACTCCAAAGAGCTTGGGAGCTCTTCCTAAGGAGGTGTAGTAGTATATAATGTTTCCTCCTTGGGGTATATTTAATGCAGCTTTGACTGATGAACATAGACCTGAATTATCCTGACCATGGAAGCTTTCTGAACTGGAGCAAACTTCACAGGATGAAGCAGGCTGCATCCTGGATGAAGCACGTTGCTTCCTAGACTCTGCGCTTCTGGATATTCCTGAAATATAAGAAAGAAGAGAGCACCTTGCAGAATTACACAGCAGGGAAGGTGATGCTGCATGGGAAATACCAGAATTCCTGGACGCTTAGATTAGGAAGAAACTTCAGGATTTTGTTTAATGTGATAATTGATATTTTTATCATCCTAATGTGTCAGGTGTCAATGTTTTGAAATCTCACTTGATGTGTAAAAATTAAACAGTCGGATTCAGAGTGTGTTGTTGGCTCCGTAACTACCTTTTCACCCGGAACATCTGACCCGCGGAGCTGAGTTGGCTTATTTGCCCTTTTGACTCTGGGGCTAGAAACTTCTGGGTTTAGTTGTGTGCGGCGTTGGGGATTGTGCTGGTACATGACAGAGAAACGTCTCATTTCGTTCAGAAACAAAATCTGCCCTGTAACGATGAAACAAAGCGCTAAGTACAGGGTGAGTTTACGGTAATAAAGTGTGTGCGGGGCAGGAGCTCCGGTGTTGCTGGCAAGGGCCTCCTGAGCCAGGTCCTGCCATCGCCGCCGCAGCAGGCTCCTGCCCCTCAGGCAGAGGTAGCTGTTTGCTCTGATTTCTTGAATTAGGAAGCTGTCCCAGTCTTGATGAGAAAATTTGTAATTTTTAGCATAAACACGCAAGCAGTTTACGCCCATCTCTTCTTGTAGAAAGCAAGCCTGGCTCCTAAAGAGCTTCTTGTCTTTATTAACGTTGCTGTTACATGGTGAAGCACAGTCGTTTTCTCCCTTTTCACCCTCGGACTGTATATCCCTGCCCTCCTTGCCAGACAGGCTCTTTCTTTCCCTGCTCATCTTGCAGCCCTCGTCCGCGCCTGCTCTGGCTCACGCTGAGCTTTCCTGGTCGGGGTGGGCTCTGCCTGCCCTGGTCGGCCTCCGGTACCCTGCTGGATGGTATCCGTGTCTCTTCCCCGAGCCGGCTTCCATCTGAGCCCAAGTGTTAGATGAAAACTTAACGCTTCCCATATCAAGCACTCCCTGTATTTCGCAGCAGTATTATGTGATCAGCTCTCCAATTTCTCGTTTTGTTGGGGATCTTAGAGAAAGATTAATAATTTATAGGAAATAAATATCACAAATATGGTAATTGATGTGGTCACTGTAATGCGTGTGTAAAATCTGTAATTGGAGGAGTCTTTCTGTTTTTTTTTCCCGTGTTGACACTTTGAGCTTTGGAAGAACTCCAGGCTAAGTTCCTGGCTTCCTTTTAATGGTGCTGTCTGTATTTTTTTCTTTCTATTCTCAGTAACATAATTTAGTAGCAGATTGCCATCCATAGATCCTGGTTACCGTTTGGAATCTGTCTGCTCTTGCACAATGGTTAAAACAATTGTGAGTTGAATTATGCCTTATGTTAGCATAGTGAATGTGGCCCGAGTGTGTGTTGCACTAATTCTGTGTATTCTACTGCTTAATTGGCATTCAGGTGCAAACGCGCAGTGTCTATTCACACCTAATGTGCATCTCTCTCACAGCGATGCTTTGGCTTCTTTTGTTTCTGCCCCACGCAGTTGCTTTCTTTTCAGATTACAGCAGTCTTTCTGATTAGCATATGTACAACCATGCAAGCAAGGCAGTTTTGTAGAGAAAATATTCTTATCTGAGAATTCCCATAGCTGGCATACTTGCTGTAAAGTGAGCGCTCACTGCAAAAGCTGGTGGTTTTTTTTTTCCTTTAGTGGTTGTGGAGATGGTTGGACACCGATGGTGAGCTCTACACGTTGGGTTTGACAAACTGCATTTGACCTTGGCCATAGCCAGTTGGGTAGACCGGTCTCATCACCCACCCTACCTCTGATCGTTACTGTTGAGTGTACTTACTGCCCATGGTGACCAACGTGAACCTTAACTTTCTCTTGTGATAACATAATTAATCTGGCCTTGGTAAGTGTGTGCTGTCAGGAGAGCTGTGATGAGAAACGAAGGGACTGAAAAGATCAGCTTTTAAAGGTTGTGTTTGGAGGGCAGATTCCTCTCTCCGTGCTCCCGTACCTGCTTCTCTAAAGGAGTGTTGTGCTCTTACGCTGCTAAGGGTGAGCGTGTGGAGCCGGCAACAGCCTCGGGGTGGAAAGCTCTTGCTTTCCAGAACTTGGATCTGTACGACTGCTTAGTACCGTTGGGCTAGCAAGCCATTTTGGAGAAGCATTTATGAGCAATCTTAGAAGTCTGCTGTGCGGCTCCTCTCTGCATCTCCTTGGTGCTGGAAGAATCGCGTTGATGTGATGATGGCAGTGACCTGAGCACCCCCGAGCTGGACAGTCCGTGATACTTGTTCTGGAAAGCGGCCGAAGAAACGTTTATGAAATGCCGTTTGTTCTCGGTCGTGCTGCTAACCTAGCTGAGCTACAGTTCAGTTCAGATTGCCTGCCTCTGATCTACAGTGCTGGAAATGCTTGAGTGAAGGCTTAAAACAAAAGATCAAGGATTAGACACAGAATGACATTCATAGCATCATTGTCCAACCACCGTGTACTACCGAGCGTGGCAGAAAAGACACCAAATTGCCGTTCTTAGGTACTTGCTAGCTTGGCTCTTAGCTCAGCTGGTTCCCGCTGCGCTGTAAGAGGATCAGGTGTGTTACTGCTACTGTAGACAAAAGTTTGTTGTGGTAGCAGGTCTTTTTTCATAGCTTTCTTTCATTTTTATAACATTTTGCTGCTTCAGAGGCCCTTCAGTGTTCATGCCCTTTGATTAGGTTTAGTTTTCTCCCCACACCAGGATCTCGACCCTTTCTCCCCACCCATTTACCCTCACATCCTTTATCTTTGCTCTTTTCATT
Organism: Theristicus caerulescens; assembly: GCA_020745775.1. Taxonomy (NCBI): domain Eukaryota; kingdom Metazoa; phylum Chordata; class Aves; order Pelecaniformes; family Threskiornithidae; genus Theristicus; species Theristicus caerulescens. The sequence continues at coordinate 1,233,019 of CM036571.1, forward strand.
TTTCTCAGGGAGTTAAGTTATTCAGGGCAATAGCATGTTCCTTAAGAGTGGTCCCTGCCCTGCTCTGGACGGTGGCAGACCTGTCCAGTGCTTTGCCTCCCTGGCTGGCAAGGCATCTGTTTGCCCTCTCGCTTTTCCATTTTCATCAGAAAAAAAATCCCTGGATGTTCTCAAAATGCTCAGTTGGTTAAGTATGACCTTCTAGCCTGGGAGCGTTGCATCTGAACCGAGGAGGGACATTGAGCTGGGTTTTCCTGCTAATGAACGGCGCTGGTATGTGAGCTAAAAGGGCATTTTTTCCACCGAATTGCTTCAGGGCATTTGAAATGAAGCAGGATTATCTGCGTTCTGAAGAAAAGTAAAACAAAGGATGTTTATTATGTTCCCACGTGGAAATGAGGCTCCGGTAGGAACGTTGCGGGGTTCGTACGTGCTATGTGCGCAGCTGGTACCGCTACTTCCAGCTCAGCCTCATCCGAACGTTGCCTTTGAGTTTATCTGGTGCTTTCAGGAAAAGGCGGCACCTGTCACATCCAGCTACTCTGTGATTTAGCAAAGTGGCAAATCTCCATTAGAGCCAGGAAGAGGAAGAGCTTTTAATCATAAATGACAACATGCGGTCTGTGATCAGCACCCAGGCCTCAAGCGATGGGTGAAATTGCCCTTCTTGACACCCACCTTGCTATCAATAGCTATTTTAACTGGGGGCAGGTGCTACCGAAATGTCACTTGGGTGAAATCCGAGTGATGCGTTGAATGCCTGTGTCTCTGAGCAGAGAGAGGCGTTGTCCTGATGTATCGAAAGCTGCGCATCTCTGCCAAGAGGTGTTGTAGTGGCGAGATAGCTATTTACCAGCGCTCCTCTTTGGAGTGTTTTGAAACTCTCAATATTTTCTTGAATCGTCTCAGTGCTCCATTCACAAACGCTGCTGCTGCTGTTGTTAAAATGTCACGCTGATAGATGTGTATTGTTTTTTATCGCACCCTACTCCCCCACCATAAGTGATTTTTTTTTTTTTTTTTCCCCAGGAAACTCTACACTTTTTCAGTTCCCTACTTTTGTGCACATCACAAGGGTTTTTTTTCCATTATTATGAAAAGAAGTGTTGTTTGAGTGCCCAGACTGTTGGTAACATCTAGCAATATGCTTTTTGGTGCAGCGTTCAAGTATCTTCACAATTCTCTTTTTATAATTGTCCTCTGAAAGAGTAAGCCATGGTGACTTCCCCATTGAAATATTTATCCATCGCATGCCGTCTCTGCAGTATTGCTGTGGGAGGCTTTCTGCAAGAGGAAAATTGCAGTTTGTCTTGATCCGTTCAACCCCGAAGTGTTACTTGAACTTTGTGGAGAGGCCTGTGATTGATGCATGTGGTGGAAGAAAAGTAGGATTCAATTGCAAATTTCACTTGCCTTTATCACAATCGCTTTCCGAGATGAACTCTACCGATCATCACTTACTCCTAAGATGAGAGCAGCAGCTTCTTTTTAAACTTCATTGGCATCTTTTTTTAAAGCTACAGTATCAAAATCATCTTTGCTAGATTAAGTAGATCTGGGACTTTTGAATTATAGGCTTTGACTTTTAAGCCAACTTCTGCTCTTTGGGCTGTTCCTGTTCAAAAGGTGTGTGCCACTTAAATGCTTTAACACTCGGGTGCTTCGAGGCTTCAGGTGGCTGGATGGAGAACTTGACTGGAGAGTGCCTTTTTACAGTTACCGCTATTGCTTTTTTCAGTGAGCTAGTGAGGTATCGGTAAAAACCTAACACCCAAAGCCTGTGGAAGTCCTCTGCGTTGCCCTGCTCCTGACTGCCGAGGAGGTTAGTGCTGATGCCTGCCGGTGATGTAATTGTGGTGATGATATAATCCTGAAAAGGTTCTGGAACGTGGCTGTGGCAGAAGACTCAAGCACCGATGGACAAGCATCTACCCCAGCACCGTATAAATGATTTTTAATAATTCCCATTTTTATGTTACCGTCTCAGCCTAAGTTGCTGACCAGACTGAAAGCTAGGAAGAACTCTGAATTTGGGGCTGGAACAAGATGTATGCTTTGTCCATGGACGATACAAGTGTGGTAAGAATATAGCTGGAGGCTCCATCCTGAGGGGTGCAGAAATCAGGGTGGGAAGAGTTGAGTTTCTTTAAAATCATTTCACCCAGAAAGGCGGCATTTGCCTCTTCTCTTGGGATGAAAATGCAGATTTCTGATAGCAGAACTGTATGGTTGTCTGCTATTCAATTAATAATTTACTAATTATTGCAGTACTTCAATACAAACCATCCATCAGTGCAACCCTTGCAGGCAGGGGATGGTTTCAGAGGTAACTTGTATTTCTGCCGGGACACTGCCACAAACGGTTTGTGTTGCTGCTGATCAGGTACGCAGAAGGGAAGACCCTTCTTGTTACGTTTCAGCTTGAATATAAATGTTGGCTTAAGTTTCCCTAAAAATCTGGGGTTAAACTTTGCTTCTAAAACGGGTAAGTGCTTCGCTATGGGCTCTTCATATTTTTAGGTAATTGTGAAAAGTAACCTTACCTTGTTCTAAGGTCTGAACATGGACGAAAGTAGAGATGAGCTCAGTTTACAGCGTACTTAGTATATGCAGTGATCCTCAAGGATGTCGTGCAACAGACTCCATAAACCCTTCTGTAGGGATTTTCAGTGGGACCGGTTATTTCTTGTCGTGTAGAGAGCAGTAGCTCTGGGGGCAGGAGGCCCTCATGGGTTGAAGCCTTTGGAAAAATCTGCTTGTCCTGCCTCCTCCAGTTGCTTGGACTCCCGGCCAGAAGTAGATCGTTAATGGCTTTGTACTCCTAGGTTAGGCTGAGATTTGAAAACAAAACACTTAAAAATGGCAATGGAAATGACAGTTCTGCGAAGGGCTGTGCAAGGAGAGGGAGGAAGATGAGCAGCCTTCACCTCTTCATCCCTTGCCGAGGGTGTCATGCTCTGGTAGAGTACGGTGTGAGAGTGCACACTTGCACGCAGCTGGGTTTGGGATCTTTGTTTCATTTCCCCAAGTCTGGCACACGGGATGGAAAAGTTTGAGAGAAGATGCGATGCTGAACGGCACCAGGAACTTGAGAGGCGCCGGTGCTGCGGTGGGACGCGGTGGGAATGGCGGTCGTGGTGGCGGTGGGTCCTGCGGCAACGCGAGGCTCGGGTCGGCCCTGCGGTGGTAGCCTGGGTCTGGCTGCCAGACCTGCCCTGGCTGCTGGCTCAGCGCAGGCAAGGCCCTCTGCAGTACCACCCACCAGCCTGGGGCTCCGTAGAGCTGCACGTACGAAGCAAAGGAGTTTATACCGTACCAAAGGAGAGGGCGTGCTTGTTTCCTTCCAGTCGGAGGGAACTTGAAGCCTGATCTCTCCTTAGTTTGTTCTGTTTGGGATGATGGGAACAAAAGGGAAAATGGTGGGATTTTTTTCATCTGTGGCTTTCTTACCACACCCCTGGTGATCTCATATCTGTTTAAATCTCAGACCTATTTCTGTGCAACATAATCCTTGTCGTTTTGTGACAGCTTATTGTATGCACGTTCTCTGTGCACCTCCTGATCGTAACTGCTTAGTGCACCAAAGCAGGAGTTATTTTTACGGCTGTCAGCATTGAGCTTTGCAGCGTTGGGCGTATCCTGTTCTGCATCATGCATCAACAAAGCGAACAGCCTTCGGAGGTATCGGGGATCTTCATTTGCTAGAGGTGATGGAGAGGGCAGAAAAATGATGTGGTTTAGCTTGTAAAAACTGTTGGGTTTTTTAAATATCTAAAATTAATATGGGATTGCAAAACACACCCTGCGGGCAGGCTGTGTCCCTGGCGCTGGTGTGCCTGGGGGAAGCCCCAGCAGCTCGGGCTGCAGCCCTAGGGATGGGCCTGGCTCCCGGGCACGCTGCCCCAGAGCAGCTCTGCACAAACTGCTTCTCCTTTGAGCCTTCTGTGGTTCCTCTCTGGGTTTTTGGGTTTTCTTAGGGTGGGTTTGAGGGGGTGTTTGGGGGGTTGTTTGCTGGCTCTGCATTCGTAGAGAGGAGAGGCTGTATCTTGGAAGCAGTCTGAATTTCCCAAAGCTTTTGGGAAACAAGGGTAAGGTGTAATCCTTACGTGTGAGTTGCTGCTCTCTTTTTGTATTGTACTGCAGCCGGTGAGTCTGCTTGAATATACGTTCCCTTTACTAATGGCTCATAGGCTCCTTTCCTGTGCAGACAAGAATTAAGGTTGCTGACTGCCCCAAAGACTTCTCCCGATTTTTGTCTTCCTCCTTAACCCTGATCTTGACTGCAGTTTCAGCAGGAGGCACCCCCTTGCACAACAAGGTAGGCAGCCGGCCAGGCTCACTGGGGCACGCGGAGGCTTTGGTGTCCATCGATCCCGCGGCCTCTGGAGCGGAGGGTGCCGGTCAGATCGGGCTGCAGATACTGCCTGCCCTTATGTGAACCTGATGGCTTTTTTACCACTCTCTCCCGGAGCTTCTGTAAGCTGTGTGTTATCTGAAGAGACATGAGGCTGCCCCATCCATCCCTGCTGAACCCTGAAAAAACGCTGGAGCTGATCGAAGAGGCACATTCCCTCTGGAGATGGGCCTCCTTCGAGCAAAGGAATGTAGGTCATGGTTAAGTATATAAAATGAAAAAAAAGACTCCACTGTAATGGCAGCATTTCACCTAGATAATCCAGCGAGGTCCTCGCACTAACAGGAAACCTGTTCTTACATATACGCTATTTAATATGACTCATTAAGCAAACCTAATTAAGTAGCAGCTTCAGCCCTACTAAATGCCCTGGCACATGTGATTGTTAAGGCTTTAGGGCTGGCATCCTGACAGTGCATCCTCCTGTCTGTTGTGTTTTCTCTCTCCAAATCGGTATTCTCAGCCTTCAGCGCCCAAGGCAAGGGTAAAGGAGGAAAGCAGCGAGGTGTGAGGCGCTGTTAAGTACCCGATAGGATAAAGGTAGTGTTGCATACGTGGCCGTCGGAGCCAGGCACGTAGCTGCGGGGTAATGGGGAATGAATCCGGACGGATGAATTGAGCGGGATGGCAGCTGGCTCTGCGCAGGGAAGGGGGTGCTCTGTGTCCGCTGCGCGAATCTGTTGCAAAGGCGCCTGTCGTGACATGCAGGAGATCTCCTGACGCACACCTGATAAGGGGTGTATCCGAAAAAAATCTGACAGAAAGACAACAAACGCCTGTCGGCAGCAGTCTAAGGCGGGTGGGTTTATTATGCAGGTGTTCGCGGTTGAGGACCTTTCACTACAGGATTCTGCCACATCAGGTGCTTTCTGGATTTTTTAGTTTGGGGTAAGAACAGTGTGTCATTTCTGTATTCATAGCAAAAGTATCCTTTTGCTGGGTTTCCTGTGTACTCAACATACTTGTTAATCTTGACAGTATCTTGAGTACCTGAGTGTATGAGTGTATACTTGCGTACACCATCAAAGGGAGAAGTGCCGTGTTCTTGGCTTCTTGTTGTCCACTCTTTAACGGTGCACCTGATTTTTCATAGCTACCATGTTCAACCCAGCGCTAGCTGCGCGTCAGTGGCTGATGACACAGAACCTTTGCGTATGCATAGCCCGTAAAGCTGGGGAGCCTTTTTCAGGTCAAAATCGCTGTTGTAAGCGTAGGAGCTGGTCTGACCTGGTTTGAGCTGCTGCTGGAGGTTACACATCCCATTCAGGAGCCTGCCAAATCCGAGGAGTATATTGTGGCAATTAATGAGTAGGGGCGGTTTTAAGGAAGAACCTAGTTTGTATATTTAATTAGGAACGACGGGCCATATAATGCAGCCTAAGGCTTATCAACCCATGGACCCTTCCCAGAACAGGGCTGGGGCTCGGTACCTCGGAGCAGTTCTGCTTACGGTCGTGCTCACGCTGTTCAGGTCACGCCACGTGGCTTTTCAGTGACTCTGAAATCTGCTGTCCAGCCGTTACTTTCCGCAGGCACGGGCCTGCAGCTTTGTCCCCTTTCGAGGGTTTGCAGGACGGTCCTCACCGCGGCGTTGTGGCGGCGGGGACCAGCTAACCTCCATTTGCGGGAGGCAGGGAGGAGGAGGCAGAGCGCTGCCCCAGCTGGCGGGGGAGCAGAGCGCTCGAGCATCTTGCGAGGGTATTTTTATAGTGTTTGCAATCCTACTCTAGCTGTGTTATGGCTCGGTGTTTCACTGGGGTTGTGATGGGCTGAAATCTCTGTTAGAACTGAAGTCATTAAAGCAAAGAACAGGTTATGTATATGGCACATAACAAAGTATGGTGTTAAAGCGAAATACGCTTTCCTACTGTATATGTGCATAGCAATATATCCTCAAAAAAGGTCATTTTAGGAGGTAGGCATCAAGTGAATTACAGTTCCAGGAAATATGGGCTCCTTGTCAGGGATAACTGACTTGGTTTAAGAAGATAAAATGTATTTTGCAGACGGGGCTATTGATTAGCTGTTCACCAGACTGTTGTTATGCTTTGGTGGGTAGATGCGAAGGCATCCAGATGTACAAAGCGTGCATTTGGAGTCGTGCCGCTGTAGGGACAGGGATCAGTGGCTTTGTAATTGATTAGCTGCATCATTTGTCCTCAGTATTTTTTCTTCTCGGTTAAGATATTCCCAAGAGGCTGTTAGCACAGGTACAATGCAAGACTCGGTATCGCATCTGTGCTGGGAATCTAGTGCCTTTCTGCTCTGAAAGGAGAATGCTTTTTAAAAGGGGGAAAAAAAAGAAAAAAGCCCTCTCCCTGACTAGCTGGGTGCCTGTTTGGAGGCAGAAGTGCTGACTTCAGGCAAACAGGCTTTTACTGCTTTTTGCTCCTGCTGCCTGGAGTGAGCACTTACTCCTCTAAGGGCATCCTCAGAGCTGCGCACGTCCAGCCGGGTTACACCTGAGAGGGTCCGCGGAGGCGGTGAAGGTGCTTAAGATGAGAGCTCAGCTCATCTCCGCCCTTAGGCTGAGCTCGCAGGTCTGAAGGAGGGGTGGGAAGGGTAGGAGGGGAACAATGCGCTTTATAAGTGTGCAATATTTGGCAGAGCTGCTGAGTCAAACGTCACATCCCCCCATGCCATTTTAGCATCTTTTCTAACCAGATCTGCACTGAAATATCTTACAGGTGATGTTACTGTCTGATGTTTGTCATGTTAGGCCAGGAAGGGAATAGAGACACGTTCCCGTGTTCCCGCTGGAGGTATACAAATTCAGAGGCGGCTTTTTAAACAACCCGCTAGGAGCAGCCTGCTGATCTGCATGCGGAGGTGAGGGATGCAGCAAAGCATCCCGTAAAACAGTTTTAAACCCCAGTTAGGAAAATTCTGAGACTTTAGTCTTTGACGTTTATGGGAAGATGCTCAGCTCCGAGGTGAGTTCTGTTAACAGTCCATCTCCCCGTGCTTGCCCGTGAGAGGTGACCTTTTAGAAATGGTTGTAGCGAAGGGGCAGTTGGAGGTTTCTCTGAGACACTCCTCTCCGTAAAAATGGAAGATTTCAGTTTCCTGCTTGGCCCAGAAGTGTGTTACACCCCTGGGGACTCTCCTGATGCTGCGTCTCCTAAACGCCTAAGCCATTCTTGAAAACTGGATTTGAGCATCCTGGGAAATACTCTTTTCCCGGTAATCTGTGATTGCTGTACAGCTGTTGGGCTGTGTGGTGCTGTAGAGCACGTGCGGAGTTGAGGAGCGTAAAGATGGACTCCTGCAAGAAGTTTACTGTTGTCTGGATGCTGTGTCCAGAGGCAAACCAGGCTGGCAAGGATTAATGCAGGTGTAAAGGATTTTGCCCTTAAAACCTGTGTACAGGGAGGTACTTGGTAATCTAACTTAGCAGGTTTAGAATGGGAACTGTGTGTACTTCATAAAAACCCAAGGAAGATCTGGCGTTATTGCCCCTCTGGTTTCTGTGCCATTGCTCCAAGTGTTCACTTATACCAGTGGCTCGGTGACTTCTGCGAGCCACCTGTGTGTGCTTTTTGGTTGCCAGGGAAGGGACAGGGGGAGAAAAGAAGATTCCCCGAGCGATAATGTTGAATTATTGTCACATCAGATGTGCTGCTGAATAACTGAATGGGTGCCTGCGGAGTAACGCGGAGAGGAGAGCGGTGGCTCCGTGCAGGCGCTGGGCATTCTGTTGCGCGAATGCTGTGTTGTCTTAGGTTGCTGGCACAAATCTGGGGAGCTTATGATAAATGGTTTGGAAGTCAGCCTAGAAAACACCTGAAGGCAAAATGGTATAGCAGTGTTGCATGATCGCATTGAGGGGTTTCAAATATGATGTTGAAAGCTTTGTGCTCTGAGATGGTAAGGAAGAAGTCAGGCCACCAGACTTAGCTGTGCAAGGGGGGGGAACAGTGCTTTGCTCCAGGAGTGTGAAGTCAGACTCTGAAGGGCTTCAGCACTGCTGTCCCTATTGCATCATTGCTGTCACCAGTCCCCGTGAGATTTTCTCAGAGCTACTGACGGGAACTGAGGGTTGGTTGCTTCTGTATTATAGGATGTGCAAACAGGAGGCAATGAATTAAACCTGCTCTGGCTGGGGGGTGTTTTAGTCTTCCCCCAGCCGTTGCGCAAGTGGTGAATTCACCCCTTGAATGAAAGGCGTGTAACAGTGCAGGGATTGCAGAAATTCAGTCGTTAAATAGCTGGCCTTCTCTAGCCCGGTGTATGGATTCAGTAGGGGCTGTTCCTGTTTTGTAATGGCCAATACAGCATTTATATAGGGGGGGATAATTGAAACTCGTTCAGTGAATAGAAAATGCAGCTGAGGTTTTTTGGGCAGTGATGCAATCGTGCTGCATTGTCCCACAGCATCCACCCTCCTCTGCAGCGTGAGCCGGGGGAGTGGCTCTGCTCTCTGGCAGGACGCAGGCGTGCGGGGGGTACCCACGCTGCCACTGAATTGCGGGTGGATTCTCTGTAGCGTCCCAGAGGTTGCCTGAACTGGTCGTAAAGGCTTTGATTTTTTTTTTTTAAACCAATATCTGACTTAACTGTGGATGCAGCTGTGTTATTTAACAGAAAGCCTTTGCAGAACACTTGCTATGTCTTGCAGCCGGCGTTAGCCGTTGTACATCTTAAAACAGCGCTTGCCTTCGCCCCGTGCGAGGAGGGACCGGAGGGGTGACCCTAGACCTCTGCCCTGACCAGGAGGCAGTGACACTGGCTGCCGTGTGAGCGAAATTTCAGTTTCCCCTGAAAGCTCTTAACCCCGAGCTGTGGAGACTGCCCCCGTCTCCAGCCGGGACATCCCGTATTTCCCAGCTGATCCGCTGCGTCGGATTCACTGCTCTGCCTCTTCTCCTTGGCCTTCAGGCAGCCCGTCTGTCCGTCCGGCATTCCTCGTAGGCAGCAGAGCAGTCAGGCACCGCAGCCTGTTTGGGGAGCCTGTTCTGCATCTGAGAGCAACCAGGACCGTTTCTCCAGGGGGATGCTCTCATTTCAGAGCAGGCGTGAAGCTCGGAGAAGCTACAAGAGAGACCGGTTGGCTCCACGCGCTCGCTGCCCGGGGCTGGCTTGGGAGCGGGGCATGACACAGCATTTGCTGTGCTTTCAGCTGCAGCTATTTATACATCGCTTTTCAGTGTTGTCTCCTCTAGGAGATTCTATACTTGATACAATAATCCTGCTTAAGTTTATTCAATTTGCTAGACCCAGATGAGTACTTTGGCTCTGTGGCAGCGCTGTACCTCTGGGTCCAAACACGGCCGAATGAGGGAATTTCATTGTTAAGGTACGTCTGGAGTCAGTCCCTTCGAGTGATTCGACCTGCACTGGACTTGCATTGGGTCTTGCGTGTGAACCAGAACTGACACGCTAGGGATTTAAGGGTAATAGGCTAATATCTTCCTTCTCTCCTAGGAGAGAAAATTGCAGCAATTGTGAAACATGACTGTCTGCGTTTGGGGGCAGGGCCTCCTGTGAGGGTGGTAGTGGAGGCTCTGGGTGAAAGAAAGGGAAAGAAGAGTGGGCTGTATTACAGTAACCATCCTGTGTCAACCTCCTACGTTCGGGTGTCGCATGGCTGACATCCTATCAAAGAGCTCCGGCTGTGTCCAGAATTTTAAGCAGCTTTATAAATAGTGTTGCTCAAACTGCCTGTGTGTGCGGAGACTGTGAACGACTGGGGTAGACCAAAATATTATTGGTTTAATTTTTGAACCAGTCCAAAAACTGGAGCAAGAAAGAGTAGAAACCTGAAGAGGAGAAACATCCACGGGTTATCTTCCTCTGCAATGCAAAGCACGCGTCTTGGGGGGGGTCTGTTAGAGAAGTGGCATTGCTGGAGATTGCAGGCTGTGAGTCTTCCAAAGCATGAATACATGAATCTTGTTAAGGCATCTTAAACCATTCTTTCTCTCCTACTTGCCTATCGTCTTAAAGCTGCTTGCAGGTTATGCTGTCTCTGAATAATTGTGAACAATTAGAAGCTAATTTAAATGGCTGGTTTGTATTCACAGCAGCAGCATATGAGCTAACCAGCTGGAAAGCAGACATGGTGATTTTCTGTTGATACGTCTCCCTCTTGTTGTTCCCTGGCAGTTTTTGCAAGGTGGGTTGTTGCTGCGGGCTAATGACGAGTTCCCCCTGCACACTGCTGCCCTGATTGCAAGGGCAGAGGGGTGCTCGCTTCCCTGGCACAGTTGCCACCAACCCAGCGGAGACCAGTTTTGGCTCAGCAGAAGAGCCCTCCCTGCTTCGCTCCAGGAATGGAGCGAAGGAATATCTCTCGTGGATATACTCCTTATTCCTACTCCCAAAGATGTAGAAAGGGGCAGTGCACTTATTGTGCCTCAGGAGCGAAGCGGTCAGCAATAGGCACACGGATTTCCTCGCAGCATCCTTGTTATCCTCCGGAAAGGCAGATGGAGGTTTGAGCAGTCCCACTCTTCCCTGCAGGCCTGGCAGCGTGCCCCAAATGCTGCTCGGAGCGGCGAGTGGCTGATTTCGACAGCGCTGATGCTGTCCAGATGGCAACCCCGGCGCGGTCCAGCAAAAAGGTGGAAACCCTGTTGCATAACAGCTGCCGTCGCCCTCCCAAGGCAACACTTTGAGGAATCCTTTTGCTTCAGGTAAATGAAAGAGCTACTGGACAGACTCTTTTTGCACACAGGAGGAGCACAGCTTAATTGGCAAGCTGAAACAGCGGGCTGTTGGGAACCCCAGGAATCTAGACTGGTGGCTGAAATGGGCTTCTCCTCTCTCCCTGTCACACCGGTCGGTGGTGAGCTTCTCCGTAGGGGAGTCTCTTCTAGCAGTCAAATGCATCTCACTTAGACCTTGCTAAATACTGCCAAAAAGGTCAGCGCAAGCATTGCTTTCGCCCTGGATGGTTAGGCATTCACCAGGGTTTCCACAGCCATCCCCTTAGGTCCTGTTTGAACTGGGCATCTCTCCGCAAGCTGGGCTTGGGTGGCTGTAGAGAGGCTGCGCTCCTCACGGCTCTTTTCTTCCTGGTGGGGACTGCTGGCTCTGACCTGTGTTTCAGCTGAGGCGTTACTGGGGGAGCGTTGAGACAGCCGGTCTGCGAGAAGGGTTGGCTGATGCATAGGCAAAATGTTGTCCACTTGTCTGCTTCCCGCTTCCAGCCAGCTCCTCCTGTGTCTTTAACTGTGGTCTCCTGTGGGTTCTTCAGGTAACAGTGCCATCTGGTGCTAGAGCACTGCTCTTTATCAAGCCTTTTTCAAGTTCTCAGGCCGCGGTAGGAGGACAGTATTGCTTTTAATCTTACTACAATAAAATGGGAGGAGGGGTGTCCTGTAACAATCTGTGCTGTTGGGACAGGGCACCTGGAGGAGATCCTTAGGACTCTCTTGTCTTTTCTACGAAGCAGCTGATTTTCCCAGAACTGCTATACCCAGCAGACGGGGTACATGAACCAAGAAGTATAAACGCTGAGAAGGGGGATCATATCTTCTACTATAAACTGCTGCTGAGAAGAAAAATCCTGTGTTTAGATTAAATCCCGTAACTGGGGACATCTTTGAAAGATTCCCCATAGGCCTCTAAGTGGCTTACTGCTAGGCTTACTAGTCAGTAAATCTTCTCTTACAAGATCTTTTCATATTTTGTAGTCATAGCCATGTATTTTTAAACTTTAGCCTTAATGTTCATTCTTTCGGAATTATTTTTCAGGTCTCTCCTAGGGTTTTGTAAACCTTTTTGCACACACAGGGTTATTGGTTGATGTGAGTGAGTATATGGGACGTAAGCCTGTTGGAACAAATAATCCAGCAGCACTTGATGACAAGGTTGGACAAAGTCAAACTTTTCTGTAACTCTTTTCCTGATTGCACTGCAGGTCATTCCTGCCCGTTGAGTCTAGAAAGCTCCTGTTGAGTCTAGAAAGCTCAGCAGCCTGCTGGGGTCCTCTTCCTTCAAGCCAGCGCTGGCACTTTAGGTACCAGTTGTCTTTGCCGCTCTACCCCTTCTTCAGGCGTCTAACCCAGGCTCGCGTGCGAGTGGGTTCGCTGTCGCCGCGTCCCTTTCCTGATGAGTGGTAGTGCTCAACTTCTACACATGAGATAACCGCAAGACTAAGGATGCTGAAAAGCTGAGTTGCTGTTGCTGGTTGTAGGTGGGATTCGCTCTTGAGGCGAAGCAGAGAGCAAGGTGGATTTGTGCAGCTCTCCTTGTTCTACTCCCGGGATCCTCCTCCCTCCCAGTCGCGTTGCTGCCTCTGCTGGGAAATGCTCCCAAACCTACTTCTTTTCCTTTAAATAACAACCCAGTAACCTTCCTGTCGTCTTGTCTTCCTTCCCTTGAATTGCGGCCTTGTGCTTTGTCTTCATTTTTAGGTTGGTGTGTTCACCAGGCCAGGGAATCTGTCTTGCCGTGTTTTCCAAAATGTCATGTAAATTTGCAGAGTTACAGAAGTGATTTGTTGCCGGTATAATAATGCTTGACAGTCTTGGACAAGGGAAATCCGAGTAAAAGATTTACTTTTGCTAAGCAAAAGATTTATGTTAAAGCCAGATTCCTCTGCTCCAAAGCACAGCGTTTACCCACATTATAACTAAACTGAACTTTTATTGCATCCAGTGATTTGTTGAGACTTTTTAGCCAAATTCCACTTCTCGGAAAAGGAAAGTAGGGCCTTTCAGTGCCTTTCTGCCAGACGGCTCAAAGGTGATATTTGTTGGGAAGGGGGAAGATGCTGCAGCATACGGCTGTGAGCGAAGGACCAGAACTGTGCTGTGGGAGATTTGTACTTACAGAGGATGGAAAGATATTCTGCCACCGAAGAACTTTACTACCCAAAAATAATGGAGAGGGTAAAAAAAACCCAACAGGTAGGGTGATCAGAAATGTAGACAGGGACAGAAGTAGCTACAAGTCCGTTGCAGGTAGATGCGTAGATAGGGGAGGCTCGGGAAGCTTCAGCCTGAAGTTGGAAGGAACTCAACCGAGTGGCACCACTTCAGGTTTCTGTCTCTCCATAATATGTCCTAAAGACAAATTAAAGAGCTGTCAGTTTGTCTTAGGAGAGCTGCAGGTCCCCAGGGAGGCTCGCAGTGTTGGGAGATGATCAGAACTAACGACACAGCTGGATTTTGAAGCTGCCTGTGTAACAAGCCTTCCCGCACTGCTGGCAGCGTTGAAAGGGAACAGGGATGCGGAGCCAATGATGCGATTCTCCTTTTTCAGATTGCCGATCTCCCGTGGGTGTTGCGAAGGCTTCTCTCTGCCGCCTGCCACGCAGTCACCTGCCGGGGTTCCCCGTGACTCTTGAGGAGTCCAGTAAACAGCTGGTGTGTAATTTGATTAAAAACTCATGGCCCCTTAGTACGGGGGCTTTAAAGCTGTTGTAGACATGCAGCTGGTGACGGGCAAGTTTATTTTAGAGCAGCGTGTGATGGCCTGGGGCTGGAAGCTGCTGTGTTCATCCCTACCAGCAATGGGATCTTCGTGAGCTAATTAGGAAATCCTGCTTTAGGTTATGCCTTTTGCTTGTTGTCTGAAAAAGTGTTGTGTCCACACCGTACAATTAAATCCACAGTAGTCTGGTAACAGGCACTACTTGGGGTAGGCTTAGTGGTGAATCTTAGTTTGTGCTGAATGCCAGACGATGGGCAGATTCAGATCTGCTCACTGCATGAACAAAAGAATTGTAATAACGCGCCATCAGTCGACTGCCTGCAGGTAGTGCTGCACGCGATGCAAAGCTGTCTTGATTTCATCTTAGCTTCCGTGAGGTCCTTTAAAGCATTTATTTCAGTTTTGGGGAGCATTTTAGCACCTCCCTGCCTACCCCGGTTCTGTCCTTCCTGCAGCCACAGTTAATCGCCAGCCTGGCCTTTTGCAGAATGGTGTTTTGCACTGCCCAGAACAGCCTCATCATCAAGCTTTTGGACTCTTCTGCACTGAATATAGGAAACGGAGATCCTGCTCGCTGTCCTTCCCCGCTTTGACCAGTCCAAACAGGGAACTGCGTGCTCCTGGGTCACTCAAGGTTTTTGAGAGTTAGTTTAATACAGGCCATGTTGAACAATTCTTTTTTAATCTCCTGGTGCAATTCCTAAGTAACTCTAAATATTTTCTCCTTTTGTAATTCTTCGAGTGCTTTGAGATGACAAGCGATATCATGATATTATGAAAATGCAGAATTATGATGTTAAAATGCAAAATGGCTAGAAACCCAAACTCATCTAAAGGCCTTTAAAAGGGACCTTTAAAGGTCCCTTCCATCCCAAAGCAGTCTGTGATGCCATGATTAGTTATGTGGCAGGGCGGTGACTGACTGTTATACAGTAGGGTGTCGGGAGCAACGTAGCACTCCGACACCTACTACTTGATCAGGCAGAAGCCTAGACCTTGTCCCAGAAGGGCATAGTTCCTCTGTAAGTAATGTGGGCGTCTCCACAGCCTCCTGTCTCAAACAGATTTTGAACTTCTTGTCTGGAAGAGCACGGACTACATGTGCTCGCCATCTAGGAGTAGCCGGGAGCTGTCACGGGCAGAGCTTGTGTGCCAGTCAGTGCAGAAGATTTATTCTCGCCGTTTTGCAGCTGCATCCCTCGAGGGTTGCTTTTAAAACCCTCCATATTTTCTAGCTCATTGTTCAGCTCTTCTGGGTAGCAGAATTTTGGTTCTCAGGAGTCTTAAGTTTCTGGTAGTCTTTCTTCTGCCCCGTTCTCCCATCTTCCTTCCCCATAAAACCCAGTGTGGTTGGAAACCTCCAGTTGTGAGAAGTGAAGCAACATGTGCCGCTTCAAATGTCGCAGTGTGAACAATCTGAGCTTCCATGGGATTCTCTGCTCTTGCTGCTTCATCCTCTCTCCTCCTGCTTTTTAGACGGCTCATGTGCAGTGCAATATGATCAATGTAACCGAAGTCTTTCAAGGGAAGTGAACTTTGTATGTGGAACATATTTTCCCGAGAGTAGTATGTGATGCCACTGGTAATGTGTTGATACTGAAATTATATTAAAAATATCTTGGCTTCAGATCTTCCGGGTCTTTGAATTTCTGAACCTTTGGCATCTAACTCGGCGTATCCATGCTATATTTGGACAGCTGACTTGCTATTTTAGACACCTCATTTGGATTTAAATTAAAACAGCTTGTGTTGAGACGATTGCTACACTACTGTTTTAGCTGAAGTGAATTTGGGTGTGTAATCAGACCTTAGAGTTAAAAAAAAAATAAGAATTGGGGGATGCTGACTTGGGCTGGCTGCTGCCAAGCCTGCTGCCAGCTGTGCTCGCTCCGCTCCCGCCGCCGCCCCTGTGCCGGGGCCGCTGTTGAGCTGCTCCGCGCTGCAGCCGGCCATAGCATCGGTTGGCACCATTTTGTTTTCTCTTCGTGCCCGGGACTGGAGCTGGTGGTGTACCAGGAGCTGCTTCATGTAGTAAGGAAGCTTCCTCTTAACCTCCAGTAAGAGCCCTGCAGTGGTCCCAGTTGTGAACCAGTGCTATCTGGTGTAGGTTTCTGAATCACGGCTTCACCTTTGGAGTAAAGGACCTAATAGCTTTCAGGTTGAGAAACCAGGCATGGAAATACGGTACACAGTGTCCTGCTTCGCATGGACTTCAGGTGCTGGGAGGCCAGGTCATTCGAAAGACCTACGAGGAGCCTGTCTGTCAGCTGAATGAAGCAAGGTCACGTCTTTTCACAGCATCGGGCACTGCGATTCAGCTGTAGTTGATTGTGGAGCATCCTCTGAGTGTCTTCTGGGGTTTGGAGGGCTCTGCGGTGCCGCCTTACCTGTTGCTCAGTAGGCCTGTGCTTTGCTCTTAACCTGTGGTTTCTCTTTTTCCTCTGACCGTTGATGCTACAAGTTTCCATGACAACTTTCAAGCTAACACATAGGTGCTGTCCCTTCAAAACAAAAGTACTAACGTGGGGATGGTAGGACACTGGCAGTCGGAGCTGGTGACCTGGAGGGATGTCCCAGGGAGGGGATTGGTTTTTAGCTCCAGAACAGACGCAGCCAGTTGACTTGCCAGGAGCACTCTCCGGTGCAGTTTAAAAAAACCTCAATATGTGTGAGACTAAAATCCTAACTTTTAAACTTGGACAGAAATCAGATATCTAGTTCCATCTCTTCTGTCACAACATTTGCCCATTAGCACAGAAAAGACAGAAGTGTGACGTGTTTTCTGTGTATAATACCTCAGCTTGACTAAAAAGGAGACCGTAGAATGGTAATAGATCCAAAAGGCATTATTTATTATTTCTCCCCTCACGCCTGCTTTCTTAGTCCCACTGAGAGAACTCACCATCCCTATTACAAGCCAGGCTTTGTAAACTTGCTAGTAATTTTTTCTTTTTTACTTTTTGGTTTGGAAATACAGGAGGAGAGCCTGGGAGCAGTGGCTTAAATGAGATCAGTTACACAAGACGTGCGATGGAAGTGCTAGGACGTGTAAGGATGGAGAAACAGCCCAGAATGAGCAGTGGGAGCAGGTCTGACAGGGCAAAGCCTGGCTTCCCTCGTGGCGGTGACCACTGCTAGCCAAGTCCTTGCTTAACTCAAATGGCGAAGCAACTTCCATGGCAGGTGG